>OY482673.1:110690583-112134333 GCA_960531455.1 Urophora cardui | reverse complement strand
TTTCACTCTTCACGAATATCCCAATCCAACTCGCTATACGAACAATAATGCAAAAATGGACATCCCTTAAAAGTAATACTAATCTGACAAGAAAGCAATTTTTAGACGTAATGGATTTTGCCTAAGGGATAACAACTACTTTATATACGACGGAACTTATTACCAACAAATTCACGGTATGCCGATGGGCAACCCGTTATCACCAACGGTGGCCGACATAGTTCTTGACAAAATACTGGACGACGCGATAGCCGAACTGAAATTAAAGGACATATATATCAAATACGTAACTAAATACGTAGATGATATATTCGCGATTATCAAAGTTAATGACGTGGAGGAAATTTTAAAAACACTAAATTCGCAACACAGAAAAATCCAGTTCACCACTGAACTGGAAAAAGATGGAAAACTTTCCTTCCTAGACGTAACAATACATAAAAAAGGAAATAGACTATTGACAAATTGGTATGCAAAACCTACATCCTCCTCCAGGATAATAAACTATAACTCTAACCACCCCTGGTCCCAAAAAAAGAATACTGCGATCAACCTTATTAATAAAATCTATACATTGAGCAACCAGGAGTTCATAAAAGAAAACAACATAAAAATTAAAGACATATTAACAAAAAATGGATATCCAAATAAGGTGATAGATCAGTGGTTAAGAACAACAAAGCTTAGACAAACACAACACAAAGCGAAATCAACGAACACGAACAACAACAATAACAAAACTTTTAGGGGCGTTACATACATACAAGGGCTGACGGACAACAAAACTTTAAGAAAGTGCATAAAAAGTGACGATCTAATTTTTGCACACAAACCACAACAAACACTTAACAAAATATTTAATAAGATGAAAGACAATATTAACAAGGAACAACAACACAACGTAGTGTACGAAATCAAATGCAAAGGTAAAACCAACGAACCTTGCAACAAAACTTACATAGGAACTACAAAACGCGCACTAGGAGTAAGACTAGGCGAACATAAAACAGACGCAAGAAACCACAAATCAACAACAGCATTATCACAACACTTAACAGATACTGGCCATGCAGCGGACTTTGACCATGCAAGAATATTAGACATAGAGAGAAAGACAAGAATAAGATTGACGCTTGAGAGTTTACGAATACAAGAGAAAATAAATGACGCAATGAATTTTAAAGAAGACGTCGACAACATAAACTGCGTTTACAGAACAACAATAACACAAGAAAGAGGAAGAAAAAAAGACAAAAGAAAGTAGGAAATGCACTATGTAGATACAAAAATTAATTTTAATCGTGTATAATGTATTGTTGGAAAAAGTTATAAGTGCACAATTTATTTAAATGTAAGTGTTTGGTTTAAATGGAAAAAATTTAGTTTGTTTATTATTGTTTAAATATTTTGTATTAATGGAATTAATGTTTCTTATATATTTGTTGGAAATAAATAGACTCCCTGAGGAAGACGCAAGTATGCGCCGAAACGCGTAGGAGGAAAAAGAAAACTTTGTGTTTTGCTTTATAACTCACCGGCCAAAAAGCTCTGAAAAGCATATTATGAGTTGAGTGAAATTTTATACATCCATTTTTGGCTCATATAGTTACTTGATTAGATATTTGTATATTTCTATATGGTGAAATAGACTACTTTCTAAGGAAAGGAATCACGTCTGAGCTCGACCACCCAGATACTAGTAATTTATGGAAATAAGAGAATGCCCCACTTGGATGGAAAATAATGAAAACTAGCGATAAAAAATACTTACTTATTTAGAAAAAAATAGCAATAGTATTATCTGTTCTTGTGTCGCCTTTAAACGGCATCTGCAATGTAATTTGTTTTTGGAGGGTTTTCTGACATTTACTGATTGGGAGTCGCTGGTTCAAATTCTCGTTCGATGCGTAGTTTTATATTGTAGACTAGAAACGCCGACAGATGTTGCTCTGTCGAACCATTGATTTATCGGAATAATGTAAAATTTTTATATTTTCATTTACCTCTCCCCTTTCTTTTACTCCCCACACTCAATCCATTGCTCCGTCATAATAGAGGAAATAATCTACCTATTTACCAAATTTCCAACAAACTTACATATTATAAAAACCAATTTTCCCAATAGATCGGTCCTGGTCTGCCGGAAATCGAACTTGGAAACTTTAGAATGGAAGACGAGTACAGTACTCACTATATTACCATTATCCCATCATTAAAAACACAAAAGTATGGAATAAAACATTTGTATTTTTCATACAAACTCTTTTTTAAATATTATCGTAAGGGACATTTATTCAAACAAACTCATAAAAAATTTTGAGCGAAAATTATCGTAAGGGACAAAATTATGATTTTTTCGCAAACCGCACATTTTTTCAAGAAAAAAATTATCAGGTTCAGTATATTAATTAATTACCTAATCACGTGTTCAATTTAGTTTCAAAATTCAAATAAAAAGTAGTAAAAAAACGAAAAAATGCTCTCCTGTAAAATTTG
Organism: Urophora cardui; assembly: GCA_960531455.1. NCBI lineage: Eukaryota > Metazoa > Arthropoda > Insecta > Diptera > Tephritidae > Urophora > Urophora cardui. The sequence continues at coordinate 112,131,837 of OY482673.1, read as the reverse complement.
CTTTTGTCCGTTACGATAAAGTCGCACAAAGGGGTCGATATTTTCATATTTATAAAAAAAATTACGATTTTTTTTTACAAATTTTTTCTTTTGCACTCAATAAAATTTTAATTTTAACACTTTTGTGAATAAAATAATATCGCACGAAGAAAAACACTTAAATTAAATAATTTGCGCATTAACAAAAACAAAAAAACCTATGCATGCTTTGTCAAAGAGCATAAAACGCAAATTAAATTTCTTTCGTTGATAAAAGTTTCCACTATTAAATATTTTACTGACAGCTACGAATTTAATTTATTAAGTTTCACTGAAAGCGAGCGACGTGAAAAACGACACAAAAGTTAATGTCTTTCAGAAAAACGGATGTGGGTTTTTATAGATATGTAGTTGTTGTTTTTTTTTTGTTTTGTATTAAACAAATAAAAGCCATTATAATCGCCCATCAAAATATTTTTATTTTTATGTGTTTGTGTGTGTTTACCTTTCAACGCCTTTTAAACATTTGGCAAGCGCGTGGCCGCAATTTTTGTCATACAAACCGCATGCGATTTTGTAGAGCAGCGCGGAGTTAAAAAAAAACTGAACGTTCTCGCATAAGGATAAAAAGCTTGTTTGAACAAATTACAAAAAAAAAAAATTGTGATAATTTTTTTCTTTCATTTAATAATTGCATATTTGGTACACATACCCGCTGACATACATACATACACACATACACATATATGTACATTAGAGCGTATCACGGTGTATGGAGGAAAAAAAAGTTGAAAATGTTCCCCCCCAGTTTGAACACTTACCTTATGAGGTTTTCAAAAAAAATTTTTTAATTTTTTTGTCACCCTGTAAAAACAGCGAAATTTGTTTTTTTTCTATAATTTCTATATTTTACGTTCGATTTTCAAAAGTGATACATTTTTAGAAAGGTATTCACCAAGGCAATATTTCATCCATAGAAACTTTTAGCCCATCATGCCAAGTTCAGCTTTTATTCCATTTTTACTAAATCCAACACCCTGTATTTAAAAAAAAAAATAGTTTCCTGAATACTAAGAAAAACAGGTAAGAGCGCGGCTGACTTCGGACGTACCAAAGACTGCATACCTTTCATGAATGGGGAAATGAAAAGTTGCATAGTCTGATATTGTTTAATTTATACTTTCAATTCTCTGGGTAATTTATACAAAGATTCCTTAGAAAAAGAAGTGTCATTATTTAGATAGAGAAGTTATACCCTAAAATATATATATCTGAACAATCGGTTGTATGGCAGCTATATGATATAGTGGTCCGATTCGGCCGATTCCGACAAATGATAAGCTTCTACTAAAAATACACTCACATTCCGAATTTCATGCAGATATCTCAAAAACTGAGGGACTAGTTTGCGATTAAACAGACAGACAGACAGACAGATGGACATGGCTTAATCGACTCAGCTCATGATCCTGATCATATTGGTATATATTTTCGTAGGTCTGCAATGCCTCGTTCTGGTACTTTCACCATTCGTGTTTCGGTACAAAGTTATAATAACATTTCATTCCCATGAATGGTATAAAAAGAATATTTACCTGCATATAATGAGGAAATAAATGTAATGCATTTATGCTAAATCTTTTCTTGGCTCTAATTTTCTGTAACGTTCTTGGCTACTTACTTTAGCGAGTATATAACCTAGGCGTTCCTCGTCGGCAACTTCTGTACAAGAATCATTTACTACCTTTTCAAATCGCTCAGTATTTAGAGAATGGCATAGAAAATCTAAGTAAATTAATAGGTTATAATTAGTATAATTAGTATCAATCACTGCTGTTTGGAAATATTAATCAGGTATTTTTATAACATCATTAGAATTTTGTAGTTCCTGCAAGTCCGTATCAGAATAAAATTGCAAGCATGGTGGCTCTGTAATTCTAAATGAGCTCCAGTCGATCATTTGAGTGTACTATGTACTTCTTCATGGCATTTCTGCTCTGAGTTGCTCTATGTTGCTCTATTTCGACAGCTGCCCTACTTTGCTCTGCTCTAACCTGCTCCGAACTTTTTTGTTCATTAAACAGAGCTAATATTAATAAGTAGTAATCTTTTTTACTCCTATAATGATGTCAAAACTAAATTCAAGGCTAAATTTACTTTATTCAAAAATTTTTTTTTAATACAGGGTGTTGGTTTTAAATAAATTTTAATAAAAGCTAAAGTTGGTGTCGCAGGTTAATGGCTTATATGGACGAAATATGACACGGGTTAAAACCTTTACAACAATATATTGCTCGTTAAAATCAAACACCAAATAGAAAAGTTATAAGCAAAAAACGAATTTCGCTGTTTTTACAGGGTGCCGAAAAAAAAATTTTTTCCATTTTTGAAATCTCCAAGGAGTAAACATTCGAACCAGAGGGGAACATTTTAAACTTTTTTTGGCGATACGCTCTAATGTACATACGTGCATATACATCAAAATATTTAATTTTTATACTCAGCTGTACTAGTACACAGAGTATTATAGTTTTAATCACATAACGGTGGATTGTAACAGAATGAAATAATCGAGATAGATATAGACTTATATATATCAAAATGATCAGGGTGAAAAGAGAAATCGATTGAGCCATGTCCGTCCGTCCGTCTGGCCGTCCGTCTGGCCGTCCGTCTGTCCGTCCGTCTGTAAACACTCTAACTCGCTCAAAAATTGAGATATTTTGATGAAATTTGAAATGCAAGTTGGTACCGAGACTGGAATGGTTGGTATTGAAAATGGGCGAAATCGGACCATGACCACGCCCACTTTTCCTATATAGAAAACATCGAAAATTTGGTATCTCAGCCACTAATATAGCTAGAGCGATGAAATTTTACCCACGTGTTGAGCTCAGGCCCCTAGGAAGAAATTTGATGAAAATTTGGAAAATGGGCGGTGCCACGCCCACTTATTAAGGGTCAAACATGGAAAGTTTTATGAGTCATAACTCAGAAACTGTTGAAGATATATCGATGAAATTTGGTACGCGTGATTTACTTACTTAGGCAAACGTTTGGACGGAAAATAGTTAAAATCGGTTGACGGCCACGCCCACTTTCATATATGTATATTACAAAGTGACCTAATAAAAACATTTTAAGCCATATCTCTGTCAAATATAAAGATCTATCATTGAAATTTTGTCGCATGAGTCCAACTATGGATATAAAACAAAAAACACAAAAATTTTGGAAAACGGGCGGTGCCACGCCCACTTATTAAGGGGCAAACATTGAAAGTTTTATTAGTCATAACTCAGAAACCGTTGAAGATATGTCGATGAAATTCCGTACACGTGATATACTTACTTAGGAAAATGTTTGGACGAAGAATTTCCAAAATCGGTTGACGGCCACGCCCACTTTTATACATGGGAACTATAAAGTGGCCTAATAAAAACATTTTAAGCGATATCTCTGTCATATATAAAGATATGTCATTGAAATTTTATAGCAGAAGTCCAACTGCGGACATAAAACGAAAAACACAAAAATTTTGGAAAATGGGCATGGCACCGCCTCTTTTTAGAAACAGGAATATACGAGATTTCTGAGCCCATAACTCGACAAATAATTGAGATATTATAACGAAACTTGGTTTTGTAACTTGTGTTAATAGAAACGCAAAGATTTAGTGAAGTCGGTTATGACCACGCCTACTTTTTAACAAAGAAATTTCTGGAACACCCTTTGGGAATTTGTGACGTGACACCTTTGTAACTAGAAGTCAAAAAGGAATGAAATTTTGCACAAAGAATAATATTCATATGCTTAGTTGAATGACTGATAAAAATGTTGAAAATGGGCGTGGCCACGCCCACTTTATGCGGCACTCGCTTTATATAAAATACGCCGTGTTTCCATCAAACGCAAACAAACAATGAAAGCATACAGCTGAGTATCTAATGTTCGATTCCACTCGAACTTAGGCTTCCTTACTTGTTTACTCTCATTTGCTTCTTATTTTTGCAATTTCACTTTTTAATTACACACCAAACTCCAGCGTGACATCACTTTGACATTTAGTGGCGCGCAAAAAACACTTGACTGTCCAAGTGAGGCAGCAGAAAAAAAGATATAAAAAAAATAAAAAAGTTACGCGATTCAACATCAACACTGCCAGCAGCGCCGCATGGATTATGTGGGTTTGCGTTTGTGGCCACTTTAACTAAAACGTTCTGCCTTTCATTGTCCAAGCGTTAAGCTGCAAATGTGCTCCATATGCAGAAGAAGTTGAGCGGCTCAACTCAGCTCAGCTCGCCTGTCTTGTTTGGCTCAACGCGTTGCTGCTAAAGCTGCTGTCATAATTTTTGACATTAGTTGGCAAAACTTTGTGGAAAAAGTCGGCCAATATGTCAGAAGTATACATACGTGGTTCACATATTATTTCATTTAGCACATTTCTTATATATGTATGTATGTATGTATGTGTGTATATCTAAAAAAAAAGTTAAAATGTATGTATTATTAAAAAATTCAAAAATTTACAGAAGTTCAAAACAACAAGCATTAACAGCCGCACTCAGAAACGTTCATTAAATTAGGCCTAATGGTCACTTAACTAATTTTCATTAAATCTGTTAACTATCGTTTCATCTCAGAGTCAAAAAAGAAGAGTTCATTTGTTAATGAAAACTTTAAGTATGCCATAAATGTTTCCCTTTTTTTCTTTGGCATCACTTGACCTTAGTTGTCAACCAAAAGTAAAAAAGTTAAATACATATGTAATAAAATACATACATATGTATGTATGTATTTAGAAATATTGAAATGCAAATTGAAATTGTGGTTTGGACTTTGCATTTTTATATGAGTGCAATCAATATACCCAATCACTCCAGGAAAGTTCGCGATTTTATAAAATTTTGGACTGTGAGTATAAAAGGTAGAAATAGTGTGTCCTCGTGAAATCATGTAAAAAAATTGTTCATTTGAGAAGCTACTTTCGAGACTTTAGCTTCTATACGGAACACTGATTGCTGGCATATGTGTGTATATTCGTATCATCTCCACAGGTTTCCTATATACACACATACTACATATTTGAATGCTAAAAAATGTCATTTTATCATGTTTCCGCAATGCCCTTTAATGTATCAAACGAACCTGAAAACTACCCAAGCGTAGTAACGTAATGTTGGATGGGAATTGTAGTAGGGTGGGAAAAACTTTGTCTTTCCCAAGCACTCAGGCCTATGGTGGCCATGTGTACTCCCCATGGATTATGTCCTGTAATCAACCCCACAAGGGCCCGAAGCTCCCTCTATAACGTAATGTTACTACCAGCATTATCTCCGACGCAAAAGGTCAACCCCTTTTTGTTGGTTTCCTTAGATCGGTTCTCAGAGGTTAAATAACATCTTTTACATAATGTGGTGTGAAACTGTAGCGTGTATGGAACTCACGAATTGAATATTTCGTAAGCGGATCAGAACGATCCCGTAGGTATCGCATTGGACCCACTTTTCTGTGTCGTCCAGCGTAGTCCACAAATTATATGTATACATACATATCGTCGTTTAAAGTGCAAAACCGCGTATCGACCAAGTACAAGCCGCCTAGATGGCATTTTTGCCAAAAAATGAGATTTCCGCAAAAATAAATTCCTGGGGTCCCACTCCATCCATTCATGCAAGAATTTTAACATTGGGACAATGCGTCAATGCACTTTAAACGACGATATGTATGTATGTACATATGTATGCAGCAATTATTTTGTTTGTTCAAAATATTAATTTTTTGACAAAAAAAAATAAAAAAAAATGTCAAAATCACTCATTAAAAATTTAAGTAAAGAATTTTCCGAATTTTCCGAAGAATTTTTTAAATGTCGTTAAGGGCTATTAATGAATCATTAACTGACTCTGAGAGTGAACTTTTCAAAATCTATACTAAGGAATGCCTTAAGTAATCATTAAACGACTCTGAGTGCGGCTGTAAGACTTTAAAAATCTGTAACTAGGGTCATCTGAAAATATATGAGTAAAAATCGCTAAGATCGTTCAGCAAAAAATTACGATATATCAATTGAATTATTTTTAAAGAATTAGAATATAAAGTTTATAATTCAACGGTCATCGAAACTACTTATTTAAAAATACTCTTAACATTATGAATCAAGGCTAGAGAGAAAACAATTGAGATAATCAGTAAAAGCTGGGCAATATATCTCTGGCTTCAGTTTGTTTAGCTCTACACTCAGGGAAAACAGCATTTTGAAAACAAAACTAAATTTTTTTTTTTTCATAATGCACATTTTAAACCAAACCATTTTTATTTTAACAATGAAAATTTTTAAATTAAAAATTAAATTTTTGAATTTAGAATGAAATTTTTGAAGTAAAAATGCATCTTGGATTTAAAAAGAAACATACTTAAATTAAAAATGAAAATGAATGCTGATTCAAAAACTCGCTCTTTGCTCAAATTTTTTTTTTTTGAGAAAATATTTTTATGTGAGAAATCCAACAAAAACAATAATGAGAATAATTTTTTTTTTAAATTTGGTTTTACAATGATTCATATAATTCATGGATTCTTTTTCAGGAAAAGGGAAGTATAAATAGGTTACTACAATTCAATATAATGTTAAATGCTCCACTATGTGATGGCGTTGGATTGAATTTCAGGTTGATGTCATGTTTCGAATCCGGAGGAGAATATAAAGTAAAGAACAAAAAGGAGAATAAGTAAAATAAATAAGAAATAAAGACAACAAACAGTTAAGGTGTAGTAGAAAAGAAGAGGAGAATAAGCGGAGGCTATATTTTTTTAGTTTCGAATCCGAAAGAGAAAATGATCTAGAGAACACTGCAGCGTTTTTTTTCTCATAGCGCTTAAAATAAAAATAAACATTTTTATACTCAGCTGTACTAGTACACAGAGTATTATAGTTTTAATCACATAACGGTGGATTGTAACAGAATGAAATAATCGAGATAGATATAGACTTATATATATCAAAATGATCAGGGTGAAAAGAGAAATCGATTGAGCCATGTCCGTCCGTCCGTCCGTCCGTCTGTCCGTCTGTCCGTCCGTCCGTCTGTAAACACTCTAACTCGCGCAAAAATTGAGATATTTTGATGAAATTTGAAATGCAAGTTGGTGTCGACACTGGGACGGTTGGTATTGAAAATGGGCGAAATCGGACCATGACCACGCCCACTTTTCCCATATAGAAAAAATCGGAAATTTGGTATCTCAGCCACTAATATAGCTAGAGTGATGAAATTTTACCCACAGGTTAAGCTCAGGCCCCTAAGAAGAAATTTGATAGAATTTTGGAAAATGGGCGGTGCCACGCCCACTTATTAAGGAGCAAACATTGAAAGCTTTATGAGCCATAACTCAGAAACTGTATAAGATATATCGATGAAATTTGGTACGCGTGATATACTTACTTAGGCAAATATTTGGACGAAAAATTGTCAAAATCGGTTGACGGCCACGCCCACTTTTATATATGGGTATTATAAAGTGACCTAATAAAAACATTTTAAGCGATATCTCTGTCAAATATAAAGATATATCATTGAAATTTTATATCAGGAGTCCACCTGCGGACATACAACGAAAAACACAAAAATTTTGGAAAATGGGCGTGGCACCGCCTCTTTTTAGAAGCTGGAATATACGAGATTTCTGAGCCCATAACTCGACAAATAATTGATATATAATGACGAAACTTGCTGTGTACACTTTTATTACTTGCGGTAATACATGTTGAAAATTTTAGCGAAATCGGTTGACGGCCACGCCCACTTTTATATATGGGTATTATAAAGTGACCTAATAAAAACATTTTAAGCGATATCTTTGTCAAATATAAAGATATATCATTGAAATTTTATGGCAGGAGTCCAACTGCGGACATAAAACGAAAAGCATAAAAATTTTGGAAAATGGGCGTGGCACCGCCTCTTTTAAGAAGCAGGAATATACGAGATTTCTGAGCCCATAACTCGACAAATAATTGAGATATTATAACGAAACTTGGTTTATACACTCTTATAACTTGTGTTAATAGACACGCAAAAATTTATTGAAATCGGTTTATGACCACGCCTACTTTTTAACAAAGATATTTCTAGAACACCCTTTGGGAATTTGTAACGTGACATCTTTGTAACTAGCAGTCATAAAGGAATGAAATTTTGCACAAAGAATAATATTCATATGCTTAGTTGGATGACTGATAAAAATTTTGAAAATGGGCGCGGCTACGCCCACTTTATGCAGCACTTGCTTTATATAAAGTACCTACACCGTCTTTCCATCAAACGCAAACAAACAATGAAAGCATACAGCTGAGTATCTAATGTTCGATTCCACTCGAACTTAGGCTTCCTTACTTGTTAAATTTAAAATGTTTTTTCTTGATTTAAAAATTTTACAATGAACAATTTTAAAATAAAAATGTTGGTATTTACATCACTTTTAAATACGTTTTTGCACATTTTAGGCACGTTTTCATATGTTTTTATGATTTTTTTCCCTGAGTGTAGAGGTATTGTAGTTGAAATTATAATAAACTGAGGGAAATAACTTAAATTAAATTATCCGAGTATCTACTAGAAAATCTAATTTGAAAAAGTTGCACATCGACATACGTACTTTACTGCTTGTTCATGTGCCAGCAGATTTATTTTATTCTATCTTATTTATTTAAGTATGTAGTAGTGGAACTTACCTTAGAAATATTTAGTGACTTTGAAAGGCCTTTCGAACACACAGAAAATTTTTTTTTATCAGTTCTAAATCTTTACCTTTAAAGTGTAAGTGGGAACCTAAGAGCTCATTGCGGAATATGAAAGTAAATACAATTGCAAAAGGAAGGGTCAGTCAACTGTTGACTGAACTAAAAGCCCAAAGTGAAAGTCAAGGAAAGGACAGAACTTCTTTGTGCCAACGATTTAAGATTAATCAGTAATAAGCGCGAACTGTAAGATGAAATAGGGTCTCAAAAGGGAAAACTTTGAATGCGCACAATCTTGATAATCTCGCTTTGATGTAACGGGCGCCAGATGAAGGCAACATACTCGTGATGAGAGCGTACAGATGAAGTACAAGTACAACAGTTTTAGAGTATACGGATTATTAAACAGACCACTGTTCCTCCTGACAAAACCAAGCATAGCATAAGCTTTTGAAATTATCAAATCGATGTGGTCATTGAACGATAATTTCGGGTCAAAAATAACACCAAGATTCTTAATTTACTTCATAAGCTCCATTGTAGTACCAGAGATATGATATGAGGCAGATTTAGAAAACGTAACATGAGAACATTTAATGACATTTAGAGCGAGAGGCCCGAATGTTGGCATCAAGCAAGTAGGTTGCCTACTTTCCTCTGGATTTCACACATATCGGCAATGTCCAAAATGCTCGAAAATATTTGTAAATCATCGGCCTATAATAAAATGTTAGAGAAAGAAAAGCATGAATTAATAAACAAAAAAACAGCAGGGGACCAATAATGGTACCTTGACGCAGGCATGAGGTTGCAATAAAGCTTTCGGAGGAAGATTGATCAACCGCAACAACACTGTGTCTACAGCATACATATAGGACTTAAATAAGCTTAAAATGGCAGAGTGGAAACCGAAACCTTCAAGTTTTGCTACTAAAATTTAGTGAGCTACCTTGTCAAAAGCTTCTGAAAAGTCCGTGTAGATCGGTGATTTACTTTTGGTATGCACGCGTGCAAAAGATTTTTGCAGCTTTCACACCGACAGCCTCACACCGACACAACAGAACACTTCGTGCACGAAAAGAAATTTTGCAAATTTCTGTTCAGTAGGGATGGGCAAATTGGAAAAATATATCGATATATATTATATCGATATTTAAAAAAACATCGATTTATGTCGTGTTAAAACATCGATATATCAATATATCGAAAGGGTCGGCTTTACATTAAGGAACCACGTCCCGCAAAAAACCACTTCTTCATGGGGTTAGAGGTGCTCTCACAGATCTCAAGACTGAAATCTAAACTTGCCGGAGACTTATAGTTTACTAGATATTTGTTGTTAAAGTTCGATGGGTCTACAGATATTCTACGAATCCTGAAGTATAAACATAAAAATCATTAAAAATTGCTTGAAGAAGAAAGTAATGTAAATTCAAGCACCCGAACATTATGGTTATACCACTTCTTAAAAAATGTTCTGGCGTTAAATTCAAAACGAATCAGAAATGTATGAAAAATATCGAATTTGGCTCGAAATGGCAAAAAATTATCGATTATCGATGCACGGTAATTCAAAATATCGTCGATATTATCGGCTGTACTATTGTAAAAATATCGATATATTGATATATCGATATATATCGCCCAACCCTACTGTTCAGTCAGCATTGAGCTGTTGAGCTAGCAGGTTGTGTTGCTCGAGCAATCTCTGAATGCTTGTAAATGATTGTGTGTTTGGGGTGGTTTTTTGTTTGGATTTTTTTACGTAATATTTTTATTAGGAATCAAGATTTTGCACTTCGTCTCACATTTTTATACTCAGCTTTACTAGTACACAGAGTATTATAGTTTTATTCACATAACGGTGATTTGTAACAGAATGAAATAATCGAGATAGATATAGACTTATATATATCAAAAAGATCAGGGTGAAAAGAGAAATCGATTGAGCCATGTCCGTCCGTCCGTCCGTCCGTCCGTCTGTCTGTCCGTCCGTCCGTCTGCAAACACTCTAACTCGCGCAAAAATTGAGATATTTTGATGAAATTTGAAATGCAAGTTGGTATCGACACTGGGACGGTTGGTATAGAAAATGGGCGAAATCGGACCATGACTAGGGATGGCAAAAAAAATTTAATAATCGATTAACCGTTTTTTAGGTTAATCGAAAGGGTTCGATTATTAATCGCGAATAATCGTAGGGAACTAACCGATTATAACCGTTTTTCGATTACAATTATTGAGGAATTAATACGTAGTACCCCAAGAGGACAAACAAGCTAATTTTTTATACATACACTGTATGTGTGTTCGTTTTTATTATAATAATAAAAAATCGTCATTTCAGCGAAAAAATTGTCAATATTTTGTTGCTGTCTCATCTTCACAAAAAACACGTTATAAACAAAAAAAGTGTCGGCTTTCCACTAAGCGCACCGCGAAAAAAATTACTTTTTCAGGGGCTCTCAGATATCGTCGGTCTCCCGCCAGAAACACGAATGTGAAATTTTTTTTAAGTACGATGTCTTCTCTTTATCGGGTATATATTGATGTAATAGCAATTAATATTTGTATAAATTCTTGTGTAAACATACATGCATAATATGTAGTTTTATGTACATAAGCATATATACAAATATTAATTGTTATTATCTCAATATATACCCGAAAAAAGAGCAGACATCACACTTAAAAAAATTTTCACATTCGTGTTTCTGGCAGGAGACCGACGATATCTCAAAACTGAAATCAAAACTTGCAGGAAGTTTACAGTTTACGAGATAATTGGCTAGCGTAGAACTAAACTGGTCTATCTAACAAAATACAAAATTGGAGAAAACAGATGAAACGCGTTTTAATGCGGTGTGCGATTGTTGATGTATGTTAAGTGAATATTGTAAATTATTATGTTAGCTTAATAGTTAATTTAACATTCTGCATTAAAAAAAATTATTATAGAAACGTTTTTTATATAATATTTATATGTAACAAGAAAACTTGTTACATAGACCACTTTAGAATTTTCAATTTTTAAGGAAGTTTGAACTACAAATTGAAAATTATATGAATAAAGTACAAAATATGTGAAAGAAAGTACTTTAATTACAAAAATAACATACACATGTTCGTAAATGATCACCTCTGCATGAAAAGTAACAGTAACCTAGTTTTCTCCACGGCGGGCTGGTAGAAAATCTTCTGGATTGTTTTCTGCTTCATCTCTGCTTTACATGTGGAGAGACAGGTAAAAGGGGTGATGAATCGGTGGTACGAATTTCAAAATTTTTTTTATGTCCTGCATTTTTTTGAATTTCAAAACGCATATGTCGCTGCCCTGATCTGGTGTAAAATTCTGCAAGAACTCTATAAAATCATGTTGGTTCACGCTAGATTTCTTTATATCGACGGATTTATATGTTTCACAATAATCATCATTAAACTGCATCACAGATTCACCCTTGACAAATTTTGCCTTTCGCATTTGGGAAATTTTTCCACCGTCGTCTACTATACTCTGGTAGTCCCTGAACATTGGCCGTCGTTCGTCAAATGACATAAATCTCGCCACCATATTATTAACATCAAAAGGAGCATGCTTTCTACAATTTTTAACCAATTCCATCCACTCATCTGGTGTAAGATCATACTGGTCTATGGTAGTCTATGCTAGTTGGGCCACTTTAGAATTTCTTGAATGACAAAAGGAAGTAAATTCTAAAGTGACATTTCTATCGCTTGGACACTTTGGTGAAGAAATAAGACCTACATCAATTTTGCACGGATAAATTTATGATTTTCAAGTTCAAAAATGTGCATAACTCGATTTCTGAAAAAATGTTAGATAGACCAGTTTAGTTCTACGCTAGCCCATTGTCGTTAAGGTTGGATGGGTCCATAGATATTACCCCAGAAAGAGAATTATGTCGGCTGAGGATTATTTTTTTAAAGCGCGGCTGAAGGCCGCCAACGCAAAATGTTGTTCTACACACATACATATATGCACTTGCTCGTTTTAATACGTGCTTTTATCTCGGCAATAGATCGCAGTTTTCGTGTGAAAGGGTGAAAAACAATTTTAAAGAGGTACGAATTCATACAAATTCATATATAAATGACATCATATTTAAAAAAAGCTGTGCACATTTATCTACACATTGCGCTTACTTATATGATAAAATAAATAAATAAAATCATCAGTCATTCATTAATACTAATTCATAACATTTTGCCTTGAAAAATAATTTTCAAACTCAATCGAATGAAAAGGCGGTAATTCTCAACTTCGATTATTTCCTTTCGATTATTTTCGACTTGAGAGCAAAAAGGTTAATCGAAAAAATAATCAAAAGGAAAAAAACGATACATTTTAACCGTTAACCGAAAGAAATTAACCGATTATAATCGTTTTTCCGGTTATAGTTGCCATCCCTAACCATGACCACGCCCACTTTTCCTATATAGAAAAAATCGGAAATTTGGTATCTTAGCCACTAATATAGCTGGAGCGATGAAATTTTACCCACGTGTTGAGCTTAGGCCCGTAAGAAGAAATTTGATGGAATTTTGGAAAATGGGCTTTGCCACGCCCACTTATTAAGGAGCAAACATTGAAAGCTTTATGAGTCATAACTCAGAGACTGTTGAAGATATATCGATGAAATTTAGTACGCGTGATATACTTACTTAGGCAAATGTTTGGACGAAAAATTGTCAAAATCGGTTGACGGCCACGCCCACTTTTATATATGGGTATTATAAAGTGACCTAATAAAAACATTTTAAGCGATATCTCTGTCAAATATAAAGATATATCATTAAAATTTTATGCCAGGAGTCCACCTGCGGACATACAACGAAAATCACAAAAATTTTGGGAAATGGGCGTGGCACCGCCTCTTTTTAGAAGCTGGAATATACGAGATTTCTGAGCCCATAACTCGACAAATAATTGATATATAATGACGAAACTTGGTGTTCACACTTTTATTACTTGTGGTAATACATGTTCAAAATTTTAGCGAAATCGGTTTGACGACCACGCCCACTTTTATACATGGCAACTATAAAGGGGCCTAATAAAAACATTTTAAGCGATATCTTTGTCAAATATAAAGATAATTCATTGAAATTTTGTGGCATGAGTTGCACAATAGAGAGGAAACAAAAAATATAAAAATTTTGGAAAATGGGCGTGGCACCGCCTCTTTTTAGACAAAGGAATATACGAGATTTCTTAGCCTAAAACTCGACAAATAATTGAGATATTATGACGAAACTTGGTTTATACACTTTTATAACTTGTGTTAATAGAAACGCAAAAATTTAGTGAAATCGTTTATGACCACGCCTACTTTTTAACAAAGATATTTCTGGAACACCCTTTGGGAATTTGTAACGTGACATCTTTGTAACTAGCAGTCATAAAGGAATGAAATTTTGCACAAAGAATAATATTCATATGCTTAGTTGGATGACTGATAAAAATTTTGAAAATGGGCGCGGCTACGCCCACTTTATGCAGCACTTGCTTTATATAAAGTACCTACACCGTGTTTCCATCAAACGCAAACAAACAATGAAAGCATACAGCTGAGTATCTAATGTTCGATTCCACTCCACATATATGGATTTCAATCAGTCGACCATCAAAGAATAAAATTTTGATGATCAAAAGTGAAATAAAATTCGTCTCAGTTGAAATAAACTTGAAAAAATTCTTAAAAAAAGTCAGCCTCTCTGAACGTGAGGCAGATGTTAGGTAAAGCACGAACGTAGGAAATTGCATATATGTGTACACTATCAGCACATATACATACATGTATGCAAGAATATTTGTTTACCAAATAAAAAATAGAAAATAAAAATCCTTTAACATTTGCTAAATCCACTAAAAGCGGAAACGGAAGAATATCTGCTTTTTACTGCAGCATTTCCGCATTCATTGCCGCATTCCTTGCACGCACACATACACACATAGACACACACTCCATCACGGCCGCCCGCCCGCCAACGTACACTTGCCGGAAATATTTGCTTAGCTGCTGTGCCGCTGTCTGTTGGTTATCCTGTTTGTTTGTTCGCCTGTTTGTTTGTTTGTTTATTTGTGTTTGGCTGCTTTAATAGTTTTGAAATTCTAAACGCGCCGGCTCATTGCATGTCTGAATTGTCTGGCCGTGCGAATGTGCATTTTATTTACTTTTGCCACTGACAATCGCACACTTGCCGCCACTTGCCGTCACACTTGCCACTTACTACTACTTGCCACATGGTACATATACCTACAACTTGCAACATAACTACAACACTTTGCACATTTGTCGGCTGTTGATGCAACGGATATGTGGCTGCTGCTCGGGCTGCTGCATTTCCACCGCATGTTTCGCCGCATTATTGACTTAACCAACCAAGCAACCAGACGCGAACAAATAAATAAAGAAAAGGAGGGGAGAAGTGTGTGGCGTCAATGCAGCGTATTGGGAAAAAGAAAGAAGCGAACGTATGTCTGTAGGAATAACAGACAAAGCGGTTGAATAAACAGAGAAGCTGTGCGAATAGACGATTTCATACGAAAATAACACAAACAAACAAACAAACAAACAAAGAAACAGACACAACGCCATTTGCGCAGCACTTCCACTTTGAAATGAAAAGAAAAGAAAAAAATCTGCACTGAAATCTCTGCGGTCAATGGCAAATGCTATAGAAGCAAGCCAGAAGTCCATAGCTTTCGCCTCATTTATTGAGTTTTCGTTTACAAAAGCAACATGGCTACACTCCCTTTGGAGTGTTTGAGGCGAGATTTTATTTCATCTGTGTGCTTAAAAGTCGTTTAGACAAGTGATTTTATGTGAATCGTAAGCTCAAAGCCTTCTGTAGCAACACAGAATTCAATTGCTGTCGGTGTAATTGTAATAAAATGTGATTTTAATTGATTTAGCTTATCGGCTAAGTTGCTTACATGCGTTTGTTTTGATGTTAATGTACATCGTGCCAAGACAAGAAATGTATTTTCTGTCTTAAATTAAATGAAGACTAGAAGCTGATAGCGGTTAGTTGAAATGGCTTCCTATCGGTACTAGATACATTGTATTTTCAAATTATTACACAAGTAAATGTTAGCAACTGCCTTTGTGGTTGTACGCTCTATAAAAATCAGAGAAGAAATCGGTAAGAGACTACCTTCAAACGCAAAGTTGCTTCTGTCGATATGATTAATTTCCTAAAGAAGCTAAAGTTTGTGAGAAACACTATGACAATACAAATATGAAGTGAAATTCAAGCGACCTACTACCAGTGGCGGACGCTTCATACAAGTCAGAAAGCCTGGCTTGCTTAAATATTTCAAATATTTTACGGATTTTGCTAATTTGACTTCAGTTTTTGAAACACTGCTTTAAAATTAAACTAAAGCACCCATTTCTTAGATATTTTCGTATACTGCTAAATTAAGCAAATCCACTGCTGCAGCTGAAATTTCCGTCAGTATCAGGAAACTAAAATTACATTTGCGCTTTCGTGTGAGACTTAGAGATTTCTCTATAAGTTGAGCGCGAGAAATCAATTCATTTGAATTATTCCCAATGATTATAACAACTAATTCTCCTCTGCTTTTGTAGATAATTCATGTTCTTATGAAAAGAACTTGAATTTACTTTCGACTGAGCTAGGGTTGTTGCTATGCTGACCAGGTAGGTCCAGCTAAAACAATAAAAGTCATATACCTACCTGCAAATCTTCATATATCAAAACTAAATTATTCTTCATCTTAATTTTCTCGATTTATTTCAATACATAGTACAGTTTCATACGGTATGAATAGAAACAACAAACCAAATGTACATATTATGTACTACATACATAGGCTTGCTCAGCCAATTTATGCTATGACCGCCACTGCTTACATCACATGAGGTCATAAGCAACAGAGTAGCCGCTGCACATAGGTAGATTTTCAAGTTTTATGCGGCCAAAAATATTTTATTGTCTACATCTATTCCAAATTGCTTGTTTAATGCAAAATTTTAATAATTTGTGTTAAAAGTCGATTTTATTGAAAAATATATACAGTGTCTCAAAAAAAATCATACGCCAGTGTTTTTAAATTTATTTGAAAGAGTTCTGTAGAAAATTTGACTTTCTTATTTTCGTTTAAAAATGTAGATAATTCTTCAATAAAAATCGTTTTAAGCAGGATTTCTAAGCTTACGGAAAAAATTCGAAAAATCGTAGAAATTTCTAAAAGTGGATTAAAAATTTCAAGGCGAGGCCAGAATTTATAGAAGATTTTGAGGAGATTTCTAAGTGTACTGTTATGTAGCCAACAAATTTTAGTGTAAAAAGTCCAATTCTCAAAGCTGTGAAAAATTCCGTCTATTTTAGAAATTTTTTTCTTTAGGGTGTTTGCCTTATATGTAAGTGAGACCGTTCCAATTAAAATTTCCGAAAAGCCAATGAAAATTTTCAAAAAGTTGAATGTTGCATATTATTATATTAAAATTGTATGAGCTGCAAAATTGCATGCTCAAAAATCTTCTAAAAAATAAGCTTTAAAATTCTTAGCCCCTTTTTATGATAAATATTTTCTTGACTTTGAAAAATTGGAAATACTAAAAATACTGCCTAAAAAGTTAACCATAATCGGTGATAAATATCTCAGTTACTTTCGAGCATCACCTACATTAACCAAGATATGCATTAGAAATATAAACATTAAAATCAATTATAAAACACAAAAAAGAAAATTATTGTAGTTACATATGAAAAACCCTGTATCTAGTAGTGAAGCGCGGCTTTGTGCGACGTAATTTTTTTCCGGAAAAATACTAATTGCCTCGTACTAGATATCATGCCCGGTCGTTAATTTGACTGAGTATGACAGAGCAATATAACAAAATCAATTTTGAACACAAGCAAAAATGAATTTTTTTTCAAAATATCCCAACTTTAAAAGCTTAAAACTATAAACTTAGAATTATTGGCAATCAAGGATATTATTGAAAAGTGTTAATAGCCGCTTTCGATTCACAATTTCTCTGCTGGCTATAAATTTCCTTCTGTCAAATTTATATGTGAATGCTAGCGAGCAGAGGGAAATTTTTATCGACCAGTTAGCGAGTATGACTACTACTCATTATGGGTTCAAACATTTTTGTTCGATCCGACCTTGCTTGTGTGATGGCGAATCGAAAACGACAAATAATTACTTGAAGATTTAGGATCCATCACGATTACTTAAATGAAATACTTTAAATAATAAATATTCACGTTGAAACTAGCACTTAAAAATATGTAAAAAAAAAAACTAAAATATTAACTTTAGATATGCTAAGTTTCGACCATCTGGGAGCAAGTGCAGAGTATGGGGTCGGGAAAGAAGCGATGAATTATTGTTGCCCAGTCTATTTCCAATATGTAAGTATGTTTTTTTCTGTAATTGTAACAACTTCACAAAATTCAATTTTGGCCGCATAAAACTTGAAAATCTACCTATGTGCGCTGGCTGAACAATTTCGGTGTCTGCACATGTTTGAATAGCTCGGCTGACAAGCCATCAGTGCCCGGATCCTTATTATTCTTAAGCCGAGAAACTTATTCAAAATTTTGAAGGCATTAGTCACTTGATTTTAAAGAGTCAATGAAAAGATCTAATAAAGAATATTTCATTTAATTTTATTAATTAATTATTATTATCATAATACATTTTTAAAACTACCTATATATACATATCGTCGTACCATACGAAAACTAGCGCAATTAAAATTTCTGGCGAAAGCTATCAATAAAAAAATACTGTACGAAAAGTAGAACATTTGACTTTTGACTGACGAAAAGTAACAAAATCGACTTTTGGCTGACGAAAAGTATCAGTAATTATATACTGTTTTTACATTAAAATTGTTGTTGTTTAAACGAAATTGATAGTTTTCGTCAGCTAAAAGTCGAACTTGTTACTTTTCGTCGGCCAAAAGTCGAACATTTTACTTTTCTTCAGCCACAAAAAATCGTATGCTAGTTTTCGTATGGTACGACGATATGTATATGTATGTATGTACAATAAAATAAAATGTACATATGTATGTAAATACCTATAACTTTTATTTTCCACCTTGCTTTTAGTTATACTCGTATGTAGGTAAATATGTACTCGTTCGTATACCCACACTAGCAAATACCCGTCCCACTTCGCTGCGACAAATCACACTATACCACTCCCTTCCCTATCGGTCTCCCCACCAGTCAGCATTTCCCGTTCCCCCTATCTCTTCCTCCTCTTATACTACTCTCCCTCTCTCCCCGTCTCACGTTCCTTATCAACAACTTTCCATGGCCATCCGGTGAACCTATCGGTGTATATCATGATTACTAATATATTTTGGATAACCGACTGGAAAATTGGAATGGAATGAACTCTCTATTGAAGCTCTGATTGATACCTTTAATTTGATACCAATATTGCGAAAAAATATTTGGGGTCATCCGGGTCCACGTTTTGGTTTTTATCTAGAGAACCGACTGGAAAATTGGAATGGAATGAACTCCTTATTGAAGCTATTGAAGCTTTGATTGATACCTTTAATTTGATACCAATATTGCGAAAAAATATTTGGGGCCATCCAGGTCCACGTTTTGGTCTCTATTTGGAGCACCAACTGGAAAATTGGAATGGAATGAACTCTCTATTTCGGAGGAATCTGAGTCCATATTTTGGCCTATATCTCGGGAAGGGGTTGAGATACCAGAATTAAATGTGGTCATAATTTCAATCTAATACCAGGTGATCATTGTGTCAAAATTTGAATTTGATCGGCCCGGTAGTTTCGGCGTCCATAGGGAACAAACATACAAACAAACAAACAAACAAACAAACAAACAAACAAACAAACAAACTTTCATCCTTATATATATAGATAGATATGCACGTACACCACGGCGTATACGTAATGCTTTCTATATTGCTTGCCATGAAAACAAACCAGCACATCTCGCTGGTGCCAAGCTGAAATCTCTCTAACTGTCTGTCTATTTGGCTGACGTTGCAAAATTACAATTTAAGCACACAATCATTATCATAATCCTTAATCGATTATCGATAGAAACGTTATTTAAACAGTGAGAAGGGGTGTGTGTGTGTGTGTATTAGTGGCGCTACAAGCACCACAGCCAACATCCATATCTACCCTGCAGGGAACTCAATAACTAGTGAGCAAAATTTCTAGTTCCGAACTAGCGAAAAGGTGTCAAAAGGGAACTAGATCAATTGTAGTTAGACCCTCACCAGTTCAGGAGGAGTGAATTGAGTGACCATTATAAGACACACTTTGATTTGTATGCAATTTCGAAGTGACAAAAATTCTATAAAAAATTTTCGTTCGTTCAATTTCCGTCGGCTTTGTATATTTCTGCAATTCTCAGATGTTTAGTGAAGCGTTTCATATAAAGAGTTTTCTATTTGCATCTTAACTTGTATGAAATGAAATGTTCCCCTAATTATGCTTTCCCGATCCCTCAGGCTTATTTTTAATTTTTTTTATTTTATTACTTTTTAATTATTACTGTAAATTTTATTAAATAAATAAATAAAAAAATATTAGTCAAAAAAAAAAAAATAAAAAAAAAATCATCATCCACCTTGACACCGACAGGATTCGAACCCGCGCCCCTCAGATTGAAAGGCATATGCGTTAGCCAGTCGGCCAGCGCGCCACTTGCATGAAGTGTGTCAAAGGCTACTCTTAAGCGGCAGATGTAAAACTGTAGAATTTGTAGGTACTTGTAGCTAGTTCAGAACTATCGAAAATGTGCCAATAAACGAACTAGTGTAAACTGTAGAATTTAGTACTAGTTCGGAACTATCGAAAATGTAGTGCAGAGGGTGACAATTGACACCGCCTAGGACATCGCCGTGTTAAATTCGCCAATTGATAACATGCAAAAGAGATTTAGCTCGCACTAGTAGTGTCGAAAAATACGCTAGAAGCGACCTAGTTCGGAACTAGAGATTTTCCCTACAGGGTAGTAATCAAACAATAGCACACGCTTAACTACGTAGGTATATATGTATGTACATATGGACATAGGTAATCCAATGTATGTTTGTATATGTGTGTGCATATGTATGGATGTAATTGCGCAGCAGCTTTATCTAACACAAAAGTTATCTCTGGTATATAAAAATAATAACAACAAATACAATAAGAGGCACCAAGACCATCAATATCATACACATAATCTGTCATATTATTACGTCGCTTTGAACAAAATCGCAACGGGTGTGTGTATGCATTTGTATAAGTAAATATGTATGTATGTCTGCATGTTAGCGTGGCAATGCTGTCAACCTTTCGACCCACTTTCGTATACACACACACATATGTCATACATTATCCCCTTAAGTACATATCATCGTTTAAACTTCATAACCGCCTAAGTGAAGCTTTCATAACCCTATATGCCAAAATTCAGATTTACCAAGCTTTAACACCTGACGCACAGATCTCTTGATCCCTACCATAAATTTGGTCTTATGGGAGTTCGGAAAGCTCTATATTTCCTTCTAATGTCCGTTTTCAGCTCTGAAGTCGTAGAGTTGGGCATAAGAAATTCGATTTTAATTTTTGGCACAAATTTCAGTTAGGCGCTTCTGAAAATCGCACTTAGGTGGTTGTGAAGTGCAGATAAATGGCAATATGTACATTATGATCGGTAAACCGTGCAAAATATTGATTTAGAAAGGTAAAGAATGCGTATTTTTTAAGCATCTGAATACGAATCCAAATCCGAATCTGAATATGAGTAGGAATACGAATACGTAGATGGCAAGAGATAAATAGGTACTCTGAAAAAAAAACGTTGTAAATCTAAAGACTTTCGCTGTTAAATCAATTACTTTCCGCAGTTGAAATGTGCCCAACAACGCTCCGTTGTTGTTTCAAACGTGCGAGCGTTGTTGATTTAAGTCAATAACGGAGAATGTTGGAAAAAATTTTCACCTAAAAATAAATTTTTGTTTGCATTTTACTCTTCATCCTCCTGCCTCCGCTTGTTTTCCTATTCTTCTCTCCTTCTTATCATTCACTGGTTGCTATCTTTATTTCTTATTCTGATTTTTCTTCTTTATTTTATATTCTCCTCCGGTTTCGAACCATGATACCAACCTGAAGTTCTATCCAATCATCACATAGTGGAACATTCAACATTATATTGAATTGTAGTAACCTATTTATACTTCCATTTCCTAAAAAGGAATCCATGAATTATTTGAATCATTGTAAAAACAAAATTAAAAAAAATTTGTTCTCATTAGTTTTGTTTACAACGGAAACTGTTGGGTCAAATACTTTTGCCTTTAAATCAACTACGGGGAGAAAATTGTTGCTAAAAATAAACTTTTTTTTGGATTTTTCTCTTCATCTTCTCTCCACCATTATTTTTTTTGTTGGTTTTCTCACAAAAAAATATTTTCTCACAAAAAATTTTTTAAAGGCAAGCAAATTTTTGAAGCAACAACGACCGTATTTGAATAAATTGTTGGATCAACAACTTTGCTGTAAAAACAAATACTTTTGCTGTTGAATCAAAGACGGAGATTCAACAGCCGAAAGTTGTTGGTTTAACTACGGGTATTTTTTTCAGAGTATCTAAAATCAATTAACCTTCCCACATTGCGTTAATACACAGTGCTTTTCTGTGTTTAGCCCTCAAAAGTATGCAACAAACACCAACCTAATGCCCTCATGCAGGTACACATAATAAAATTTAACAATGTGAGCGCAGAGAAAATAGTACTTTGAGAAGATTTGCGCTAAGCACAGGATAATCCATGTTAATGGTTGAACTGGTGCAGCAAAAAAGTAATACACACAGATGAACATATTACAATAGCAACAATAACAACAACAACAACAACAACAATACCGACAGCCATTACAAACACGAGCGCATGAGCCACACACAACACCAAAGAGCGTTAAGTAAACAAGCAATAAAAAAAGCTCTGTACTCGAACGAATGTGTGATAGGCGGCAAGGCGAAGTAAAGAAAGTTTTGTAATTTTAGTATCTACAACAATAAACAATAAAAAATCAATAACTCATAACGGCAGCTAGATCGCACGCATTTAACAGTTCAAAGATAACCTACTTTGAAGGTGTTTGTTGTAAGCACGTAAATACCCTGTAGGGAAAATCTCTAGTTCCGAACTAGGTCGATTGTAGTGCATTTTTCGACACTACTAGTGCGAGCTAAATCTCTTTTGCATGTTATCAACTGGCGAATTTAACACGGCGATGTCCTAGGCGGTGTCAATTGTCACGCTCTGCACTACATCTTCGATAATTCCGATCTAGTACTAAATTCTACAGTTTACACTAGTTCGTTTATTGGCACAATTTCGATAGTTCTGAAATAGCTACACGTACCTACAAATTCCACAGTTTTACCAGTGTTGCCGCTAAATATTTCAAAAGGTGGCCCAAAAAATCAAAAAAGATGACCCCAATTTTTTTTTTAGCTAAAACACATTTTTATATTTTTTTTATGGCTTATTTAATGCTTAAAGAAAATGGAATTTAAAATATTCTCTACACTATCGCTGCGTTTATATGATCGTTCGTTGAGCAGACGCAATAGCCCGAGAAAGGCAAGGAATTAAAAAAAAAATGTTATAGCGTTCGTTGAGCCGTAGGAAAGTGCAAGAACCGTAGGAATTTTACCAAAAAAGAGCGAATATGAGTGCAAAGAATGTAAATTGCGGTAAAATTCCTACATTTCTTGCACTTTCCTACGGATCAACGAACGTTATATGTGTTTGTGTGTGTCTGGGCTACTCCGTGCGTTTTCATTATCTTAACGAACAGCCCAAATTTCAAAGTATTCAAGGGTAGTGTTGGAAAACAAATTAAATAAAGAAACGGAGAGTTGCCAATGCAAAGTAAAATATTAACAAAGTGGTTTTCTGTTCTTATATTTAAGAAAAAAACTAAAAATTATTTAATAATTATAGTTTTAAAAGTAAAAAAGGACCGAAAGTGGCCCGAATTTTTAAAAAGGTTCAAATATTGCATATTTTCAAAAAGTTAGGTTCAGGTGGCCTGGCTTTAAAAAAGGTTCAAATTGCTACTTTAGTGGCCCAAACGGCAACGCTGAGTTTTACATCTGCCGCTCAATTGCAGCATTTGACACACTTCATGCAAGTGGCGCGATGGCCGACTGGCTAACGCATGTGCCTTTCAATCTGAGGAGCGCGAGTTCAAATCCTATCGGTGTCAAGGTGGATGATAATTTTTTTTTTAATTTTTTTTAACTAATATTTTTTTATTTATTTATTTAATAAAACATTTAAATAATATTTAAAAAGTAATAAAATAAAAAAAAATTAAAAATAAGCCTGAGGGATCGGAAAAGCTTAATTTGGGGAACACTTCATTTCATACAAGATGCAAATAGAAAACTCTTTATATAAAATGCTTCACTAAACATCTGAGAATTGCAGAAATATACAAAGCCGACGGCAATTGAACGAACGAAAAATTTTCATAGAATTTTTGTCACTTCGAAATTGCATACAAATCAAAGTCACTCCTTCTGAACTGGTGAGGGTCTAACTACAATTGACCTAGTTTCCTTTTGACACCTTTGCGCTAGTTCGGAACTAGAAATTTTGCTCACTAGTTATTGAGTTCGCTGCAGGGTATCTACAAAAGTCTCTAATGTTAGTGCCCTCCACTTGCCACCACAACTAGTGGTATATGTAAATGTTAATTGTTGTTGGCATTTGTATGCAGTGTTAAGATTTTTTAGAGTACACAAATTTAATGTGCACTGCCTGTTGGGTAGACTGACGCCACTTGGAATGGCGGTTAAATTTTTACGGTTTCCTTTAAAGTGCAAGGCACGGCATGTGTGAATGGGTGTATGCGTGCCTGTGCTTGTGTATCTCTGCTTATCAGTATGTTTGGCATACAAATTTAGCAACATTTTAATAATATCTACGTGCTGTCGTTAAACTCACCTGGTTCTCAAGGACGCATACATGCATATATACATACACACACAAAAATCCCGCCACAAAAAAATTCTTTTGATTTCTTCGTATTTTTGACAACGTTTGATATTCGTTTAGTGCTTCACGTTTGACTTTCAATGACAATCGCTGATACGCGCACATTATCATTGCCATTTGATGTCATAGACGTTTCGCTCAAGCCGTTGTGCGCCCAAATCACGTTCGCATTTTCGTTTGAATGCTTAATAAAGGCATTTTTGGTTTTTTTTTTGGGCTGCAGCTCAGCTGTGCGACTCTTTGGCACATATTCGCACTAAGTTTTGACAGTTTTATGTGGCTGTTAGTTGATGTTGGTGTTTGCTGTTGCTTGGACCGCAAACGATTAAATTCCATTTTGTAATGATTTTTAGTACGAAAATTAAAGGAAAAATACGCTTTTCCAAAGCTCAGCCTTAATCAATAGAATTTTTTAAAGCGACGTATGGTTAAATTTTGTGTTGTATTGCCTATGTAATTTTGGAAAGGTTTTATCGAAGAAACTCACTTCTACGAGACACATACCGGGGCGTCGGGAAGGTCGTGGCATACGCGGATGACCTTGCTATATAATACAGAGGGAAGTTCCCACAGACCTTGTGTGATCTGATGCAGGTAGCACTGTGAGAGGTCTCAGCATGGTCCAGAACCACCGCATAGTCCTCTCGTTGCGGGGTCAGTGTCAATTCGAACAAGGTGGAACTGGTCCCCTACATTAGACGGTACAAAATACCACTGTCAAATCTACCAGAACTACATGGCGTCCGCCTGAGCCTAGCCGACAAAAATAAGTTCTTAGCGGTGGTTCTGGACCAAAAGCTGAACTGGAAGACATAATCATTCAGCGATAAAACAAAGCATATTTTGCGCTATATACGTGTAAAAGAGCAAAGCCAAAAATTGGAGACCTAGTCCCAGCATTTTCAGATGGATTTACACTGCGATCAATCGACCACTCCTGCTAAATTGGTTTGCTATATGATAAGCAAAGCTTCAAACCTTAATATTCGGAGCAAGGTCCACAGATCTAATATGAGAGTAGGCAGCAGCTTCGAAACAAGGATTCCTAATAGGATCAGTGATCTCACCACCAGGCAGCGTCTCCATTTAACCCAATGGCTCTAAACTGGACAGCAAAGTCGGAGGCGGAATATTTTTACTCCAGCGTCTAACGGGCTGAAGTTTCAGCTAAAATAGAAGCTGTTAACCATATATGATGATGATCCTACCCACAAGGATTTATTCATCTTCAGCGACAGCCAAGCCGTAATTAAGTCTCCCACTCGTTCAATTCTGAACTAACACTAGACTGTCGCCGATCTCTACATCAGATGGTCAAACAGACCAGTTTTCACCTCGTGTGGATTCCAGGACACAGAGATATCTATGGAAAGTGCAAGGAAAATGAATTTTCGAGGCAAGGCCACTTGCAAGTTAATGCCTAAACAGCACATCTCTAAACTAGCAAGTGAACTTCAAGTATATATATATATATATATATCGAACATTAAGGCAAACCGGGCTAAAATGGGATCACAACCGATCTCGCCAAATGTGTGCTCTAAGGAGAGAGGAAATCTCCAATCTGGTGGGGGTACTCACAGGACACTGCCTCATCGGGAAACATGCAGAGAGGCTAGTTGCACTCCTCCGCTGATGTTGCATAAGCTGCGAAGGTGATAAGGAATAAGAGACCATCGAATACCTCCTTTGTCACTGTCCGGCTCTCAATGGCACCAGAAGATGGTTTCTTGGGACTTCTTTCCTGGATAGCGTATGTAAGGTCGTGATCACAGGGAAGTGTAGACCATCTGCGATACGATTTCAAAGCCTACCTGCAAAAAAACTGCATTAACATTCAGCTTTATTATTTTTATTTTTATATTTTCCTATTCGTTCATTGACTTAACTTGGTAATAATTTATTTTTATTGCAAAAATTCAGTTAACACAAAAATATCGCATGCTCCAAAGTACTACATTACATTTCATCAAATGGACTGACTTGCACAATTTTTATCAAACAAACAATCATCATTTGCGCCACCACAAAGTAGCCATCAAAGCAGACATATGTATATCGTGGTATGTATGACAAAAGCAACAATAACAAAAAAAAACAACAACAATCAGCAACATTATACGAGAAACAAAAAATAAAAACCAAATACGAAAGGCACCAACAGTTCTTTATAAAAAGGGGGCGAGCAGAAATGCTTGAACTATGAAAAAGTTAGAATGAGAAATCTGTGTGGCATTTATTGAATTAAATGATTGGCCATAAAAGCGACAACTTTGCACAATTTAGTGGTGTGATTGCAACAAAAAAATAACAAAAAGAACAAAAAACAACAAAAAGAACAACAGAAAGGATAAATGTACGATAGAGCAGCGATAACAGCAACAACTAACGGCGATTTTAAAATAATTGTAACAATCACTCAAATAGCTGCAGTACTAACAATGACAACAACAAATAGTAGAGAAAGCAATACGAAAATACAATAACAACAAACAGCAGAGAAAGCAGTAGAAGAAACAACAACAACCACAAAACGGGCTAAAAGCAACGAATAAGTAACCTTTGGTCACTTAACGAATACTGCCCACAACGAGTAACGAAGGAATGTCAAAGCTGAACAACAAAAGTGCAGAACAAAAACGTAACAAAAGGCTAATGGAGCAAAACCAACAACAACAATCACTACAACAACAACAACCACTACAAAAACAACAAACACTACAAAAACAACAAGCACTGGACAACAACAAGCACTACAACTAACAATCAAATATGTAAGTCAACACCAGCACTTTCTAACAAGAATATTCATGCGCAAACATGTATGTATCTAATGGTGATCAATTAATAAAAGTAAACAACAATAACAGCAGGAGCAGCACACAAACATGCAAAGGCGGTCAAAGGTGGTTCGAAGTGAAGCAAAGCCTAGGGAAAAAGCGAAAAGGAGAGATTTTGAAAAATATAATGGATTGCTAGTAAGCATTAGGTCATTGAGGGGTTAGTTGGTCGTCACTGCGACGTTTATTTGAGCACAGTCGATTCGGTGCTAGTCGTTCTTTGTTTGTGCTTTTTTGCGCTTTCCATGGACTACCTATAACTCTAATGTTCTAGACAGATCCTGCTAATAGTAAAAATTAAAATTTATTTGAAAGAGTTTTAGTGCTTAGCACGAAATTTTTATTTAATTCAATTTTCCACTTACCCCACAACAATTATTTGGTATTTATAAATTTCCTACAAAACATGATTATTGAAAGTACCTGAAGGGGAGGGGCGATAAATCCATCACAATATATTTTTACTTGTTTTAATAAAATTTCAGACCAATATTAATTATAAACAAGTTATTGTCATCGCATTCGAAATATCTATTTTATAAACTATTTTTTCAACTCTTTTTTCCGATCCCTGATTTCAATCAAATTCTTGCAACAACAACAACACATAATGACAATGCATGCGAGCACGCCATGCACGCGTGTATAGAGTACTCGCTATGGACCAACCGAGTACTCCATAACCTGCCACATTTCATATAAAAAATATGGTCCATTTAATATCGCGATGTCCTAGGCAGGCATCACATACTCCTGTTTCCGCATGACACCTGAGTAATCCAAGGAGTACCTACATTGGATTAATTCATGGAGTAGGTACTAAAATTAATGAAATTTTATAGTTTCTGAACAGATTTTAACGACCGCCAATTCAGTTTCTTTAATAAAAAAAAAATAATAGAATTTTTCTAGCGCAATCACCAACATATTGTGTGGCGTTTCATTGTCTCTTTATTACTAAATCGTGCGCGTTCCAACAAGCATGCATACATATGTACATACATATTTCGTCGTTATCGCGATATACATTTGGTATTCGTAGCAATGTTCGGCTAACTACTAGCCGATGCAGATAAACGAGTCCCTCAACTGTGTCTATGTTTATGATCACTTTGAAAGTACTCCAACTTACCACAAAATGGATCATATAATCCAATGATTTTTGTAGGGTATTGTTGCTGTATTTATACATATGTATGTATGTATATATGATGCATTGGCCTGCATGTGTAAGTGGAAAATGACATATGTATCTCTGTGTACGTTGATGTGCGTGTTCGTATGCCACTACATATTTCGCGCAACGCCAACTTGTAGCTTTTACCGTTGGAATTTCATAGATGGCATCTGTTGTCGTGCATGCCATTGGTGGTCGCAAAGCAGCCAACAACAACAACATTAACAACTGTGGCAAGGAGCGCAACATATTTGAAAACAAAGGCAACAAAAACAACGAGAAAAGACAAACGACAAAAATAGCGAAAATTTGCACGCAATCCACTGTCCACGCGCCGCACAGTGAAGCAAAGTGAGTTCGAAATTATTTTTCTGTGTGGAAGAAGCTTTTTCAGCAAGAAGTTCTGTGAATTGTTTTTGAATTTCGGTTTTTATTGATACCTGAACGCTTCTCTACATAATGAACAATGTTTTCTCTAGAGATTAACGGCATAAAGGCAGCGAGATACAAACAATTATAAGTTGGTTCGATGGCGATCTCAAAATCTGTAGAAATTTTAGATCCTCAAACGCGAATCATAGGCATTTTCATACCATAAGTAGATATACATATACGAGTATATACATAAGTATATAAATACATCGGAGTTTGTTTTCCATTGTTTTTTTTCTCTTTTTTTTTGTTCAACTGCAAAGATATCTCCAGATTTTCTTAGAGGTGTACAATCAATAAGCAATACTCAGCCTAATATATATGTATATCTGGGTTGTTCTCGTCTCTATTGCACAGCATTTTCATTGTCCATTGTTGTTGCTGCTGCTGATGCTGTTGTTGTTGTTGCCATTTTAGGTTGCAGCTCTGCATGAACTGCGATCGTCTACAGTTCTTGCCAGGACATTCAGAACTTATCGACAATATCATCAACAACACACGAGGCACCTAAAAATGCTTGCTCACACACATAGTCGTGCCACTTATGTACTCTGAAAAAAATAACCGTAGTTAAATCAAAAACTTTCTGCTGTTGAATCTCCGTTTTTGATTCAACAGCAAAAGCAGGGCCGTGCGCAGGAATTAGCCTTGGGGGGGGGGGTTTTAATTTTGGTTTGCATTCGCATACATTTTTCGCTAAGATAAACATATTTGCTGAAACAAATATCCAGACCCATACATAGGGTTGCCAGACGTACTGATTTGATCAGTACGATACTGATTTTTCGTACCCCGTACTGATGGTTTTAAAAACCTTAAGCAATACTGATTTTTTGGATTTTGTACTGATTTGTACTGATTTTTAGCCGACAATAAAAAAATCATTTTATCACCCTGCGATATTACTCGACGACCAACGTGTAATTGTTGTTGTGCACTCCGACGAGTGAGGGAAATTTCGGACATCGATCAAATTTGCTGGGTGAAACAAGCACCCGAGGCTTCGGGGTAATATTGTGTTATGTTGTGTATGTGCGCTCTAATCATCGATTTAAGCGTAACCACCTCTCATCGATGACGAAAATGTGTCCGAATTTCATCTGTGGGTTTGCTCGTAAGCATAACCACGGCATAACCATGAAATGATTAAGAAGGAGGAAGCAACGCGAACGTTAAATGTCATAGAAACATGATCGACAGTTAACGACACGGAAACAAGAAATAAATGCCAGTAATAAAGACGATTTTCTCCGCATATATTGCTTTTTTTTGGAAGGCAATGTACTGATTTTTTCGGGAAGGGTATCTGGCAACCCTACCCATACATCATAAATTTAAATGTTCTCTAACTTTTCTGAAACTCATTATGATTCATCAAAATCTAGTTAACCAGGTCCTAAATAGTACTATTTACAGTACTTGTTAATTGAAACTGCTCACTGTTTTCACAAAATGAACATTTTTTGTTATCAGTACAATTTTTTTTAAAATGCCAAACGAACATATGCTACACAACTTTGTAATTTCGGAAAGCTCCAAGTGCAATTCAAAGTGCCGAACTTATGTATTGGCCAACCTTATTTTTTGCAACTTTCACCAATTTCTTCTTCCGTAAAATTATTGCAACTAATTTTGTCAAAAATTATGAGTCAATATTCAATGCAAAATTTATAAACTCTATTTTGAAAATTTTTGCAAAATCATTGCAACTTACACGGAAAGAATTTTTTACTAGAATCAATGCCGAGACAAGAAAAATTAGACTTGATTTTGAAAATAGAAAATTATTCTTAATATCAAGAAAATCCAAGAAAATTGGATTTTAAATAAATAAGTAAACATTTTCATGCTTCAAGTGAAATCGGATTTTAAATAAATAAGAAAAAGTTTTCTCACTTCAAGCAAAAATGGACTTTAAATAAATAAGAAATAATTTACTTACGGTAAGTGTTTTTTTCTTGTTTTTAGGAATAAATAATTAAGAAATAATTTTTTTGTTGCAAGTAAAACTTTTCTTATACGAGCTTAAGTAAATAAGAAAATATTAAATATATAATCAAGTAAAAATTTTCTAAAAATATTAAAAACGTAAAAAATAAGGAAAATGAAAACTAATCATAAGGGATTAGAAAACCATAATTAGTCAACTAGTACTTATTTTCCTAGGACTTGTTCACTGAAATGATAACATTTCAATTAATATAAATGAAGATGCAAATAGTGAACTCCTTATACCAAATGCTTCACTAACAATCTGAGAATTGCAGAAATATTCAGAAATATGCAAAGCGGATGGCAAATGAAAAAAAAAAATACGTGCTACTTTGGAAATGCAAATTCAGCAAGAAATATTTTACTTCGCTCAATAAAACGTTTTCTTATTTATTTAAAATTTTTTTTTGCTGTAGTTTGATGATATGCTCAAAGAACTTTGGCGTTCAAATTGAGCAAGAAATATTTTACTTCGCTGTTGTTTTCTTATTTATTTTCAATTTTTTTTTTGCTGTAGTTTGTTGTTCCAATTCATCGAAACACAATTTTCTTAAATTCTTCTTGATATTAGCAAGAAGATTTTCTTCATTTAAGTAAATTTAAGAAAAGATGTTCTTATTTATTTAAACATTTTTTTTCAACACTTTTTTTCTATAGATTTTGTTAGTGTTCTTGAATAAGAAAATAATTGTCTCATTTTTGGAAAACTCAATTTCTTATTTCCAGTAATAATTAAGTAAATTTTTCTTATTTCCCTAAAATTTTTCTAAATTGAGTTCAAGAAAGTATTTTTTTGATTCAAGTATACAAATTTCTTTCCGTGTAGATTTGATCATGGGGGGGTTTTAACCCCCAAAACCCCCCCGTGCGCACGGCCCTGAGCAAAAGTATTTGTTTTTACAGCAAAGTTTTTGATCCAACAATTTATTCAAAAACAGGCGCTGTTGTTTCAAAAACTTGCTTGCTTTTAAGATTTTTATTTGTGAGAAAACATTTTTTTGTGAGAAAACCAACAAAAATAATAATGATGGAGAGAAGATGAAGAGAAAAATCCAAACAAAAGTTTATTTTTAGCAGAAAATTTTCTCCAAAAGTCCCCTTTGTTGATTTAAAGGCAAAAGTATTTGATCCAACAGTTTCCGTTGTTAATAAAACTATGAGAACAATTTTTTTTAAACTTTGTTTTCACATAATTTGTAGATGCTTTTTCGGGAAAGAGGAAGTATAAAAAGGGGTTTTAAATTCAATATAATGTTGAATGTTCCACTACATATGTGATGATTGGATAGAGTTTCAAGTTGATGTCATGGCTCGAATCCGGAGGAGAATATAAAATAAAGAAGAAAAAGCAGAATAAGAAATAAAGATAGCAACCAGTGAATGATAAGAAGGAGATAATAAGAGGAGAACAAGCGGAGGCTACATATTTGCAGTTGGGACCTGGGGGGAGAGAAGATGAAGAGTAAAATGCAAAAAAAATTTATTTTTAGGTGAAAATTTTTTCCAACAGTCTCCGTTGTTAACTTAAAGGCAAGAGTATTTGATCCAACAGTTTCCGTGGTTGACTTAAATCAACAACGCTCGCACATTTGAAACAACGGAGCGTTGTTGGGCACATTTCAACTGCGGAAAGTAGTTGATTTAACAGCGAAAGTCTTTAGATTTACAACGTTTTTTCTTTTCTCAGAGTATATCTACACATATGTATGTAAATTGTTATTGCCTTAGTTACCGGCCACTTCATCATCATGACCGATTTGTTACTGGTTTTCTATTGTTTCGCAATGTTTTTGCACACCTTTTCTTATTATTTTTCGCCGTTATACATTGTAAAGCTTTTGTTTCTGTTGTTGTTGTTGTTAGAGTTGCTGTTGTTGTTTCTGTTATTGTTATTTTTGTTTCTGCAATACTATGTACATATACAAATCACCATCAGCATTACTCTCTCTCTATCGTGCGTCGTTTTTATGTGCGTTTTTTTGCTAGTGGTTCATTTTACAAAATGCACTATAATTGTCGGCTATTAGAAATGACCAAATCATGCAGCTCAGCCAACCAAGTCAGGCAAGCAGGCGGATATTACGTATGTACATCCAAATGGGAGACAACAACAACAACAGCAAAAAGAAACACATTCACGTCTGAACTTTCTATATACATGACCTTTGCTGCCCTTCCTCTTTCACTAAACTTTCTGCTTGAGCCCTTCATCTATCCTTCTGCTGCCTCTTCGTGTCTCTCTGCTCTGTGTTTTGTAAAACTCCATACATACATATTTTTGCGCATAAAACATTCTGTGGCACACAAAAATTCTGCACATACCATATGAGGCATGCAAAATGCAACAAAATTGTTGTGGGCGTATAATTGTAGGTTGCAGCAGCAATGTGACTAAGTGCTGCACCCACCCCTACTGCCTGTTGTATGTGTGTGCATGTGCCTGTTCGTATAAATGAAATGCTACAAAGTAAGAAATGTGTGAACCAGAGCTCAATTCTTGTGTGTTTTCACAAAGTTTTCCCATTTTTACTCCACATTCTTCACAGTCCACTTCCTTGATGCATTCGTAACATTTGTCGTCAACACTTGATTCAATTTGATCAACATTGACTGTCATCGGTCACTCATACGCCCGGTTGGTCCGGTCAGCCATAAGGCTGGCATAGAGGCATTCATTACTCACTTAGTAGAGTCCGTATAGGCAGCAAATGCATGCTTTTAGTTAGCTTTTGGTACCATCAATTGTGCAGATTTTGTTGTTTTTAATGTGAATTATTAATGACGAAAGTGATTTTAAGTAGTGGTTCATTAGCCTCAATCAAATGTCAGAAGTCAAGCGTAGACACGAGGACATAAAATGTAATTTTCTTCTACGTGAATTTGATTTTTTAGCTTTCTGGCTCTCAATGAATTAAAACTGGGCATGGGAAGTTGACGAATAGAATTAGATTTTAAACAGAGAGACATTAGTTATACTCGTAAAAGAAGGTAAATTTGTTGGTTGGAAAATAGTGGAAATTTTGGTTGAAAGGTTATTATACTCAGCTAGTACACAGAGTATTATAGTTTTAATCATATAACGGTGGATTGTAACACCATAAAATAATCGAGATAGATATTGACTTATATATATCAAATTGACCAGGGTGAAAAAAGAAATCGATTGAGCCATGTCCGTCCGTCTGTCCGTCTGTCTGTCTGTACGCACGATAACTCGCGCAAAAATTTAAATATTTTGATGAAATTTGGAATGCAAGTTGGTATCAAGACTGGAACGGATGGTATTGAAAATGGGCGAAACCGGACCATGACCACGCCCACTTCCCCTATATAGTAAAAATCGGAAATTTGGTATCTCAGTCACTAATATAGCTAGAGTGATAACTAATAGAGCACGTGTGGAGCTCAGGCCCTTATGAAGAAATTTGGTGAGATTTTGGAAAATGGGCTTTGCCACGCCCACTTATTAAGGAGCAAACATTGAAAGCTTTATGAGTCATAACTCAGAAACTGTTGAAGATATATCGATGAAATTTAGTACGCGTGATTTACTTACTTAGGCAAACGTTTGGACGGAAAATAGTTAAAATCGGTTGACGGCCACGCCCACTTTCATATATGGGTATTATAAGGTGACCTAATACCAACATTTTAAGCGATATCTCTGTCAAATATAAAGATATATCATTGAAATTTTATGCCAGGAGTCCACCTGCGGACATACAACGAAAAGCACAAAAATTTTGGAAAATGGGCGTGGCACCGCCTCTTTTTAGAAGCAGGAATATACGAGATTTCTGAGCCCATAACTCGACAAATAATTTAAATATAATGACGAAACTTGCAGTGTACACTTTTATTAGTTGTGGTAATACATGTTCAAAATTTTAGCGAAATCGGTTGGCGACCACGCCTACTTTTATATATGGGAACTATAAAGGGGCCTAATAAAAATATTTTAAGCGATACCTTTGTCAAATATAGAGATAATTCATAGAAATTTTGTGGCATGAGTTCCACAATAGACCGGAAACAAAAAATATAAAAATTTTGGAAGATGGGCGTGGCACCGCCTCTTTCTAGACAAAGGAATATACGAGATTTCTTAGCCTATAACTCGACAAATAATTGAGATATTATAACGAAACTTGGTTTATATACTTTTATAACTTGTGTTAATAGACACACAAAAATTTATTCAAATCGGTTTATGACCACGCCTACTTTTTAAAAAAGATATTTCTGGAACACCCTTTGGGAATTTGTAACTAGAAGTCATAAAGGAATGAAATTTTGCACAAAGAATAATATTCATATGCTTAGTTGGATGACTGATAAAAATTTAGAAAATGGGCGTGACTACGCCCACTTTATGCAGCACTCGCTTTATATAAAGTACACCGTGTTTCCATCAAACGCAAACAAACAATGAAAGCATACAGCTGAGTATCTAATGTTCGATTCCACTCGAACTTAGGCCTCCTTACTTGTTTTGATAATAAAGTTAAACTGAAAACGAAAATATGTTAAAGGTATAAATGTATACTAGTACAATAGTACATATAGAAGTATAAGAGTATAAGAATATAACAGTAAAACAGTATAAGAGTATTACATTATAGCGGTATAAAAGTATAGCAGTATAACAATATAACAGTATAACAGTATTATAATATTACAGTATAGCAGTATAAAGGTATAAAGGTATAATAGTATAACAGTATAACAGTGTAACAATATAACAGTATAACAGTATAGCAGTATAAAAGTATAAAAGTATAATAGTATAGCAGTATAACAATATAACAGTATAGCAGTATAACAGTATTACAATATTACAGTATAGCAGTATAAAGGTATAATAGTATAACAGTATAACAGTATAACAGAGTAACAGTATAACAGTACAACAGTATAACAGTATAACAGTATAACAGTACAACAGTATAACAGTATTACAATATTACAGTATAGCAGTATAAAGGTATAATAGTATAACAGTATAACAGTATAATAGTATAACAGTATAACAATGTAACAGTATAACATTATAACAGTATAAAAGTATAAAAGTATAAAAGTATAAAAGTATAACAGTATAACACTTAAATAAGAGTATAAAAGTATAACAGTATAACAGTATAACAGTATAACAGTATAAAAGTATAACAGTATGACAGTATAACAATACAACAGTATAACAGTATAACAGTATAACAGTATAACAGTATAACAGTATAACAGTATAACAGTATAACAGTATAACAGTATAACAGTATACATAACAGTATAACAGTATGACAGTATAACAATACAACAGTATAACCCTATAACAGCAGTAACAGCATAACAGTTTAACAGTATAACAGTATAACAGTATAATATTATAACAGCATAACAGTATAAAAGTATAACAGTATAACAATATAACACTTATAATAAGAGTATAAAAGCATAACAGTATAACGGTATAACAGTATAACAGTATAACACTATAAGAGTATAAGAGTATAAAAGTATAACAGTATGACAGTATAACAATACAACAGTATAACAGTATAATAGTATAACAGTATAACAGTATAACAGTATAATAGTATAACAGTATAACAGTATAAGAGTACAACAGTACAACAGTATAACAGTATGACAGTATAACGATAGATAGTAAAACAGTACAAAACTATAAGTTTCACATACTCAAAAACTCAATGCACGTAACATTTTTTATCATTTTTGTTGTTGTTGTACTTTTACCAATTTTACTATATTTTACATAACCTCAACAGCAGTACATAAATAAATATCACTTTGCATTGTGTAAACCCAGCGTTATCCTCTTTTTGTGATTTAAAGTCTCTGTTGAAGTGTTAAAACATAAATATTCATTGGGCAAAAAGACAAAGGGAAAAAAACTGAGATTCACAGCGAAAGGCGCGAAAAAATGTCAAAACGTTACACTCACGCCCCCCAAGTGAGTACTAGGGTGGTACTGGCATATATAAAATATCGACAGGTCGCACCAAAGTGAGTGGAATATGGGCTCTGGCTCATTCTTTTATTTTCCACAAATAAATATGCATGCGCTTTTAGCTGTCCAACATCGTTTTTCGTTTGCTGTGTCCGGCACAGGCGCTGGAAAATCGGAAAAAAAAGACAATAACAGGAAAAGCGCAACGAGTTCCACAATAATTTTTTTTGCACATCTTTTCTTTATGCTTTGCAAATTCTTACTTCCTCTTTTGCATTTTTTTAATATTTTTCACAACAACAACAATTTTGGTTTGCATTCACTTCCCTTGTGCCCTTGGCTGCCAACGCCAGCTCCATTGCCACTGAAACTGTGTGAGCATGTACGCTCACGCCAAGTCCCTATGCAACGCTGCGTTGGCTGTTTGGCCGGGCATGTTGACTTTTATAATCCCAGTTTTTATTGTTGTGGACAGCAGCAACTATGCTCTTTTGTATTGTTGTTGTTCTCGTTGTTATTGTTGTTGATGTTGTAGTTGTGGTTGTGTGGTGTCG
This sequence comes from Urophora cardui, assembly GCA_960531455.1. Lineage (NCBI taxonomy): Eukaryota > Metazoa > Arthropoda > Insecta > Diptera > Tephritidae > Urophora > Urophora cardui. The sequence goes on along the minus strand of OY482673.1, from coordinate 112,094,092 downwards.
CGTACTGAATTTTTGGCAAGAAAATATTTTATTCTCATATTTTCGCTTTTGAATTTTTTTAATAAATTTTCCATTTTTCGTCCGCAAACACGCTGCCATGCGCTTCAGCATGGAGACAGCGCTATTTTTATTTTATTTTTTTTTTGCAAGTATGGCAACGCCATTTTTGGGTTAACTGTTTGCTGTTACTATTTTATGGTGTAACGTGGCATTTGCAATTTATTTATTTTTTTTTCTTTTCAATTCCTCTGCTTCTATGTGCAGTTTTGGCACTTTCACATTTTTTTGTTTTTTTTGTTTTGTTGTTTTTTTTTGGTTACCACCGATTTGCACAGCCATGGCGTGGCGTGTTAAGCGTTAAAAAACACGTATTAGCAATCGCTTGATTTAGGTTAGCTAAGTTGCGGCCACTTAACGGTTTCTGGCAATTGACGTGTCCGCGCCGAAAATGCTACAACAGTTTATAGTTATGGCGGCAGAAGATGAGGAAGAATTTGACATAGTTTGGTGAACATACATAGAACGAGTATGTATGTGGTATGAGGGAAAACCCATATTTAAAAGGAAATTGAAGGTTTATGACGAGGAGCAATTAAGTTATAGGAAATGGCTTTAATGTATATGTATGTATATTAGGATGGTGCGTAAAATCAAATTAACGATTTTCTTCAGTCTCACCCCCTACATCGGTAACAGTACGGTCAAAGGCACTGCATATAAATTTTGGTCCCGATTGCAGACGGTTAAGTGGTGTCACAAAGTTATCAAAGTTAAGATAACCATATGGGCGCTCTGAGCGACACTCCTTAACCGTCTCCGATCAGGACCAAAATCTATATTTGGTATCTGTGAGACCAAGACTATCGATTTTAGCCATTAGATACAAAAAAAATCAATTTAATTTTTTGGTCTCTATATGGCAGTCTGAACTTTTGACCCCACTTTAAACGCCTGCGATCAGGACCAAAATTCGCATTTGGTATTTCTGAGCGCAGGACAAATAATTTGAGGCATTAGATATACAAAAAATTAATACATAGGCCCGGTTTCACCAACCGATCTCAACTTAGTTAAGCCGATTTTTTTACGTTTTCAGTTTCACCATGCAACTAAGCTAAGTCACAAGTTAGTCAGCTTTTGCCTTGACTAAAAATAAACTAAAAATTTGAGTCGCTTTAGCAAATTCAACAACCAAAAGAACGAATATGACAAAAAATGAGCAAATACAGCAACCAAAACAACCAAAAAACCCAGTATTTGCCATAAAAGGTTGGTTGAAAAACTATTTTCTTAGACTATTTGGTGAAACCCAAAAGTAAGTTAGCCCCAAATCTTAGTTTTAGCTTTAGTCACGTTGGTGAAACCGGGCCATAGAGTTTTCTGAATTTTGGCCCCTGTGTGACTCCCTTTAACCGTTTCCAATCTTAACCAAAAATTATATGTATGTGATAACTTCGACTATATTAGCATCCACTTAGGGGATGAGGTTGAGGAAATATGCTATGAAACTTGTCTGCATACATTTGGGGACCACCCTACTGTATATATGTAAGTATTGATATACATATGTATGTTATAACAATAACCCAGTAAACATTATGGCGTACAGCCGAAAATTAAATTCGATATTCAATATGCATATCAAACTGAAAACAAATTCATAAACAATCTCGAAAGAGCGCAATAATCTTAGACAACCACACTCTCTCTCTCCTTCTTTCATTTCATATCATTATGCTTGTTTGGCCAAATGCCAACGTATCCTAAAGTCTATCTACACCCTAATATCATTTCATGTTAATTATATTTAGTACATTAGTTGTAACATTAGCAACCCTGAATTGTAATATTGAAGAGAAATAATGAGCAGAATTATAGACAGCAGTTGAAGTATAATCACAGTCAGCGACACATCTTGTTCTTACTAATTCTCGCGAGTTTACTAAAGCTTTAGTTCGGAACTTTTCTTTTCGAAATCTAAAAGTTGAAACGCAGCAAAAACTCTTGCTGCAACATTTTGGCGCCCGAGCAGGGACTGAGTTTAAGTACATTCGATTCTTTTGAGCTGCTGACTGTGGCTAATTATTGCCGCTCAAATAAAATAAGAAGACCTGGACACTAAGCCATCGTCTTAACATCGCGGGATCGTTCAGTATCAAGGAGCGTGAGTCTTTGAGTCTTTCATACATACATCAATTTAGATTTATCATTTGTCTGCAAATAATTAAAGATGAGTACACCATCTCGCAAGATAGCCATGGTAGAGGTATTGTTGTCTAAAAAATTACATATTTATTGAATACCTATTATTGAAAATTTTGCCAATTTTCAAGGAGAATTTCCCGTAAGAAATTAACAGTAAAATACAAAAAAAAAAGAGAGTGAAAAAACTGTAGTTGGTCATACAGGTATACATATACAAATATATGCATATGTACATAGGCATATATAATTGTTATATATTCTCTTAAATATAAGTGCCGACTCTAGCAAGTTATGTACAACTGTTTTAGAGCCAATGAACTTCCATCCCAACGCTCTTTGGTCTAGAATATTTATTGTATGCATTGGATAGAATACGCTCATTTAATAAACATATGGACATGCAATGAATTTAGTGAGAACTCATCGCCGTTAGTATTAAGCAAATACTAAATGTACATATGTAATTGTCCATTACTCTTTGTGCCATTTATTCGCAAAATTTGAACTCGCAGGTACATATCTCATATAAAAAGTCCAATTCCAAACTGCGTCAATTGGCTTCCATTGACGAATACGTTCGCAAATTCTGGGAAATTGAAGAAGGTCCAATGGTATCTAAGAAAATTCCAAAAGAGCATAATGACTGTGAGGCAAACTTTGTAAATCATATAAAGCAATTATCAAATGGTCGATTCGAAGTCCGTCTTCCATTCAAAAAGAGCCCGCATGCACTTGGCTCATCGTATGAAACGGCAAAACGAAGATTTCTATCTCTAGAACGTAGACTACTAAAAACTCCCAATTTGCATGAAATGTACAATGCGTTCATGAGAGAATATTTGTCGCTTGGACACATGTCTCAGACAGACAACTCAATACCCACTGGGCCACATTATTTCATACCACATCAAGTTGTTTTAAGGCCAGATAGTTTGACTACAAAATTGAAGGTGGTTTTTGATGCGTCATGCAAAACTTCTTCAAATATATCACTGAACGACATACTAATGGTTGGTCCCACAATTCAGCCGGATCTATATATTACTCTGCTAAATTTTCGATGTCGTAAATTCGCCATTACTGCGGATATTTGTAAAATGTACAGACAAGTTCTCATACACTAATCAGATCGATAGTTTCAGCTTATTTTGTGGCGGGAAAGCCCAAGCCTGCCTGTAAATATTGTAGTCGATTTAATATTCCACCTTTTTTAAATAATACTTTGAATTTATATGTAAAATTGTGTAATGTGTTTTTGGTTATTATTCTTAATTGTCTATCAAAAATTTTCATTCTATTTCAACTTTCAAATAATAAAGAACATAAAATAAATAAAATACTTTTCATACAAAATATTTGAAAATAATTGTATATATGTATAAGAGGACAGAGGACTACAATTGGTTTTTTTTTTTTTTTTTTTTTTTTTTTAGTATATTTGTTGTCTACTGCAAAAAGTTTCGGCAACGAAATATCTTCATAGTAAGAAATAGCATTAACTGATATATTTGTAAGAGGGTCTACTAAACGTTTGTTTTTTAAATCTACTAAAAGTCCAAATTTAGTTAAAAAATCAGCACCAATAATTGGTCTATTAATATCCGCAATAACAAATATAAAAGGGAATTCACGTCTTAATTTTAAATTTACGTTTAATAATTTCTTTCCAAATGTTTTAATTGTACTACCATTAGCTGCCGTTAAAAAGAAATCTGAAGAAACTTTACCATTTTTGAATTTTGAAGAAGGTAAAACTGAAATTTCTGCTCCACTGTCAATTAAAAAGTTAAGTTTGTTATCTTTATCAAAAATGAATAGGCGACGAGAGAATTGATCACCTACCCCATTACTTGCCGCCGAAGCAATAGGTGAATTTAGTTTCCCTGCGTGGATTGACTAGAGTTATTTGCAACATATGAGCAAGGTGATTCACATCTACGTGCCTTGCTACCATACCTATAATGAAAACGACATAACCAGTTTCGGGGTGTTGATCTTCTTTGTGAACGATTTCTGCTAATTGACCGAGACCTATGTTGATATGTCGAGTTTTGAGTTGCCGACTGTCGCATAGCAGAAACTTCAACCGTTAATTTAGAAAAATTGTCACACATAATGGAAGTTAATTTAGTAAGGTTATCAATTGCTCTTTCTAAATGTGATTCATGTTTGTTAGCTGTAACAGCACAAACTTCGTCTCTACTCATGACTTCCCACATATCATCCGCAAGTTTAATTAACGTATTAATATCTGAATTTGAACAACTAGTAAGGGCAATATTAATTCCTTTAGGCAATTTTCTAAGCCATAATTGCTTTAAAAGGTCAGAATTTATACTAGAGCCTGCAGTTAAACTAAGATTTCGATACAATTCTGATGGTTTTTTATCTCTAAAATCAGAATTGTAAAGAACTTCGTCAAGCCTTTTATTCTCGCTAGGAGAATAGCGTTCAATCAAAATCTTCTTTAAAAAATCATATTTATTAATTGACGGAGGATTTTGAATAATATCTAAAACTGTAATAATAACCTCCTGTGGTAAGGATATAATTAAGTATTCGTATTTTGTGTTATCTGTAACTATACCCTTAGCTGCAAATTGTGCTTCAGTATGGACAAACCAAGCATGTGGATGTTCCGTCCAAAAAGTTGGTAGCTTTACTGAAGAAGCCGAAATTTCAGAACTAATAACTGTGTGCGTTTGATTTTGTGTTCGTTCAACTTGTGGTGTAGATGAGATGTGATGTGATATATCCTGATCGAATGGGTTACATAAATCGATTAATGCTGAAGGATCAGCAGAAGAAGCGCGAATTGGAGAATGAGCGATCATTTTAAAAGGAAGGAGTTCACAAAGGAGTATATAGTATGCAAGTTTACAACTCAATTAGAAATTTTGAAAATGTAACGAAGTTTTTAAATCTAATACATATGTATGTATATATACTTAAATATATATATATATATATATATCTATATGCAAATACGTATAAAAGTTAATAAAACGATACAGCTCACCAATAAATTGTTTATTATATTGTTGTTGTATCTGTTGCAACGATGATGACGATGTAATCGATGTGGTTGGTGGTGATGCCGTTAAAGGCCGATGGTAGTGATGTTGATGTTATTACAACTACTAAGATTGCACCAACGTTAATACTGTTGCAAAGTTGCCGTTTGCTGTTGTTGAAGGTTTTAATATTGATGTTGGTCTTGTTGTATGGGTTGCAAGGTGATGATGACGTAGTTACAAATTTCTTATGATGTTGATGCTGGTACGAATAACGTTGATTGTTGCACTATGAGACGTTTTCAGAGGTCCGATGGTAACGTTATATTACGTGAATACCGATTGTTGATACTGTTCTCTAAACGAATGATTGCCACCGATGGAACTTAATATTACGTGTAATGTGATAGGTGTCTGAGACCGAGTGATGGTTGTGTCTCAGTGCCACAAATTAATATTGACGAGAATGCGTTCGTCGTGATAAGAGCGATGGAAGTTTATGACGGTTTTTGGTAATGTACAGTCAATTGTTGATTTGGTAGCGCAAATATTGTTGCATTAATTAATGGCAGAAAACCCGTTGATATTTTATCGGATTTGAAGCTGCTTATTCAGTGGTGCCAGGTCTACTGGTGTAACAGAAGATGCTTCTCAAAAAGTGATACGTACCAAATTATGGTATTTTATTGAAATGTAATGTGGTTGATTGGTGGTTATAAAGCTGGTAGGATCGCCAATTGTAGTCCTCTTATACATATATACAATTATTTTCAAATATTTTGTATGAAAAGTATTTTATTTATTTTATGTTCTTTATTATTTGAAAGTTGAAATAGAATGAAAATTTTTGATAGACAATTAAGAATAATAACCAAAAACACATTACACAATTTTACATATAAATTCAAAGTATTATTTAAAAAAGGTGGAATATTAAATCCACTACAATATCTATAAATTGAATACGGTAACGTATGGTACATCGCCAGCTCCATTTTTAGCAATCAGATGCTTAAATGAACTTGGCATTCGAAATAACGACAACATGCCAACTGGTGCAAAGATTATACAAGAGCACTTTTATGTTGATGATTTGCTATCTGGTGCTGACACCATAGACGAACTTGAAGAGATCAAAAGCGAAGTTTTAAAAATTCTTGATTCTGGTGGGTTTAAACTACCAAAATGGTATTCTAACTGTCAATACTTGAATAATGCGAATAGCAATGAAAAATCAATAACGTTTAATGATACAGAGAAGACGAAAACGCTTGGAATTGTGTGGCACCCAAGAGAAGATACACTCCAGTTTAATTTGGTGGCTGAACTAAACTGTTTGAAAGCAACAAAGCGAAATATTTTGTCGGCACCGTCCCGCTTGTTTGATCCACTTGGGCTAATATGTCCCGTCATCACAAAAGCGAAATTACTTTTACAAGAGCTTTGGTTACAAAAATTGGACTGGGATGAGTCCGTTCCAATTGGAGTAGCTACAAGCTGGGAGTGCTTTAAAACAAACTTTCAAACAATTTCAGCCATAAAAGTACCACGTTACGTAAACGTATCACCAACCTCAAGAGTACAAGTTCATGGATTCGCTGATGCATCGATGCGTGCATATGGATGTTGTATTTATATTCGAAGTAGATGTCACGATAAATATAAGACAATGCTTTATACAGCTAAGTCAAAGGTTGCACCACTTAAAACTAAGACTCTACCAAGACTTGAACTCTGTGGAGCCCATCTGCTGGCAAGATTATGGCAATCAATTGCTCCAACTTTGATATCATATACTGAAAAAGTAGTATTTTGGAGTGATTCAGAGATTGTTTTATATTGGCTTAAAAAACACCCGTCATCATTATCTACTTTCGTTAGCAATAGAGTTGCTGAAATTCAAGGATGGTCGAATAACGCAATATGGCGGCACGTTCCATCAGCTCATAATCCAGCGGATATTGTTTCACGAAGCTGTAATGTGGATGAATTGCAGCAATCAATTTGGTTTGAAGGTCCAAAATTTTTGGAGAGCGATGAAATAAACTGGCCTATAAATGAACATTTTGAGCCGCCAGAAAATTTAAAGTCTTCAGAACTTCGTAAGTCAAAGATAGTTGCCCTCGCTGTTCAACAGGAGGATAGCATAATTAACGAAGTCATAAGGAATTGCTCCTCATATTCAAAAATTTTGCGAGTTATTGCTTACATTTATCGCTTTATAAAATATGATGCAAAAGTTAACAACGCCAAATTAGAAATCACTTCAAAAGAGCTCGAATTGGCATTTTTAAAGATTGTTGAAACAATCCAGCATGAAGAGTATTCAGAAGTAATAAAAGCAGTAGAAAATTCTGCCTCGTTGCCTAAACAGATGCAAAAACTAAGCCCTTTTATGCAAGAATACGAAATAGACGGTAGGAAATTTATTTTATTGCGAGTTGGTGGTCGATTAGCCCACGCTCCTTTGGATTACAATACAAGGCATCCGCTATTGATGCCAAAGTCTCGATTTGTTTATTTATATGCAACGTATCTTCATTTGTCAAACTGGCATGCAGGACCAAAGGTTCTTTTAGGTCTAATGCGGTTAAGAATTTGGTCGATAAATGCAAGAGAAGTCGCCCGAAAAGTTGTTAGGGATTGCGTACACTGTTTTAGGTATAAGCCAAAACTTTTAACTCAAATTATGGGCAATCTTCCAAAAGATAGACTTCTATCCGTAAGACCATTTTTGATAACCGGAGTAGACTTTTGTGGGCCAGTATATACCTCTTACAGAATACGCGGAAAACCCCCATATAAAACTTATGTAGCGGTTTTCGTTTGTTTTTCATCGAAAGCCGTCCACTTAGAAGCAGTGTCTGACTTAACCTCTAATTCATTCATTTCTTGTCTTAAAAGGTTTGTCGGGAGGAGAGGACTTCCGCAGAAAGTGGGATGCGACAACGCAACAAATTTCGTCGGAGCAGAAGCCAAGTTGAGGGAGCTACACGAGATGTTTTTCAGCGAAGCCAAACAAGGGAGCATTCTGGAGTTCGCAGCCGACCAAGGCATCAAGTTCGAATTCATTCCCCCGCGCGCTCCGCACTTCGGTGGTCTGTGGGAGGCCGCCGTCAAATCCATGAAAAACTTGCTTCGACGCACCGTCGCAAATGCAAACTTGACGTTCGAAGAGTTAACGACCGTACTATTGGAAGCCGAAGCCGTACTAAATTCACGACCCATCGCCCCAATGACCGAAGATCCAAACGATGGAGAAGCACTAACGCCGGCACATCTTCTAATTGGCTGTGCACTCAAAGCTGTCCCCGAGCCTTCGGCAGACGAGGACAACCCACCGTATTCGAGGCGATGGCAACGCATTTCGAGTCTGAAAGGCCGATTCTGGTGTACATGCCGTCGAGAATATCTGCTCGAGTTGCAAACCAGGCCGAAATGGTGCAAGCCCCAACGCAACGTAGGTGTCGGTTCAATGGTAATCGTCCACGAGGAAAATTTGCCGCCACAGAATTGGTTGTTGGGCAGAGTGGTGGAGGTCGTTCTAGGTACCGATGGAATGGTGCGTGTTGCATGCATAAAAACGCGAAATGGTGTCATCCGCCGTGCCATACATAAGTTGGCACTGCTTCCAATGGATTGATCGCCAGAGCCGCATCAACGGGGCCGGAATGTTTGGCCAAATGCCAACGTATCCTAAAGTCTATCTACACCCTAATATCATTTCATGTTAATTATATTTAGTACATTAGTTGTAACATTAGCAACCCTGAATTGTAATATTGAAGAGAAATAATGAGCAGAATTATAGACAGCAGTTGAAGTATAATCACAGTCAGCGACACATCTTGTTCTTACTAATTCTCGCGAGTTTACTAAAACTTTAGTTCGGAACTTTTCTTTTCGAATTCTAAAAGTTGAAACGCAGCAAAAACTCTTGCTGCAACAGTGCTTTTTACCACTCTCTTCAGCAAAACACGCGCTAGAGGGGTGAGACATTGTAGAAAATGGTTTGGTAGAGTATTACACTAGAAGTCCTCGCAGTTTTAAATTTTATATTAAAATAGAAAATTGCTTAGAAATGAGGGAAAAGGCTTAGTGGCGCATATATGTATATCTACTAGGCATCTACACACAAATCCAATTAAATCAAAGTAAAATGTAGATTGCTACTAAAATGAAATGCAAATAAAGAAATTCTATGGAAAATTAAATGAATCAACTATAACAACGACAAACAATGAACTATGAAAAGAATCGGCGAGCATATTGAATATCATTAATTTTAACTAGCCGGACCCGTGCGCATCTTGCGCAAAAAATAACAAATCATACGTGGCGCCAGTCGGTATGGTTTGTGCTGTCACGCCCATTTTAAAAAACTTATTATTTATTTGGTTTGGTGGACCTTATGGAACTTTCAATGAATTACCTAGATATATGTTTGACAAAGATATCGCATAAAATGTTTTTATTATTCCTATATAGGTATGTGCAATATATTTTTATATATTTTATATATATTTTTATGTGCGTATGTGGTTCTTGCCGACTTGGGTAATTTTTTTCCACACGTTTGCGTTTGGCTTAATCGATTTATCTGCTACAGTTCCTGAGTTTTGACTTATAAATCTTTGAAAATTTTCTCCTCTTGGCCCATTTTTCAAAATTTCAGCAGGTTTCCTCATAACTGCATAACGTAATTTCATCACTCGGGCTTTATTATTGATTGAATTATCATGTTTTAAGTGCTTTTCGAAATACACACATATGCCTTATTTTCAACCCCAATTTTCTCTGTTCCCATTAGAATCTATGTACCAAATTTCATTAAAATATTTCTATTTTTGCGCAAGATAGAGTGTATACGGCCGGACGGACAGACATGGTTCAATCATTTTTTTCATCCTGATCCTTTTGATATACTCTTATATATTAAGGTGGAGTGAAAATTTTTTTTGGAAATTCAATTTGTTCCAAAGCCAGAACGGCACCTTTCTAGCCCAGTAATAAGCCTTTAAAATTTTATTGACCTACTCGCATGTTTAGAGGTGCCCTCAGCCCCACAAAGTTGAAAAAATAGCACGATCTGGTACAAATGTGAAATTTCTACAATTATGAAATAAAAAAACCAAGTATGAGGATTGATAAACAGGCTAAGTTGAGTATAAAAGTGAATTTTTTTTGGAAACAACAACAAAAACCAAAGTTATTAAAGGGCAAAGTTTATATTATGCATTTTTTAAATTGCAATTAATTAAAAACTACTGAACAGATTTCAAATATTTTTATACCATTCGATAGGTATTTTGAATCCCTTTAGTTTGATATACATTTTATGTGGGTTCCATAACACTCCCCGCTGCGGGGGTAAACCCCCCCTTTTACCCCCCTTACTTTTCATATAAAGTACCACGCCCAATAAAACACCGTTTCGCATGCATAGCTAATTAATACCTTTAAAACGATGCCTTACTTATTAATTTTGGTGAATTATGCGAGCAGAAAAAGGGATATTTATAAAACACCAATTAGAAATAATATATACTAGCTGGACCCGTGCGCATCTTGCGCAAAAAATAATAAAACATACGGCGCCAGTCGATATAGTTTCTGCTCTCACGCCCATTTTAAAAAATTTTTTTTTTATTTGGTTTTATGTCTACAGTGGAACTTATGGAATTTTCAATGAATTACGTATGTATATGTTTACATATATTTTTATATATACAGATGTACATACGTGGTCCCTGCCGACTTGGGTAATTTTTTTTCCACACGTTTGCCTTGGCAAGCAAATCAGTAGTCCAAGCTTACTCGATTTATCTGTTACAGTTCTTGAGTTTTTACTTATAAATCTTTGAAAATTTGCTCCTCTTGGCCCATTTTTCAAAATTTCAGCACGTTTCCTCATAACGGCATAACGTCATTTCATCACTCGGGCTTTATTAGTGACTGAATTATCATGTTTTACGTGTTTTTCGAAATACCCACATATGCCTTATTTTCAACCCCAACTTTCTCTGTTCCCATTAGAATCTGTGTACCAAATTTCATTAAAATATTTCTATTTTTGCGCAAGTTAGAGTGTATACGGACGGACATGGTTCAATCATTTTTTTTTTTCATTCTGATCGTTTTGATATACTCGTATATATTAAGGTGGAGTGAAAATTTTTTTTGGAAACTCAATTTGTTCCAAAGCCAGAACGGCACCTTTCTAGCCCAGAAATAAGCCTGTAAAATTTTATTGACCTACTCGCATGTTTGGAGGTGCCCCCAGCCCCACAAAATTGAAAAACATAGCACGATCTGGTCAAATGTGAAATTTCTAAAATTATGAAATCAAAAAAACGAAGTATGAGGATTGATAAACAGCCTAAGTTGAGCATTAAAGTGATTTTTTTTTTTTTTTTTGAAACAACAACAACAAAAGTTATTAAAGGTCAAAATTTATATTATGCATTTTTTAAATTACAATTACTTAAAAACTACTTAACCGATTTCGAATGTTTGTATACCATTGGATAGGTATTTGGATTCCCTTTAATTTGATATACATTTTATGTGGGTTCAATAACACTCCCCACTGCGGGGGTCAACCCCCCTTTTACCCCCCTTACTTTTCATATAAAGTACCACGCCCAATAAAACACCGTTTCGCATGCATAGCTAATTAATACCTTTAAAACGATGCCTTACTTATTAATTTTGGTAAATTATGTGAGCAGAAAAAGGGATATTTATAAAACATCAATTAGAAATAATATATATGATGATTGGTTGTTTCTGTGTGCATTTACATGGACCTTTTCGCGAATTTTACTTTGCACAAACATTCGCTTATTTGAAGAGCTACAACGAGTTTATTAAAAATCACTTTATTATTATTCTACATTTATTTCTCACTTTGTTGCAATGCCATTTTATACACCTCACCAAAAGATTAGCGCCTTAAATGGGACTTATTTTGTTTGATCAAAAATGTGTTGATTTAATGCATGAAAATTTTAACATTTTTAATACCACAGCTGGTTACGCTTAATGCATGTCAGCAGGCACAAGGTTTCATTCTATATCTCTTTTTCTATCTCTTTTTATTCCTCTCTTTCTCTACGTTTCTCTGCCCGCCTCTCTCTCTGTCTATCTCAGAGACAAAGCTATTTGTAGGGCTTTAATTAGGCCTTAATTAGGCCTTATAAGTTATAACAGAGTATAGCAAGATTATTAGAGAGTTTCTGTTGGTGAGCGCCGACCGATTTGCGCTGCATTAGTTGAAATGTGTATGATGCTTCTCATTTGTACACGAGAGTCACTTCTGTCGGTGCCTGCCTTATAATAACGCATTACAGGGAGCATTTAAAACTTATTTGCTACCACCAGCTGCAATATTCCACAGGGAAATATGAGTCCCTCTCGGAGACCACTTGTAAGGCTGACAAGCTAAGGCTTAAAAAAGTTCTTTGCATAAGACTGTAAATATAGAAAAATTGCATTTTTATAAGACTTTTCAGTAATTTAAAGTGCTCTCACAGTAGCGCCGATGACGTGTTCCTTATTTGATTTTCCGTCATCCATTGTCAATTTTGGTTTGGAGACAAACCGGTTTCGGCTAGTATGCGCCATCTTCAGTGTCTTCTTTCGACGAACGAACAAACCAAACTTGACAAGAGATGACGGAAAATCGTTCCACAATACATCATATTCCTACCCTGTCGGAAAAACAAGCAACCAAAAAGTATTTATTCCTTATTCCTTATAATCGCTTACATAATTTTTTGATGGACACTTGTACCTACTCGCGCATTATTAGTTAAGTGCCTTTGGAGATTTCATGCCCAAAATGGCGACAAAACAAAATCAAAAACTAACTCAAATGGCGGCAAATAGTGAAGAAGGCGGCAAAAAGTGAAGAAGGCGAAAAAAGCAAGTAACATAAATTAGAATTTTTATGAATTTGTATGAATAATTTCCTTTCACAATTTCCTTTTTATATGTGTGTATTTTGTATTTTTAGTGAAAGGGCTTTTTTGCTGCCAACATTTCACCTTTCATTTTTGCTGTCGCCGGCTTTTTTGTGCTTTATAATTCTTTTTTAAATTCTGTGCAAATCGCCAAATGAGCTTGAAGTGCTTGAATTAGCAAATTTTATAGTTGATGTACAAAGAAAATATATGAAATGAAAGTATGAAAAAGTGTTGAGTTGAGCATTCAAAAGGTATGCAAGAAAGAAAGTGGGCTCCACTTCAAAAAAGGGGTTTATTGTGGCAGAAAAATATGCATAATAATAAAAAGAATGAATTAAATTGGCTTTAGAAGTGCTTTGCTTTTATGTTATAATATAGTTCAGGGCTGCTCAACGCTCTCGTATTGAAAGTACAAATCTCAATACATCTACAAATTTTGTATATGCACTGAAAATTTTTTTTTCTCATTTAAATTTTTTTATCAATTCCAATAAAATATTATTTTAGAATTTAGTTTCAAATGGTAGTATCACATACATACAAATTTTTTTAATTTTTTATATGAAAATTTTTTGAATACAAATTTTTTACAGTGCTTTCATTTTTCGAATTTTTTTTTCATTACACATTTGTTATTGTAAATTTCGATTTCTTACGGCAGTGCTCGAGCTCCTATACAAAGTGCTTTTGCTCTGCACATTCAATATGAATCATAGGCACATACATATACATTTTTTTTGAGTTTCTGAGTGCTTATGGGAGTGCACAGAAAATTTTATTTTCATATTTCAAGTGCAAATATGTATCTGTGCCTATGATTCGGAACAAAACAAAAACAATTGTGCTTTGAGTGCCTATGAGGTGAGCAGCCCTGATATAGTTTATTTAAAAGGCAAAAAAATTTATATGTGTACATATCGCTAGCTTAGAGTGCAAATTGTGTAAGTCATTTTTTTTCAAGCTTTGTAGGAGAGACAAAAACAAAAAATAAAAAATGTCGAAATGAAAAAAAAAAATTCTGCTCATGTAAATAGTTTGGACTTAAACAATTTTCCTCGCTTTTGGACTTACATAATTTGCGTATAACTGAATAAAAACTAGTAGAAATATGACAAGAGTCACAGACTTGCTTAGCGCGGTGCATATTTGATTTTTCTAGCGTTCTACATAAAAATACACTTTTTCATAAAAATGGATTTACACAGTTTGCACTCTAAGCTAGCGATATGTATTTCAAAGATTTTTTAAACTGACCATTTTAGGTATATGCAGAATAAATACTATTACAGCTAAAATACATAGAGAGCATATTTTTGGTACTAGTTTCCTAAATGACTGCTTAAAAAATATCACCAGTCATCAATGAATGAAAAAAATTAATGGTGAGTCATACTTGGCAAAAATACTGGGGACTTCAAATTTTAAATCATCAGTCAAAAAAAGGACTGAAAGGCTGCATTCAAGACTTCAAGAAAAGGAATAGAACTTCAAGAGCTGAAAGTCACGATGATTGCAATACTTAACATCTCTGCCACTCGTACAACAATTTTCTACAATAATTTATTCATCGTAAGAAATGCTCTTTAATAAGAACGAAAAAAAGATGCTGAATATGGCACATCGCCGAAACCGGTTTATAACCAAATCAAACTTGAAAACAGGTGACGGAAGTGCGGTCCACAAGACATTAATCAGGCTGCTTGGAAATTGGGTCAAATCTAAATTTTTTGGTATATGAAGTTTAACCCTTGTTTGCAATATAAACTAAAAATACACTGTATATATTCACAGAGTTAATTAAAATAGGCTTAAAGACAGTTGAATTCAGAATGTGGTCACTCTATGTACTTTTAGATCTAAGTCTTTCATTTGGGAATATTTATGAAATTTCTCTTTAATATTTTAACCCACTAACGAACTCCTCAAAACGCTTTTTATTCAGACTCCTCGAAAGTAACTTCGAAAGGATCCCTTTTTGATGGTTAAAATATTCTACAAACTTTCTCCTTATCTAATTTTTTAATAATAAACTGTACTGATTTAGATTTTAAACATTTTTATCAATGGAAACAAAGATGTTTATCAACCATATTTTTCTGAACACATTTCTTTAAAATCTCAATTTCGTTTTCTTTCGCTTACACACACATTTTCTTTACTTGCTGCTTGTTGTTTGCCTTCTACGGTTTCGCGCTCTCTGCGCTTTTCATGTCCTCACACATAAGGGGTTTTTCATTCAACCGCTCAACGAGTGTCCTCTGCGCTTAGCTTAGCTCCTATCTTCCCTTTCTTCAGTTCGTCGCTCTTTTTCTTTGGTTTTCTGGCTTTTCGCGCCCACCATCCCCTCTTGTTGTCGCTTCCATTTACTTTGGTTTGCCCGCAAAATTTCCCGCATGACTTGAATTACATTTATCTTAATGTTTTGCTGCTCTCCTACTTTTGTTTATCTTTATTTTCACTCTTCCTTTTCAACATTTCCATCATTTTCCACAACATTCCACTTATTTAGTTGTAAATGGTTAAATTTTTGATGGTCTAGCGGCTCAACAAAGCTCAATAAAGGGATGTGCAGTGTGTTGAGGGGGAGGAGCAGGCGTGGCAAGCAGGAAGCTCATGTGAGTGCTACAGTTTTATGCCGTGAAGCTTTCTTTAACCACACAATTTTTTATGCTCTTTTTAACATTAAAAACCGCCGACCAGACGACGCCGTGCAGGAATATAAAAATGCAGATGATATTTAGTTGTGTATGTATGAGAGAAAATGTACATATATAGAGTGAATGAATGGAGAACGTAAATAAGTGAAATTATATGATGATTAAAAGTGTTAAATTTATGCTATGTTCGATAGTAAAAAATATGAGTTAATTTTATTTATAGATGGTAATTTTATATTTATGATCCAATAGAGTTTTGATTTTTTAGAGTGAAAATTGCTTTTTTCAGTCTGCTTTTAATTTTTGTTTTATAACAAGCAAATACACGCCTCGCTTCGCTGAGTTAAATGCGAAAACAGAGATCCCGATAACAGTTATCTACGATAGCCGGAAAGCTAAAAACCGATAACAGAAATCCAAAAGACTGTCCCAGTTTGCAAATGAAGGTACCACATACCCTTTTCACTAGGATTAACACTATACCTGGTAAAAATAAGTAGAAGTGTGAGATTTTGTGCTGTTCCGTGCTACAGTTCTCAAATTATATGAAACAAAACAAAGTAAAGATCTTCACATTTTTATTATAGGAGAGAATGTTAAGAGAAGCAGCCCCTTATTCCGGGACTAGTTTATTTTTAGTTAATATTGCAGTAAAAAGTGTGGCCGCTGTGGTGCAGTGGGTAGAGTGCTCGCCTGCTATGCCAGAGGTCTCGGTTTCAAACCACGGTCCGAGCCAAACACCAAAACAATTGTTCTAATTAGTAAAAATCCAATTATTGGGTTTTTTAAGAGCAGCGGTCACCTCTCGACAGTGGGCGGCATACCCTCCGAGAGTATTTCTGCCATGAAAAAGCTTCTCACAAAAAATGCATTCGCCGTTCGGAGCCGGCATAAAACTGTAGGTCCACCCAATTAGTAGGAAAAACAAAAAGGAGCACACCTCGAATTGGGAGAGAAGCTCGGCCATAAAGCTCGTCAGAGTTATAATAGCGCCATTGTATTATATTATTATTATTATTGCACTAAAAATGGTGCTTAGCTAAGACCAAGATTTAGCAAAGACCTGAACCCGATTTTTAACAGTATAGCCAAAGTACAAAAATTATTTTAAATTTGGTCCACGAGATTTTGATGTAGTTGTACTCAATATCGGAATGAAGTCGGCCTTCGAAGTACATTTTTGTGTCAAAAACGATGACAGCAAAAAATATTTGGGAAAATATAACTTGTCTGCGCTATTTAGTCCACTGATTCCTCATACGGATAAAGGTAAAAATCAAGCAAGCGAACCTCTCAATCCATTGCTTTATGTTCCCACGGCAAGATACCGTAACGATCCGGATTTTTAGGCAATTTTGGAAAATAATCCCGGCTGCTCTCCGCAGAACAACATCTGTTGCTTTCAACTTCTACAAAATCCGGGGAAAGCTAACAAATGTTTCTTATATAGAAACCTTGGGTCAAACTCCAGTTTTTTTCGGCTTATCAGAACCCTTTCAGATTCTTAGCTTCTAAGGGCTTTAACCAGACAGTTTACGAGTACTTAGAGCTTGTTCTATAACCGACAGCCAGGCGGATGGCTAGTAAAAGGTTGCGAATTTGAAGGGAGACGTCATTCACGTATTCACGGATGAGTCTAAGACAATAGTAGTGATGGCTCTACGTGGTAGATTCTACCTTTTACTGCAGTGAACGGGATATCAGCAATTGTCTCAGATTGTCAGTCAGACTGCAGTGTCTTTCAGAAAGAAATAACTAAATGGCTGTTATCCCTAAGGAGAAATGAGTGAAAACACTGATTATAGGGGTATTCACTATATTTTAGCATGACATGCATCCAAGATGGGTCTAGATGGTGACAGGCATGCAGGGGGCTGCGGATTGCATGAAGAGATGGTAACGCGTGTGTTCTGCTCTTTTCCACCGTTTCCAGTCCATGACTTTGGTTTCGTCTTCGGTTTTATTCAATGTTCTCGAATATCGTAAGTAACCAAATTAGTCACATAGAAACGCTTGACTTTTGCCACAGAGATAGGCGTTTAATTTAGGGATGTTCATACACATGAACCGTTCTGGCAACACTGCGGGCTTACTTAGTCTAAAGCATAGTACTGAGTTCGAGTTTCACGTGAAACTGCTGTCCAAATCCATACAAAAAAACTAGTTGTGAAACATGTGTGAAATTTCACGACAAAGTTGTACTGAGTTCCTGCGGTGAAAACGTTGCGCAACATGCTAGCAACATTATGCCAGCAACATTTTTTCACGCCAATTTAAATATACAGTGCCATTTATTTTCGAGTGGAAAGTGACATTTCTTGAAATCGAAATTTATATTTTGTATAAAAATTTTTTATTGGTCAAAATTTGAAAGTTGGTTCTGAGGCGATGCTCCAATTTTTTTCTTTTTACATTTGCTCAGTTTTCGTTTTGGCATTTAGGGCCTTATTTTGTAAAACGCAACGCGACGCAACGAGTCACCCAGAGTCAGTTATTGTCGTGTTCGTATTTTGTATCTCTTTAGGTGACTGAAAGTGACTGTAAGTGACTCGAAGTGAATGTGTTACGTTTTTTTTTGGTGAGTATGTTACGTTTTTGGTATTTTATAAAACGCAAAGCGACGAAAACGGTCACTTTAACTGTCAAAAGAGTCACTTCCTTTTGTTCGAGTGAGCATTCGATATAGTTTAATTTGCAACGGCTAAAATTAGCCAATTTAAAAAAAAAACGGGGTATCAATCGACGCGTTTCAATCTCGCGAACCCGAATATGATGCTGAACTAATTTTTTCTTTGATTTAAATAAAGCAGTTGTTAATAAAAACGTTTTAAATTTTGTCTTGCTTCTTGCACAAACACGAACACACAAATGCATCTTATTTTTTAACATTGGATAACACGTACATATATTTATATTAACTGCATTACACACACATTTTTTAATATGTTGCATATACATAAATAATATATTTTATTCAAAAAAAAAACTAAACAAAACACGTATGTATGTATTTACACACAATGTCAACAAATACTTTTTTTTATTTTTGTTGACTTCCCACTAAACACTGAAAAAGAAATTCTCAAACGTTTGAGAAAATATTGTTTCTAAATTTGAGAATCAGCATAAATATAATATGAAAATAAACATATTTTCAAGTGTTCAACAAACATTGTTAATCAATTTTAGAATAACTTACAACACATTCGAAAAAAAACTTGTTTCGCATTTTGTACCATTTCACGAATTTCATCATGTCGAGGTTTCAAGGAACGAAGACCTTTTGTATGTTTGCAAGTTTCAATCAGCGTTAGTTGTTTTACGTGAGTAGTCTCTTAACGGTTGAAATGATGGTTGAAAATGATTGTGTATAATAATGATTCTGTATTTCTTACTCTTATTTTATTTGTTTGTTGCTTTTTGTGAAGTTACACAAACTTTATTAAAGCTATAGATTGTTTCTCACATGTGTGTATGCATATTAAAAAAGATATTAATATACTCATGTGACTGTACAAAAGGTACCGGCGAAATTCACCCGCACGGGTAAATGAAAAACATCACATCAGAGTACAAATATGTAATACATACATACATCTATTGATTGCATTCCATTTCGTACTAACTTTGAAATTGATTTCAGAAAATGAAATCTATCAAATTGAGAATCAGCCCAAAATCCCACACTAAAAATATGCCTTTTTGTTTGAGAACGCTATCAAGAGAAATTTGAGGTGCATTTGATAACTAACGTTTGATATTTGACAATAGGGTTACTTCTCAAATGAACCTCAATTAAATATGATATATATGCTCACATAATTTACCAAAATTAATAAGTAAGGCATCGTTTTAAAGGTATTAATCAGCTATGCATGCACAGAGCCAAAAGACCACTTAAAATGCCCTGTAAATCAGAACAAAGTTTAGCGGATTTCTCTATGCTTTCTCTCCAATAAGATGCCCGTCTTATTATGACTGGATATCTCATTTTAATAAAACTAAGTAGATAATCTGTAAAACTAATATGAAAACCTTTTCAATATTACTAAGAAGATAACCCATGGATTTTAGATGAAATCATGTTCAGTAAAATTTAATGGATAACCAATAAAACTAAGATGAAAACCTCTTATATAAAATTAAGAAGATGACTCCTAGAATAAATATGGAAACCTTTTCACATAAATTTAGCAGATAACCTGTAAAATTAAGAAGAAACCCTGTTTAATATTATTAAGAAGAGAATCTTGATTTTCATCGGAAAACATAATCAGTCAACTAGTATTTTCCTAGGACTTATTCAGACAAAGGGCAACATTTCATTTCATATAAGTGCAGATGGACATAATAAACTCTTTATACCAAGTGCTTCACTAATCGTTTGAGAATTGTAGAAATGTGCAAAGCCGTAGTGAAATTGACGAACGGAGGAAACACATAAGAGCTCTTTTAAAAATAAAAAGTTCTCCCTTTTAATTTCTTGAACATCCCAGTTGGAAAAGGTAATGTATGGTCATCTATAAATGGATATAAAGGCCATAGGATCTATACATTCCAGAATGCATGATTTTTTTCATTGTGATGTCCTAGGGAAGTCATGCATCCACTTTTCCCTGCCAAGGTAAGGCAAAAAGGAATGTTTGGATGAGAGTCGCTCTTGCCGTGATCTCAGTGTCGGTTTATTTTCTCATTTAAAATTAAAAAAAAATCCTTTTTTTATGCATTTTTCTCTTCATTCTCTCTCCATCCGATTTCCAACTAGAAATATGTAACTTCACTCCAGCTTGTTCTCCTCTGCTTCTCTCATTGTCGCACCATCTTCCCCTTCACTGCTTCACCCATGTGGGACATTCAACGTTATATTGATCTTTAGTGCCGCTTTTATGCGTCCGTTTGTTAAAATAGACTCTGTGAATTGTTGTCGTCATTGTAAAAAAGGAAAACTAGAGAAAACCTGATTCTCCTAATTGTTTTTTTTTCTTGCTAGATTCAATGTTATAGCTGAGAGCCGATGACTGACCTTTTCGCTTACCTTGGGTTGCATTCTGTAATGTATCCGATTTCCTATAAGTTGGAAGGTATAGCTGAGAGCCGATGACTGACCTCTTCGCTTACCTTGGGTTGCATTCTGGAATGTATCCGATTTCCTATAAGTTGGAAGGTATAGGTGAGAGCCGATGACTGACCTCTTCGCTTACCTTGGGTTGCATTCTGGAATGTATCCGATTTCCTATAAGTTGGCAGCCACACAACATAAAGTTTAGATGAAATCATAGCTTTTTTTGGAATACATACTATAACGCAAATTTTTCGTACATCTTTTCATGCGTCCGCAAGGTCATGCATGACCACCTTTCCAACTGGGCTGTTATGCATATTTCTAGTATGTACGAGTATATCCATACATGTACGTACGTTAAGACGTTTATAGCAAAATTTTAATTAATAAGGGCTCTTTTAAAAATAAAAAGTTTTCCTTTTTAATAAATTCAAAAAGGTTCTAGTAAAATTAGAGGATGTCCTTATTGATTTGCTTTATAAAAATTTTCTCATAAGAACAAGCAGATTTCTTCTAACAATTTAATTTTTTTGACAAAATGACATAAAAAATTAATAAATAAGAAGTTATCTCCTCGTTTTCAGACGGTATCGTTTTCAATAAATTTAAGAAGAAATTCAAGCTAAAATCTAGAAGATTTTCTAGCAAAAATTTCTTCAATTTTGTCTCCTCTCGCTCTCCTTGGCCAAATAGCTTTTTTAGATGGCAGTCTCTTTGATTATAGGTGAACTTTTTGGCTCTGTGTGTGAAACGATGTTTTATTGGGCGTGGTACTTTTTTTAATAGTATTTTTCAAAATAAATTTTAAATTTAAACTAAAAGATTTGCGCCTAAAACTATGCCTTCAGAATTATTTTATTCTAACAAGAGTGCAGAGTTAAATACAAATTTCAAATGTAGATGTCGCTCCGGTTGAACGGTCGTGTATATTTTGAAACACCTTTATAAGCTTCAGCTGTATGTTTGTATGTAAACATCACATTATTTTAGGCGAACACGTGCGTATTCATACTTACGCTGAATGGGGGTTTTCAGCATGGGATGTGCTTATTTATACACAGCTGTACGTAGTGCAAGACCATAAAATAATTGAGAAAGATATGGACTTTCATAAATCAAAACGATCAGGATAAAAAAAAAAATTGATTGAACGGCCGACCATACATAATCTAACTGGCGCAAAAATAGAAATATTTTTATTAAATTTGGTACACAGATTCTAATGGGACCAGAGAAGGTTGGGGTTGAAAATAAGGCGTATGTATGTATTTCGAAAAACACGTAAAACATGACAATTAAGTCACTAATAAAGCCCGAGTGATGGATTTTCATCCATGCAATTACCTTATGCCGTTATGAGGAAATATGCTGAAATTTAAAAAAAATGGGCCAAGAGGGGCAAATTTTCAAAGATTTATAAGTCAAAACTCAGGAACTGTAGCAGATAAATCGATTAAGCTTCGGCCACTGATTTGCTTCCAAGGCAAACGTGTGGAATAAAATTACCAAGTCGGCAGGGGCCACATATACATATGTACATAAGATGATATGTAAAATATATAAAACTATAATGCACATACCTATATAGGTATAATAAAAACATTTTATGCGATATCTTTGTCAAACATATAGGTAATTCATTGAAAGTTCCACCAAATAAAATAAGTTTTTTAAAATGGGCGTGAGAGCAGAAACCATACCGACTGGCGCCACGTATGTTTTGTTATTTTTTGCGCAAGATGCGCACGGGTCCGGCTAGTCTTATATAATACCAACTTTTGGGCGAAGGTGAGCGTGAGTGAGTGTGAGTGACTGCGTCGCAAAGAGTCACCGCGTTTTGTATAATAAGGGCATTATTCTCATTTGACAAAAAATTGTTCTTGAAACATTTCACGGCCAAACAAATGCATGTTGCTGGCGATATTTCACGGCTGTGAACTTATTACTAAGCTTAAGTAAGGCCATCACTGGACAACCAGTCTAACCTAACATGAACTTCGCTATTTTCCATAAAACATCTAACTAAAATTCACAGCAACTTTCATAACTTTCATAAACTCAAAAAGATTTAATCCAGCAATATTAGTTGGATGAAATTGTTTAAGAATGAACTTTTCTATAAGCAGTTATTAAAATATTACAACACTCCAACTTTGCAGAAAAATAATACCACTTAACATATGCACAAATGTTAATCTAGCAAAAAAGGAATTACATGCGAGCACAAGAACTCAAATGCAAAACCAAATAAGGAAATAGTCAAATGAAATCCTTTAAGTGGAAAAATACGCCAATTTCATAGAAAATCTACAAGTAACCAAACAAAAAAAGAAGTAGAGAAAATAATGCAAAATTAAAATAATACGAATAAGCTGAAAAACACATGGGACATAGAAATGCAAACGAAAACAGGAAAACGATAACAGTTGGAAAGCAGCACAGCAGCAGAGAGAAAACAAACGCAGCACAAACTTGAAACGGGTTGAAAGCAAAAGGAAGGATTTTGTGTGGCACATGAGGCGGGCGCGGGAAGGCGTGCAAAGCGAAAAGGAAACTAACAAGCGAATTTGCAAGAAGACAAGCAAACACATACATACATAAGTATGTATGCAAATAACTAAATGAAATTTTATTTTCATTACAATGCTTGTTCTTGTTCTTGCTCTTGCTCTTCTTATTTGCACACTGCATTTGTTCCGTTGTGCGATTACGGCTTGCAGAGTTTTTGGCATATGTTTTTGCGCATTTCTTGAAGCTGGAGCCACAGCTCGCTGCCGCCCACATGTTTGTTCGCATGCAATCACTTTTTGTTGTTGTTGTTTTTGCTGCTTTTTCTGCAATTTAGTGGCATTACAGTTTTGGATCTTATTTTGACACAGCAGCAGCGTATGCAATAATAACAATAATAATAATATGTTTATTTATTTAACCATTTAGACAGTTGAAATGCAATGCAAAGCAGCAGAAGGATGCATGACAGGCGGAGGATGCGATGCATTTTACAGGCAACAACACTGCAGCACTGCACTCCGACCGACTTTTGCTCCAGAGAGTATTTGTGTATGAGCGCAACTTGCAGCAGCGAGCGACAACCTAATATTCGTGTGTGTCTTCATATTTTGTATAAATAATAAATAATATTTTTTGATGGTGGCTTTGTTTGTGTATGTGTCATATTTGCACAATGCAATTGTCATTCATCTTATTCCGTTTTTAAAATGAAAAGCGGCAGCGTTGTCAGCAATGTCGGGTTTTGTTAATTTTTTTTTTTTTGGAATGTTATGAAAGATTTTGACAAGCGTTATGACGCAAGTTTTGTCAAAACTGAATAAAATGCATTTCGATGAATTTTATGCAGCGGTCGTAATGGTTATAACTTTCAGCGCAAAAGCCAAAAAATGGCTATTAAACTTTGAATTTTATTTTTTAAGTCAAAAAGTTATTGGTTGTAAACGAATACTGAATACGAATAACGAATAACGAATACCGAATATTCGGTATTTGTATTTGGTACTCATATCCGGTATTAATAATCGGTTACTAATATTCGGTACCAATATTCCGTAGTCGGTACTAACGTTCGGTATTCTGTACTAATATAGTGGTTTTCGGTACTAATATTCGGTATTCGTTACTAATATTAGGTATTCGGTACGAATATTCGATATTCGTTCCTGGTATAGTGGTATTCGGTACTAATATAGTGGTATTCGGTACTAGTATTCGATATTCGGTACTAATATTGTGGAATTCGTAACTAATATTCGGTATTAGGTACTAATATGCGGCACTCATTGCTAATATTAGGTATTCGGTACTACTATTCGGTATTCGGTAGTAATCTAGTGATATTCGGTACTAATATTCGGTACCAATATTCCGTACTCGGTACTAGTGTTTGGTATTCGGTACAAATATAGTGGTCTTTGGTACTAGTATTCGGTATACGTTACTAATATTAGGTATTCGGTACTAATATACGATATTCAGTCCTAATATAGTGGTATTCAGTACCAATATCGTGGTATTCGGTACTATTATTCGATATTCGGTACTAATATAGTGGTATTCGGTACTATTATTCGATATTCGGTACTAATATAGTGTAATTCGTTACTAATATTCGATACTAGGTACTAATATTCGGCATTCATTACTAATATCAGGTATTCGATACTACTATTCGGTATTCGGTAGTAATCTAGTGGTATTCGGTACTAATATTCGGTACTAGTATTAGGTATTAGGTAGAAATATTAGATATTCGGTAATAGTATAGCGGTATTCGGTACTAATATTAGGTATTGGGTACAGATATTCGTTATTCACTACTAATATTGGGTACTAATATTCGATATTCTGTACTAAAATTGGGTATTCGCTTCTAATATTAGGTATTCGGTTCCAATATTAGGTATTCGGTATTAATATTCGATATTTGGTACTAATATAGTGGTATTCGGTACTAATATTCGGTACTCGGTACTAATATGTATGTTGGTTTTCGGTACTAATATTCGGTGCTAATATTAAGTATTGGGTACAAGTGTTCGGTATTTACTACCAATATTCGGAATTCGGTACTAGTATTCGGTACTAATATTCGATATTCGGTACTAATATTTGGTATTCGGTTTCAATCAATAAAAAAAATGTAAAAATAACAAATCTTCTAATTTTCTTAGATACCATTGTACTCGTAGCTAGATCACTTAGACCCGTGAAATAGCCTATATATTTCCACCGCTTTCTGCGTAGTGCGGCCAAAGCATAGAGAAAATGTTATACTGTTTCCAGTTACTCCTTGTTCCCAAAAGCTTTGCAGTGGCCATTGATTTTCTATATGCTTTCCGAGGATTACACATAGTAGATCTCATTCAACAGGAGTTTTTTTGTAGCGAGCGTCATGGTTATATTCTTCAAACAAACGTGAAAGAGGACCGGATGTGAGTTACAGTTCCAACAAGCTTGTTCAACACGTAAAGGTCCAACTTGCCAAACTCGAGGGTCTTCATTTATCATATCATATGATTCATATGAAACGACCTACCAAAACCAATATCATAATAAATCTAACTATTAAACGACGACGCAATCTCAATCAAAAAACAGTCTCCTTACAAAACACTTAAGCCCCTTTAAGTATGCTATAAATTACAACTACTCACCACAAATGATTTAACTGCTCGAATTTACTTATATAGACAAGATTAAGCTCATACAAGTCAAGCCTTCGCTGCGCGATTATGCAAAGGAGGTGGCAACAATGAAATGAAAAACAGAAAACAACAAAGAAAACTTTGTGCATTATAAATTTAAAATCAACGCGAAAAAGGCAAGCTAGCCCAAAAGTATATATGTATTTACAACTCTGTTTATCGACTTTCATATCGCTTAGAAAATTATTCAATAAATTGGCTGTCAAGCCAAAAATTATGCTATGCCACTTTGAATGAAAAGCAATATGAAAATATGGTCGTCCGATAAACATCGACAAATAATATGGTGGGCGCGATAGCATAATGAAAGGCAAATAAAGCGAAAGAAAGCAGAAAAGAAAGAAGAAAAATAAAATAAAATAGAAGTAGCAAAAAAAAAAAAAAGCGTTTACCAAGAAAGCATGACTTTTTTTATTGTGCTCACGAAGGAGCTGAAAAGTGTATAGGAAATGAAAAGTAACACAACCGCCATACAATGATGGGCATCCAGAACATATTTGAGCATCACTGAAATGTATTTTAAACGAATTTTAAACGAGCAAACAAACAATGTAGAATTTATGTGAAATTGTAGCAAAAATGGCAAACATGTCGGAAGGAAATTTATTGCTTTTCATTTTGGCTTTATCAAAATACACGCCGATTATTATCATCATGTGCTGTAGAGAGTAAGAGATGATGATGAGCTAAATGGTAAGCTTGGAGTTAGAGGAGAATGTGTAAGTGAAAGTTAAGCCAAAAATACGTTAACACAAATTCAAAAGACCGGCAAATCCTAAAGACGAAAATGCAAAGACTGATAACTCCACAAGAGAGAGATCCAAATGTCGATAAAAGAATTCTAAAATACCATCGCAGTTTTTATTGGAGCCACCACACCCCCTTTTCATTAGGATTAAAAACATTTATGCCTTAAACTTTTCCGAGACAGAAATAAGTGCAATTTCATCTCATTTTTTCACTTCCTTACACACTTTGGGGTCTTTAAAGTCAAAAGTCAAATGCCAAACAAAAATTGTGCCAGTAATGCATAGCAAATCAAAGTATGACATTGAAAAAATATTTGAGCGTGTTGAAAGAAAACCAAAAAAAGGTGAAAAGATTCAATTTACGATAGTTATGCAATACAAAAATACTTGGAAGCCTATTTTCAGGCGCTAACGTGAGAGAATGACTGCTGAAGCTTTCCTCTCGAACTTACAAAGAGGCTAACAAATCTTAAGAAAATTAGATTCAATTGTAAAAATATAAATAGGTTAGGTTAGGTTGCAGTGGCTGCTATGACTCATAGCACACTTAGGCCCTGAGGTCCCATTGTGATACCACGTGGATCCGAAGACCTCCTACTCGAACCAACGTGTGGATTCCACAAATCTTAGAATTTTCCTAAATTCTATTGTAACTAGATCCCCTAGTACATTAAATTGGTAAGCTCCAAAAAGCAGGTGTTTTACTGTTTGAGGCTCCTCTTCGTCTTCACACGCCCTACAATAATCATAATGTGGAGCATTCATCCTTTCTGCATGCCTCCCCAGGATTATATGGCCTGTTATTAGCCCTATCATTAGTGCAAGCTCAGACCTTCCGAGCGCAAGTAGACTCTTCGTCCGTTTGGCGTCCCAGTTAGGCCATAAGAGCCTAGTACGGTTGCATGTACTCATACCATGCCACCTGTTATTAGCTTCATTGGAGTATAGCTCCTTCAGTTTGAGCTTGCTTGTAGCGAGCGGCATACCTAAACCCTTCCACGACGCTGAAAGTAGAGCGGATATGCCCTCTCTAGCAAGTTCGCACGCCATCTCATTTCCCGGTATGTTACAGTGTCCAGGCACCCATACGAGGTGCATGGCAATTGGCTCAGCCATCTCGTTTAGAGATCTGCGGCAATTTTCCACTGTGCTGAATTTGCATATGACAGACCCAAGCGCTTTCAGAGCAGCCTGGCTGTCTGAGAAAATGTAGACTCCCTTACATTCGTTTTTCCTTGCCTTCAAGGACTCAATCGCCTCCTGTAACGCTGCTACCTCCGCCTGGAAGACACTGCAGTGATCCGGTAAGCAAAATGACAGTTTTATCCGCCCCTTCGGCTGAGTAGACTGCCCCTCCCACCTTAGCATTAAGCTTAAATCCATCGGTGTAGAGGTGGATAGCATTATTCGAGACCGGACGAGCCCTGGCCCAAAGGTATCTATCTGGAATTACAATTTCATAATTCCTTATGAATGAATTCTTCGGTATGCTATAATCCGATAGTTGGTTTGGGATAACCCTGAGTATTATACTATAATAGAGGTATAACCCTGGTCGATTACCTTCCATTCGGGCAGCTCCTTTAGCCGCATCGCCGAACACGCAGCAAATAACCTACCGCTGATATCAATCGGTAGTATGTTAAGAATTAAGAATGGCATCTAGTGCCTCTGAGGCGGTAGACCGCAGCGCACCACGTGCGCAAAAAAAAATATATATATATATATATAAATAACATATATAACAAAAATATGACTATGTGCTAAGCTTATTATTTGTAGCTACCAGCACAAAATTCAAGCATACTTTTTGGCATAGATTTTTGCGCGCAACGACTTTTTCTTTATGTATTTGTAAATATTTGCAACAGAGAATTGAGCGGACCGGCTACATACTACATATGCTCTTGTATGCAATAAGCTAATTTATTACATTAACTCGCTTTTACTACGCGCGCCTACAAATTTTCCTATGCGTATACACGCCTAAATGTAGGCAATATTTGACTTATATCACGCTTCCGCTCTCTTTAAATATTCTGTGAACGATTGTACGTGATTGGGTTGAACGTTTTGACTACAAACATATTTTACTTCGCAACCAGGAAAAAAGCAAACGCATTTTTACACAGCCAAATTGGTTTTTTAGCTTATAAGCGACCTTGACTACGGCGACCTTTCCTTTGCTGACTTAACTTGCCTTACGATATCTTTGCTTTTTTTATATATCTTTCTTTAGTTTTGGTTTGGCTTAGCCAAAAATACAAATTCCAAAGTAAAAATTGGGTTTCTATTCGATTTTTTGCGTTGATAACCGAGACCAGCAAATGATCAGCAATTGAAGTTAGAGCGAAGAAGAGGAAGAAGCAAAAGGAGCTAACGAAAATCAAAAACGTTTTTTAAGCCGATTGAATGGAGCAGCAGCAGCTTCCAAGCAATCACGCGCACATTCCACGCGGTTCGTTTAGGCATGCGAGTACTTTGGGCACTCAAATAAAAAATAGAACATAGCTAAACATACGTTCCTAAATTGCTATTTTGGCTCATATCCCATTTCCTATGTGCCCATGCCTACGACCTTTTCCTTTGCTTTTTTTCGTGTAACTTCAATAGATACTTTATGTACAGATTACTGTACAGGGAGAATTTTATTTCTATTCTAAATCTTTATTTTTAAAATATCTCCTTATATACATTTTCTAATACTAATTGCTTAACTAGTTATACATGTGTGAGTATGTGTCTATTTCTTATCTTAATTGTACACATTGAATATCAAGGCATTTTATGTACACTATAGACTTGAGTGCATTTAATGCACGCACTGAAACAATTGGTGATAAGCTATTGCTGTTTGTATGCTTTGGTATTTTTATGTTTCTCTGTATCAACTGTAATGTATTTATGTATGTATTATGTATTTTTTTTAGATAAGCAATTTTGACACATTCACATTACAATTCTTTTGCTTATCATTGCAGTTATTAGTGGACTGTATATATTTTTTTGTTTATTTTATAGATTTACTTATGTTTATGCATACTTAACTGTATGTATGAATGTATTAAATATTTCTAAATTCTTATCTCTATGGTGGCAGAGTTTCATGTTCATATTTTTATGAACATTCTGCCGGGGGCCCAAATTAGATTATTTTAATATATCGACTAAATGCCTTTCTTAATATTTTTTTTTAATTATGATTATGTCTAACTGGTAGTTCAAATGCAACAGCTACAGCTCTTGTTTTACATTTTGATCTTAAATATAGAATAACGATGATTAATCCTATTATGAAAACTAAAGTTAGCGAAGCATGACCACTTACATTATGAAAATTTATACCCCTCAATTTAATATTTTCTTTTTTAAGAATTTCTATCTGCTGTTTGAGCATTAGGATATCTTTTGTGTTGTTTATTAAGGTCGAATCAACAGGCTTAACTTGTAGTTCTGAAATATCTTCAATGTCTTTTACCCAAGAAGAAGATAGCAATTCTTCGTTGATCTCGGATCGCACGTGATGAGATGCTGTTAATGTTACTCCCTCATGTCGAGCTGTACATCCTTCTTTTATTGTGATAATGCCTTGACTAGGGATTTCCATTCGCATTTGTTGACTATTGTCACATTCTAGATGTATCGCTAATTTGCTAAATAATTTGTAAAGCCAACGATTTTGAGAAGATAATTTAATCCATACATTTTCATTTGTAGAAGGCTTGAATCCACATGCTTCATTTTCTAACTGTTTCAATGCTGCTACTTCACATGAATTATCTGTTGCTGACTTCCAAGCCCAATTCCCTGGACATTGATAATGAATTTCCGAGTTGATTGAACACTTATCTAAATCTAGTTGGTTTATCAATATATATTGATTTAAATCAAACTTGTATACTAAATGTTCTGCTTTTATATCAGGGATAATGATGTTACCTTTATATTTTATTGGCAGTGGATTTAATTTGTACACATCTGACGGTTCGTATGATATTAAAGGAATTTCTATATTTATGACTAGTCGTGAATCGATAATAAAACCTTTAGCAGTCATTGACTTATATATTTCCTTTAATTCATTACCGAACTGTTTTCCAGGTAGTACTAATTTGTGTGGTAGCTTGTTTCTGATAAGTGAAAGTTCTTTATTGAGTTGTGAAGGTTTTAATAGTTTAGGATTTATGCGACCATGATTTATATCAATTAGTAAATTAATTATCGAAGTTTGGATATCTTCACATTCATCCATAACCATTCCTATTTGACTTGTTAATATCTGAAACATTAAGGTCATTCTTTCTGCATTTTGCTCTTTAACTAGTTCATAATAAAACTTATTTAGCTGTTCATTCATTTTTTGAAAGTTTTTGTTAACTTCATCGGTTGTCTTTTTTAATATATTTATCGTAGAATCAATTAATGATGTCTGTGTCTTAAACAAATTTGAGATGTCCTTTTGGTTTTCAAAAATATTTTTAATATTTGATTCCATATTCTCTCGATCGTCAGCGTCCATTATTCCAAATAATATGTGGTAAATTGAGCCAACGAATTCGAATGGTGCTCGCCTTTTTCTATTTTCTTGCTTCATGAACAATTCGTTATTTGACTTAAGGTTATTATATTTGTGCTTTAAGGTTTCGGTAATCATTACACACGCTTCTTCATAATAGGTCAATATTTTGCATTGATGTTCAAGTCTGTTAAGATATTCTTTTATTCCATCCATTCGATCGTAATATGAACTTAGCTCGTAATAAACGATTAAATCCCATTTTGAGTTTATTGTATCTATTTTGCCGATCGGGTCTAAATATATTGCAGTATTATTTTTTAGTTCAACTACTGAAGCACCTACTTTAGTTGTATTTGTGTATAATGCTTTAGCTTGCATTGTTAGCATGAGCAATGAGAACAACCATAACATCAATGTGTTCGTTCTTTTCTGTTCTCTTGGGTTGATTGTATTTTTTGCTATTCTTGATGTCAACAGGCTTGTGGCTTGATTTGCACCTTCTGTTTTGATGCTCTTTTTTGTTTCTAGTGGGCATAGCTTGTGAACGGGCCGTTTAAGTATTCCATTTTGTACTTTCAAAGTTACAACTCTGGTTTTTCCATCGCTTCCAGGATGTGTTTCTATAATTTTGCCTAATGGCCACTTTGCTGGATGAGTTTCTTCATTTTTAATAATAACTATTTGACCTTCAGTTAAATTATTCTGTTTGGTTTTCCATTTCATTCGTTGTTGCAACGTTGCAACATATTCGCTTTCCCACCGTTTCCAAAAATCTTTTTTCATTTTTTGTATTAGTTTCCACCTATCTAATGAATCCCTTGTTGTGTCATCAATTGCTTCAGGACAGTCTATTAAAGGGCATCCTATTAAGAAATGCCCAGGTGTTAAAGCATCTATATCGCTTTCACTATCGATCGCACACAGAGGTCGTGAATTTAGCACTGCTTCAATCTGTGATAATAAAGTAATCATTTCCTCAAATGTCAATTTACTTTCGCCTATGACTCTTTTTAAATGATATTTCACTGACTTGACTCCAGCTTCCCAAATTCCTCCGAAGTGAGGAGCTGCCGGCGGCCCAAAATGCCATTGAATTTTGTCTGCTTCTAATATGGGAGCTACCGTAGAGTTTTTCTTTATTGCCTTTTTGAAATCTAAATCTAATTTTCTACAAGCTCCGATAAAATTTGTCCCATTGTCTGAGTATATATGCTGACTTTTACCCCTTCTAGCAAAAAATCTTTTTAAAGCAGCTAGGAACGCTTCAGTTGTTAAATCACTTACTGCCTCTAAGTGAATAGCTTTTGTTGCCATACATACAAATACAGCTATATATCCTTTAAATGTTTTCTGCCCTCTTCCTTTCGAACATTTCATATGTATTGGCCCTGCATAATCTACACCAACGTGTGTGAATGGAATTGATAAGGACACTCGAAATTCTGGAAGATTTCCCATTATTTGTTTAGCTGCTTCCTTTCGGTAGCGTATGCAGCGACTACAAGCTCGAATGGATTTTTTAATGGAATTTTTTAACCCAATTATCCAATAATTCCTTCTAATGATTGCTTCCATTAACTTATTTCCCCCATGTAAGGTTGTTTTATGAACATTTTCAATCATTAATGTTGATAAATGTGATTTATTTAATATTATCGGATGCTTCTGATCAAATTGAAAATTTGTGTTTCCTAACCTACCCCCTACGCGAAGGATTCCTTTGTTATCTAAAATTGGATTTAAGCTTGCAATATTACTTTTATTGCTAATTTCTTTCTTGATTTCTAAGTTTTGTATTTCCTCTCTAAATTGTAATCTTTGCTGATATTTTATAACTTTCTGTTCAGCTTCTTTTAGCTCTGAGTTCACTAAGTATGCAGGATATTTTTGTCCTCTTATTATTTTTATAAATCGCAATACATAAGCTATAACTCTTATTAGTTTAGTAAAATTAGAATATTTTAATATTACCTCTTCTAAGAAATGCGACTCTTCTGATGTTGTGACATATACTGTTTTAACTGCATTCTGTGTTGGCCATTGATTTTCTTCTTCTTGCAACCATTTGGGACCTTTCCACCATAGTTCGTGCTCTACAAGTTTGTTTGCAAATACCCCTCTGGATGCTACATCAGCTGGATTATCTTTTGTTCCAACATGCTGCCATATTGCTGTGGACGCCCATGATTTGATCTCTTCTACTCTCGTTTTGATGAACTTATCTTTACTTTCGGAATTTTTTATCCATGCTAATGTTATAGTTGAGTCGCTCCAAGCAAATATTTTAACTCGTCTATTGATGATTGTTTGTATTTTTTGCAGCAATTTAGCAAGTAGATGAGCCGCGCATAGCTCCAGTTTTGGTAACGTCTTTTTATTTTTGATTGGATTTACCTTGGTTTTACCAGCAATTATTGTTATAACTGATCCAACTTTAGCATAAACAACTGCCGCGTAAGCTTTTTCTGATGCATCGGCGAATCCATGTAGTTGAATTTCGAGATTACTTTTGGTTTCGAACCATCTAGGAATTTTTATTTTTTTAATCGCTGGTACGTGCTGCATAAACTCCTGCCATTCCTTTGTTAAATTTTCGTCAAGTAACTCATCCCAATTTAGTTGCAGTAACCACAGTTTTTGTATAAATAATTTTGCTATAACCGTCGTCGGTGAAAGCCAACCCATTGGATCAAAAATTCTCGCTAATTCAGATAAAGCTTGCCTTTTTGTTACTAGCTTTTTGGTAGAAAAATTCATATTAAATCCAAATACGTCTTTGGTCGGGTCCCACTGTATACCCAATGTTTTTACTGTTTCGTCTTCTGCTATTTTTATAACCTCATTTTCGCCATTTGTTGGAATTGTTGCCATAATCTCATTGTTGTTAGACATCCATTTTCTTAAGTGAAATCCATATTTTTGGAGTTGATTTGAAATTTGTATCTGAATGGCTTTACATTCATTTATGGAATCTGCTCCTGTCATTAAATCGTCCATGTAGAAATCGTTTTTAATGATGTTTGCAAGCAAATAGTTGTAAGGCTCGCAGATGTTGGCAACTTCTTGTAATGTTCTCGTTGCAAGAAAAGGAGCGGATGCTGTTCCATACGTAACTGTTTGTAGTTTGTATTCCTCTATCGGCCCTTTTTTCTCTTCTCTCCACAATATACGTTGATAATCTTGGTCACTTTCTGCTACTTTAATTTGTCGATACATCTTTTCAATATCACCTGTTAACACATATTGCCAAAGTCTCCATTTCATAATGATGTCAAATATATCTTTTTGAAGCCTTGGTCCTATCAAAAGGATGTCATTTAAACTGTTTCCGTTTGAAGATTTTGCTGATGCATCGAAAACCACTCGTAGTTTAGTTGTTCGACTGTCTTCTCGAATTATGGCTTGATGTGGCAAATAGTATTTCCCGCAGTTATTGTCACTTGCTTTCTTCATGTGCCCCATTTTTAAATACTCTCTCATAAATTGCACGTATTGTTCTCGTAACTCATTATTTGAAGCGAGCTTTCTCTCAAGATTAAGAAACCTCGCCACTGCTTGTTTGCGAGAGTCGCCCAATTGCTTTTCTTTTTTAAACGGTAGATTGACGATAAATCTATTATTTTCATCTCTTGTTGTTGTTTTATCGAATATCTCCAGACATTCATTATCTTCTTCTTTATTTGTTGGTGTTGTGGTGTCTTCTATTTCCCAAAACCTTTCCAACGTTGTAGTCACTACTGTCAGGAATTTACCATCTTTTTTCGGTTGCTGTAAAACTCCAGACAATATCCATCCTAATTTTGTAGCTTGACCTAGTATTCGGTCTTTCTTAAATATTCCTTCTTCTAGGATGTCAGCATATACGTCTCCTCCAATAACAACGTCAATTCGATCTGATTTATTAAAGTTGGGATCAGCTAAGGTATAGTTTTTCCATTGTTCTATATCCCATTTAAACGTTTTATCTGGTTGTGCACTCGCCAATTTTGGTAAAATTAGTGCTTCGACGTTGTAGGCTTCGTTGCTCAGGAATCTCGGCTTGATTTTAATATTGACTTTATATTTGGAGACTCCCACGGTAGTATTTCCTAGCCCTTGTAGCTCAGTTACTTCCCTCTTTTTTGGTAAGCGTAGTATTTGAGCGGCTTCTTCAGATATGGTTGTCTTTTGTGATCCTTGATCGATTAGCGCTCGCAATGTCACGTACTCTCCATTTGCTGCCTTTACTCTTATTTGGGCTGTTGCTAACAGTATTGTAGTATCAGAATCTTTTGTCATCATATTGGATGATTTTTTTATATTACTTTCTTCACTTGCTCCTTTTTCCTTTTGGAATTCATTGTAATGCAGTAAATTATGATGATTTCGTCCACACTTACTGCATTTTTTCTTATTTTTACAATTGCCTTCATATACATGATCGAGACAAATGTTGCATAGTTTTTTATTTACTATGAAGCTTCTACGATTCATCGTAGTTAATGCCTGGAACTTTCTGCATTCACCAATTTGATGTCCAGGAATCTTGCAAAACATACAGGTTTTTTGTGCGGCTGTATAAAATGTGGGTGTTCGTTGTAATTGCTTTTGATTGCTCCATTTCGTTGATTTTTTGTCTCGTACAGCTTCTAGAGCTTGATATTGTTGTTCCAGAAAGCAGAAAACATCATCTAGGCTTTGAATATCCCTAGTTTTTTTAACATTTTGTTCATATAAACGGAGACTTTCTTTGTCTAATTTTCGAACAACAATTCGAGCTATAATTGCTTGCTCGTCGCTCATATTTAATTTAAGTGCTTTTAGGGCATAAATGCATTCTTTGGTGGTATCCAAAAGCTGCTTCATGCTTGCTGCACTTTCTCCATTTGCTGTCGGTTGATCAAGTAGTCTGTCAACTTGTGTTATGAATTGTAGTCTTTTATTTTCATAACGTTCTTGCAGAATTTTCCAAGCGGCTTCGTAGTTGAACTCGGTCACCGGTAAATGCTGAATTAACCTTCCAGCTTCTCCTCCCAATGATGATTTTAGTCGGAACATCTTTTCAACTTCCGTAAAGTGTTTCGAATTATGCACTAATCCTTGAAAAAGATCGTGAAATGAAGACCACTGATTCATCTCGCCATAAAATATCGGAATTTTAATCTCCTGTAGTTTCATCGTAGATGACATGGTTTGTGTTGGTGTATACTTTTTTAATTTATCTGTCACTTTCTCAATATTAATGACATATTTTTCCTGGAAGTCCTCCATTTGTTCTTCTATTGAGTCTGTTATTGTTGTATTTAAATTTGCACTGAGAATTTCAGAAAAGGCTTCTTCTAAATTTTCAAACTGTATTTGAAGCTTAGTTTTTAACTCACTGATTTTTTCGACCGAATCTAGTTTATTTTGCCTAATTTCTTCTAAGGTCGTTTTAAATTTTTCTCCTCGACGTTGAAATCTCCTTTCAGCGTTGGAATGCGTACTTATTTCTTTCATCGATTCTGGTTTTTGATGTTTGTCACTTATTGCTGGCAAATTTTTTGCTGCTGTGTCGAAATTTATGTCCAATGACTCAATATCCATAGATTCCAGTTGTTTATCGCTTTCGACAGCATTTTCTATTTTATTTAAAAGCTGAACCGATTTTTCTATTGCTTGAATTATATGCTCGTAATAATTTTTGGCAATATATTCTTCGGTTTCTTTGCTTTGGTTAGCCATAATTTTTTGATGATTAGCTTTAAATTCTGTATCTAGCTTTTTAATGTGGTGGATATATTCTGGGCATGCAGCTCTCCTTATTTTTCCGCTAAGGATTTTTTGCTCTTCTATCACTGCAAGGTCGCCCAACTCCTTTTGCCTTTTTAATAAGGTCTTCATGATGATTTTGTTTTTGTTATTGCTATTCTCCAAAGGATTTGTTGGAGGTAATTGATTTGGTCGCCTGGTTGACCTTGCTGTGCCTCGACTCACAGCGGATGATATTCCTTTGGATTGCAAAAAAAATTTTTTTTTTTTTTTGTTTAGTGCGTATAGTTAATTTTTTTTTTTTTATAATACGGCTTTTTTTGTTTTTTGTGCTATTGCGGACAGTCTTTGCTGTTCCGGCTTATATAACTCGCCTGAGCTCTTTTTAGGCTCGAATGACCAAATGTACAGATTACTGTACAGGGAGAATTTTATTTCTATTCTAAATCTTTATTTTTAAAATATCTCCTTATATACATTTTCTAATACTAATTGCTTAACTAGTTATACATGTGTGAGTATGTGTCTATTTCTTATCTTAATTGTACACATTGAATATCAAGGCATTTTATGTACACTATAGACTTGAGTGCATTTAATGCACGCACTGAAACAATTGGTGATAAGCTATTGCTGTTTGTATGCTTTGGTATTTTTATGTTTCTCTGTATCAACTGTAATGTATTTATGTATGTATTATGTATTTTTTTTAGATAAGCAATTTTGACACATTCACATTACAATTCTTTTGCTTATCATTGCAGTTATTAGTGGACTGTATATATTTTTTTGTTTATTTTATAGATTTACTTATGTTTATGCATACTTAACTGTATGTATGAATGTATTAAATATTTCTAAATTCTTATCTCTATGGTGGCAGAGTTTCATGTTCATATTTTTATGAACACTTTATGTATGGCAATATTCATAAATTGTCTACGTCTCTCGTAGTCTTAGATGGAGGGGGGCTTGTAGCTCACACATATTGGCTTTATTTGAGACAACCAGCACTTAAAGGCATAAACAATGCCTTCGAAAAGCTTTTATAGCGCACAAAGGATATCCATTTCCTGTCGCGCCCAAGCGCCGCGTGCTCTTTGCTTTATGTGCGAATAAAATTTATTGCAAATTTTTTGGCGCATACACACGCTCATGTGATTTTTGTTTGATTTAATTTATCGCGCTGAGTGCGTGTAGTGGAATAATTTGTTTTAGTTATACTTATTCTTTAATGAAGATAAATTTCTAAGCACGCGTTATATAATTTGGGGATTTTAGTATGGTAGGATTGAAGGGAGAGATAGAAACATGCATTTTTAACGGATTCCTAGCAAATAGTTGTGTTCATAGCGTGACAGTCGAAAATCGATACCTACGAGGTCAGCCAATATTCTATAACGTTTCAATATGTAGGTATGAAGCTATGCAAACTGTAAGTGATATCTATAAAAATGCAAAAAATGCAACTATTACCAAAAGTACGCAATAGATCCCTTGAGTGACAGAACTACCGCCTAAAAGCCTCGCAAAAATTTTTCAAAGCTCGAGTTTTTAATACATTTTTTTCCCCTTACTACTAACTTACTAGAGTGGAAATTAAATTGTAAAATTCGCAACAAAAAATATAGAATGAAAAATTAAAATTCGTTCGACAGTAAAATATGTGAAATAGATATGCTTTAGGAATGCTTTGGTCGCTGTCAATCTCTTGGAGCTCATATATGTATGTTTTAAGTCGATCACATGCTCATATGTTGGTTTATCTGCATGCACACATATGGATGTATGTATGTATGTATGAACGTCGATGGTACCACCAAAGCTACCCAGTCAATCAAATTTATAGTCTATAGTGCAAAAGTGAAAGAATCAAAATCCCATTTACTTACATTTCTATAAGCTAAATACGTGGTTTACCACAAACACTTTATAACGTACCAATGACGCCCATTGAATTCATGTAAAATACATGTGCTATGTTCTTTCCACACAATGCCCCTTCAACAAAAAAAAATAAAAATAATAAAATAAAATAAAACAAAATATAATAAAATAAAATAAAATAATGTGTTGTGGAATGTGATGTATTGTGGAACGATCTTCCGTCATCCCTTGTCAAGCAACCAAAAAGAAGTAAAATAAAATAAAATAAAATAAAATAAAGCAAAATAAAATCAAATAAAGTGTAATGAAATGAAATGAAATGAAATGAAATGAAATGAAATGAAATGAAATAAAATAAAAAAATAAAATAAAATAGAAGAAAAAAAATGAAATAAAATGAAATAAAATAAAATAAAAAAAATAAAATAAAATAAAACAAAGTAAAATAAAATAAAGTAAATAAAATAAAATAAGGTAAAATAAAATAAAATAAAATAAAATAAAATAAAATAAAATGAAATAAAGTAAAATAAAATAAAATAAATAGAACTAAATAAAATAAAATGAAATAAAACAAAATAAAATAAAATAAAATAAACTAAAATAAAATAAAATAAAATGAAATAAAGCAAAATAAAATACATAAAACAAAATAAAATAAAATGAAATAAAATAAAACAAAATAAAATAAAATAAAATAAAATAAAATAAAATAAAATAAAATCAAATAAAATAAAATAAAGTAAAATAAGGTAAAATAAAATAAAATAAAATGAAATAAAGCAAAATAAAATAAATAAAACAAAATAAAATAAATAAAATGAAATAAAACAAAATAAAATAAAATAAAATAACATAAAACAAAATAAAATAAAATAAAATAAAATAAAAAAAAATAAAATAAAATAACATAAAACAAAATAAAATAAAATGAAATAAAGCAAATAAAACAAAATAAAATAAAATGAAATAAAATAAAATAAAATAAAATAAAATAAAATAAAAATAAAAAATAAAATAAAATAACAAAAAAATTAAAATTAAAATTAAAATAACATAAAATAAAATAAAATTAAGTATAATAAACAAAAATAAAATCAAGAGGGAAACCGCATTTCTTTGTTCATCAAACATACTTAATAAATACTACGGGGTATATACTATGCATATAACGTTATAATTCTATTCACATCTACATATTATGTGCTAGCTGATAATTGCCCATTTTACATCTATCTCTTTATATGCCTTGTTAACATTACCTTGAACTCACTATATCTACGAAACAAAGTCTTTAGGCATTTATTGTTTTATACCCAGCAGCATTTACATCCCAAACTATACGCAAATATTTGCCAAAATTCATTATTTGCAAGTTTAGAATTTAAAT
This sequence comes from Urophora cardui, assembly GCA_960531455.1. NCBI lineage: Eukaryota > Metazoa > Arthropoda > Insecta > Diptera > Tephritidae > Urophora > Urophora cardui. Next base: position 112,053,693 of record OY482673.1, on the reverse strand, counting down.
TATTTTTAACTACCAACTCCAAAAAACGCTATATCTCCGCAACTGCTTATACATGCTTTAAATATTATATAACCATTTCCTTTCTATGTTAATGTACTTGACGCCAGCATATTTTAAATCGCAAAAATATCACTCCTAACACCTTTTATAGCCAAGCAAGCACAAAAACCTCTAAAAACTTTAAAAAGCGCCATCTGTTGCGATTTTTATTTTTTCGTAAATCTTCGTTAAGCATTTACGAAGAAAAAAGTTGTAATTTTGCTCCCGCCTTTTTCAAATTCCTAAGTCAGCTTTTACATATTTGTAACATAATCAACCCCTTTGGTTAACTGGGTAATGCCTGGCGAAATCATACAACTATTTTTTCCGCGCATATTTAAAAAAAATGTTTAAAATTCATGCGGCTGCGTGCATTTTTCATAAATAAATTCTAAAATGTCACGTTCAGTGAAATGCATAACATAGCAGTAGCAACAATAAAAACATAAAAACAACAATAATAATAACAAAAATAATAAAAATTGCAAAACAACAACAACTGTAGTGAACAAATCACTCCATGGCACCCACTAACTGTCACAACGCGGCGCGGCATTGCAATGTGAACGGGCGCCATTAGTGGCCACCGCCACTAGTTATACGCCGAGATCGACTGCGCGCCCAGAAAAGCTCATGCATATTTCATATGTCGCCGATAAATTTTTGGGCGAACATTTTTTTATGTTGCATTTTATTAATTTTGTTAAAATGCCATTTTATAAACTGCAGCTTACCAAAACACATTTTTTGGGCGAAAAAAAAAATTAAAAAAAAAAAATAAAAAAATATTTGGAAAACTAACAAAAATTAAAGCAAAAGAAGATTCCACGGCATGCAGTAGCATGACAAATTTTACACACAAACTCACACTTTGTAACAAAAAAAAAACCTATTTGCAAAATGGATTGTTTTTCACATACCAAAATACTCGTTTGTTTATTTGTCGCACAGCGTCGCATTTCAAAAAGTTTTGCTAAACATTAGAAATTTTTGCAAAAATGCGAACACACCTACAAAAACCAAAAACAAATACAACGCACAGCCACTCTTATGCATTGCAAATAAATATTTCATACGGTTATACTAAATATGAATATGAAATATTCATTTTAACTAACAAAATTCTGGTGCTTTGAAAAGATTTTTGCTTTTGAAATATTTACTATGTATTTATGTATGTGAGCGTGTTTGTATAAAATTTATATACTATACTATAAATGAATGTAAATGACCTCCAAAAAGTGGTATAAGGAATTTAATGAAATAAGGAATGTATCAACGGCGCTGTTTGCGTTGCTTTTTAACCTGATCTCTGCAGAGACCCCAAATAATATTTTACAATGGAAAATAACCGTCCCGCTTTGCTAAGACAAATTCAAGAACAACAAGTAAGGAAGCCTAAGTTCGAGTGGAATCGAATATTAGATACTCAGCTGTATGCTTTCATTGTTTGTTTGCGTTTGATGGAATCATGGTGTATTTTATATAAAGCGAGTGCTGCATAAAGTGGGCGTAGCCATGCCCATTTTCAACATTCTCATCAGTCATCCAACTAAGTATATGGATATTATTCTTTGTGCAAAATTTCATTCCTTTATGACTTCTAGTTACAAATTCCCAAAGGGTGTTCCAGAAATATCTTTGTTAAAAGGTAGGCGTGATCATAAACCGGTTTCAAAAATTTCTTCGTGCCTATTAACACAAGTTATAAAAGTGTATAAACCAAGTTTCGTCATAATATCTCAATTATTTGTCGAGTTATGGGCTCCGAAATCTCGTAGATTCCTTTGTCTAAAAAGGGGCGGTGCCACGCCCATTTTCCAAAATTTTTCTATTTTTTGTTTCCGGTCTATTGTGGAACTCATGCCACAAAATTTCAATGAACTAACTTTATATTTGACAAAGATATCGCATAAAATGTTTTTATTAAATCACTTTATAATACCCATATATAAAAGTGGGCGTGGTCGTCAACCGATTTCGCTAAAATTTTGAACATGTATTACCGCAAGTAATAAAAGTGTACACACCAAGTGTCGTCATAATATCTCAATTATTTGTCGGGTTATGGGCTCAGAAGTGTCGCATATTCCTGCTTCTAAAAAGAGGCGGTGCCATGCCCATTTTCCAAAATTTTTGTGTTTTTCGTTTTATGTCCGCAGTTGGACTTCTGCTATAAAATTTCAATGATATATCTTTATATTTGAGAGAGATATCGCTTAAAATGTTTTTATTAGGCCACTTTATAATACACATATATAAAAGTGGGCGTGGCCGTCAACCGATTTTAACAATTTTCCGTCGAAACTTTGCCTAAGTAAATAAATTATGCGTACCAAATTTCATCGATATACCTTCAACGGTTTCTGAGTTATGGCATATAAAACTTTCAATGTTTGACCCTTAATAAGTGGGCGTGGCAACGCCCATTTTCCAAAATTTCATCAAATTTCTTCATAGGGGCCTGAGCTCAACACGTGGGTAAAATTCCATCGCTCCAGCTATAATAGTGTTTGAGATACCAAATTTGCGTTTTTTTCTATATAGGAAAAGTGGGCGTGGTCATGGTCCGATTTCGCCCATTTTCAATACCAACCGTCCCAGTGTCGATACCAACTTGCATTCCAAATTTCATCAAAATATCTCAATTTTTGCGCGAGTTAGAGTGTTTACAGACGGACAGACGGACGGACAGACGTACGGACGGACGGACGGACATGGCTCAATCGATTTCTCTTTTTACCCTGATCTTTTTGATATATATAAGTCTATATCTATCTCGATTATTTCATTCTGTTACAATCCACCGTTATGTGATTAAAACTATAATACTCTGTGTACTAGTACAGCTGAGTATAAAAATACCGATAAAAGAAATCCAAATCTAAACGATGGAGAACAAAAGACCAGTAAATTCCAAAACAGAAATCTTAAGACTGAAAATTCAAAAACAGATATCCAAAACCGATAAATCCAAAAAATCCGTCCCAGCTTGTATGAGAAATACCACGCCCCTTTTTTTCATTAGGATTCTTTGAAACATTGCTTTGGCCTTCGCGTGGTAAAAATTAATAGATGTGCATAGTTTTGAGCGATTCCATGCAGCGGTTCTCAAATTATAAAAGACCAAGCAACTTGACGTTTATAATATAGATTAATAATAAACCTTAGGATGAGATAATTCAACTTCATATTCGCACTTATTATAAAGAATTATGTCAGCCGTATTTTCCAATAAATATGGTTTTCTCACAGAGATCATTCCTTACGAACTGACGACATCAGCATAGCACAGCCCTACTTAATAATGGAATGCTTCATTAAATTTATATTCCTTAGAGCTCAAACTTATGACCCTATGAATTAAGCCTCATATAAGGCATAAGTTTTTTGAAGGCTATACATTTATTTATTTGTAAGTTTTTTGTATGCGCATATTATCCAAAGCTTTGCATATTTGGGTTAAAGTGAAATACGACTTTTTTTTTACTAAATACGCGCTGACAAAAAATCAATAAGCTGGCGTATACAAAGACATACATAAGCACGGTACACACAACAAAAAACAAGCAATTTTAAAATGTTTCATTAGTATCTACATAGTATTTCTCATTCATCATTTTTACACTCATGTACACTAGAAGGGGGGTCCCAAATGTATGGAGACATATTTTATAGCATATTTTCTCAACTTCCCCCTTAAGCCGTTGATATTATAGTCGAAGGTGCCAAATATAAATTTTTGTCGCAATAGGAGATGGTTAAGCGGTATCGCACAAAGATCACATATGCTAATATGAAATTTTACCCCTGTGCGATATCCCTTCACCCTCTCCGATCGGAATGAAAATTTATAGGATGATATTTTTAACTATGCTGTTACTGATGGAGTGGGTTATACCGAAGAAAATCGCTAATTTGATATTAGAAACCACCCTAATGCACATTTATTTAGTATATTGATGTGTGTATATGCATGTAAAATAATATCTACTTGTAACATAGTACTTTTAAAAACAAAAATTTGGGTCAAAGCGCTTTTATGACAGTTTTTGTAAGTGCCTTTGATCAAACATATTCGCACAGGTATTACTCATATATTTACATCAGGGTTGGGCATGATTCAACTAATTTTGAGTGCACTCAGCCTGCAACTACCACTCAAACCTGAGTGGTAGTTAAATATCTGATTTTAACTGCCATTCAATTTGAGTGGTAGTTAAATTCATGATTTAACTCGATTTTCAACTACCACTCAACTTTAGTGTTGGTAGCAAAAGTGCACAGAAGTCAGTCAAACCCCAAACAATCGTATGGAAAAACTTACATACATACATATGTATATGTATGCGTATAACTTATACATATGTATGTACATTAAGTATACAAAATTCAAGGGAAGGACATGTGCATTACAATAGTAGTTGTAGATATTCAAGTTCATCTACTAGTTCGTTCTAGTTAAAGTTCTAGTTCACTTTCTAGTTCACCCCTATTTCAATTTCTAGTTCAACTCTAGTTCACTTATGCCAATTTCAAAACTAACGACTCACATATACTCACATACATATGTATGTACTAGGGATTCCAATTTTTCCGATTTTTACGATCCCGGGATTTTCGAGATTTTATTTTATAATCCCGGGATCCCGGGACTTATCCCGGGATTTGGACTTTAATTACACAGGCCGAAAAAATTTCCAAAAAATTTTCTAACTCAAATAAAATTCTACTTTTCTAAAGGATTTCGGTGCGCTGATTCTGAATCTGAAGTCGGATTTTCGGTAATATGTGTAGGTTTTGAGATATTCATGTCCAAAGAGGCGAAAAATGCGATTTTTGCTATATTCACAGCTCAATCTGTTAAATTACTAACTTTCATTAAAAGATGATTGCAGCTATTGAAAGAACGATCATTTCTCTTGAAAACAGCGCTTTGCTTTTTCGGGTATCTTATTCAGATATCTACGTTGTCTTCAAAAGAAATGATCGTGCTTCCAATAGATGTAATCAGTTTTTAATGAGTCAGTAATTTTAAAAATATTGAGGAGTGAATATGGCCACAAACTGCGTTTTTCGCCTCTTTGGACATAAATCTCTCAAAAACTACACCGAAATCCTTTTGAAACGTAGAATTTGATTTCTGTTACAAAAATTTTTCGACCAGTATTATTTTCCCACATTTGGGGTTGAAAAAAGTAAATACATTTTTAGAGAAACGCTACAACTTTAAAATGCAAAGAAAAAATAGATTTTTATTGCCATTTTTTATTATTTCATTAGTAACAAAATAAAGTAGGAATGTAAAATCATACGTATTATTTAATAATACCTAAGAGTTACTTTAAAAAGCACAACCAACAACGAAAATTGCATACATTTGGTGAACAAAACATTTACCTTTGCAGTTGGTACTTTTAGGATATTAATAAAAAGGCTTGCAATCATTTAATAATTTCCACTAAAATTTTTTTAGAATTTAACGACGCACTTTGTTTAAGCGAATATTTCCAAGAATAGATAAATATGAATTCCGAGTATGCAGCTGCGTATTTAATTTTAGTAGAGTGTTGTAAGACTATCAAGTCTAATTAAAATTTTGTTTCCATGTTCTTCCATTATTTACTTTCCGTGTGGAAAAATTCCAAAAAACATTTGAGAAATAAATGACCAAAAATCAGGAAATAGAAATTATCAAATGAATTTTGCCACAAGCTAAAAGCTTTAAAATAGCAAACGTACGTTTCCTTACAACGCGTACTTCAACACAAAAAATTTAATTATTAAAAAAAAATCAAAAATTTTAATCCTTACTTTGCTTAATGGCCTTTTTTATTCTAGCAAAAATGTCGCAGTTTCTCCGGCTGTCACATTTTTTTGTTCTCTTCCACACAGACTCAACACTTTTTAGGGATGTTTGTTCTATTGACAAAATATAAAACTGGCCCGACTATGGGGCAACATCTTCTGCTCTTAGCACATTGCATTATTTTTGTTTCATCCATCACATGAAAAATGCAACACTTTAATAGGACAGAGGACACATGTTGATAATGCTGCAATGTAATAATTAGGGAAGCTAAAAATATGCACGAAAAATTTCAAAATATGCATGCTAGTATGCCTAAAAAATACCTGAAATATGCTCAAAAAATGTATGTATTTCATTTCAAGCTTACATTTTTATTTAACGAATTTTGCAAAATAATAATAATATAAGAACTGAAACGTACAATTCACATTTTCTCCATTTAAAAAATTTGTTTTTAAATACTATAAAATACTTAATTAATTTTAGATTTGTATTTATGTAAATACATGAGACCTTTTTACAAAGCAAACGAAACCATTCCATTAATATTACGCAGGGTTGCATTGAACTATTGTATGCTTTACTATATTTTCCAGTGTGAATTTTTGGCGGTTTTCCGAGAAAAAGCTTTTATATGGGAAAACGATTAATATTGACCGTGTAGCATCGAGTATTGATGAATCGCGATTCTGGATCGCAAAATATTTAGAAATTTTCAAATCCGCGATCCGGATCACAATATTGACAATACGGATTGACTGTGTAGCGCGAAAATTTTGCGACCCATCAAAATGCGTGTATATTTAGAAGTTTTGAAATCCGTGATCTGGATCGCAATATTGGCAATAAACGAATTGAAAGTGAAAGTGTGAAAAAAACGGAAGTAAAATATTTTAAACCTCAGAGCGAGAAAAATATCGCAATATCCATATTGAACGTATAGCAAACGTGTAGCACTAGTCTGTGATTCATCAGAACATCAATATGAATCGCCATCCAAATATCGCGACTCATATTAACAGTGTAGCGTATGCCTATGTACACTCAAAAAAAAAAAATTTCTCTCGATCAAAGACATAATTTTCCTTATTTTGAACACGCGTCCCAATACAAAATTTTCTTTGTTTTGTGTAAATTTTCTCAAAAATGTGGAAAAAACATAAAAAAACATTCAAACAAATTCGTTGCCATGGGGATTTGTATGGGAATTTAATTTCTCAAAATTAAAGAAATCAAGTCTTCAAAACAAGGAAAGTTGGGAATGGAATGGCGCTTAAAGAATTTTTCATTATTTTAATGTATGAATTTTTTCAAAACAAGTATATGAAACGATGGTAACGCATGTAACAACAATATTTTATAAACCTTTTAACATGTTTTAAGGAAAATTTACTCAAAACAAAGAAAGTAGTGTTCAAAATAGGTAAACAATTTCTTTGACCCCTCCATATATTTTTTTTCTCTCAGTGTATGAGTATGTCGATACATATTGCATATTATTGTTCCCCTCAAATTTTCACACTACAGCTGTTTTCTATTAATAACAGTGCATCGGAGCAAAGTTTTTTTCTCTGGGTTTGCTTCGAGGCTCTGATCAGCATACAAGAACTTAATGTTTGTCGTGGTGAATTTTTATAAGGGAAAATGCTCCGCTCCGTAATCCAGATCAATAGTTAAATAGCCTTGTTTGTATGTGTGCGCAACTATCTGAATTAACCAGAGATATGTAAGATGTTCCCAGCTTAATATTTTTCGATACAGCTCGATTAAGTTCCCAAATATGCCAAAATAAGCACGAAATGCATTTTGACCGTAAATATGCATTTTAGGTCTAAATATGCATTTGCATATGCAATATGCATTTGCATATTTTTAGCTTCCCTAGTAATAATGCAACATTTTCATTCAGAATAGGAAATGCTGTTAGTATACAGATCTGAGACCAATAAAAATTATATAAAATATAACTTTTCTTTGCTATAATAGCGGAATATTCTCTCTTTATCTTATCCCGAAAATCCAGGGATAAAATTCTAGCTATCCCGGGATTTTCGGGGTGTCAGAAAGGGCGGGATCCCGGGATCCCGGGATTGGAATCCCTAGTATGTACATACATTTCACCACAAGCTGATGTGTTGATTAACTTCTGAATGATTACACTGCCTAAATAGGTTTCGAGCATCAAATTTGAGTGGTAGTTGAATCAAAATTCAACTACCACTCAAATTGGGTGGTAGTTAAATTCGAGAAATAACTACCACTCAATTTGAGTGGTAGTTAAATTCAAGGTTTAACTACCACTCAATTTGAGTGGTAGTTGAAATGAGTGGTAGTTGAAAAATGCCCATCCTTGATTTACATTAATATACATATATACATACATACATATGTATGTACATACCGCCATAAATATCTACTTATATCAAATAAAGTAATGGGTCAGTTCACAAAGCGCAAAAAATTAAATAAAGTACTCTTATTACTTTCAATGTGACTTTAGTAGAATTGAGAAGCTTCAGCGTTTCCAATTTGGCACAGTTTTTGGCTTCAAAATAATTTGTTTCAAATGTAGTTTTTTTTTTTAATTTAAAGCAATGATGCCCAAACATTTCTTACGGGCGAGCAATATCATAATTTAAAGAAAAAAAATTTTTTTTTCTATATGTTTGTTTTTGTAGTTTTCTACAACTTCATTGATATCTTGATAACCCAGTAAAAAAATCAGGACACAAACATGTGTATACATTTTTAATTAATAAACTTAATATTAATATTTATAAATAAATAATTAATTAATATTGATAAGTGGATTGTTTTTAGAAAGCTTAAAAAATATCTTTAATACGAGATTTATGGACTTTGGCTACTATTACTGAATTTATTAATTAATTTTCAATGCCCTCCTCTAAATTTTTCAAAATATATAAATAAATAATTAATTAATTATTAGTGTGACAAAGTTAACTATCTTTGCCTCCGAGCGTTTATTTTAAAACTTTCGTCAATGTTTTTAGTACGTATAAATGTGAAAGTCTATTTTCAAAATGAAAAATTGTAAAATCAAAACACAGAAACCGGATCTCACACAAACACCTCGCGTCAGTTTTGCAACTATCAACCACAAATGTTGAAATAGACATAGATAACATTATCGAAAATATGAACGAATGAAATTAGTATACATATGTATATACATATATGTTCCACATTTCATTCTTTTTATTGCTGGGTTGGACCTGTTCGAATCAAAATAAAAAATTGTTTTTGTGTTTCCATAGAAATGTTTCGGGAGTATACAAATTTTGTTTTCCTATGCTCGCCTATGCTCGCCATATACACAAATTTCTTATGAAAGTGTATAGGCGAGTGAAGTTCAATACATACGAGCACTACAAAAACAAAATGTGTATGCGAGTATAGGGCTTGGGCAACTATGATTTAAAGCATTGACCATTTTTAAAAGCTGGCGTTTATTTTCATTCGATTACTCCATGACCGAAACCCAAAATACTCAATTTGTTAAGGTTTTTCTCTTACTTACTTTCTTACTTAATTCGCGCTTAACGACCTCAACGACTTTGGCCGATTCCAAAAAGTACGCCAGCTGTTTCTTCTACTTCATAACTGAAGCCAATTGAAAATACCAACTTAGGTGAAGTCATTCTCCACCTGATCCTCTCAAATGCAGTGAAGGTCTCCCTCTTTCTCTGTTGCCACCGGCGGCAGTTGGTAGAAATACTTTGTGGGTAGCAGCATCTTCTCTTATTCTCATGACATACCCAATCTAGTCAATTCATTGAACTTTGTCGATCGGTCTGCGCTTTTGGACAAAACTGATTCTTCGTTGGTTTCACATGCCGAGATTGTCTTTGGTTTTGATGCCGGTTCCAAGTATTTCTTGTCGAAATCAATATCACTCGACTACCATTTTTTGGTTTTCGATTGCGACTTGTGCGACTTGCGACTTTTTATCCACTTTTTACTCACATTTCATCTCGTTTCCTTCCCTTAGCCAGCTAATTAAATAAGTCTAGTCTAATTTAATAATTTTTTTTAACATTTCATTGCTGGCTGTAATTGCTTAATTTATATCTACAAGTAAAACTAATTAAAGAGTACTTGTTTTTTCTTGTATTTGTTATGTTATATCGTTGCATTGCCTTCCATTTGCGCTCAAACGATTAGCTTGGCTGAGAGTTTTTTTAGAAATCTTTCTTTCCTTGTTTTAGTTTTCATTTATGCTTTGAAGTCTAAAGTTTGTAGCTTGTATTTTTTTGTTTTATTATTATTATTATTATTTTTTTTTGTTTTGACACTCAATCTCAGACGCTTTTCTTACACAACATTGTGTATATTACAAACGCTTTTACAGATTTTTAGACGTACGAACTCAAGCAAAGATTTATTTTAGCGATTTTGTAGTTTTATTTGCTTATTTTTTATTTTTCTTTGTTTTGTTTTTTTTTGTTTTTGGTTTCTGGCTTTTTTTTTTTGGGGGATTTTAAGTGTTTAAAATTTGGTTTATTTTATTTATGTTTTCTTAGTTTGCGATTTCTTCTAATGCGCTGCACCACAAGTAAACAAAACTCTTTTGATTTTCAGTACGTACAGTGATTGCAGAAAGTGTTCATACGTTGGCCGTTTTCTGAATTTTTTTACCTTTAATATGGAACGGCTCAGATGACAATTCTTGCTGTTACGAGAAGAAAAGTTAGGGTTAGGAGTATAGGGTGGCCGCTGTGGTACAGTGGGTAGAGTGCTCGCCTGCTATGCCAGAGGTCTCGGGTTCAAACCAGAGTCCGAGCAAAACCCCAAACAACAATTTTCTAATTAGTAAAAATCCAATTATTGGGTTTTTTAAGAGCAGCGGTCACCTCTCGGCAGTGGACGGCATACCCTCCGAGAGTATTTCTGCCATGAAAAAGCTTCTCACAAAAAATTCATTCGCCGTTCGGAGCCGGCATAAAACTGTAGGTCCACCCGAGTAGTAGGAAAAACCAAAGTTAAGGAGCACAACTCGAATTGGGAGAGAAGCGCGGCCATAAAACTCGTCAGAGTTATAATAGCGCCATTGTATTATATATTATCCTAATGCACATTTTTACATATGCGCGTCTCTATCCAGCAACCAGACTCGTAAGCCTAAGCTGAAGCTAAGTTGTTAAACTGGAATACGCAGGCAGTGCTGCTTGCTGTTTGCACTCATTCTCTCTGCTCCAAATGTTTTAATAATTCATTTTAACACATCCGAAATAGAGAGAAAGGGAATTGAGTTTTTATAAGCAAAGTACAATGTATGGCGAGTGTAAAAATCGCGTATAGTCGCCTCAGTCAGTTTTTAACTGACATGGAATGAAGTGTTAAGTGGTTAAGTGCGCGGGATTATCTCATTCTGATATATATATATATATATGTACATACTAGGGCTCGGGGAAATCGACCAATCGATTAATCGAATTATTCGACTATGACTGAAGTCGACTTCGATTATTCGGTTAGCGATTTTCGAGTAGTCGAAATCTGCCGACTAATCGATTACTTGCACACTTTAGATTATTCGGTTAATCGTTCCATTCCGATTAATCGAATATTGTACTTTCGATTTTATTACATTCATAAATAAATATGAACCCATTTCATCAATATTTTAAATGATTTCTTGGACTTTTTTCGATGTTGTTGGAGCAAATCAAAGCACTCCCCGCCCTTTTCCGGTCGTTACTCCGACACGCTAGGGTACTTGCTCTTTCTGCACTAGGCTGACTATTGTAAGGGCGACGTTTTTGGCCGCTTTTCACGACCCTTTAGACTCCTTTGGAAGAAAAGGGAAGATATTGATGAGGAATATGAAAATAAAGATGATGATGAATGTGAAGGTGAAGGAGGGAAAAATTAGGAAAAACCCCTTAATAGCCCTTTTTTAGTTGTTTTGGCACATTTTGCTCTTCTTGAAGAAGGAGCCAGCAAAATTCGCCCACCAGTCAATGTCCTTGGCATTCAAGTTCTATTTCTTTTATTCCTTAGTTAGGACACTCACCATTGTAAAAGTCCGCGCCTAAATTTTACTCTTATGTTAATAGGGTTTCGGGACAAATTTTTTTTTGATCCCGCGAAATACCGCGGAAATAGTTTTTTTCATTGGAGCAAGTTACATCCTTTTCTGTCGCAGATTTTTCAAAAAACCCCACACCCAGCTTCTTTCGTATGTACATATGTATGTATGTATAAACACAATAAGCATATTTATATTTTAAAATCATCTGTAAAAAATTTTCACTGAATATTCGATTTTTGAAATTCGATTTTCTACAAAAGTCGAGTAGTCGAAGGAAAGCAATTATTCGAATAATTGAGGCAAGGCGACTAATCGAATATCATCAACCGACTTTTTAGCAAGTGAACAGTTATGAATCGATGAATCGGTTAACTGAATTAAATGAATAGTCGAATAATTTTAAGAGCCCTAGTACATACATGTATGAATAATAACGTTTCAGCCCTAGCAGAATATATTTTATGTTATTAAATTGCCGCAACGCTTAAATTGCACAAACATGACAATTATGCAGCTAAACAAAAAACAACTTATTATTAAAATATTTATAAGGTAGACATACACCACATATTGCCTGATTTTCAGGCCATAATAGGGCCTAAAATAAGCCTTATTTCGCATGCGGATAAGACTTATCAATAAGACGAGGTCTCAGAGAAAGAGAGAGAGAGAGAGAGAGAGAGAGAGAATTCCTTATGGCCTGATGATACGACCACAGAAAAGCCAGCCTTATTTAAGCCTTAGCCTATACAGTGGCCTTACCAGTGGCGCACACAGAAAAAAATTTTGGGGGGGGGTTTTCAATATCCAACGGAAAAGTTAAAAAAATACTTAAAACTCGTCCAGACAATTTTTACTTAAATTTATGTTTGGGGAGTGGACCTACGTATGCACACATTAAACAAAGGCACCTTTTAAATCTCAATTCATTGCATTTTCTCTGTATTTAAACTAAAACTAACAAGTAAGGAAGCCTAAGTTTGAGTGGAATCGAACATTAGATACTCAGATGTATGCTTTCATTGTTTGTTTGCGTTTGTTCGATTAGGGTGTATTTTATATGAATCGAGTGCCGCATAAAGTGGGCGCAGCCACGCCCATTTTCAAAATTTTTATCAATCATCCAACTAAGCATATGAATATTATTGTTAGTGCACATTTGCAGCCCCTTATGATTTCTGATTACAAAGATGTCACGTTACAAATTCCCAAAGGGTTTCCCAGAAATATCTTTGTTAAAAAGTAGGCGTGGTCATAAACCGACTTCGCTAAATTTTTGAGCATGTATTACCACAAGTTATTAAAGTGTACAAACTGATTTTCGTCATTATTTGTAGAGTTATGGGTTCCGAAATCTCGTAGATTCCTTTGTCTGAAAAGAGGCGGTGCCACACCCATTTTCCAACATTTTTCTATTTTTTGTTTTATGTCTATAGTTGGATTCATGACACAAAATTTCAATGACATATCTTTATATTTGACATAGATATCGCTTAAAATATTTTTATTATGCCCCTTCATAGTTCCCATATATAAATTTGGGCGTGGTCGTCAATCGATTTTGGCAATTTTTCGTCCAAACATTTTCCTAAGTAGGTAAATTACGCGTAACAAATTTCGTCGATATATCTGCTACGGTTTCTGAGTTATGACCTATAAAACTTTCAATGTTTTCCCCTTAATAAGTGGGTGTGGCACCGCCCATTTTCCAAAATTTCACCACATTTCTTCATAAGGGCCTGAGCTGAATACGTAGGTGAAATTTTGTCGCTCCAGCTCTATTAGTGACTCCGATTTTTACTATATGGGAAAGTGGGCGTGGTCATGATCCGATTTCGCCCATTTTCAATACCAACCGTCCCAGTCTCGATACCAACTTGCATTCCAAATTTCATCAAAATATCTAAATTTTTGCGCGAGTTAGAGTGTTTACAGACGGATGGACGGACGGACGGACGGACATGGCTCAATCGATTTCTCTTTTCACCCTTATTTCATTCTGTTGCAATCCACCGTTATGTGATTAAAACTATAATACTCTGCGTTCTAGTACCGCTGAGTATAACAAACCTCAGCTAATATCCATAGCATACTTTTACGGAAATGTCTCCACACTGCTTGTTTATAAACATAATCTGTAGTTGTTGACAAACATTGGCAATGTACATCCACGAATATTCATAGATTTTACAACATGCATTTACATAAATATTTGTGCATGTACCATCTTTTATAAAATTATTTTTTGTATGGTGTTGTCAAATTTTGGGGGGGTGGGGTTTAACCCCAAACCCCCCCCCCCCCTTGAGTGCGCCAATGCTTATTACACTAACGCACGAATAGGAATTGCCTGTATGCCGCAATGTCTGAATTTGATTTCCCTGCTAAACTTATACGGCTATGCCAAATGACGTTGACTAACACCACCAGCACCGTCAGAATTGGGAAGGACCTCTCCGAGCCGTTCGAGACCAAACGAGGTTTCAGATAAGGCGACTCTCTTTCGTGCGACTTCTTCAATTTGATGCTGGAAAAGATAATACGAGCTGCAGAACTTAACCATACAGGAAGCATTTTATACCACAAGAGTGTACAACTGCTGGCGTACGCCGATGATATCGACATCATTGGCACTAACACTCGCGCCGTATGTTCTGCCTTCTCCAAGCTGGATAAAGAGGCTAAGAAAATGGGTTTGGCGGTCAACGAGGACAAGACGAAGTACCTCCTGTCATCACACAAAGAAACGGCACGCCTTGGCAGCCACGTCAATGTTGATAGCTACAAATTCGAAACTGTTAAGGATTTCGTCTATTTGCGAACCAGCATTAACACCAAGAATGATGTCAGCACGGAGATCCAACGAAGAATCACGCTTGCCAATAAATGCTACTTCGGACTAAGTAGGCAACTGAAAAGTAAAGTCCTCTCTCGACAAACAAAAATCACACTCTACAGGACGCTCATCGTTCCAGTCCTCATGTACGGCGCAGAAGCATGGACAATTTCAAAATCAGATGAGTTGGCACTTGGAGTATTCGAGAGAAAAGTTCTTCGTAAGATTTATGAACCTTTGCGCGTTGGCGTGGGCGAGTATCGGCGGAGATTTAACGATGAGCTGTACGAGCTTTACACAGACATCGACATTGTTCAGTGAATAAAGATCCAGCGGCTGCGTTGGGCAGGTCATGTCGTGAGAATGGACGAAGGCGCTCCGGCCAAGAAAGCATTTCTATCGAAACCCGCTGAACGCAAAAGAAAAGGGAGACCTCCACTGCGTTGGGAAAATCAGGTGGACAGCGATGCTGCCTACCTAGGTGTTCCCAAGTGGCGCCATGCTGCACGAAACAGAAGCAATTGGCGCGCTCTGTTGGACTCGGCCAGAATCGTCTAGACGGTTAAGCACCAATCAAGAAGAAGAAGATTACACTAACGCGTCACATCCCTGCAGAGAAAATCTCTAGTTCCGAACTAGGTCGATTCTAGTTCATTTTTCGACACTACTAGTGCGAGCTAAATCTCTATTGCATGTTATCAACTGGCGAATTTAACACGGCGATGTCCTAGGCGGTGTCAATTGTCACCCTCTGCACTACATTTTCGATAGTTCCGAACTAGTACTAAATTCTACAGTTTTCACTGCACGGCGATGTCCTAGGCGGTGTCACTTGTCACTCTCTGCACTACATTTTCGATAGTTCCGAACTAGTACTAAATTCTACAGTTTTCACTAGTTCGTTTATTGGCACAATTTCGATAGTTCTGAACTAGCTGCAAGTACCTACAAATTCTACAGATTTACATCTGCCGCTTAAGTGCAGCATTTGACACACTTCATGCAAGTGGCGCGATGGCCGACTGGCTAACGCATGTGCCTTTTAATCTGAGGGGCGCGGGTTCGAATCCTGTCGGTGTCAAGGTGGATGAAAATTTTTTTTACAATTTTTTTAACTAATATTTTTTTATTTTTTTATTTAATAAAAATTTCCAATACTATTTAAAAAGTAATAAAATTAAAAAAAAAAACAAATTAAAAATAAGCCTGAGGGATCGGAAAAGCATAATTAGGGGAACATTTCATTTCATACAAGATGCAAATAGAAAACTCTTTATATAAAATGCTTCACTAAACATCTGAGAATTACAGAAATATACAAAGCCGACGGCAATTGAACGAACTAAAAATTTTCATAGAATTTTTCTCACTTCGAAATTGCATACAAATCAAAGTGTGTCTTATAATGGTCACTCAATTCACTCCTTCTGAACTGGTGAGGGTCTAACTACAATTGATCTAGTTCCTTCTTGACACCTTTTCGCTAGTTCGGAACTAGAAATTTTGCTCACTAGCTATTGAGTTCCCTGCAGGGATCATTTAACACAAACACAAACATACAAGCACCTACACACACACATAATAAACTATTTCGCATGATCAGGCAACATGCAATGCACTTTCATTTACAGCAACACCAAAAGCTTTTCCGCCACATTCAATTCAATTCAATTCAATTCAATGCAGCATTGCTTGAGTTGAGTTGCTGATATTGGTTTCATGCCTATTTCACTCTTTGTATATACCAAGTAGCGCCAAAATGGCAACAAAACTCACTATTTGTTATATGAAATTTATTTTTAGTTGAAATTTCAAAGTTTTGTGTTTACTTCAAATATATTTTGCGCTAAACGTTCTGCACAAATGCACAATTACAAACACATGTATATACAACAACACAGACACACACTTTTGTCTGACACTTACATTTACCAACAGCCATAGATCCTTTAGATTGGCTGTGGCTTGCAATGCGGCAAAGTTTTCATTCTACACACTCGCTTTGCACTCTGCCCGCCCCAACTCACTCCTCAGATCCTATCATGCTATCTTTTACTTTTCCTTTTTTAATTTCCTCTTTATCTCCAACATTATCCCTTTTTTTAGTTGTTCTTATTATTTTTTTTTTTAGAAAACAGCAGAGCAAGTTTTAACAAGTAAATGTGACAATTTACAGACACAAAACATGTGTGCAACATGCTGCAGCAACAAAAGCAATACACAGTAAGAAGCGCAATAGCAGCAACAAAAAAAAACACTTGCAATGCCATGTTGTTGTTGCTATAGCAGTAAGATGCAATGCCATCGATTGCTTCGCCAACTCCAGCAATGCATTAACTATAACTGTCTCTCCATATTTCCCCCTCCCCCTTCTGACTCTTTCTTTACCTCTTATCACTCATCGTCCATTTACTGGGCTTTGCTTAGGCGAGAAGTTAGTAAAAGTTGCTTAACTGGTATGTACGTATGTATGTATGTATATTTTCATGCTGCAGCAACATATACTTGCGAGTATACTCGTATGTATGTACATGTTGTATGCATGTCTGTTTCATTTGCGATCAAAGAATTAGCGGTCAAGTCAAATAGATTGTTAATAAACGATGTTTGAACGCGACGAAAGGAAAAAGTTTTTTTCTTTTCTTATTTCTAAGTGTTTGTGTGTGTGATTATGCGTGCTTGAGTTAACGGCATCCCTACAAGCAAAATACGAAGAAACTGTTTAGAAGGAATAAGTAAAAAAAGGAAAAATATTATTAATATAACGTTTTATCTTCACTCTTGCAGCTATCAGATTTATTTGCCGTAATCCAGAGCCTTTTTGTCATCATTATGAGGTTTCTCTGGTTAAGTTTACAGATTCAAATGGGTTAAAAATTTAGATAGCAGTAATGGCCGCTGCTGCGATGCCACACGGAAGCCACAAGCCACAAAATAACTTTGTGTAATCTGGATAAAACTTTCACAATGCACTCATCTGTTATCAGCTAACTTAAATTAAGCTATCCCACAAATAGAATCATCATTCAGGCCCCTGCTGTCTGTTAATGTACATATAAAGCCTAAATGGCAAATTGTTGGATACGGACACCCATTTTCTAATGCCCAGCTCTGTGCCTTCATAGCCAAAAAGGACATACGAAGATCGATAGAGCTGCGCGTCAGAAATTCAAATCTCCTTTTTAACAGAAGTGTCGGATATCCGCTTACGAAGTTTAAACGACGTTATACATAAATATATTGGTGATATGATCTAACTATCTAATAGCGTGCTTGTGAGCTTATCAAATGAGCTTTCTTGAAATAACATTTACCTTTATTTCTGCATATAGACAAGTTCAACCGCAACAAGTTTCTTTCCTCAAATACCTTGGTGCTTTTATCATACTTATTTGAGCTTTTCTTAC
Source organism: Urophora cardui (assembly GCA_960531455.1). Classification (NCBI taxonomy): domain Eukaryota; kingdom Metazoa; phylum Arthropoda; class Insecta; order Diptera; family Tephritidae; genus Urophora; species Urophora cardui. The sequence goes on along the minus strand of OY482673.1, from coordinate 112,035,544 downwards.
ATTTCGTTTTTTCTGAAATATATACGTTTGTTTGATTGGATTTATTTGGAAGATTTTCTGAAATATACTTGAGCTTTCGGGAAATATATCTGAACTTGCTAAGAAGCTATTGAGATTTATATATATATATATATATATATATATATATATATTTTTTTTTTTTAGCGCTTTTTTGAGTCAGCTTAAGAGCTTTTGAGCTTTTTTGCAATGAATTTTGTTTTTCTGACTCGCTTTTGAGCTCTCCAGAAAAACGTGTTAAGTTTTAATGGTTACTGTTGATCTTTTTAAAACACATTTTGTTTTCCTAAAATCCTCTTTTGTGTTTTATTGAAACACATTTGTGCCTGCTTAAGAGCTTTTGAGCTTTTTAAACGGTTTTATTTAGCTCACCCCGTTTGTTTTATTATTTATTCTTTATTCTTGGGTCAAATTTAGTAATTCAAATTTTACCCTCTTCCTGTCAACCGATTAATCTGAAATTTTGCACACATGTATAACCCCGATGACAATGCAATATTATGAAAAAAAATTCCGATAGGTGGCGCGTGGGTCGCTATATTTACAAAAATCGCATTTATGGTCCTATTTGGCTGAAATTCGGAACATGTATTACTACCTTGAAAAGAAATATTTTCTTACAAAAAAAATTCCGCTAGGTGGCGCGTGGGTCGCTATATTTACAAAAATCGCATTTATGGTCCGATTTGGCTGAAATTCGGAACATGTATTACTACCTTGAAAAGAAATATTTTCTTAAAAAAAAAAATTCCGCTAGGTGGCGCGTGGGTCGCTATATTTACAAAAATCGCATTTATGGTCCGATTTGGCTGAAATTCGGAACATGTATTACTACCTTGAAAAGAAATATTTTCTTAAAAAAAAAAATTCCGCTAGGTGGCGCGTGGGTCGCTATATTTACAAAAATCGCATTTATGGTCCGATTTGGCTGAAATTCGGAACATGTATTACTACCTTGAAAAGAAATATTTTCTTAAAAAAAAAATTCCGCTAGGTGGCGCGTGGGTCGCTATATTTACAAAAATCGCATTTATGGTCCGATTTGGCTGAAATTCGGAACATGTATTACTACCTTGAAAAGAAATATTTTCTTAAAAAAAAAATTCCGCTAGGTGGCGCGTGGGTCGCTATATTTACAAAAATCGCATTTATGGTCCGATTTGGCTGAAATTCGGAACATGTATTACTACCTTGAAAGGAAATATTTTCCTAAAAAAACTTCCGATAGGTGGCGCGTGGGTCGCTATAGAGGCGTTGGACTGCAATAAACTAACGGGCAAGAAACCTTGCAATAATGAAGCACTAAATGAATTAAACAGAATGCGAAATAAAAACTAAAAACTAGAAAATAAAAATAGGTAAAAAAATTTTTAAGTTAAACGGTTTTATGTTATACATACATTGCAATGTTTAAGATAAATGTACTAAAAACCAAAAAATAATAAATAGATACAGTCGTGGGAATTATAAACATTTGCATAGACTAGACTAAAATAAAACCGGGGGGCACGTCAATTGTCTACAAATTATCGACTTAATGTGCGATAGAAGAATCGTTTAATTCGTCGTTAGGCAGTTGGCCCGCAGACGGTGAGGAAAATACTTACTATTTTCTTGCTCATGGAAATTCCAATAGTTATACACTCCATGTTAATAAAAGAGATGTTTCAACTAGTTTATCGTTGGACATTCACACGAGGAATCGTTTCACTGCTCGTAGTTTGTCTTTAATCGACAAAACATATGATAAAAGTACTACTCGCTCACCACTATGAAACCCTAAAACTCGCTTATAATCGAGCTTGCTAGCTTTTTTCCACATTCTAGCCCTACTTATCACACGTCCATCGTTGTCGGTTGAACAACTGCCTAATTATAGTGTAACATTACAAAACAAACATTTTAATCAACGATTGTAGACAATTGACGTGCCCCACGGTTTTATTTTAGTCTAGTCTATGCAAATGTTTATAATTCCCACGACTGTATCTATTTATTATTTTTTGGTTTTTAGTACATTTATCTTAAACATTGCAATGTATGTATAACATAAAACCGTTTAACTTAAAAATTTTTTTACCTATTTTTATTTGAATTGTATTTTGGTTACCAGTAGGCTCGTCTGATATAAATTTAGAGATTTTTGGCGATCTTATTTGGCGATAGAGATTTCAAGAATTCGGGCACTGGAATGCTTTTGAGTTTTCTCTAACACATGTGAGTCTGCTTAAGAGCCTCTAAGCTTTAGTAAATACAATTTGGTGTGTGGTATGCTTTTGAGCTTTCATGATATTGTCTGAGTCTGCTTAGGAGCTTTTGCCTTTGAGCTTTTTTGAAATACATTTTGACTTTCCGAAATACCTTTGATCTTCTCTAAAAAAACTTTTGGTTTTAGAGCTTCTCTATGATCATTTCATAAACCTTATATTACAGACATTTTTATTTATCCATTTTCAAAGAGATGTTTAATAATATTTTACACTCCCTCAAGCGCCTTCCGAAACCTTCTCCAGCAATTGCTTTATTTCCTACTAAGTTTCCTTTTCATCAAGCATGAATTATATCACAACAACTCTTTTCACCTGCATTCCTTTTTATACTCTTCATCTGCCTTCTCTTTTCATGCAATACATGTTATGCTCTCTGCGAAAGTTCCTTTAATTTTGCTTTGTCCTTTTGGTTCTCCTCTTTCTCTTCTCATTAACCATGCAACTCTGTTACGGAAAGTTCTATATTTGTTCTCATTTTCATTTAATTATTTATATAGCCTTATCGCATCATTCCGAATATTCTTTTTTCTCTTTTCTTAACTGCTAATGTTAACTTAAAAAAAAAAGCTGCTGAAAAAAGGCAACACGAACTACAACAGCACCCATGGCAATAGTTGCACTAGTAATAGCACTGACAGGAATTGAAGAAAATAAATTGCAGTTACTCATACGTCCTTTCACACTCAGCTGCTGCTGCTGCTGTGGGGACAAATATAATTTCATATGCACATATATATGTATGTATGGTTAAGCTTGTTTGTATATCTTGTCTGCCGCTGATGTTATTTCTGTCGACAACATTTTTCACTTGTCGCTTGCAACAATTGCTGGTGGTGTTAAAATGGATAGAAAAATGCAAAAACGATAACAACAACAAGAACAGCATAGCAACCGAAACATAAGCAAGGACAATACAATCCGAAATGCTAAAAGAAACGACTATTAAAGGAAGCTTTATCTTGAACAGATTCCAACTTTATATACCTAGTAGCAAAATTCCCTACGAACCAATAAATTTACCAAGTTGTGTAAAGCTTATATTCCACAAAGCTTAACATATGAGGTTTATAATTAGAATTTTGAGCTTTGATATACATATTGGCTTAATTTTTTTTTTGTTCAAAATTTGAGTTTAAAGCTTTGAAGTTTTGCTCTTGGCGAACTATGAGCTTTTAAGCTTCGAGCTTTGGGGTGCTGAACTTTTTACTTTAATCTTGGTTTGCTGTATTTTAAACTCACATTGTGAAGCTTTTAGAAAATTTTCTTAAATCCGTAAAATTTTACTTACAAATTTTAAATTTTAAAGCTTTTAAAAATTATTCTATAATCCATAAAATTTGACTTACGAGCTTTCAAATTTGAGCTCTGAACTTTCCACTCTGAAGTTGAAGTTTTTTCTTGAAAATTTTCTTTTTGAGGCTATTGAACTTTGTGCTTTAATCTTAAAGCTTTTTGAGCTTTCAAGCTTAAGCATTAAATAAAATTCTGATTTCGAAACATTTAACTTTTTAACGCGCTTTAAAAAATGCTCATCGCCTCCATTGACGTCACTGAGGGTTATTTATAACAAAATTTCCGCTTCCACTACTGGGTATACAAATGGCACACACTGCCAACGAAATTGAGTCTGTCAGTGACGACAGTCGCTGTGTGTTATTATGCCAAGGCATCGGAGCACAGCAGCGAAGGATAAACTATTAGCGTCTGCAGATGCCAAAACAAGGAATGTGTGAGCAGCAGCAGCACAGTTTTTAACAAGCACAAGGACAACAACAAGCAACAACAACAAACACGTTAACAACATAAACAACAAAATAAAAATGCGAGAAAACTAAAGCAAAACAATGGAAAACCCCAGAAAAAAGAAGCAAATAAAAAGGTGCTACGAAAAAACAAAACAAATCAATAAGACACAGCAAAACACATACAAAAAAAGACAACAACAAATCCAACAATCAAAAACAACAATAAAACACTCAGATATCCTGCAGCAGTTTGTGCTACATTTATATCACTTTTGGTTTATTTTTTCACGAGGTTTCACTCGCATTTAACTAACCTGCAGCGTATTGATTTACTTAGTCTTTGGGGCCGCGGCGCAGCAGAGAATTTAGGGAGAGATGTGTGAACTCATTTTGTAACGAAGCAGCCGCAGTTTGCTGCGCCGGAAATACAGGGAGTTCTGCTGGATGACAAAAGAAAGCGGCATAGCTCGGCTCCCAATGGGCTGTCATCAAGTGCAGTGGCATACACAAAAAGTGAAATAAGAAAAAAGTGAAAATAGTGTACAAAATTTACTTTTGGGTGTAATAACACACAACTGATGACATTGAGAACAGATAAGCGAGAAAAAAGAGAAATAAATAACAAATACCTTTTTTGAAAACAGCGGAAACTTCAGCGCAAAACAGCAGATAGAGGAAATTACATTATATCGTGAGGTAATTGAAGTATTGTAGTATGCTTTTTAATGAGACATTTCTTTTTTTTATCTATGTGTATAGGTGAAGGGAAGAGTATTGAGTTTAAAAACTATTTTAGTCTCAGCCGTATGTCAATAACTCCAAGCAAATTGGCTAAGGAAACATCTCGACAGGAAAAAATCTACGACTCCTACTCGGACTGTCTGGTTATGTTAGTACCTCGCTGAAGGATGTTCCAAAATCTCACTGAAGCACTCACTGAATTTTCGCTATTCGTGGAATCCTTCTCAGCCAAGTAAGCTGAACCATAAAATATACGACAGCAAGCAACTATGATCTAATTTTTTTTTTTATGGACAAAAAATGATTGAAACAGCATTTTCTCATAGGACGAGCTTGCCATACGCGTTTCTAAGGATATAGTACATAAATAAGATGCCTTAAGAAGAAAAATGTCCCCATACATATGTAGCTTATGAAGTTCCGACTGGCATTCACTGAGGAACGAAATTAAGAAGAGAATAGTGACCTATTATAAAAAAAAAGCTCTCTACTCCATTAAAAGCTCGCTTCGAAAGTGGTCTGAATTGATGAATACATTGGATACTCGTAGAAAAGTTACCCTTTGGCTGGTTAATTACTCAAATCAAGTAAAAATGTAAATATGTACGCAAAAATGTTCGCTATTAACTAACTTAAATTTCTTGGCCTTATTTGCAAACCAAAACTTTTTTGTACAACCCACATAGCATTTGGAAGATTGTCTTATGAAAACTGACTATACCGAGTCTTTTTCGATCCCCTTTGATGATCGAAAATTGATTAATCACCTCTGCGATTAGAATAAGACTCGAAAACGAGGCAGACCAGCGATTGACAAGTGATTTTATTTTTTATCATATAAAAATCATCTAGCTGAGTCTTTTTCGTTCCCCTTTGCTGATTAAGAAAATAATTTATCACAAATTGATCACGCTAAAGATCGAAATGTGATCGATTACTTTGCTTTTTTAGAAAAAAAAGAAATATTCCCTAGCAAGCCTAGTACATAAAGCAATCATTTTTCAAAAAAAATGTCAGAGAATTTTATATTAGATTTCGGTATTGATGGTTCCGAATGTTGTAGAGCAGGAACATATTGATGCATGTCTTCCGTGTTGCCGTATATGAGAGTGTCAAAATGCGCATATTCATATTCATAGGAATTCATTTATGGATTGAAATTTTTATATCTTCAACTCCTTATTTGCTTAATATTATTGTAGGCTAAAAATCTGTTTCAAAAGTTCCAACCAAAATGTGGACTTAGGGTGACCGTGGAAGTTCTTTTTGCGATATTGGTAAAGGTAAAACTAAGGGTAGAATATGTAAGGGGATAGAAGATGGGAAAGAAATGCGATTGTAAACTGACCCAAAAATGATAGGAAGATGAGTAGAAAAGTATTAGAAATGATTAGAAATTGATCAGAAAGTTACTGAAAAACGACCCTAAAAAGATTCGAAAATGACCAGAAAAACGATTGAAAAATGACCCAAAAAAGATTGGAAAGCAAATCGAAAATTATCAGAAAAACGAAGAAAAATTACACCAAAACGATTCAAAAACGAGCAGAAAACGATTCAAAAATGACCAAATGATTAAAATACCATAAAAAATAAGACTCGAAAACGACTCCCCAAGAAGAGTTGGACGTAGGGTACCATTTTCTACGGACGAGAGGCTCTTTTATGATCAGAAAAAGAGCGCATTTTCCATTATTTTAAACGTGCATAGGGATCGAAGAAGACTGGAATATGATCAAAAAATTCATAAAATGCTATGTGGGAAGTAATGATTCCCAAACTCACACGTATTAATTTCATTTTTTTGAAACAAACATTACTTGAACCAGTCAAAAACTTTTTTATCTAAAGCAGTTCAATGGCAAAGCACAAATATGCACAACAAGAAGATGAAGCTGAAGTGAGTGTTTTCAAAAAACAAAAAAAAAAAAAGATTTTTATTTTTGAATACAAAACAATCAGTGCAACAATCGAAGCATCAAACTAACTTGAACAAACAACTTAAAAACAAACTTTTTGAAAGGGCACAAAAAAAAAAATAAAACAAAAAAAAAACTTGTTAAACCATATCTAGAAATTGACAAGCTTTTTGGCAGTAGCGCTTTAAGGATTCCTTTTTTGCTTTCCCCCTTTTTTGTTTGGTATGAACTCTGTGCAGCAAGTTTATTGAGTCTCTTCTAAGTTTCATGCGTCTCATAGAAAACTTCAATTGAGTACAAGAGAATTCTTTAGTTCACATTCATGCATTATTCACAATTGAGAATAAGAAATATAAATGGACATGCATAAGTGTTTTGAATAGCTTATAGGTAGGAATAGGTGATATAAAGCAAATGGTAGGCAACGAATTTGACTAATGGAGCCATACCATTACCGGAATAACAAAATATAATAAAGAAAAAGACAACAAAATACTTTCTTACTTAAATAGAAGAAAATATAAGCATTTCTTTATGTGAGCCAAACTCAGCTAAAGTGATATTGTTGGCGGTAATAGTGCGCCAAAAAGAGCCATTGGATGGCCATGATTGATTTAAAGATATGTGTAAAAATATGAAATTTATTGGCGTTCTCGATTCGCCATCCAATAAGCGAGGTCGCATCGAATAAAAATGTTCGAACCCATAATGAGTAGTTATCTCGCTATCTAGTCTATAAAAATTTCTCTCTGCTCGCTAACATTCACATATAAATTTGACAAATAGAAATTTATAGCGATCAGAGAAATTGTGAATCGAAAGCAGCTTATGTATGCTATTTTTACCCAACTGCATTTGGTTGTAATATAGACGAGCGTGTACGCTTTCTATAATTTTTTGGGGGTTTTTTTTAAACAGCAAAAGCTTCAGCTCGGCTCTAGATGCTGTGCTCTAACTACCAAAGTAGTAAGACTGTCACATATTCCTGTGTTTTTTACTAACTTTGGTTTACGAAATGTGTGTTTTTCTTTTAACGTCTTTTGCTTTTGACTTTGCCTTTGCATTACGACTAACTTCCGGTTAGAAAGTTTTTGCAGCAAAACACTGTTGCTTCGCAGCACTTCCCTCAACTTACTATATGCATTAGGGCGGAGTGAATCGCGGTTTTTTTTTACATCATTATTGCTCGGCCTGCAGAAAGTTGCCTTTCTAGTACAAAAGTAAGATTGCAAAATATTATTGGCCTAGTCCTTTATTTGGAGGTCCATTAAAGAATGGACAAAATGCTCCAGATGCATAAAATTCATTAGCTAGATAACACTAATTTGCTAATTTCTCATAAAAGTATACATAATTCTTCGATGTAAAATGTTTAAATCAGTATCTCCAAGCTTACACAAAAAATTCTGAAAATTCGAGAAAATTTCAAAAATTTTCAAAAAGTTTTCACGAATTTTAAGAATTTTTGTGTAAGCTTGGAGACACTGATTTAAACATTTTCCATCGAAAAATTATGTATACTTTTATGAGAAATTAGCAAATTAGTGTTATCTAGCTAATGAATTTTATGCATCTGGAGCATTTTGTCCATTCTTTAATGGACCTCCAAATAAAGGACTAGGCCAGTAATATTTTGCAGTCTTACTTTTGTACTAGAAAGGTAACCAATAATGATTTCAAAAAAAGCCCCAATTCACTCCGTCCTAATATGCATACGCACAAAAGAGAAACAATATTTTTACAGCTGCTGCGAATACATGCCTGTTTTGCATACGTGTGTTTTAAAAGTTGCCTTTACGGTCATTTAGAATTGAGCTGCAGGTCACAAATATGGCATAGTGCAGTTTTGCCGGACACAGAGAAACGCATAATATTGAGTCACACAAGGCGCATAAATAGACAAAAGTTCATTCATATGAAGATATGCAGTTCATATGTATATACCTTAGAGTGGCCCTTACGCCTATGGACAAAATTTTTTTCTACTTCTTTGAGACGTTACCCCCTGAAATGGTTTCATGTGCGAACAAAATATTTCCTGTTTAATATTTGCTCGATAGGTCAACGTCAACCCGTGCCACAATGTGTTGAAATAATGAAGCAAGGGTTATATGGTTCGGTGGACGTTTATATTAGGGCTTACGATTCGTTCTCGAGCAGTGTCGAGAAATTCGAGGATCGAGAAAACCGATACTCGGGTTCTCGATTAAATCTCGTTTCTCGGATTTCTCGATAACATATTGTCAAAAAACATGAATATCAAAAATTTATCGCATGTCATTTGGAAGAAAAAATTTTATATTATGAAATTGTAATTGTATTTCTCTGGGAATTTTGTGCATTGATTTGTGAAATACACCTGGGAATGGCGTAAATGGCATATATTCATACAGATGTAAGTACATACAACCAGAACAATCTACGAAACAGCATAGTATGCTTATACCGCTTATTTCTGCGATATAGTTGAATGTCGAGAAACTCGCGAGCCTTTCGAGATTTTCGAGATTCGAGAATCTCGCTCGATCTCGAGAAATCGTAAGCTCTAGTTTATATTTAAGGAATCCTCTTATATTTCTGAATTGTAGTAGATTACAAGGTTGTTATTTATTAGACTCCACAAATAAATTATTTATAAACAAAATATACTGATATTCTATACGTTGAAATACTCAATTAAATAACTCCAAAGAAGGAAATGAAATAAGTTCCAACATAATGCGAGTTATTTCATAGCGAAATAAGTCCTATTTTGTATGAAAATATTTGCAGTTTTTTAATTTTTTTTGGAGTTACTTTATTTGGGAGTTTTTTCACTGCGCCAGCGTTTGCTACTGACAATTTGCAATTTGTTCTATAACACTTTGTAACAGCACTTTTGAGCAAGCTAATTCTCACACAGAATGAAATACCAATATCCACATAGTAAAACCCCCAAATAATTGCAATAGCTGTAGCTTTGTAGACTACTTTACCCTCTAACACCCGACGATGACGTCGCTTTTACTCCTTTTTAGAAAGTCCGCAAAAAATATTATTTCGAAGGTCGTTAGAAGGTTAAATAGTTATAGAAAATTGTTCGCCACAGAATTTTACTAGGTATCCACAGACAAAAGAATCTAGATACCACAGTCCAGGGACCTTATGGAGGTGATTTTTGTGACAACTTGGGACTTTTCTTACTATGTAGAAAATGTAGAAAATTGGAAACTTTCAATATTCTAAGTGCCTGGAAGATGAATAGGAAACCGACATTGAGGACTCTATCATGAATAGTACTGGACCGTCTTGATATTATGTTTGTGAAGCATTTTCAAACGGCAGTTACGCTAACTACGCGTAAAATGACCATGATATGGACACAAACTTTCCCCATGACGACAGAGACTCACTTTTGCTATGTTTGTAAAAAACTAATTTGTCTCACATATGTATGCTACAGAGGTATGTGTGGCATGTGCTTCAGTTAACTGACTTCCCCAGTGGCACGTTTTAAAATTATTGTATTGGAAGAAAAGAATATAGACTACGCTTTTAAATTAATACATAACTCTTAAGTGAAATGTTTGAATTTTGTTGTTGTACTATGTTGCTTTATACGTAAGAACCAAAATTTAATGTCATTACAACATTTTCAACTTCAACTCGCTGTGGCACGGGTTAGAGTTGTTCAATTGGGCCCAAATTTTCAGGGTATTATTTTTTTATTAAACAAGAACATATCAGGAGGTAACATCTGCAAATTTCCGACTTTCGAAAATAAGGGCCACTCTAATATACCTACATATATATCTATTTTTATCTCTATATATGTATATAGAGAAATGTAAGTCAGTATATGTATGTATGTAAGTAATGTATTTTTTGTCCCTACGCCTTTGTGAAGTGCATTTTCTAACAAAAGTTCTAGTAATTTAAAATTGAAGTCGAATTTACTTCAATTGGTGTAACACACAGAAGAGGCACTCCATTGTACGTACACACACATCCAAAATAGCTGAAACATGTCTATAACCCGTTGCGCTAACATGCCTTACAAGCAATAAAGGCAGCAAAAACAAGTAAGTAAGCCTAAGTTCGAGTGGAATCGAACATTAGATACTCAGCTGTATGCTTTCATTGTTTGTTTGCGTTTGACGGAAACACGGTGTACTTAATATAAAGCGAGTGCCGCATAAAGTGGGCGTGACCACGCCCATTTTCAACATTTTTATCAGTCATCCAACTAAGCATATGAATATTATTATTTGTGCAAAATTTCATTCCTTTATGACTTCTAGTTACAAAGTTGTAACGTGACAAATTCCCAAAGGGTGTTCCAGAAATATCTTTGTTAAAAAGTAGGCGTTGTCATAAACCGATTTGAATAAATTTTTGTGTGTCTATTAACACAAGTTATAAAAGTGTATAAACCAAGTTTCGTCACAATATCTCAATTATTTGTCGAGTTATAGGCTAAGAAATCTCGTATATTCCTTTGTCTAAAAAGGGGCGGTGCGACGCCCATTTTCCAAAATTTGTCTATTTTTTATTTCCGGTCTACTGTGGAACTCTTGCCACAAAATTTCTATGAATTATCTCTATATTTGACAAAGATATCGCTTAAAATGTTTTTATTAGGCCACTTTATAGTTCCCATGTATAAAAGTGGGCGTGGTCGTCAAACCGATTTCGCTAAAATTTTGAACATGTATTACTACAAGTAATAAAAGTGTACACTTCAAGTTTCGTCATTATATTTAAATTATTTGTCGAGTTATAGGCCAAGAAATCTCGTATATTCCTGTTTCTAAAAAGAGGCGGTGCCACGCCCATTTGCCAAAATTTTTGCGTTTTTCGTTTTATGTCCGCAGTAGGACTCCTGCTATAAAATTTCAACGATATATCTTTATATTTGACAGAGATATTGCTTAAAATGTTTTTATTTGGTCACTTTATAAGACCCATATATAAAAGTGGGCGTGGCCGTCAACCGATTTTGGAAATTTTTCGTCCAAACATTTGCCTAGGTAAGTATATCACGCGTACCAAATTTCATCGATATATCTTCAACGGTTTCTGAGTTATGAATCATAAAATTTTCAATGTTTGCCCCTTAATAAGTGGGCGTGGCACCGCCCATTTTCCAAAATTTTTGTGTTTTTAAACGGTTTTATTTAGCTCACCCCGTTTGTTTTATTATTTATTCTTTATTCTTGGGTCAAATTTAGTAATTCAAATTTCACCCTCTTCCTGTCAACCGATTAATCTGAAATTTTGCACGCATGTATAACCCCGATGACAATGCAATATTATGAAAAAAAAATTCCGATAGGTGGCGCGTGGGTCGCTATATTTAAAAAAATCGCATTTATGGTCCTATTTGGCTGAAATTCGGAACATGTATTACTACCTTGAAAAGAAATATTTTCTTAAAAAAAAAATTCCGCTAGGTGGCGCGTGGGTCGCTATATTTACAAAAATCGCATTTATGGTCCGATTTGGCTGAAATTCGGAACATGTATTACTACCTTGAAAAGAAATATTTTCTTAAAAAAAAAATTCCGCTAGGTGGCGCGTGGGTCGCTATATTTACAAAAATCGCATTTATGGTCCGATTTGGCTGAAATTCGGAACATGTATTACTACCTTGAAACGAAATATTTTCTTAAAAAAAAAATTCCGCTAGGTGGCGCGTGGGTCGCTATATTTACAAAAATCGCATTTATGGTCCGATTTGGCTGAAATTCGGAACATGTATTACCTGCAATAAACTAACGGGCAAGAAACCTTGCAATAATGAAGCACTAAATGAATTAAACAGAATGCGAAATAAAAACTAAAAACTAGAAAATAAAAATAGGTAAAAAAACTTTTTAAGTTAAACGGTTTTATGTTATACATACATTGCAATGTTTAAGATAAATGTACTAAAAACCAAAAAATAATAAAATAGATACAGTCGTGGGAATTATAAACATTTGCATAGACTAGACTAAAATAAAACCGGGGGGCACGTCAATTGTCTACAAATTATCGACTTAATGTGCGATAGAAGAATCGTTTAATTCGTCGTAAGGCAGTTGGCCCGCAGACGGTGAGGAAAATACTTACTATTTTCTTGCTCATGGAAATTCCAATAGTTATACACTCCATGTTAATAAAAGAGATGTTTCAACTAGTTTATCGTTGGACATTCACACGAGGAATCGTTTCACTGCTCGTAGTTTGTCTTTAATCGACAAAACATATGATAAAAGTACTACTCGCTCACCACTATGAAACCCTAAAACTCGCTTATAATCGAGCTTGCTAGCTTTTTTCCACATTCTAGCCCTACTTATCACACGTCCATCGTTGTCGGTTGAACAACTGCCTAATTATAGTGTAACATTAAAAAACAAACATTTTAATCAACGATTGTAGACAATTGACGTGCCCCACGGTTTTATTTTAGTCTAGTCTATGCAAATGTTTATAATTCCCACGACTGTATCTATTTTATTATTTTTTGGTTTTTAGTACATTTATCTTAAACATTGCAATGTATGTATAACATAAAACCGTTTAACTTAAAAAGTTTTTTTACCTATTTTTATTTGTTTTATGTCCATAGTTGGACTCATGCGACAAAATTTCAATGATATATCTTTATATTTGACAGAGATATCGCTTAAAATGTTTTTATTAGGTCACTTTATAATATACATATATAAAAGTGGGCGTGGCCGTCAACCGATTTTAACTATTTTCCGTCCAAACGTTTGCCTAAGTAAGTACATCACGCGTACCAAATTTGATCGATATATCTTCAATGGTTTCTGAGTTATGACATATAAAACTTTCAAGGTTTGACCCTTAATAAGTGGGCGTGGCACCGCCCATTTTCGAAGATTTCATCAAATTTCTTCCTAGGGGTCTGAGCTCAACACGTGGGTAAAATTTCATCGCTCCAGCTATATTAGTGACTGGAATACCAAATTTCCGATTTTTTCTATATAGGAAAAGTGGGCGTGGTCATGGTCCGATTTCGCCCATTTTCAATACCAACCGTCCCAGTCTCGATACCAACCTGCATTCCAAATTTCATCGAAATATCTCAATTTTTGCACGAGTTAGAGTGTTTACAGACGGACGGACAGACGGACGGACAGACGGACGGACGGACGGACGGACAGACGGACGGACGGACGGACGGACATGGCTCAATCGATTTCTCTTTTCATCCTGATCATTTTGATATATATAAGTCTATATCTATCTCGATTATTTCATTCTGTTACAATCCACCGTTATGTGATTAAAACTATAATACTCTGTGTACTAGTACAGCTGAGTATAAAAAGGGCATCAATTGATTGTAGCTCAACTTTTCTAGCTAAATATATTCGCGCTTGAATAAATGTACATAAGCCAAATCGCAGGGTAGGTATTTTTTTACATTTCTTTTTAAATCTTCTTTTTTTTAGGTTATATGTGCTCTAAACAAAATATAAATCGACTCGATAAATTTCTACCAGATCTAATATCATTGTGTATCTTTGTTATTTTCAAACTTTTTTCGGCTTATTGGGTCTCGTTTCTATATCCACTCTCTCTTGTCTCTGCCTTTTCGGAAACGTCTCGAACGATTTTCATTAAATTTGGTACGCAGGGAGAATCGGGAGTGAATTTTCGGAAAATTTAATTTTTTTACTCACTTAGCCCGGGTCCCCAGATATGGGTCAAAACGTGGACCCGGATGACCCTCGAATGTTTCTGAGCGATACTGGTATCAAATGAAAGCTCTTGATCAGCACTTTTTTAATTGTGATGCCTAGGCCGGGTCCTCAGATTTGGACCAAAATGTGAACCTGGATGTCCCCGAAAAGCCGACATCATGGCTTCAATATAGAGAACTCCTCGCCTGGTTCCCTAGGTAAAGGGAAGATGAAAAGGAAAAATTAAGTCGAATGGAATGGGATGAGAATGGGAATGGGAAAGGGATGGGGGAAACGAAAATAGAATCGGAGAGGGAAAGGCAGAACGAATAGAAGGAGGAGAGAGAGAGGGAAGGGGGTGTAAATCTAAGACGAAGAAGAAAGCTAGAAAGACATGAATATTTAGGGGTTTTGCGGCAAAGCGAGGCGGATTTACTTTAGTTCTGGATCAAACGGCTTCAACAATTTTCATGAAATTTAGTATACAAGGGCCGTTGTGGTGCAGTGGGTAAAGTGCTCGCCTGCTATGCCAGAGGTCTTGGGTTCAAACCCCAGTCCGAGCAAACACCAAAAAAAATTGCCTGATTAGTAAAAATCCAATTATTGGGTTTTTTAAGAGCAGCGGTCACCTCTCGGCAATGGGCGGCATACCTTACCAAGGGATCTCTGGACAAACTTCTGGAAAGTTCTATTTTTCCATTATTTTGTTTTTTAACTCTTTATTTCCCTTCCGAAGACCTGCGAAAAAATGGCAGCCCGAGATTAGCTCGGTCCCAGGTGCTGTGTATTTAAACCAGACCCCGGCATTTTGACTCATGTGAGTAAATGAGAAATATTACACACATTTCAATCAATTTAGCGCAAATCGCTATGCGCTCTTCCACGGGATCTCTCTTATACCTTTTCCGAGCTCTGATTTAAACTAGCAGCTGGTTATATTTTGTCTACTTCAACTGTATACTCGTATTAGTTCTATTTCTCTGCCTTCTCGTTACATTTACCTAGCTACTTGTCAATAAACTTACATACAAATATATTCTATTTACAATTCAAAACTAGCTCAATAAAAGCAAAAGACTTTCACCCGCTCATTCAATTCTCGTCTATTCCCTTTTCACTTTTTCACTCTTTTCAGTGCACAAATGCAGCAAACAGAGTTGCATTTGAAATTATTTTATTATACGAGTGAAATTGTGCAACATTTTCAACTACATTTGCTTGATTTTGATTATAGATTCCATCTTCTGCCAATTTTTAGCTTCCTTCTTACCCACTCTCTCTCTATCTCTCTCTCTCACGACATACATACAAGCTACACAAGCTACAAGAAGCGCCCGAGAAGTGGTTGGCACATTTTTAGTTTGATTGCTGTTTGACTGGCTGGTTAGCATATACTTAGTTACTAAGTCTTAGTACAAATATAAATGTAGCGGCGCGTAGTGGAAGGTTGAATGGATATGCAACAACAAGTTAACTCAATATATGTTTGTATACAATCTGGAGTTTTTCTAAGCATATTCTCTGTGTAAAGCAGGTGCAACCTTTTATTATTGTTGTTACGTTCAAACTGCATTAACTTGAAACTACTCTCTGGCATTGAAAGTGTGTCAAAGCTTTTGTGCATTTTGTACAATTACGTGAAACGTGTGTGTGTGTGTGTGCGTATAAAGGCAAATTTGTTGCAAATGCTTACAACTTTCTACATTCTAAATATTTTATTGGCTTGAAAATCGTAAAAAAGTGTAAGTAATTCTGAAAGTCGCTGGCACACAGGACTACGAGTACATACCTTTTTTTTTGGTTATCTGGAGCTCATCGATGGGCACAAGCGCTGTAAAGATATAAACATAAAAGAAATTTTATAATTTTATTTTATGTACAAAAATATTTTTAAATGAGCAACGAAAATTGAAAGTTTATTGAATAAGATAAAATGTAAGTATAAGCAAGTATAAAGCATAAGCGCAGCTTTAAATTTATGACTGTAGACAAAGTGGAACAAAAAGAATTAAAATTTATATCAAAGCGAAAAATGAGGTTTGCTTATGTACGAGTATGTACAGTAAAATTTTACGAGAAGTAGTTTTACAGTGTATTTTTGACCTATTAGCACCCTTGCCCAGCGGCGAAAATATTGCTTACAGAATCGATTAAGTCATGCATACATGTAAGGCTGTAATGCACACCACCTCATATACAGATCTATTATACATTTTCATATACATGGCCGCAAATGTAGAGTGAACGCCTACACGTTACATACAAAGTAATCAGGGTAGTGAAGCGTTCATCCACCCAATGAGCATATCACTAACTAGCATACATTGTAAGCTGTAGGTAGGCAGATCGAATACTACTTCGCCAACGTTGTAAAGTGGATGTAGGCGGACTGAATACAACTCCGTTTACAGGGTAAGTTGTTGGTAGGCACCACGAATCTACTCTCGCTTACCTTGTAAGGTAAACGTATGCGGACTGAATACAATTCCGCTTACATTGTAAGCTGTAGATAGGCACCACGAATCTACTTTCGCTTACCTTGTAAGGTAAACGTAGGCAGATCGAATCTACCTTCGCTTACCTTGTAAGGTGGATGTAGGCGGGTTGTACACAATTCCGTTTACATTCTAAGTTGTAGGTAGGCACCTCGAATCTTGCTTAGCTTACCTTGTAAGGTGGATGTAGGCGGGTTGTACACAATTCCGTTTACATTGTAAGCTGTAAGTATACATTTCGAATTCAAAAACCACCACTATCCCCACTAATCATATGTATGTATATATATATGTACATATGCAATCACTTTCAGATAATACAGCAAAGAAATTTACACAAAGGGCTAATGAATGCTTCACACATAGGCCTGCTCAGCCAATTTATGCTAGGACTGCTACTGGTACATATGTATTTAAGGAAACGTGCATAATTAGGGAATCTCAAGAAAAAACCACATAAAACACCAAAATAAAACACCGAAATCCGCCAATAATCCAATATACATATCTAAATACATAGGAAGAACGTCAATGAAGAGGTGGTGCATTTTTTTAGCATTCAGATCTGTTTTATACAATTTTATTCTATCAGCGCTTGATTCAGAAACGAATTTGTAACAAAAAATTCTTCAATGTGATTGTTATTTTGTTTCTATGGAATTTCCGAATTTATTTTATGTACATAGCAACACAACAAGAATGAAATTTGAAGAAGAGCAGAAAAATTAACAAAATTTATTTTTGTGAACCCAACTTACTTTTTCATACACATTGTATGTTAGTTGGCATTGTTCATAATGTGTAGTATACATCATTGGGGATAAGTAGTGTGGTAGGCAATGTTCGACGCTGGGTGTGAAAGGATCTTTTTAACACCCATTATAGGAATTCTGAATAGTAATAGTATTTGCGATGCGGTTAGAAACTAGAAACTGTCTTAGCTCAATTGACTGCATTCACACAAAACCATTTGTAATAAATTATAATTTGAACCAGATGCCGGGTTCGAATAACGGAGAGACGAATAAGGCATCGCAGAGATGATATAGACAACCGGGATAGAGACAGGACAGAGTCCAAAAAATGTAAGACATAGAAAAGGCACAAAGAAGAAATATGTATGTACTTATAGGTAGTGATGGGCGAGTCCGATATGTTTAGACAATCGAGAGAATCGCCATCATTGCAAAATCACAATCGAGTCAAAATTTGACTCGCTCCTCGACTACACAAGCGAAATGTTTTTGCGATTGTTCCGCGTCGGCGAGTCGTAGGTTGTTTCGATGACATCTCGACTACACAAGCGAAATGTTTTTGCGATTGTTCCGAGTCGGCGGGCCGGCTGTTGTTTTGATGATATATTTTAGTTGATAAAATAAACTGAATGAGGTTTGTTGATGAAGAAAGTAGGATTTTTAATGGAAGTAAGGCAAATACATAAATAAATTAACCAAATTGAAAAATATGATATACATGCTGCGTTATTGCAATCACAACTAAACAGTGTCGTGCATAATAATAACAATTAATTATTTAAACATTAATAAATTTTCTGAAGTGAGACGCTTATGAAACAAATGAATTTTACGAGTAGCAACAACGGCAATAGATTTGTACCACTCTGTATGTTTTGTAAAGCAATTTTAATATTCAAGCGGCAACAACAAATATTATGTATTTTTTGCAGCGAGTCCGAGATGTTGTAGGGTTGAAAACGAGAGGAATCGTTGGCGAGTCCGAGATGTTTTAGCGATTGTTTCGACTGACGGCCATTTACGACTTGACTCGAATACGAATTAAAACCATCGACAGCATTCGAGATGTTTCAACAATCGAGAGAATCGAATAAAACATCTCGGACTCGCCCATCACTACTTATAGGGGATGGAGACAAGAGACAAAATAGATGCAAGGCAGTGAGAAACAGTGAGAGGAATTTGGCATTATCGGGAAAAGATAGAGAAAAAGCTGCTTAAGGTGAAAAGAGGTGAAGTTTCTTTGAAGGAAAAACTATATCGTAGCTAAAGTATTAGCAAATAACTAAAGCATTAAAAAGTTATGAGCCGCAGTTTAATAACATAAACCACCACTGCGACACAAACTGAGGGTTCTTGTCTGGGGCGAAATAACTCCCACGCAGAACGAAACACCATATAGTCAAACGATATATTGTGGAACGATTTCCGGTTGGAATCTCAAAACCAAACTTGACAAGTGATGACGGAAAATCGTTCTACAATACTTCATATACCTACCCTGTCGGAAAAGCAAGCAACCAAAATTAATATAGTCAAGCCCCCAAACCATTTTACTCCTTGAGGTCAAACTTTTTTTTATTGCCATTTTAAATTTGCGAAATTTCATCTGAGTGATTTAAAAAAAAAATTTAAAGAAAGTGTTAAAATACATACGAGTACCGCATAGAAATTTATTGTTAGGAAACATATAGTAAAATTGCGCGTGCTTTAATCTCGTAGAATAATTTAACCCGCTAACACCTCCACGAAGAAGTCGTTTTGACACCGGTTTTAGCAAGTTAAAAAATAGTATTCTGAAGGTTGTTAAAGTATTAAAATGTTCTAGAAAATTATTCGCAATAAAATTTCACGAGGGGTCTGCTTAGACAAATGTTTTGTACAAAGATCGTAAAAGAACACAGAAAGCAAAAAAAAAACAAATAGTAATCCTTAGAATATTAAAAAAATCTAATGCTGTATTTGTATTGCTCAGAGCTGGATAAAATCAATTCCATTACAATTACAATTACATTCCTCAGTAATTGAAAAATGTAATCAATTCCTTTCATGAAAAGAAAAAGAATTAATTACATTTCAATTCCTAAAAAAAATACCAAAAGTAATTCATCGTTTTGAGGCTCAAGAACAAGGTATTTTTTTTGGAATTGAAAAAAAATTACTTTGTGTAATTGTAATTGCCGCGCCATTACTTTTGAAAGGAATTGAAAATGTAATTGAAATTTTTCCAATTACATTACAAGGAATGGAAAATGTACTTTAGAATTTCCCATTCCATTCCTTAAAGGAATTGAAAAAGTAATTGAAATGCTAAATGTCAATTGGTGTATAAAAACGTATTGCGATTTATGTAGATGTAATTTGCGAGTCATGCTCACTATTGGGATCATTTTGCGGCGATATTGGGATGATTTTGGGTTCAGCTTGGGGTCATTTTCGGGTAAATTTGTGATCAGTTTGGGGTCATATTGGGTCATCTTAGGGTCAATTTTGGATCATTTTTTTGTTATTTTGATATCATTACGCTACTAAATGGCAATCATTTGACCCCAAAATGACCACAAATAACCACAAAAATAGAAATAGAAAGAAAATATACATAATATTGATTGAAAACAAGAGCCCTAACATATTGACCCCAGATATCTCAAAAATTGAGGGACTAGTTTGCCTTCAAACAGACAGACGGGCATGGGTAAATGAACTCAGCTCATCGTTCTGATCACATCGGTATACTTATTGGTGGGTCTATCTCTTCTTCTTCTCATACTTACAAACAGCGGACCAAAATTATAATACCATTTCATGCTCATGAAAGGTATAAATATATCGAAGTCCAAATGAAACCCGTGGCCTTCCCCTTTCGTTTGATACCCATATTGTAGGTTTAGGGGCCACTTGGGCTTAGACCGAAGCAGAGTTACATAAAATAATTTCAATCGCTTGGCAATTGAGGAAGCCATGATTAGCAAAGATGTAAAAAAATCGGTGTAAGTAGGTAACTACCCCACTATCGTTCCAGCCGAAATCCATGCAATAGAAATCAGTGGTAGAGAATGCCTTCGAAGATAAATGGGGATGAGATGAGCCAAAATAAATAATAAAACATGCCCACATTCTGGTCATTAGGCGGTGAGTAAATGATTAACTCAGAAAAGGCCAAATAGATAAGGAGGGTTCCTCATAGAAAGTGGTCCTGAACACTTACTGGAGGTAAACTAGAAATACAAAAGTTACCACTGCGCTGGAAATAGATTGTGAAAAACTCAGCTTCCCTCCCTGATCATAAAGAAGATAAGGCCAGCGCGCCTTTTTGGTTACTGGCATAATAGTATATGATTTTATTTGCTAAATAAGAAATATAATATTAAATAATATGTAGTATGGCTACACACAACCACCCTTTATTCGCAAATGAATTGTATACGCATATGGACCTTCATTAGTTTTTCAATTACATTTGCAATTCCTTTGAGGAATGGGAAATTCTTAAGTACATTTTCCATTCCTTGTAATGTAATTGGAAAAATTTCAATTACATTTGCAATTCCTTTCAAAAGTAATGGCGCTGCAATTACATTTTCACAAAGTAATTTTTTTTCAATTCAAAAAAAAAATACCTTGCACTTGAGCCCCAAAACGGTGAAATACTTTTGGTATTTTTTTTAGGAATTGAAATGTAATCAAATCCTTTTCTTTTGATGAAAGGAATTGATTACTTTTCCCAATTACATGTAATGGGGAATTGGGAGCAATTTAATTCCTAAAGTAATGATTACTACCCAGCTCTGATATTGCTGTAGGAAGCGTAGCTAATCTAAAACTGCTTTTGTCTAATCTTCTTTTTCACAAGTCTCTCTGAAAGAAATAATTAGTCATCATACCAGATAGCCAGTTTTCTTTCATTATTATGGCTGCCAGTAAGATACCTACAATCTCTATCTAGATCATAGCTTATGTATATATTTTCCGTCTTTAAGCACAATAAGACCTTTTGGCTGCCTGGAGTCTCGAATTGCAACAGAAAAGCTGCTGAGAAGATTTGCTTCAATGTTTTCCAAATTTTTAAGGCACAATAATGCAGTAAGGGTGGCTGAAGTGTAGCGAGTGGTGTTGCTCAAACCTTCGAAAACATATAAAGACTTCGTTTAAGTCTGGGTAAAACTAAATAGGGCACGAAATATGTACAAATGCGAGTCCCTCTTGTCCTTAGAAAATCGTATTTTTGATTAATTTCATTAAATCTTTTCATATACGGCAAAAACAACGTTTACCAGCCACTTTCACGAAAGAATTTAAGTGAAAATTAATTTTTCCCCGTCAGATTTCATATAAAGTTCAAGGCAAAAAACTTAAATTAAACTTAAATGGTTTCGTGAAACTGGTTGTAAGTGTGTTTGTGTAATTTGCTGCCTTGTTATTGTTTTCGTTGAACTTTTGTCTGTACTAAGTTCAATGACTGCCTAAAAAAGCTTTAACAAAGGCTTGATGGAATTTTTGGCTTGCTTACTTACATTTGTATGGTTTTGTATTTCTTCTTTTATTATTATTTTTCCTTATTCTTTTTTGTTTTCTTTACATTACGGGTATTTTGCATTTTTCATACACCGCTTGGCAACATTTGCGGTTAAGAAACTTTGCACCTAAAAAGGTAACTAACGTAGTGCCTCAACAGCGCACATATTTAACTTTTTAACAAGGATGAATGTAAATAAATTTATAAATGTGTAAACACAACTATAAGTAGCATGTCTGTGCACGCATGAATGTGTGTCCATATGTGAGTGTGTCTCTTGATGTATGCGTGTTGTTGCTGTTGTTGTGGTTGTTGTTGTTAAGTATGCGAGAAAGTGCAGTAAAATTTCTACTAACGAGTATTTCTGCTATTTCCGCTTTTGTTTTGTTTTGTTGTTTTATTTTACCCATACGTAGCATGCAACAGTGGCGGCCTCTACGTCATAAAGTCGATGTATGAACATTGGACTGTCTCGCAAAAAAAAAAATTAGCCGCTATTTTCTCATATAATTCATTTTTGGCAGACATTTTCGAAAAAAAAAAATTAGGACCACCCTAGGTTTCCTGTTTGGGTTTTGCAACTACTCGAGGCCGACTTTTTGTTGTCTGAAACTTTAACATCCGACTATAAATGTCGAAGCTATGAAGAACAATGTAATTTGGCAACTACTAAGGTGACCATAAAACCAAAATTCGGAAACGTCTTTAGAAAACTACATTACATGAGGTGTATTACGGGGCGAACTTTTTTTTTTGAGACAGTTTAATGCACATTGTACATGTGTATGTTGGGGCGTATGAGTAACATTTTTGTATTGGGCATATTTTACCCAATTCTCTACCTACAAAACTCATAGGATTCTACATACATATCGCACCCTGAATCATAAAGTGGCACAACTCAAAATTCAAAAATTTTCAGGGGGGCCAAAAAACTTTTTTTCATTACAAGCAATCGTATGGCAAAGAGCCAGGTATAATGGTTATTTTTCGGTCAAAAGAGACAGTTATTCAAAAGTTTTTTTTGGCAATCGCTAGAGATATGTTCCGTATACCCGTTTATGAAAAAAAATCGATTTCGAAAAATTTTGAGTTGTGCAACTTTTTGATTTAGGGTGCGATATGTCTATGACGAAGGTACTAGATGATAGATTGGTAAGTAGAAAAGAATGCCGCAAATATGAAGCATGAGTCATGTGCAACAACGTGTACCGTTAGTCGCACATATATGTATACAAACATACACATACAATTCACTTAACTACATTTTCACCTGCACATACAAATTGTCTGCTATAAACTGCTTGCTTACTGTTGCTTAAACGACTTTTATAGATTTTTTTTTTTAATTTTCTGCTTTTTATATGGTTGCTGACGCTGTTGTTACACTTTTTGTTATTGTTGGCATCTGCTGCATGAAAAGTCAAAAGAAGGTGTGTGTGTGTGTGTGTGTGTGTGTGTGTAAACGAAAAAAAAAAAAAAAAAAACAATTATCTACCTAAGCACGCTACAATCTGTTTTCTTTTTCTTATTGCTTTCCGCTTACAGAAATGCGCCGAAAATTTTACAATGAGTACTTAGTAAGCTTGCCAAGGCAGCGAGAGTGAGCGATTCAAAGGTTGAGTTGTACACCGCCGCACAATGGGAATTCGTGGCCAAAAATAAAGTCGAAATTAAAGTAGTCGTAAATCCATTTTTTTAACAGCTATCGACAGATATTTTATAGGACAAAAAAAAAGCCCATGTAAAATTTTCTGAGTTCCGTTCGTTTAGCCGTACAGGGTGCCCAAAGTTGAACAAAAAATGTGCCATTTGAATTATGAATTATATGACTTGATACGAAATACTCTATCTAAGCCATTTATTGACGCATATACTTGGTTTTTACACCTAAATATAGGTAATGGCTTCTACTTTTTCAGGAAGTAATACTTTTTTTTATTATCTTTGAAACCTGATTTTATATGATTTTTCAAATAAGGATAAAAAAATATCGAAAACATTTTTTTTTCGCCAAATTTAAGCAATAAAATAAAAAAACAAAAAAAACGTATCCTGGATTTTTTTTTGTGTGATGAACTAACATATTCTTTATCATATCACATTAACAGAAATTAATTTCACCCGCGCTCCCGCGAGTTTTAATTATTCTCCTAATGGGCCAAAAGTGCATTTTTGAAATTACATTTATAATGACATATTCAAAATTTAAAAAAAAATGTTCGTACGTGATTTATCCCTCAATATTTCTCTGTAATATAGAAAGTAGTTCATATTATGAAATGCACTAGCTCACTTTTAAATTAGCTGCACAGGGTTTATTATATATTGTTTTTTACGCAGGGTAAAAAAAATTTTCAAAAAAATTGGGAAATTTTAGAACCAAATTAAAAAAAAAGTAAAAAAAAACGTATCCTCAATTTTTTAATATATGTTGGTCCCAGGTGTGCTTAATAACACCCCATAGTCAGTTTCATCATTCACCCGCGCTCTTCTCACTAATTCATGTTTTTCGACGAGGTGTATATGCGCGCTATCACTATGGACGTACATACATACATATGTATACATATGGTACACTTTGTAGCTAGAGAGAAAAGCATTGATGAGCAGTTTTGACAGATGTTTATGCTTTAACTATTTACTTCAAAAGTATCATAACTCAAAAACGCGAGTTTTCAGGTATGGGTATGCATGCATGTGTGCATATGTATACGAGTATGTATGTGCATTATATGACGAAAATTCGGTCTGATAGATTTACTATTGAAATATATAGCGACTGAAAACTTAAAGGGTTTTTTTCGTAAAATAAGGTTACTGAGCTATGATAGTATTGAAGTAAGTGAGAGATATACTCTCATTTGCTGTTTGTTATACCATTCATGAACATAAAGTAGTATTATCACTTTGTGCCAAACACGACGTATTTTTATGTACAATTTATTATTTGTCGGAATCGGCCAAATCGGACCAGTACAACATATAGCTCCAATACAACTGATTGTTAAGATATAGATATTTTTGAGTACACCTTCTTCAATTAAACAGATAAAATTTAATTTCTCTCATTCATGAATGGTATAACGTATAACGATTTCATTTCCACACCATGTACTAATATTCATCAAAAAAGCTTGTATACCGAATTTGAGCATTCTAACTTAATTAGTTTCGAAAATAATTGAAATTTCATGTTTTTTCGCGACACCCGTTAAATGGGGGGTGGGAGTATTTGTCATCAGATTGATTTCATTTTCACACCATGTACTAATATTCATCAAAAAAGCTTGTATAACGAATTTGAGCGTTCTAACTTAATTAGTTTCGAAAATAATTGAAATTTCATGTTTTTTCGCGACACCCGTTATATGGGGGGTGGGCGTCTTTGTCTTCAGATTGATTTCATTTTCACACCATGTACTAATATTCATCAAAAAGCTTGTATACGGAATTTGAGCATTCTAACTTAATTAGTTTCGAAAATAATTGAAATTTCATGTTTTTTCGCGACACCCGTTATATGGGGGGTGGGAGTATTTGTCTTCAGATTGATTTCATTTTCACACCATGTACTAATATTCATCAAAAAAGCTTATGTTCCAAATTTGAGCGTTCTAACTTAATTAGTTTCGAAAATATTTGAAAGTTCATGTTTTTCGCGACACCCGTTATATGGGGGGGTGGGAGTATTTGTCATCAGATTGATTTCATTTTCACACCATGTACTAATATTCATCAAAAAAGCTTATGTTCCAAATTTGAGCGCTCTAGGTCCATTTTTACTATTTATGACCGTTTTTTGTATGAAACGTTCCCATTGTGCGCCGGCAACGCGTTTTGAGTGGGTGCATGCCACACGCCGCCGCGGCAGCGAATGCCGGAAAGTCATTGTTGTTGGCATTTATTGTTGCCACTTATTGCTTTGATGTTAACGCCACTTGCTTGTGCATACAAAAATGAACACACACACACACATTCAGCAACACACATTCACATAATCATAGACACACACATAAAAATGTGCATTTGAACACTTCCCTGCAAAAAAATGTGCGATCAATCCCGAAAGAGATTTGTCCTCGATTGATCTCTTTCGAGAACAATCGGTCCACAATTAGTCCCCAATTTTTCCCGAACGGGTATAAATGTAGACTAATTGTAGACCAATTGTTCCTTAATGGGTATAAATGTAGATTAATCGCTTTCATCCCGAACGGGTATAAATCTAGATTCCCTAAATATAGACATTTTACAAAAATATGCAATGTATTTAAAAAATTGTAGAACAACCGGTAAAACGAATTGAACACCCTTTTTATACTCAGCTGTACTAGTATACAGAGTATTATAATTTTGATTTCATAACGGTGGATTGTAACATAATGAAATAATCGAGATAGATATGGACTTATATATATCAAAATGATCAGGGTGAAAAGAGAAATCGATTGAGCCATGTCCGTCCGTCCGTACGCACGATAACTCGCGTAAAAATTGAGATATTTTGATGAAATTTGAAATGCAAGTTGGTATCGAGACTGGGACGGTTGGTATTGAAAATGGGCGAAATCGGACCATGACCACGCCCACTTTTCCTATATAGAAAAAATCGGATATTTGGTATCTCAGCCACTAATATAGCTAGAGTGATAAAATTTTACCCACGTATTGAGCTCAGGCCCTTATGAAGAAATTTGATGAAGTTTTGGAAAATGGGCGGTGCCACGCCCACTTATTAAGGGTCAAACATTGAAAGTTTTATATGTCATAACTCAGAAACCGTTGAAGATATATCGATGAAATTTGGTATGCGTAATATGCTTACTTAGGCAAATGTTTTGACGAAAAATTATCAAAATCGGTTGACGGCCACGCCCACTTTTATATATGGGTATTATAAAGTGACCTAATAAAACCATTTTAAGCGATATCTCTGTCAAATATAAAGATCTATCACTGAAATTTTGTGGCAGGAGTCCAACTACGGACGTAAAACAAAAAGTACAAAAATTTTGGAAAATGGGCGGTGCCACGCCCACTTATTAAGGGGCAAACATTGAAAGTTTTATATGTCATAACTCAGAAACAGTTGAAGATATATCGATGAAATTTGGTATGCGTGATATACTTACTTAGGCAAATGTTTGGACGAAAAATTGCCAAAATCGGTTGACGACCACGCCCACTTTTATATATGTGTATTATAAAGTGACCTAATAAAAACATTTTAAGCGATATCTTTGTCAAATATAAAGATATATCATTGAAATTTTATGGCAGGAGTCCATCTGCGGACATAAAACGAAAAACACAAAAATTTTGGAAAATGGGCGTGGCACCGCCTCTTTTTAGAAGCAGGAATATACGAGATTTCTGAGCCCATAACTCGACAAATAATTGATATATAATGACGAAACTTGGTGTATACACTTTCGTAACGTCTGGTAATACATACTCAAAATTTTAGAGAAATCGGTTGACGACCACGCCCTCTTTTATATATGGAAACTATAAAGGGGCCTAATAAAAACATTTTAAGCGATATCTTTGTCAAATATAAAGATAATTCATTGAAATTTTGTGGCATGAGTTCCACAATAGACCGGAAACAAGAAATATAAAAATTTTGGAAAATGGGCGTGGCACCGCCTCTTTTTAAACAAAGGGATATATGACATTTCTTAGCCTATAACTCGACAAATAATTGAGATATTGTGACGAAACTTGGTTTATACACTTTTATAACTTGTGCTAATAGACACACAAAAATTTATTCAAATCGGTTTATGACAACGCCTACTTTTTAACAAAGATATTTCTGGAACACCCTTTAGGAATTTGTAACGTGACATCTTTGTAACTAGATGTCATAAAGGAATGAAATTTTGCACAAATAATATTCATATGCTTAGTTGGATGACTGATTTTGAAAATGGGCCTGGCTACGCCCGCTATATGCAGCACTCGCTTTATATAAAGTGCACCGTGTTTCCATCAAACGCAAACAAACAATGAAAGCATGCAGCTGAGTATCTAATGTTCGATTCCACTCGAACTTAGGCTTCCTTACTTGTTTAATAACAATTTTAACAAAATGTTGCCTAAAATATTCTATGAAAAAATCCTTTACATTACGCTCATATAATGCATACTCAAAACTAACATTTTTTTAAATTTATTTATTGAGATTTTTTTACAAAAGTAAAACATTATGTAATCTTTATTTAAATATGCATGAACATTTACAATTTTTTAAGGAAAAATCTACATTTGTACCCGTTCGTGCTGAAAGCGATTGATCTACATTTGTACCCGTTCGGGATGAAAGCGATTGATCTACATTTGTACCCGTTCGGGATGAAAGCGATTGATCTACATTCGTACCCGTTCGGGATGAAAGCGATTGATCTACATTGGTACCCGTTGGGGATGAAAGCGATTGATCTACATTTGTACCCGTTCGGTATGTTAGTGATTCATCTACATTGGTACCCGTTCGGGTATACAAGTTGAACAATTAGTCTGTTTATAGGACATGCTCGAACAAATGCGATCAATTCACTCCATATAAAGGGATGTAAAATTGTATTAGTCGCATGCTCCCTTGCGATTGATCCCGGACACGTCCCGGATTAATCGCATTTTTTGCAGGGTTATTACACTCGGCAACAACGTTTTTGGAAATGGATTAAAAAGAATCTGTACACATCCAAGCATATACGGAAAAAACAGAATCTACGCATCTTAAGTACATATGTATATCCTCTAAAATATGCAAGGAATTTTCATTGTTGAGCCAAGCAAACAAAAAAATGCTGCATACTTTTAGGAATTGAGGGAACCTTTTGGTAGCTTTCCTGTAGTTTTCCACATTTTTCAAGCAAATATTTGTTCTAGAACGGTCCAAATTAATTGCTTGAGTATGAATGTATTCTAGTACACTTTAACCCTCTATAGACTAGTCGAATTGTTTGCTCTAAGACTTTTTAAAGTGGAAAAGTTCACAAGTAACGTTTTGTTTGGGGCAGTAGTGTGCCATGAAATGCACTTTTCTTGGAAACTGATCTCTGATATACCGTTATTTGGCCAAGCCAAATATTTAACCCTTGTAGCAACTACTGCTAAAAGTACTCAAAAAAAAACAAGTAAGGAAGCCTAAGTTCGAGTGGAATCGAACATTAGATACTCAGCTGTATGCTTTCATTGTTTGTTTGCGTTTGTTCGATATAGGGTGTATTTTATATGAAACGAGTGCTGCATATACAGGGCGCAGCCACGCCCATTTTCAAAATTTGTATCAATCATCCAAATAACCATATAAATATTATTGTTAGTGCAAAATTGCATCCCTCTATGACTTTTAGTTACAAAGACTTCACGTTACAAATTCCAAAAGGGTGTTCCAGAAATATCTTTGTTAAAAAGTAGGCGTGGTCATAAACCGATTTCAATACATTTTTGCGTGTCTATTAACACAAGTTATAAAAGTGAATAAACCAAGTTTCGTCATAATATCTCAGTTATTTGTCGAGTAATAGGCTCGTAGATTTCTTTGCATAAAAAGAGGCGGTGCCACGCCCATTTTATAAACTTTTTTTATTTTTTGTTTCCGGTCTATTGTAGAACTCATATCACAAAATTTCAATGAATTATCTTTATATTTCACAGAGATATCGCTAAAAATGATTTCATTAGGTCACTTTATAATACCCATATATAAAAGTGGGCGTGGTCGTCAACAGATTTTGGTAATTTTTCGTCCACACATTTGGCTAAGTAAATATATTACGCGTACCAAATTTCATCGATATATCTTTAACGGTTTCTGAGTTATGACATATAAAACTTTCAATGTTTGACCCTTAATAAGTGGGCGTGGCACCGCCCATTTTCAAAAATTTTTGTATTTTTTGTTTTATGTCCGTAGTTGGACTCCTGCCACAAAATTTCAGTGATAGATCTTTATATTTGACAGAGATATCGCTTAAAATGTTTTTATTAGGCCCCTTTATAGTTCCCATATATAAAAGTGGGCGTGTCCGTCAACCGATTTTGATAATTTTTCGTCAAAACATTTGCCTAAGTAAGCATATTACGCATACCAAATTTCATCGATATATCTTCAACGGTTTCTGAGTTATGACATATAAAACTTTCAATGTTTGACCCTTAATAAGTGGGCGTGGCACCGCCCATTTTCCAGAACTTCATCAAATTTCTTCATAAGGGCCTGAGCTCAATACGTGGGTAAAATTTTATCACTCTAGCTATATTAGTGGCTGAGATACCAAATATCCGATTTTTTCTATATAGGAAAAGTGGGCGTGGTCATGGTCCGATTTCGCCCATTTTCAATACCAACCGTCCCAGTCTCGATACCAACTTGCATTTCAAATTTCATCAAAATATCTCAATTTTTACGCGAGTTATCGTGCGTACGGACGGACGGACGGACGGACGGACGGACGGACGGACGGACGGACGGACGGACATGGCTCAATCGATTTCTCTTTTCACCCTGATCATTTTGATATATATAAGTCCATATCTATCTCGATTATTTCATTATGTTACAATCCACCGTTATGAAATCAAAATTATAATACTCTGTGTACTAGTACAGCTGAGTATAAAAAACAAATTGGTATTTGGGTTATTAGAAAAAAAAATTAATATATACTATAATGTTAAAAAAAAACTGTTTTAAATTCACTTTAACCCTCGAACACCTTCAAGAGTTAAATATTTCTTAGATTTTTCGCACTATTTTCCAAAATTAAAAAAAAATTTTTTTAAATTATACTATAATCTTAAACAAAAAATGTTTTAAATTCACTTTAACCCCCTAACGCTTTCAAGAGCTAAATATTTCTTAGATTTTTCGCACTACTTTCCAAAATTAATCAAAAAATAATAAAAAATATATGGATACTATAATCTTAAGCAAAAAATATTTTAAATTCATTTTAACCCTTTAACGCTTTCAACAGCTAAATATTTCTTAGACTTTCCACAATTTTACTCAAAAGTAATCGGAAAAAATTAAGATATATGAGTTTACAAGAAAGGAAAAACAATGTTAAATAGTTTCCAGTTAACTTTAACCCTTTTACGCCTGCAAGAACTGTATACTTTTTTATATTTTAATTTTAAGATGACGTCAAATTAGCACTTTTCGGTATAAAACGTTCTACAGAATCAGTCTCATTTTGAAATTTAACAACCTCTAAACAATTTTTATATTAACCCTCGTGGAATTATGTGCCTAAAAGTACTCAATAAATTTTTCTTATCTAAAATTCGGTTAATGTTATTTTGAAATGCTAAAAAATACATTTTCAACAAAGTGTAATGAGCAAGCAAGCAGAGAGAAAGAGAGAGAAAGATAGGGGAGAGCGAAATAGCATGTGTGTGTGTGTGTGTGTTACTATTTCAGTAACATTTTACTTATTTGTTAGCTAAATTGAAAGCAAAGCAAAGTATTTGGCTTATTACAACGCACCCCCTCACTTAACCACCAACCCTATACATCTCTCTGCTTTACTTGCTACTTTGCAACATTTTCCCCCCTCACTTTCCACGCTTTTAAATAATACCGTCAGCCTGAAACGAAATTCTTGCCTGCTTAACAAAGTCAAAATTTCTTTGGCACGCGCATTATCTCACCGCCAGCTTCGGCTGCTGCCATACAAGCCGACTTGTGCTAAACCGGCGCAGCTGCCTCCTTTAAGTTCCATTTCTGGCAGTTGCTTGCCTTCTTTACATGTTTTTTGTTGTTTTGCTTTTAGCTGGTAGTTCTGTTAAGAATGAGTGCCGTCGTCGCCGCTGCCGTTTCCGCTATTTCAACGGAAAATTATTGCTTGTTTTGTGGTTACATAACCACCGGCAAATGCATTTTCTCAGCTCGACTTTTATCTCCACAAATTGTATTTATCTTTTATGTAGTCTATTTTTGCTGTCGTTGTTGTTGCTGTCATTGTTGTTGTTGCTGTCTTTGTTGTAGTTGTTGTTGTTGCATTAGCTTCCCGCTTTATTCACTTATTTAATTGTGTCTCGTCGCTTAAAATGGATATTAATTTGCGGCTTTGTAAACTTTCTTGAACAAAGCTAAACAATGGATACACATTCCGCAATTGCTTTTTGATGCTTTATTTATTCTTTGTTCTTTAAAATGTTTTCAATTCCGTGAAAGTGATAGATAAATTAAAAAGCAGTTATATGTGTGCAAACTTTTTTTCTTATGCAAATAGAAGTTACTTTTGTTTTACTTCACAATAACTTAGTAATTAATTTGATTTCTATCACATTTCGTATGCATTGCCTATAAATTAAATTTGGCTTTTATTTTGATGCATTGAGAGAAATGCTTAGAATTGGAAATTTAAAAATTTAGTATCTTTAGCATCTTAGATTCATTGCAGATGT
Organism: Urophora cardui; assembly: GCA_960531455.1. NCBI lineage: Eukaryota > Metazoa > Arthropoda > Insecta > Diptera > Tephritidae > Urophora > Urophora cardui. The sequence continues at coordinate 112,002,978 of OY482673.1, read as the reverse complement.
TAAATAGCAAATAAATTTGTACTTTAAGCTAAACAAATTTAGCATTCAGTAAGGACAGTGGAAATTTGGACAAAGCAAGAAATGTATATGGATTATTGGGACCGCTAGAAAGTCAAATTTGTACAGCGACAAAAGCTATTTTCACTTTTTTATTAAATAAATTGTTTACCAAATTTTTTCCTGTTTTCTCTATGGGAAATTGCATGGCTTTGAATGCCTGTACTATACACTTTAGTTAGTTATACCCAGTTTTTACACAAAAAATATTTCTACAGCTTTTTGCTGCCCTTCTTTTACTTTTGATTCCTTTAAGACTCCTGTTTTTCATTGTATCATATCTCAAAAAGAGAGATAGAGAATTGAGTTTTACAAGCAAAGATGGGCAAATAGAGCACAATGTGTGGCAAGCGTAAAAAATTTGGAATTATCCAGCTAAACAAAAACGCGTTTTTATTATTCCTTATTATAAGGCATTAAAGATTCATAAAATCCCTTATTGTAAGAAATGATTCAGGCCTTATCGCCTATGAAGAATAAGCCTTATTATAACGTATGGCGGCGGTGGTGTAGTGGGCACCTGGTAGTGGTCGCCTGCTATACCAGAGGTCTCGGGTTCTAACCCTAGTTGGAGCAAACACAAAAAAAAATTTGTATAATTAGTAAAAATCAGGGACCGAAAATAACGGTTATTTTTTTCTGGTGTGGGGAAAAGGTTACGCAAAAATAACCCTTATCTTCTTTTGGGAATTTTTAGCCATTATCATGAGAAAAATTTTTTTTGTTCATTAATAACTAGAGCTCGGAAAAATAGGTGAAATCAAGCGCCGGGATTACAATTAAATATAAAGGGGTAGCATATTGGTATGGTGGGTGAAGATTTTATTAGATAATTTCTTAATCATGTTACACAAATTTGCAGTTTAAATAAAACATACAGTGGTGTGTGATGAAATAAAGCCAAAGAGGGATTTAGTTTCTTTGACATTTTTACTGAAAGAAAGTATGAAGAACACTCGTACGTCTTGCGTTTAGAAAAAAAAAATACAAAATTTATTTCAATTTTGTATTTTATATTTTTGTACATCGTCAAGCTTTTTGAAAGCAAAACAAAACTAGCTGTAATGAAAATAAAATTTGGGAAAAGTAAGCAATTTATGGCATAGTTAATGTTCCAATAACTCATAAACAAAAATGCAAAACCGTTTTTACCACGAGAGAAATTTGCATTTTTACAGATATGGAATTATGCCGAGTATTCAATTGGAAAAATGTAAACACTGAAATGGTCACAAGAAAAAATAGGAAATTTCAAATCAAGTTTTTTTACCTAAAATATGCAAATGTTTAAAGTCAGACCACTACAAATTAAAAAGCTGTGTTATATATTCCATTTGCTAATATGCACTTGCCTCATTTTCATTCAAAATATATTTGGTTTGAAACTGTAATTGCTTTTCCTTCACGTGCGAAGATTTTGTCTCAAATTTAAGCGAGTCACTAAATATTTTTATTGTTTTTTTTTATTCTTTATAATTATATATTTATTTATTATACTTTATTTATTATTATTTTCACTATTATATTTATTTTTTGTAGCTTTCTTTGCAATTTTTCACGTGCAACCCATAAAAAGCCTTAATAATTTATTTTTCTGCCATCCTAGTAAGTAAAAAATCCAATTGCATTCACGGGGGGCTTAACCCCGAATGTACCCCATCCTTAAGCTTGCCACTGGATGTGCTCACAAACATTACGTAGCATAATTTTAGGCGTTTGATTTTCAGCTCTTATCCGAGCTCTATTAATAACCATTATAACAACCAAAAAACTGTTTTGGGCTTGAATAATCGTTATGGCAACAAAAAAACTGTTTTGGGTCTGAATATCCGTTATTCAGATTTTTATTTTTTTTTTTGGTCAGCTATAGAAATCAAGCCTATTTGTTTGTCAATATTTCTGGACGATATTGGTATTAAATGAAAGGTGTTGAGCAGGGCCTTTACATAGAGGTGTATTTGTTAAGATTCGTAGGTCGGGTGAAAAAGTGGACCCGGATGCCCTGGAATTTTTAAGCAATATTCGTATCAAATTAAAAGAGATAATCAGAGCTACAATCCCGCTCAACGCCTGTCATTCGATACCAATATAGTCCAGAAATATTGATAAATAAATAGGCTTGATTTTTATAGCTGCCAAAAAAAAAAAAAACAAAAATCTGGATAACGGCTATTCAGGCCCAAAACGGTTTTTATAAAGGTTATTAAAGACAAAAGAAATATTTTTCTCATAATAATGGTTAAATATGACTTTTACCCCATTTCTCTTATAACCGTTACGTCCCTGGTAAAAATCCAATTATTGGGTTTTTTAAGAACAGCAGTCACCTCTCGGCAGTGGGCGGCCTACCCTCCGAGTGTATTTCTGCCATGAAAAATCTCACAAAAAATGCATTCGCCGTTCGGTGCCGACATAAAACTGTAGGTCCACCCAATTAGTAGGAAAAAAAGGAGCACACCTCGAATTGGGAGAGAAGCTCGGCCATAAAACTCGCCAGTTTATTATATTATAACATATATAAATACCACATAAGACCTTATTATAAGGACTATAAGCCTTGGGAACAAGGTTTCCTCTCATAGTAAAAGAGTGGTCCTTATACATCAAGACAGTAGAATCAGCCTTATTATAAACATTTATGCTAACAACTTTCGGTCGCTTAGAATTTTCAGGCATTATTTGCAGTTAAGCCTTAAAATCTTCTGGATTTTTTGGAGGGCTGGTAGCGAAGTTGATTACGCATCACCAACCTTAAAACTCAAATCAAAATACAAATCCATTAAGCACAACACACTTCCTCGCCACGCAATCACACGCAATCTCTTCCAGTGCCAACTTTTCGTATGCAACGCTTAGCGCTTTCTCACTTCACTTTTTCCTCGAGTCATTCTATTTCTCCTCAACTAACTAACTAAGAATTTAGTTGCATTTACGTGCACGTAATATAAACAATTCGCAACAAAGAAAATCATTTTATGCGCTTTGCAGGCATTTGTTGTTGCTGTATTGTTGTTGTGGTTGTAGTTGTTGCTTATCGTCGATCCTTGTATATTTTGCGCTTAATCTTTTCCGCCTTTTCTTTAACTTTCTCTTCATCTTCGTCTTCGTCTGCTTCAGCGTCATCATTTGCTTCAGTCGCTTTTAACCTTAAACTTCCTTTTGGCTCACAATTTGACTTCTTGTAAAATGTTTTACGGTAGTTTCTTGGCAATTTATTACTCAAGCCAAAGTAGTACAAAACAAACAATAGTAAAGGCAACTGCAATAACAACAGTAACAACAACAACAAACATTTTATACAAATCCACTAATTAAATGTAAATTACAAAATGCTTTACTGCTACTTACAAACATATAATCATGCATATACCCATCAAAAAACTCGATGAGCGCGGAATTAAGAGGGTAATCCAGAAAAACCCTGGCAATCGCTTCCACCATCGGTGACAGAATGCCTGACATTAACATGGGCTTGTCATTGGAGGGAAGGAATTACCCATTGCATTACCGCCGAACGAATAAATCACGCAATACCGCAAGGATTCTAGTGAATCAAATAAAGAATACCTTACAGAGAAGCAGAGAAAGAAGGCGAAAAATGTAAGGCATGATGGAAATTTCCACTGGTATTTATTCCAGTTCATTTTTAGCGCTCCATTCTACTTTGCATTGCGTGGAATGGGTAATGGAAGCTCATTCCACTCTGCATTACTGGAAATGCGTGAAAGAAGTGATTAACTCGCCAGATGTTCCATGGTAAGGCCTTCTGTCATGCCTGACAGGTAACAGCGATGACCAGATTTTTGCTGGGTATGTACATATAGTTAGTATGTAGGAGTAAATGTATGTTTGTATGTTAATAAATTCCTCAAGTCAAAAAGAGCCAACACAATCCGACATGCTTAACAGCAACAACAACAACAACAACGAAAACAAAGAAAAAAGTTAGCACTTATCAAGGCAAAACTACAAGCAAAAAGTTGATTTGGGCGTAGCAACAAGAGGACCTATTGGTTCAAGGAACCTCTGAATTTTCCCCCGAGCTCTGCGAAGTGAAACTCTCGGGTTTGGTTATACGAAAACCAACTGGAGTGGTGAGATATGTAGATCTGGCCCAATGAGATGATTATTTTAGTTAATAAAACTCTAGTTTAAGTTGGCCGGATACAGTGATCCTTCACATATGTAAACCACATATGGTCCTTAATGTTACCAACATCGTATTGGAGGCGTTATACTAAACTTGGAATGCAAACTTCGTAAGTTTTATTATTTTGTGTATTTTCCGAAGAGTTGTTTGTATATTTATGAAGAGCATTTGTTGGCCGCTAGATTCCACAACAGGGGCTGAGAGTACTCCCTCTTGTGGGGTGCCCCTATGTACCCTCCTTGATATCGTCGAAAGGCTCCACCCACCCCTCACCGTCCGACAATTCCAAAGGTCCTCGATCCAGCTCCTAGTGTTTGTGTATATTCCAATCTATTCGAGCCCCTCCAACAGCGCCGCACCAGAGACGTTGCTAAAGGCACCCGAAATATCAAGAAAGACACCTAACGCGCTCCCTGTAGTGAAGGGCCTTTTCGATATGTTGCTGCTGTTGTGATTCTTTATCTTGTTTATCCTCCACCGCGACAAGATAAATGCATTTTATGCCTTTCGCCAGGCACCTTGAACCATGGCTGAGGCCGTCTCTCACCTCCGCCTTGGCTCGCGCCTTTAGTGGGCCTACTCGACCGGAAAACAGCCTTTGCTAACCCTCCACGGTCCCCCTGACGCATCGCGAGGAGAGACGGAGGTCCATTGCCCAAGCAGCAACCTCTTGGAGGTTTCAGCCGAGTATTTTTGCCGCCCACATAACAAAATACTAATTCCGCAATTATTTGCATGAGTAGATACTGTTTATACCAAGCCATGGTATTCACCCCCTTTTACAACTTAAGTCCTAATGAAAACTCGAGCCCTATTCTACCTAGAAAGTTCTTAGCAGTACTAGACTAAGTCTGTTTTCCAAGAAAAAGAAAAAAATTATTTGGAAATGAAATCGGCATTGAAATGAAGATGCAATAAGACGCTTCGTGATAAAAGGCAAGGAACTTTAGTGTTTTAAGAAGACACTCCAAGCTCCAAGCTTGTTCATCTTAAAATCTCAAAATTTATGTTTATTTATTTATGTTTGTACAAATATTGGTACATAATTAGGTGATTCACAAACTGTCATAAAGTCATATTAAAATATTGTACGGTAATAGTTATAAAGGACTTTTCCGAAGCCCTGTGAAGAAGTAAACAAAAACAGATGATCAAATACGACGACCCAAATACAGATCGTGCAGAGTTGTATTTATTTAGCACGTATTCAGCCTAGAATGCAACCACAAAATATTATGACTTATGACGATATGACGCAATATGACAGGTTGTGAATCCCCTAACTATTTGTTAGCAAAATGCAATGAGAAATTTTACTTCATAACCTCCATTTTTTCATCTAAATCTCCTCAAATTAGAACTCACTTAACTAAATCCCTGTCAACAACTTCAAAAGAATGCTCAGCCAATGTCGCAAGCAAGTGGGACACGTCTGTCGAATGCATAAAAGTGAAAATTTGTGTTCAACCCCAACAACAAGCTTACAAAAAAGTTTTCAGTTTTCATTTAGCGAGTCTGGTTTACTTGTTAGCTGCCTGATTGTTGGAATCGCTAAATGAATGACGAACTAACTGCAGCACCAGTTGAAAAGTTCAAACGAATTGTTGAATTTCCTCTTTTACTTTCTGCATTGAATTATTGCCTGCTTTTAATAGCAGAACAACCCGGCGCCAAAGGTAACCAATAGTTTCTTCCCTGGTACTATTTAGCAAATTTGCAAAAGAGGACTGATCGCCTTGTGAGCTTTGGGGCCACCCACCACATGAATGAAATGGCACTGCGCAGGGTTATTAATATTATTTTGACAGACCTTTGTAGCCTCTGAACTCTATGTAAGAAAAATTATGACCCTTTTGTTATAAGACCTGCACTTTTCTAATAAACATTTCTTCAAGTTATAGTCAATGGGAGAAAAGAAATTAGCAAAACAAAGAATACACACTCATATTCAACGCTTTCATAGCAGCAAAATCAAGAAAATTTCGCATTTCTTTTGCACGATTAGTGCTTAAAATTCATCACATTTACAAACTTCGAAAGGAACTAATACTCAAACAATGACAGAAGTTTTGCTATCCATTAGTTACGATTGTTTCTCTGGTTATCTTTTTTTTTTTTGTTTTTAATCGTTTATCATTTCAACCAAAGTTTTGGACTGCATTTTGAGGAAAATATCAAAGAAATAATGAATGAAAATGTCCATGCAGTCTTGCAGCAAATGAGCTGGCAATAAGTTTTAAAAAGTTTGGAGAAAAGACAATTCTGACCAGATTTTTATAGCTGTTCGAAAATATTCAAGCAGCAAAAGTGTAACAAGGACGGCATCGAGTGAATTGGAAACCAAAACGAGATCGTTAATGGGGAAAATCGCATTCGGCGCGTTTGAATATAAAATAAAAATAGGTAAAAAAACTTTTTAAGTTAAACAGTTTTATGTTATACATACATTGCAATGCTTAAGATAAATGTACTAAAAACCAAAAAATAATAAAATAGATACAGTCGTGGGAATTATAAACATTTGCATAGACTAGACTAAAATAAAATCGTGGGGCACGTTAATTGTCTACAAATTATCGACTTAATGTGCGATAGAAGAATCGTTTAATTCGTCGTTAGGCAGTTGGCCCGCAGACGGTGAGGAAATTACATACTATTTTCTTGCTCATGGAAATTCCAATAGTTATACACTCCATGTTAATAAAAGAGATGTTTCAACTAGTTTATCGTTGGACATTCACACGAGGAATCGTTTCACTGCTCGTAGTTTGTCTTTAATCGACAAAACATGTGATAAAAGTGCTACTCGCTCACCACTATGAAACCCTAAAACTCGCTTATAATCGAGCTTGCTCGCTTTTTTCCACATTCTAGCCCTACTTATCACACGTCCATCGTTGTCGGTTGAACAACTGCCTAATTATAGTGTAACATTACAAAACAAACATTTTAATCAACGATTGTAGACAATTGACGTGCCCCACGGTTTTATTTTAGTCTAGTCTATGCAAATGTTTATAATTCCCACGACTGTATCTATTTTATTATTTTTTGGTTTTTAGTACATTTATCTTAAGCATTGCAATGTATGTATAACATAAAACTGTTTAACTTAAAAAGTTTTTTTACCTATTTTTATTTTCTAGTTTTTAGTTTTTATTTCGCATTCTGTTTAATTCATTTAGTGCTTCATTATTGCAAGGTTTCTTGCCCGTTAGTTTATTGCAGTCCAACGCCTCTATACGTAGTCCCTGCAAATAGGATTTTCAGTTTTAATTACCCCGATCTCAGCTCCACCTAGCGGAATTTTTTTTGAAGAAAATATTTCTTTTCAAGGTAGTAATACATGTTCCGAATTTCAGCCAAATCGGACCATAAATGCGATTTTTCTAAATATAGCGACCCACGCGCCACCTTTCGGAAGTTTTTTTTAGGAAAATATTTCCTTTCAAGGTAGTAATACATGTTCCGAATTTCAGCCAAATCGGACCATAAATGCGATTTTTGTAAATATAGCGACCCACGCGCCACCTAGCGGAATTTTTTTTTTACGAAAATATTTCTTTTTAAGGTAGTAATACATGTTCCGAATTTCAGCCAAATCGGACCATAAATGCGATTTTTGTAAATATAGCGACCCACGCGCCACCTAGCGGAATTTTTTTTTAAAGAAAATATTTCTTTTCAAGGTAGTAATACATGTTCCGAATTTCAGCCAAATCGGACCATAAATGCGATTTTTGTAAATATAGCGACCCACGCGCCACCTATCGGAATTTTTTTTTCATAATATTGCATTGTCATCGGGGTTATACATGCGTACAAAATTTCAGATTAATCGGTTGACAGGAAGAGGGTAAAATTTGAATTACTAAATTTGACCCAACAATAAAACAAACGGGGTGAGCTAAATAAAACCGTTTAATATCACTTTTTCCGCCGATATAGGGTTAAAATATTAGTCACTATATAAAACGATCTGTTTGCTAAATATAGTCGATAGAGGGTTAAAAAAATTATTTTATCGATATAGGTACGGTTAAAATATTATACTAAAAAAATTAAATAAAAAACCAAAAAAATTGGTCGATGAAGTGTTATAATATTAAAGAGAATCATTCGTTCGCATACTGACTAATGCCGCTTTGAGCAAAAAAATACCATTTTTCTTAATATGGTTGATAGAGGGTTAAAAAACAAATATAGTTGGTCGATAGAGTGTTAAAATATTAGTCACTATATAAAACGATCTGTTTACTGTTAAAAAAAATTATTTGATCGATATAGGTACGGTTAACATATTATATTAAAAAAAAACTAAATAAAAAAACCAAAAAAAATTTGGTCGATGGAGGGTTAAAATATTAAAGAGAATCATTCGATCGCATATTGTACACTGGATTTACACAGCAGTAGTACGTCCAATTCTTTTTTACGCAGTCACCGTGTGGTGGCCTGCGCTCGAGGTTGAATCAGCTAAAAACAAGACAACTAAGGTGCAGCGCCTAGCGATGATGCTCATAAGTGGGGCCCTCCCATCTACACCCACTAAAGCTCTAGAAACTATTCTTTTTCTCCTCCCAACTGATCTTTTTGGCAAGTACACTGCCAGTTGCAACGCAGCCAGACAAAATAACACCTCAGTTAAAGGATTATTGCTAGCAAGTTCTATTACGCAATTTTGCCTCTTGAAATTTGAACCCCCTACGCCGCCCTTGATCTGGCGCTGTAACTCGTTCCTTAAACAAAAAGTCAATTCACTTTATTTCGATTTTATTCGATTTGTCTCTGTTGTCTTCAATATTTACACTTGCCACAACCAGTGCAGTGGCCGTTCACATTGTTTCGCTTGTTTGTCAAACAGTGAGTCAATGGGTCCTTTTGTCTACATGTGCTGGTGCAACGCGTTAACACAACAAATTGCAAACTACAAAATTAAAAAGCACTTTAATCAAATAGCAATTGCGACGGCAGTGGCGGATGTATTGGGCAAGTGTGTGTCCTTGTCGTGTTCAGCACAAAAGAAAAGCTGTCAAGTCTTTGCACCGTTAAAGTACTTTTTATGTATTCAATTCAATGAATGTGTGTCATCCTCTTTTGGCACAGCCGCCATCACTGCCTTTGATGACAATTTGTTGATTTTGCGCCAATAAGTATGCTATGCACAAGAAAAAATGTATTACTGTGTATTTGTGTAGCTACACCCCACATAGCATTTGGAAGATTGTTTTATGAAAACTGACTGCGCCGAGTCTTTTTCGATCCCCTTTGATGATCAAAAAAAGTATTTATCACTTTGACGATTAAAAGAAGACTGGAAAACGAGTCAGACAAGCGATTGAAAAGTGATTTTATTTTTTATCATATAAAAATCACCTAGCTGAGTCCTTTTCGATCCCCTTTGCTGATTAAAAAAAGAATTTATCACAAATTGATCACGCTAAAGATCGAAATATGATCGATTACTTTGCTTTTTTAGAAAAAAAAGAAATATTCCTTAGCAAGCCTAGTACATAAAGCTATCATTTTCTAAAAAAAAATCAGAGAATTTTATATTAGATTTCGGTATTGATGTTTCCGAATGTTGTAGAGCAGGAACATATGGATGCATGTCTTCCGTGTTGCCGTATATGAAATTGCCAAAATGCGCATATGCATTTTCATAGGAATTCATTTATGGATTGAAATTTTTAGATCTTAAACTCCTTATTTGCTTAATATTATTGTAGGCTAAAAATCTGTTTTAAAAGTTCCAACCAAAATGTGGACTGAGGGTGACTGTGGAAGTTCTTTTTGCGATATTGGTAAAGGTAAGGCTAAGGGTAGAATATATAAGAGGATAGAAGATGGGAAAGAAAAGCGGTTGTAAACTGACCCAAAAATGATAGGAAAATGAGTAGAAAAGTATTAGAAAATGGTTAGAAATTGATCAGAAAGTTACTGAAAAACGACCCAAAAAAGATTCGAAAAACGATTGGAAAGTGACTCAAAAGAGATTGGAAAGCCAATCGAAAATTATCAGAAAAACGGAGAAAAATGACCCCAAAAAGATTCAAAAACGATCAGAAAACGATTCAAAGATGGCCAAAATAAGATTCAAAATCGAAAAAAATAAAATCGAAAGGGACTCGAAAATGATAAAAGTACGATTAAAATAAGACTCGAAAACGACTCCCCAAGAAGAGTTGGACGTAGGGTACCATTTTCTACAGACGAGAGGCTCTTTTATGATCAGAAAATGAGCGCATTTTCCATTATTTTAAACGTGCATAGGGATCGAAAAAGACTGGAATATGATCAAAAAATTCATAAAATGCTATGTGGGACACTGAAGAAGCGTCAACAGCCATTGTGTTTGGTGCTCTGCCAGCTCAAGCAAAGAATGGTTGGTTGGTGTTACAGCGTTGCCGTTTTAAATTCTTGAGATTACCCAAAAAAATATTGAAATTACCCATAATTGCCCAAAATTCCCCATACAAATTTTCAAATTACACTACCCGACAAAATTTCAAAAATGTTGATATCCTCGACATTTTATACATCTTTTATTTAACTTATTTTATGCATAAAAACAAATCTTTTGTCCGCCATAATTCCGTCACTTTAACGTCGATTTTATGTGGAATTGGAAAGGGTATTTCATCCTCTCAAAATGAAATGAAATGAAATGAAATAACATAAAACTCAAGACGGTAATGGCGGAGATATTGACAGATTAGTGATCCTCCTTTTCTTCTTAGCGCAAAAACTGATATTTCAAAATATCTCGAAAACTGTTCTACTTTTGAACCATTTCATTACATATTTGGGATCAGCAGGAATACATAGGAATCAAATGTCGAGGATATTTTTTTGTCGGGTAGTGTTATCAAGAGATTTCCAATAAACAAGTATTTTCAAATTTATTTTACTGTATAACGGTTTGTATTTTTAAATTCATGTGCATATATGTATGTACATTAGAGCGTATCGCCAAAAAAAGTTTAAAATGTTCCCCTCTGGTTCGAATGTTTACTCCTTGGAGATTTCAAAAATGGAAAAAAATTTTTTTTCGGCACCCTGTAAAAACAGCGAAATGCGTTTTTTGCTTATAACTTTTCTATTTGGTGTTTGATTTTAACGAGCAATATATTGTTGTAAAGGTTTTAACCCGTGTCATATTTCGTCCATATAAGCCATTAACCTGCGACACCAACTTTAGCTTTTATTAAAATTTATTTAAAACCAACACCCTGTATTAAAAAAAAATTTTTTAATAAAGTAAATTTAGCCTTGAATTTAGTTTTGACATCATTATATGAGTAAAAAAGATTATTACTTATTAATATTAGCTCTGTTTAATGAACAAAAAAGTTCGGAGCAGGTTAGAGCAGAGCAAAGTAGGGCAGCTGTCGAAATAGAGCAACATAGAGCAACTCAGAGCAGAAATGCCATGAAGAAGTACATAGTACACTCAAATGATCGATTGGAGCTCATTTAGAATTACAGAGCCACCATGCTTGCAATTTTATTCTGATACGGACTTGCAGGAACTACAAAATTCTAATGATGTTATAAAAATACCTGATTAATATTTCCAAACAGCAGTGATTGATACTAATTATACTAATTATAACCTATTAATTTACTCAGATTTTCTATGCCATTCTCTAAATACTGAGCGATTTGAACAGGTAGTAAGTGATTCTTGTACAGAAGTTGCCGACGAGGAACGCCTAGGTTTTATACCCGCTAAAGTAAGTAGCCGAGAACGTTACAGAAAATTAGAGCCAAGAAAAGATTTAGCATAAATGCATTACATTTATTTCCTCATTATATGCAGGTAAATATTCTTTTTATACCATTCATGGGAATGAAATGGTATTATAACTTTGTACCGAAACACGAATGGTGAAAGTACCAGAACGAGGCGTTGCAGACCTACGAAAATATATACCAATATGATCAGGATCATGAGCTGAGTCGATTAAGCCATGTCCGTCTGTCTGTCTGTCTGTCTGTTTAATCGCAAACTAGTCCCTCAATTTTTGAGATATCTGCATGAAATTCGGAATGTGAGTGTATTTTTAGGAGAAGCTTATCATTTGTCGGAATCGGCCGAATCGGACCACTATATCATATAGCTGCCATACAACCGATTGTTCAGATATATATATTTTAGGGTATAACTTCTCCATCTAAATAATGACACTTCTTTTTCTAAGGAATCTTTGTATAAATTACCCAGAGAATTGAAAGTATAAATTAAACAATATCAGACTATGCAACTTTTCATTTCCCCATTCATGAAAGGTATGCAGTCTTTGGTACGTCCGAAGTCAGCCGCGCTCTTACTTGTTTTTCTTAGTATTCAGGAAACAATTTTTTTTTTCACATACAGGGTGTTGGATTTAGTAAAAATAGAATAAAAGCTGAACTTGGCATGATGGGCTAAAAGTTTCTATGGATGAAATATTGCCTTGGTGAATACCTTTCTAAACATGTATCACTTTTGAAAATCGAACGTAAAATATAGAAATTATAGAAAAAAAAACAAATTTCGCTGTTTTTACAGGGTGACAAAAAAATAAAAAAAATTTTTTTTGAAAACCTCATAAGGTAAGTGTTCAAACTGGGGGGGAACATTTTCAAATTTTATTTTCCTCCATACACCGTGATACGCTCTAATGTACATATATGTCTGGTTAAAAAAAGTTATAAAGAAACATAAAACAAGTAAGAGAGAAATGAAACATTAAATAGTCCGATTTTCTTTAATTTATAGGTACCTCCAATTCTGTGGGTTGTTTATGTAAATATTTATAAAAAATATTGTAATGATCTTAGCAATTTAAGTGGAGGAGTTTTACCCCAAAATATATGGTTAGTTGTAGGGGAGCTATCTCTTATAATGGTCCAATTTGGTCGATTCCGACAAATGATCAGCGTATCTTAACAACAACGTATCTTAACTAGCTTATGATTCTGATAATATCGGTATATATTTTGGTGGGTCAACTTTTTCTCCTGGAACTTTCGACAAACCTGTTTTGGCTCAATGTTATAGTAACATTTCATGTTCATGAAAGGTATAAAATTTCTTATTTTTTCATAGTTTACTTCTTACTTTAATGGGCTTATGAAATTTGCTTGTACATGTTCGACCAGCCGGTAATTCAAGATTAAATAAATGCTGCAATGCCAATGTAATAGAAACTCATGAAAATAATTAAATTTTTTATAGGTATTATTATTCACATCAAACTATTAAAATGCGAATTCCCCAAAATTCCCCAAATTAAAGCACTCCCCAAAAATTACCCAAATATTAAAAAATTCCCCAAATTTGGGGAATTACCCACAAAACGGCAACGCTGTGGTGTTATCTCTTCTGTTAGCAAAACAAATACAAATGTTTTTTGTAAAAAAAATGTGGATTGGTTGTGTGTTGAAGATTGACTTTTGTTCAGTTGGGAATATGTATTCTAACTTAGTTTATGTCAGAGGAGATTTCTGAGACGTTTCTACGACCTCAATTCGGATACATGTATTCATTAGTAAAAGTTCCAAATGACCGGCAACGCTTCTATAACTTTTTTTTACTGTAATAAATGGGTTACAAAAATGATGTTAACGCTTTACAGATTCTCCTTGGGGTTTCTAGTTTAAAAGACGTTACATTGATGTTTACAGATACCAGGAATTTGAACATACATAGATACTTCTGCATTTAAGCTGATCACCCACTGCTCTTTGTGGTAACTATCATGAGTTCCTAAGCGAGGATAGGTCAAATATTTACAATTTCTTATTTTATTGTTCTCAGCTTCGATTTCAGTTAAAGATGGTCACCAAGGATAAGATTTTCGTTGAAAACGGCGTGATTTAAAACTGGAATAAGCGGTGTTAGACTGGACTAAGTTACATCGTGGAAGCGGAGTTGAGGTTCCTATTAGAACTCGCTGTTTTACTCGGCTTCGACGTATGTACTTCCGTTCATCTCAAAAAGGCTTAGGAAGGAAGGCTTAGGCTAGCTTGCGGAGAGTCGATGTCCTATTTGGACTTACTAGTCTATCGACTTCGACGTAATTCCGTTCATCTCTAAAAAGATTAGGGAGTCTAGCTTGAGGTCTATTTTGCACATCGTACTTAACCAAACTATAATTCTCACCTCATCCACCGGCACTGAGAATAAAGTGATATTCTGACGAATGAAGGTTAGTCTCACTAAATAATAATTTTGTATTCAAACATTTCATTCGCTTCTTTTACCAACCAAACATATTTGAGGACATTTGAATAAATTATAAATAAATAAATTTCGCTGCTAGTTTTACTGCAGCAAATTAGGCGGTGAAACTTTTTCGTTCACGCAGGCCAGAAGGAAATAAAATTTAAAAAAATATTGTTAACAAAACAACAAAAATCAAATTAACTTTTTACACTTTGGTAATAGATTTAAATAAGTACATGATTTCATTTGGTCTGAATTTACACACGTACATCAAACACAAACCCAAATATGTTGTACACACATAAATTAATTACAATTTCATTCCTTTTTTGTTGTTATTTTTACAATGTTGCAAATTTTGAATATTTTATGAATTAAGTAGCGCATTCGAAAAATTTACATACATACATTTCTATACACATTTGTACCTACATATATATGTATGTATCTATGGATGTATACAATTCCATTATGGTGGGACTTTTAATTGTTCGCTCGGGTATTCGCTGCTGCAGCCAAAGGTGAAAGGACACAACTTTCATTTATTAAATTTGCATGTATGTATGTATGAATTTTTAAAAACTTTTGGATATTTGCATGTGTGTTTGTGCTTTGCAAATGTACATAAGCTTAATTTGAATTTACAATATTATTTTGTGCGCATTTTGAATTTGTAAAATTCATTTTGACCGGAAATTTAAAAGTTGCGTTTGCGCTGCCGTTGGACAAAAAGACGCACCACATTTTATTCCGGGTTTTAGCAACTCGTTTATGGTAAACGAGTAATGCTAAATACATACATTTGTGTATATATGTACCCTGCAAGTGTGTTTGCTGTACCTTTACTTGTACTTGTGCACTTTTGTGTAATTCAGCTTATGCACTTGGGTTTTGCTAATTTTCCAGTTTTAAATGGATACGTGTGAATTAATTTATGAACTAATTCAATGTTAGTGTCGAACCGAAATCTGGCTTAGGTATTCGGTTACTTAGAGTAGAAATGTCCATATAGAATTCGTTAAAAGAGCAATCACTGGCAAGAAACAAGATGAAACAAGTACAGCATAATGCATCGTGATTCTACCAATAACAATTATTCCATAATATAAAAGATCTTATACTTAATAATAACCCACGCCCTCTAATCCTGCCCTACATTGCGAGAGGCGCATCCGCATAAGATTGTACTGTGATGGAGCTGATATTATAAATAATGTGTTTGAAAAGAACATACTCATATAAGATCGATTACACAGGCCGAATCTCATCAAAGTTCTTACCGCAGATAAGCCTTTATTTTTTTAATAGTTCTCGACGCGCTGATCCGGAATCCGTTTATTAAAATTTGTTCTAATTTCTGAGATATTCATGCTCAGTATAGTAAAAAAAACTCGTTTTTTATAGCCCACGACTCAATATTTTTCTTTCTGTGGTCTTTTAGGTTACTTGTACGAAAATTTTGTCTGAGGTGATCCTTAGTGAAATTTTATGATGAATAATTTTCTAGAACATTTTAACCCTCTAATTGCATGTCTTCACATAACATGTTTCGCTCTTTTTATCTGTATTCGCTCTCTCAATCGTCGTTTGGCATCGAATCCAGTACCGAAACCCGCTAATTTCCATACAAAATTCTGAGAGCGAATAACGTATGAAACACGTCATTTGTTCTCAACACACTCGCCAACCTCGATAATATCACACAGAACAAAACAAAAATGCAAAAATAAGCAAACGTACAAACATTGAAGAGGAACAAGAATGAGAAATATCAAAGTGAACGACGATCAGCTACGTGGAGACGGGTTATATCTCGAGATCGTTCGCGAGTATATTTCAATGCGAATTAAGTTATGTGGAGACGGAGACGGGCTTCAACGGTTTTCAAAATATTATTTTTTCGGACTTCATAAAATAGCAATCAAAACGGCCTCTTCGTTCAGATATTAGAGGGTTAAAGTATTCTACGAAATTAAAGCTTATGCATATTTCCATACGATATGTATTTTAATGCTTCTTATGCCTTTCATTTGAATGAAATAGTATTATAACTACATATGTGCGGAAATAGAAACCTTGCAAGTACCATAAGGAGGCGTGGCAGACCCACCAAAATATATACCGTTATAATCAGGATCATGAGCTGAGTCGAATAATCTATATCCGTCAGTCTGTTTGTATCTTTAGGAGAAGCTGAGCATTTGACGGAATCGGCCGAATCGGATCAATACAACATATAGCTCCCAACCGATTGTTCATATATGGACATTTTGGGGTATAACTTCTTACTTGTTTTCCTTTATTTAAAAATCACTCCAACGAAATTTCGCAAATTTACAAGACAGTAAAAAAATTTACCTCAGTGAGCAAAACGGTTAGGCGGTTTTACCATATGGATAGTGGTCTTTCGTTCTGTATGGAAATTATTCCGCTCACAGAATTTGTGTCACAGTGTTATACCTCATACATCTCTCGACAGAAGGCTTCCTCCCGTATTTACACACCTCCTTTGGGTATTTTAGAGCCTAGATCCTCATGGTTTTTAAACTCAATATTTTTGTTAGAGCTGTTGCTACGTTAAACTTTTTAGTTGAGGCAAAAAAAAAAACACATCATGTGTTAAAGTAGCTTATCCTACCAATAAGTCTTCAGAATTACTCAAATAATATATTTTCTATCCGCATAAACCATAGGCAGAAATCACTGGAACGACATCTTGCAGTTCATGATATGAACTTAAAGTCAGGCTTTTTAAGGGCTCTATGTAAATTTGCCTTGTCTGAGATAATCGTATTTTATCAAATTCGCCCCAACACTACTGCCGTTTTTTATATACATACGTTTATTAAATGCACCTACATATCGCACTCTAAATCATAAAGTGACACAACTCAAAATTCTAAAATTTTCAGGGGAGCCAAAAAACTTTTTTTGTTTTATAGGTAATGATATGGCAAAAGGTCACGTATAATAGTTTTTTTTTTTTTTCAGTTAAAAAAGTCTCTGATGGAAAAGATTTTTCGGCAGTTGCTACAGATATATTCTGTGTACCGGTTTATGAAATAAAGCCGATTTCGAAAAATTTTTAGTTGTGTCACTTTATGATTTAGGAGGCGATATGTAATTTCTATGTGAAAATCTACGGCTGATCTTGGTTGTGTTTTAACGATGTTAGCACATTCTAGATTCTACATTCTGTGCCAGTGCCGGTCAACACACTTAATTAATTTATTGCAACCAACATATCCACATCCGCTGGCATTACTACAAAAATACATTTGTACACACATTCAGTACATACATACATATCTACATATTTTCATCTCACCATACATATATGCATCCAAATATACATACATACAAATATATATATATATTTGAGCTTACCATAAAAAAATCGCACTCGTTTCAAAATTTGCGCTTTTGGCTTAATATACGTATGTATGTACATTAGACCGTATCGCAAAAAATAAAGTTCGCCGTAGGCCCCCGCATATGATGCCTTTTTGGAAAACATTTCCGGAAAAGTTTTTTTATTTTTTTTGGACGCCGCTAGATGTCGCTAAAATTGATTTTTCTCATATCTTCGGTATTTATAGTCCGATATCTAAGTTTAATACACCAATGTCTTTGGCTTGAAAGGACGCCTTATACTATGGAATATTATTAACCCTATGTGCGCCATTGGGGTCAGTACCACCCAGAACTTAGTTTATACCACCCTAATGTACCTTTTTTATGCTTGCATGTTAAATGTAGTCAAAAATCATTAATCTTTTGCAAAATAAGTATTTCGATCGCTTGAGCAGAACTCGAAATAAAACACGTTCAACATTCCGAGGAACATACGTTTTTCGGTTCCTTTGGTCTTTTAGGTTAATTTTACAGAAAAATTTTCTGAGAAGATCCCTAATAAAATGGTATGCCAAATAATTTTCTAGAAATTTTTTACCCTCTAGCGACCTTAAAAATAATATTTTGCCTGATTTTCTAAAAAAAGGGTTCAAAATAACCCTTTATTGGCGCTGCTAGAGGGTTAAAATATTCTAGAAAATTATTCGCCATAAAATTTCAGTAGGGGTCTCCTCAGAAGAAATCTTTGTAAAGTGAATTTAAAAGACCAAAGGAAGCGATAAACATACTATGTTCATCGGAATGTTGAACGTGTTTTATTTCGGGTTCTACTGAAGCGATCGAAATACTTCTTTCGGAAAATATTAATGATTTTAGACTACGTTTAACATGCAGACATAAAAAATTGCATTATGTTGGTATAAACTAAATACTGGGTGGTAGTGACCCCAATGACGGATATAGGGTTAATAATATTCCATAGTATAAGGCGTCCTTTCAAGCCAAAGACATTGGTGTATTAAACTTAGACATCGGACTATAAATACCGAAGATATGAGAAAAATAAATTTTAGCGACATCTAGCGGCGTCCAAAAAAAAAATAAAATACTTTTCCGGAAATGTTTTCCAAAAAGGCATCATATGCGGGGGCGTACGGCGAACCTTATTTTTGCGTCCCTATAAGACGGCCTAATGTACATACATATTTTTTATGTTTTCCACTGTTTTTTTTTTGCATTTTAATTCCATTTTTATTTTATATTTATTTTTAGTTTTTTTATTTTGTTTCTCTCTTTTTTTGATAGTATTCGCACATTGCCAGTTTTAAATTAGATTTTAGTGCAATTACTACTAGCCTGGTTGGTAAGTTCTGTATGTATTTGGCACATTCGGGTCTGTCGGTCGGTTGGTTATTTGGATTTTTAGCTTGCAGCGCGAAATTCTATTTTTTTTTTTGTTTTTGTTTTTGCTTTTGTTTTGTGCTGTTAAAAGGTTTGCGCGTAAAATTTATTAGGGAAAATTTAATTAGCTTTATATATGTGTGTAATAAAGTGTACTTATGTATGTGTAAAGGCTCAAGGGGTAATTAGATTTTTTTCGCAGTTTGTTAACGCTTTTTTTCCAGCACTTTACTGGGTACAAGATTTTTATGCAAAAGCTAGACTCCAAAAGAAAACATATAGAAACTTATGTAGTTGCTTTCTGTACGCATCTCTCACAAAAGTTTATATTTATGTATATAAATTGGTAATTTCTAATTTGATTGATTGATTTGATTGCTCTCGACAATAAAATGTGTTCTCCTAAATGCACTTTCCATCCACATTAATCCCCCAATTGCCCTTCGAGGCTATTTTGAGAAATTATCACGCTTCAAAACAGTCGCTTTTGCCAATGAGTTCGTTATCAGCAAATTTGTCCTCTTTTAAGCAGCTTTTCATGCCTCAATGAATCCTCAACTTCCGTTATACTATGTTCACGTTGAAGAGTTAATTGGAGTTAAGTGGCCATTTCGAGTTAACCACTTAACTCTACTCTTTACTCTGAGTTAACCATGCAAATTATTTTGATAAAATCGCCTTTAACTACAATTAACTCTACTTTCATTTGGAGTTTATTTTGAGTTAATGGAATGCAACCCTGTTTTTTGCCAACATTTGGTAGCACTTTTGAAACATTGGCATTAATTGAACAGCTAGGTGGTCGCAATAGACGGATGATTGGGATGCTTATGTCAATCTTCTATCAAGGTTACGTGTGATTTTAGCCCAAATTACATTAGCGATGTGGCAGTGGGCAGTAACGGTTTTCGAAATCAGCTGATGCGTCCAATAAGAGCAGTGACTGCCAGACCAAACACAACAGAGCGTTCGCAGTATTTGGCAGTGACTTCTTTATATATTAGGTCTGTTTCCTTTTACCTTGGACACGTGGTGACATAAATTTACTTACCATTTTCATGTCACCTTTTCAATTAAAATAATCAATCTTGTTTCAGTTTTTCCTCTGCTCTTTCTTCTTCTTTGCTTTTTCATCCCGCCAGAAATATTTGCTGGTGGAAATCAATTAAGTAAAAATTAAATTCTCTCCCGCTTGCTGGCATCAAAGTACGGAAACACAAAATTAGTAAAAATATATTATATTGGATAGTACGGAAACAGACATAAGTTCACATCAACACTTAGAAGTTGGCTGCGATTCAAGGCAGCGGCAGCGAATTTAGAATTTGGGCTAAACGGAGCGGTGCTGCCAGCTGCCTCTGCTGTATTATGTGCCGCTTCATTGCAAACCGTAGTTTCTAAAAATCAGCTGATTTCGAAAAACAGTCGCTGCCTCAGCCACAACGCTATTGTAATTCCGGCTTTTGACATAAGATTCGCAGCAAATCTATGTATGTAGTATTGCGGCCACCTAGCATATGTCAAATTAAACTCTGAGTTACATAAACCCCTCAACGTGAACACTTGACAGTTATCTATTAACTCCAAACCATTAACTCAAGTTAACTCTCCAACGTGAACATAGTATTAGAGGTTGCAGTTTAATGCACACACAGTCTCTGTAGACTCTGATGGTTGGAGTAGACTTTAGTATTCTCGACTACTAAATGAAGGTACCTCTTCTTCTTGATTGGCGCTTAACCGTCTAGACGATTCTGGCCGATTCCAACAGAGCGCGCCAATTGCTTCTGTTTCGTGCAGCATGGCGCCACTTGGGAACACCTCGGGAGGCAGCATCGCTGTCCACCTGATTTTCCCAACGCAGTGGAGGTCTCCCTTTTCTTTTGCGTTCAGCGGGTTTCGATAGAAATGCTTTCTTGGCTGGAGCGCCTTCGTCCATTCTCACGACATGACCTGCCCAACGCAGCCGCTGGATCTTTATTCGCTGAACAATGTCGATGTCAGTGTAAAGCTCGTACAGCTCGTCGTTAAATCTCCGTCGATACTCGCCCACGCCAACGCGCAAAGGTCCATAAATCTTACGAAGAACTTTTCTCTCGAATACTGCAAGTGCCATCTCATCTGATTTTGAAATTGTCCATGATTCTGCGCCGTACATGAGGACTGGAACGATGAGCGTCCTGTAGAGTGTGATTTTTGTTTGTCGAGAGAGGACTTTGCTTTTCAGTTGCCTACTTAGTCCGAAGTAGCATTTATTGGCAAGCGTGATTCTTCGTTGGATCTCCGTGCTGACATCATTCTTGGTGTTAATGCTGGTTCCCAGATAGACGAAGTCCTTAACAGTTTCGAATTTGTAGCTATCAACATTGACGTGGCTGCCAAGGCGTGCCGTTTCTTTGTGTGATGACAGGAGGTACTTCGTCTTGTTCTCGTTAACCGCCAAACCCATTTTCTTAGCCTCTTTATCCAGCTTGGAGAAGGCAGAACATACAGCGCGAGTGTTAGTGCCAATGATGTCGATATCATCGGCGTACGCCAGCAGTTGTGCACTCTTGTGGTATAAAATGCTTCCTGTATGGTTAAGTTCTGCAGCTCGTATTATCTTTTCCAGCATCAAATTGAAGAAGTCACATGAAAGGGAGTCACCTTGTCTGAAACCTCGTTTGGTCTTGAACCGTTCGGAGAGGTCCTTCCCAATTCTGACAGAGCTGGTGGTGTTAGTCAACGTCATTTGGCATAGCCGTATAATTTTAGCAGGGAAACCAAATTCAGACATTGCGGCATATAGGTAATTCCTATTCTTTCTAACCAAAAAAATGAAGGTACCTATTCTGAGAAAAGCTATTAATGATTAAGAAAATGTGCTATAATCAAAAAAATACCACTGAATAAGTTTTTCACTCACGTCCAAAATTCTTAAAATACACAGTTCGACAAGAAATTTGACCATAAATAAACCAGACCATACTATCCTAAAGGTTTTCGATGCGCTGAAAAAAAAGATATTTGAGCAAACTCAACGCCATTCGTAAGAGAAAAGACTTCTTCTTTAAGATGCTATGTGTGCTTTTAAAAAAAAAATCTGTCGTTTATATATAACCTCAAAAATAGGCAAAAACGGTGTTTTTTGCACACTTAGGTTAGGATATCTCAAAATCCTGACGTGATAGAGCAATTCTGCGTCCAGATTTGAATTGAGCGCATCGAAAACCTTTAGGAAAGTATGGTCTGGTTTATGGTCAAAAAAATCGGTCTCATTTTGTCGGCCTGTGATATTAGTCAAAAAAATAATTAAAGCATATTAAGAGGCCCAGAACGGCGAAAGTAAAGAGATAATTGATTAAACGCATCCCAAGCTGCCCATTTTCAATTCAACGAAGCTGCAGCAGCAGCAACAATCCAACAACAAAACAACCAAGCAACAATTCACAGCCACGCAATGCCTCAAGTCGTGTATTTTCCGCTTTCACGCGCCATTTGCTCGCTATTTGCACACACAAACACACAAACACACATACACACAAACAGTGCTTGTCAGCTTCCCACGCACGCCTGCACCAAGTTTAATGCTCAATCCTCAGCGTAATTGACCTCGGGTGTTATTAGTGCACAGCAACTTGCGCGACGGCAGTCGCTCAATCAGCTATTAAACACAATCACTATCTCTCCCTCTCTCTCTTCATACTTCATGCTTTTCTCTATCTACTTTGTATTAATTGACGGTTCGGCGAATTTTGTTGCACAAAATCCGGCTGCCGCACTTTGCATCATCGGCACTTACTTAGTTATTTAAAGACCGATTTGGTCAAGCGTGGGTTAAAGCCTTCGCTGCGCCTTTGTCTGCATGTTCGTGCGTGCAATTGCATGCCTAATCAGTTATTCATATGAGAATTGCTGTTGTTCGTATTGTTGTTGTTGGCATGAGCATATCTCTTGTAGGCAATTGAATTTGTTGCTTACGTGTGACGTCTATTATTAAATGGGAATTGAGGAACTCAAAGGAAGCGGATGCGATACGCAGCGGATGGCACTTATATACATAGATATGTAAGTATGGAGGTACGGTGACACATTTTTATATATATGTAATAGACCTTTGCACAATACCATTTGCCTCTTGTATATTTTCGAATACTCTTTGCATTGTACAATTAGTCACAGCGCAATTTCAATGCAGATACGAATATAACCCATACTTTTCATTTGGAATACAAATACTATTTCTATTTGCTCTGTTGGAGCGATTAGTGTACACTATTCGCCACGATAGAATAGAACACAATAATAACCATGTTATGAAGTATTCGCAAAACCTTGTTGCTTCTTTGGTTTGTTTGTTTATTTAATGTGCATATGGCATTAAGGTGGACCAAAAAATAAAAGCCCAACAAACATATGTTCCATTTTTTAATGATAAGAAATGTTTTTCTTGTTCATTAAGGACTTTGAAAAAAATTATGTAACATCACTGATATAAAAGGAGAAAGAAATTTGAAGGCATTTGCACGACCTCTAAATTTTAATATATTAAGGAAAAATTTTAGGTATAGATTTCCGTATTATATTCGCATGAAAATCGGGTTGTTCGGCGAATTTCGGGAGAACTTTATTTCCTTCATAAAACCACCTTAATATGCCAAATAAGTTTAACTAATGCCGAAAAAATCAAAAGAATCGATGTATTGGTTACCGAGTTATTTTAAAATATATAGAACAGTTGGAAATATGTAGATCGTAAAAAGCTCTGGTTCGAAATTTATTTTAGACATATGGTTTCTTTGGCAAAAAAAGCTTGAAATTACCCAAATTTTCATAATCACCATGTGTCCCTGTTAATTTTGTTTTTGGACCCTACCAATCGACCCGCCCTAGTGTGTATGCATATGCACATACACACACTCTGCCTAGCAGCGTAATTTTGCTGAACACAACGTCTGAATGTGTGTTTATGAAAATATGTATGTACATACATACATATATTTCGATTATATTCGAAGTATTCGCAAGTAGTGTACACTATTTGCAGAACCTTTTTAAGGTCATGTAATTGTCGCTACGAATAAGTAATTGTATTGGTTCTGTTTATGGTTGTGCTCTACTTGCGTTTATTCTAAAACGACAGAAACAAGTAGGTACTGTAATTGGACGGCCGCGAATATTTTGTTGGCCGTTTCGAATCCATTCGTGCAGCCTTCTAATATGTAAGCACAAGTATAGGTATTTCGGTGAAGATAATGGATAGCTTTGGCTTTGTAAATGCATCCATGCTGCTGGGGTAGGGCATTTCCCAAACAAAAAAAAAAAACAAGAATAATTTTGATTGTTGGGGTAAGTGGAAAAAAATTCAACAACTATTTACAGCGAAGGTTGAGTGTATAGCTATTTCACGAAATATTTCGCTGTAAATAGTTGTTGAATTTTTTTCCACTTACCCCAACAATCAAAAATTGAATTAAAAATAAAAATTTCGTGCTAAGCACTAAAAACTCTTTCAAGAATAATTTTGTTTATCATTTCTAGAGCTCGGAAAAATAGGTGAAATCAAGCGCCTCAAAATAAGCTCCTTTTTTTTTAAATTTTGTTTGTTTTCAGTGGCGGGATTACAATTTAAATATAAAGGGGTAGCATATTGGTATGGAGGGTGAAGATTTTATAAGAAAAGTTCTTAATCATGTTACACAAATTTGCAGTTTAAATAAACATACAGTGGTGTGTGATGAAATAAAGCCAGAATAGAAAGTGATTTTATTCGTAAAATATATTTATTTATGTGTTTTTAATAATTTTAATTTCTTATATAAAAAAACCTATAACAGAAACCAAATATATTAAAGTTAAAAAGTTTGTGCAAAATTCTGCAGAATTCGCCAATATTTCAGCAAAATTTGTAACTTTTTGAGTAGAAATTTTATATTATTTTCTAGTACGCAATTTTTTTCGACTTGTAAATTCGCATGAAAAAAATGCAGAGGACAACTAGAAAGAAATTCTCAAATAACAGGTATTAGTATTTTTTATAGTAAAATTCATTTGCTAATATGCACTTGCCTCATTTTCGTTCAAAATATATTTGGTTTGAAACTGTAATTGTTTTTCCTTCACGTGCGAAGATTTTGTCTAAAATTTAAGCGAGTCACTACAAATTTTTATTTTTTCTTTATTCTTTATATATTTATTTATTATACTTTATTTATTATTATTCTTTATTATTACATTTATTTATTGTAGCTTTCTTTGCAATTTTTTACGTGCAATCCATAAAAAACCTTAATAATTTATACTTGAAAGGGTTTTAGTGATTAGCACGAAATTTTTATTTAGACCCGAAGGTACCCCACCCTTAAACTTGCCACTGGATGTGCTGACAAACATTACGTAGCATAATTTTAGGCGTCTGATTTTCACCTATTATCCGAGCTCTGATCATTTCACTCAATTTTCTAAGAGCGATAAGATTAATCTAAGTTAACCAGAAGGACTCAGCTCTTTAACTTAAGACAAGCCCCCAAGCGAGTAAGCAAAATTTAGGATTCAAAGCTAGACCCTTATTCAAACCCGTAGACATAATAAATTTACTTTAAGCCCTCTACGGCAAGTGAACGTCACAGCACTAAATATATCGGCCCATAGAGGAGGAATGGAATGGAATGGAGTTGTGGTAGCTCGGCAAAACTACCCTTTCCCAAGCACTCGAGCATATTTGCCTGTTGCACTTAAGGCTTTTTAAAGGTTAGGGATGAAAGGGAAAATGTGGAATAGTGGAATCAGAATTAATCTGAAAACTTTACATATTCTTTTATAAATCTGAGAAGTTTTTCGAGTGGTAGAGAATGTGCATCCGCCATGCTCAGTACATCTGACGCAAGAGTGCGAAAGCCGGACAGGTCCAGACAAGATAAGCATATCTAATTAGCTCTCGATGATGCCTATTGTGGCCATGTGCTTTCCCCGTGAATTGTGTCCTGTAATCAATCCCACAAGGGCGCGAGGCCACCTTCGTCTCTGCTTGAGGAGCAAGTTTGCTACCTTCCCTTAGAGCATAGATCGGCAAAAGTGGCCCGCACCGGCAAATGAGAAGCATCATCATTGTTATTCATCACAAACTGACGGCAGATGAGGAAAGTGTACTGGATTTGACCAAAAAGCTACTCATAGTCAAACAGATCCAGATGATTAATAGCCACAACAATACTATTTACACGAAGCAATTGAGATCTAGCGGCTGCGTTGGGCAGGTCATGTCGTAAGAATGGATGAAGTTGCTACGGTCTATAAATAATTTCTATCGAAACCCGCTAAAGGCAGAAGAAAAGGGAAACCTCCACTGCGTTGAGAAGACCAGGTGGGCAGTGACTCCACCTCCATTGGTATTTCCAATTAGCGCCATACAGCACAAAACAGATACAGTCCGCGCTTTATTTGACTGGGACAGAATCTTCCAGACGGTTACGCGACAAGACGAAGAAGAAGAAGATTAGGATCAGGGAATTGTAAGCCTATTTTAAACAGAGAACTCCAAGAGATGCAGACCAAAAGCTACGGCGAGTTGCACAATCCAACCAGATTGCAACCAGTTGGGAGGACTCAAACAACGACCAACGGAAAATATTTATTTCCGAATGGACCACGCTGTATAAGGCTATTTTTCTACTGAAAAATAAAGAGTTTATAGATGGAATATAAACTTTTCCGTGATTAATAGAAATTAAGTTTCTAACAGAGGGAGAAGCTTAAACTAGTATCTAACTGAATCATAAAAGCAATAAGAAAACTTTCTTAGTTAAAGAGAAGATTGCGAAATCCAAGAGCAACAGCGAGTTTGCTATAAACGAAACCTCCTACGAACCCATTTCCTAACACCGATATGGGGTAATAATCTAGGGGTTTCGCTTCATTTTCTACCAGATCAGTGAGCTACTACAATATTTGAGAAATAAGCTGTTGCCATGATTCCATTTCGCAGTGCTAGCGGCACGTTAAATTCCTTTTTTAAGCTTACCGATTTCTCTCTTCTTTATTTTCCGTGCTTAATTTTTTCTCTGCTACTTTCTTATCCTTCTTCACACAGAGAAAAAACTATAGTAAATCTAACAAAGTTGACTTAGTTAAATAAATGTGTATGGGGCACAAGAAACTTGTATAACTCACCAAAGTACTTACACAATTTGTACCCGACCATGGAAAACAAAGCTTAGGTGATTTATTACCCAAGCACTTTGGCTACCAAAAAAGGAGTTGTTTTGGCTAAGTTAACCTTTTTTACTTTTATTTTTTACTAAATTACTTTGCTGAATTTTTTACAAAATTATTTTCGTTAAGATGACGAAAAAACTTAGTAAGTAAATTATACCTAAGTTTTAAGTTGGGTTATATGCGATTCTGAGTTGATTGTACAATAGTTTTTCTCTGTGTGTTCCTTCCTCTTATTATAAGTATAAGTATTTGTTGATCGCCATTTAATGGACGCCTTTTGCGCGATTTTTTCAAAATATTTACCAACCAAATCCATTCAAGCGTAACGCTGTCAGCAAACTACTTATGCTTGTAATTTATTCCATTATTGTTTTGTACACTTATCGCGATTTCTTATTAAAACCCAAAAAAAGAAACAAACATACATACAGATTTTCTTTCAAGCCAAGATGAATATCTTAAAGAAGAATGAGAGCAGAAGCAAGAGTCTGAGGAAATTATTAAAAGATTTTCCGCAGTTTTGGCACGTTTAAGGAATTTTTATTTGCATGAAGGAAAAGCACAAAAGAAGTAAAAGCTAAGAGTAAAGGATAAAAAGCGAACTTGCATACATACATCTAAATTTTTTTTGTATGTAGCATGTAAATATAAAACATGGCAACAACAAATTAATTAGATAAGCTTTGCAATTCTGGCGCTTGTTTTTGATTTTATTTTGAAGCTCTTTTTAGCATGAGCCTAGGAAGAGAGGGGTCCTAAGGTACGTACGCCTGAACAGACTACGAAGTATATATGGGTGTTTCCAAAAATGGGTCAACCAAAGAGAAAAATTTAAAAATGCACCTATGTAGGCCAAACTTTTTGATACCATTATATAGGTACGTATTTCCTTTATCGCGCCACAAAATTTTATGGACATTGAAGCACTGCTACTTACAAAAATTACGTCTTTCAGACTACCATATAAATTTTTTTTTTAGGTAAGTGTATATGACTTCCGAAATACATCCGCGAATTCGCAATTAAAGCGCCTGTAGAAAAATGGCGTTTACGAGTACTTAGCCGAAGGTCAGACCTGGGAATATCAACAGAGATACATACATTTACAAAATACTTCAAAAGAAATGGAAGGATTTCAAAAACAAAGAGAGAGAGAAAAAAGATTTTTAGGAAAAACATAAAAAAACCATTTGAAGGTAAGAATACTCTAAGCAATTTGGAATAGATGTAGACAATAAAATATCTTTGGCCGCATAAAACTTGAAAATCTACCTATGTATATGCGATGGCTTAAAGTAAAACAAATACCAGCCCTTCGATCATTACACAGTTTCTCATGCGAAAATGGACATCATATTACTGCCGGACGTACAGCGACATCTAAGCAACGCGATATTTAAAATACCTTTGTTTATTCTTATTAAATTTTGCTAGTACTTACATTAGTTTTTTTTATATTAATCGCGACCATACATTATTGAGTATCGTTTTAGTGCTCAGAATGTGCAAGTAATGAAAATTTTGAATTAATGAGTTAATTGCTATGAAAAAGTTATGTTTTCCTTCATAGAAAAATATAACTTTAATGTAGTGACAGTCCTTGTATATTCGTCTGTTAGTCGTATATACATCATTTTTTTTGTAGCATCAACCAATTCGCAGAATTTTAATGAAATCAGATGTAACCTCAAATACGAGGTACTTGTTAGGAACGTCCGAACGGCAACTTTAAATCCTTCTACAGTGGTAATGTGTCCTCTCTAGAAAAAAAGTGTTATAGCGTTGGATAAAGGAGTACAAAGGCTACATATGTCAAAAAAAATATTCTGATCCAAAGTCTACTATAGGTTTTATACTGAAAATAATGTGGCAGCATGGAACGTCCGTCACGCTGGAAACACCCATATGTACCGAATATACGCCATATATTGCGGGTTTTTCAGTGGCAATCTTAGACCAAGATTGTGTGATTTCGAATCAATTTTGATTTCAAATCAACTTTCAAATAAAGAATCAGCTTGATTCGTGATTCAAAATACTTTCAAATAAAAGATAAATTTTATTTGTGATTCATTTCACAAAAGAATCAAAAATACCGTTTTATTCGTGATTCAAACTATTTTCAAATCAAAGATAAATTTAATTTGTGATTCATTTCTCAAAAGAATCAAAAATCTTTTTTGATTCTTGATTCAAAGAATATCTTTGATTCGAATAAAATTTTTGATTCGAATCAAATTTTTTATTCGAAACAAATTTTGATTCTAAATAATTTTGATTCGAAATCAAGTCTGATTCAAGAATCAAAAAATATTTTTGATTTGTTTGAGAAATGAATTACAAATCAAATTTATCTTTGATTTGAAAATAGTTTGAATCACGAATCAAATGCTAATTTTGATTGTATTTTGAAACGAATCACAAATAAAAATTATCTTTTATTTGAAAATATTTTAAATCAAGAATCAGAAAATATTTTTGATTTGTGATTCAGCCAAATCAAAATCAGGCAACCCTTAGACGCTTCTTCAAGGGCTTCACTTCAAGCAACTTTTGTTATACAATCAAGGTTTTTTAATCCAGCAAATAAACAACCATCCATCTTAATTGAATTTTCGAACATCTTAATCAACTAAAACAAGTGCTACACATTTATAAAATCCCATAAAAAAACCATAAATATTACAAATTTTCCTTTCTCTCTCCCCTTTCAAACTGACCTTTATTTGATCTCAACCAATCCACTGTGAGTACCATTCTTGGCGCAGCAATTTGTAACTTTATGTAATTTTCCATGCCAATACTTACTTACTTCTATCATAATTTTCATACTCAAATAAAAAATATGACAAGCCATCCGTCAATCGACATGCTAGCAATTAATCAATTAAATTACAGTTGCAAATAATCTTGGGGAGTGAAATAGGAAAAGGCAAAAATAAAAACAACAAGCGAGTTATCGAAGAATTTTACGATCTTCATATTAATTTATAAAAAAAAATGTTCGTGGACCACGACAGGCAATAAAAGGCGCTCATGCGTATGCTCGTGTATGAAATGGAGTTTTATGGGCATTTAAATGTAATAAAACAAATTGAAATGATTAATTTTTGTGTAGTAGCTTTTTAGGGGATTTATGTTTTGAGTAGAGTTTATTGGAATTTTTTGTACAAATGAGTGCAAATAAAAATTTAACAAATTTTTTTTATGTAAGTAAACGTTAATACTGAAGCCATCGTTCAACTAAGTACTATATGACGTTGTCTATTTTTGTAGTTTTATTATTCGTTATGGCTTGTTTATAGCCTTTGCCATTTTTTTCTGCGAAAAAATTTTATCCTTTAATATCTCAATTATCGAAATATGAACTGACTTGACTTTCTATAAAATGACTGAATTTGTAGGTAATGATGCCCTCTTACCAAGTTAGAGGTCAATATTCGGTGAAATGACCACAAGAGAGGACAAGATGGCTAAGCAAAATTAAACAGAGCAACATTATTTCGAGAAAATAAAATGGCATTAGTGCGAGTAGATATCCGCAAATACCCAAGTACAATATTACAGCGAAATATCTCCTATAATCTTTATGATAATAGAGCTATGTGTGTAAATCATTTCCAAGCAAACTTAAAATGGCGAACTTATTTATTAATACATAATGAAAATTCTCTGCTTCAGCCATACAAACTCGTAACTTGTGGGTGATAATTTTTCACTCTGAAATCCGCTAAGTATGTTTTGTTGGCATTTAACATGAAGGAGGACAAGGGAGATGCCTTCCGTCCGCCACCTCCCACTCACTCAAGTCATGTAAAACAAGTTAATTATAAGCTCTTAATAATTATGCTACTGTTCACACACACAGACATATCCATATATACCCGGAAAAAAGTGTTGCTTATTGTAGACAAAACAGGTCTCAAAAAGGAGTACGCTGGCAGCTCTGCTTCTGTAATGCACTCACTCTCGCTGCTCCTAACTCTCTAATACTTATCTAGGCCTTATTTCGCATAGCGGATAAGCCTTTGGAATAAGGTGTTCTCTAAGAGAGAGAGAGTACTCCTTATGGCGCCTGATGACATCAACACAGGAAAATCAGCCTTATTGTAAGCCTTACGCCATACAAATTTGCTACCCTTATAATTTTCAGGCCTTATTTCGTAAGCCTTTAAATCTACTGTTTTAATTCTTAAATAAGGCTTAGCTTTTTTGGTGGGTAGAGATATCATACGTATGTATGTATGTATGTACACCGTCTTCATATTTGACTTTGACGACAAATCCACAAGCTCTGGGGACACCTCCTGGGATCTCATGTCTGGCTGTGCGTGTTGTTTGCTTGCATGTGTATTTGAATGTGTAAATGTTGGTCTCTTGGTCTTTTGGTCAGTCGCGTATTACGCTACGCGTGTCCTCTTTTACGCCGCACAAGCTAGCGCTCATTAATACCACTTACAGTTAATGTTGTTGCTACATTTTAAGTGTTGCCTAATTTACTATAATTTAGATGGCAAATTGTGCAGTAATGCAAATGTTGAAAATGGGTGGTTGTATTGCCTACAGTGTGTAGCAAAAGAGAGCGGAAAGTTGAATAAAAGTAATTTATTTTCCAAAAAGCCATTTGAAGGTAAATGATACCTATTCAATCAGTGGGTCTCTATTAGTATTCTGTATTCTCTACTAAGTATTAACAATTCAGTTTTCGGTATTCAGTATTCAATATCCAATAGTCAGTACTCGGTACTCAATACTCAGTATTTATTATTCAGTATTCAGTACTCAGTATTTATTTTTTACACAGTATTCAGTATTACATATCGGTACTCAGTATTCAGTACCCAATATTCATTATCCAGTATTTAGTACTCAGTATTCAGTACTCAGTATTCAGTACACAGTATTTATTTATTACACAGTATTCAGTATTACATATCGGTACTCAGTATTCAGTACCCAATATTCATTATCCAGTATTTAGTATTCAGTATTCAGTACTCAGTATTCAGTACTCAGTATTTATTTATTACACAGTATTCAGTATTACATATCGGTACTCAGTATTCAGTACCCAATATTCATTATCCAGTATTTAGTACTCAGTATTCAGTACTAAATACTCAGTGTTCATTACTCAGTACTCAGTATTAAGTATTTGGTACATTGTATTCAGTACCCAGTATTCATTATTCAGTACTCAGTATTTAGTACTCTGTATTCAGTTCACAGTATTCAGTTCTCAGTACTCGGTATTCAGTATTTGGTACCAGTATTTATTATTCAGTATTAAGTACTCAGTATTCAGTAGTTAGTGTTCATTATTCAGTACTCAGTATTAAGTATTTGATACATTGTATTCAGTACTCAGTATTTATTATTCAGTACTCAGTATTTAGTACTCTGTATTCAGTTCACAGTATTCAGTTCTTAGTACTCGGTATCCAGTACTTAGTGTTCATTATTCAGTACTCAGAATTTAGTACTCAGTATTCAGTACTCGGTACTCAGTACTCAGTACTCGGTATTCAGTATTCATTATTCAGTACTCATTATTCAGTGCTCGGTATTCAGTATTTGGTACCAGTATTCATTATTCAGTATTAAGTACTCAGTATTCACTACTTAGTGTTCATTATTCAGTACTCAGAATTTATTACTCGGTATTCAGTACTCAGTACTCGGTATTCAGTTTCCGGTATTCAGTATTCAGTACCTAATACTCATTATCCAGTATTTAGTAATCAGTACTCAGTATTCAGTACTCAGTACTCAGTGTTCATTATTTAATACTCAATATTCATTAATCAGTATTAAGTATTTGGTACTCAGCATTCAGTGTTACCTATCAGTACCCAGTATTCAGTACTCAGTATTCATTATTTAGTACTCTGTATTTAGTTCACAGTTTTCAGTACTCAGTACTCGGTATTCAGTACTCAGTATTCAATATTCAATATTCATTCAGTACTCAATATGTATGTATGTATGTCCCTTTTCGTTCTTCTTCTAGAGGAAGACATTTTAAGCTGCAATTACTGTTTACTCATTGGGTCAACTTAAACTAAATTCCTGCGTTCACTTTATTTGTTTATTCGTAAGGTATATTTGTACACACACGCAACGTACTTAAGTGTTTTGGCATGTTGTTGTTTAGCCATAGTTTCTGTTGTAGTTGTTGTTCTCTTTCTTTTCATTCGATTGCGTGCACCAAGGATATCTGCCACAGCATTGTCCTATCATTTACAGCACATACTTTCGATACATTAAAATGAAAAAGAAAGCAACAAGAACGACACTTAACTGAAGAAAGACAAAAGGGGAATGGGGTGAGAACTCATAATACCAGTCTGATGGCCGTCCGTCTAATTCGTCTGCCGGTCCGGTATTTGGGGCTATTAAGCATTTATCTGCGTGCGTTGAATGTTTGCATTACATTCGAGGACATTAAATGTTCATTATTCATTTGTGTTGGCATTTTATTTTTTTTTTTTTTTGGGGCAGACAAGCAGGCAGTCAGGCACGCTTGCGGTTTAAGTGGGTGTGTCTCATCGAGGAAGGGAGTATGAAGAGAAAAAATAAAATACACAAAATGATGACTTGCTTCTTGGTATTGTGAACAATTACAACAACAACTAAATTTTAACAAAAAAAAATAAAAACAAGTAAGGAAGCCTAAGTTCGAGTGGAATCGAACATTAGATACTCAGCTGTATGCTTTCATTGTTTGTTTGCGTTTGATGGAAACACGGTGTATTTTATATGAATCGAGTGCCGCATAAAGTGGGCGCAGCCACGCCCATTTTCAAAATTTCTATCAGCCATCCAACTAAGCATATGAATATTATTCTTTGTACAAAATTTCATTCCTTTATGACTTCTAGTTAAAAAGATGCCACGTTACAAATTCCCAAAGGGTGTTCCAGAAATATCTTTGTTAAAAAGTAGGCGTGGTCATAAACCGATTTCAATAAATTTTTGCGTGTCTATTAACACAAGTTATAAAAGTGTATAAACCAAGTTTCGTCATAATATCTCAATTATTTGTCGAGTTATGGGCTCCGAAATCTCGTTGATTCCTTTGTCTGAAAAGAGGCGGTGCCACGCCCATTTTCCGAAATTTTTCTATTTTTTGTTTCCGATCTATTGTAGAACTCATGCCACAAAATTTCAATGAATTATCTTTATATTTGACAAAGATATCGCTTAAAATGTTTTTATTAGGCCACTTTATAATACCCATATATAAAAGTGGGCGTGGTCGTCAACCGATTTGGCTAAAATTTTCAACATGTATTACCACAAGTAATAAAAGTGTACACACCAAGTTTCATCATTATATATCAATTATTTGTCGAGTTATGGGCTCAGAAATCTCGTATATTCCAGCTTCTAAAAAGAGGCGGTGCCACGCCCATTTTCCAAAATTTTTGTGATTTTTGTTTTATGTCCGTAGTTAGACTCCTGCCATAAAATTTTAATGATATATCTTTATATTTGACAGAAATATCGCTTAAAATGTTTTTATTAGGCCCCTTTATAGTTCCCATATATAAAAGTGGGCGTGGCCGTCAACCGATTTTCACAATTTTCCGTCAAAACGTTTGTCTAAATAAGTACATCAGGCATACCAAATTTCATCGCTATATCTTCAACGGTTTCTGAGTTATGACATATAAAACTTTCAATGTTTGACCCTTAATAAGTGGGCGTGGCACCGCCCATTTTCCAAAATTTCAATTTCTTCCTAGGGGCGTGAGTTCAACACGTGGGTAAAATTTCATCGCTCCAGCTATATTAGTGACTGAGATACCAAATTTCCGATTTTTTCTATATAGGAAAAGTGGGCGTGGTCATGGTCCGATTTCGCCCATTTTCAATACCAACCGTCCCAGTCTCGATACCAACTTGCATTTCAAATTTCATCAAAATATCTCAATTTTTGCGCGAGTTAGAGTATTTACAGACGGACAGACGGACAGACGGACGGACGGACATGGCTCAATCGATTTCTCTTTTCACCCTGATCATTTTGATATATATAAGTCTATATCTGTCTCGATTATTTCATTCTGTTACAATCCACCGTTATGTGATTAAAACTATAATACTCTGTGTACTAGTACAGCTGAGTATAATAAAGAAATAAATGAAAAAATAACCGACACATGCTGTCCCACCCAACGGCAATGAGCGATTTGTGCCGGTTTTGTATTTGAATGATAGAAAATTTGGTATTGGAACACATACTAGAGCTGCTAATGGGGCTCTGGTTTGGAAGGGATGAGGGTTTTGTTCCCCCGAAATGCTGATATTTTTTATGGCTACAAAGATTAGTCCAGGAGGTATTGCTCGAGATTCGAAAGGCTTGTGGAAATAGTCGTCCCTTAGAATACTCGGTTGCACAACTAGAAACTAAGTAGCAAGATGAGGTAGTAGATACATAAGTTGTAAACAAGCTGATCCGAAGAAGCTAAATTGTTATATTGTGCATTGCTTCCGATGAGACCATTTTCTTATAGAATTGAAAAAGGGAAAAGCATTAGAAGTCATCGACAAACCAAGATGTAGAGCCCCTAATGAATGCCATTTAAAATTACTGGAATAGTTAAAAAGGACATCGGTTAGGAAATTTTGACTCAGAAATTCAGATAATATGTAGCAAGTATTGTGGGTTCTTGGCTCTACGTTAGACTCATTCGAACTCATGTCATATGAGAAGACAATATAAGCAATCGAGGTCTCAGATGACCCGAGGTTCTGCTTCAGCGAAAAGATATCAAAGATGGCGCTTTGTCAAAACCGGTTTATAATCAAATCTTTATAACCTAATCAAACTGAGAAGGTGTGACAGAAAATCATTTCGAGAATATACCCAGCGGCGAACATTGCCTACCACACTACTTATCCCCAGTGATGTATACTACACATTATGCACAATGACAACTAACATACAATGTGTATGAAAAAGTAAGTTGGGTTCACGAAAATGAATTTTGTTCATTTTCCTGTTTTTCTTCAAATTTCATTCTTGTTTTTTTGCTATGTACATAAAATTGTTTAAAATTGTATAAAACAAATCTTAGTGCTAAAAAAATGCCCCACTTCTTCATGGACGTTCTCCCTATGTAGATATATTGGATTATTGGCGGATTTCGGTGTTTTCTGTTGGTGTTTTATGTGTTTTTTTTTAGTTTCCCTAATTAGGCACGTTTCCTTAAATACATACCGGTAGCAGCCATAAGCCCTTTGTGTAAATTTCTCTGCTGTAAAGTCATTGCATATGTGCATATCGTCGTTGAAGATGCATTTTTGCGTAAGAGGTATTTTCATTTTCGAGTAAGGGACATTTTTGCCAAAAATGAGATTTTCCAACCCTGAGTTCCTGACGCTCACCTCTATCGATCCATACCAAAACATTGCAATTCTAACAACAAAAACGCATAATAACAGTAAATTGCATAATCGCGTATGAAGGGTATTGTTAAAATTTGGCAGCATTACCGCGTATGATTTCAGTTCATTCATATAAGCGAAGTTATATGTTATTAGATAAATAAATTAAATGGCGAATTTTTATGAAAGGGAGCAAAAGTTAACTTATTTCAACAAATAATGTCAGGTAAATATCAAGCAGGTATTATTTTAAACAAATTAATGAAGTTGCTAATTGGTAAGCTACGTTTTTTTGCTACAATCTTTACAATTTTCCCAACCAAATTATGACTAAAGTTATCAAAAATTAAAAAACAAAACAAGAAAGGAAGCCTTAGTTCGAGTGGAGCCAAATATTATAAGCTTTCATAGTTTTTTTTTTACGTTTGCTAGATACACGGTGCAATTTAAAAAAGGCCGTGCCGCATAAAGTGGGCGCAGCCACGCCCATTTTGAAAATTCGTATCAATAATCCGACTAAACGTATAAATATTCTTGTTATTATAAAATTTCATCCCTTCATGACTTTTAGTTACAGAGATGTCACGTTACAAATTTCTGAAGGGCATTCGAGAAAAATTTTGATTAAATAGTAGGCGTGGTTATAAACTGATTTCGCTAAAATTTGCACATATACTACCGCAAGTGGTAGATATAAGTCCACCAATTTTCGTCATAATATCTCAATTATTTGTCGAGTTATGGGCTCCGAAATCTCGTAGAGTCCTTTGTATAATAAGAGGCGGTGCTACGCCCATTTTCCAAAATATTTCTGTTTTCTATCTATCGTGGTACTTGTGCCACAAAATTTCATTGAATTATCTTTATAATTGGCGCTCAAAATGTTTTTATTGGGCCCCTTTGTAATAATCATATATAAAAGTGGGCGTGGTAGTGGTCCGATTTCGCCCATTTTCAACCGTCCCAGTCTGGATAGGAACCTATATACGAAATTTCATAAAAATATTTAAATCTGTGTACTATTACAGCTGTGTATAAAAATTAATGTATTACATTGCGATAAAAACATGTTTTTTGTAGGCCATGATTCTTATGCGAAAATTTATAAGACATTCAAGTCAGGTTATAAACCAGATAGACACGGATATTCCTAATCCAATCCACAAAGGTCACCTCAATATTACAAAACGTAAATATCAACATTTATAAGAACTTAAAAGAGTGATGCCGTCCGATTGTCATAGCTTTTATGACAATTTACCACATTTACCTTAAGAGTTCTCCACCTATGTGTAAACAAACTTACGTTTTCTTAATTAAAAATATGAATTTTAGTTTAAAATGTAATATATGTACAAGTTTTGTAACTTTTTTTCTTTATAAAATGCTAAAATAAGAATTATATTGAACATTTTGCCATTTCATAACCGATTGTGCGTGATTTTTGTGCCAAATAAAAATTGCACAACCGCACATGAAAAAAAAGAGTCCTAATAATTCAATTTGTTTCTTTTTTTACACTAAGTTGATGTTATGGCTAACAAACTGATCTACGTAACTATTTAAATTTGAGTTTGTACGCAGAAATAAGTAACGGTTTTGAAACGAAATAGTTTTTATGCTCTCCTGTAAAGTTCATCCAATGTCCGCTACGCGAAAATGAAAATACCTCTTACGCAAAAATGCATCTTCAACGACGATATGTACATATGATTAGTGGGGTAGTGGTGGGTTTTCAATTCGAAATGTCTACTTACAGCTTACAATGTAGACGGAATTGTGTAGAATCCGCCTACATTCACCTTACAAGGCAAGCTAAGGAAGATTCGAGGTGCCTACCTACAACTTACAATGTAAGCGGAATTGTATTCAGTCCGCCTACATCCACCTCACAAAGTAAGCGAAGGTATATTCGATCTGCCTACCTACCGCTTACAATGTAAGCAGAATTGTATTCAATCCGCCTACGTTCACCTTACAAGGTATGCGAAAATAGATTCGAGGTGCCTACCAAAAACTTACCCTGTAAACGGAGTTGTATTCAGTCCGCCTACATCCACCTTACAACGTTGGTGAAGTAGGATTCGAACTGCCTACCTACAGCTTACAATGTATGCTAGTAAGTGATATGCTCATTGGATGAACACCTTACTACCCTGATTACTTCGTATTTAACGTGTAGGCGTTCACTCTACATTTGCGGCCATGTATATGAAAATGTATAACAGATCTGTATATGAGGTGGTGTGCATTACAGCCATACATGTGTGGATGACTTAATCGATTCTGTAAGCAACATTTTCGCCGCTGGGTATTATATTCCAACCCTGTCGGAAAAACAAACAAAAAGAGAGAGATATTCTCTCCGTAAACCTTTATGTTCGTTCTTACAAATCGATCTCTATACCTGATAATTTTTTTATTCAGAACTTTACAAATATTTCGAGGTGTGTAGTAGGATTTTCTTTCCTTAGTCTTGGCAATGAATCTAATCTTTTAAATTAAGAAAAACTCGTTTACTGAACCTAATAATCGAATACTTTCCTGTGTCTGGAAGAGAATTTTTTTTATCTAGATTCTCAAATCCATGTTTAAGGCCAAAAGGATTTACTTTTAGCGGGTTTCAGATTACAATTGATCTCCAAAAATCTCTCGCGCACTTTTTCTCTCGCTTAGTACTCTCTAAAGATATCAAGGTGTTGTAAATATAAGCGAGGATGATATCGTGGCGAATTCGAGATGAATTCGCGGAGGTGAATGTAATTTTTCGGACTTGTATCGAGTTCGAGATGGACTCGAGAAAAATCAATTATCGCAATAGCATTTATTAATTTTATTAAATCTTGCTTTACACGAAGAAATTCCCTGTTGGACTTTAATTTACCATTTAAAACTCTACTCAAGCGACTGAAAAGCTCGGATGATATCGTGGCGAATTCGAGGCGGATTCGCAGAAGAAGATTTTCTAGAATGTATTCGCCAATGAGCCTAAATCTCGAATCGCCAACGATCCGAGAATATAAAAATGCGCGAATCGCTAATGAGGGGTGACTCGCCTGGGAATTCGGATTCGCCGATCTATTGTCGCGAACTATCGCCGCGATAATATAATCAGAGAAGCGAACTCGTCTCGAATTCGAGGCGAGTCCATTGTGTTTATTGGGTCCGAGCACTACTTATATCATGCTTATCAAAGTTTTCGCTGTCGCCTCAAATACACAACGCCTCCTCCTCTTTTCAGAACGCCTCTGGCCAACACCGCCAGCAGAATGAGGAAGGGACACGACCGCCTTCTACCATTGTCCAACATACTATTTGTTTATTCCCCAATCATCGTCTCGCCAACGAATTTTAATGGCAGTGGAAAAACAGGAAAGTAGCAAAATGTAATGTAATTTAAAGCAAACTTTTTCTTAAGGAAAATTGAGCGAGAATTTCGTGTAACAAAATACTCTCAAGTATGGGAGAGTACTAGGGATTCCAATCCCGGGATCCCGGGATCCCGGGATCCCGCCCTTTTTGACACCCCGAAAATCCCGGGATCGCTAGAATTTTATCCCGGGATTTTCGGGATAAGATAAAGAGAGAATATTCCGCTATTATAGCAAAGAAAAGTTATATTTTATATAATTTTTATTGGTCT
Organism: Urophora cardui; assembly: GCA_960531455.1. Classification (NCBI taxonomy): domain Eukaryota; kingdom Metazoa; phylum Arthropoda; class Insecta; order Diptera; family Tephritidae; genus Urophora; species Urophora cardui. The sequence continues at coordinate 111,962,574 of OY482673.1, read as the reverse complement.
CAGATCTGTATACTAATAGCATTTCCTATTCTGAATGAAAATGTTGCATTATTACATTGCAGCATTATGAACATGTGCCATGTGCCCTATTAAAGTGTTGAATTTTTCATGTGATTAATGAAACAAAAATAATGCAACCTTTTACTTGTGCTAAGAGCAGAAAATGTTGCCCGTAGTCGGGCCAGTTTTATATTTTGTCAATAGAACAAACATCCCCAAAAAAGTGTTGTGTCTGTGTAGAAGAGAACAAAAAAATGTGACAGCCGGAAGAAAGTGCGACATTTTTTCTAGAATAAAAAAGTCCATTAGTTAATGTAAGGATTAAAATTTTTGATTTTTTTTTAATAATTAAATTTTTTTATATTGAAGTACGCGTTGTAAGGAAACGTACGTTAGGTATTTTTAAAGCTTTTAGCTTGTGGCAAAATTCATTCGATAATTTCTATTTCCTGATTTTTGGTCATTTATTTCTCAAATGTTTTTTGGAATTTTCCCACATGGAAAGTAAATAATGGAAGAAAATGGAAACAAAATTTTAATTAGACTTGATAGTCTTACAACACTGTACTAAAATTAAATACGCAGCTGCATACTCGGAATTCATATCAAAATTTTGCCTCCGATATTTATCTATTCAGAAGTTGCATTAATTTTCTGAATTTTTCGGCAAGCTTGGAAATATCAATAATTTTTCTTTGCACTTTAAAGTTGTAGCGTTCCTCGAAATATATATTTCCTTTTTTCAACCCCAAATGTTGGGAAAATAATACTGGTCGAAAAATGTTTGTAACAGAAATAAAATTCTACGTTTCAAAAGGATTTCGGTGTAGTTTTTGAGACACTCATGTCCAAAAAGGCGAAAAACGCAGTTTGTGGCCATATTCACTCCTCAATATTTTTAAAACTACTCACTTTCATTAAAAACTGATTACATCTATTGAAAGCACGATCATTTCTTTTGAAGACAACGTAGATATCCGAATAAGATACCCGAAAAAGGAAAGCGCTGTTTTCAAGAGAAATGATCGTTCTTTCAATAGCTGCAATCATCTTTTAATGAAAGTAAATAATTTAACAGATTGAGCAGTGAATATAGCAAAAAATCGCATTTTTCATCTCTTTGGACACGAATATCTCAAAACCTAAACGCATTACCGAAAATCCGACTTCAAATTCAGAATCAGCGCACCGAAATCCTTTAGAAAAGTAGAATTTTATTTGAGTTAGAAAATTTTTTGGAAATATTGTCGGCCTGTGTAATTAAAGTCCAAATCCCGGGATAAATCCCGGGATCCCGGGATTTAAAAAATAAATCCCGAAAATCCCGGGATCGTAAAAATCAGAAAAATTGGAATCCCTAGAGAGTACCTACTACGTATATTTACAGTTATCACGTGACTATTACGACAACACATGCCTCAACGTTTAGCATTGTTGTTATTATTATTTCATTATTATATTTTTTCGTTGTTGTTGTCGTTGTTTTTGCTTGCTGTTATGGCATTACTTAATGGTTGGGTATTTGAGTACATCGTGCCGGCCTCCATTTACTATTTTTTTCTTGTTTAATGTTGGTCATAATGGAAAGTGTTGAGTGTTGGTCTGCATGTATGGCGATTTATAGAGTTTTTATGTGTGTTTGTTTATCTTCCTTTCTTACTACTTCTCCTCCTCCTCCTCCCTCTTCTTCTTATTCTTCTTCTATGTGTTTGTGCATAAAATGAGTAATTGCTAACATACTATAAAGTACTTTTTACAATTTGTTTTCACTTTTTTTATTTCCTCTTTTTATTTTATTTCAGTCTATCATAAAACTCCGCTTTTCTACTAAAGTTTTAGTGGCACTCGTTTGTTATGCTTAGAGCTTATATACCTTCAACATCAATATTTTAATATATACATAAGCTCACAGTTCTCTCTAAAATTATAGCTCCAATGAAATGCCATCTGCAGTGTCTGTTCTTGAGGCAATGAATGTCTTGCTGGATTGATCTTTCAAAATTTTCAGAAGATATAAAATCTGCCATTTGAGAGCCAGAGTAGCTGATTACAAGAATTGAGAGTCACCCTTGCTCATCCATATGCTCCATACATATTGGACCGATATTCGTTAAGAATTTCGAAGATATAACTATGATTATTTTGAACCTACTTGATATTACTGAATAAATGACTCTGTAGTTGGTTTAAAAGCAGGGACCGTAATCATTATGAGTTTTATAATAAAAATCGCCATTTAATCATTATATGTTGAGCTTTTTTATATTTCATCAAAAATAATCATTATTTTTTGAGTTTTATTTTTTTTGGATCAGAAATAACACTTATTCCTTGAGTGAAATATTTATCGCTCAGAAATAATCATTATTGTGTGAGTTTTATTTTTTTCGATCAAAAATATCACTCACTCACGAAGTTATACCGATGCACACTGGGGCCGAGCGTGCTCAAAATTCAGTTTTTAAATAATGAGTTTTTCAAAAAAATAAAAAAGCAGTATTGTTCCCTATAAAATTCTACACTTCTGGCCCAATTTTCAGCTTTCTATCGTTTTTCAGTTGGGAGTTATCCATACACAAGCATGGAAAATTTTCCAAAAAATAATTTTTTTTTCAAAGTGAGAAATTTTAATGTGTATTTGAAATAGTTGGTGTAAGAGAAGGATATACAATTTTATTATTCTGCTTTTTCCATAACATTAAGTGAAGCTTATATAATCGATGAGTATCTTTTTTTTGGAACTAGATGTTTTCAAAAATTAATTTTTAGTAGAAAACTAAACGTACCTCTTTTTTTAAATATTTTTTTTTCTAAATGGATTTTTTTTAATTTGCGCAAAAACGTAGTAAATGTAAAAATGCAGCAACAAAATATGGTCCTTTGTGACAAAGAATCCGAGTTCAGAACCAAAAGCAAAGTGCGCATTTTAAAAAAAAGTGAGTTTAAAAATTGCATTCCAATTTTAGTAAAAAAAAAACACCTATATCTGGTTGAATTTGATTCTGTGCTATCTTAAATTTAGTTGATCCATTATTTACTGGTTACTTTAATTATAAATTGTGGTTAAGGTTACTTGTCAAGCCAGGTTTCTTTAATTTAGACTTGTAAGTTGGATTATAATATGAGTTCTTTGAAGCACAAGTTGTGTTACTCCAATTTTGTTTTTTTTTATGTTAGGCATGAAATGTGTGGGAAATACGTGTTCTGCTTAAAACGCTAACGGTGAAACTCCTAATTCCCATATAAACATACTTATGACAACAGAAAACTTTGAATATCTCGAAACAATATATTGGAGAAAACCATTTTTGTATACATATGTACATATGTACATACCTGCACCTGCATATTTCATCAATGGGTTAATACATAGCCGCTAATGGGTTAATATAATACACATTGGCTATTTTTGTACAGACATACTAATATAATAATAATATAATAAAATGGCGCTATTATAACTCTGCCATAAAACTCATGGCCGAGCTTCTGTCCCAATTCGAAGTGTGCTCCTTTTGTTTTTCCTACCAATTGGGTGGACCTACAGTTTTATGCCGGCTCCGAACGGCGAATGCATTTCTTGTGAAAAGCTTTTTCATGGCAAAAATACCATTGTCAAAATATACAAGTCCCACAGCTCATCGAAAATCTATAAAAAAACAGTCGATATGTCATCGGCAAATGTCAAAATCGGGGACAGATTGGTATGGCGGCGACTTCCGGGGGTACAGATTGGTATGGCGGCCGGATGTGGTTGTTGTAAGAAAACGGACCATAATGACATGGTCGTAGCAATCAAGACAGAAACGCAATTCCGGAATTGGGAATTGAAAAAACCAATTCATAATTCCGAAAAGAAATTAAGGCTGAGATCCTAAAACGCAATTCCCGGAGAAAGTGTAAACGCCAGCTATTCCACGAATAACATGTGCAAGAATGTAAAATCAACCACCTTCAAAACAGAAAGAAGAAGAGCAACTTATATTGCATTCACGATCGTCATTGGGCCATAACAACAACTTCAAAATCAGCTGAGCACAGCTGTTCGACCTGTTTGACACACATCCCAGAGTCAAGTCACTGTTCTCCATACACAATGAGAAATACCCTCGAAGGGTATGCCGCCCACTGCCGAGAGGTGACCGCTGCTCTTAATAAAACCCAATAATTGGATTTTTACTAATTAGAAAAATTTTTTTTGGTGTTTGCTCGGACTGGGGTTTGAACCCGAGATCTCTGGCATAGCAGGTGAGCACTCTACCCACTGCACCACAGCGGCCACCGTACCACAGACATACTAATTGTGATTTAAATAATTTGTTTACAGATCTTAAAAAAAAACTGGTCACCCATGGGTTAATTCATGACCGTTAATGGGTTAAGATTCCAAAGATTACTGGTTTTAGTGTAGATACAACTAATATGATTTAAATATTTTGATCTAAGAAATAAGTGAAAAAATTTGGTTAAAAATGGGTTAATGCGTGGTCGTTAAGGGGTTAAAATTCTTGGGATTTACTATTTTAGTATCGATATACCGATTCTGATTCAAGAAAATTAAACTCGAAACTAAAATAAAAAACATACATAGGTCATCAACGGGTTAACTCATGACCGTCAATGGGTTAAGATGCTATAGATTAACTGCTTTAGTTCAGATAAAGCGATTCTGATGTAAAAAAATTGATTTCAGAATTTTGAGCGTCCTCATATATATAAGTGGCCCCAGTGTGCGATGGGAATTTTTTAGTAAGTATGTTCCAGAGCACTTCAGAGACAATTTGAGTTTTTCGACCTAAGCAAAAAAATAAAAATCAAAGAATAATTTTTACTTCTGAGCGATAAATATAGCACTCAAGGAATAAGTTTTATTTTTGATCAAAAAAATAAAACTCAAAAAATAATGATTATTTCTGAGCGATAAATATATCACTCAAGGAAAGTTTTATTTTTGATCAAAAAAATAAAACTCAAAAAATAATGATTATTTTTGATTTTTATGGATATCGCTTAAAATTTTCCGATCATAGTGGATTCGGATAGTGCTTTTTCAGACATGCACATACACAAACTTGTGGCCGCTGTGGTGCAGTGGGTAGAGTGCTCGCCTGCTATGCCAGAGGTCTCGGGTTCAAACCACGGTCCGAGCCAAACAAATTTTTCTAATTAGTAAAAATCCAATTATTGGGTTTTTTAAGAGCAGCGGTCACCTCTCGGCAGTGGGCGGCATACCCTCCGAGAGTATTTCTGCCATGAAAAAAGCTTCTCACAAAAAAAATGCATTCGCCGTTCGGAGCCGGCATAAAACTGTAGGTCCACCCAATTAGTAGGAAAAACAAAAAAGGAGCACACCTCGAATTGGGAGAGAAGCTCGGCCATAAAACTCGTCAGAGTTATAATAGCGCCATTGTATTATATTATTATTATTATTACATACACAAACTCAATACTCTTCTACGATGTTTGCAAGTATTTGATTTTTTTCACTGAAAATATAACGAATAATGATTATTATGGGTCCCTGCTCGAGACCATTCGCTGCCTTAATGAACTCCACGAAAGACGAAAGTGCTCTAACCTAGAAAAAATCATATATCCCGATAAGTTCTTCTTGTAATATTAATTAATTACTCAAGAGAAAAATTTTCAAAAATTGGATGTCTTAGACGTAAAAAAAATTCAAATATAAAATTTCCCAAAAAATTACCCTTGAGGAAAATTTTCAAAAATGTTTTCTGAGGATACATATTTTGTACATAAGAGCATATTTTCATGAGTTTTAAGCGTAAAGACACAATTGTTAAATTTCCCTAAAAAAAAAAATACCCTTAGGGAAATTTTCAAAAATAAGCTTTTCTAAGATATTTTTCCACTGGAGCATATTTTCATAAGTTTTAGGCGTAAAAAACGCAAATTTAAAATTTACCTAAAAATTACCCTCAGGGAAATTTTCAAAACTAGGCTTTCTGAGAATACATATTTTTTCCATTGGAGCACATTTTCATGAGATTTAGGCATAAAAAACGAAAAATAAAATGTGCCTAAAAATTACCCTCTAGGGAAATTTTTAAAAATAAGCTTTCCTAAGATATTTTTTTTGTCCGTTGGAGCATATTTTCATGAGTTTTATGCGCAAAAAACACAATATTTAAAATGTACCTCAAAATTACCCAACAGGGAAATTTTCAGAAATAAGCTTTTCTAAGATATTTTTCCATTAGAGCAAATTTTCATGAGTTTTAGGCGCAAAAAACGCAAATTTAAAATGTACCTAAAAATTATCCTCTAGGGAAATTTTCAAAAGTAGACTTTTCTATGATATTTTTTCTATTAGAACATATTTATGAAAGAACTTTCAATTTTATTTCATCTCCCTATAACTCTAATTCTTCAAGAAAAAAATAATTGCAATTAAATAAAGGATTCAATTAAAGGACCCAAGACAAATTATTGTTGAGAATAGAATTTAATAAAAAAATTAATTAAAAATAATCTCTAATTCACCAAAAAGAATTAGAAGATGTCCAGCCATTCAAATTACATATCTACATAAAAACTAAGCAAAGTTTATGCCAAGGAAAAGTGAATACATGAGAATTTATGACAATAGTTTATGGGCCATCTTTTGATAGCGTGTGGAGCTCTAGTGGACAATAAACAGAAGAAAAGTAAAAACAATAGAACAAAAAAGGGTATCTACTAGATACTTTCTAGAATGTAACAAGCAAGCTGCCATTTATTACGCATAAAAGTGACAACGACAGGGTTGCATGTGGCTGCTTATTTAGTAAGTAGTTTACGGTTGTAAGAATTGTATGAATGTATTGTGCTACTATTTAGCAATAGCAACAAAAGCAGAGCGTAATAAGCTTACAGCAGAGAAGAGTAGATAGGTAGTTTAGAAATATATAGTTACGCATTTGAAATGGAAGCAGATGCAGCGAAGAATTTTATATTTCATCACCTGTGTTGACTTGTGACGCTGGGAGCTTTTTCTATTGCCCACTCACTACTACTTCCTAACATTTATTTTCCCTTTGTCTCTCTAGGACACAGAGATATTGAAGGTAAGTGGCAAATAAAAGAAAAATAAAAGTGTCTATAAAATGAACAGGAAAAAAAGAAACTAAATGAAATGTTAAAATGCTAAAACGAACGTAGAAATTGCCGCAAATTGCTAAATCGTGACTGGCGTAATTTCAACAAAGTTGCATTAGAACAAGAAAGAGATAGAGGGAAGGGGAGGGGAAGAGGGAAAGGGAGAGCGAAAGCGAAAGGGAAAGGGAAAGGGAAAGAGAAAGAGAAAGAGAAAGAGAAAGAGAAAGAGAAAGAGAAAGAGAAAGAGAAAGAGAAAGAGAAAGAGAAAGGGAAAGGGAAATAGGGAGCATGTGCTCTAACATCGAAGGGTTAAATAAGGAGGCCACAAAGGCCGTAAGTATAATAAATGCCGCATTAGAGAGCAAAGCAGGAAGAGGAGCAAGGACTACACACTTTCCAAGCATCACACGCCTTTCTTTTTGTTTTTACTGAAAAGGGAAGCAAACGCTTTGCTTAAAAGGTATAGGCGCAATTGAAACCGCTTCAAAAAGGTTGCACGCCTAAAGGTATGCAAGCACGCAAAAACAGGGAAAATGAAAGTGATATGATACGCTTAAATGGCACATTAAACAAAGTTTGGCGCTTACAAATAAAATTTTTTAATTCATATGCGCGTCCTAAAAACACATACCTACACACAGCTAAGAGAGCAAGGGCCCGCCGCCCAAAAGTGGGCACGCTTCATTGCTAAATCTTTCGCCTGCTTTTCCATTTTGATAAACGATAAGTGATGATTCACTTAATAAAGCGAGCAATAAAAAAGTTCTTCGTACGCTTAATCCTTTTGCGCACTAAAGAGAGAGTGAGTGAGAGTAGGTGTGATAAAACTCTTTTCGTGCATAATTAAAAAATAATAACCTTAACGACCCTCCTGCCACATGGCAAGCCTTAAGCTTTATTTTTAGCATGCGTGTGCATAACTTTAATATAATAATAATATAATACAATGGCGCTATTATAACTCTGACTAGTTTTATGGCCGAGCTTCTCTCCCAATTCGAGGTGTGCTCCTTTTTGTTTTTCCTACTAATTGGGTGGACCTACAGTTTTATGCCGGCTCCAAACGGCGAATGCATTTTTTGTGAGAAGCTTTTTCATGGCAGAAATACACTCGGAGGGTATGCCGCCCACTGCCGAGAGGTGACCGCTGCTCTTAAAAAATCCAATAATTGGATTTTTACTAATTAGAAAAATTTTTCGGTGTTTTTCTCGGACCGTGGTTTGAACCCGAGACCTCTGGCATAGCAGGCGAGCACTCTACCCACTGCACCACAGCGGCCACATAACTTTAGGCGCAACAAAACAAGAAAAGAATTATAATCAACGCCTTAGGCACAAACGCATTATACTTTTGCTTTATTATTTAATGAACTAAGTAACTGGGTATGTTGTCAGAAAAAAGGCTTAAATAGGCGCAAGTGTGAAAAACGTAAAAGCTTAAGACGCCGAAATGGTTTGGGTTGGTCATGCACAAAATAAGCGAAACACAACAAAAGCGAAACACAAAAATAGCTTGAAGGGCAGCAAATGCGTTGGGGGCAGCTGCTAACTAATCAATAGTCTACACCAGGGCCGTGCGCAGGAAATAGCCTTGGGGGGGTTTTAATTTTGGTTTGCATTCGCATACATTTTTCGCTAAGATAAACATATTTGCTGAAACAGATATCCAGACCCATACACCATAAATTTAAATGTTCTCTAACTTTTCTGAAACTCATTATGATTCATCAAAACCTAGTTAACCAGGTCCTGAATAGTACACGGAAAGAATTTTTTACTAGAATCAATGCCGAGACAAGAAAACTTAGACTTGATTTTGAACTTAGAAAATAATTTCCTAATATCAAGAAAATCCAAGAAAATTGGATTTTAAATAAATAACAGCGTTGCCGTTTTAAATTCTTGAGATTACCCAAAAAAATATTCAAATTACCCATAATTGTCCAAAATTCCCCATACAAATTTTCAAATTACACTACCCGACAAAATTTCAAAAATTTTGATATCCTCGACATTTTATACATCTTGTATTTAACTTATTTTTTGCATAAAAACAAATCTTTTATCCGCCATAATTCCGTCACTTTAACGTCGATTTTATGTGGAATTGGAAAGGGTATTTCATCATCTCAAAATGAAATGAAATGAAATAACATAAAACTCAAGACGGTAATGGCGGAGATATTGACAGATTAGTAATCCTCCTTTTCTTCTTAGCGCGAAAACTGAAATTTCAAAATATCTCGAAAACTGTTCTACTTTTGAACCATTTGATGACATATTTGGAATCAGCAGGAATACATAGGAATCAAATTTCGAGAATATTTTTTTGTCGGGTAGTGTTATCAAGAGATTTCCAATAAACAAGTATTTTCAAATTTATTTTACTTTATAACGGTTTGTATTTTTAAATTCATGTGCACATATTTGTGTTTAAAAAAAGTTATAAAGAAACAAAACAAGTAAGAGAGAAATGAAACATTAAATAGTCCGATTTTCTTTAATTTATAAGTACCTCCAATTCTGTGGGTTGTTTATGCAAATATTTATAAAAAAAATATTGTAATGATCTTAGCAATTTAAGTGGCGAAGTTTTAGCCCAAAATATATGGTTGGTTGTAGGGGAGCTATATGTTATAATGGTCCAATTTGGCCGATTCCGACAAATGATCAGCGTATCTTAACAACTGAGGAACTAGCTTATGATTCTGATAATATCGGTATATATTTTGGTGGGTCTACTTTTTCTCCTTCTGGAACTTTCGACAAACCTGTTTTGGCTCAATTTCATGTTCATGAAAGGTATAAAACTGCTTATTTTTTTCCTAGCTAACTTCTTACTTTAATGGGCTTATGATATTTGCTTGTAAATGTTCGACCAGCCGGTAATTCAAGATTAAATAAATGCTGCAAAAACTCATGCACACTTTCACACAAAGCGAATGTAATAGAAACTCGTGAAAATAATTAATTTTTTTATAGGTATTATTATTCATATAAAACTATTAAAAGGCGAATTCCCCAAAAATTCCCCAAATCATAGCACTCCCCAAAAATTACCCAAATATTAAAAAATTCCCTAAATTTGGGGAATTACCCACAAAACGGCAACGCTGATAAATAAGTAAAAATTCTCTTGCTTCAAGTGAAATTGGATTTTAAATAAATAATACCGATTTCACACAGGCGGTTAATAGAGTAATTATCCACATTTTCTTCATTAAGTCAATAATGAAGCTCGATTTTCCATACAGAAGTTCAATTCTTAATGGATCCATTACTAATTAATTGAATTTTTAATCGAATAAAAATCCAATACAACTCTGGGAGGTAAGTTCGTTTTTTTTTAATTTTGAAATTTTCAGTGTCAACCATCAATTAGTTTTGGCATGAATTTATTATCCCAGCAAACAATCTCAGAGCACTCATAATTTGGAATCGGATATGAATCAAAAATATGTGTGAGCTTAAGCTTTAAACAGAACCGATCGCCGGACATGTTTTCGCGTGGTGCGGCGATGACATTTGTTTGCGAATATCGCCCAGTAAAACAGAATCAATGCGAAATTGCCATATGCATATTTTTTTAATTACGATGTTTCCTTACTTCTTCAATTGACTCTTCTCTTCTGTACACATTTTCAATTTTTTCCACATCAAAAAACATAAATTTTTGTTTTATTAAATGTTTTTATCAAGTTCCAAATAATTTATTTGACAGGCGATAGCGTCCAAATTAGAAATAAGTTTCTATTCTGACGAATTTTCACTGCCGTGTATTTTAGTCATTTGAACGCCGCGGCCGACGAAAATTCGTCCGACGCTGATTCTGTTTAAGCTATAAGGAAAAATTTTTATAATTTTTTTTTTGTTTTTTTTTTTAAATGATAATTGAAATGCAAATTCAGCAAGAAAAATTTTACTTCGCTCAAGAAAACGTTTTCTTATTCATTTTACATTTTTTTTTTCGCTGTATTTTGTTGTTCCAATTCGTCGAAACACAATTTTCTTAAATTCTTCTTGATATTAGCAAAAAGATTTTCTTCATTTAAGTAAATTTAAGAAAATATGTTCTTATTTATTTAAACATTTTTTTTTCAACATTTTTTTTCTATAGATTTTGTTAGTGTTCTTGAATAAGAAAATAATTGTCTCATTTTTGGAAAACTCAATTTCTTATTTCCAGTAATAATTAAGTAAATTTTTCTTATTTCCCTAAAAATTTTCTAAATTGAGTTCAAGAAAGCATTTTTCTTGATTCAAGTATACACATTTCTTTCCGTGTACTGTTTACAGTACTTGTTAATTGAAACTGCTCACTGTTTTCACAAAATGAACATTTTTTGTTATCAGTACCATTTTTTTTAAAAATGCCAAACGAACATATGCTACACAACTTTGTAATTTCGGAAAGCTCCAAGTGCAATTCAAAGTGCCGAACTTATGTATTGGCCAACCTTATTTTTTGCAACTTTTACCAATTATTCTTCCGTAAAATTATTGTAACTAATATTGTCAAATATTATGAGTCAAAATTCAATGCAAAATTTATAAACTGTATTTTGAAAATTTTTGCAAAATCATTGCAACTTAGATTTGGTCATGGGGGGGTTTTAACCCCCAAAACCCCCCCGTGCGCACGGCCCTGGTCTACACGCTTTTAATCAGCAAACAAAGTTTTATTTATCTCGTTTCTGGCATGTGTGCCAAAGGTAGGGAGAGTGAGTGAGTGCGTGAGTGAAAGAGTGGGGTTTCTAAGGAAAGGGATGTAGAAAAAGGATAAAGTATTGCATAAGCATAATTATTAAGCAACTCATTATTTACTGTTTATTTAGGCATGCTTTTGTTTTGAACCGAAAATGCTTAATTGCCGAATAAATTTAGATTTTGCTTGTTACTAAAAAAAATTCCTTAAAAACTTAAGTTAAGTGTTAATGGTGGGAAAATGAACGTGTTGGGCGTAGATTCTACTTAAAAAAAAAGAGCTATAGTCCGCTGAAACGGGTCAGCTGCTTTTGCTTAGGCTAGGTGTGGAGTGGCTGCCATAGAGGCGCACTTAGGCCAGTGCAGAGGCACATTGTGATACCACAAGAAGAAAACAGATTACTCCTCCTTTTTAAACCAGTTTGATAACCTAATGAAATTTACCAGGTCCTTTATGTCGACAACCGCGACTTTAGATAGGCTATCCAGGAAAGGTGTCCCAAGAAAATGTCGTCTGGCGCCGTTAAGAGCCGGGCAACGGCAAATGAGGTATTCGATTGTCTCCTCTTCCTCATCATCTTTGCAGCTTCTGCAGCATTTACGGTAGGGTGCACCCAGTCTCTCTGCATGTTTCCCGATGAGGCAGTGTCCTGTGAGCACCCCCACAAGGTTCGAGATTTCCTCTCTGCTTAGAGTACATATTTGACGAGATCGCTTGTGGTCCCAATTCGGCCAGGTTTGTCTTGCTGTTCGACATACTGCGTTCTGTTGCCATCTATCGCTTGCTAGTTTATAGATATGCTGTTTAAGCATTAGCTTGCATGTGGCAAACGGCATACCTATCCGTTCTTTGTCAGGAAGAACCTGCTCGGTAGTGCCTTGCCTTGCAAGCTCATCTGCCCTACAATTTCCCTCGATGTCCCTATGTCCCGGGACCCACACGAGGTGCAGACGGGTCTGTTTGGTCATCTCCTGCAGAGATCGGCGACAGTCCAGTGTTAGTTTAGAATTGAACGAATTGGAGCCAAGAGACTTAATTGCTGCTTGGCTGTCGCTGAAGTTGAATAGATCCCTGTGGATAGGTTAATTTCCTATACGGTTGACAGCCTCCATTATAGCTGACACTTCAGCCTGGTAAACGCTGCTGTGGTCGGTTAGTCTAAAAGCTAGCTGTAGATTCAAGTCATGTGAAAAGACTCCACCTCCAACTTTGTTGTCCAGTTTCGAGCCATAGGTATAGATGGAAACGCTGCCTGGGGTTGGTTAGCACCGATTTGGCTCTTCCCACGCATCCCTATTTAGAATCCTTGTTTCGTAGTTACTGTCTGTCTATTACTATTGTAGTAGTACAGCGGTCCGTACTACCGGGTATAAAACCTAATTTGCTTAGAATGCTAGAGTGTCCTGTGGCTTTTGTATGCCATCCGGATGACTCTCTTAAACGTAGAGCTGACGTAGCCGCTACTTTAAGACCTGCTAAATCTAATGACAAGATATCTAGAATGGCCTGCAGAGCATCACTAGGCGTCGTCCTGAGTGCGCCACTTATGCTGATCATGCTAGATCTGTGGACCCGGCTCGGAACCTTTTGCTTAACAAAATTACCTTTTGATGAATGCTTCTGCTAAGGTGGTTTGTTAAATATGGGTTAAAATCTTTGCTAACACAGTATATAAATTTTTGTACAATGTTATTTTTATATTTGCTTGAGCAGAACTCTTACACAATACATATTTATTGGCGCCACATAGCTCCGAGAACTTGAAAATATTTTTCTGACAGCTAATATAAAATGGCCGGGGGACGGTTGGTTCGTGCCCAAAGTAAGTGTGCTGAAGAAGATACGATCTTATGGTTTCTGGCTTAGCTAACTTAAAGCGCAATAACTTCGAGCTTTGTATTTTGCTAGAAGCGTCATGCACACAGGATTTATGGCTTAGCTAATGAATTCTTTCGCTCTTGGACTAGGATTCCACTAGCTCTGTACCCATTTCTCTGAAGCCTGGAAATACTTCTATGCTTAAGCAATTGTAGTTCTGTTTGGTTTGTGCTCTAGCTAAGTCCTTTAGCCAAACTGATTCAATGCCTTTGCTCGTACAAGATGTCACTGTTTATAGACTGATTACGTAAGACTATTGCACCGAAATTAAGCTTGAAAACTATGCTCCCCTTTGCTGAAGAGAAATGTATTGGTTTATATTCAAGGTAATAGTGTTAGGGATAAGTGCATATTTGGTTTGTAACTCAGCTAATTTAGATCTAAATACACTGGATCACAAAATGAAATTTTTTGTCTGTACTTTGGACGTGACTATCCTATCTATATGTAAAATCGGTCGCTGATTCCGAAAATCGGGTTCATTTGAACTCATTCATTTCATTTGGTTCTATTGGAAGGTTTTTGAGATATCGGCAATTTACCGTTATTTGGCCAATGGCTCCACTTAATCCTGTATATCTCTTTAGCGCAGTGAGCTAATTTCCTTGGGATGACAGAAAACGAAATAAAATTAAATTTGCTTTCCATGGCTCCTATAACATTTTTCCCTAACTCTCATAGTTTCTGAAATATTGACGATTCAATTTGAATTTTTTCGATTTTTACAATTTTTTTAAGAAAAAATTGACCTTGTCAGGCAATATCTTTAAAATCAATGTTTTCACCTTCGGTTTTACTCCTTTACGTGAAGCTCCATTCCATCAGCAAAAAAATAAGCTATCAACGAAGAAAATCTATGGTAAAATGGAAAATTTATAGGCGATCAAGTAAATACAGCCAAGTCGCGCAATGCTACTACACGGGTATATTTTATGCATGTTATACCCGTAAATGGGCTCGTATCTACAGCGCTGCCAATACGCTGCTACTGCAGATGTGTAGGTATTGTTCAAAAATTCAGTGTTACACTATAGTTTGTTTAATTTTTAAATTTGAGGTGTCATATGAAAGGGCTTTGTGTGAAAATAAGTAATTTATAATAATTTTTACAAAAAGAGTTGCCACCTGTTCAAAATTTCATTTTTACGATATACATAGTAGTTTGGTTTTTAAATTTGAGGTGTCATATGAAAGGGCTTTGCCTTAAAGTTAGTAGTTTATTTTTACAAAAAGGGTTGCCATCTTTTCATATGAAAGAAAACTAGAAAGAGAAAGAGGACTGCGACAAATGACCTTTTGGAGGTCGCTTTAAGGTTAACATATTCTAGAAAATTATTCGGCATAAAACTTCACTTCACAAAATCTTTGTATAAAAAATCTAGGTCCACAGAAAATAAAAATAACCAGTGACGATCTAGGTATATGCTTCATTTTATATTTTATTAATAAGCTTCTATGGGCTTACATCCCATTCATATTCTGCCAATTTTAAGCGGAAGTCAAATTTAAAATGACAATCAAAAAAATTGTCAGATGTCGCAATATGTGGTCTTCCACCCTCAAATTGTCTCACAGTGTAATCGAAAGCCACAGCATCGAGTGGCAGGGTTTACTAGGGCTGGGTAAGTCGACTTCGACTTTAATCGATAATCGACTTTTTGCTAAAAAAAAATCGACTTCTACAATCGATTGTTGTGTGTGAAAGTTAGTCGAAAATCGATTAATTGGCTCGACTAATCGACTAATGGCGGTAAAATTTTGTCAGTACTAATATATAAAAAAGCGTGTTAGAAATTGTAGCATCTAAATTTTAGATTCTAAAATAAGAAAAGAAGCGTTCGCAGTTCGCAGCTGGCACTGTTTAGCAGGAAAAACAAAAGTTAAAGAGCACGCCTCCAATTGGGAGATAAACGTAGTCACAGTTACATATAAACGCGAGTGTATTAAACATATATAAAAACGTTTCTTGAATATGGCTCCAAGTGTAGTGTGGAACTCCTTCAAAAAAATGGAGCACGGAAAGTTCGTCAAATGTATTATTTGTAAGAAAACTTTCCGCTATAACAATAGCACATCGTCGATGCGGAGCCATCTCGTATGTATCCATAAAATGAACGTTCCAGCCAATAAAAGGATGACTGACGTGGAGGATTCCCATCAAAAAGTAAGTCGGGAAAATTTGTATATAATGAATCACGATCCGATAAAAATTATTTTTTCCGGAGGGTATCGGTGGTCTCACAGATCACAAAAAAACAAAGTCCCACCCGCCCGACGCTTATAGTTCAGAAGATATTCCTTGTTATAGTAATGTGTGTAGAACAATTTTTGCGTTGGCGGTCTTCGGCCGCGCTTTAAAAAATAACCCTTAGCCGGCACAATTCTCTTGCTGGATTAATATCAATGGACTAATCGGCTCAGCTTGGATATAATGAACCAATTTCCTTTATTTTTCATTTATTTATTTGGGAATTTTTCAGTGAAACTTTCAGGAAATATTCTCTGGATGGCAATTCATTCATCTAATTTTAAAACCTTCAACTATTATTAAATTATAATATTAAAGATCTCCAGAAAGAGAATTCTGCCGGCTGAGGGTTATATTTTTAAAGCGCGGCCAAAGGCCGCCAACGCAAAAAGGTGTTCTACACACGCACATTACTTTAACAAAGAATATCTCCTGAACTATAAGCATCCGGCGTGGTAGCATATTGGAAATTGTTATATAATATTTTAATTTTTGCCACATTTACCTTTTAGGATATACCGGACACTGAAAAACCATCTTGGTCACAGAAATACATTGTAGGACCTCTTGATCAGTGCATGCAAAATAAAATATCGTTCAGTGGTAAAATTTTTAATGCGATTTAATTTTTTTGAATTTATATATCTATGTATATACTTATACTAGATAGAGGTGAGGAAGAAAATCTAATTGCAGTTCAAGAACAAGAGCTTCAAAAGGAAAACGATGATGACGATATATGGTCTTACATTGATGACGTTGTGAGCTCCAGCAATCTTCATGCAGATACAGATGAAGCTGGAGGATTACCAATTCAATTACGCCAATACTTAACTCAGCCAGCTGTAAGCCGCAAGCAAAATCCGAATCCCTTTATCGTTTGGGAAAGCCTGAAATGTGAATACCCACAGCTTTGGAAGGTAGCCATGCAATTTTTACCTATCATGGCAACCTCCGTACCATGTGAAAGATTGTTTTCCCATGCCGGTCTAATCGCTAATCAACTCAGGAGCAGTTTATCACCTCAACATTTAAATGAACTAATTTTTTTAAGATCACTCGATGAAGATATGTGGTAGAGTCTCTAAATATGGACATGATTTCTTGGGAAATAACACTGTCACGGTAAGGTAGAACAAATTTTAATACGAAATGCAGACCACCCACGACGTTATTGCAGAATACTGAAGTTCAATGCTTCGTTAACAAGAATGTGTCAAAACCAGGGACCGTAAAGATAATGAGTTATATACAAAAAGTTAATTTTTAATAATAATTTTCTGGGTTTTTTTTTTCTGAGAAAATAAGTTATTTTTTCATTTTTATTTTTCGCTTAGAAAATAAATGTTAGTTTGTGAATTTTATTTTTCGCTTAGAAAATAAAAGTAATTTTTTGAGTTTTTTTCCCTCAGAAAATAAGTTATTTTTTAGTTTTATTTCTCGATCAGAAAATAAAAGTTAATTTTTGTTTTATTTTCTTGCTCAGAGAATAAAAGTTTCTCAGTTTAATTTTAGCTGCAATTGTCGACTTTGCCACATAAATACGTAGGTAAAGTTTATAAATAAAAAAAAATTTATCCTATACTTTACCTATTTATATGGGGAAATCTGTAATTGCAGTCAAAATTAAACTGAAACACTTTTATTATCTGAGCAAGAATTAAAACAAAAATTAACTTTTATTTTCTGATCGAAAAATAAAACTAAAAAATAACTTATTTTCTGAGGGAAAAAAACTCAAAAAATAACTTATTTTCTAAGCGAAAAATATAAATCAAAAAATAACTTATTATTATTATTATTATTATTAAAAATTAACTTTTAAAATATAACTCATTATCTTTACGGTCCCTGGTTTTGATAGATTCTTGTTAATGAAGCATTGAACTTCAGTATTCTGCAATAACCTCGTAAGTGGTCTGCATTTCGTATTAAAATTTGTTCTACCCTACCGTGCTGTGTGACAATGAAAAAGCACTTTTGCGAGACATACCTCAGGTTGTAAGTCTACACCTTTTTCAGTTTGAATTCAAAAAGTTCCAATTGATATTCAGAATTTCCATTTGAAATTCAGAAAATTACATTTGAAATTGAGAAACCTTCATCTTGTGTCTTTTTTTTTATATAAAAACGCAAACAAAAATGTTCACTGTACCAAGTTATAGAAATGTATCAACTTTTCTAAAAAAATCTTTTAAATATATTAAATTGCAGTCAACATCGCGTGATACCATATATTTGTATATTTATTTATTTATTAAAATTGGTAGGAAAAACAAAAGGAGCACACCTCGAATTGGGAGAGAAGCTTGGCCATAAAACTCGTCAGAGTTATAATAGCGCCATTGTATTATAAATTTATAATAAAAAATTATAATTATGTAGCTGTCTAGCCATAGCGCCAAAGGCCTTAAGCTATTTTTTTTAAAGCGCGGCCGAAGGACAGAGAGAGAATTGTGCCGGCTGAGGGTTTTTTTTGTAAAGCGCAGCCGAAGGCCGCCAGCGAAAAAAGGTTTTCTACACACATATATACATATGTGCGTGTTTTTTTTAAGTGCCCTTCATCGGTAATAGTCTGCAGTTTCGGGGTTTTGTTTTGTAAATTTTACAACTTACAAACTTCTCCGGTCGACGGGACCTCCTCTACAACCCCCGTTATCTCTTTTTTTTTCAACGCGTGGTAGACTGTTGGAGAATTTTCTCAGCTAATACACCAAACATTATAAACAAGTGAATTTTCAGTGCGACAAATTCCAGAAAAGAGGAAGGGACTTTAATTAACAAATGCAGGAAAACTATTAACATTTTCATAAAAAATAGTAAATATATTTGTTAGTAGACACTCCTACTACACCTCCTGTGAATTTAATTGAAACATTTGCAACGATATAGAAATTATGCAAATTGGCACGACTTATGAACTTGCAGCTTATAAAGCTTCGGATATGCCATCATCCAAGCCTTTCATCTGCGTAAATATGCCGAAACGTGCTAACAAGTCACAATATATCAATTAGTTCCATTGCATCCACAAGGTAATCCTCCCTACGGAAAGACTGAATTAAAATAATTAAAAAATAAAAATTTAATCAATTACCGTACCAGCTGACGTTGCTTTATTCTTAACAGCATAATATAGTTGATTGCATCTTTGGTTGATTGATTTGCCAACAGGGCCATTACTCAACTAAAGAAGGAAAAATTGCAGGAAAAAAGTCGAAAAGTCGACTTAAATCGATTATCATAGCCGACTAATCGACTTCGATAATCGAAATGATAAAAGTCGAGTCGAAAATCGACTTTTCGCCGAGTCGACCCAGCCCTAGGGTTTACTAGTAATTCTTATTTTTCATCGAGTTGATCGAGCATCGCGGTTGTGGTATTGGAATAAAGACTTTAAATGTTGCTATGTTGTCAGAATCTGGCCGCAACTACCCAAAAAAGGCTATAATGCAGCTTCGGTTTTCTGTGGTTAATACTATTTACTATCAACTTTGGATGCCAATAACATGAAATGGCCTTGAAAAAGCCTAATGTATCAAGTGATTTCCTTCCTCTATCCGTTATTGATTTTAAAGCACTTCATGGGGATAGAGTCGCCGCACCGTTTGGTGACCAGTAATATGAAATCCACCGCAATTCAAAAACTTCACCTTTACATTTCCTACTGGGTGCGCTTGCTTAGCTGCCATTAAAAAGTCATGATCATTTGAAACGTTCGCTTCATACAATTAAATGCGATTTTGAATACGTTTGATAAACTTCTAACTTTCTACTTTCCCTTGCTTATCATAAATTACTTAGCAGATCTTTGCATATAAAATTAATTTCTTTAGCCACTCGTAGAATTTTTATACATACATACATATAGATGACCTAAATTGCTAGATAAGAAAACTTTTGCACAATATATCCCACTTGAAAACTGCCACGCCCAAACAATCAATAAAAAAAATATTTAAACGCTTAATAAAATTGTGTGTAAATGTTTGGTTGATGAGCTGGGCGATGGACGATGGGCGATGAGTGTTGACTAATGATTACGACCGACCGCCGCCGCCACAAAAATTAACTGCAAGTAGTAAAGTGTCATTTGCGTTGGGACAAAGTTCAACAAAAATTAAAATATATCAAAAAAAGTTACAATTACAAATAGCAATGAAAATATTGCATTTACTGATTGCGAAAGTGTAACGAAACTAAGCCAACTTGAGGCTAAATCAAGCACTTCACCAAAAAACGACAAACGGAAATGACGATGAAGAATGTGTTGGGCGATTGTGGCGCTTGAAAGTGACATTTGAGTGCATTGCATACTTTTGGGGGCGTTTGTAAACTTAGATACTCGGAAATTAATAAATTGCGAACGTTTATTTAAAATGAGAATGTAGTAAGAGCCTATACACACTTGCGACTCAATCGATTTAGTCGAATGTTGATTTGCATGGGAATGTATGGAAGCATTCACACTACATTCAATTAGTTGTACAACTGAAACAGTTGGATTTGCAGCCCAATTTCATTCCAACTGAAACAGTTGTACAACTGCTTGATCAGCAAGGCGCCCTTCTACGTATTCACACTTGAGACAATTTAGTCGAACGACTACAAAAACAACAGTGATATTCGTAGTGGAAAGAGTTGCCATGCTGACAGCACTACTTTTGTTTCACTTTTGGTAAATTGTAGAGATTGAATATTTCAATTAATATTTTCAAAATGTTTAAAAACAAAAGGTTCGTTTCTTATTAACTACACCATTTCCAGATGGATTTTAGAAAGCGTTAACTGGATTTTAGAAAGGGGAAATTGGATTTTAGAAATGTCAATTGGATTTTAGAAAGGGGAAATTGGATTTTAGAAAGCGTTAAAAGGATTTTAGAAAACAAAATTGGATTTTTGAAAGCGTGAATTGGATTTCAGAATGTGCGTTTAAAATAAATTTTACACAGAATTTTTCGAATAGAAATTCTTTATTGCGTATGAAAGTATAAATTAATAATTATATAAATTTTCGAAAATCCAATTGACATTTCTAAGATCCAATTTCCCCTTTCTAAAATCCAGTTGACACTTTCTAAAATCCATCTGGAAATGGTGTAGTTATAGACAAGAATTATCTAACTAAGGATATTTACTTCCGTTTTCATATGTTTCTTGATATTGTTGTCCTCTTCAAATGTCATTAATCGCATTTTAAAATAGAAATAATGAAAATGAAATTTCATGAAAATTATTAATGGCTGATTTTTACTATTTTTCCGTTTCTTGTACTTCTGTTCGTTTCGCCTTTATGAGCGTAATTCCTTCCGTTTTTCTCTTTTCATTTACTTGACAGCTAGTTGCTAGTTTAATAAGAAACAAAGCCAAACAATGTATGCACTTTTTGTTTATTTTATTGTTTTTTATTTATTAATCAAGTTGACAGCTGACAAGAAGGTGCTTTCATGTAAGAATGCAGATAAACTTTAACAATTTAATACTTCATCACTTTATATGAAGACCACTAATGTAAAATTTGCTGAGTAAAATGTGAACATTGGCAACACTATGTCATTGTCAATCGCACGACTATTTAGTCTCAAGTGTGAATAGCTGCCACCGATTCAACTAAATAGTTGGAGTAGTGTGAATACAACAGTCCAATTCGACCAAATCGATTGAGTCGCAAGTGTGTATAGGCTCTAAGGGTAGCTGCTGTATGGCCCCTCACGGAAAAAAAAAGTTAGTTGCAAAAATAAATATATTAAAAAGTGATTTATATTCAACTAATTTTAAAGTAGCTTTAAATAAATGCAGCGCGGGACAGTTTCTTGTATATGTACATATTTATATGTAAACACATGTTTTCAGATCTAAGTATGCCAAGATTGTTTTTTCCTTTTTTTGGTTACCGTTTTTCAGCTTCACTTCCCATTAAACACTGAAAACGAAATTCTCAAACGGAGAAAATATTGTTTCATATTTATCATTTGAAAATTAACATAAATTCAATTGTTTCTCAAATATTGTTTATCAACTTGAGAACGATTTGCGAAATTTGAGGAAAATTTGTTTCGCATTTTTACCATTTCTTGAATTTCGACATCAAATGCAGGATTAAGTTATTTATATTAAACTACAAATAAAGTAGTTGAAAAGAAACTCAAGATAAAGTTATTTATTTTAAACTACTAGTAAAGTAGTTGAAAACAAATGCAGGATAGGGCAATTGACTGCTTGCTATGACATCGCCGTGTTAAAAAAGTCAGTTCATTGCAAAGGAAAAAGTCACATTTTCAATTAGTTGTTATTGAAAATAAAGTAGTTTATAAAGTGATTTAAAATTAATTAAATTTCCTACAGGGGCAGTTTAAGATCAGTTATTCGTATTAAACGATCACTGATGCTGCTAGAATCAAGGCAAAATACTTCGAATTCATCAGCCTAAAAGAGTGTGTTAAATTTAAGCTTTGGAACCTAAACCCAATTTTGTGTCACCCTAATGTGCTGCTAATACGAAGGCTTTCGCGAAGTTAGCTGCAAACTTGTAGGTGACATTGGGACTGAATACTTAAGAAACTTTTACCTACAAGAAAACTAACTCCATGATGGCTCCCTCAACCTATTTACAACAAAGAACTTCCTATTCTGTTTCCAGCAGTTCAGAGCGCCACGTAACACCACCGAAGATAAGATCTGTAAATTCCTATATTATCCAAAAAATCCTGAATTACATTTAAATAAAGCTGTCTTTATACCGTTTTTAAAAATGAACAATTCGTTCTTCTCATTTCATCTATTTCTACGGCTATTATTTATTCCTCATTGCTGAGCGAATAAACACTAGGGCTTCGGCTACTAGGCAAAAAAAATTATATTCAGTGATCTTGAATCGGTATCCAAAATAGTTGTAAAGAAACCCTTGGAATTTACCAAAGTGACGGAGTTACTCTTCAGTCTGAGTGCAGGCTTTTAATGTAGAGATGTTAGGGTTCGAGAACTTTTTTGGTAACACTACGGACTCCCACAGTCTACGAATATATGAAGCCCTTAACGCCAGCCAGTCTTATCTAATCTAACCTACCCACTTCTAGCCAAATTTATTCACTTTTTGGATAGGGTTATTGAAGCCATAGAATGTGGCCATATCATGACTGTGACCAAAAAGAAAACATCGAAGCTATCAATCGCCTATCAAGACCTCTTTTGCTCTTGTGCTAACGCTAAAAGTCAGCCACTCATAATATTCGGTTCGTGAACAAGATGCTCGATATAAGTACAGTTACTATTTTGGTTGCTGTCTCAGCTAAGCACAGCAAAGTTTTTATAGCTTGAAGAGCAGAGAGATGCTAGTTATATAAAATATATACTTTTTTTTAGATATTCCCAAGTGCTGATAACACGTTAATTTAGAAAGTCTCCGTTATATTACAATAAAGACAACTGGAAAAGTATTTTGCAATCGGTGCCATTAGATGGACTATTTCTTTACTCAATCATTCCGCTGATAAGAAAAACTGCAGTTAGAGATGGTAATCTGCTTATTTTGCTTCTGAAGGTTTTCTTTTTCCTAAAAGGTCGCCTTTTTCAAACATCTGAGTATGTCAAATACATGCATACGTAGTTTATGTGACTTGTGTTAACTAATATAGACATAAAGTTGCCGGATTAAGTTTGAGAAGATTTCTTTGACTAGTACTATTTGCTTACGAAATTAAAATGATGCTGCAACTAAGTACTTGAGCGGCTGAGTGGAGAGATATGTACATATGTTTTATTTTCAAAATTTTACACAGCTATATATATATGTATACATGTATTTACTTCTAAGCAGGGACTGTAACGGTTATGAGTTATATCCAAAAAGTTGATTTTTAATCATTATTTTCTGAGTTTTATTTTCTGCTCAGAAAATAAGTTTTTTTTTGTGTTTTATTTTTCCATCAGAAAATAAAAGTTACTTTTTAAGATTTATTTTTCCCTCAGAAAATAAAAGTTATTTTTTGAGTTTTATTTTTCGTTTAGAAAAAACATTTTTTGTTTTATTTTTGCCTCTGAAAATAAAAGTTATTTTTTAAGTTTTATTTTTCGTTTAGAAAAAAAAAAATTTTTTTTTTGAGTTTTATTTTTCTCTCAGAAAATAAAAGTTATTTCTTGAGTTTTATTTTTCGACCAGAAAATAAGAGTTATTTTTTGAGTTTTATTTTTCCCTCAGAAAATAAAAGTTATTTTTTGAGTTTTATTTTTCGTTTAGAAAAAACATTTTTTTTGTTTTATTTTTGCCTCAGAAAATAAAAGTTATTTTGGGTTTTATTTTTCGTTTAGAAAAAAAAAATTTTTTTTTGAGTTTTATTTTTCTCTCAGAAAATAAAAGTTATTTCTTGAGTTTTATTTTTCCCTCAGAAAATAAAAGTTATTTTTTGAGTTTTATTTTTCGACCAGAAAATAAGAGTTATTTTTTGAGTTTTATTTTTCCCTCAGAAAATAAAAGTTATTTTTTGAGTTTTATTTTGCGATCAGAAAATAAAAGTTATTTTTTGAGTTTTATTTTTCAACCAGAAAATAAGAGTTATTTTTTAAGTTTTATTTCTCCCTCAGAAAATAAAAGTTATATTTTGAGTTTTATTTTTCGTTTAGAAAAAACATTTTTTTTTGTTTTATTTTTGCCTCTGAAAATAAAAGTTATTTTTTAAGTTTTATTTTTCGTTTAGAAAAAAAAAATTTTTTTTTGAGTTTTATTTTTCTCAGAAAATAAAAGTTATTTCTTAAATTTTATTTTTCGACCAGAAAATAAAAGTTATTTTTTGAGTTTTATTTTTCCCTCAGAAAATAAAAGTTATTTTTTGTGTTTTATTTTTCGTTTAGAAAAAACATTTTTTTTGTTTAATTTTTGCCTCAGAAAATAAAAGTTATGTTTTGAGTTTTGTTTTTCGTTTAGAAAAAAAATTTTTTTTTTGGGTTTTATTTTTCCCAGAAAATAAAAGTTATTTTTTGAGTTTTATTTTGCGATCAGAAAATAAAAGTTATTTCTTAAGTTTTATTTTTCGATCAGAAAATAAAAGTTATTTCTTGAGTTTTATTTTTCCCTCAGAAAATAAAAGTTATTTTTTTAGTTTTATTTTTCCCTCAGAAAATAAAAGTTATTTCTTGAGTTTTATTTTTCCCTCAGAAAATAAAAGTTATTTTCTCAGTTTTATTTTTCGATCAGAAAATAAAAGTTATTTTCTGAGTTTTATTATTTTGCTCAGAGAATAAAAGTTTTTCGGTTTACTTTTGGCTGCAATTGTAGATTTCGCCATATAAATAGGTAAAGTAGATAAATAACTTGATATTGAATTTTATAAATACTCCGCAACTGGTAATGCTACATCTACATCTACATCTCTAGGTACACTAACTTTTATTTTTTTTTTTTTTTTATAAAAAAATTGAATTTTAATCATTATTTTCTGAGTTTTATTTTCTGCTCAGAAAATAAGTTACTTTTTAAGTTTTATTTTTCCCTCAGAAAATAAAAGTTTTTCAGTTTAATTTTGGCTGCAATTGTAGATTTTGCGATATAAATAGGTAAAGTATATAAATAAATTTTTAATTTTTTTTATTTATAAACATTACCTACGTATTAATGTGGAAAAATCGACAGCTGTAGCTAAAATTAGACTGAATAAACTTTTATTCTCTGAGCAAAAAGATAAAACTCAGAAAATAACTTTTATTTTCTAAGCGAAATATAAAATTCAAAAAATAACTTTTATTTTCTGAGCAGAAAATAAAACTCAGAAAATAATGATTAAAATTCATTTTTTTTATAAAAATCAAAAAAATAAAAGTTAGTGTACCTAGAGATAGTACGCGTTACGGTGATTACATCTGTGTACTTCTTTTGCGTTTAGCATTTCTGCTTCAGTATGATTTTTTTTGTCAAAATTTAAAAAATAACGATTATTTGCAATCCCTGCTTCTAAGTATTCTGCATACATTAGATACTTAATCTGCAACAGAGAGTACCTACAGTGTAGGTCCTACACTCATATGTTTGTTGAGCTGAAGGAACTGCAAAGAGCAAAAAGTAAGAGGAAGATAACGATATCTGTACTGATGACATCAATGTGGATTTAAAGAATATAATGGAGCTGGAATTTCGCAGGCATGATTCTTATTACACACGCTTACTTACCCCCTTGTCTTAAAACAATTTCGCACATGCTCATGTACGTATGTATATATATTTATGTATATAGAAATACATTAGATACTTACATTTTTTAGAAAAAAGTGCAAAGAAGAAGTGAAAGTAAAACTGAAATGAAGCAATAAATGTTTGATGTTTGTCAGGTGAGGCAAGGCAAAGTAAACAATTTCATTTCATTTGAGCTCTCTGTTGTTTATTGTCGGCTAAGAGGTTTCGTGCATTCGCAAAACTACAAGTACGGGCACCGTATCATAATACGGTTTGAGTTGCTGGTTTTATGAAATGTTCAGCAAATCCATATGGATTTTTAACTAAATAGCTTGAGGGCGTTAGAGCGCACGCTGAAATGAACTTCAAAATCCTTATCAAATAAAACAGAAATAAGAAAAAAACAACCAAAAACAAGTAAGGAAGCCTAAGTTCGAGTGGAATCGAACATTAGATACTCAGCTGTATGCTTTCATTGTTTGTTTGCGTTTGATGGAAACACGGTGCACTTAATATAAAGCGAGTGCTGCATAAAGTGGGCGTAGTCACGCCCATTTTCTAAATT
Source organism: Urophora cardui (assembly GCA_960531455.1). Lineage (NCBI taxonomy): Eukaryota > Metazoa > Arthropoda > Insecta > Diptera > Tephritidae > Urophora > Urophora cardui. The sequence continues at coordinate 111,935,918 of OY482673.1, read as the reverse complement.
TTTATCAGTCATCCAACTAAGCATATCAATATTATACTTTGTGCAAAATTTCATTCCTTTATGACTTCTAGTTACAAAGATGTCACGTTACAAATTCCCAAAGGGTGTTCCAGAAATATCTTTCTTAAAAAGTAGGCGTGGTCATAAACCGATTTCAATAAATTTTTGCGTGTCCATTAACACAAGTTATAAAAGTGTATAAACCAAGTTTCGTCATAATATCTCAATTATTTGCCGAGTTATAGGCTAAGAAATCTCGTATATCCCTTTGTGTAAAAAGAGGCGGTGCCACGCCCATTTTCCAAAATTTTTCTATTTGTTGCTTCCGGTCTATTGTAGAAATCATACCACAAAATTTCAATGAATTATCTTTACATTTGACAAAGATATCGCTTAAAATGTTTTTATTAGGCCACTTTATAATACCCATATTTAAAAGTGGGCGTGGTCGTCAACCGATTTCGCTAAAATTTTCAACATGTATTACTACAAGTAATAAAAGTGTACACACCAAGTTTAGTCATTATATATTCATCATTTGTCGAGTTATGGGCTCAGAAATCTCGTATATTCCTGTTTATAGAAAGAGGCGGTGCCACACCCATTTGCCAAAATTTTTGTGGTTTTCGTTTTATGTCCGCAGTTGGACTCCTGCTATAAAATTTCAATGATATATCTTTATATTTGACAGAGATATCGCTTAAAATGTTTTTATTAGGTCACTTTATAAGACCCATATATAAAAGTGGGCGTGGCCCTCAACCGATTTCGGAAATTTTTCGTCCAAATATTTGACTAAGTAAGTGTATCACGCGTACCAAATTTCATCGATATATCTTCAACGGTTTCTGATTTATGACTCATAATGTTTGCCCCTTAATAAGTGGGCGTGGCACCGCCCATTTTCCAAAATTTTTGTGTTTTTCGTTTAACGTCCGCAGTTGGACTCTCACGCCAAAATTTCAATGATAGATCTTTATATTTGACAGAGATATCGCTTAAAATGTTTTTATTAGGTCACTTTATAATACAAATATATAAAAGTGGGCGTGGCCGTCAACCGATTTTAACTATTTTCCGTCAAAACATTTGTCTAAGTAAGTAAATCACGCGTACCAAACTTTGTCGATATATCTTCAATGGTTTCTGAGTTATGACATATGAAACCTTCAAGGTTTGACCCTTAATAAGTGGGCGTGGCACCGCCCATTTTCCAAAATTTCATCAAATTTCTTCCTAGGGGCCTGAGCTCAACACGTGGGTAAAATTTCATCGCTCCAGCTATATTAGTGACTGAGATACCAAATTTTCGATTATTTCTATATAGGAAAAGTGGGCGTGGTCATGGTCCGATTTCGCCCATTTTCAATACCAACCGTCCCAGTCTCGATACCAACTTGCATTTCAAATTTCATCAAAATATCTCAATTTTTGCGCGAGTTAGAGTGTTTACAGACGGACGGACAGACGGACGGACAGACGGACGGACAGACGGGCGGACGGACAGACGGACGGACGGACATGGCTAAATCGATTTCTCTTTTCACCCTGATCATTTTGATATATATAAGTCTATATCTATCTCGATTATTTCACTCTGTTACAATCCACCGTTATGTGATTAAAACTATAATACTCTGTGTACTAGTACAGCTGAGTATAACAAGCAAAACAAAGAAAACGAGCCAAGTTGAGATTTGAAAACTTTTTTCATTAAGTGAGAATATGTACGTTGACAATAAAGGACATAAATATGTATGTACACATATACTGACATAAATATATGCCTCGGAGCGTGTGTTGTCAATTTGAGTTTGAGTTACCAGCACATGTGCTTTATATGTAAGCAAACGGGACAACTATTTCGGCAGCTTTCTTTTTGCATACAATTAAGCTTTTCAAAAAGTTCACTTGAATTTGACTTGAATGTAGAAAACCTGTTTTGGGCAGGGATTGCAAATAATCGTTATTTCTTAAATTTTGACTAAAAAAATCATACTGAAGCAGAAATGCTAAACGCAAAAGAAGTATACGGATGTAATCACCGTAATGCAGAATACCTCTAGATGCATTAACTTTTATTTTTTCGATTTTTATAAAAAATTGATTTTAATCATTATTTTCTGAGTTTTATTTTCTGCTCAGAAAATAAAAGTTATTTTTTGAGTTTTATTTCTCGATCAGAAAATAAGAGTTATTTTTTGAGTTTTATTTTTCCAGAGAATGAAAGTTTATTCAGTTTAATTTTAGCAGCAGCTGCCGATTTTGCCACATTAACACGTAGGTGAAGTTTATAAATAAAAAAATTAAAAATTTATTTATCTACTTTACCTATTTATATGGAAAAATCTACAATTGCAGCCAAAATTAGACAAAAAACTTTTATTCTCTGAGCAAAAAAATAAAACTCGAAAAATAAAACTCAGAAAATAACTTTTATTTTCTCATCGAAAAATAAAACTCAGAAAATAACTTATTTTCTGATCGAAAAATAAAACTCAAAAAAAATCCTTTTATTTTCTTAGGGAAAAATAAAACTCAAAAAATAAATTTTATTTTCTGATCGAAAAATAAAACTCAGGAAATAACTTTTATTTTGTGAGCAGAAAATAAAACTCAGCAAATAATGATTAAAAATCAACTTTTTGGATATAACTCATAACCGTTACAGTCCCTGGTTTTGGGTACAAGAACATGGCTTCTGGATTGAAGTGAAGAAATGTTAGTTTAATAAGAGAGATTAGTTTATCGTTTTTCTGTAGCCTTCTCCATTTTATTTATGAAGATTTAGTTTGAGAACATGCACAATGAATTTTTTGGCAAACAGATTTCCTAAACCTATTAAACCTTTTACGTTCACCCAAAAGCTACTTTGTTCAAGGCACTTTGAAAATGGTTTCAAAAGAACGCTTTTTTTTTGTGGGAGAAAATGGGTTAAACAACAATTTTACAAAGTTATCCCTCAAGCAATTCTACTATATAAACCCAAACTTCATATTTCAATAAAATTTTTAACCCTTTCACTAATTATGTTTACTAGCAGCACTGGATTAAAAATTTGCCAAAGTCTACTAAATGGACATTTAACAATTCTTAAGGTATACAAAATATTTAGGGGTTTTTTCATAATGTGCTGGGGCTTACTTTACTAAAATGGAATTATTGTACACTCTCTCAGAAAATGATTTTGAAATGGCTGCACCGTGTACTTTTTAGGTTCATATTGCTCACATAGACTTGAATTCAGTTTGGCATCCACATCCGTGGTTAACCTGGTAAATTGGCATCACTGAGTCTACTTTAAGGTATAAAAGCAAGTGCTAAATAAATAAAATGAAATTTCCACAAATTCTTACCTTTCAAAGCGACCTTTAACAAGCATGCATGCACATATTTACAGACATATGAATGTACATATGTTCGTATCTACATATGTACATAGGTAAGAAAGGCAATTACCTAAAGGCTCAAATGTGCGCATAGGAAATCATCAAGATTTGTCTGACGGAAATAAAATCAAGGCAGAAGCACAGCAGGAAGTAATTCACATGTACTTATGTGGCTTTTTCTTATGATTATGTGTGCATTTGAGGCTAAGTATGTAGATACATATATGTATGTAGGTATAGATATATATTTATACCCACGCTTGAAGTGAAGAATCTTTAAAGCATACACCAACAACAATCAGTGAAGAGCAAATCAACCTTTTTAGAGGCCCAGTATTGCGACATCATTAGAAAGTTAAGAGTTTCGAATAGTAGACTGAATATTGAAAAAACGTATACTTTATGACTGAACTATATATTACTGGCTGACCCGGCAGACGTTGTTCTGCTCAAATTTATTCCCATGAAGCCTAAAGAAATGTCTTTGATTAGCATATTGCTTACCATTATTTTAGAGTCCATCTTAATGACTGCGAATAATAAAAAAAATTGTCTATTCTCTGAATAAAACTTATATATGTAGTTATATTCGCCGCGGCAAAATTACTTCCCCAATCCCTATCTCAATCTTAATCTCTATCTCCATCTCCATCTCTATCTCTATCTCAATCTCTATCTCTATCTCCATCTCTATCTCTATCTCTATCCTACCCTAACCCTAACCCTATCCCTATCCCTATCCCTATCCCTATCCCTATCCCTATCCCTATCCCTATCCCTATCCCTATCCCTATCCCTATCCCTATCCCTATCCCTATCCCTATCCCTATCCCTATCCCTATCCCTATCCCTATCCCTATCCCTATCCCTATCCCTATCCCTATCCTTATCCCTATCCCTATCCCTATCCCTATCCCTATCCCTATCCCCATCCCTAACCCTAGCCCTAACCCTATCCCTATCCCTATCCCTATCCCTATCCCTATCCCTATCCCTATCCCTATCCCTATCCCTAACCCTATCCCTATCCCTAACCCTAACCCTATCCCTATCCCTATCCCTATCCCCATCCCTATTCCTAACACTATCCCTAACCCCAACCTTATCTCTATCCCTATCTATCTGATTTTGTCTGAGAACTTTCTATTTTTTCATTCCACAGCCATTATGGAATAATTTCACACAAAAATTTCATAAAGAAAACTCTATTTACGATTTTTAAGAACTTTTTCGGAGGGATTTTTCAAAATTTTCTTCGGTAAAAACCTTCTAATCGAGAATACGAACAACTGACAAAAATTTTTGCAGAAATCGGTCCAGCCGTTCTCATTTTATGAAGTGCTATAAATTTTTTACACCATTTTTATATACTCGTACATACATACATATGTATATAGATAGATACGTCGTTTTATTATACAAGCGACGATTTACTGCTTTAAAATACGAATATTACCTACTTTGAATTTTTAAGTTTTCACAATTGTATACTTTTTATATAAGCACATGCATTTAATTCAGTAATACAAAAAGTCAAACATTATTACTATTATCAATTTACTTACATATATTTGTATATAATATACATATGTATATATGTATATTATGTACTTACATCTTTGTGCACTTTCAAGTATTTGAAAATCACCAAAACTGCAATGGCAAATATTTGCGTTGCGCTTTAAAAAGTCAAACTGTCAATTTGAATTGTCTCTGCCGACGTCGCCGTAGCAGCGGCAGAACAGCAGCAATCAGCGTTATACCGTTTAAAATAAATCAATCGCAGTCTTTCGTGTGTGAATAAGAACTGAACTTTTTATTTTCTTCAATCGTTCTTAAACCTAATTAGCTTAAAGCTCACTTTTTTAATTTACTCGCTAAGCTATTTTATTAGCTCAAACTTTAAAATTTTGTATGTGGTTAATATGTAGTTATTCTCGTTAGATAAATTTCTCTCTTGCAGATAAATCTTAAATTTCTATAAATCGTTTACTACTTTGTGGTATGAGCAGTGTTGCCACTTCAGCTATTTTGTAGCTAGATTTAGCTATTACTTTCGACGTTTAGCTATGGAAATTTGCATTTAGCTATTAGCTATTTTTTTAGTTATATTTAGTTTAGTTTATTCTTTAGCTTTTTTTTAGTCAGTTTAGCAATTTTAGAAATGATATTTTTTCTGTATTTTTCTCACTTTTGCACAAAATATTATGACTTTTTATTTACCAAAACCAGAGTTGTAATTATTATAAGAGAAAAAATAAAAATAAAAAAATAATTATTATTGAAAGAAACATATCGCTAGCCTAGAGTGCAAACTGTGTAAGACCATTTTTATGAAAAAGTGTATTTTTATGTAGAATGCTAGAAAAATCAAATACGCACCACGGTAAACAAGTCTGTGATACTTGTCATGTTTGTACTCGTTGCTATTCAGTGATACGCAAATTGTGTAAGTCCAAAAAACGAAGAAAATTGTGTAAGTCCAAAATTTTACATGAACAGAAATTTTTTTTTATTTCGAATTTTTTTTATTTTTTGTTTTTTGTCTCTCCTACAAAGTTTGAAAAAAGGACTTACACAATTTGCACTCTAAGCTAGCGGTATTTTAAAAGTCTTTCTATAATAGTTATTTCTGAGATATTTTTTTAAGTCATTTTGTAATAATTATTATAAATGAGAAATTTTGTTTTATATCTTCAAAGACTTTTATATTGAGACAAATTTGAAAAAAGTCTTTGAGTAATTATTATCCATAACAAATTGTTTTTGAAGTCTTAAAAGACTTCTTCATTGTGTGGGTAGAGTGCTCGCCTGCTATGCCAGAGGTCTCGTGTTCAAACCACGGTCCGAGCAAAACACCAAAACAATTTTTCTAATTAGTAAAAATCCAGTTATTGGATTTTTTAAGAACAGCGGTCTACTTTCGGCAGTGGGAGGCATACCCACCGAGTGTATTTCTGCCATGAAAAAGCTTCTCACAAAAAATGCATTCGCCGTTCGGAGCCGGCATAAAACTGTAGGTCCACCCAATTAGTAGGAAAAAACAAAAGGAGCACACCTCAAATTAGGAGAGAAGCTCGGCCATAAAATTCGTCAGAGTTATAATAGCGCCATTGTATTATTATTATATTATTATTATTTCTACACCGGGCATTGCAATATGTGTCAATTTCATTTTAAAAATTTCACACGGTTCATTAAAAAAAATTGTTAGATTTATGCGATGCCACTGTCAGCGTTACAATATAATGCAAAATAGCCGTCAAACAGCCGAAATGAAATCTTATTGCCTTGCCATATACCCTTTTCCATCAATTGCTACAATGAAGCCATGTGTTCCAGGCCCGACGAGAGGGGGGTTGAGGGGGTCAATTACCCCGGGCCCGGGCTTTAGAGGGCCCAGGAAATCTCAAAATGATATCCAAGCTTTTTGCTTACAGAAAATAAACAAACAACGCCTTTAATCACTTTTCGTAGATAGCAATCATTTTAAGTTTCAAAAAATTCTATAAATCTCTTAACGTGTCTGCACCCCACTTAAGGAATTGTTGGTTTTTGGCGTCGGCTTTGCAGCATAAATTTGTTTTCATTTTCTGTTGCAACAGAAACATTCGGTATGATGGAAATTCTTATACAGCGATATATGTATGTGTATGTATGTATGTAAACAGCGATACGCCGAAAACAAACGAAGCTTGCGAAGCTAAAATTTTCTTTGGTGCTTCGTACAATTGAATTCGATTACTGTTCACTCAGACCTATGGTCTCATGGACAATATTACTCAGTATGACCCATGGATTCAGAAACTGGATGTGCCTTTTGAACAATAATATGTATATTTCTATGTAAACATATTTACTTGATATGTATTAATGTATAAATAAATTAAAGTTCGTAACTATATATTCATTGAATTTTGATTTTGAGAATTTGTTCATTTAGTATGGGGGCCCGTAGTTTTTTTGACCCCAGGCCCGGATTTTCTCTCGACGGCCCTGATGTGTTCTCTAATCGCTTCAAATTGCCAAATGAATTGCTTCACATCTTGCCGGTATAAACACGGCGGGTTTAGATTACCAAACAAAAACTGGTAGTCCGGCATGCCTACTAATTTATTTTAACGCTTATTGGTACATACCCTGCAGTCAAAAACTAGACGGCAGTTAACTAGAATATTTAAGCAGATTAATTGACCATATTTTCTTCACTAAATCGAAAAGAGTGGCAGTGGAAATTATTCCACAAAATCATTAAAAAGCATTTCCACTACTACCAATAAAATAAATGGTAATTAAATATTTTTTCATAAATAGAATTTAGTGGTAGAGGAAATTAAGTTTACGAAAAAATTACTACACTAGATGAAACATTTTTTTAAATTGTAATAAAAAAATAATAACGTTATTCATGCTAGTGGAACGTATTTATATGTTTATGTCTGTACTCGTATGATCCGCTCTGGCACAGTGCCTATTTTACATTTATGTCAATTCTGATATTTTTGTTTTATTTAGTGGAAAAAAAAGTTGATCCAATAAATTTTCACTACCAGTATTTTGATTTAGTGGAAAAAATTTCGACTACCACTATGTGAAATAATGTTAGTGGAATTTTTAAAAGATCCACTCATCCAAAATTTGTTGGAGCTAGAAAATTAGTACCTATCGTTTTGGCTATTAATTTTAGCTTTGAAAAAATTTGTTTAGCTATTTTTTTCTTTTAATCTAGCTATAAGCTCAAAAATATTCTGGCAACACTGGGTATGACCAGCATTGCCACTTTGGTTACTTTGTACCATAATTGGTTAAAATTTTTCGTTTGGTTACTTGGTTACTTTCGGCCGATTTTGATTACATGGTGTACTTGAACCATAGTTACGTTAAATTTTTAGTAATACGCTTTTAATTTTTCCAAACTATAAAATATTTGTTATCCAAATTGTTTTGTTGTATTTTTTTAATCAAAATCCAATAAAAAATTAAATCAAAGAATTTTCGTTCTAAGCCCTAAAAAGTTTTCAAGTCCAAATAATTTATATGACAGGAGCCAGCGACCATATTAGAAATAAACCTATTCTGGCGAATTTTCGTCGGGCTTTTTGGTTCTGTTCATTCTCATATCAGGCCTTGTTTTCAATTGTTGATAAAACTCTACGACCGGGCGATATTTCGCCAAGCGTTGGTTCTGTTTAAGGTTGAAATATGTAAAACAAGTAATATGTTTTAGTTTTTGTTAACCGTATATATTGTTTTTCTTTCGAAAAAATAGCTCTAACGTTAATGGGACATATGCCTATATTATAATTTCTTTTGGTTACTTTTATTTTGTATTTTGGTATATTTAAAATTTTTTTAGTGGCAACGCTGCTTGCAAGTAAAGTTGTTGAACAGAACTATTGTCTTGCTCTTCTGAAAGTTTTCGCTGGTATTGAATAGCAGCGATACCGTTCCAAATTTTATGAGCGGAATGAAAATTGACAAATAGCGGAGTGTTTCGGAGTGACGGGCGAAAGAGAGAAGTGAAATTACGGAATGATGTCAAAAATAAGCAAATCAACAAAGAAATGTGAATATGGGAAAGCAAACGCAAAATTTTGTTTTCGAATTAAGAAACATATTTATTAGAAAGTAGCTGACCCGACAAACTTCGTTCTGCCCAAAATAGATTTTTTTATTAATTTCATTTCAAAAATTGTTATTACACCGGTATTATTTTTAATACAAAATTAACGATGTTTCACTACTACATTATGTATACAACTTCAAAAATATATAATTTTGGTATTCAGTTTAAGGCTGCACGATACACAACATTTTTCGATTTCCGTCCCGGAGCGTAAATAAATATCGAGGACGGTTTTCCAACACGGGAACACGCCACATAGAGCTGACCATGTGAAAAGCGGGCATTTCTAGGTTTATGCCGCATAAGTAGTGATTTCTATGTATGTACATGCCATGAACGCTTTTAGGGATAATTAGCCTTAAAAATTAAGAACGCATGGGAGGTGCCACACCCCCTTTTGCCAAAACTACTGTTTTTTCATAAGCATGCTAGGGCAAACAAAAAAAATGTAAAAACCAGCTAATGAGTTTTTATAATTTTAACTCACCTATTGGTTTTAGCGAAATTGGTTTGCAATTTTCCATGGAATCGCGCACAAAACAAAGATCAAAATGTTAAAAGTTGCCAATGCTTGTTGAGATAGTCCATAAGCATTGCCACTGTGGCATACAAAATTGAAAGTAGCAATTTCTGAATATACACAGTTGATTTACTCAAAGAAGGAGTGGCGTAGTGAAGAGGTCAAAATCGGAGTGAAATCTTCCAATTGGAGTGACAGCGGCATCGCTGTTGAATAGTAAGCTTTTTCGCTCGATTTTTGTTGCTCGTTCTTATTGTATGAAGAGAGTGGTTAATGGTCTGCAGCACACTTTTGGAAAATTTCGCACTTTCCGTTGCTCTTTGAAAATTTTTTGAAATGTATAGAGTTGATAAGATTAATAATGCAATGTCCAATGCTAATCATCTACACTGTATTTACATGATCTCCTATAACTTTTCCATTTTACCATGGATTTTCTTCGTTGATAGCTTATTATTTCCTAATGGAATGGAGCTTCACGTAAAGGTGTAAAACCGAAGGTAAAAACATTAGTTTTAAAGACATTGCCTGACAAAGTCATCTTTTTCTTCAAAAAATCGTAAAAATTCGAAAAAATTCAAATTGAATCGTAAATATTTCAGAAACTGGAAGAGCGAAAAGTGTTATAGAAGCCATGAAAAGGAAATTTAATTTTCTTTCGTTTGGTGTTACCTTAATGAAGATAGCTCACTGAGTTAAAGTTATATAGGATTTAGTTGAGCCATTGGCCAAATAACGGTAAATTGCCGATATCTCAAAAACCTTCCCATAGAATTAAAAATGAACCCGATTTTCGGAATTAGCGACCGATTTTACATATGGATGGTCGTGTTTAGAGTACTTTTTGGCTGTAGAGCAGTGTTATTGTACACGTACAATAATTTCATGACTTTTTCAATCTTCAAAAGTGCAATAATTTCAACGATATTCATTTTATGAGAAATATAAGATTCAAGTACTGTACCACAGAAATTAAGTTTATTATTCACTCAACGTGTTGTTTACACATCACTGATGTAAAATTCTAGTAACTCTGGCAACTCTACATATGTTTTTATTCTTGTGTGTTTGTTGCATTTTTCTCTTTTTGCTTTTTCTAAGATATTTGAAATAATACAAATATGTACCATCTATTTATTAAAATTAATATTAATATAAAAACCAAAAATTAAATTAAATATTTCATTTCGAAGAAAAAATTAGGAAACGCAAGATGCGTATAATACTATGTTCATGCTCAGCCTGCATTTAGCATTTCGGAAACAGTTTCGCATTTAGCCTTAAATTTTTCGAATGGAAAAGTGTGGCAACACACTGGCAATACAAGAACCAAATACCTACAAGATTACGCATATAGAGCAGCAATGGGCACACGAGCTCCGATGATGACATCACTCTACATGTAATTAACGAAAGTAAACAAAACAAAGAGATCAAAATTGATACCAAAGCGGTTGGTATGTTTGGTTTGTAAAATTAGTGTATATATCATTATAAATTCTTGTCATATTTTTTTAATTAGATCCTCAACACCTGATACATATACGTAATCTGTTTTATTAGATCCGTTTGTTTCGAACTTCTCAAATGCGTATTTATAAAATACGGCAGCATTTTTGCAAAATGTTGCATTTTAAATCCAGCATGAACATAGTATTAGGCCGCAGGCGTAATTTTGAAATGTACAATAATCTTGTTCAAAGTACAGTAATTTGACGGCTCTGGTACAATCATTTTTCTTCTCCGAGTTGCCAACCCTGATATCAAGCATTTTAACAAAGCTTTCGTTGTCCGTTGTTTATTCTACAGCGAATATTTGCTTTTTCTAATTTTTAGAGATACGGTTATAAAATAGTATGGTGGTATGTGGGACAGTATACATACATACATATATATACTATTTCACTATTTTAATAGTCTTTTTCCTTCTTTTAATGCTTTTTTTTTGCTCTTTGTATGATTATGTATTCTTTTTGCTTTTTCGATTATTTAAATTAATATAGTAGGTACTTAAATAATGTTCAAAGAATTTTTTTATATAGATTTCAATTACCTATAAAATATGGTGACTGGCTCTTAGTAAACTTTTGAAAATTTAACTTTTTCTTTTTCGGGTTCAAATTTGCATATATTTAATTTTAATTAAATGTTTATCGTTTTTCCTTATTATTTAAATTACCGATCACATTACTCTAAACAATTTTGTTTTTTAAATCCTCGTCGCCAGTTATGTTCTTTAAAATAAATCAAACGCAATCTTTCATGTCTGAATAAAGGTTTTGGCCCAATGCACGTTTGCCTTGCTTGCTTGGCTTTGAGAAATGTCAAAAAATTTTTAGCTCTACCAAAATGTATGCAAGTTGGCAAAATGGCAGCTTTACTTCAAGCGCTTGAAGCGCTTGCGAGTTTAGAATAGCCGAAATCTCTATTTGACAACGCTTTGAAAGCATTGACATTAAGTTTGACAATTCAATTTTTAATATGGCTGCTGGTATTAGGCACTAGGTGTATTCCCTAACAGAAAATTATTACAAATTATTAAAAAATTCTAAGAAATATCAGCTTTTTCCATTTTTTTACGCAAAAAATTTACGGAAGAGGAAAAAACTCTCAAAACTTGTTTAGCGCTTCGAGTCAACATTTTAGGTTTGTTTCTTAGAAAACGTGGCCGCTGTGGTGCAGTGGGTAGAGTGCTCGCCTGCTATGCCAGAGGTCTCGGGTTCAAATCCCAGCCTGAGCAAACACCAAAAAATTTTTCTAATTAGTAAAAATCCAATTATTGGGTTTTTTAAGAGCAGCAGTCACCTCTCGGCAGTGGGCGGCATACCCTCCGAGAGTATTTCTGCCATGAAAAAGCTTCTCACAAATAATGCATTCGCCGTTCGGAGCCGGCATAAAACTGTAGGTCCACCCAATTAGTAGGAAAAAACAAAAAGGAGCACACCTCGAATTGGGAGAGCAGCTCGGCCATAAAACTCGTCAGAGTTATAATAGCGCCATTGTATTATTATATTATTATTATTTTTAGAAAACTAGCAGCTAGCTGTCAAGTGAAATGAAAAGAGAAAAATGGAAAGAATTACGCTCCCAAAGAACAAAACGGACAGGAAATCAGAAAACGGAAAAATACTAAAAATTAGCAAAAAAAAATTTTAATGCTATTTTTGGCTGTTAATTGTCATTTTTTTTCTAAATAAACATTTAATTTTCATTATTTCTATTTTTAAAATTTAGCAAAATTCAAAAGTAATTTTGGAGCTCTCTATGGTTGTTACTCTCACGCTTTGGCTCTCATTCTGCTAATTTTTTGGTTCAAGAAACGATTTGCTAGCACGAACTTGGATAACTATTCATATCTAGCTAATAGGAAACAAACCTTTTGTTTTATTTCTTTGTATTGCCGATTCAGCTGATTAATATGACAGCGTTAAAAGCTACCATTGGGCTATAGAAGCTCTCAAAGAAAAGCAAAGCAAACAAAGCAAGGGAACATTGGTACAAAACCTCAAGAACTGAACTTTTTATTTCCTTCAATCGTTCTTAAACCTAATTAGCTTAAAGCTCACTTATTTAATTGACTCGCTAAGCTATTTTAAAGTTTAAAGCTTAATGTTTACATTTTTGTATGTGGTTAATATGTAGTTATTCTCGTTAGATAAATTTCTGTCTTGTAGATAAATCTTACATTTCTTTAAATCCTTAACTACTACACTACCTAATACAATTTACTTTCAAAAATTTCTCATGCCCATACAACTTGTATCTACCTATGGGAGTAACCGAAATTGAACGGCGCGCGTAAAAAGCAAATTCGACTCCCAATTTTTGTTTTGCGCGACAGTTGAATTTGAGCATTGTGCGTGATTGTTTAGAAAAAAATTGATACTTGCTTACGATATCGTGTGTGTTATGTATATATTCCACAAAATAACAAGATTTTCTCGGATTTTCTATAATTGTGGCATGAAGTGTTTACATATATGTAAAAAAGTGACAAAGGTGACTTAAATTACTATATGCACCAGAATAGCAACACTAATGTTGTATATGTATGTATGAATGTCCGGAGATTGGCTAATCGGTAAGCATGAAGGATACACAAGCAATTACATACATTGTGTGTTTTTATAAGAATAACAAAAATGAAAGCAAGAAAATTAATTTCAGATGGTAGTGAATATTTTTAATATAACCTGTAGTGGTAATCGTCTGGTTTTTGCTTTTTTATGGCGGGGCTGACAATGTCTCATCTCTGTATTCATAACCCAACAAGCGTTGTGGCGAGTGTACGAAAATTAGCTGCGATATGCAATGATCGCACTGAGAACGGACTTAAAACCAAAGTTAATTTTTTAATGCTCATAATTAGTATTTTGGAAATCGAAATTGATGCGACGAAAAATTAGTAACAGGGTAAAATGTATCATATTTTCCAGGCATTGTATAAATAATAGTTATTTTTTAAATTTTGACTAAAAAAATCATACTGAAGGAGAAATGCTAAACGCAAAAGAAGTACACAGATGTAATAACCGTAACGCAGACTACCTCTAGGTGCATTAACTTTTATTTTTTCGATTTTTATAAAAAAATTGATTTTTAATCATTATTTTCTGAGTTTTATTTTTCGCTCAGCAAATAAAAGTCTTTTTCTGAGTTTTATTTTTCGATCAGCAACTAAAAGTTATTTTTTGAGTTTTATTTTTCCCTCAGAGAATAAAAGATATTTTTTGAGTTTTATATTTCCCTCAGAAAATAAAAGTTATTTTTTGAGTTTTATTTTTCGATCAGAATATAAAAGTTATTTTGTGAGTTTAATTTTTCCCTCAGAAAATAAAAGTTATTTTTTGAGCTTTATTTTTCGTTCAGAAAATAAAAGTTATTTTCTGAGTTTTATCTTTTTGTTCAGAGAATTTTAGTCTAATTTTAGCTGCAGCTGTCGATTTTGCCACATTAATACGTATTTATTTATGTATATACTTTAGCTATTTATATGGCAAAATCTAAAATTTCAGCCAAAATTAAACTGTAAAGCTTTTATTCTCTGAGCAGAAAAATAAAATAAAAAAATAACTTTTATTTTCTGATCGAAAAATAAAACTCAAAAAATAACTTTTATTTTCTGATCGAAAAATAAAACTCAAAAAATAACTTTTATTTTCTGATCAAAAAATAAAACTCAAAAATTAACTTTTATTTGCTGAGGGAAAAATAAAACTCAAAAAATATATTTCAATCTCTGAGGGAAAAATAAAACTCAAAAAATAACTTTTATTTTCGAATCGAAAAATAAAACTCAAAAAATAACCTTTATTTTCTGAGGGAAAAATAAAACTCAAAAAAATAACTTTTTTTTCTGATCGAAAAATAAAACTCAAAAAATAACTTTTATTCTCTGAGGGAAAAATAAAACTCAAAAAATAAGTTTTATGTTCTGATCGAAAAATAAAACTCAAAAATAGCTTTTATATTCTGATCGAAAAATAAAATTCAGAAAATTACTTTTATTTTCTGATCGAAAAATATAACTCAAAAAATAACTTTTATTCTCTGAGGGAAAAATAAAACTCAAAAAAATAACTTTTATTTTCTGATCGACAAATAAAACCCAAAAAATAACTTTTATTTTCTGATCGTCAAATAAAATTTAGAAAGCAACTTTCATTTTCTGATCAAAAAATAAAACAGAAAATAATCGTTAAAAATCAACTTTTTGGATATCACCCATAACCGTTACGGTCCCTAATATTTTCAGACAAATTCTTGAAATTTCAAATTCTTACCGAAGATTCCTTTCTCAATTATGGACTTAGTTCTTGAATTAAATCTAGCACTATGGGTTATAGAACAAGTAAAAGCGCGGCTGTCTTCGGCCGTACCGAAGACTTCATACCTTTCATGAGTGGGGAAATGAAAAGTTACCTATGTATGTACATAGCCGGATTAAGTTTAATTTATAATTTTAATTCTGTGGGTTATATATGGAAAGATTTATTAGAAAAAATGGTGTCTTGGCTATTTAAATGGAGGAGTTATACACCAAAATGTCCATATCTGAACAATCAGTTAAAATGGAGGAGTTATACACCAAAATGTGTATATCTGAACAATCGGTTGTAGGGGAGCTATAGGTTATAGTGGTCCGATCTTAACAATTTTCGGTAATCTCGTTTGGGCCCATATGGGTACAAATACTTCAAAATTTCACGCCGTTAGCTGTTAAAATGGAGGAGTTATACACCAAAATGTCCATATCTGAACAATCGGTTGTATGGGAGCTATATGTTATAATGGTCTGATCTTGACAATTTTCGGTAATCCCGTTTGGGCCCATATGGGTACAAATACTTCAAAATTTCACGCCGTTAGCTGTTAAAATGGAGGAGTTATACACCAAAATGTGTATATCTGAACAATCGGTTGTAGGGGAGCTATAGGTTATAGTGGTCCGATCTTAACAATTTTCGGTAATCCCGTTTGGGCCCATATGGGTACAAATACTTAAAAAGTTCGCGCCGTTAGCTGTTAAAATGGAGGAGTTATACACCAAAATGTCCATATCTGAACAATCGGTTGTATGGGAGCTATATGTTATAATGGTCTGATCTTAACAATTTTCGGTAATCCCGTTTGGGCCCATATGGGTACAAATACTTCAAAATTTCACGCCGTTAGCTGTTAAAATGGAGGAGTTATACACCAAAATTTGTATATCTGAACAATCGGTTGTAGGGGAGCTATAGGTTATAGTGGTCCGCTCTTAACAATTTTCGGCCATCCCGTTTGGGTCCATATGGGTACAAATACTTCAAAATTTCAGGCCGTTAGCTGTTAAAATGGAGGAGTTATACACCAAAATGTGTATATCTGAATAATCGGATGTTGTGGAACTATATGTTGTAGTCGTCCGATCTTGACAATTTTCGGTAACCTTGTTTGGGCCAAAATGGGCACGTCTACTTCAAGGTTTCATGTCCTTAGCTGTTTAAATGGGGAAGTTATGCACAAATTACATCCAAAAATTTCATGTATATCTGAATAATCGGTTGTTTTCTATATCTTATAGTGGTCCGATTCGGCCGGTTCCGACAAATGATCAGCTGCATGTAAGAACATACCTGTATTCCGAATTTCATTCAGATATCTCAAAAACTGAGGGACTAGTTTGCGTTCACACAGACGGACGGACAGACGGACAGTCGGACAGACGGACAGACGGTCATGGCTTAATCGACCCAGCTCGTGATTCTGATCATATCGGTATATATTTTGGTGGGTCCCCCACGCTTCCTTCTGGTACTTTCGACAAAAATTTTTTGGCACTAAGTTATAATACCGTTTCATTCTCATGAAAGGTATAAAAACACCCTAATCTTAGAACGGGTAGCACTCTTTGGAAATAGATGCATTACACACACACACATGCACCACACACACACACGTATGCACACTCAAACATCGCCGACAACACTCCAAGCGCAGCCAAGCGTTTCCGTTGGCTGTCAAATCGTAAGTGAATTTGAGGCCAATGGATGGCCGCACACACGTTGAGCACACAAGTCCAGCGCACACACAACTGTTGACTTACTGTTGCTGTTGTTGTTTTTGTTATAGTTGCTGCCACGCGAACGGCAGCACCAAGCTCTAGGTACCTGTTGACCTCGATAACGCCAAGGTAAAAAAATGCAATAAATCTTTTTGGCCAACTTGAGATGCATGCATGTGGGTGAGCGAGGGGAAAGCGTACACTTGAAGTAATTTAGACAAACGATTGCTGGGGGCATGTGTAATGCCTGCAGCGGGTACTTCAAAAGCTGATTTTCGTGCGAGTTTCAAATGCTCACACACATGCATAATATCTATGCATGCCCATCACGCCAGAAAAAGTTTTCTCAAGCACACGCCAGCAGCCAAACCAAATTGAAATGGTGGGTCAGTCAGCCGTAGTGCAAATTCGCGCTACAAAAACAACACACGCCACTTGAAAGCGAATGCGAGTGAGAAAATGTGAATGGATTCGCATTGTGCGGCGAATTGCGAAGGCAATAAGCAACTGAGGGTGACGGCCCGTTGAGTGGACTAAGCATTTGTGTGCAGCAAAAAGATGAAGGACCGAAGAATGAAAAAAGGATGATAAATTTTAAGATGTAAAAAATGTAGGGTAA
Source organism: Urophora cardui (assembly GCA_960531455.1). Lineage (NCBI taxonomy): Eukaryota > Metazoa > Arthropoda > Insecta > Diptera > Tephritidae > Urophora > Urophora cardui. Next base: position 111,918,218 of record OY482673.1, on the reverse strand, counting down.
CTATGCCAGTAAGCGACCACCACCCAGTAACCGTCCACTTTTGTCTTTTACTGCTTAAAATAAACAAATTGTTTATTTATATTAAATTTCGACAACTACAAACGAAGCAGCCACTAATTCTAAACAAATGCGTAATTTCATTTTTGTTTTATTTTCAAAAGATATCCTTGTGTCGCCACATTTAGTTTGCTAGTTTGAGTTGAAGTGTGAAGAAGTGTGATTTTTTATTTTTTTTTATAGTGGACCTTCATTTCTTTAAAGTAAGTTTTCACCGACAATTTATTAACAAAAGTCTTTCAAAAGGCTGTTATTCAACAAAGCAATGATAAAAATACGTAATGACAACATAAAATCATTAGAAAATATTACATATTTTAGTAAATTCACCTGTCCGGATACTGGAATGACAATAAGGGTATTTTCCAATAACCGGACACTGTGTCCGGTTACTGGAGAGAGTTAACAAACCTACGATTCCAGTAACCGGACATGCTTTTACTTTGGTATTATATTTAATAATATTTGGTTAAATGTCAATTAATTTTAGAATGAGTGATAAAAATGTGAAGGAAAAGCGAAGTAGGCGTGTTCCAGATAAAGAAAAACTTGAATTGGCGTTAAGTGCTATTCGGAGAAAGTCAATGAGTGTTCGAAAAGCATCAAACATATATGGGATTCCAAAGACAACTCTTCTGGACAGAATAACTGGAAAGGTGGCTGATGATTGTTATCATTTGGGTCCCAAATCCTATTTGACAAACGAAGAAGAAGCTGAAATATGTCAGTGGATAATTAATATGTGCAAGTGCGGGTTTCCTTTGAAAAAAGATGACCTTTTAAATACGGTACAGAAAATTATAAAGGACAGCAAAAGAAAAACCCCGTTTAGATATGATAGGCCTGGCCAAAGGGCTAGATTTATTTTTTAAACGAAATCCGGTCCTAGCTAGTCGTGAAGCAGAAACAATTAGTAAGGGCAGAGCAGTAATTACTGAGGGTTTTATAAGAAATTGGTTTTCTGAGCTCTCTGAGTACCTAAAAGAAAATGATTACGAGGACTTGTTACAAGACCCAGAACGCATTTTTAACGGCGATGAAACGAGTTTTTCGCTTTGTCCAAAAACTGGGAAGGTTATAGCACCAAAAGGCTATAAAAACGTTTATCAAGTAACATCTGGTGCTGAAAAAGATACCATTACTACATTAATAGTTTTCTCCGCCAACGGTAGCATAATTCCTCCCATGGTAATCTTTCCTTATATCAGACCGCCAAAAGACATCGTCAATAGTATACCCGAAAATTGGTTTCTTGGTCTTACTGAAAGCGGTTGGATGAAGAGCGAGACATTTTTCGAATACATCGCCAATTGTGTACATAAGTGGCTAGAATAACAAAATATAAAGAAGCCAGTCATTCTGTTTGTAGATGGCCATAAGTCTCACTTAACTATGGAGTTAAGTAATTTCTGTGATTCCAATGGCATTATTTTGTATGCGTTACCTCCCAATACAACTCATATCATGCAACCAGCTGACGTCAGTTTATTCAGACCTATGAAGGTATTTTGGAAGCAAACAGTTCGCGAGTGGCAAAACGATCATATAGGTGAAACACTTACGAAGAAGCACTTTTGCCCATTACTTAACAAGGTTCTTAGCTGCGAGAATTACTCTTCAACTATCAAAAATGGGTTCCGCAAATGTGGTATATATCCCTTTGATCCAAATGCAGTTGATTATACCAAATGCGTTCAATCAAATTCAATTACATTATCAGAGCACGCTGACGATAATTGCAACAAGACAACAAGATATGATATTGCCTTTGAAGTGATTACAGAACTCTCAACCAAGTTACAAGATCATGGTGTAAATCCCAACGCTGTGTTAGAGATTATAAATACAGCAAAGAGTACTGTTTCAAACCCGCTTCCATCATGTGAAAACGAACCGTATCTTAATGAACAACCGTCCTCTGATCTGACAGATAATCGCAATAATGAAGCAGATAGAAGCCCGCAGCAAATTGATAAAAACTTATCATCGATTTCGTTAATTGATATTACTTTAGATAGCTTGGAGATACCATCAGGTATATTTGTTGTAAGCAATGAAGGCGTGCTGGAGTCTGTTATTGATAACGATAAATCAAGAAATTCCCCTGTAAATAGGGAAGAAGTGATAGAACCAGCAAGTGGTAACGAGATATCAAGAAATCCGTCTGTCATGGCTGACGTTTCCCGGAGCCCAAGCGTTTCTAGTGTCTTGTCCAGTCATCTTTTCTATCCGAAGCCTATTGAATTTAAAGAGAAAAAACTAAACACTACAACAGTTAGGTCGCCCAGCGCTATATCATCAAAGGCTTGGAGGGATATTTACACAAAAAAGGAAGAAGAAAAACAACAAAAAGAAAATGCTGTTGCTGAAAGAAAAAAGGAGCGCCTGGCTAAAAAACTCTTAAAACAAAAGAAGCAGCCCAAAACAAAATCGAAAGTATCTAACGTTAAAGAAAAGTGTCAAACATGTTTTGAGGAACTCACAAGCGACGTGGAAGACGATGATTTAAAAAATATTGGTTGCGACTTGTGTTCTTCGTGGTTTCACCTCAAATGCACTTCGTTAAACGGTCTTTTCTATTTAGAAGCCTATAAAAGTGAATTTATTTGCACATCGTGTGTTCTTTAATATTTCTAATTTTGACAAAAGTATCTTATAATAAGTATCTTAAAAATTCAAACATATTTTATACCAAAGTCTATGAAAATGAATGAAGTAGGTACATATGTGTTAAGTTCTGTTTTTTGTTATTGGAGTATTGTGTTAATTTATTCATTTTTTTTAAGAATTCTTTTTATGTTAATTTTTTTTATTAAAATGTTTATAAAAGTTGTCTTACATAATGTTTATACAATATATACATATATATACAGATGTTTTATAACAAAGCCTGTGAGAAGTAGAAGTATGTATGTTTTAAGTTTCATTTTTCGTAACTGGAGTGCTGTGTTAATTTATTGATTTACTGATTTTTTAAGAATTTTACTTCTTATTTTAATCTTTTTTATTGAAATACTTAAATAAAAACGTTATAACTTATAAAACTATGATTTTTATAAGGAGAAAATAAGTGTCCGGTTACTGGATCTTTACTGTCCGGTATCTGGAAAAAGTGTCCGGTTACTGGCATATTTCGACTTTTTTTACAATCATAATTTTTGTAAAAAAACTCACAGCTTTCTATGGAAATGGTTAACTTTATTAGATTCAGAATTAGTCAGTACTCATTTATTAATTTAGGGTTAGTCAATATTAGTAATATACTGTAATTCAGAGGAGTTTGAAAACAAAAAATTAGTTAAGTGGTCGGTTACTGGCATAATCACCCTATGTACATAAATTGTGTGTGTTTGAAGTGCTGTCGCCGCAGAAGAAAAATGAAGAAAATTTGCATTGGTTTCTTTGCTTACGAGTGTGTCTTCTGAAATGTAAGGAGAAATATGTATGTATGTATTTTCATTTTGCACGTCAAACGCATTGATCCTGTGAGCGCAATTGAGGAAAAATTGATGGTTGTTTGCATTACTGAATGTTATATGTATGTGTTTCATGAGATTATTTTATTCTGCGTTCAGCTGGAGATTTGAAGGGTTAATGTGCGTCTATCGCATGCCTAGAATGAGGCGAGTAAAAAAGACTAAGGTAGTGGTTTTCTGACTGAAGTACTTAAGTCGAATTTGTCTAGAAATCAAACATCAAGATTTCACCTTCCAATCCCCCGTTGGTATATTCCGGTTTGGGCCCTACAGGAGCTGTAGAGCATCTTTTGGCTTCACCACATCCGGGATTCATAACTTGGCCTTCGGGATCATAGCAATAAGCGTTCTATACACCACTTTAAATGTCACTTTCTCTCCTTCGAGTTGGCTCCTTTTGGCGCAACCTTTGCAGCCTCCGCGTATTTTTGTGTGGATATCACTTTCTCTGATAAGCCCGTTAGTGGCGTAAACATTAACAACGCATCAGAGAGTGACTCTCGCGGGTGCGGAGGTGGACGGATGCTGGTTATCATAGGTACTAGATAGGGTTGGTCCCCATACGAAAAAAAAAGTTGTAAAAGTCCGCCCCTAAATTTGAAGCTTATGTTGAGAGGGTTAAGGGACACAAAAAAAAATTTTTTTTGATCCCGCGAAATACCGCCGAAATCGTTTTTTTTATTGTAACTTTGTTATTTTTCATCCGCTTTTTAAAATTTATACGTCATTATTTTCGTATTTCGAAGCTCTATATTTTCTTCTAATGTCCTTTTGCTCTCTGAAGTCAAATAACAAAGTTACAATAAAAAAACTATTTCGGCGGTATGTCGCTGGATCTGAAAAAAAAAAATTTTTTTTCTTTAACCCTCTCACAATAAGCTTCAAATTTAGGGTCGGACTTTTACAATTTTACATATACTAAATTGCTTAAAAAAATTAGTTAAATAATATCTACGTTAAATAACTTCTTTGTGACGTAACTTCTTTGTTTATTAATTTAGTAAAACCGTTTCAAGACAACATTGTCATGAATTTTGAAGCACTTTCATTTGGCAAAACAAAGAGGATAATTCATGGACATACAAATAAGTTAGCTGACCCAACTATGTGAAAATGACTTCAGAGCTCAAAAGGACATTAGAAGAAAGTGTAGAGCTTCAAAATACGAAACTAATGACGTATCAATTTAAAAAATCGGATGATAAATAACAAAGTTACATGAAAAAAACAATTTCGGCGGTATTTCGCGGTGTCCCTTAACCCTCTCAACATAAGCTTCAAATTTAGGGGCGGATTTTTACAACATTTTTTTTCGACCCTATCTAATAGGTACCATCTCTCATCCGCTTCTTAAAAGGCTTCTCTCCCTCCGGCCGATCGCTGCATCTTATTGTCACCCTTAGCCATTTGTTCCTCGATTACGTTGCAGAACCGAGCATTTGTTTCCGCAAAGCCTTGCTTGCCGAAATATTTCCAGCCTTGAGCGATTTCTCCGCGGACCAATTCCTGGCGATTGCTCTATTGGTTGGTAGAATCGACCGCCACTCCCAAGCGCTGTACCACCTCCGGCGCAGCGCGGTAACGCGATTGAGCTTTATTCCCTCTCTGTTACGGACCTTGCCTTGCCCCTGCTCCCGCGAACTCTCTAACAGTTCTTGCTCGCTCGCCGAACTCACTGATGCCGCCTCGTTGGTTGATCCCACGCTATCCAAGTCGGAGTCATCAGTAACAATGATCTTTTGATCTCTGGATCGTGGATTTACCTCCTGGGTGCAAACTATTCAATAAGCACGGGGCCGCATAACACCCTGGATTAGGAGCAGGTACCTAGAGACCAGGATCAAATACCATTTCATCCACGCCGAAGCTATTAATAGAGCTGGAGTACGCGGCACTGATCCCTCTCGCCGTCGTGCTAGATATGGAGTCCCATTAGCAGTCGGTAACCTCTTGGAGATTTCAGTTTTAGGATTTGCGGGAATATAAGTACGTATGTACATAAATTCCTGACGAATTCTTGCCTTGTCCTTGACGTTCCAAAACGACGTACATATGTAGATATTTTAGAAAATACTTGCCAATTCTTGTTGGTCCTTTGTATTTTATCTTCATACGTCCATGATCCAATTAAAAGGTCACGTCAGTTCGCTGGCCGCCATATTTCTTTCGGTTTTAGAAAAAAGTTTCAGGTCCTCATACGTCATTTCCTTTTGCAATTGGCACAGCTGTTTGTTTGGTTGTTCGCGGCTTTATTGGTCCTGTGACGTAAGCAGTATTTGACATTTCCGCCTACTGGCATTACCGTCTCAATATATATACCGTGTCATACGTCTAGTTGTTACTTTACTGATTCTATTCACCTGTTCGTCGCTGTATATGGACATATTTGCAAATTGCGCACTTCATTTTCTTGCGCCAAATCTAATTTCGCTATGCCGCTTGGCAATAAATTTTGTGTTCCAAACGGTCGTTTTAACTTTTTTTATTTGTGTCAAGTGTTGCCAACCACAGTATTGACAGCTAGGCTTAAGAGTTGTGTGTATGGCAAAGGGAGAGGTGGAAGGTTGTTGGGTGCGTCGGTTTACAAATGGCCGTTGAATTTATGTGCGTATGTATGTTTGTATGAGAGAACGCATTGCCCTCAGTTTGACCAAACTTTATTCCTTGGCATATTCTGCTTCTTCTTGTCTTTGTTGTTGTTGTTGTTGTTGTCCTACAAAAGCTGCACACATAAGCCGACAGGTGTCAAACTTTTGCTCGCACCAAAAGAAATGTGGATGTATTTACCTATGTACATTATACCATGGACGCTTATATATCTACATCCATCCATTCCTATCTTACTAAGTGAATTTACTCTGCCGTCCTGGGTGAATTTAGCTTGAAAACAGTCAAAGCGAAAGAACAAACTTACTTCGAAACGAAATGAACCACACAATCAACTGCAAACGAACTGGAATGGCAGACAGCCAAAGGCTAAGTTTCTGTCAAGTTTTACATGTGTGTTTCTAGACACATTCACATACCACCAACAAACGTATATGAAATTAGGTTTGTTTCTTATTAAACTAGCAGCTAGCTGTCAAGTGAGCAGAACGGAAAGAATTGCGCTCATAAAGAGCGAAACGAACAGAAAATCAAGAAACGGAATAATAGTAAAAATTAGCGATTAGTAATTTGAATGCTATTTTTGACTGTTAATGGTTAGTTTTTGTAAAAAAAAACATTAAATTTTCTTTATTTCTATTTCAAAAATTCAGAAAATTTCAAAAGTAATAAAATCAAAAGTATTCGTTTGTTTATTTCTTCAACAGCTGTTTCTTACTTTGGCAGCAAATAATTTCAGCTAGGGAAAATTTTACTAGCTGAAATTTGGAGCTGTCAATGGCTCTCTTCTGCTATTTTTTTGACTCAAGAAACGATTTGCCAGCCGAAACTTGGCTAACTATTCATAACTAGCTAATAATAAACGGACCTATTGTCTGATGTTAGACGTTTTAGGTTGAGATGTAAGAAAAGGCAAAAGGAATGAGTACATGTATCAAAAATGAAGTTAGAGGCGCGGAAATTTTTTTTTCAGGGCGCAAAGTATAAGGGTTCTATTGCATGGATTCTAGTTTCTATAATTTCTATTTATTTGGTGCAAAAAGATCACCCTCTGAAAGGAAATATGTATCTCTATGGAATAAGCAGAAATCATTCTCCGCCAGGATTCTAAAAAGTATCTATCAAATGTTTTAAAGATCTGGGCCTGAAAGCTATTAAGCACAGGCAACGACTTTTCTTATGGAACTTTAAAGTAAAAGACGAGTGTAACAGGCCGTCTTCCCTCAGCGTTGGACTACGGAAACATTTTCTAAATTCAAATGTTGAGGATCTAAGTGAATAAGTTGTCCTAAGGATGAGTGAATAAATTGTCCTAAGGATTAGTGAATAAGTTGCCCAAAGGATGAGTGAATAATTTGTCCAAAAGGTGCAGAGTAAGGTAAATTTCGAAAGATGAGTTCAACGATGGCAAACCTAGTCAGGCAGAGCTAAAAGATTGGGTTTTCTTAGTAATTGCATGCACTATATCTGTCTCCCTCAGAGGTTTTATCTTTTTTAAGTCAAGATTTAGAGAAAGGAAAAAAATAAGGGCAGTCGCTCGGAGGTGGATTGTTATAACAGAGGATCGAATAAAATATTGTGTACTATTGGCAGGAGGGTAACTGAGAAGCTCAGCTGAAATATAATCAAAAATCAACAAGTAAGGAAGCCTAAGTTCGAGCGGAATCGAACATTAGATACTCAGCTGTATGCTTTCATTGTAGGTTTGCGTTTGATGGAAACACGGTGTAGGTACTTTATATAAAACGAATGCCGCATAAAGTGGGCGTAGCCACGCCCATTTTCAAAATTTTTATCATTGATCCAACTAAGCATATGAATATTATTCTTTGTGCAAAATTGCATTCCTTTATGACTTCTAATTACAAAGATGTCACGTTGCAAATTCCCAAACGGTGGTCCAGAAATATCTTTGTTAAAAAGTAGGCGTGGTCATAAACCGATTTCAATAAATTTTTTCGTGTCCATTAACACAAGCTATAATAGTGTACAAACCAAGTTTCCCCATAATATCTAAGTTATTTGTCGAGTTATGTGCTCCGAAATCTCGTAGATTCCTTTGTCTAAAAAGAGGCGGAGCCACGCCCATTTTCCAAAATTTTTCTAATTTTTGTTTCCGGTCTATTGTGGAACTCATGCCACAAAATTTTAATGAATTATCTTTATATTTGGCAAAGATATCGCTTAAACTGTTTTTATTAGGCCCCTTTATAGTTCCCATATATAAAAGTGGGCGTGGCCGTCAACCGATTTTGACTATTTTCCGTCAAAACATTTGTCTAAGTAAGTAAATCACGCATACCAAATTTCATCGATATATCTTCAACGGTTTCTGAGTTATGACTCATAAAACTTTCAATGTTTGACCCTTAATAAGTGGGCGTGGCACCGCCCATTTTCCAAAATTTCACCAAATTTCTTCCTAGGGGCCTGAGCTCAATACGTGGGTGAAATTTCATCGCTCCAGCTATATTAGTGGCTGAGATACCAAATTTCCGATTTTTTCTATATAGGAAAAGTGGGCGTGGTCATGGTCCGATTTCGCCCATTTTCAATACCAACCGTCCCAGTCTCGATACCAACTTGCATTCCAAATCTCATCAAAATATCTCAATTTTTGCGCGAGTTAGAGTGCGTACGGACGGACGGACGGACGGACGGACGGACGGACGGACATGGCTCAATCGATTTCTCTTTTCACCCTGATCATTTTGATATATATAAGTCTATATCTATCTCGATTATTTCATTCTGTTACAATCCACCGTTATGAAATCAAAACTATAATACTCTGTGTACTAGTACAGCTGAGTTTAAAAATTGTGCTGCAAAAGGGCTGGAGATGTAAGAGGTCTTACGGTAAGGTACGATCGTTGGTTCGGTTACTCACACAATTGTTTGTGCATGAAATTTGTTGTTCGCCGACACGACCCATAATCTCCAAGAGATTTCCTTGACTGCCATTTCTTCAAGTTAAGAAGAAAAAAATCATGAGGTCTGTGAGCTAAAGGCTATAGCGCCAGGTTCATTTTGAGCTCAGCAGAGCTGTTAATAAAATTATCTATGCTTAAAGAAATCGCACGTATCCTTTCAGCAAGGAACGATCTATGGACATATATTGTATTTCGCTCTGCAGATGGAAAATATGGAAGGGAACTTGTTTATGAGGAAGCATTGGAACTCTAATATCTGGTATTGAAAAAAAGGAAATTGGCTTATGATGTATTATGGAACGATTTTCTGTCATCCCTTGTCAAGTTTGGTTTGGAGACAAACCGGTTTCGGCTAGTATGCCAAAAGGTATTTGAAATTGGCTTACTTTAGGACTCTCCTACTTTGTTCTCGATTCCATCTTTTTAATCAATTGAATGTCTAATTGTCTAAAAAAAGCCAGTCTCCCTTAGTTTGAATTACTGGCATTATCTTCTCTGCGTCCATATGAGGCATGAATGGTCTTCAGCGAGAAATTTGCACAAACTCAAAAAAGTTTTACTTTCCGTAGGTACTCTAGTTATTCGTAAAAGAATTTTACGTACAATTTTCTATTCCGTAACAAAATTTGTTGCTTCTAACATGTCAAGATTATTTTAATCTAGGAATATGCATGTATGTGCATATTTCAGCCAAGATGTGGAATATTTTGGAATGAAAAAGGTGGCTGGGATGAATAGCTGGCGCGTGAATTAGATGACGACAAATTGGCTGCTGCTGAAAGCTTACACTTCCACTTCCCAACAGCTTGAGACAGAGTCCAGAGTTTCATTAACAGACGAAAAAGTTGAATAAAAAATAAACTTCTTAGGAGGAGGAAGAAGAAGAAGAAGAATAAGAAGAAGAAGAACAAGAAGAACAAGAATAAGAAGAAGAGGAGGAGTGTGATAAAGTGAAGTAGAAGTTTTTTCTTGCACGCATACAGACATGCAAGCATGTGCTTAGATTTGATTTAAGTGCTTACTTACATCTATTCATTTACTTTTACTTGATGCGCTAGACTTTTTTGCATATTGATATGAACATACATAAGTATGTATGTATGTACAAAAATCTCTATTTTATAAAAACTTACTTGCTCAAAGAAAAATATATGTATATGGTTGTCTATATGTGTGCGTGATTATTTGCCCTTTTTCTTGCAGCTTACTTGGTATCCTTTCCCTCTACCAAAGGCAGTTTTATAATCTAATGGATTACTATAAATAAGATTCTTTATGATTATATGCTTTAAAACTTTTTTAGCATATTTTTCATATTTTTACTTTTTATTTATATGTACATAATGTTATATATGTACATATATGGATTAGCCGACCTGTCTGACTTTTACGCTTAAGCAGCTTTTTATACTCAGCTGTACTAGTACACAGAATATTATAGTTTTAATCACATAACGGTGGATTGTAACAGAATGAAATAATCGAGATAGATATAGACTTATGTATATCAAAATGATCAGGGTGAAAAGGGAAATCGATTGAGCCATGTCCGTCCGTCCGTCCGTCCGTCTGTAAACACTCTAACTCGCGCAAAAATTTAGATATTTTGATGAAATTTGAAATGCAAGTTGGTATCGATACTGAAACGGTTGGTATTGAAAATGGGCGAAATCGAACCATGACCACGCCCACTTTTCCTATATAGAAAAAATCAGAAAATTTGGTATCTCAGTCACTAATATAGCTGGAGCGATGAAATTTTACCCACGTGTTGGGCTCAGGCCCCTATGAAGAAATTTGATGAAATTTTGGAAAATGGGCGGTGCCACGCCCACTTATGAAGGGTCAAACATTGAGAGTTTTATATGTCACAACTCAGAAACCGTTGAAGATATATCGATGAAATTTGGTACGCGTGATTTACTTACTTATGCAAATGTTTGGACGAAAAATTGCCAAAATCGGTTAACGACCACGCCCACTTTTATATATGGGTATTATAAAGTGACCTAATGAAAACATTTTAAGCGATATCTCTGTCAAATATAAAGATTTATAATTGAAATTTTATGGCAGGAGTCCAACTGTGGATATATAACGAAAAACACAAAAATTTTGGAAAATGGGCGTGGCACCGCCTCTTTTTAGAAGTAGGAATATACGAGATTTCGGAGCCCATAACTCGACAAATAATTGAGATATTATGACGAAACTTGGTTTATACACTTTTATAACTTGTGTTAATAGACACGCAGAAATTTATTGAAATCGGTTTATGACCACGCCTACTTTTTAACAAAGATATTTCTGGAACACCCTATTGGAATTTGTAACGTGACATCTTTGTAACTAGAAGTCATAAAGGAATGAAATTTTGCACAAAGAATAACATTCATATGCTTAGTTGGATGACTGATAAAAATGTTGCAAATGGGCGTGGCTACGCCCACTTTATGCAGCACTCGCTTTATATAAAATACGCCGTGTTTCCATCAAACGCAAACAAACAATGAAAGCATACAGCTGAGTATCTAATGTCCGATTCCACTCGAACTTAGGCTTCCTTACTTGTTTTTTATGAGACTGAAGTATTTTTGGAAATCTTCAGATTTGCTTTAAATTAAAGCTTCTTTGTGCCTACTAAAGGAATACTTCACTCGATTGCCAGACATTTCAACTTCAAACCCATGGTAATGCGATACGTATTCAGCTGAATAATTGGTGAGTTGAAACTTTAACACTATCTCCAGCCGTTTGATTTCACTAAGCCTTCGGCATGATCCGGATGCTGTAGAGGCTGGATGCTGCAGAAGTCGTTTTCTTTTAAATACGAATAAATGTGTTCATGTTTCTTCTGCGAAGTCTCGCTGCATAATGACTACATCATACTCTATGGGCGATTCATTCATGACAATTACTGAGATCGTTGTTTTTGACCTCGTCTATACTCAGTGGTGCCAGATCGAGCGAAATTTCCCTTTTTGAGGGATATTTCACAAAAAAATTTTAAAAAAGCGAAAAAAGGGACATTTTTTAGTCGTTAATATAAAAAAGGGATTTTTGGATTGCAGAATTGTTTATGTATGTATAATTAAGAGTTTAACTTAAAATAATCGTCACTATTATACTGAAAAAAAAAGCTTCTCGTATTCAAAGCCATATTTTTGCTTATTTTGGGCACGCGTTACAATACATAATTTTTTTCGTTTTGAGTAAATTTTCTGAAATGTGCAAAACCAATTTCAAAACTTTCAAAAACATTAAAACAAATTCCATGGTGATTTGTATGAGAACTCACCTTATCAAAATTAAAGAAATCAAATCATCAAAACAAGGACAAGTTGGGAATGAAATGGCGGTTAAGAATTTTTTTCATTATTTTGATAGAGGAATTTCTTTACAACAAGTATATGAAACCATGGTAAAGCATTTTTTATAACCCTTTAAACGTGTGTTAGGGAAAATTCACTTAAAATAAAGAGTGTTTTAGTGTAGGAAATTTATCGTTCATTGTACACATTCGTACTGTAATGTTAAGAATACTTAGATTGATAACATAAAAATTACTATAGCGAGAATTTACATGGTTCAATATTTCCGTTCCACTCTGTTTGCGTTCTCTTTTGTGTTTTATGTCCGCTTCTACATTTATCAAGTCGTTTCAATTCAATCTTTTTGTGTTTACTTCTACTTTGAGATTTGGTATGGCAACATTGTTTTTGTATTTTGGAATGCAGACAAAAGGAAATGTCAAACAAGTGTAAACTTGAAACGAGTATTATAGAATTTAGGCCAAATATATTAAATTTTTAATGAATGCTTTTTTTAGAACTTTTAGGCCGGTAAGATTTATAAGCAAACCAAAAGTTTTCTCATATTCTTCTACGCGTTTTTGGCGTCTTTTCCGCCTTCCTCAGGGAGTATTAAAATTTTTCAGCAAAACTCATTTCATTTAGATTTCGCCTATTATTCTTTTGATTTGTACCTTTCTTATTGGATCTTCTAAGCTGATATATTTTTTAAGCAGGCCATATCACGATTTCACGATATTCAAAAAAAAAAAAGCTTGAAAGCATTGAAAACATTTGAGTTCGATTTGAAGCTCACTAAGCCAATTGCTTTTCACCATTGATTCATACTCAAATTAATTGGCTTTTGAGTTTTTCACCATTAATTTGCTTATATCTCAATTACTATTAAGTCTTTAGCTGTCTTTTGTCTCATAAATTTGGACCGTTATACAGCCGGAACTAAATTAGTTACTTGTTTGTATAAAAGCTTCAAAAGCTCTTTGTCTTTCTGTTCGCGGTAATTGAAAAAGCTTTGCTCAACTTGTTCAAACTTTTCATCTGACGATGAGCATCTTTAATTGTCAAGAATCCTGACTCAGGACTAGTTGAGGTTAAGTTTTAGAATGTTTTCAAAATGAGTTCTGTGGAATTATTACGATATTTCCATGAGTATGTGACATGCAAGTAATATGCTATAACATCCACAATATCCATCGTTATGAATTCTAAGAATTTACGGAAATTTCTAGATAAAGTATTCATGACTCTTTCAAGTTTGTCCTTGCTAACGCTTGAGAACAATTCCATAACTAAATCGAGGCTTTTTTTACTCACTGGTGCCCAAAGACTTCATGCTTGAAAATGCTGTTGCTTAACAGCTAGTGTAAAATGGACTCTCAATTTCATAGAAGTCTAATAGGGTCTATACACGATGCGTCTGATTCAAGAGTCAGTTTAGGTGTGTTAGTGAAAATGTGCATGTAGTAGTTACACCGACATGATTCTGGCATGACCCAAGAAAATCAAAACTAGTTTGATATTTTGCTGTGACGCGGCGAGTCAACACGTACACAGATGACTCGCGAGTCAGACGCACTATGTATAGAGCCTATAAGAGGATTTTTTTGTTAGATCTTAATAGTTTTTGAAAATACACAAAATCGTACTTTGGAAAGCGACTTTATGTTAGCTTCAAATATAGAGTAATTTTTATTATAAGTAGAACATACATAGATATGGATTCTACAGATGTGCATATTTGCAGACTTTCGACAAAACTTCGCTCAGACTTTTATCTTCCCCTGGCATTTTTTCCTTTTTTTTTGTTCAACCATCATAATTTTCCTATTCATACTCCCATAATTGCGCCAAAAAAAGCAAATTCCCTACACAGTAAAAAATTATAGTTTATTTCTAATAGCATTTGGTACTTAATTTAATCATTCTCGGAATAAAATTTGAATTTTAATGCCAAAAAGTCTTATTTTTAAACTATGAGAAGTTTTACAATTTTATTTATTCCAAAATAGTTTCAAAATAAAGTCTTGAAAAGTATTAAAATCCTCTCTAAAGAAGTTTAATCATTTATGGTTTAAAAACAAATCCTGAAAAGTATAAAAAACTTTCTCTTTCTCAATTATATTACCAACAAAATATTTTTGGTTTAAAATCAAAACCAAAAAAAATATTTAAAAAAAATTATCAGAAAAAAGTAAAAATAAAATCAAACAAAATGTTTTCGAAACTGCAATCCGGAGGAGTAATAAATATACTCAAATAAATGGACCGAATCTAATAATTGTATCAAGTAAGTACCTAATGCAGGAGATTAATTAAATATCATGAGGGTAAATTTTGCTTTATTTTTTCAGTCATAAGCAGTTTCAGTCATAAGACAGTATCACTGCAAGAACCGCGACGGTGCCGAAATTTTCCCGGAAATCTCCAAAATATTAGTATAAAAGTGACAATATGTATATATATCGATCCCTAACCGCCATAATGGAAATCAACATTTTAATATACCATGCATCAACTCCCAAAATGTCATGGCTGTGTAATGTGCAGTTTCGAAGTTAGAGACTAAATAAGTTTCAAGGCTGCATACAAACTGTATGCAAAACAAATTAAAAAAAACTGTGTCCGGTAAAATTTACTTTTTGTTGGATACACTTTTATGAGGATTAGAGCTCGATATATAAGGTACTTTAGTGTTTGCTACTACTGTTTTGGATTTTTATGTAAATAAACTATGTTAACGTTATTCAATTTCTCATTAATCTTTGGGATAATGGGTTATTTGCAGTATATCCACTGGAAATTTTATGGGGGTTTATTTTTAAATCCAAAAAAGTATACATTTTATTCCAATTTTCGGATAGATTTAATACCATTTAAATATTTTTATTACTAAAAATATTATAAAAATAATCAAAATTTGGTTTTGATTTAATTCCATAAAAGTATAAAATTTATTCCAATTTTGGATTGATCTTATACCATTTCAATTATTTTTAATACCAGAAATATTCTAAAAATAATGAAAATTTGGTTTTGATTTAATTCCAAGAAAGTATTAATTTGACACCATGAATAATTTCTGTCTCTCAATATTTTTTTTTTTAAACCAGAATGTTTTTAATTTTATGCTTTTTGGCATTGTTATATATAAATACCAAAATGGTATTAAAATTAAACTAAAATTTTTACTGTGTATAAATATTTATCGATTGTTCCAAAGAAGAGGAACTTTTCAACTTTTCCACCACATTCTTCGTCGCTTTAAGTCGCACAAGCTAACACAACTCATTCATTCGCTTCTAACCACAATTCAACCACAACATCCGTCGGCTTTAGAATTTTGTTCATTGTTCATTATTCAATCGCAATCAGCTGCAAAGGAGCCGCTGCTTGCTGTCGCAATTGCCTGCCACAAAAAGGAAATCCTTGAGTTGAGAGCACACAACCAAGGTTGAACTGAAAGGGGTGGTTAGAGGGCAGATGGCGCAGCCTGCATACATATGTATATGAAAAGGAGCATAAAATAAATCGGTCAAGGCATAAATAGGAGAATATATAAGATGGGTAGTAGTTGGCGGGAAAAGGTAATAAGCGAATGTGTGTGTGCAGGTGAAGGAGTGAGGAGAGCATATGAACGTATCAATAACAGAAATATTTGTGCATGGAATGAAAGAAGTACATAAGTGAAAATTTGCAATGGAAAATGATGTGAAAGCATAAATTGTGAACAAAAGAAAAATTGTTCAATGCGAAAAGTTTACATACTTTGCGCTTACTTGCATTTATATCTATATACTCGTAGTTTTATATACATATTTAGGTATATGTATCAATATATACATACATATTTTTAAATGCGAAGTGCGACGACCACTGAACGGTTGTAAAATGTTGTAACAAAAAGCTGCAGCTGGAAAATGCCAACTGAACAACTGGCAATGGCACAAGTCGCGTTGTACAGGGTGATGCAGAGGCTAAAAAATCAGTGAAATTTTGCAGTGTCACTGTGAATCAATAGTCCCAACATTTTTGTGCCACACAGTATTACGAATTAATAATGATAACATTAAGAATAAGAAGCAAATAACTGTAATTTCAAACGTGGCGATATCGCAAAATGAGTGTCAGACTTTAATAGAGGAATGCAACGGAGAATATACATACATACATACGTATGTACATATAAGCCATTGTTAGCAAGTATGGACTGCTTTTCTTTTGCTGGATGACCTCAATAGCTTACTGCATAACCGCAAACTTCTTAAAGCTATATCAGTGCTGCCAGATGCACAACCAAATGCTTCTCTCGCTAGCTTCTCTCCTAAATATGAGTTAATTTTAGCGGGTTCGCCTATGCTCGCTTCCGACACGGGGCATTTGGAGTGGCAGAAGAGCACTCTACGCAAATATACTGAAGAAATAGACATTTTCTTTACACACATGTTAATATCCTGATTTTCGTTTTTAGTTCCACGTGGCAACATCAGCTCACTACTGCTTAAAAGTACGCCGTTGACTGCTGCTATTGACAATCGAAGCGATTGACCATTGGGAATGAGCACTTTTTTTACTTATTTACAACTCAACAAAGAAAGGCAGAGGGCTAACAGTTTAACGCAAGAATCAGTTTTCATTACTTTCTTGTATGCGTAAATTAAACTTGTAGGTACTAAAAGTTTCAAAGGCAGTGGGACAACAGTGGACATTACAATGAAGCATAAATAATATATAAGGACACACATACATACCGATGTACATCTGTAACTTTATATCCACTTGCAGAAGTGCGAACTTTCTTTGATGGCATTAACTTGGTGGTCGCTTTTGTGCTTTTATTTATTATGAAAATCTCTTTCAAATCTTACACTACTTATTTTATTCCTTTTATGCACAATAGTGATTATCAAGCATGCAAATTTTGCTGCCATTCATGAAGCATGATGTGGGTTAAGCCGGGTATCCACATCATAAGAAATTGCTCAAGAAAAAATTGGCATTTATTTCTTAAGCAATTTTGACGTTTGATTTTTTCTTCAAGAAATATATACAATCGTATATATTTCTTGGCAAAACCAGCGTTGCCAACCTCATTTTTCGTCAAAAATTGTAATAGATTTTCTTGTGAAGTGGATACTGCCTAAAGAAAATTTGACACAAGAAAATTTCTTGACCATTTCTTAAGCGTTTTTTTATATGGAGTTTTAGCATTTCTTGTGTTGTGGATACCCGGCTTTATATATAGTTTTTGGGTGATAAGAAACAAAAGCTCAATCGAATTGGTGCTTTTTGTTTGCTGGACAAAGGAAGTTAGAGGAAGATGATGAAAAAAGGAAAACAGAGAAGGAGAAGAAGAGGAAGAAGAATAGGAAGAATAAGAAGAAGAATAAGAAGAGAGTGAATCGGAATGAAAAAGACGGAATGTGAAACAAGAAACTAAGTTGGATACATGGGGATTGAGAAAGGTAAAGATTGAGAGAGTGACAGAATCACAAACGTTCATGAATATGAAGAGATAACAAGAAGGAAAATGTAAATAAGTAGAGAATGGAAAGGAGAAATAAGGGAACAGTTAGAGGTAGAAAGTGAAAGATTGTGAAAAGAAGAGACTGAGAAAAATTATATACATACATATGTTTATATACCTATGTATGTATGTACATACATCCATTTAGAGCTCGTTTGAGTTAAGATTTTGGCCCAATGTACGCTTTGCTTTTCTGGCTTTGTTTGCTTCAGTTCGCTTTGCTTTACTTTGCAAGCTTCTATAGCCCAATGGTAGCTTTGAACGCTGTCATATTAATCAGCTGAATCGGCAATCCAAAGAAATAAAATAAAAGGTTTTTTTTCTTAGCTATGAATATTTATCCAAGTTCGTGCTAGCAAAACGTTTCTTGAATCAAAAAGTTAGCCGAATGAGAGCCAAAGCGTGAGGGTAACAATCATAGAGAGCTCCAAATTTCAGCTAGAAAAATTTTCACAAGCTCAAATTATTTGCTGCCAAATTAAGAAACAGCTGTTAAAAAATAAATTAATATACATACATATATGTATATGATTTTCTTACTTTTGAACTTTGCTAAATTTTTAAATAGAAATATTATTATTAATATTATATTATATTATTATTTAATGAAAATGAAATGTTTTCTTAGAAAAAAATAACAATTAAAAGCCAAAAATGGCATTAAAATAATTTTTTCCTAATTTTAGTAGTTTTCCGTTTCTTGATTTCCTGTCTGTTTTGCTCTTTGTGAGCGTAATTCTTTCCATTTTTTTCTTTTCACTTCACTTGACAACTAGCTGCTAGTTTCCTAAGAAACAACCCTAAAATGTTGACTCGAAGTGCTGAACAAGTTTTGAGTTTTTTCCTCTTCTACAAATTTTTTGCGTAAAAAATGGGAAAAGCTGATATTTCTTACAATTTTTTAATAATTTATAATAATCTTCTGTGAGGGTATACACCTAATGCCTAATATCAGCAGCCATATTGGAAATTGAATTGTCAAAAATGATGCCAAAGCTTCCAAAGCGCTGTCAAATAGAGAATTGGGCAATTCGAAACTTTGCAGCGCGTGAAGTAAAGCTCATATTTGGCCAACTTTTATACATTTTAGTAAAGCTCAAAATGATTTTGACATTTCTCACAGCCAAGCAAGCAAAGCAAGCGTGCATTGGGCCTTTACCTTTAGAGTGATATGGAGTGATGGATTGTTTTCACTCTACCGACATGTTCTAAGTAGTTTTATGGGAGACTAGAATTCTAAAAAAAAGCGTTCACTCAGAAGAGGAACACGTAGATCAGTGTTTGATTTCCCTATGCACGCGTGCGGGAGCTTTTTATAGCTTTCACACCGACAGCCGCACTCCGACGAGTCAAAGCACTTCGTTCACGCACAGAAATTTTGCAAATTCAGCATTGAGCGGTTGAGCTAGCAGGTTGTGTTGCTCGAGCAGTCTCTGAATGCTTGTAAATGATTGTGTGTTGGGGGTGGTTTTTTATTTGGGTTTTTTTACGTAATATTTTTATTAGGAATCATGATTTTGCATTTCGTATCATATTTTTTTATTTTATTTTTTTTGTTTGTGGTTTTTTTTGAAGTTAATAATAAAAATACTATCCATTTGTAATTTAAAAATTTTAGTTTTCGACAATGATTGAGTTTCTTTTGGGTGTAGCCAAGAGCTTTTGTGCTTTTAACACATGCACAATGCTTGAAAGCATTAGTGTGATAATCCCTGACGTAGATGGATGGTGTTGTTCGCGCGTATCATGGCACCTTGCGCTGCTGAAAGACAGGATTGAAGTTCGAAGTTAGGCACAGGAGCTCGGCGCCTTGTTCAAAATCAAGCGGATCTATTTACTATCTAAAGCGTTCTTTAGAGTACCCAGTTATGCATTCGAGAATCATAAGAAGGTTTGGGAGATACAACAAAGCATTGGTCAGAGTTTTCTCATTCAGAAAATTTAAAATAATTAAAATGCCTTATTAGAAAATACACAAAACCACTTACCAACCATATCAATAGCACTCACGTCATTTACGAGCTTGCTTTCCCGCTTTTCATTTTAACACTTCCCTTTCCCCTCACAAACATTTGCATGCATACAAAACCCTATTTTCAGATAATTGATACAATCAACTGGTTAG
Organism: Urophora cardui; assembly: GCA_960531455.1. Classification (NCBI taxonomy): domain Eukaryota; kingdom Metazoa; phylum Arthropoda; class Insecta; order Diptera; family Tephritidae; genus Urophora; species Urophora cardui. Next base: position 111,898,185 of record OY482673.1, on the reverse strand, counting down.
TAAGTAAATTTTTTGATTAGCCTTATTTGCGTGTTTTTATGTGCGGGCTGGGCTGGTTGGCCCCAAATGATTTGGTGGTAGTGCTTAAGAAATCACTGTTGGCAATAAAGAATACATACATACCTACATACACAAATACATACATACATAAAATGGTCGTTTATTGGTTTACTATTTTCAGTCTACAAGCCGTGAAGTAGACTTAGCGCATTTGTATATATATTTTCCCTGCAGGGAACTCAATACCTAGTGAGCAAAATTTCTAGTTCCGAACTAGCGAAAAGGTGTCAAAAGGGAACTAGATCATTTGTAGTTAGACCCTCACCAGTTCAGAAGGAGTGAATTGAGTGACCATTATAAGACACACTTTGATTTGTATGCAATTTCGAAGTGACAAAAATTATAAAAAATTTTTCGTTCGTTCAATTGCAGTCGGCTTTGTATATTTCTGCAATTTTCAGACGTTTAATGAAGCATTTTATATAAAGAGTTTTCTATTTGCATCTTTTATGAAATGAAATGTTCCCCTAATTATGCTTTTCCGATCCCTCAGGCTTATTTTTAACTTTTTTGTATTTTATTACTTTTTAAATATTATTGTAAATTTTTATTAAATAAATAAATAAAAAAATATTAGTTAAAAAAAAAATAAAAAAAAAAAATTATCATCCATATAGACACCGACAGGATTCGAACCCGCGCCCGAATTTAGTAGTAGTTCGGAACTATCGAAAATGTAGTGCAGAGAGTGACAATTGACACCGCCTAGGACATCGCCGTGTTAAATTCGTCAGTTGATAATATGCAAAAGAGATTTAGTAGTGTAGAAAAATGCACTAGAAACGACCTAGTTCGGAACTAGAGTTTTTCCCTACAGGGTACATACATATGTACATACTATGTACCTACTTCTACACAATATTAAATCCAGTTTGAGGTTACTTCAAGTCACCACAATTACAGCACATTCCCTTTGGCATTCATTTTTCGTATTTTATTCGCATTTTATCATCGTCGCCATGCGAAGCGGAGTGAAGTAAGAGTTTTGTATGTAAAGTAATTTCTTATCCAATTGCAATATAATTTCGTGGTATTTACAGCAAACTCCCAGTGGCGATAGCACGAATGAATGTATGAGTGTATATACAGTGGCTGCCATAAAAATGTATTACATACAGTAGGTCTTTTAAAATGTTGTTTTGATGAAGCACTCTCCTGCAGTTTGTATATATATTTATACGTTTAAACATATCAAAATAAATTTTTGTTTAGATTGGAGTTGCCACCTATTTGAGGAAATTTAGCGTTTAATGTATTTCTGGGAGTAAATTAATGATTACAATCATGATGTATTGTGGAACGATTTTCCACAATACATCATATTCCTACCCTGTCGGAAAAACAAGCAACCAAAAAGTGATTACAATCATGTTAGATAACTGCTGAAATATGACTGAGAAGTGTTGCCACCTATTTAATAATTTTAAATAATCTTAATTTTCTATTACCTATAAAATATTATAATATTGTTTTCAAATTAAATAGAAGAAAAGCTAGCTATTTAAAATGTTTTTGGGAGCGTTGCCAACTGCGTCGATTAAATTAATAAATAATTACAGAAAAACTACAGTGTGTGTATACATATATAGCATTTAAAAGTCAAGTGAAACTTTTTTTAATTGAAATGAAACCTTTTTCAATGAAAATGAAATTGAAAAAAGTTTCATTTCAATTGAACAAAGTTTAATTTCAATTGTAAAATGTTTCACTTGCCTTAAAAAAAAGTTTCACTTGAGTTGAGAAAAGTTTCACTTGACTTGAAAAAGGTTTCATTTGACCTGAGAATGCTATATACAAAGTAATTTAAGAAAGCCTGCGCACAGTCGAAAATAATTTTGATAATTTTTCCAACAACAATTTTGAGCAGGTTTGCCAAATGCTTAAACTCAATTATGTTGCATTTTTCAATACCAAAATTTTTATGAAAAACTACCACTGTACCTACATCTTTTTTTACATCAACTGTAAAACTGCGAAACCGTCTATTTGGACAGCCATTCCTTGCCACTTACTGACATAGTTGCGCTTCTTTTGTGGTGGTTTTATAACTCGCATTTTGCATATTTTATTTTCCATTATATTACTAGCCATTTTCTGTTTGCTTTTTATGCTTTTCCATTTATCTACTCTACCTTTTTTCTTTCCCCCTTTCACGCTTCATTCTCTATTCGCTACCCTTTAAACCACTGCGTCATAATTCCGCGCTTGTTGCATTTGTTGCTCTGTGCCGAACATTTATTATATTTGGCAACTCTGTTTAATGTTTGGAATAGGAAAAAACGCTGTTTTTCGACGCGCTCTGAGGAGGGAAAGGAAAGGGAAAAGATAAAGGGGAGAACTTGCGGTGTGAAACCATTTAAGAAACCAATAATTGTGCTAAAAAGCGAAGTAATGCTAAACGTTGAAGCATGCAATAAGTTAGGTTAAGTTAAGTGTATGTATGTATGTAGAAGTATGTTGGTATGTGTGCATGTTGCAAGTGTATCCGTACGTTTCTTTCGCTAGCAGAAAATGTGACGACGGCGACGACGATGATAATGATGATGTAAAGGATACGCTGCGAAAAGTGCAAATCTTTATATATATTACGCTAAGCGATTTTTTGTAAGCCCAATAACTTTTACACCGTTATACCGATTTTCGAAAATGTGGTGTCAGATGAAAGGGCTTGACCTGTAGATGTGCAGGAAGGTTTAATTTTTTTGAAAAGGGTTGCCAGATGTTTGAAAATTAAATTTTACTGTATAGTTTGTTTGATTTTAAAATTTTTGGTACCATATGAAGGGGCTTGGCCTGATATTGAGCTAAATTGCTATATTTATAATATTTCAAAAAGGGTTGCCACCTGTTCAAAAATTCAGTTTTACGCTATAGTATGTTTGATTTTTAAATTTGAGGTGTCATATGAAAGGACTTGGCATGGAAATGAGTAATTTATTAAAATTTTTACAAAAAGGGTGCCACCGTTCAATAATCCATTTTTACGCTACTGTTTATCTCATTTTTAAATTTGAAGTGTCATGCAAGGCCTAGCACCAGCGATGCCGCTGTCACTCCAATTGGAAGATTTCACTCCGATTTTGACCTCCTCACTCCGCCACTCCCTCTTGGACTAAATCACTCCCACTTTTTCATGTATGAAATAATTCAGAAATTTTGAATCAACTTTCAATTTTGTATGTATAAAATTACAATCTGGCAGCGTTATTGTTTACGTCTTATAATTCTGCCGCAGTGGCAACTTTTCACTGATCTTTGTTTTGTGCGCGCTTCCATGGAAAATTTCAAATCAATTGCTCTAAAATGAATAGCTGAGTTAAAATTTATAAAAACACATTAGCTGGTTTTTACATTTTTATACTCAGCTGTACTAGTACACAGAGTATTATAGTTTTAATCACATAACGGTGGATTGTAACAGAATGAAATAATCGAGATAGATATAGACTTATATATATCAAAATGATCAGGGTGAAAAGAGAAATCGATTGAGCCATGTCCGTCCGTCCGTCTGTCCGTCCGTCTGTAAACACTCTAACTCGTGCAAAAATTGAGATATTTCGATGAAATTTGAAATGCAAGTTGGTATCGAGACTGGGACGGTTGGTATTGAAAATGGGCGAAATCGGACCATGACCGGAAATTTGGTATCTCAGTCACTAATATAGCTAGAACGATGAAATTATACCCACGTGTTGAGCTCAGGCCCCTAGGAAGAAATTTTATGAAATTTTGGAAAATGGGCGGTGCCACGCCCACTTATTAAAGGTCAAACCTTGAAAGTTTTACATGTCATAACTCAGAAACCATTGAAGATATATCGATCAAATTTGGTACGCGTGATATACTTACTTAGGCAAACGTTTGAACGGAAAATAGTTAAAATCGGTTGACGGCCACGCCCACTTTTATATATGTATATTATAAAGTGACCTAATAAAAACATTTTAAGCCATATCTCTGTCAAATATAAAGATATATCATTGAAATTTTGTCGCATGAGTCCAACTATGGACATAAAACAAAAAATACAAAAATTTTGGAAAATGGGCGGTGCCACGCCCACTTATTAAGGGGCAAACATTGAAAGTTTTATGAGTCATAACTCAGAAACCGTTAAAGATATATCGATGAAATTCGTTACGCGTGATATACTTACTTAGGCAAATGTTTGGACGAAAAATTTCCTAAATCGGTTGACGACCACGCCCACTTTTATATATGTGTATTATAAAATGGCCTAATAAAAACATTTTAAGCCATATCTCTGTCAAATATAAAGATATATCATTGAAATTTTATAGCAGGAGTCCAACTGCGGACATAAAACGAAAAACACAAAAATTTTGGAATATGGGCGTGGCACCGCCTCTTTTTAGAAACAGGAATATACGAGATTTCTTAGCCTTTAACTCGACAAATAATTGAGATATTATAACGAAACTTGGTTTATACACTTTTATAACTTGTGTTAATAGACACGCAAAAATTTATTGAAATCGGTTTATGACCACGCCTACTTTTTAAGAAAGATATTTCTGGAAAACCCTTTGGGAATTTGTAACTTGACATCTCTGTAACTAGAAGTCATAAAGGAATGAAATTTTGCACAAATAATAATATTCATATGCTTAGTTGGATGACTGATAAAAATGTTGAAAATGGGCGTGGCTACGCCCCCTTTATGAAAGCATACAGCTGAGTATCTAATGTTCGATTCCACTCGAACTTAGGCTTCCTTACTTGTTGCAATAGAATTTTATCTCGATCTTTTTTCGCTTGTATATTGCAGTAATCTCTTGATTGGTGGAAACAAAAACAAAGCAAGTTTGTGAAAAATTTATTAGTTTTTAATTACCACATCACCTATCAATTTGCTGAGATGAAGTTTAAATGATTTTATACACTCTAACTCATCATTACTATTTCCGTCACACTTTCGTTTTAAGAAGTAAACGTGCTCAATCACTAAATTTAAAGTCAGGTATTTATCTCCTTCTAGTTCTTTAGATGATTTTTTTTATTTGCAACTGAATTACTTACATTCATTATTTTTATAAAAAATCCAAAGTCCGGTTAAAAAATTTAAGCGGTCTGTATACGTGGTCAGGCCCGCACAGAGTCGAGTCGGGCCCCTGGGACAGTTCGCGTTTACGGGCCTCCCTAAAAAATAAACTCAATCTAGTAAAAAAATAACATAAAAAAATGTATCAATTAAAAAGTAAATATTTCTGAGAAACTTGGTTCACCACCTTACCAATCGCGGTACTTTGGAAACTCTAAATCAAAGTCGATTCTCCTCAATTTCAACTCACTTTTCTATGTATAAAAAAAGGTAAATATTTGATTGGATGCTTATAATTTTAGTTTGGTGATTTGGTTAAGTTAATCAATCTCTGTTTTCACAATATAAATGAAATATTTAAATGTTTGCTAACTTTATACATATATGTATACGTATATGCATTTACATACATACATACATATGTATGTATATACATTCATAAATACATAACAATAAGTCAATTATCCACGGCCGGTACAGTACAAGCAAACATACAGGCGGAAAAACCCTGCATTTTTCTTTGTTTGCCTAGCTGAAAAAAAATTAATGTACCCAATGAATGCACCCAAACTTTGAGTTCACATAACATTGAGTGATTATAACTCGCTTTCAAGTTTTAAGTGAACAGTTAACGCCTTGCATTCATGTCTGGTTTATGGTGTTATTGCGAGTCGTGTTTATGTATGCGACGAATGAATTGAGTTCGGCGCCAGCGAATACCAATAACACACAACATCGTCTTTCTGTTTGTAGTCTATTTATTCGCACACATCGTCGCCGCTGAACACGAGTTAAGAGAACGATGAATGAATTCTGCTGTGCATTCATAGCGTATGTTAACTTTTGCAACCCTTTAGTACCTGTATATTAACTGCAAGCTATATGTAGAAAGCATTAATCGTGTAATAAATGTGCTATTTGTAGAAAATTCGTATATGTAACTATGTAATTACATGCATAAATACAGGATTGTGGACTTTTATTGTACATACAGAAATAACGGGGTAAAGAATATGTACATGACAGCTTGAGATGTACATACATACATACATATGGTTACATGGCTCCACTTTGCTATAATGCACCACCTGCATTTGTTTTCAAACTACTGAGAATTTTTCAATGAAACTTTCGGAAAATATTCTGTAGGTGCTAATTCTACTAATATTAACACTGCCGACTACACAGAAACACTGTCGATCAGTTCGTAGATATTACTCCAGAAAGAGAATTTTTAGCGTTGAGAGAATAATCTGTTAGGCATACGGCTATTATTGGTTTTGTAATCTGAAAGACACCTTCTCCCATGAAAACGTCACTCTTTTCGGGGTCGGGTTCACTTTTGTAAAGCTTTTCCGTTCTTCCTTAAAAAAATTTAACTCAGTTGATGTCAAGTGGTCACTATATCGTCATGAAAAGAGGTATTCGGTATGATTGAGTGTAAAGTTGTCAGGATGATATGCCAAGCCATGTTTAGCTTCGAATTGCAGTCAGAGTAGCGCTTTTAAATGATTTGGAGATTTCACTACCTACTCTCATGGATCTAGGTCGTTGATCATAAGTGGGAATTGTTCAAACCACAGCCAATAAAACTAATCTTTCTTAGAAAAATGTTTTTCTACAAGAATGTCTTAATCCGGAGTATTCCCGTACCTCATTTTACTTAAATTATATTCAAGCCTCATTCTAAGTCTGAAGTATTACCTACATCTGTTTAATTGTACTGAAAACTCTGAAAACTGGAGAAGCAGAAAACAGTGGTTTCTCTAATGTCTGTCCGCTGTTTGTTAAAGATAAAATTGAGCTCAAATTAGTTTAACAAATAGTTTTTTAATATCAATTTAATGTAACCAATCGTCTGCTTTTGGTACACTGTTATAAATATTGGAATATTTTTTAAACTTTGATTTGGTTTGAAAGAAATTTAAAACTTTTTTGGGTTAAATTTTGAACATTCGAAAGTTTAAAAGTTTCTTATTCCTTTTTGGTTTACAATTCAAACTTACAAAAGTTCAAATATTTCAAAGTATTTTTATACTCAGCTGTACTAGTACACAGAGTATTATAGTTTTAATCACATAACGGTGGATTGTAACAGAATGAAATAACCGAGATAGATATAGACTTATATATATCAAAATGATCAGGGTGAAAAGAGAAATCGATTGAGCCATGTCCGTCCGTCCGTCCGTCCGTCCGTCCGTCTGTCCGTCCGTCCGTCTGTAAACACTCTAACTCGCGCAAAAATTGAGATATTTTGATGAAATTTGGAATGCAAGTTGGTATCGAGACTGGGACGGTTGGTATTGAAAATGGGCGAAATCGGACCATGACCACGCCCACTTTTCCTATATAGAAAAAATCGGAAATTTGGTATCTCAGTCCCTAATATAGCTGGAGCGAAAAATTTTTACCCACATGTTGAGCTCAGGCCCCTATGAAGAAATTTTATGAAATTTTGGAAAATGGGCGGTGCCACGCCCACTTATTAAGGGGCAAACATTGAAAGTTTTATGAGTCATAACTCAGAAACCGTTGAAGATATATCGATGAAATTTGGTACGCGTGATTTACTTACTTAGGCAAATGTTTTGACGGAAAATTGTCAAAATCGGTTGACGGCCACGCCCACTTTTATATATGTGTATTATAAAGTGACCTAATAAAAACATTTTAAGCGATATCTCTGTCAAATATAAAGATCTATCACTGAAATTTTGTGGCATGATTCCAACTATGAACATAAAACGAAAACCACAAAAATTTTGGAAAATGGGCTGAGCCACGCCCACTTATTAAGGGGCAAACATTGAAAGTTTTATGAGTCATAACTCAGAAACCGTTGAAGATATATCGATGAAATTTGGTACGCATGATATATTTACTTAGGCAAATGTGTGGACGAAAAATTACCAAAATCGGTTGACGACCACGCCCACTTTTATATATGTGTATTATAAAGTGGCCTAATAAAAACATTGTAAGCGATATCTTTGTCAAATATAAAAATAATTCATTGAAATTTTGTGACATGAGTTCCACAATAGACCGGAAACATAAAATAGACAAATTTTGGAAAATGGGCGTGGCACCGCCTCCTTTTGGACAAAGGGATATACGAGATTTATTAGCCTTTAACTCGACAAATAATTGAGATATTATGACAAAACTTGGTTTATACACTTTTATAACTTGTGTTAATAAACACGCAAAAATTAATTGAAATCGGTTTATGACCACGCCTACTTTTTAACAGATATTTCTGGAATACCCTTTGGGAGTTTGTAACGTGACATCTTTGTAACTAGAAGTCATAAAGGAATTAATTTTTGCACAAAGAATAATATTAATATGCTTAGTTGGATGACTGATAAAAATTTAGAAAATGGGCGTGGCTACGCCCACTTTATGCAGCACTCGCTTTATATAAAGTACACCGTGTTTCCATCAAACGCAAACAAACAATGAAAGCATACAGCTGAGTATCTAATGTTCGATTCCACTCGAACTTAGGCTTCCTTACTTGTTTGGAATAAATTTCATACTTTTTGGTTTAAGTCTTACACTTTTTCTCATTTAAACTTTTAAGGTTTAAATTTTAAACTTTCATTTGTCGTAAAATTTGGGTTCAACAAAAAAATTTAATTTTTGATTTGAAATCCCAACTTGCTTTTTCGAGAAATGAACAATATAAAAAGCTCATTTATATTTATTAGACAATTTGAATGAATGAATGGAGAAACAAACAAACACAAAATAATTATGGAAACAGATAAAATGAAGAAGGAAGAAAAGGAGAAGAAGATGATAGGAAAACGACACAACATGGAAAAGGATTAAGGGGATGTTGGGAGGAGAACAATATGGAAGAAAAGGAGAAAACATGATAGGAAAGAAGATACAATAGAAAAAGCATGAAGAGGATTTGGGAGCAGACATTTTTTTTTTTAATTTAAACCAAAGAAAGGTTTAAATTTTAAACTTTTGAAAGTCTTAAAATAAATTTTAATTTGGAATGAAATCGAAACCTTAAAAGTTTAAAAATCGTTTAAACTTTTCGAAGTCTAAATTTTAATAATTTTTCGGTCGTATCCTATATATCGACCAAAAAAGTTTAAAATTTATACCAAAATTTATTTGAGTGTACCTAATGTCGAAAGTCACTTTGGTCGGGTAAGATTAATAATCTTGTCTTATGGCTCTCTATAAAAATTACTTTGCATACTTAACATACAATAGACATCAGAATTCTATCTATTTCCAACTTTGTGCTAAACAGTGTTACAGAGACTAATGTTCTTGTAGTTTGTTACATTTTTAATTTTTTTTTTAATTTTTTTTGTAGTCTTTAATTTCCTATTATTTTTTAAAGCTTAATGCAGCAGTAATTCACTTAATTGCTACGCAGCCAAATAAATCGCGCTCTAAAATCGCTTCACAGTTGATCCAACGCGTAAACAGAAAATTAATTAATTTACATGACGTAGAAAAGCGCACGCATACATACATACATAAGTTATAATAATCATAATAGGCAGCAACAACTAAAAAAAGCAACAACAAAAAACAAAAACAACAACAAAAAATAAAAACAATAAAAGCAACAGTAACAACATCAACATTAAATATTTAGACTCTGCTGCAATGTGTGGTATTAAAAATGGTATTACAACACACGCATATGCATTGTGAGTGTTTATGTATGCATCTACAAACATATTTATGTTCATTAGACTGCCTCGCGAAAAAAAGTTCGCCATAGTTCCCCTCATTTAATTTATTTTTTGGCAGACATTTAAGGAAAACAAAAATTTTGGACTACTTTCTAGCCTCGCCCACAAATAGAAAAAATAATGACCCATATCTTTCGCACTTACATATAGTCAGATCTTAGAATTTGATGAATCAGTGTTGTTTTTTTCACGAGAAGAGAATTTTTCTTTCGTGAGCTCATTAACCCTAAGTGCCCTAAAGAGCTACTTATGACCCATATATCAGCTGTTACCACCCTGCCTTAAATACCCTGCACTTAGTGTAAATGGGCTCCCGCATGAAAAATTTAATGCTCGAGACAAGAAAATAATCAGACTTTAAGATCCGACTACAAATGCCAATGATATGAGGAAAAATATAATTATGTTACAATTTGGGTGGTCCTAACAATATTAATGTTTTTCGAAAATTTCATCCGAAAATATAATTTTTCTCACGGTCTAATGTATATACATTAGGGTGGGCGATTTGTATGGAGGGAAATTAATCGATACCACGCCATCGAAATTCGGATTCCTCTCATTTTTTTGAGTAAAAAACTCCTCCACGACATTTGTCTAAAATTATTTTTGGTGTTCCGGAATTTGGTTTTTATGGACCAAGACGGATATTTGAAAACAAAAATTGGGCAAAAATCGACAAAAAAAAAAAATAACCTGGCCAGTGTGCAGATCGAATTGAGGCAGAATTTTATGCTGAATCCAGATATGAATTAAAATTAAAAGCGGATGATTCATTTGTGAGATATAGCCTGATTTCCGATTATGAAGGCTGAATACCCAAAATCGCATATTTTCGCGATTATCTCTTCCTGTGTACAGTATATCTTAAAGGTTTTTGCAAATTTCTTAAAGATAAGTCAATAAAATATATGAACAATATTTTAAAATATTAATTTATTTTTAATTAATTTTTATTTGGCGAAAAGCGAACAAGTCCAAAGCTACGTATTACCAGCGATGGTAGAAATGATAGCTATTTCGAAGAAAACCAATTCTTCATCATCAGATTTCTTTTCGGGATCAAGCCGGGAATCGAACTTAGACCCACCGTGAGAAGGTGTAAATGTTAGCGACGCGCTAACCCACTCACCCAAACACGGCCTGGTACGCAGTTGAACTTTTTGTCGCTTTTCTTTTGCCACCTTTACTCGCCCAACATTATTGTTGTATTTTTATGTACTCATGATTTTCATGAGATAACACAAATTTGTTGAGTAATTTTAGGCGGTCTATGTTTCGGTTAGCCGGAAGTAATGTGCGTTTGCAACACCCTGCCTTTTTATTTAATTTTAATTGTTGAATTGGCCGCTGTGGTGCAGTGGGTAGAGTGCTCGCCTGCTATGCCAGAGGTCTCGGGTTCAAACCACGGTCCGAGAAAAACACCAAAAAATTTTTCTAATTAGTAAAAATCCAATTATTGGATTTTTTAAGAGCAGCGGTCACCTCTCGGCAGTGGGCGGCATACCCTCCGAGTGTATTTCTGCCATGAAAAAGCTTCTCACAAAAAATGCATTCGCCGTTCGGAGCCGGCATAAAACTGTAGGTCCACCCAATTGGTAGTAAAAACAAAAAGGAGCACACCTCGAATTGGGAGAGAAGCTCGGCTATAAAACTCGTCAGAGTTATAACAGCGCCATTGTATTATTATATTATTATATTATAATTGTTGAATTATTGTGTGGACACAGAAGATTTTTAATTAATTTTTATTTGGCGAAAAGCGAACAAGTTCAAAGCTACGTATTACCAGTGATGGTAGAAATGATAGCTATTTCGAAGAAAACCAATTCTTCATCATCAGATTTCTTTTCTTGGTTTTCTTCGAAATAGCTATCATTTCTACCACCGCTGGTAATACGTAGCTTTGAACTTGTTCGCTTTTCGCCAAATAAAAATTAATTAAAAATCTTCTGTGTCCACACAATAATTCAACAATTAATTTATTTTTAGTAAATCGCCCCACCCTAATATACGTACATACATACATATATATCTATTTTAAACCAAATATACATATTTTGGTTACGTATACGCCATAGGCATTAAACGTAAACAAACAAACTTTGCTGACTGGCTGATATTTTTCTGATGAGTGTAATACTGTAAACAAATAAAAATTTGTTTGAAAAAAAAATGTAAAAATGAAAATAATTAAAATGCAAAAAAAACACATAAGCACGTATACACACACAGTTGTAACGCGTTTTCTGTGGTTGACTTTTTATGTTACTTTCTTACAAACTATTAATTTTTAATCTTTTTTGGTTTTTTTTTCACTTTTTGTTGTTGTTGTAAACGATTTGTATTGACATTAAAATGCATCTGGTTTTATTTTATTTTATTATAAATGACATTGTATTGTTGTTGTTTAATAATTTAATTTATTAAAATGCGTGAAAAAAGGCAAATATTTGTAAATGTGTGTTTTTTTTGTGTGCGTGTATTTGTAAATATACATATGTATGTATGTATACATATAAGTATTCCACTCTCAAAAGTGGCTATGCGAATTTTTCATGTTAAGCTACAATGAGAAAACACCATTTTTTGTTAGCCCATAAGGAGTTAAGGGATATAAAAAAAATAAAACGGTAATATGACAGCTTTTTAAAAATTCAATGTTAAATATTTGAAATTGAAACGCATAATCATACGTTTCTTCTTACAAAACCTCCCTCCTCCTCTCTCTTAGCGCAGAAAAACCCGGAAAAGCAAGATCTCCACTACATTGGAGTGATTAGGTAGAGAGCGACTTTGCTTCCCTTGGTATTTCCAATTGGCGATAGGCATCATGAAACAGAAGTGAATGGCGTGGTTTATTGGACTCGTTTAAAATCGTCTAAATGGTTAGGCACCAATTAGGAAGAAGAAAAATATTATAATCAAAACAAAGGGTCATCAGTGGGTTAAAACATGGATCTCATAATATAGATCAAACGATTTTGGTGGAAATAAAATATTTTTAGAATTTTGAGCGCCAAGACGTATGAGTGGCCTATTTTAGATAGAGAATTTTGAAAGTGTAGAAATGAAATAAGTATGTATAGAGATTTTTGAAAGAGTATTTTTATTTAATAATTTTTTGTCAAAGAACGGAAGGATTTTGCAATTTATTTGCATATACATACGATTGTTTGCAACTATTTATTAAATGAGAAAAAAAATCAATTTAAATATATCAAATATGCCTTCGCCCAGCAATATTAAACGTTTAATCCCTTTTTATTGTGATTACATGTATGTATGCATGTATGTTGCCTTACTTGCGTGTAGAATAACTTTGTGGATCACAGTAGCCACCACAAAACCGTATGAATGGTTTAAATGAGCGATGAATTAAAAACAATAAAATAAAAATTGCAAATTTAAACAAAAAATATCCATATTTGTATGTTCAAAAATTAAAAAAAATTGCAGGTAAATAAAATTATGTATTTGCTTTTCAGCTTGAGTTATCATATACCCAGTTGCTAATTTTTTTTTTTAATTTTTCTGAAGAACACTTGTCTGGAATATTTTAACCAGAGATTAAACTTAACTGTTAACATTTAAAATATTTTTGTTGTTCACAGAAAAAAAACAAAAAAACAGAAAAATAAAAATTTCGGTCTCAACTAAAAAAATTTAAATTCAGATTTTTTGGTCTTTCGGTAACAAAAATATTTTATTTTTATACTCAGCTGTACTAGTACACAGAGTATTATAGTTTTGATTTCCTAACGGTGGATTGTAACAGAATGAAATAATCGAGATAGATATAGACTTATATATATCAAAATGATCAGGGTGAAAAGAGAAATCGATTGAGCCATGTCCGTCCATCTGTCCGTCTGTCCGTCTGTGAGCACGATAACTCGCGCAAAAATTGAGATATTTTGATGAAATTTGAAATGTAAGTTGGTATCAAGACAGGAACGGATGGTATTGAAAATGGGCGAAATCGGACCATGACCACGCCCACCTCCCCTATATAGTAAAAATCGGAAATTTTGTATCTCAGTCATTAATAGAGCTAGAGTGATAAAATTTCACACACATATTGAGCTCAGGCCCTTATGAAGAAATATGGTAAAATTTTGGAAAATGGGCGGTGCCACGCCCACTTATTAAGGGTCAAACATGGAAAGTTTTATATGTCATAAATCAGAAACGGTTGAAGATATATCGATGAAATTTGGTAGGCGTGATATACTTACTTAGGCAAATGTTTGGACGAAAAATTGCCAAAATCGGTTGACGACCACGCCCACTTTTATATATGGGTATTATAAAGTGACCTAATAAAAACATTTTAAGCGATATCTCTGTCAAATATAAAGATATATCATTGAAATTTTATGGAAGGTGTCCACCTATGGACGTAAAACAAAAAATACAAAAATTTTGGAAAATGGGCGTGGCACCGCCTCCTTTTAGAAGCAGGAATATACGAGATTTCTGAGCCCATAACTCGACAAACAATCGATATATTATGACGAAACTTGGTGTATACACTTTCACTACTTGTAGTAATACATGTTCAAAATTCTAGCGAAATCGGTTGACGACCACGCCCACTATTATATATGGGTATTATAAAGTGGCCTAATAAAAACATTTTAAGCGATATCTTTGTCAAATATAAAGATAATTCATTGAAATTTTGTGGCATGAGTTCTACAATAGATCGGAAACAAAAAATAGAAAAATTTCGGAAAATGGGCGTGGCACCGCCTCTTTTCAGACAAAGGAATCAACGAGATTTCGGAGCCCATAACTCGACAAATAATTGAGATATTATGACGAAACTTGGTTTATACACTTATATAACCTATGTTAATAGACACGCAAAAATTTATTGAAATCGGTTTATGACCACGCCTACTTTTTAACAAAGATATTTCTAGAACACCCTTTGAGAATTTGTAACGTGACATCTTTGTAACTCATAAAGGGATGCAATTTTGCACAAAGAATAATATTCATAAGCTTAGTTGGATGACTGATAAAAATTTAGAAAATGGGCGTGGCTACGCCTACTTTATGCAGCACTCGATTTATATAAAGTACCTACACCGTGTTTCCATCAAACGCAAACAAACAATGAAAGCATACAGCTGAGTATCTAATGTTCGATTCCACTCGAACTTAGGCTTCCTTACTTGTTCAAAATAAATCTTACATGTTGAGAAATATAAAAACACTTATTTGAAAAATCTTCATTGAATGTATGTAGATATGTATATATTTTTTTTATTTCCTGCTAAAATTTTTTCTGTTGAAAATAAATATCAGTGAATAACAGAAAAATTCAAGATATAAGGTTTTCTGAGAAAAGTTATAAAAGTATATAGACCAAGTTTCGTCATAATATCTCAATTATTTGTCGAGTTAAAGGATAAGAAATCTCGTATATTCCTTTGTCTAAAAAGAGGCGGTGCCGCGCCCATTTTCCAAAAAAAAGGCTGCTCAACGAAATGAACAAAATAATTTTGTTTTAAAAAATATCAATAAAAAATATCCAAAAATTATTTTGTTTTGCTAATTATCAGAAACAAAATTTTTTCGTTTCAAAAATTATCAATAAATAATTTTGTTTCGTTGATATCAAAAAAATTAACAAAAATTGTATTTGTTTTTATTCATGTACCCAGCCATCAAGGTACCGTACATTTTACGAACATTGCGATTTACGAGCTATTCTCGAATAAGAAAACAATAACAAAAGAAACTTTTTTCTATCATGTCAAAAAAAAAAAAGAAAACGAAAAATTTCAAACTCAATATTTTAAAAGTAAGTATGTATGTTTGTAAAATTTCTACATTTACGATAAAAAAACGGACGTAAAAAGATTCATATACGAGTGCTTTTTCGATACATTTACGACACTCGTAGGCACTGAACATTTTAAAGCGAAACAGCATTCGTAGGCGAATTGTAAACGGATATCATAAACGATATTTTATTAGAGTTTTCTTCGAGAAAACATCCGTTTACGAGCTCGTTTACGATGATTTTGCTGGCTGGGTACGTATGTGCATACATACAAACATATGTAACATTTCTTTTCTTCATAGAAAACGAAATTATTGAAATGTCAATTTTTTCGGTTAAATTTGAAACTATATTTTTTTGAAATAATTGTTTTGATAATTATCAAAAAAAAAAAAAAAAATTTGTTAATTTTTTTGATAACAGTTGAAACGAAATGGATTTTGTTATGCTTTTTACGTTTATAAAATCGAATATTCCAACAGAAACATTTTTTTTTGTTAATTGTTAAAAATAACGTTATTTTGCAGCCTTGGTTTTCTCTCAGACAAAAATAAATATTTTTTTTTGTCTTTGGATTTTTGTTTTTCAAAGATTGTTATAGTTTTTGTCTAAGATTTTTTGTTATTTTCAAAACCTTTAAAATTGTTAACAATTATTTTCAATGTCTGATTTTAACTCTTTAGCGACCTCCGAAATGCTAATTTATCCAGTAAAACTAAAAAAGATGGACTAAAGGAAAACTACGCGGTCGAAATCTCCGCATAACTTCTCGTTGAGTGAGTCAAACATAAAATAAGGAGCAGCTACTGAGTGTCGGAAAAGTTAACGGTATACAACGATACGGTGAGACAAACAAAAATGTGAGGGCTGTGCCTCAAAGATCAGTTTCTCTCGACAAAGTGTTAATATTTATAAAAAAAAAAGAGTTATAGCTACTATCGAAACTCAACAACATCTATATATTAATAGGCTAACATTTTTTCCATACAAACAATTGCCAGGCTGTTTAGCACATTTAACCCTTTCGACCCGCTTGGTACAATATATCCCAAAAATGTTTAAAGACACCTACAGGTAATATTTGCTTAACAATTTGAATGAAACGGAGTAATTTCTGTTTTTTGGGATATTCAGTATATACTGGTGACATTTGTATACATTTTAACAGCTGCAGTTGTTTGTGAACAGTGAATAAGTGGTCATGTGTTGCGAAATTCTTCAGAAAATGGTGAAAATTACAGCGAAGCGTAATTTTTCACATGTCAAACATGGGAAGTTCCACTATGTTTATGGTGTTTTACGCCATATCATATGTAATTCTTTTATAAAAAAAATATAAATTATAAACTTGTATTTTTTAGGTTTTTTAATAATGAACACTACTAGGAAAATATATGACAAATTTCCTATCAAAACTACCGGCTGGGATTTAATATCCCGCCACATACCGCGCCTTACGGGCTGAAAATTGAAATTCTGGTTCGGTAGAAGTCTTCTTTTATTCCTGGTCTTCAATGCCCACATATTTCCAATACTGTATATATAGCGGATTTTTATCGGTTCGAAAGGGTTAACATACTCATATCCACATAAAATTGATATGGATGTGTTCGTTTGAGTCAGGAGCAGTGCATAGGCATATCATTTTTTCTATAAATTATTTAATTTGTTTATAATTAATAAATAAAATTTTTAGTTAAGAGAAATAGATATCGTAAACGTGTTTACAAATATCTTTAACACAGTTGAAGAGTCGCTTTAATTTAAAAGCGCTCTCTCTATTTTATATGCATTGGCCCAGTTTACGCTCAGATCAAAATCAACGCGGCCAAATATCTCCTATTGCTTTTCCATTAAAGCGAAAAATGAGAGAGAGTGCGGGAGAGCACACTGAGTAATTTTAATTTTGACCAAGGCATACCTAACAGGTAGGCTCGGCGGCGAATTGAAAAACTTCTTTTTTTATTTACAAAGGTAGAGTGTAATGTCAAAATCAAAGCGAATTCACATAATGGCCAATAGGAATGGACGAGCCCCAAGCGAATTCAGATTTTAACCACGGTGAAATATCATTTTGACATTACACTCTACCAATTACAATAACAAAATACATGGGAAATTTCTGAATTCGCCACCGGGCCTATCTTCCTAGATCTGCCTTGATTTTGACCATGATTTCGTGTCGCACCGTGATCAAAAGGGCAAATAAGTGTTGCGGTACAACTGGAATTTGGAATGTGTTGGTTATCTCCGCGAAAAGGATTAATTTTTGTACCAATACAAAGGTGAAAAAATAAATTGCATGGTCGAATTTCGAGCACCGGCGATACTAGTTTCAAGTAAGGGTTTACTCATTTATCCTGGAGAGAAAAGTGATGATAGCATTGCACAGCAATTCAAAGCATAAATCACTATTCTGAGCTGTTATCGGTTTATTCCAGTACAACTAGAACAAATACATATATAAAGGTTTAAAAATTTCCAGTGCTTATAATACTTAGGTTCTTAAAGGAAAATTCAGTGCCTTTATGTAGATACGAGTTTATTTTGCTATCGGAACATGAGCTTACCGCAACTTGTTATAGAATTAAGCAGTGAATACAAATTAACAACAAACATGACTCAAAGAATTAAAAGAATTGTCATGGCAAAATAGTTTTACACTTATTTTATTGAAATAAAAATCGTTGCCACAGCTACAAAAACAACAACAACTGGATTTGTTGGTATTATTAATTTAAATTAATACCAAATTGATGTGTTGAAATAAAATTATTTATGAAGCGAGCAATTTGCAAGCTGAGCCATTAAATATAGTTGAGGTATTTGTGTATATATTTAACATACTTATGTACATACATACATAAATATGTACGTCCTTCAGCAAATAGAGCGGACAGTCACGCAAAACGATAGTATCCCACTAAAGTTATTATAACTAGTCTATAACTGGTTCTATAGTGATAATCAGCGGTACAGTTGGTTCGCGGTTTAAGCTATAAATTTTTTTAATTTTGTATAATTTCAACTAATCCATAATTCTGCAGAGAAGGGCAATTGACACTTCACAGGACGTTACTGTGTTAAAAACAAAGACAGTTGAACGCATTGCGTTGGGTGAGAACGAGCAGCAATCCAATCTTTTAAGAGCTAGTGCTGCGTTAGTTTGAGCTAGCGCGATTTGCTGAAAGGCGTATATACACATGGAAATACTATTCATTTAAAGGCTTAAAGTTATTTTTATTTGAAAAAAAACTTGCAGTTTTGATATGCATATGCTTAATAAATTTAAAGCTCTCTGAATCCTATTTTAATTAAATAAGTGGTGAATTGTTGTTAAAATAAATAGCATTATAAATTGATAAATACATATGGATATATATATGTATGAATTTTCATTGTACATACCTATTTATGTATGTACATACATACATATACATATGTATGTATATGTAAGGAAATACCTGCTTTGGAAGAATTGATCTTTATGGACATACCTGCAAGCAAAGAAAAAATTACAATTAAATTAATGCACTAGAAATTTATTGTTATGGATACATATCTATGTCTGTAAATATTTATGCACTGAAGGATTTATTTATAAACCTATGCACATACTCTGAAAAAAAAAACGTTGTAAATCTAAAGACTTTCGCTGTTAAATCAACTACTTTCCGCAATTGAAATGTGCCCAACAACGCCCCGTTGTTGTTTCAAAGGTGCGAGCGTTGTTAATTTAAGTCAACCACGGAAACTGTTGGATCAAATACTTTTACCTTTAAGTTAACAACAGAGATTGTTGGAAAAAAATTTCACCTAAAAATAAATTTTTGTTTGCATTTTACTCTTCATCTTCTCTCGAACCCGGGTCCCAACTGCAATTATGTAGCCTCCGCTTGTTTTCCTCTTCTCCTCTTCTTCTCTCCTTCTTATCATTCACTGGTTACTATCTTTATTTATTATTCTATTCTATTCTTTCTATTCTTTATTTTATATTCTCCTCCGGATTCGAACCATCAACCTGAAATTCTATCCAATCATCACATAGTGGAACATTCAACATTATATTGAATTTAAAGCCCCCCTTTTATACTTTCTCTTTCCCGAAAAAGCATCTATAAATTATTTATATGAATTATTGTAAAAACAATTTTAAAAAAAAATTGTTCTCATTAGTTTTGTTAACAACGGAAACTGTTGGGTGAAATACTTTTGCCTTGAAGTCAACAACGGGGACTTTTGGAGAAAATTTTCTGCTAAAAATAAACTTTTGTTTGGATTTTTCTCTTCATCTTCTCTCCCTCATTATTGTTTTTGTTGGTTTTCTCACAAAAAAATGTTTTATCACAAAAAAATGCTTTATCACAAAAAAAAATTTTAAAAGCAAGCAAGTTTTTGAAACAACAGCGCCTGTTTTTGAATCAATTGTTGGGTCAAAAACTTTGCTGTAAAAACAAATACCTTTGCTGTTGAATCAAGGACGGAGATTCAACAGCCGAAAGTTGTTGATTTAACTACGGGTATTTTTTTCAGAGTACATATGAATATACTTATGCACATATACATACATACATTTCCAAATAAGCTTTAATTATAAATATTATATTTAATCAAACCATCTGTAAATATTTGAAGTGTAATGGCTTATTGTTATTTATGGCATTTTATATTTGCATACAGAAATATCTACTATAAATACAAACATTTTGATAAAAAAAATTGGTTTTTTTGGAAGATTTCTTTCATATGTATTTCTATATTTAATTAAAAAAGAGTTTATTTGAGAAGAAACAATTAATGATTCTCTTTAAAAAATGTATTTTCTTAATAGCAGCTATAAAAACTTGACTTAACACAATATGCAGTGACACTGATCTGTTATTTGGTTATTTCTTGAACGTTTAGTATATGTTTTTGTTGTTGTTGTTGCTGTTTTTGTTACAGCCAACAAGTCACTACCCGATAGTTTTGCGGAGTATTTATACGGGAAGCAGCAGTGCCTAGCGGAATTATTGATCGTTTACGAGTTACTTCTGACACTAGACCCACTGGAAGTTTCTGAAAACCTGTAAATATTGACATGCAATTTGGAAGAGCCCACTTACATATGTAGTATGTAAAATAGAAAACCAATCCTTTCCAATTGTTTCATACCCGAAGTTCAATCATTTGTTCTTGATTTTTAAAATCAGTATTTTTCACATCTTTCCGTGTCATTTTAATCAAATTAAACTCATAGTCTAGGGTCTCGACAAAGCATAACAAATTTTTACAATTCTATATCTTTCAAGATTGGGCAGACATCGCAGTAAACTTCAAACAAAAAGCTCTACAAATATAAATACGTGTTACTTTGTGTTTTCGTAGGCGAAAAAGGCGCTTTCAACTACTTTGTAGTTAAATTCGCAAAAGTAGTTTGGTAAAACTTTTGTGCACATGTTTCCTGTCATCAAAGAATGCTATTTAATTTTAACCTTCTTAGCAGGGCAAGTGGAAATAATATTTTATAAGTACATACCAGAGGCGGGCGCTTCATACAAGCCGAGAAGCCCGGCTTGCGTACATATTTTCGTTCATTTCATTTTACGAATTTCTTTAAAATCTGGTTATTTTACGTTTTAAATGTGTTTACTATTCAAGTTCTCAATAATATAGCCCCCACTGTAACATACGGTGCCTAAAAGTATTCTAAGAAAATAGCGCAAATACACCACCAATCCACCTCACCAATCCACCTCACCAAAGAACGTAAATAGATTTACGTTCTTTGACCTCACAATGTGTATTTTGTTTGCACAGCCAATCACAGCACAGTTAGCATGCCTTAACGTTTCCACACATTGGCTTTTACCTGGCTTTCAAAACAGAATAACATAGCTTGTTTTCTCACTTTCTCTAAGGAGAAATCAATTGCTTATTTTCAGACTTAAATTGAAAAAAAAACTAGCAAAGCACTTTTTTTATTTTTCACATTAAATTTGTATGCGAATGTGAAGCTGGCTTCGGCATTCAGTATTCACAGCCATATGCATATTTGATTTGATTTTCGTTTGCATGTACATACATACATACTTATGCACGTAATTTCTTACATGTGCATGTACATGTGCACGTAATTTCTTACATGTGCATGTATCAAATACCAGATTATAAAAGCGTTGATTGTGATATTTGGCGACTATTGGCAAAAGATCAAGATAATTTTAAAAAGCGACGGAAATCAAAATCAAATAAAATTTCACGACTTTTGGTAATTGGACCTCAGTTTTTCAAACACTAAAGCACCAACTTTTTTAGATATTAGATAATAAGCAAAGTGTAGCAAGTGGCTACTACTAAAATTTCCGTCGGTATAAGGAAACTAAAAATACCTCTGCGCTTTCGTGTGAGATTTCCCTATAAGTTTGGCGTCATCAATCAATTCAATTGAGTTCTTCCCAATTTATTCTAATAATTTCTCCTCTGCTTTTGTAGATAATTCTGATGGTAAAAAACTTGAATTTACTTTCGACTTAGCCAGGCTTGTTGATATGCTGACCAAAAGTAGCTACAGCTAAAATACCAAAAGTCAAAAACATATGTACCTACATATCTTCATAATATTCATTGTATATAAAAACTTAAAAATTCTTTATCATCCTCATTTTCTCGATTTAATGCAATACATTCAGTTTCAAATGTTATGAATATAAACAACAAACCAAATATGCAAACCGAATATAATCAAAGTAGAGCTCTAGATACCCGGGTATCGAGCAATTCGAACAGATCGTGTTTGTTTGAAGCCCGTTGTTCAAATTCCCGTACCAATATTCGAGCTTATACTCAGAGGAAAGGAAAAGGAAAATTTTTATTTTTATAGTGCACGTTTTAAACTGTCATTTTTATTTAAAAAATAAAATTTTTAAATTTATTTTTATTTTAAGCGCTATGAGATTTTGAATCAAAAACTTTCGTTTTTATTCCATTAATTTTCATTTTTAATTTAAACATGTTTCTTTTTAAATCCTAAATATATTTTAATTTCAAAAATTCAATTTGTAAATTAAACATTTTTCATTTTTAAAATAAAAATGACTTGGTTTAAATCGGGCATTATAAAAATAAAAATTTTATTTTTAATTCCTTTTCTCTGATTGTACAAACAAACAAATGTGTATCAGGAAAACAAAGATAAAAAAATACATATGAAGACAACAAAAAAAAAATAAACGAGAAAACACAAACTTCAAATACCCGAATTGTTCGAATGCCCGTACAAACATACGGGTAATAAGCAAACAAAGGAGTGTTCGAGAATTTGAAAAGCATTTATCCGTGCTACTCGAAAATTTAAAAAAAAAAAAGCGAGAGCTCTAAATCAAATTCAATAACGGAACGAAATCAGACTTCTAGATAATACAGCAAAGAAAATTACATAAATGACTAATGGTTATGCTTCACACATAGGCTTGCCCAGACAATTTATGCTGGGTCCGCCACTGGTACATACATGTATGCATATATGTATGCATATCACACATACACATATGTACAAGTGTTATATTAGCATGCACCATATGCTAAAAACTACTCCCACCTGCTCCACGCCAAAACACGTTCAAGCGTTCAACAATTCTAGTTAATGTGCACATTAACCTTTCTGCACTAGAAAATCAACTTCCTTTTTTGCCGAGCCTTGTTAGCACATGTGAGGGGTTTGTGATTGATTTTTGACAGGTTTTGCGCACACATGTGAATGTTTAAAAGCTCACTTAAGAAGAAGAAAATTATATATTAAAGTAAGAGGCAACGAATTTTGCTCCAAAATGTTTTTCAACATTCGTCTACCAAGCGGAAATTATTTTGGTGGTTATTTGCGTAAAGCATAAAATGTGTGTAGTTGCTAGAAGATACAGCTCGAAATTTATTCAGAAACGGACCTGGTTCTATTTACCAGAAGGTATAACACACCAAAATGGTTTAAGCGCAGTTTTGGGCGGGGAGAAATTACAACCTAGAGATAGCACAAATGTTCTATTAGCTAGCAAACGGACGTCAAAACTCAATGATAAGGCCAGAAAATACTCTGCTCCCCTCTCTTACACATTGGATTTTCACGGCAGTTGCTAAGCCGATCCTATAGCGGACAAATTGGTTATATTGTTCCGTGTTTGTGCTTCGATAAGTAACTTGATGCGGAAGGATGCATATATGAAAGAAGGCGTAATGTCATGTATACACGTATGAGTGTAAGACTTCAGAAGGAGTAGGAGCTGCTGTTTATTGCAGTCAACTGGACATCAGAGGCTGCCGGATCGCTGTAGTTTCATTCAGACAGAAGTAACAGCTGGAAAGAGGACAGCGCAGAGTTGATAGACTGTAATCCCTCATAAAGAGGACGTAATAATTTTCACGTAGATATCTAGGCGGCTATAAAGCCAATTCTATCGTATAACAGCTCATCTAAGTGTTTGGCGCACAGCAAGGAAGCCTTATGCAGAACTAGTGCCGTTCATCTGTACTAGATACCAGGCCACAAGGGGATAGATGGTAATGAGAAATTTGATGATATAACGCAGAAGGGTGCATGTCTCGGAGTAGAACACTCCGTATAAGTTTTGATGCCACTCAGTGAATTTAAGCATAGGTACTATGTATATATACATATAAGATGAACCAGGCAGATAAGGCGTGGAAATAGGGCTGTCTTTTGGCATCACATGCGTTCAAAATGGGACTAGTTGGTGAAAATGAATGTAGGTGATGTAGATTTCAGAAGAAGGCCGTGGAGCATGTTCTCTGCTCCTGTTCTGCGTTTTCCAGGCTACGGCTTCGGCTACTAGGAAAAGTTTTATTCAGTGATCTTGAATCTGTAAATAAAATAGGATTAAAAAAACTCTTGGTGTTTGCCAAATGGACGGGTTTCTTCTTCAGCTTGAGTGCAGGCTTTTAATGTAGAGCTGTTCACGTTCGAGAACTTTTCTGCTAACACCACGGATTTACTTAGTCTACTCCCACCTGCTCCACGCCAAAACACGTTCAAGCGTTCAACAATTCTAGTTAATGTGCACATTAACCTTTCTGCACTAGAAAATCAACTTCCTTTTTTGCCGAGCCTTGTTAGCACATGTGAGGGGTTTGTGATTGATTTTTGACAGGTTTTGCGCACACATGTGAATGTTTAAAAGCTCACTTAAGAAGAAGAAAATTATATATTAAAGTAAGAGGCAACGAATTTTGCTCCAAAATGTTTTTCAACATTCGTCTACCAAGCGGAAATTATTTTGGTGGTTATTTGCGTAAAGCATAAAATGTGTGTAGTTGCTAGAAGATACAGCTCGAAATTTATTCAGAAACGGACCTGGTTCTATTTACCAGAAGGTATAACACACCAAAATGGTTTAAGCGCAGTTTTGGGCGGGGAGAAATTACAACCTAGAGATAGCACAAATGTTCTATTAGCTAGCAAACGGACGTCAAAACTCAATGATAAGGCCAGAAAATACTCTGCTCCCCTCTCTTACACATTGGATTTTCACGGCAGTTGCTAAGCCGATCCTATAGCGGACAAATTGCTTATATTGTTCCGTGTTTGTGCTTCGATAAGTAACTTGATGCGGAAGGATGCATATATGAAAGAAGGCGTAATGTCATGTATACACGTATGAGTGTAAGACTTCAGAAGGAGTAGGAGCTGCTGTTTATTGCAGTCAACTGGACATCAGAGGCTGCCGGATCGCTGTAGTTTCATTCAGACAGAAGTAACAGCTGGAAAGAGGACAGCGCAGAGTTGATAGACTGTAATCCCTCATAAAGAGGACGTAATAATTTTCACGTAGATATCTAGGCGGCTATAAAGCCAATTCTATCGTATAACAGCTCATCTAAGTGTTTGGCGCACAGCAAGGAAGCCTTATGCAGAACTAGTGCCGTTCATCTGTACTAGATACCAGGCCACAAGGGGATAGATGGTAATGAGAAATTTGATGATATAACGCAGAAGGGTGCATGTCTCGGAGTAGAACACTCCGTATAAGTTTTGATGCCACTCAGTGAATTTAAGCATAGGTACTATGTATATATACATATAAGATGAACCAGGCAGATAAGGCGTGGAAATAGGGCTGTCTTTTGGCATCACATGCGTTCAAAATGGGACTAGTTGGTGAAAATGAATGTAGGTGATGTAGATTTCAGAAGAAGGCCGTGGAGCATGTTCTCTGCTCCTGTTCTGCGTTTTCCAGGCTACGGCTTCGGCTACTAGGAAAAGTTTTATTCAGTGATCTTGAATCTGTAAATAAAATAGGATTAAAAAAACTCTTGGTGTTTGCCAAATGGACGGGTTTCTTCTTCAGCTTGAGTGCAGGCTTTTAATGTAGAGCTGTTCACGTTCGAGAACTTTTCTGCTAACACCACGGATTTACTTAGTCTATGTGAGGCCATTGATAGCAAGCCAGTTTAAACTAAACTAACCTTTGCAATTCAATGGAAATTCATAATGCCACATAGAAAACTAACTAGTTAAATATAAAATAAATATTAATATCAATTCATATCATATCACAACTATCATTCAATTTTAAACAAAAAGAGGCAGTTGTCGAATTACTCTATTTACACCGCCCTCTGGCGATCAAAATAGCTTTCATTTTAATATCGAAACTGAAGCAGTTAAGCTGCTCGAAGATGTTATCAAATTTTAGCTGGCAACACAAATAAATGTTAACAGTTGAAATTTTATTTGCTTTTGAAGTTTTTGAATTGAATTTTTTGAATTTGTGGTTTTCGATTAAATGCCCGATAGGCAAAGTTATAGTCAAGTATAAATATTTATATGTACATAAATGCAAAAATAAATGCCTTGCATGTGTGTGGGCTTATCATTGTTTGTGTTATAAGAATTTATATTGAAAGATTTTTTTTCTTGAAGCAATTCAATTAAGATAAAACCATATTTGCTTAAATTTATTTAGCTTGCAAATAACAAATCAATTTTTAAGCTGAAGGTACAATTGGAATGATATATACATACACACAACCATCTTTATTTACTTTGGAAAATTTTGCCTAAAATACATATCTGCGTAGTTTCTTTTCTTTTATTTTTAAGGTGCTCATAGAAATTTCATTGCAATCACTTTTTGGCTATCAAATATTCAATTAAATAAGGAAAATGTGAACGTGTGGCTCAAGTGGGGACAGCAGTGCTTACATTTTTGTTGTTCTTTGTATTTGTTTGACTATCATCGTTCATCTTAAACTCAAATAAATACAAATCTAAGCATACATACATACATACATACAAATTTTCCTGCCTTCACTGGAATTTTCATGAATTTTAATGAATTTCCATCCTTTTTTTTTGTGCGAACAATTCAATAATTTACTTCCTACATATATTATATGTATGTGTAGCATACTTTTAGGCATTTCAATTAAAAGTTTATATTTACTGCGTTGGCACAGTGTGTTTGTTGGCATTTTTATTCAAATAATATTCAGGTATGTGTATGCATTAAAATTTTTCTCGTAAACTCAGTTGGTAGCCGAAAGTTTGAAATAGGTGGCAACGTTAAAGTTGCTTAAAATATAACACTGCGAAAATGGATGTAATATTTTTAAGTAAATCTTATGCTTCCTTTTCATTTATCACTACCTCAGCACTTAATAATAGTAAATGCGTAATTGATTTCCACATATTTTTATGTTTAAGTGGCAACGCTGTTCACAAAATTTTTTCAAAGAAAAATGCTTAAGGGATTGGCTCACTTCTCACTTTCTTTACATTTCATGAATGGAAATATGTATGTATGTAATCTCGTAAAATATTTTTATTGTATTTTACAGCTAGTTCTATATTTTATTTTGGCTAGGTGGCAACACTGTTCATAAAATGTTATCAACTTAAAGCACTGAAATGACATTCTAAATATGTAAACATCACTTTTTATTACGAGTATAGCTCTAACTTTGAAAAATCTAAATTTGTTTAAGATAATGACAATTCGATATCTCCTCTTATTTAATAAAAGCTAAAAACTTTGTTTTGCATGCATTTTACATTTCGCTCGCGGTGGACCTCTAAGCGGAAATACCCATAGTAAAAAAATTAAAATTATTATTTATTTTTTCGCAATAAAGTTATATATCTTTCATTTCTGCTTTAGTTTTTTTAATAAAGTGGCAACCTTGTAGAGTAATTTTGAGCAGCGTTGCCACCTAACTTTATATGCTAAAAAATAAAAAATTTGTTTTCAGTAATTAATCGAGGTGGCAACTTCACAAGTATATACATATGTATATGTATACACATAACACTTTTATTTTGGAGATAGGTGGCAACCTTATTAAAAAATGAATTGCAAATGAAAATATTATAAAATACCACCAAGCAGAAAAATATATTGTAACACTATCTTTGACCTTTTTTAGCAATTCAAAACAGGTGGCAACGTCATTTTTTTTTTCTTATGGCATAATTTACAATTTTATGTATTTGTTCAATGAAATAATGCAACCCTTTCTTGCTCCACTGTCCGCTGCCATAACAGAAACTGATGAAAACGAGCTGTCAGTGTTAATTTTGTTACATTTCAAGTTGTGAGTGCCAAGTGTATTTACTTTCAATTAGCTGAAAGTTTATAAGCAGAGCATTTTATATGTGTGTATGTGTGTATACATGTATGTATCTGCGTTGGAGATGCCAAGCTCTTGAGTTGTCGTGCTGTCGCGCTGTCTGACTGCTGTGTTGCCACTGCGCCAAGTTGTCGAACTGCTGAATGCATATTCCTCATGTTGATTTGCCCCAAAAGTTTAAGAGTTTCAATTAAATATGCGAAATTTGATGTGCAAGCGAATAGAAGAAGAAGAAAAGGTTGTTTGTATGTTTGTACAACTCTTAAGAATCTTTAAATGCATTGTTGCTGTAATCAAATCAAATTCCATTTCAATTTCAATTTTGATAAAAACGTAAGCAACAACGAACAAGCGTTACGCTGGACTGCCAGCCAATCGAGAATTTGTGCTTAGAACTTCGAACATCATTATCTACAATATCAATTATGAATTACTATTTGCCATGAAATAGCAAGAAAAGTATCTAAGCAAAGTAGAAGAAGAAGTATTTTGTAGTCTGTATATCTCAAAAAATTATTTATATTGTACATATATCGACCCCTTTGTGCGACTTTATCGTAACGGACAAAAGCAAATTTTACAGGAGAGCATTTTTTTCGTTTTTTTACTACTTTTTATTGGAATTTGGACACGAAATTGAACAAGTGAATAGGTAATTAATTAATATACTGAACCTGATAATTTTTTTCTTGAAAAAATGTGCAGTTTGCGAAAAAATCATAATTTTGTCCCTTTTTCGCTCTGCATTTTTTATGAGTTTGTTTGAATAAATGTCCCTTACGATAATATTTAAAAAAGAGTTTGTATGAAAAATTCAAATTTTTTATTCCATAATTTTGTGTTTTTAATGATGGGATAATGGTAATATAGTGAGTGTTGTACTCGTCTTCCATTCTAAAGTTTCCAAGTTCGATTTCCGGCAGACCAGGGACCGATATATTAGGAAAATTGGTTTTTGGTAAATAAGTAGAATATTTGGTAAATAAGTAGATTATTTCCTGCATTGTGACGGAGCAATGGAACGAGTGTGGGGAGTAAGAAAAAGGGGAGAGGTAAATGAGCAGGGAGAAGGAGAGGTAAATCGAAATATAAACTTCTACATTATTCCGATAAATCAATTATTGGACAGAGCAACATCTGTCGGCGTATCTAGTCTACAATATAAAACTACGCATCGAACGCGAATTTGAACCAGCGACTCCCAATCAGTAAATGTCAGAAAACCCTCCAAAAACAAATTACATTAGCAGATGTCGTTTAAAGGCGCCACAAGAACAGAGAATAATATTGCTTTTTTTTCTAAATAGGTAAGTATTTTTAATAGCTAGTTTTCATTAATTTACATGCAAGTGGGGCATTCTGTTATTTCCATAAATTACTAGAACCTGGGTGGTCGAGCTAAGACATAATTCTTTGCCTTAGAAAGTATTCTATTTCCCCGTATGGAAATATACAAATATCTAATCAAGTAAATGAGCCAAAAATAGATGTATAAAATTTCATTCAACTCAGTCAAACCGTTTTCGCGATAGTTTACAAAGGAATTAATGAAATTAGGTTATTTAGAAATCCCACTGAGTAATATTTTAATTGAAATACGTCGTAAAATACCATTCATTTGATGCCCATATTAGCACATCTAATTTTTTTTAGTTCCAAAAAGGTGGCAGCGTTGTAAAAACATCCCCAGGGGCAGCACGTGGATAGAATATCTTAAAATTAGGCATACTATCTGTAAAACGAATTTCATCCAAATCGGTTAAGCCCTTCCCGAGATAGTAGTGGATATAGAAATATATAAATAAACTACAGTAAAACCCGCTTTAGTACCTCCCCGCTTTAGCACCTAACCCGTTTTAGTACCCAACATCTGCGGACACTATGGCTTTTGTAAAAAATATCGAACAAATTTACCCTTTTAAGTACCTCCCCGCTTAAATACTCAACCCGCCTAAGTACCATAATTTGTGGTGCATTAAATAAAATTTTTGCGAACGTTTTCCCCCGGTTAAGTACCTTTCTGAATACAATTGCTTTTTTCAAACGGCAACTAATTATAATCGATTGTTTATTTATACCATTACTAATTTATCGAAAATCAAGATAAATATATACATATAAAATAAAGATTCGTAAAAACAAATAGCGTATATGCAATATGAAATACGTTTTAATTAATATGTATTCAAAATATTTTTTGTTGAATAAATTTTTTGTTTGTGTTTAAATAAGTTATTTTCAATATTCTTAAAATTATTAAATGTTTAACTACCCAACAGAAGGTACTAAAACGGGTTCTTATAAAAACACAACCCGCTTAAGTACCTCAAATTCCTGTCAATTTTAGGCAAGGTACTTATGCGGGTTTTACTGTAATATACATACAAATATACATTCAAGAAAAACTCGTTTAAGGTTATAAGATATTCCAAACATAATCATGGTACCATGGCTACATTACGCTTACAATCCCCTTCATATTCTATTTTAAATTTCAAAATAAAAAGTACATAAAATTACTTGCTAGCTATATTCAAAATATTTTTTATATGGGCGATACGATAAATTCGAGCTCAAGAAAAAAGTGTGGATTGTCCCTTACGATAAAAAATAAAGCCAATTTTTGGCACAACTATAAGGATTTCAGCTATAATATTTTACCAGGTGATGCGCTGACAGATGTAGATTAAGCTTGCATCAAAAAGTGAAATTCCAGAAAATGACCGTTACGATAAAATCGCGCAAAGGGGTCGATATATCGTCGGTCTCCTGCCAGAAACACGAATGTGAAAATTTTTTTAAGTGCGATGCACACTGGTCAGCCCCCATACACAAAAGTCAAAAACGTTGGTGCTTGAAAAAGAAACTTCTGTCATGCATTTCCGTGGGAAATATATTGAATTTTATGGAACACCTCCTTCTATACGCAATAGCCACCATTAAGTGTTACTTTGGCTCATTTAAAGTCAACACATTTGAAAAAAAATTTTTCTGGAAAAAGTTTGTGTAAATAAGTGTATTATGATTTTTGCGATATTTCAAGTTTGAGTGCTAAAAAAATGCGGATAACTATGGAAACGCAAGAAAAACGTATGTTTCATGATTTAGCGAAAGAAAACAGTGAAAACAATTTATTTTTAGCAAAATACAAGATGAAGAAATCTTGGCTTTTCTATGAGCGTAATTTTCAAGCATTAGCATTTTCATTTAAACTTTTAACAATTAAGGACCACTCTGGACCAGGTCTTATAAGCAGATTTGAGTTCTTTCAAGTCTTCTCTTAAGAAGCCTGTTTATACATTTTTCCCTTTTTTTCCCTTTTTCTCAAAATATCATATTAAATGTAACTAGTCTATACAAAATATTGTTGCCCTTTTACGATTTTTATACATATTTACATCGACTGTTTTCGATAAAACTTTATTTTCGATAAAATCTGAGTAATTGAGTTTTGTCCCACTCTCCATACAATTTTTTTTTTTTTGATCCCGCGAAATATCGCGGAAAAATTTTTTTTATTGCAACTTTGTTATTTGACATCGGATTTTTAAAATTGATGTCATTAGTTTAGTCTTTGGAAGCTCTATATTTTCTTCTAATGTCATTTTGACCTATGAAGTCGTTTTCACATAGTTAAGTCACCTAACCAAGTTTTTCGTCCAAAATATCCTTTTTGTTTCACATGAAAAAAATCGCCAAAAATAAAATATTTATCGGATCTCTCTGATATTACGCTTAAAGTCTTTGCAATTAAACGGGCAAATTTTTAAAGTAATAAAACTTTCCTCATTTTTACAAATTTTTATAAAAACTTAATTTGAAAATCAAAATTTTTTCAAAAATCGCAAAAAATCCACAAAATTTTGATTTTGACCAGCTTTCGCTCAATGAAGTGATAACAAAAAAACACAAAATTACCGTTATCTCAAAAACCTAAATATACAAAAAATTAAAAAAAATAGTTCCAAGCTCAGCAGGTCAATTCTTATCCTCCCCCATTCCTGGTTTTCTTGTTTTTTTTTTTGGCTGTAAACTAGCGTTAGTGGTGGGCGTGGATTACAACATATATGCTTTTAATTTTTCTGAAAGATGAGTCGTATAGTGGGACACCAATGTGCCAAATTTGGTTTCGGTAGGTCCATCCGTTTCCAAGAAATTGAGTTTTGTCCCACTCTCCATACAAATGAGACCAGTGTGCGATGTCTGCTCTCTATCGGGTATATATTGATGTATTAACAATTTATATTTGTATAAAGGCTTGTGTAAACATACATACATAATATGTACGTGTATGTACTTAAGTATATATACCAATATTAATTGTTATTATATCAATATATGTATATCCGATAAAGAGCAGACATCGCACTTAAAAAAATTTTCACATTCGTGTTTCTGGCAGGGAGCCGACGATATGTATTTGCTGGCCAACAACTATTATTGTTGTTAGTGATAAAAGATCTCAAAATACCATATTTGAGCGGGCGCTGACAAAGCGAGGAAATGTTTGTATGTATTTAAATTTGTGTAAGATGTTGCTTAGTTGATTTTTTTACGATTATGTTCTTGTTGTTGTAATTTTTGCTGTTGTTATTATCTTTCAACTAAATGAACAATAAATGCTGTGATATTCTTCATACGGCGTTTTGGACATGGGAATAATTTCACATGGCATGTGACTGAATATTGAGCAAAGATTCTGATATGAATAATAATAATAATAATAAAAAAAGAAATGAATCGTCCATTTTCAAAACCGGCCATCTCCAAAATTTTAAGTTTTTAAGCTATGTATCACATCCAATTATAAAACATCACCTGTATTTAATATTGCAACAATTTCTTAACCAAAACCTGCCATATTCAAGTCAAATTACTCTATAATAATAGTAAACACAAATCGTTTTAGCCATTGGTTTCTTAAGAGCAGTTTTTTGGATTTTTCCCGCAAATGACTTGAGTGGAGATGGCCGGTTTTGAAAATAGACGATTCAAATGTAGAAGGTAAATGAAAGCATGTAATAAAACAGGAATAGTGAAAGAAAATATGCTGAAAATACTTTAAACCTATTAATTTAAGTTGCTTAAGAAAAATTGCCTTTAAATTCTACTTTCTCTCCTTCGTGGTATTCACCCCTGCCCAGACAATCGTAGCATTTGTTCAATAAACCATACACAAACTGTACTGAGTTTCTGTAACTGAACTCTATCAATCTTTTCGACTGAGTGACGTCATAATGACGCCATTCGATTCTCACATGCCTTTTAGATGGTGACAAAGTGTGGAACGATTAATGTGACGTCATTTTGATCGCCAATTTTTCCGATTTTGTTACAGAAACTCACTTCTGATCTACTGTGATCAATAAATTATGAACTGCTGCCGTCTACTTTTACAATTTACAGAAATTTATTTATCGTAATATTAAGTGCTTACATACGTACATATATCAGTGATGCCAGATAATCTCCGCTAAAATTCCCACAGAAATTGGAAAAAAATCCCTAATTTCCCACATTTTAAGTAAAAAAATCCCACAAAATTCCCACCGAATTTAAAGCATTTATTTCAGTAATATAAGAATATACAACAAGCAAATACAGTTTTTTTAATAGTTAAAAGTATCAGTTGTACAAATTATTTGTATTGTGCAAGTGGATATGATTTTTGTTGATTTTAAAGTTGAAGCAATTGATATTTTTGGATTGAAAGGCAACCCAGCAGTATTTATCAGCTGGAAAACAGCACATATTTCCTATTGAATATTCAGTAGAGATGTAGTTCTAAAATCTGAACTTTCCCTTTCGTGTTTATATAGAGGTGGCGTCAAAAATCAACTACCTAGAAACTGCCGATCGAGAAGGGAGAGTTTCTGTAGGAAAAAAGGCCTGAATACGCAGGGAGAACTTCCGTAGCATATATTTCAGTACACCTGATGTCTTCACTGCGTGTTCAGTTATTTTTTCGGTAATGAATTTTGAACTCAGTTTCAGGGTATTTTTCATATTGAATATTCTACTGAATATGCACCTCCTTACCTCAAATACTGCTGGGAACTCTTACTTTACTTATACCATTAACATTATCACTAGATAGTTTGTTTCGCTTTTTACATTTAACATCCGTTACAATTGAAAATATTCTTTCTGATTCAGCGTTTGAATGGGGTAACGTGAGTACAATTTCAACCACTTGCTTAAGATTATGAAACAAAAAATTGTCATTATAGTTTTAAAAGTTTATTATTTTACTCCACATTACATCAATAGGTAA
The DNA here is from genome assembly GCA_960531455.1 of Urophora cardui. Lineage (NCBI taxonomy): Eukaryota > Metazoa > Arthropoda > Insecta > Diptera > Tephritidae > Urophora > Urophora cardui. The sequence continues at coordinate 111,863,638 of OY482673.1, read as the reverse complement.
TTTTTTAAATCGTCTTTTTGTGTTTCGGTTAAAACTATACAAATACTTTTGTGTTCCGATTCTGTGAGATCAGGATTAAAATTTAATTTTTTAGTTATAGCAAGAAGTGATACACGATTGTTTTTAGAGAAATCAAAAACAATATGGGGATCTAAAAACTGCAATTCCTCGAAAACACCGTCAAATGGAAAACGTGATATTATCTGAAAAGTAGAAGCTTCATAAATACGCAAATATTTATTTTTGAATACAATCTTTTCCTCCAAATTTAATTTGACAAAATATCTTCGCATTCATAACCAACGTAAACGTTATGTACATCAAGTAAATATGGAGTTGGAAGTTCCAAAACTTTTAGCTGTAATTCCCACGGAATTATAAAAAAAGTCGGGTTTTAAGAAATTTCTTGCAATTTTCAACACAAGTGTCTTAGCTTCTTGCCCTAGTCGGTGTATAAGTACATTTCGGCTTTGGAACAATGCGTTAAATTCATTGAAAAAGTTAAGAACGTACTTCAAAAATCTAAAATAAGCCTTGTTTTGAATTCTTTCCAATTCTTCATAAATCGTTTCTGCTTTTTTACGCTTATCTTTAAATGAGGCCAGGCGAAAATAGATTTTAAGTGGCTCCCAATTCTCCAAAATTCTTTCGATTATTAACAATATAGTACGAATGTGCAAAATGAAAAATAAATTACCTAACAGTGGCGATTATTAACACGCTTTTATTAGTTTCACCTGCATGTATGTATTTATGTAAACACGTTACGTATACGCAGTGTAGTTCGCCGTATGTTTACTTGCACGCATGTGTGTATGTAACCGACTCCTTTTTGCATTGCATAAGTTAACGCGAAAGCGTGTGTATTCATACACTGAATGGGAGTTTTTCATTATTTTAAGTTATACTATACTTTTGCTTATTTTAAGTTATATGTACTATAAATTATACATATGTAGGTATGTAAACAGTTCTGCAACCAAAAAATCCCTTTTTTTATATGGACGACAACAAAATGTCCCTTTTTTCCCTCTTTAAAAATTTTGCAGTGAAATATCCCTCAAAAAGGGAAATTTCCCTCAATCTGGCACCACTGACATATATTCGAATTAATAATCTTCCAATGAGTAAGAGCGGAAATCAATCAGCGAAAAGCTGCAATTGTGATTACATTGATTCCGGCATATGTGCATACATATGTATATATTAACAATTAATTACCACATTCTTAAGCCCATTGGCACAGAACCAAATTGTAGATAAGAGATGAGCTCCCTCCTTCGTTTTCGGCGCTCAAAAACCCGCACAGCGCAACATTCATCGAATAATTAATAATTCATCAATACAATGAATTAAATCAATGTAAATGAATGTTAAAATTAAAGGACTTATATAATACATGCTCATTTGCATATAGATATGTATGTATATATATTGTGTTGACATACATATTAAATGCTCATTGATTTCCACGCGAAAGAATGGCATAAAAATTCGTAGTTTGAGGGAAGTAAAAAAATATATCCGTCACACGTTGTAACCCTGAATAAATCAAGCGATGAAAATTCATACATCCACAGCAGAGCACAGAGCGCACATCGCTAGAGACAGAGCTGAATTTCTAACGCTGGGTATGTAGATATACTCATCAAAAAAAACATGTGCCTTAAATAAGACTTATTTCGTTTGATGATAAGCGCTATGATTTAATGCATGAAAATGTAATTATACCACACCTGATTTCGCTTAATGCATGTCATTAGATATAAGGTTTCACTGTCTCTCTTTCCCTCCCTCTCACGCTCTTTTGCTCTGAGAAACACTGTAAAGCGAATTAGTTTTGTAAAGCGCCTAAGACTTGAATAAGGCCTTATTATAACACATTATAGGGAGTATTTTAACCTTACACAAAATGAGCTCTACATAAGCCTTTATAACAATCAATAGGTATATTGATAGTATTCTAACCTTATCATAAAGCTTACGCATCTTATTGAAAGAATCAATCATAAGACTTTCATGGAATCAGATGAAGACAGACTCGTCCTCTCTTGGAAATTCCAATTGGCGCCAAGCAGCACGTAACAGAAACGACTGGCGCGCTTTGTTGGACGGGCAAAATCGTCTAAATGGTTACACGCCTATTAAGGAGAATAAGATTATAAACCCTTGAATTTAAACATCCATTTCATGTCTTTTTTTACAACAAAAGCAAACATCAGCTTCCACGACTTATACACATTTGATAAGGCATGGCGTGTCTTGCTCAGAGAGCACTTGTAACGCTGGCAGGCTAAGAACTGCGTTTCTCTCAATATGAAATATTTCCTGAATTAGGAGTCCGATTTTAAAAATAAAAATCACATTTAGGGCCGATTTCATAATGAAATTCTTAAAGCTCATTTTGTTAAAAGAGCCTTTTAGTTAAAGAGCCATTTAAATGTTCTTTAAAATGGGAGTGATTTCATAATAATCTATATATTAATAGGCTAACATTTTTCCCATACAAACAATTGCCAGGCTGTTCAGCACATTTAACATATTCATATCCACATAAAATTGATATGGATGAGTTCGTATGAGTCAGGAGCAGTGCATAGGCATATAATTTTTTCTATAAATTATTTAATTTGTTTATAATTGATAAATAAAGTTTTTAGTTAAGAGATATAGATATCGTAAAAATGTTTACAAATATCGTAAACACAGTTGAAGAGTTGCTTTAATTTCAAAGCGCTCTCTCTATTTTATATGCATTGGCCCAGTTTACGCTCAGATCAAAATCAACGCGGCCAAATATCTCCTATTGCTTTTCCATTAAAGCGAAAAATGAGAGAGAGGGCGGGAGAGCACACTGAGTAATTTTAATTTTGACCAAGGCATATCTAACAGATAGGCTCGGCGGCGAATTGAAAAACTTCTTTTTTTATTTACAAAGGTAGAGTGTAATGTCAAAATCAAAGCGAATTCACATCATGGCCAATAGGAATGGACGAGCCCCAAGCGAATTCAGATTTTAACCACGGCGAAATATCATTTTGACATTACACTCTACCAATTACAATAACAAAATACATGGGAAATTTCTGAAATCGCCACCGGGCCTACCTTCCTAGATCTGCCTTGATTTTGACCATGATTTCGCGTCGGACCGTGATCAAAAGGGCAAATCAGTGTTGCGGTACAACTGGAATTTGGAAAGTGTTGCTTATCTCCGCGAAAAGGAATAATTTTTGTACCAATACAAAGTTGAAAAAATAAATTGCATGGTCGAATTTCGAGCACCGGCGGTACTAGTATAATATTAAAAGGCTCCTTTAACGTCAAATGATTGTCATAAATTTAAAAATATTGAAATTTGACATTTGTTTTTTTTTTCTGAAGATAAATAAATTTTTTGATTGTGGCTTTATTTTTATTTTTTTTTTTTTAAAAGAAAAAAACAAAGAAGCATAATTTGGAAACCCAGTGCAGAAAAAATAGGAAGCGGTCATCCAACATCACAAAAAGGAAGAAGATGAATATTGCATTATAGGACTCAACAAACAAAACAACAAACAAAATCGGTTCAAAAATTTTAATAAATTTTTGATATTTGATTTTGACACACTACAGAAATGAAATTTTTTCTGGCAAAAGGAACCTTTCAATAACTTAAATTCCCGTTTTTGGGTATTTAATTTTAAAGGAACTTTTATCTTCAAAAAGACTATAAAATTGATCAGCAAATTAAAGGCTCCTTTAGAATTTAAAGGAACTTTTAATTTGATTATGAAATCGGCCCTTAGATGCTTATTTATTTAAAATTTGTATTATAAGTTGAAGATTTTCCCATAATATTTATTTCAGCAAAATGTTTAAACTTTCCTGGTACCACTTCCATTTACGATTTTATGATATCGCGAATGTTTTTTTATTCTCGGCTACTTTCTTCGTTGCCTTAATTTCCCTTTTCACCAATGCCCAGTATCTTTCAATCGGTGGCAGTTCTGAGCAGTTATGCGGATTTGTAAATAGAATAAAATAGCCTGGTTATAAGTTATAAAGCTAATCTGCAATTAAAAATAAAAAGAAAGCAAGCAGCGCTATTTACGTATCCCTTATTTCGGATTATAATTATCGCTTACATCAATTTTTTGTTGGAGATAAATGTCGTCCATCTCTAGTTCTCTAGCGCTCTCTAGCGCTATGGGCTGACAAGACGACACAGCATGTATTGACGGGTCTGTGTGTCGATCCGGTCGCCTTTCTCTGTTGTATGTATGTCTCTCGTCGTCAACAATGTGAAAATATGTATGTAGATATTTTGCAATGCTTAAATTGTCATTTAAATGTCATCAAATATGAATTGAATATTTGAGTGAACAAGAGCATCAACAGCAGTACAGCAACAACAACAATAATAATAAAAAAAATAATAATAATAAAGCACAATGCAGCGACACAACAACCATTTTGGCTGCTTAACGAGCAACAAAGCGTTCAACAAAGTATGAAACTTTGATAGTTTGAGAGTATACACATGTATATGCAGTTTAGTATGGAAATATGGAAGTGTTTGAGCTGAGCTATAAAAAGGAGTCGTAAAGTTTTATATGTGTGTAGATAAAAATACTTGAATATATTGTATGTTTGTAAGTTTTTGCTAATAAAACTAAAATGTTTACGAGTTCATTACATTTCCGTCAAAGGTTTGAATCATGTTGTCACCAAAGAGATACTTGCTTAGATATTGATTTTCTCTGAAGCAAAAGGTACAACAACAAAATACATAATGTTTGTTGACTTAGTGGTATTAGCCTTAGACATATAACACTGTGACACAAATTGAAGGTTGTTGTCTGGGCGCGGAATAATTTACAGAGCACTACCCATATAATAAAACCCCCAAACTGTTTCCCTCCCTGAGGACAAATTTTTTTTATTTCCATTTTACATTTGCGAAATTTCGTCGGAGTTATTTTTAAATAAATCGAAAAATGGGTTAAAACACATATCGTATAGAAACATGTTGTTAGGTACGATATAGTAAAATTGCACGAGCCTTAATTTCGTAGAATATTTTAACCCTCTAGAAACGACCACGAAGAGGTCATTCTGACCACTATTTTATGAAGTCTAAAAAATAGTATTTTGAAGGTCGTTAGGGGGTTAAAATGTTCTACAAAATTATTCTCCATCAAATTTCACTAAGGGTCTTCTCAAACAAAATCTTCGTAAAGGGAGTTGGCGCAGGTAGAGATGAATCTTGGTTACCTACGTATGCATGCATATTTTTCTGAAGATATCGATGGTTAATAAACTCGAAATCTCTTCGATTACAATAAGTCCACTCTTATGGCTTCCTGAGTCTCAAATATCGACTCTGAAATGAGTTTTGGGTCAAACTAAGCTAATGGAATTTAAGTTAGGTTAGAGTGGCTGCCGTATGAGCAGCGCATTTAAGCCAATACAGAGACCCATTGCAATGCCACAAATTACTCCACCTCTTTAAGCCATAAAAAAATAGCTCACAGAGATCACCGCTAACAGGGATGAATCCGCTTAGTCGTAACCTGCCTTGCAAGTGAGTTTAGCTGAACTTAAAACTAAATCGATGAAAGAGTTTAGACGTAAATAGCTTCATATCTACATTGCTCCTTTTCATTTTGACCCCCTTTTCCGTTCTCCCTCTTCTTGCCTTCCGGTAAAGTACATCGAATTAGTGAATAACTAAGCCTGCCAAAGCTCTTTGATGTGTCCAATAAATAAAGCTGTTTCAACTGTAATCAATCCAAACCATCTGCACATTTCAACGTAAATTGAAAACTAAGCCATTGAAAAAAACAAATGAAATTATTGCTATTGATTCACTAAATGAAACGAAATCAAACGAAATGAAAGGAAAAACATAAAACTCGTTTGTAAAATTGCATTTCTTGTGCATAAAATCGGCCATTTGAAAAATTTACGTTTCCGCGCCTAAAAGTATGCAAATTTTTCGTTGTGCGCGCATTTGTTCCAAATTTGGAAAGTAAGTAAATTCACTTTAAAGTGCCACGAGAGGCCAAACAACTAAATAACCAATGAGAACTGCAAATATACTTAAATAAATAAAAAAAAAAAATAAAGAAAAAAATAAAAACAAAAACAAAAAAAGCGAATTGCACAACCAAAACCAGAAGTGCGGCATGTAAAAACTATTTTTTGGGCTTTTAATCGTTTAAGCGCGCCTAAAAGTATGCAATAACATTTTGAGTGTTAAATTTTGTAAAAGCAAAGCACAAAACAAAACGTGTTGCGGGATTTGTAGGTGGCAACGAAGCGAATGCAGTTTGTCTCGCCCAAAATGCGATAAGCAGAAAAGCAACAACGCACGCACTTGCAATGATGTGGCCGATGAGGCTTTAAATGCGCGATTAAATGCCACATAACTACATAAAAAATACACACGATACAATAGGAAAAAGGAAACTCAATATGTACTTACAATAACAAATGATCCAAACCAAATGAGGTGCAGCAAAGCGTCACTTTTTGGGTGACTCTACGTGCTGTGCTGAAGTCACTGCCGGAAAGTTTTGACGTGGAAATTCGCAAATTGCTTTTATATATATCGTTGTTCGAAAACGTACTTGTAGAGATATTTTCGTACTATTTTTGAAATATACTATCTCAACTTCTAACAAAAAAAAAACAACAAATTTTAAATGTTCAAAAATTGTTTCAAGTAATTTTCGAAATATTTTCGCGATATTTCAAAATATTTCAATCCCTAAGCATAACTAGTTAGTTTTCGAAGCTTTTTTCGGGATATTTTCAAAAATGTATTTTCGAAATATTTACACAAAATATTCGAAATTATTTCAAAACTATGAAATTTTCGAACTTAACATTTGTAACTATTATATAATAATAATGTTTCATGTAATTTTCGAAATATTTTTGAAATATTTTCGTGATATTTTCGAAATGTTTCCAGCCCCAACAATTAGCAGTTCACGAAAAATTTTCGGATAATTTTCGTGATATTGTTGAAGTATTTTCGAAGTTTTTCGGAATATTTAAAAAAATGTATATGCTAATTATATCCGCAAAATATTCGAAATAATTTCGAAATTATGAAATTTTCGAATTTAAAATGTATCACTATTTTCGTTCATAATAATGATTGGTGCGATAGATGAATTGTCCATAAAGGTACTTTTTTTTTTTTTAAATTTCAAAATATTTTCGAAACCATAAAAAAATGTTCAAGATATGAGAGGTAAATCTTTCAAATATAAAAAATAATATAGCTATGGAAATATTTTTGAAACATTTTCGAAGTACTTTTGAAATATTTTCGCAATATTTTAATTTAATTAGTTTAATTAAGTGATAGTTATTTAAAACAAATCAGGTCATTTTCGAGATATTGCGGAAGTATATATATTCGCATGCTCTTCAAGACATTTTCAAAAAATTTAAATTTCGAAAAATAAATGAATTTCATTCATAATATTGATTCGTATGATAAATATTCCATAAAGTTTTCAGTATATTCTTTAAAAATTTTCAAAATTTTAAAGAAATCCTTTCAAATATAAAAGGTAAATATGTAGCTCTGAAAATATTTTCGAAATACATATTTTTGTACTCAGCTGTACTAGTACACAGAGTATTATAGTTTTAATCACATAACGGTGGATTGTAACAGAATGAAATAATCGAGATAGATATAGACTTATATATATCAAAATGATCAGGGTGAAAAGAGAAATCGATTGAGCCATGTCCGTCCGTCCGTCCGTCCGTCTGTAAACATTCTAACTCGCTCAAAAATTGAGATATTTTGATGACATTTGAAATACATGTTGGTATCGAGACTGGGACGGTTGGTATTGAAAATGGGCGAAATCGGACCATGACCACGCCCACTTTTCCTATATAGAAAAAATCGGAAATTTGGTATCTCAGCCACTAATACAGCTAGAGCGATGAAATTTTACCCACGTGTTGAGCTCAGGCCCCTATGATGAAATTTTGGAAAATGGGCGGTGTCACGCCCACTTATTAAGGGTCAAACATTGAATGTTTTATATATCATAACTCAGAAACCGTTGAAGATATATCAATGAAATTTGGCACTCGTGATTTACATACTTACGCAAACGTTTGGACGGAAAATTGTTAAAATCGGTTGACGGCCACGCCCACTTTTATATATGTGTATTATAAAGTGACCTAATAAAAACATTTTAAGCGATATCTCTGTCAAATATAAAGATATATCATTAAAATTTTATGGCAGGAGTCTAACTACGAACATAAAACAAAACCCGTAAAAATTTTGGAAAATGGGCGTGGCACCGCCTCTTTTTAGAAGGAGGAATATACGAGATTCCTTAGCCTATAACTCGACAAATAATTTATATATAATGAAGAAACTTGGTGTGTACACTTTTATGACTTCTGGTAATATTTGTTCAAAATTTGAGAGAAATCGGTTTGACGGCCACGCCCACTTTTATATATGGGTATTATAAAGTGGCCCAATAAAAACATTTTAAGCGATATCTTTGTCAAATGTAAAGATAATTCATTGAAATTTTGTGGCATGATTTCTACAATAGACCGGAAACAAAAAATATGAACATCTTGGAAAATGGGCGTGGCACCGCCTCCTTTTAGACAAAGGAATCTACGAGATTTCGGAGCCCATAACTCGACAAATAATTGGGATATTATGACGAAACTTGGTTTATACACTTTTATAACTTGTGTTAATAGACACGCAGAAATTTATTGAAATCGGTTTATGACGACGCCTACTTTTTAGCAAAGATATTTCTGGAACACCCTTTGGGAATTTGTAACGTGACATCTTTGTAACTAGAAGTCATAAAGGAATGAAATTTTGCACAAAGAATAATATTCATATGCTTAGTTGGATGACTGATAAAAATTTTGAAAATGGGTGTAGCTACGCCCACTTTATGCAGCACTACCTTTATATAAAGTCCATCAAACGCAAACTAACAATGAACGCATACAGCTGAGTATCTAATGTTCGATTCCACTCGAACTTAGGCTTCCTTACTTGTTTTAAATACTTTCAATTTCGGTTGATTTTTGGTATATTTTCGAAATAGTCCAGAGTAATTTTCTAGAAGTTTTCCAAGTATTTCTCAAAACCAAAAAAAAACCTGAACTTACGATAAATTGAAAGTTACGTCAAATAAAGGAATATGTTCATAGTTAACGCAATGGCGCCAGGAGCACGTCGGGAAAAAAATAAATGAATAAAAACAGAAGGCTACAATATGCGGTGCGCATAAAAGCATTTAATTATATTAAAAGCACTCCAGAATACGCCGCCAGTGTTGCCAAACTCACCCCCACCTTTCTGACTATTTTCCTTTGAAACAAAAACAGCGGCAAATGATTGAAACTTTTGAAAAAAATACACACACCAACTATTACCACGCTTGAACGCCCATCAGTTTAAATGAAATAATGACAACAACAACAACAATAAAAATAAAACAAGAACAACAGAAGTAGAAACTACAATTAAATGCAAGCCGATTTTTGCACTTTCATACAACAACATTAGCAACAAAAAGCCGCCCGCCCTTACACTTTTGGCACAAGCAATGCAAATAACCGCAGCAGATAAACAAAAACAAAAACAACCAAAACAAGTTAGGTGACTATTAATGTGAGATGACTTTTGCATGCAATTCTATATTATATAGGCAAATGGGGGTTTTGAATTTCTGTGTTGGTCATCAAACTTTATTATACAAATGTGGTGCAGCGGGTAGAGTGCTCACCTGCTATACCAGAGGTATCGAGTTCAAATCCCAGTCCGGACAAACAACAACAAAATTTTTGTAATTAATTAAATCGCAATTATTGGCATTGATCGAAATAGCGCTCACCTCTCGGCAGTGGGCGGCATACCCTCCGAGTGTATTTCTGTCATGAAAAAGCTTCTCACAAAAAATGCATTCGCCGTTGAGGCAGCGAGAACTTTGAAGAAAGGGCACCTATAGATAAAGGTTATATATCTATAGGGACTGCATTATAATTACTTATGTACACATAGTGAAAGAATGGACAGTGGAATCTTACCAGAGGCACTGCAAATTATAGAAAGTCTTCGTCTTTCAGACGAACTGCAATGTTGGCGGAGCCACGTCAGACAGGAAGTAACACGAGGCAAATCCGGCTTAGGCCTCTTAACATGTCCTTGCCGCTTCCGCTGTCTCACTTTGGTTGGCTACGGTACAAGCAGGGCCACCGAGAGAAAATCCGGGCCCGGGGTCGAAATAACTACGGGCCCCATACTAAATGAACAAATTCTCAAAATCAAAATTCAATGAATATATAGTTACGAACTTTAATTTATCTATACATTAATACAGATCAAGTAAATATGTTTACATAGAAATATATATATTAGGGTGGGTCAAACGTATTGTTCAAAAGGCACATCCAGTTTCCGAATCCATGGGTCATACTGAGTAATATTGTCCATGGGACCATAGGTCTGAATGAATTCTGTTTAAATACAGCGGATGACCTCAAAAAAAAATGGACGTGTTTTTGTAGCGTCCGGAACGCAGTTTAAGTGGCTAAAACAGAGGCATTAAACTAAATTTCTGTCGCTAACATATTTTAATCATTAGCTGTGGCCTAAATCTTTCCTTTTATCATAAAACGATACAATATTTCGCGATATTTCTGCCTCAAAAGTTCAAAAAATCGTGCGAACATACCGTCCGAAACGCCCAGGAAATACCCATATCGCTGTATAAGAATTTGCATCATATCGAATTTTTCTGTTGCAACAGAAAACGAATTCAAATTTATGCTGCAAAGTCGACGCCAAAAACCAACAATTCCTTAAGTGGGGTGCAGACACGTTGAGAGATTTATAAAATTTGTTGAAATTTAAAATTATTGCTATCTACGAAAGGTGATTAAAGGTGTTGTTTGTTTATTTCCTGAAAGCAAAAACTTGGATATCATTTTGAGATTCCCGGGGTGGAACTACTAAAGACCCGCGAAAATATTGCATATTGCACAATTTATCAAGTAAAAGTATTGCTTCAGCTTTTTACACATGTGTATGTATGTAGATGTTTGAGTATGAAAATATATTTGTGAATTTGGTTATAATGGACCACAACATCCTTCAACTATGAAATATCCATTCCGCTGAGATAAATCCAAAAGATATAAATCCAAAGATCGATAAATCCATAAGACAGAAACCCACAAAAACAGATAAGTCCACATTCTTTTGTGATACTCTTAAGAAGTAAACGTGGCTAGAACTTAGTTTTTCTTCTTCTTTCTTAATTGGTGCGTGACCATCTAGACGATTTTGGCCGAGTCCAAAAGGCGCGCCGCTCGTTTCCTTTTATTGCTGCCTGGCGCCAATTAGAATACCAAGGGAGGCCGAGTCGCTCTCCACCTAATCTTCTCAACACACTAGAGGTTTATCTTTTCTGCTGCTTTTAGCGGGTTTCGAAGGATATACTTGCTTAATTGGAGCAGCTTCATCCATTCTCACGACTTGACTTTCTCAATCAACAAATGAAAGGTCTGTGAATTGATCCCAACTACAAACCAGAACTGCGAGCACCAATTTCAAATACGACTTTGAGTTGGCGCAACTGGGTATAAAAAAACACCCACACCTGCATAGAAATAATTCCATGCGTTCATACATGCAAACCTACAGCCAAAGGATATGCAAGCAAATAAGTAAGGAGACACCCATACCAGAGGCGGTCGGTTCATACAAGCCGAGAAGCCCGGCTTGCGTACACATTTTCGTTCATTTCATACGAAATTCTTTAAAATCTGGTTATTTTACGTTTTAAATGTGTTTACTATTTTAAGTTCTCAATAATATAGCCCCCACTGTAACATGCACCTAAACGCCTGCTAAGAAAATAGCGCAAATACACCACCAATCCACCTCACAATGTGTATTTTGTTTGTAGGTACAGCCAATCACAGCACAGTGAGCATGTTTCCACACATTAGCTTTTACGTGGCTTTCAAAACAGAATAACATAGCTTGTTTTCTCGCTTTCGCTAAGGAGAAACCAATTGTTTAATTTCAGACTTAAATTGAAAAAAACTAGCAAAGCCCTTTTTTATTTTTCACATTAAATTTGTATGCGAATATGAAGCTGGCTTCGGCATTCAAAAGTTCAGTATTCACAGCCATATGCATATTTGATTTGATTTTCGTTTGCATGTAGGTACATACTTATGCACATAATTTCTTACATCTGCATGTGCATGCAAACATAAATATCAAATACCAGATTATAAAAGGGTTAATTGTGATTTTTGGCGACTATTTGCACAATATCAAGATAATTTTAAAAAGCGGTGGAAATCAAATTGGACCTCAGTTTTTCAAACACTAAAGGACCCATTTTTTAGGCAATAAGCAAATACATTTGCTACTGCTGAAATTTCCGTCGGTATAAGGAAACTGAAAATACCTCTGCGCTTTCGTGTAAGATTTCCCTAGCGCACGTTTTTATATTTAAGAATTATGTAAATACGAAATTTTTTATTTTAAAAATGTTCAGAGTAAAATTGCAAAATCAAGAAAAAACAATTTTAATTTAAAAATTTTTATTTTTATTTTAAGCACTATGAGATTTTGAAGGAAAAACTTTCGTTTTTATTCCATTAATTTTAATTTTTAATTTAAACATGTTTCTTTTTAAATCCTAAATACATTTTAATTTAAAAAATTTAATTTTTAATTTAAAAATTTTCATTTATAAAATAAAAATGACTTATAATGCACGTTTTAAAGCATTATAAAAATCAAAATTTTATTTTTGATTCCTTTTCTCTGAGTATACAAACAAAAAAATGTGTATCAGGAAAACAAAAATAAAAAATATATATAAAAAAACAAAAAAAAAATAAAATAAACGAGAAAAAACGATCTTCAAATACCCAAATTGTTCAAATGCCCGTACAAACATACGCGTAATAAACAAACAAACGAGCGTTCGAGCATTGAAAAGCATTTATTCGGGCCACTCGAAAATGTTAAAAAGGAATCGAGAACTCTAAATCAAAGTCAATGACGGAACGCAATCAGACTTTTAAATAATACAGCAAAGGAAATTACATAAATGGCTAATGGTTATGCTTCACACATAGGCTTGCTCGGGCAATTTATGCTAGGTCCGCCACTGACCCATACATACATACGGAGGCATATACAGATGTACATATATACGTAGAATATACCCATTTGTACCGCTGCTACCCATATTTATTTGTGAACAAACAACAAAAGTTTTGTTAGACAAATTAGAGCGGCAAAACGAGTAGAAGAAAAAGAAAAAAGCATAAAAGCAAAACAGCAAAAAAGTTCTATTCATGCACACACAGAAAGCACTAAATTGCATTGCATGCCAATGGAAAATATTCAAAGTTAGAAACTTTTATTTGCACGAACAAATAGATGGAGCAGCAACACATAATAGTAATAACAACAACAACTAGAAAAATCCGAAACAAAACAAAAACAATAAAAACTACAATAATAGCAAAAAAAACAAGTAAGGAAGCCTAAGTTCGAGTGGAATCGAACATTAGATACTCAGCTGTATGCTTTCATTGTTTGTTTGCGTTTGTTCGATATAGGGTGTATTTTATATAAAGCGAGTGCTGCATAAAGTGGGCGTAGCCACGCCCATTTTCAACATTTTTATCAGTCATCCAACTAAGCATATGAATATTATTCTTTGTGCAAAATTTAATTCCTTTATGACTTCTAGTTACAAAGAAGTCTTGTTACAAATTCCCAAAGGGTGTTCCAGAAATATCTTTGTTAAAAAGTAGGCGTGGTCATAAACCGATTTCAATAAATTTTTGCGTGTCTATTAACACATGTTATAAAAGTGTATAAACCAAGTTTCGTCATAATATCTCAATTATTTGTCGAGTTATGGGCTCCGAAATCTCGTTGATTCCTTTGTCTGAAAAGAGGCGGTGCCACGCCCATTTTCCGAAATTTTTCTATTTTTTGGTTCCGATCTATTGTAGAACTCATGCCACAAAATTTCAATGAATTATCTTTATATTTGACAAAGATATCGCTTAAAATGTTTTTATTAGGCCACTTTATGATACCCATATATAAAAGTGGGCATGGTCGTCAACCGAGTTCGCTAAAATTTTCAACATGTATTACTACAAGTAGTGAAAGTGTATAGACCAAGTTTCGTCATAATATATCGATTATTTGTCGAGTTATGGGCTCAGAAATCTCGTATATTCCTGCTTCTAAAAGGAGGCGGTGCCACGCCCATTTTCCAAAATTTTTGTATTTTTTGTTTTAAGTCCATAGTTGGACACCTTCCATAAAATTTCAATGATATATCTTTATATTTGACAGAGATATCGCTTAAAATGCTTTTATTAGGTCACTTTATAACACCCATATATAAAAGTGGGCGTGGTCGTCAACCGATTTTGGCAATTTTTCGTCCAAACATTTGCCTAAGTAAGTATATCACGCCTACCAAATTTCATCGATATATCTTCAACGGTTTCTGAGTTATGACTCATAAAACTTTCAATGTTTGCCCCTTAATAAGTGGGCGTGGCACCGCCCATTTTCCAAAATTTCACCATATTTCTTCATAAGGGCCTGAGCTCAATACGTGTGTAAAATTTTATCACTCTAGCTATATTAGTGACTGAGATACAAAATTTCCGATTTTTACCATATAGGGGAGGTGGGCGTGGTCATGGTCCGATTTCGCCCATTTTCAATACCATCCGTTCCTGTCTTGATACCAACTTACATTTCAAATTTCATCAAAATATCTCAATTTTTGCGCGAGTTATCGTGCTCACAGACGGACAGACGGACAGACGGACGGACATGGCTCAATCGATTTCTCTTTTCACCCTGATCATTTTGATATATATAAGTCTATATCTATCTCGATTATTTCATTCTGTTACAATCCACCGTTAGGAAATCAAAACTATAATACTCTGTGTACTAGTATAGCTGAGTATAAAAACAACAACAAAATTTTTAACAACGAACAACAACAAAGTTTAAAAACAAAATTAAAAAAAACACAAAAAAATCACGAAAGAAACAGTAAACACCTAAAAAACAATGAGGTGCTCCTTAAAACAATAACAACAACAATGCTTGCTAATAACAAAAACAACTACTACAATTAAAAATAAAGCCAACAACAACAACAAATGTGCCAGCAACAAATTGGAAATTACGAAAAACTCATCGAACTAAAATTCGTTTAGAACAGCAAAACAGCAAAAGGCAATGAATTTGAATTTGAATACGAAATCGAAATCGAGGCAACAAAAAAAACTGCAAAACTAACGAGTTAAATTGCTTCAACTGCCATTTACTGCTCCTCCTCCTCCAATACACGCAAATGTGACGCAGCGACGAAGTACGGAGTAAAAGTGCAAAGGGCATATTGAATGACGACGCTGAGAGAATGGCATGCAGAATGCACAATAGAGCGGAACAACAAGCAACATGCAAAGTTAGATTTTGTGCTTTGAAACGTTTTTAAACGGTTTTATTTAGCTCACCCCGTTTGTTTTATTATTTATTCTTTATTCTTGGGTCAAATTTAGTAATTCAAATTTCACCCTCTTCCTGTCAACCGATTAATCTGAAATTTTGAACGCATGTATAACCCCGATGACAATGCAATATTATGAAAAAAAAATTCCGATAGGTGGCGCGTGGGTCGCTATATTTACAAAAATCGCATTTATGGTCCTATTTGGCTGAAATTCGGAACATGTATTACTATCTTGAAAAGAAATATTTTCTTAAAAAAAAAATTCCGCTAGGTGGCGCGTGGGTCGCTATATTTACAAAAATCGCATTTATGGTCCGATTTGGCTGAAATTCGGAACATGTATTACTACCTTGAAAAGAAATATTTTCTTAAAAAAAAAATTCCGCTAGGTGGCGCGTGGGTCGCTATATTTACAAAAATCGCATTTATGGTCCGATTTGGCTGAAATTCGGAACATGTATTACTACCTTGAAAAGAAATATTTTCTTAAAAAAAAAATTCCGCTAGGTGGCGCGTGGGTCGCTATATTTACAAAAATCGCATTTATGGTCCGATTTGGCTGAAATTCGGAACATGTATTACTACCTTGAAAGGAAATATTTTCCTAAAAAAAACTTCCGATAGGTGGCGCGTGGGTCGCTATAGAGGCGTTGGACTGCAATAAACTAACGGGCAAGAAACCTTGCAATAATGAAGCACTAAATGAATTAAACAGAATGCGAAATAAAAACTAAAAACTAGAAAATAAAAATAGGTAAAAAACTTTTTAAGTTAAACGGTTTTATGTTATACATACATTGCAATGTTTAAGATAAATGTACTAAAAACCAAAAAATAATAAAATAGATACAGTCGTGGGAATTATAAACATTTGCATAGACTAGACTAAAATAAAACCGGGGGGCACGTCAATTGTCTACAAATTATCGACTTAATGTGCGATAGAAGAATCGTTTAATTCGTCGTTAGGCAGTTGGCCCGCAGACGGTGAGGAAAATACTTACTATTTTCTTGCTCATGGAAATTCCAATAGTTATACACTCCATGTTAATAAAAGAGATGTTTCAACTAGTTTATCGTTGGACATTCACACGAGGAATCGTTTCACTGCTCGTAGTTTGTCTTTAATCGACAAAACATATGATAAAAGTACTACTCGCTCACCACTATGAAACCCTAAAACTCGCTTATAATCGAGCTTGCTAGCTTTTTTCCACATTCTAGCCCTACTTATCACACGTCCATCGTTGTCGGTTGAACAACTGCCTAGTTATAGTGTAACATTACAAAACAAACATTTTAATCAACGATTGTAGACAATTGACGTGCCCCACGGTTTTATTTTAGTCTAGTCTATGCAAATGTTTATAATTCCCACGACTGTATCTATTTTATTATTTTTTGGTTTTTAGTACATTTATCTTAAACATTGCAATGTATGTATAACATAAAACCGTTTAACTTAAAAAGTTTTTTACCTATTTTTATTTGTTTTTTTTTTCGTTTTTGGTTCGATTTGCTGGCAAACCGCAGTTAATTGAAGTAAAACCGAAGCGAACGTCCTTCAGCCCTGACTTCAGCCTTTTACTCGCCTTCATTTCGCCTGCTTCATGCGCTGCCTAACTTGACACGAAAATTTACCTTTTTGACTAACTAACTAGTAGTTTACACTGACAAAGTGTTTTGGGCAGTAACACCCATATGAAATTTAGTTTAAATAAATTTGTGGTAATTTGTTTTCAAGTTGCAAATTTTTTCGTTTGTTTCGATTTTCTGCTTTATTGGAATTCAGAGCAGAACAAATTTTCTGCAGAAATGGTAAAATGCAGGAGTAATTCGTAAAACTTGTCTATATGAGCAGGAGAAAAAATTATTGTTAATTCTTAGAAAGGATAGGAAAATAGAAATCCTAGAGGTCGCCTTTCTTGAATCTGCTAAACTGTCGGAGAAACCCATAGAGCACATTAAAAGAAAACCTCCAGAGATTTTCGATTATATAAAAGGACTGGCAAATACCCGCCCCACTTCGCTGCGACAAATCTCTCTACCGCTCTATATTTGCGGTTCCCTCTATCTCCTCCTCCCCTACACTACTCTCTCTCTCCCTCTCCCGTTCCTTATCAACAACTCTCCATGGCCATCCGGCGTATATCATGATGAGTACATAGTATATTATACAAATATTGCTCCAAAATGTTTCGAGCTATTCCGGTTCATGTTTGAGTCTCAATCTGGACGCCGATTGAGATATACCTATTTAATTTGATGCCAATATTGCGCAAAAATATTTGGGGGCCATCCGGTTCCACTTTTGGTCTCTATATGGAGAACCGACTGGTAGATTTGAATGGAATGAACTCTCTATGGAAGCCCTGATTGATACCTTTAATTTGTGTTCATATATGTATTTGCCTATATCTCGAGAAGAAGTTGAATTAAATGTAGTCATAATTTTAATCTAATACCAGTTTCTACTTTCAGGTCAAGAAAACGCACTTACTTTAAGTATAAGATAAGGTCAGCGACAATACAATGTTATCAAAAGCTATTTTCCCTATAGTACACTCAAAAAATTATTTTATCCAGATTTTGGAAAATGAGAATGATTCAGCGCTAAAAAAATATTTTCATTGTTTTCAATACAATTTTCTTCAAAACATGGTTTTTATTCCTTGATTTGAAGAACATTGTAGAACAAGACAATGAAAATATTTTTTTAGCGCCGAATCATTCCCACTTTCCATAATCTAAGCAAGTTGTTTTTTCAGTGTAGGAGGTCTGGTAATTGGCCTTGGGTTTAGACTTTCAACTTGAAGCACAACTGACTACTGCATTCCATTCGATTGTTATAAGTTGTTTCCTAAGTTAAGCTACACTCAAATAAATTTTGATATAAATTTTAAATTTTTTGGTCGATATATAGGACACGACCGAAAAATTATTAAAATTTAAACTTTAAAAAGTTTAAAAGATTTTTAAACTTTTAAGGTTTCGAATTCATTCCAAATTAAAATTTATTTTAAGACTTTCAAAAGTTTAAAATTTAAAACTTTTTGGTTAAAATTAAAAAAAATGTCTGCTCCCAAATCCTCTTCATGCTTATCCCTATTGTATCTTCTTTCCTATCCTTTTTTTTCTTTTCTCCCATATTGTTCTCCCCCCAACATCCCCTTAATCCTTTTCCATATTGTGTCTTTTTGCTATCCTCTTCTTCTCCTTTTCTCCCTTCTTCGTTTTATCTGTTTCCATAATTATTTTGTGTTTGTTTGTTTCTCCATTCATTCATTCAAATTGTCTAATAAGTATAAATGATCTTTTTATATTGTTCATTTCTCGAAAAAGCAAGTTGGAATTTCAAATCAAAAATTAAAATTTTTTTGTTGAAACCAAATTTTACGACCAATAAAAGTTTAAAATTTAAACCTTTACCCCCTTATTCATAAAAAATAAAATAGATTTATAAAGCTGTTAAAATAGAAAAATTGTATGAAAATGTCACTTTATACAATTGTTAAAACCTATTTTATTTTTTATGAATACCGACCTAAAAGTTTAAATTAGAAAAAGTGTAAGATTTAAACCAGAAAAGTATGAAATTTATTCCAAAAAATACTTAGAAATATTTAAACTTTTGTAAGTTTAAACTTTAAACCAAAAAAGAATAGGAAACTTTTAAACTTTTGAAGGTTCAAAATATAACCCAAAAAAAGTTTTAAATTTCTTTCAAAACAAATTAAAGTTTAAAAAATATTCCAATATTTATAACAGTGTAGAACACAAAGCCTTGTATTTTCTTACCGAATCACATCAATTTTGGGCTTAGTGCCCTGCACGAGCTCTACACAGTCATCGCTATCGAGTGCAGCATATAAAAATTCAGACCCTCTTCCTTATTATGCGATAATGACGGTTTTATGGCCAAAAAGAGGTGTTTTTAGCGCTCTCGCAAGTGACAACAGGGGAAAAGAAAGGCTCAGCTTTGGATGCGAAATAACTAAGCGCTATCATCAGTTTATTAGTACTAGATATTAAAGATTGTAGTTAGTCTAAGCGAAATTGCAAGCAAATAAGATTCAAAATAACGAAAAATTTGAGTATTGAACTTTGGTCTTGGCTTCAGCATATCATATAAGTTCATAAGTCTCATTGTAAAATTTTGAAATCAAGAAAAAAGATTTTAAATTTAAAAATGTTTATTTTTATTTTAAGCACTATGAGAAAAAAAAAAAAACGCTGCAGTGTTCTCTATATCATTTTCTCTTCCGGATTCGAAATTGTATCCAACGGCGTTCTCTTCATCTTCTCTCAATCCGAGTCCCAACTACAAAAATATAGCCCCACTTGTTCTCTTCTTCTTTTCTACTTCGCCTTAACTGTTTGCTATCTTTATTTCTTATTCTCCTTATTCTCCTTTTTCTTCTTTATTTTATATTCTCCTCCGGATTCAAACCATGACATCAACCTGAATTTCAATCCAACGCCATCACATAGTGGAACATTTAACATTATATTGAATTGTAGTAACCTATTTATACTTCCCTTTTCCTATAAAAGAATCCATGAATTATATGAATCATTGTAAAAACAAAATTTAAAAAAATCGATTCTCATTACTGTTTTTGTTGGATTTCTCACAAAAAAAAATATTTTCTCACAAAAAAATTTTGAACAAAGAGCGAGTTTTTGAATCAACATTCATTTTCATTTTTAATTTAAGTATGTTTCTTTTTAAATCCAAAATGCATTTTTACTTCAAAAATTTCATTCTTGATTCAAAAATTTCATTTTTAATTTAAAGATTTTCATTATTAAAATAAAAATGGTTTGTTTTAAAACATGCATTACCTATATATTTCATATTTATTTATTTAAAATATATTAAATTTCAAGAAGATATGGTTACTGATAAACCTTACAATTAGATTATTATGTATGTATTGTGTTTTAAACGTGCATTATGAAAACAAACATTTTATTTTTGATTTTAAAATTCTGTTTTTCCCTGAGTTCTTTAACTCCACATGGTTGTTATCTAAGCTAAGCAGAACTCCAATACTTAACGATTTAATTCCCAGCTTAACTCCGCCGACAGGAGTGCTCCAGATTGAGGAAAATACATATAGAGAGCAGCACTGGCAACAATCGACTGTATTACGCCAGGCGAAGCTGTTGCTGGGCGGTACAATAAGAAACGCTTCACAGCAATTATGGACCTCCCAAAAGCAAATTGAGAATGCTGACCGGACTTCTAACCGGTCACTGCAGACTTAAAAGCCATATGCACAGAGTTGGCATCTATTCTAGTACCTAGCTTGTGCCGATTCTGTGATATGGAAGATGAGACTGCTGAGCACATTCTGCTCGAATTCTCGGCCATATCTAGAAGGAGACAGAGGACACTTGAGCAATATCAGCTTGAGAGCAGTCAAATACCAACCCTCAGGCCAAACACAATACTCGATTTTGTGTGCGTGATTGGCCTACAGGAGGTATTATAATGAGCTGGAATAATATCTACATATCTATCTAATAGCATTGACAGACGGCACCGATATTCCCGATTACCGCAACACTTAATTCGATTAAAATTTTACCCTGACAGACGGTAAGTATTGCGGATTAACAAAACAGCTGAAGGAAGGTAGGCGCAGCGGCGAATTCAAAAACTTCTTGTTTTATTTTCAAAGATAGGGTAATGGCAAAATCAAAACGAAATAACATCATGGTCAATAGGAATGGGCGAGTCCGAAACGAATTCAGATTTCAACCAAGGCGAAATATCATTTTGACATTACACTACCAATTACAATAACAAATTACATTCGAAATTTCTGAATTCACTTATGCGCCTACCTTCCTAGATCTGCCTTGGGTTCTTCTTTTTCTTCCTTTTCATTCACAATAGACTTTTTTCACCAGAGATGTTATTACAAAATGCTCTAATCCGCTAAAATTTTGAGGACTAACTCAAGAGATATTCCGGATTACCTCCAGTTAATTCTCAAGTTAAGTCCGAATTAGCTAGATATTCCGGATTATCTCTGCCGTCTGTCAATGCTATAACTCCGTTCACAATACCAACTAGGTCTTATGTCCTTCTCAGAAACGAATACTTCCCTTTTATTAAATACAACTGGAAACTAAGTTTATGGATTTCATAAGCTACTATGTAGAGCCTTTTATATAAATGAATCCATATGCAACTACAAAAGTACCCTAACAAAAACAACAACAGCAACCCAAATTAAAATAAAATACTCGAAAATATTCAAAACAAATTTCGAAAAATAAAGTGACATGTAATTGGTGAAATCGATACCACAAAATTGCCATCAGCATGCGAGTGCTACGACGGACAAACAAACAAACAATGCCCGCTTGCTTGCGTTTAGCTTGTAGGCATGCACGAACATATCTGTGTATATCTGCTTTTGTAGGAACCCTGCAGCAAATCGCGTTAGTTGCAGAACTAGTGCAGAACTAGTTCAAAAAGAGAAACTGTATTTGTCCTACGTAGTTTCAATTATTCCCCTCTGCAGAACGTTGGAACGCATTCTAAACTACTTGCTATAAGTATAATCCTGGAATAGTTCAAAAATTAATAGTTGAAATTAATATTTCAGAGATGTATTGTGGAACGAATTTCCGTCATACCTTGTCAAGTTTGGTTTGGAGACAAACCAGTTTCGGCTAATATGCGCTATCTTCTCAGAGTCTTTTTCGGAATGGAAACTGGTTTGTCTCTAAACCAAACTTGATACGTGATGACGGAAAATCGTTTCACAATACATCGTATTCCTACCCTGTCGGAAAATAAAGCAACCAAAATGTTCGGAGAAAGTTCAAAAGGAAACACTTCTGGACTAGTTCAAAAATTTAACTTCCTTTCATTTCAAATGTCTTTTTAACACGGAAATGTTCTACGAAGTGGCAATTATCCCACTCTGCAGATCTTTGGAACGCGTTCTAAACTAATCCATATGAGATCAGTCTTGCGTTAGTTCAAAAATGGATAGTTCGGGATTAGTTAAAAATGAAGCACTTCAGAACTAGTTCAAAAATGGCCGGTCTTTGGCTGCGCTTTACAAAAATAATCCTCAGCCGGCAGAAATCTCAACAAACTTAAAATAAATGCGGCATTACATTATAAAATACCAAGTTTTTGAAACTTAACCGTACTAAAGGTGGAATTATCCACTACAAATACCAAGTAATATTATTTTCAACTAGCTCACCCGGCAGACGTGTTCTGCTAAAATTTATTCCTATGAAGCCTAAAGAAAAGTCTTTGATTACCGTATTGCTAACCATTATCTTAGAGTCCATCTTAATGACTGCGAATAATAAAAAATTGTCTATTCTCTGAATAAAATTTATGGTTATATTCGCCGCGACAAACCTACTTCCCCCGATCACTATCTCTATCACAATCCCTATCTCCATTTCAATCTCAATTTCAATCTCAATCTCAATCTCAATCTCCATCCCTATCCCTATCCCTATACCTATCTACCTTTATCTTACCGGGACCGTCCATCACCATCCGGGCCTCCTACTTTAGCCATCTCAGGGAAACAGCCTTAGAAATCACAATGAACATAGCTGTATGTGGAAGCACTGCTCAACGCCTTTCATTTGCTACCAATATCGCTCGAAAACATTCAGGGATTATCTGGGTCCAAGCTTTGACCCAAATCTTGGAACCCGGCCTAGGCATCACTATTTAAAGAGCTCTTTGTTGAAGTCCTCCTCAACAGCTTTAATTTGATACCAATATCGCCCAGAAACTTTCTAGGGTCACTCGGTCCCACATTTTGACCCATATTTGGCATCGCAATCAAAATAACTTTATATTGAAGGCCTGTTCAACACTTTTCATTTGATACCAATATTGCTCGAAGACTTGCTGGCTCGATCTGCGTTCACATTAGGCCTGTATTCCGGGAAGCTCCCACTTTTTCGAAATTCTATATACCCTATTTTGTGCACTAACACCACATGAATCTACTGTGAAAATTTCATAGAGATCGGTTGATTACTTTGGGAGTCTATAAAGGACACACATACACACATGCACACATACACTCATACACACGGATTTTACCAATTTTCGGACTTTTCCGGAGGGATTTTCCAAAATTTTCTTCAGTAGGAACCTTCTCCTCGAGAATACGAACAACTGGCAAAAAAGTTTACAGAAATCGGCCCAGCCGTTCTCATCTGATGAGGTTAGTAACATTTTTTACACCAGGCGCATTTCTGTCGTTCCCAAGCATGAAAAGAATACTCGCTTATTCATAAAATTACCTTCAAAGCAACAACACCAACTCGACTATTTTTAAAATATTTTTAAAATAGTCGAGTTGGTGTTGTTGCTTTGAAGGTAATTTGATGCATAAGCGAGTATTCTTTTCATGCTTGGGTACGACAGAAATGCGCCTACCATTTTTATACCTTTCATGAGAATGAAATGGTATTATAACTTAGTGCCAAAAAATTTTGTCGTCTGTCCGTCCGTCCGTCTGTGTGAACGCAAACTAGTCCCTCAGTTTTTGAGATATCTGAATGAAATTCGGAATACAGGTATGTTGTTATATGCAGCTGATCATTTGTCGGAACCGGCCGTATCGGACCACTATAACATATAGAAAACAACCGATTATTCAGATATACATGAAATTTTTGGATGTAATTTGTGCATAACTTCCCCATTTAAACAGCTAAGGACATGAAACTTTGAAGTAGACGTGCCCATTTTGGCCCAAACAAGGTTACAGAAAATTGTCAAGATCGGACCACTATAACATATAGTTCCACAACATCCGATTATTCAGATATACACATTTTGGTGTATAACTCCTCCATTTTAACAGCTAACAGCGTGAAATTTTGAAGTATTTGTACCCATATGGGCCCAAACGGGATTACCGAAAATTGTTAAGATCGGACAACTATAACCTATAGCTCCCCTACAACCGATTGTTCAGATATGGACATTTTGGTGTATAACTTCTCCATTTTAACAGCTAACGGCGTGAAATTTTTAAGTATTTGTACCCATATGGACCCAAACGGGATTACCGAAAATTGTTAAGATCGGACCACTATAACCTATAGCTCCCCTACAACCGATTGTTCAGATATGGACATTTTGGTGTATAACTCCTCCATTTTAACAGCTAACAGCGTGAAATTTTGAAGTATTTGTACCCATATGGGCCCAAACAGGGTTACCGAAAATTGTCAAGATCGGACCACTATAACATATAGCTCCCCTACAACCGATTGTTCAGATATGGACATTTTGGTGTATAACTCCTCCATTTTAACAGCTAACAGCGTGAAATTTTGAAGTATTTGTACCCATATGGGCCCAAACGGGATTACCGAAAATTGTTAAGATCGGACCACTATAACCTATAGCTCCCCTACAACCGATTGTTCAGATATGGACATTTTGGTGTATAACTTCTCCATTTTAACAGCTAACGGCGTGAAATTTTTAAGTATTTGTACCCATATGGGCCCAAACGGGATTACCGAAAATTGTTAAGATCGGACCACTATAACCTATAGCTCCCCTACAACCGATTGTTCAGATATGGACATTTTGGTGTATAACTCCTCCATTTTAACAGCTAACAGCGTGAAATTTTGAAGTATTTGTACCCATATGAGCCCAAACGGGATTACCGAAAATTGTCAAGATCGGACCACTATAACATATAGCTCCCCTACAACCGATTGTTCAGATATGGACATTTTGGTGTATAACTCCTCCATTTTAACAGCTAACAGCGTGAAATTTTGAAGTATTTGTACCCATATGGGCCCAAACGGGATTACCGAAAATTGTTAAGATCGGACCACTATAACCTATAGCTCCCCTACAACCGATTGTTCAGATATGGACATTTTGGTGTATAACTTCTCCATTTTAACAGCTAACGGCGTGAAATTTTTAAGTATTTGTACCCATATGGGCCCAAACGGGATTACCGAAAATTGTTAAGATCGGACCACTATAACCTATAGCTCCCCTACAACCGATTGTTCAGATATGGACATTTTGGTGTATAACTCCTCCATTTTAACAGCTAACAGCGTGAAATTTTGAAGTATTTGTACCCATATGGGCCCAAACAGGGTTACCGAAAATTGTCAAGATCGGACCACTATAACATATAGCTCCCCTACAACCGATTGTTCAGATATGGACATTTTGGTGTATAACTCCTCCATTTTAACAGCTAACAGCGTGAAATTTTGAAGTATTTGTACCCATATGGGCCCAAACGGGATTACCGAAAATTGTTAAGATCGGACCACTATAACCTATAGCTCCCCTACAACCGATTGTTCAGATATGGACATTTTGGTGTATAACTTCTCCATTTTAACAGCTAACGGCGTGAAATTTTTAAGTATTTGTACCCATATGGGCCCAAACGGGATTACCGAAAATTGTTAAGATCGGACCACTATAACCTATAGCTCCCCTACAACCGATTGTTCAGATATGGACATTTTGGTGTATAACTCCTCCATTTTAACAGCTAACAGCGTGAAATTTTGAAGTATTTGTACCCATATGGGCCCAAACAGGGTTACCGAAAATTGTCAAGGTCAGACCATTATAACTAGACTGCGGATCTTTATGCAATTGCATATTTTTAAGGAAAAGAGATAGCGATATGGTTCCAAAGAGAAAAATGAAAGTTATTAACAAAATATTCTAAATTTTCATATTTATTTCTGCATATTTTGCATATTGCATATAACTTGCATATTGCATATAACTGGCATATTTGCATACAACTTGCATATTTGCATAATAATTGAGGTTTAGCAGTTTTAATCCGCAAGTTAGAGTCTCGCGGAGTTCCCCTAATGGCTTCAATGGCCCTAATAACAGAAGCTTTTGAAGGACTTGACGCTACGTCAGGATCATCTGGGCAAATAGTTTTGGTCAAAATTGAAGCTATTTCAAAAAAGAACCTGCTTTTGAAGTCATATTAGTAGTAGCCAAAATACTTTCAGGTGACAACAAAATATTAGAAACTGGAATACAGATTCCCAGTCAATTTTGGAGCGAATTTAAGTATGCTCCGGTTACATCTTGTGACGTTGAGCGTTCATTTTCAGCATATAAACGGATTTTAACCGATGTTTCCATTGAAAATGTGGAGAAAACACTTGTAGTATATTGTGGTCTTAACTACAACTAAAATTACCTCTTTACATTAAAAATTATTATAATAAAAATTAGTTCCCATTTGCAGTTTGTTTTTGGGTGTTAATGGGTTTTATATTTGCATAGAACAAAAAAATTCAGCATAGAACATATGATTTTTGCATTCAACTATACTTTACTTATTGTGTATATCACTTAAAATTCCATATCTGATGTAAAAAGGTGTAGTTTTAATTTGCATATAACTTGCACATAACCTGCATATAACCTGCATATATTTTGCATATCCAAAACAGAGCAAGGAAATTCGCTTTGGAATGTGAATATATAGTTTTGAATCAATATAACTCTTAATAAATCATTTTAAATTTTTTGCATAAAGATCCGCAGTCTAATTATAACATAGAGCTCCCATACAACCGATTGTTCAGATATGGACATTTTGGTGTATAACTCCTCCATTTAAATAGCCAAGACACCATTTTTTCTAATAAATCTTTCCATAAATAACCCACAGAATTAAAATTATAAATTAAACTTAATCCGGCTATGTACATACATAGGTAACTTTTCATTTCCCCACTCATGAAAGGTATGAAGTCTTCGGTACGGCCGAAGACAGCCGCGCTTTTACTTGTTATATATGTGGCAACCCGTACATTCAATCCAAGAATACCACAACGGCAACCGTTTTTACCGACAGATACATAACTTAATAAAATCTCATTCTTCTTTCTTTCATTCATTTGTTTTTCATACTTTCGGCGACACGTGTTGAGTTAACCAAATTGGCTTATTATTTAATTTATATTGTAAGTTATAATATTTAAATAAAGTAAATATTAATAAAACCTACATATATAATTCGGTACTACCCAGCAAAACACAGCAAAATGGGGCATTATTCTAAAATGCAACATTTGTTGTTGTTTTCATGAAGTCATAATAATAAACTGTCTCGCTCTTCATCCCTTTAGAACTAGTTCTGAGCTAGTTGTGAACTCCCTAACTCTAGTCTCTTATTTTTCGGGACTGTCCTGAGGGACGGTATTAGTGCAAGGAATTTGTTTCTACTTTTGTGTTCGCATGTCTACATGGCTATGTGTGTGTTTGTGCATGCTGAGCACAGAGTCCAACCAAAAAAAAAATTTAATGCCATTTATATAAGCCATTTCGAATAATGATAATAGTAATTGACTAGGAGAACAATAAAAGGACTGTGGTATATCAAAAATAAATGTACGTATGTATATTTAAGCACAATACATAATAAATAACAATAACAAATCGTTTTGTATTAGAAATAATGACTCTTATCAATGTACATACATGCAAACTCTTTATGTATTATATTTAGTAACAAATGCTTAGTTGGCACTCGATAGTCTAGTGACTTTTTGGCTACAATAACAAAATTAATGCATATTCGAGTGAGTGTGTACATATGTATGTATGTATGTAAATAAAACCACTAACAAAGTGCCCTTGTCGAATACCAGCAAAATTCTATGTTCAAGCACATACTTATTTTTAGTGGAAAATTATTGCAATTATTAACAAAAATTGTCATTCGTTATGTTGGCAGCCATTCGGCGCTGCATACTTATAGGCGCACAAACGCACATGCCGCATGCCACAATGCTACATTCAAGTGCCTTTACATACTAGATATATATATGTATGCATGTACATAATTGTATAGCAATTGTTATTGTTGTGCATTATAATCGAAATAAAGCTCATCATACATGCATAGATATGTATGTGATATTTGTGATTGGTTAATAAAACTACATTTTATCGATGGCACATTGAGTGGTTGAGTGGTTTGTTTTAATAAAGTCAGCATAGCACGCGGAAGTGGTACTCGTACCAGCTTAACCTTCGTTGCAGACAAAAAAAATACATAGATACATATATATTTCGATCGAGTTTTGGTTGCCTGTGCAACTCGTTCAAGTGCCTGTTGTCAACATTGCCTCCTTGTTGGCGTACACAACTGTATGATAATCTACATCGTTGTAGGCACGCGAATCTCATTAAAAATGGCTACACACAGACAAGTGAATTTTGTATTGGATTGCTGAATTGCCAATAATCGATGATGAGACAAGTGTATGATGATGCCAGGTGCATAACTAAAGTGCAGCTGTGCTTATATAAAATCACTGAAGCAAGAAATGTTAGGGCAAAAGTGAAAAAAAAAACAGATGAAGAGAGAAAAAAATTTAAGGAAAAAGTATGTTGGGGTAGGCAAAATTTTTTGAAATAAGCAAATATTTGTGAAATGAGCAAATAGTCCAAGTCTAAATAGAGTTAATGAAAGATAAAAATACGCTAGAGGGCGCTGCTGTCGAAGTGTGCATAAACTGGCATTTTGAACCACTTAAACCTTTACGCATTTAAATAAGATATACCTACATGATTCCTTGAAAAGGAGTTTCAGTTAGTATTACGGAAAACATGGAGTGTCAGTCACCTACAAGTAAGAGAAATTAAAGATGTTTACATATCAAAAATTTCATTATACTTAGATCAGTTTAAGAAAAGTTATACTTAGCACATTTTTTAATTACCTGCAATGAAAGGCAGGAATGCTTGAAATTTAGTGGGGATAACTATTGCTAGACACATAATTGTCAACGTAAGATCGTGCTGAGGTCGGTTCATTTAGATAATTTCCCTTTAGTTCCAATTAAAATTATATAAATCGTGCTTGGGATTGGAATTATGGTGAAGAAAGTAAGACCTCATATGGAAATACTGTAGTCGCTCTTACAAAGTATGCCAGTAGATAAATCATTGCTAGGTGGTGCTAAAATCGAGTAGTTAAAAAAATTCATTTTTACAAAAAAAAAAAAAAAAAACATGGACTGAAGTATTTAGAAAATGCATATTAATTAAACTCATTTCCTCCTATTTAAATATTGTCTGATGGTAAAACGAGTCTCGACATATACTTGCTAGGTGGCGCCGTTGTCGATGTACTAAGAAAATTCTTATACTTTCTGTCCGATTTAAAAAATTAGAAGTGTAAATGAATAGTTGTTTCCATTCAGTAAAATATTGTAGAGAAAGAAACCGTCGATAGCTGGCCATATAATGGACAATTTAGGCTAATACGGATTCTCCAATAGACTTAGAAATTTCTTCCACAGCCAGCCATCGGTGTGTAAAATCCCCGGTTTTATACGGGTAACATACACTTAAACAGACGGTAAAGTTTCTGGTAATTATGAATGGAGTAGTTCCGATTTTAACGAAATATATGTTAACTCTCTCGCTCTCTCTCTCTCTCTTAATAACATAGATATCGGTTATTTATTGCATGGATACTTTTTGGTGTTACTACACCCAGCGTTGCCGTTTGGGCCACTAAAGTGGCAATTTGAACCTTTTTTAAAGCCAGGCCACCTGGGCCCAACTTTTTGAAAATATGCAATATTTGAACCTTTTTAAAAATTCGGGCCACTTTTGGTCCTTTTTTACTTTTAAAACTATAATTATTAAATAATTTTTAGTTTTTCCTTAAATATAAGAACAAAAAACCTCTTTGTTACTATTTGACTTTATATTGGCAACTCTCCGTTTCGAAAGGTTCTTTATTTAATTTGTTTGCCAACACTACCCTTGAATACTTTGAAATTTGGGCTGTTCGTTAAGATAATGAAAACGCACAGAGCTGCCCAGACACACACAAACACATAAAGCGTTCGTTGATCCGTAGGAAAGTGCAAGAAACGTAGGAATTTTACCACAATTTACATTCTTTGCACTCATATTCGCTCTTTTTTGGTAAAATTCCTACGGTTCTTGCACTTTTCTACGGCTCAACGTTTAACAGTTTTTTTTTAATTCCTTGCCTTTCTCGGGTTATTCCGTCTGCTCAACGAACGATCATATTAACGCTGCGTTAGTGTAGAGAGTATTTTAAATTCCATTTTTTTAAGCATTAAATAAACCACAAAAATATATAAAAATGTGTTTTAGCTTTTAATTTAATTTTTTTAAATTTTTGGGCCACCTTTTGAAATTTTTTAGCGGCAATACTGACTACACCAAATAAGCCAGCAGATGAGCATATAACAGAGAATTAGGTTTTAAAATTTTCAGAACGGAGCGTATGAGCACATAACAAAAAAAGGTGTGTGTATGTATTTGAATTTCATGGAAAAAAGTATGTTGGGGTAGTTCATGTAGTTAAATGTATATGAGTATGCCCACCATTGGCTAATACACAAATCACAGCCACATAAAATACAATTACACTTAACGCAATTGATGATTTGTGGTTGATTTTTAGTGCGTTTTTATGCGTTGATTGTGTTTGTTGCGTTTGTTATTGTAAATGCAAAATATTTCAAAAATTTGGCCTATAATAAACTAACATACACTCAGGGAAAAAACAAGCTAAATTAAGTCTAATGGGATTGAAACAAGCCCAATACGTGATAAAAGTCTGTTAACCTTGAAAATACTGAAATCAATAATGTATTCTTATTTTTAGAACGATATTTTTTATAAATATTATATTAAGATTAAGAAGTTTTGAAAAAAGCTTATGTAAACTTATATTGAGCATAACCCATGACTGATTGAAACCTACCCAATCTTATTTTAAGAATGCTTATACTTATATTGAGAATTTCGTTATAGAATCAAGAATATTATACTTTTCAGTTTTTTATCTTGTTTCAAGCTTGTGAAAACTTAAATATAATTTATTTTTCTTTAGTTTCTGTAATTCTTCAATCAAGTACGACACGGCTTGAATTTAGTCCGCAACTTTTCTCTGAGTGTACGATAATATTGATATTAAGCCTATGCAATTGAGTTGGTTGATTGTGTTCACTGAACGATGGTTAAATAATATTGCGTTGCTTAAATTCATGGAAATTAATTTATTGACTTTATTACGCAGTTTATTTTAGTTAGCGCATATTTTATTGCATGTTTTTTATTTTTTTTTTTTTTCTAATCAAACAGCAATAATATGTACATATGTAATTAGAATTATACAAAGTAATGTGATTTTGCATAGTTTTTTTTGTGTTTGTGGCATGTTCACTGCAAGCGCATAGCTTGTGCGCCTGTAGGTATGCTACAATACACAAACAGCGCGTGGAGTTTATTAGCATATATGCAATTTATTGGTTTATATTTCGGTTTGAAATAATTGGCAAACGAAAATTAGTTTAGTATTTTATTTACATTAAATTTTGTAATAATTTTGTAATAAATTTATTTATTTTTTATAATGATATGAAAATTGTGCTATAATAAAATTTTGCTAGAGAAAGAATGAACTCAGATCGTATAGTAAAGCCTCTCATCATACTCATTTTTTTGTGGGCCGAGCAGTCTCTAAATGCTGAAGAAATTCTAATTACATTGCATACTTTTAGGGTTCAGAAGTTTATTAACAAGATGGAGGAGTCCAATGTAAAGTAATATGTACTTCTAGTTAAAAGTATTTTGTAGTGAAATAAACATTTACTAACATTTCCCTTTGCATTGCATACTTTTCGGGTTCACAATTTTTTACCGCTAAACCTAACTGGACAAAGAGTGCCTAGAAATAAAAGCCAATGCATTTGCGGTGTATATTTATACAAATGCTATTAAGTATGCATACATACATACATATATGTATTTTAAAACAACAACCAATCACACAAAAAAACTCTTCGACTTTACTGCCATTGCGCGTCCCGTCTATCTATGGCTTCTTTTGTAAATATATTTACAATGGAAAATCCGTTGTAAGCCGCAAACAATTTTCAAAATTTAAAATCGATTGTGTGAGAAATTATGTGAAAATTGGCATAAACAATAGAAGCTCAAGCGCATACAAATACTGTAATGCACACACACACCCAAACGCACATCATACACATAGAAAAACCAACGCTTCAACGCGAAAATCAACGCGCGCATTAACACTTGCAGCGCTGAAAGGCTTTAAAATTAATTGTGTGCGCCAAAAAGTAGGCAAGCTTTGGTGTTAGTAGCTCAACATACATGTTCATACGCGTTGGCTGGCGTTTGACGTAGTATGGGGGTTAGGGTAGTCAATTAAAAAAAATTATAATAATAATAACTTATGTATAGAGCTCGGAAAAATAGGTGAAATCAAGCGCCTGAAAATATGCTACATTTTGTAAATTTTGTTTGTTTTCAGTGGCGGGATTATAATTTAAATATAAGGGGGTAGCATATTGGTATGGTGCATGATCCAATTAAAAGGTCATGTCAGTTCGCTGGCCGCCATATTTCTTTCGGTTTTAGAAAAAAGTTTCAGGTCCTCATACGTCATTTCCTTTTGCAATTGGCACAGCTGTTTGTTTGGTTGTTCGCGGCTTTCATTGGTCCTGTGACGTAAGCAGTATTTGACATTTCCGCCTACTGGCGTTACCGTCTCAATATATATATCGTGGGTATGGTGGGTGAAGATTTTATTAGAAAAGTTCTTAATCATGTTACACAAAGTTGCAGTTTAGATAAACATACAGTGGTGTGTGATGAAATAAAGCCAGAATAGAGAGTGATTTTATTCGTAAAATATATTTATTTATGTGTTTTTAATAATTTTAATTTGTTATATAAAAAAATCTATAACAGAAACCAAATATATTAAAGTTAAAAAGCTTGTGCAAAATTCTGGAAAATTCGCCAATTTTTCAGCAAAATTTTTAACGTTTTGAGTAGAAGAGTAAGTAAATTATGGCTTAGTTAATGTTCCAATAACTCATAAAATAAAAATTCAAAATCGTTTTTACCACGAGAGAAATTTGCATTTTTACAGATATGGAATTATGCCGAGTATCCAATTGGAAAAATGTAAACACTGAAATGGTCATAAGAAAAAAAATGGGAAGGTTCAAATCAAGTCTTTTTTGTTGGGGTAAGTGGAAAAAAATTCAACAACTATTTACAGCGAAGGTTGAGTGTATAGCTATTTCACGAAAAACCAAAAATTGAATTAAAATAAAAATTTCGTGCTAAGCACTAAAAACTCTTTCAAGTCTTTTTTACCTAAAATATGCAAATGTTTAAAGTCAGACCACTACAAATTAAAATGCTGTATCATATATTCCATTTGCTAAAATGCACTTGCCTCATTTTCATTCAAAATATATTTAGTTTGAAACTGTAATTGTTTTTCCTACACGTGCGAAGATTTTGTCTCAATTTTAAGCGAGTCACTACAAATTTTAAATTTTTTTCTTTATTCTTTATAATTATATATTTATTTATTATTTATTTTTTATATAATTCTTTATTATTATATTTATGTATTGTAGCTTTCTTTGCAATTTTTCACGTGCAACCCATAAAAAACCTTAATAATTTATTTTTCTGGCGTCCTAGTAAGCAAAAAATCCAATTGCATTCACAGGGGGCTTAGACCCGAATGCACCCCACCCTTAAACTTGCCACTGTATGTGCTCACAAACATTACGTTGCATAATTTTAGGCGTTTGATTTTCACCTATTATAAATCGGACAACGCGTCAAAATTCTTGTATTAATGGTTGGGGACGGACCCCAGAAATGTGTTTTCGGGGAAATCTTATTTCTGGCAAAAATATCACGAGGTATTGTGCTTGGTCGATATGTGGTTTTGCACTTTAAATGTCTATGATCTCTATCTGTGTTATATTTATAGTTATTACCTCTTCTACGTTTACGTTTAGCGGTTACGCAGTCAACACAAATTTAGCACGCAACTGAAGCCAAGCGGTGCTGGGTTGACACTTTTTGAAATTTTCAGCGCGAAAAAAATTTTTGAAATGTATCAAATTGAAGGGCCGGTACCTCTGCCTCGATAGGCAGACACATTGTGACAAACTAAAGGCGTAGATATGCACGCAGAAACAAGCAAGCAGGCAGGAATTTAAGTAGATGTAAGGCGATACATTAATATTTATGTCTGTCCATGTATTATGTGCATACGTAGTATGTACATATAAACCAGATGTATGGCCGCTGTGCACATAAAAGCCAAACTTCATGTGAAGCGCGCACTGCTGGCTGGCCCACCTGTGCTGCACTTGCATACATAGAAACATATATATGTATGTTATTTTATGCATATGTACACATGCACTAAAATGCATTATCACAATTGCAAAGCTCAGACACACACATACGTACATAAGAAGAGAGTCGAATTCACATATGTATGTATGTGCTACTCCATGTAAGCCGCCAAGTATCGCTTCGTTTGCTCGTTGTTAATAATGCGCTTATGTTCTTTTGTGCTTTTCTGCTCATGAATAACAGCAACAACAACAACAACTGAGACAAGAATTAGTGATACTAACAACAACAACAATCATAACTACATACAATAATGCCAATATTAAAGGTAGCAACAGCAACAGCAATGGAGGCAGTCATTTAACTGCATTCGTAGGCGCGCTATGGCCAGCAAATACATACACATACACGCACAAACATGTACTCAAATAGACGAGCACGCAGAGATATGCATACGCAGCTACTCATCGCTGACTGCCTGCCGATACAGAACACCTGGTTTTTACTGCGTCGCATAATGGGTGATTGCGGCCAAAAATAAATTCAAAATTAAAATATGAGTAAAACGATTTTTTTAAATAGAGATCGACAGGTATATCAAATTGTAATAAAAAAGCTTATATAAAAATTTTTGAGTCTATTTTCGTTTAGCCGTACAGGGTGCCCAAATTTGAGCAAAAAATAGGTTCTTTTATTTCTCAATGAATACACCTCATACAAAATGCTCTATCTCAATAATTGTGAACATACGAGCTCGAGTAATACATCATTACATAGATAATGATTTTCTCTTTCAGAAACCATAACCTAGTTGTATATAGCGTTGACGACTGAATTTATATGAATTTTCAAATATTGACAAAAAATGTCGATGAGAAAAAAATTTTGCTCGACTTTGAATAAAAAAAAAAAAAAATATTACCTCCTCAATTTTTTTATGCTTTGAAACAATATCTTCTTAATCAAACTGCATTTTCATTTTAAAAATCCACTTGCTCCATTTGCTTTTATAATTTTTTCCCATTTGCCTAAAACTGCATTTTTGTAAACGCATTAACTATGTTAGTTTTGACATTATGAAAAACGTTTATATTTAAGCGAATAATCGAATATTTCTTTATCGTTTTACAGTAAATGGTGCATACTTTCAAATTATGAGGTAATCTTTTTTATCAGCGTTAATTCATATCTTTGACAGCTTTTTTCTTTTGGAATATAAAAAAAATGTGTAAAAATTGTAAAACTTTAAAATGAATTTAAAAAAAAAAAACAAAAAATATGACCTCCTCATTTTTTTAGTGTTTCATAGTCCTAAATGTCTTTTATAAACAGGTGAAAAAATCGTAAAAATTCGTTTGCTCCATTTTGTTTTATGAACTATGTTATCGAAGGTGTTTTTTAAGTTTTCGTACATTTTTCCCATACAAAATGCCCAGAAGTATGCTTCAAAAAGTTTAAATTTATTTGTATGGGTAATATTCGTCGAAATGGTGAAACTTAAATATCGATATTTTCAATTCTAACCCTTTCCTTCCCATGGTAGCCATATGGCTACCAAATTAAAAATCTATATTTAAACGCCTTGCTACGGAATTTTTTTCCATTTAAAAAAAACAATGCTTAAAGCCAACATTGCTTAAATGATTTAGCCCTCAATATTTCTAATTATACATTGGCAAACATTGAAAATTTTGGCATTTATTTAGCAACCTACGTGCCCTTTGCATTCGGCTGGATTATAAGTTTCTTATCAATAAAATATATACAATTAATTTATTTATTTGTACAAAAAAAATATTTTCGTGTAAGTTAATGCTTGAAAAATACATTTTAGCATTAAGAAGGTGAAAAGTGTAAGTAAGAGTGAATATATTTGCTAAAATTGATTGGTAGCCATATGGCTACATTGGGATTTAATGCATACAAAAATTTACCATTTAAACATATTTGGTAGTATGAAGTTCATAATGTATTTATACTTTTTTGCATCACTTGCTCTGAAACAAACAAAAATTAATTTTTTTTAAACTACATGTCAAAAGAAAGTGCCGTGTTAAAGGAATCCCTTGAGATTTATCACCGTGGGTGACCGAAATATATTGGGAAAAATAAAATTGTTAAACATTGTTTCAACTTGACCTGAAGCCTGCGTAGAACAACTACATTATTTTTTTATGTTAAACACAAAGCAACATTACATTATTTATATTTAATTCTAGAAAATTAAGTCCTGTGGTTGCAATATTTGTATATTTTCTTTTTCTAGATTGGTAATGGCCCATAGCCAGTCCCATCATACTATATGTCTGAAATCGGTCTTTTAGTACATGATTTCGTCTCCGTTTTTGGAATTGGACGGTTGCTGTTTTTATCAGATGGCCTTCCTCTTTTTTTGTCGTTAATAAAACCAGCATTTATCATCCTATCTGCAATTTTCGCTTTGAACTCTAGCAACGAGTTATGAGTGGGGTGAACCTAAGCAATATGATGGTTAGGCTTTATAGGTCAAAATTGGAAACAAAAATACTACTTACGCATATTTTATCACGTCCCAGATGTTTGCTAAAGGAAGAAGAAAAGGTAGACCTCCACTGCGTTGGGAAGATCAGGTGAAGACTAATTCGTCCTCCCTTGGTATATCCAATTGGTGCCAGGCAGCACTAAGCAGAAACGACTCGCGCGCTCCTTTTGGACTCGGCCAAATCTTTTAGACGGTTACGCGCCAATTAAGAATAAGACGTTTGTGTTGTCAATTCCTGGTTATTGTATAAGAGGCATTGCATACAAAAGAAAATGCCGACAAAAAAACGTTTCTAGAGTTCAAAGCAGAAATTGCTGATGGGATGATAAATGCTGCTTTTATTAAAAATGGCAGAGATAGGGGAAGACCATCTCATCTAAACAGCAACAGTCCAGTTCCAAAAACACAAAAACAGAGGAAATCCGGTACTAAAAGACAGATCTCAGACATGCAGTATGATGGTGCTGACCATTGGCCATTACCGATCTATTTAGAAAAAGGAAAACGCAAATATTGCAAAAGCAGGACTTCGTTTTCTAGACATAAATGTACAAAATTTAATATTGCTTTGTATTTAACATCAAAAAATATTTTTTTTTATTTGTTTCATAGCAAATGATGCAAAAAAGTATAAATAAATGATAAACTTCATACAACCAAATATGTTTAAATTTGTATGCATTAATTCCCAATGTAGCCATATGGCTACCAAACCCTACCACCCACTGAAATACAGATATCAAAAAAAAATTTAATGCAGGATCATTTTAAATGCTATTTATACTAGAAAAAACCATTGTTTGATTTTTTTCTACATCTGCTTCTTAATTTGGGAAGGAGAGGGCTAATAAAGATATTCGAAGAAACTAAACGCTGTTTTCAAGGGTAATGATTGTGCTTTCAACTGGTTTAATCGAATTTGAGTGGAAGGTAATTACATAAAAGATATTAAGCAGGGAATAGAGACAAAAAACGTTTTTTTTTGAAATGCGCTTTTTCTGTATGAAAGTTTTATGATAAATGCTTATAAGTTATAACATACTTAAAAGTGCATATATTTTTAATTTAAAAACGGTGAAGTGCTTTACCCCTTTTCCAAAATGATTACTGCATTTGATTTATATTTCAAAAATGTATACACTAATCAAAAGTGAGCATTTTAACTATAATAGTTAGGAAAATGCTGAAATTTGAAAAACGCCGTTATATGGGAGGTGGGCGTATTTGTGGGTGGATTTTGTTCAAATTTTCACAGTTTACTAATTTCACACAAAAAGCTTAAGTTTCGAGTTTCAAGATTCTAGCTGAATTATTACTATTTTTGGCCGCGTTTGTATGGAGGTGCCCCCACTGTGCATCGTAGTTGCATCGCTATGTCGCCAATGGCGTTCGGTGCAGCCGCAACGAGAGCAACAGCCCAACAGTGGCAATAACAACAACAACAAACACACCATAGGCGAGTGTAATGAATTGCTTCGCTTTTGGGCGAAATGAAAGCGTTTGGGCCTGTATGTTGACTCGCAGGTGTACATACAATGTACGTATGCAAGTATCTGTAAATTCATATATATATATAAACATACATGCATGTACATATGTATGTATCTACATATGTATGTATGTATGTGCATTAGCAACAATTGAGCGACAATGTGCGCGCACATGTGCAACATTAGCGCTAAACCAGCAAGCAATAAATATTGCTGCGGTTAACGTTGAAATGTTGATGGATAAACTACAGATGCACACACGCCAATTCGCTCATCTACATACATACAAACATACCCAATAAACAATGAGATTGATTAACAAGTTACAAAAGGATTGATTGCAATTACTTCATCGAAAACATCTTATAAAAATGATTTCAAAATATATTTTTGACCTTGAACTTCTTCTACACAATTTAATGAGTAATTTCTTTGCTGTACACTTTAACCCTCTAACCCCCACGAAGGTACAGATAGAGGATTAAAATATTTTAGAAAATGATTCGCCATAAAATTTCACTAGGGGTCCTCTCAGACAAAATCTTTGTACAAAGAAAGCAAAAGACCACAGGAAATAATAATCAAAAAATCACGTCATGAGATCAAAAATTCAATTCAGTTGGGCGCAATGTTTATTGGTATATTTACGAACAGATGTAAGCAAATTTGCAACAGTATCCAAACATACATATGTACTTTATATATGAAGCTAGAAGTAAGCGACATAATTACACTAACAGACACACTGACAGCTGTTCATCTCACGCGCAATAAAATAACTATGCAATATGGCGCTATTTGGAGGCACTAGAGAGCCTTAAAATTTTGAATGTCTAGAACGAATGTACCATCAATGTTTTATATGCGCTAAGCTTCTGGGCTCAGAAAAAAGTACAAAACTCGAAAATTTCAGTAGGGGCACCCTTTAAGCAAATTTTGATACGAACAACGCACATAGGTAGATTTTCAAGTTTTATGTGGCCAACATTGAACTTTGTGAAGTTGTTACAATTACAGAAAAAAACATACCCACATATTGGAAATAGACTGGGGAACAATAATTCATCGCTTTTTTGCCGACCCCATACTCTGCACTTGCTCCCAGATGGTCGAAACTTAGCATATCTAAAGTAAATTTTTTAGTTTTTGTTTTACATATTTTTAAGTGCTAGTTTCAGCGTGAATATTTATTATTTAAAGCATTTCATTTAAGTAATCGTGATGGATCCTAAAGCATCAAGTAATTATCAACACTTTTCAATAATATCCTTGATTTCCAATAATTCTAAGTTTATTGTTTTAAGCTTTTAAAGTTGGGATATTTAAAAAAAAAAATTATCACTCTTTTTCGCGTTCAAACTAGATTTTGTTATATTGCACTGTCAGACTCAGTCAAATTAACCCTCGGACATGATATCTAGTATAATTAGTATTTTTCTGACAAAAAATTACATCGCACAAAGCCGCACTTCACTACTAAATACTAGAGCTCATGGTATAAGTATACCAGGTAAAACAAACATCAAGTTTTCGTCGCCATATTAACCACCTGACAATTAAGCAGATTATGACATTTCGTGCTGCCATACTCAATTATAAAAATCCTCCATTAATGGCATTTTTCACTGCTTTGTTTTAAAAATAAATTGTAACCATGGTATTCATAGTAACGAATTTTTTCAATTTGAATTAAAAGAATTTTTTTCAATTTGAAAAAATTACACATCCTGCAGTAAATTTGTTTCACTGCTGAATGATCATTGATGATTCTTCTGAGTACAATTTTTATTATTATTAT
Organism: Urophora cardui; assembly: GCA_960531455.1. Lineage (NCBI taxonomy): Eukaryota > Metazoa > Arthropoda > Insecta > Diptera > Tephritidae > Urophora > Urophora cardui. Next base: position 111,822,993 of record OY482673.1, on the reverse strand, counting down.
TATTTTTTTTTTTTTTTTGAAAAAAGCAAACCATTTATATGAAAAATTCAGCAGTCTTTATTTGAAAATACTCACTGATGCCTCCTCAGTTATAGATGAATTTCATCAGTGATTCATAAAAGATTCATTTCGGATTTTTACTTCGCGGAATATCAGTTTGGCCGTACTACAAAGTAGTCCCTTTCCGGTATTCTCGGTGAGTTTTTAATTTAGTTTAGTAGTTACGATCACTTTTAATTTAGGCTTTGTGATCACTCTGGTATATAGTTTGGGGAGGTTTTGGAGATTGATCTATTATAACTCCATATCGTCGCATAAAGTGCAATACCGCGTATCCGCTATCACCCAAATTTTACAGGAGACAGTAAAAACTGTTTTAATTCAAAACGGTTCGGAATTTTGCAAACCCACATCCAAACAAAGGTAGATTTTTGGATTATATTCTTAATCAAAATATCATTTTGGCGAAAAACAGTTTAATGTGCAGTTATTGGCTTACTTATGTATTTAAAAGCGGTTTTGCGCCTTTTATTTTGTTCAATAGTGACGTATAGGCGGTTTTGCAGGCGTACGTAAAAACTTTTAAAGCAAAGTTATAATCCATTTCGTGTTTATGAAAGTATAATCAACTTTAATACATTACAGTACGGTTATAAAGCAATAACACCTATTATTCGCGGTATTGGTTCGAAAAATTTCCTTAAAAAAAGCGGTTTTGAAACTGTGTCATTATTTGGAATTGCGTTGTGTGAATCTCAAATTGTTGCATGAATGAATGGGGACGGACGCCAGGAATGTATTTTTGATGAAATCTCATTTTTGGCAAAAATGTCACGCGGTTTTCACTTTAAACGACGATATGTATGTACACCACCATACCAAGTGAGCATTTCAGTCTATATATGTATGTATGTATGTACATATGTCCAATCCAATTACAAAAAATATGTACCCTAGATTTTAACAATATGAGTTGCTTATTTCCGGGGTGCAATAATACCAAATATGGCTCCAAAGATGGTGATATAAAATTTTTCCAATTTCCGACGATACCCTTTATTCGCGGAGAGTGGATGAAGATTTGTGGAGTGAGCGAAGAGGAGCTACCGGAAGTTCCATAAATCTGCTCACTAGTGCCCTTTCTCTTTCTGTCCTTTGATTCCTGAAATACCCAAACTTTCAAACAAAAATCTACGCATTCAAAAAATAAAATTCTGGCATCGCTATACTCCAAAACTGACATAAGATTAAACTTCAAAAATCTGCTTTTTAATCAAAAAGACAGCGTCAAAATGACAATGCACATACCTGTATTTTTTATACCATGACTAGAGCTTACGATTTCCCGAGTTCGAGCGAGACGAGATTTCTCGCGAGACTCGACGTCTCGCAAGATTCTCGAATCTCGAAAATCTCGAAAGCCTCGCGAGCTTCTCGACATTCAACTACATCGCAGAAATAGCGGTATAAGCGTACTATGCTGTTTTATAGCATGTTCTGATTTTATGCATTTACTTACATGTGTATTCTGCATAATAATTCAACCATTTTCAGGTGTATTTAAAAAAAAAATTCAAATTTGTTTCCGGAATTTTGAAGCGAAATACAATTAAAATTTCGTAGTATTAATTGTTTTCTTTCCAATGACATACAAGACATTTTTGATATTCTTTTTTTTTTGACACAGTACACATAATGTGTTATCGAGAAATCCGAGAAACGAGATTTAATCGAGAACCCGAGTCTCGGTTGTCTCGATCCTCGAATTTCTCGACACTGCTCGAGATCGAATCGTAAGCCCTACTAAATACAGGGTTTTTCATATGTACCTACAATAATTTTCTTTTTTGTGTTTTATATTTGATTTCAATGTTAATATTTCCAATGCATATCTTGGTTAATGTAATTGATGCTCGAAAGTAACCGAGATATTTATCACCGATTATTGTTAACTTTTTAGGCAGTATTTTTAGTATTTCCAATTTTTCAAAGTCAAGTAAATACTTATAATAAAAAGGGACTAAGAATTCTAAAGCTAAATTTTTCTAGAAGATTTTTGAGTATGCAATTTTGCAGCTCATTCAATTTTAATATAATAATATGCAACATTCAACTTTTCATTGGCTTTTCGGAAATTTTAATTGGAACGGTTTCACGTACATATAAGGCAAACTCCCTACAGAAAAAAACTTCTAAAATCGAAGGAATTTTTCACAGCATTGAGAATTTCACTTTTTACACTAAAATTGGTTGTCTACATAACAGTACACTTAGAAATCTCCTCAAAATCTTCTATATATACTGGCCTCAATTTGAAATTTTTAATCCACTTTTAGAAATATCTACGATTTTTCAGATTTTTTCCATAAGCTTAGAAATCCTGTTTAAAACGATTTTAATTGAAAAATTGTCTATATTTTTAAACGAAAACAAGAAAGTAAAATTTTCGACAGAACTCTTTGAAATAAATTTAAAAACTTTGGCGTATGATTTTTTTTTAAGTCACTATATATTTTTCAATAAAATCGACTTTTAACACATATTACACTGTGGAACAAATTCAGGTCAACAAAAGTTAACTCGGTTCTGAAAGTTAGGGGTGAAAATAGAGGCTAAATTAGAAGACCCGTAGTAAAAAGCAATGAGAAATAATTTTCTAGAATATTTTAACCCATTAACTCCTACACAAAGGAGTCTTTTTAAACCGGTTCTTACGGTGGTCGCTATAAGATTAAAATGTTCTATAAATTTTTCGCTGTTAAATTTCACTGCGAGTCTTCGAAGACTAAGGGTACATCCAGACGACGCAAGAAAGTACTTTTAGAAAGTGAAAAATTCAAATTTTTGTATTTATTTTTTTTTTTTTTAATAAAAAGCAAAATTTTGAATTTTTCACTTCCTGAAAGTAATTTCTTGCGTCGTCTGGCTGTACCCTAAGATTTTATAGAAAGAACGTAAAGCGCTACAGGAGGAAAATATTTAACCCTAATCACCGAATTTTAAAAAGTTGCGTAAAACCGAAAGTGAGACTCTGAGGCTCACCTATGGGGAAATTTTGAAACACATTATTTTGGTATTTGTTTTTTACTTTTATTTATGCAGTAATGAATTCAGAAGCATTTTTATACATTCTTATAACGGTTTATGACAATTTTTTTAGTATATAAAGATAAAAAAGGTAATTTCGTAAAATAGGGGATATTAATGAACTGCATTTTCACACATTTTTCTAGTTCTTTGAATGTTCATTACAAATGGTTTTATTACATCTGTTATAAATTTGTTTTTGTGCCCACAATGAGAAAAGCTATGAATCAAATGAATAGGAATAAATTTTTCATATGATCGCCCCTAATATATATTTTCCGCAACCAAATTCCAAGTTTTTAAAACGCGACGTTCGTGGTGAAATTTCTTACGCATAAAGCAGCTCAACGTTCGTTTCTCTATCTGAACGCAACTTTTCCGTAATTTAGAATCTCAGTAAACAGAAAAATGATAAAATGTTAATTGTTTTGAAATTGTTGACTTTGCCGGTCTCCTTAATTTTATGACATCCTATTATATAAAGATCTATGGTGAAATACGACGAATTCACCAAAATCCGGGGAATTATGGTGAGTTCACAATGTAAAAACCTCACTGGGTAAACCTTGTAAACAACGGATTCGAAATTTAGTTGAATTCTTGAAATGTAAGCTTATTACGATAAAGATACTTAAGTTGAGTCTTTGAGGCTCACTTTCGGTTTTTCGTTACAATTTTATACGATTGCAAAAAAATGGTTAAAATAAATAAATAGCCCAAAGATCATAATTATTTCATAATTTATGAACACAAATGGAGGAATACCCAAAATTTCAGACAAAAAGCTTCTTTGGTTTAGGAATAATTCGCTTTTAAACTTTAAAGTGAGACTGAGAGGCTCACTTTAGAGGATTAGGGTTAAAACAAAAATTGCGCCTTGAAATATGCAATACAATTCTACACATCCTCTGAGTAGTCTACTCTCAAAAGTGCCTATGTGAATTTTTCATATTAAGTAGAAAAAACAAAAATAGAATTTTGAAATCTATAGAGACTTTTGAAAGTGTAGAGGATTTTGCAATAAAATTTTAATGGACATTATACACCTTTAAATGCTGTTATATAATCCATGAAAAACTCAATATCGAAAAAATTTCACGTACTTAGCCAGTTTACTGTTTTATCTTCTCCCACCAAATTGAAAATACATAAATGAATTTTTTTCGCAATTTACTGCAATATTAAAAAATGTACTTTCACTTTTATGTTAATTAAGGAAAATTTATAACCAAAAAAGCATGACATAGCGCACTTAATTAAAAAAAAAAAACAAAAACAAAAAAGTTCTTACATCTCCGCTTTTGAATGCAAAAATTTCGCATTCACCACTTTCACTGTCCACCTACAAGCCAAAAAACACAACAACAACGCAACACAGCAACCAACAGCAGGTACTAAATGAAAGTGCCCGACATTGCTACGCCCTTTTCATGTTTTGCATTCACTATATTAGTGCTGCGGCCGACTGTCGCTCCGTACAAAAGCAAAGCAATAAAGGCATTTGCAATACAAGCAAAAAATTTCACAAAAAAAGGAGCATAAATAAAAGTGAATTTCAATTAGAGCGCGACAAACGGAATTGGGCGACGAATATGCTTTAAATATTCACGTAAATGCGTTAATATGGCGAAAAAACACAGCCATTAATAAAGCAAAACAAAGAAATAAATTATAGAGCGAATAACCCAAAGCATATAATAAGTTGGCGTTAAAGTGGAGAGCGAATTAAACGAAGAAAAAAAAAAAACACAAAGAAAAAGCACAAAGAAATAACAACAAACAATAAATTATATATATTTTGCTGCATTTATGGCACCTGTAAACGTAAACGCAATTACATTGTGCAAATGCAATAAAATCAAAGCAAATCTGTCTGTGGTGCTGGTGCGACATGGCGTATGAGTAACAAACAAATGCGATTGTGGAATGTTTGCTGCAGACGTGAGCACGTTGCGACTTGATTTGCGCGTGAAAAACAAAAAAAAAAAGCAAAACAAGAAAGAAAGCTTTTGAAAGTGGCTGCCAAATGCAGCTGTGATTCGTTCATTACAATGGCAATAACAAGAACAACACTAACAATAACAATAACAACGATTTTAACATTTTTAACAAGTGTGTGCTTTCAAACCAGAAGCAAAAGCAGTTGCTCATACATTTTTATTTCTCTGGTTTTTTTTTTAACACGCTTTTATTAGCTTCACCTGTATGTATGTATGTATGTATGTATGTATGTATGTATGTAACTTCATCCCATCCTAAAAGTTGTAACATTTAACTAAATTAACTAAATTAATTATATCTTTCAAACATTCACTTTTATTGTGTTCTCTCTATTATTTCTATTCTCCTCCGGATTCGAAACATGATATCAACAGCCCAACGGCATCATATAGTAGGACATTCAACATTATACTTCATGCTTCATTGCGGCTTTTAAGTTACCTTTCCTCAAAATAGCCTCTATGAATTTCAATTCACTCCCGTATATATGCCAATAAGTAACAAGCTTTCAGGGTACGGAAAAACTCACTCACGAACGCTCAAAAATACATTCTTCTCAAATCACAAACAAATGTTCAAAGAAAAACGTATAACCACTCAAATAGCGAGCGAACTAACACACACCAGCCAGCGATCGCTCATAGCGATGGCGATAAACTCAATGCATAAATTCACTCAAAAAAAATGAAGCTTGTAGCTTTCTGTTTTGGGTTTGTTGTATTTGCAATGAAATCAGCCGCATGTACATACATACGTATGCAAAGCAAGAACTGGTTTTGTTTGTAATTCAGGGATTACCACACCAATACTTTCAAACATTGTGCATGTGTTAAAAGCACAAAAGCTCTTGGCTACACTCAAAAGAAACTCAACCATTGTCGAAAATTAAAATTTTAAAATTGGAAATGGATAGTATTTTTATTCCTAACTTCACAAAAAACCACAAACAAAAAAATTAAAAAATATGAGACGAAATGCAAAATCATGATTCCTAATAAAAATATTACGTAAAAAATCCAAACAAAAAAACCACCCCCAACACACAATCATTTACAAGCATTCAGAGACTGCTCGAGCAGCACTACCTGCTAGCTCAACAGCTCAATGCTGACTGAACAGAAATTTGCAAAATTTCTTTTCGTGCACGAAGAGTTCTGTAGTGTCGGTGTGAGGCTGTCGGTGTGAAAGCTCTAAAAAGCTTGTACCGCGTGCATAGGCTCTGAAAATGCCTGTTGTAATTCATTTAATAGTAAGAGCTGAATCAACGAAAAGGAACCCTAATTCTATAATTGCATTTCACGTTTGGAAAGCAATTTTTATACAATGTTTTGTAAACGTGAGGTGAAAAAAATTTCTCTAAAAATAAAAAAAAAATAAAAATAAAAAAAAAATAAAATGCGCCACTCGGGACTCGAACCTGAGCTCCTTGGTCCATAGGCAGCATACCTCACCATTACGCTACAATCGTATTAGGAACTTTGTTATCTAAATTCGAATTTATTCAATCAGGTTTCTTTTTTTTGTTCTTTTCAAATGCTTCATCTCAACTTCTCTTCACTTTCTGATTGTAAAATATAACAAAACGTTTGGGAAATTTTGTATTTCCAAACTAGTTTGGAAAACCTTGAATAAAAGGGTTTGGAAAATATTGCATAATAAGCTAGTTTACTTCACTGCATATTGGGATTTTTGGTAGAAGTTATAAATACATATGTATGTAGATCTATTTCGGAGAACACCACATCCCATCAGACTTCTTTTTACTTTTATTCTTGTGTCCGCATAAAACATCCTTTAATGAAAAATTTCACTAAAAAGTTAAAAATAAATAATAGCTTAAAAAAACTAAAAAACACGCTTTAATCTTAAAATTCGTACTAAAAATTGAGAAATAATTTAATTAGAAACAAAATGATGAACGAAAATATAAGTATTTAAGGAAAAGCGTGGGGTGCTCAATAATATTTGAACATGAAAATATTCGATTCGTACAACTAGTACAAAAATATACCTAGTTGCGAAATTAAAGAGTACGATATATGAAATCTCAAAAAATCAAAATAAAATTATTAGTAAAAAAACACCGATTTTAAATATTTTTTGACATACTTAGCACCCCACGCTTTTCCTTAAATACTTATATTTTCGTTCATCATTTTGTCTCTAATTAAATTATTTCTCAATTTTTAGTACGATTTTTAAGATTAAAGCGTGTTTTTTAGTTTTTTAAGCTATTATTTATTATTGTTGCTGTTATGTTGTTGTATTTACGCAAACAGATGTCGATTATTCTATATGTGCCTGTATGTATGTAGTAAGTATTGCAGCTTAAGTGGCGTTTCAATTCACACTCCACAAAAGTCTGTTGAAAAAGGAAGTAGAAGAGGAGCAAAAGGAAGAGAAGGGAGAAATAGAGGAGTTAGAAGAAGCAGAACAGGAACCAGTAGGAGGAGGAGTATAATGAGTAGTAGAAGAAGAAAATAAAGAAGAAGGAGAGGTAGTAAAAGAAGAAGAAGGGAGAAGAATCAGAAAAAGGAGAAAATAATAAGAAAGAAAATGTAAGACGAAAAAGTGGAAGTGGAAGTAGGCAAATAAGAAGAAGACGAAGAAAAAGAAGAAGAAGAAGAATAAGAAGAAGAAGAAGAAGAAGATTAAGCAGGAGAAGAAAAGAAGAAGAAGAGGAAGAAGAGGAAAAAGAAGAAGAAAATAAGAAGAGGATATATAAGAGGAAAAATTGGAAGTAGAAGAAAAAAGGAGAAGGAGAAGAAGAAGAAGAAGAAGAATAATAATAACAATAAGAAGAAGAAGAAGAAGAAGAAGGAGAAGGAGAAGAAGGAGAAGAAGGAGAATTCGAAGTAGAAGAAGAAGTCGAAGTAGAAGACAAATAAGAAGAAGACGAAAAAGAAGGAGAAGAAGAAGAAAATTAGGAGAGGATATACAAGAGGAAAAATAAGAGGTAGAAGAAAAAAAGGAGAAGAAGAAGAAGAAAAAGAAAAGCAGAAAAAGGAGAAAATAATAAGAAGAGAAAATGTAAGAGGAAAAAGTGGAAGTAGAGTAAAAAGTCGAAGTAGAAGTAGACAAATAAGAAAGAAGACGAAGAAGAAGGAGAAGAAGCAGAAGAATGAAATAAGGAGAAGTTATATGTATAAGAGGAAAAATTAGAAGTAGAAGAAAAAAGGAGAAGAAGAAGAGAAAGAAAAAGCAGAATAAGGCGAAAATAATAAGAGAAAATATAAGAGTAAAAAGTCGAAATAGAAGTACAAAAATAAGAAGAAGACGAAGACGGAACAGAAGAACAAGCAGAAGAAAAAAAGTAAATATTTAAGAGGAAAGCGTGGAAGTAGAAATAGAAGAGGAGGTTGAAGATGAGAAATATTAGAAGATGAAGAAGAAAAAGAATAAGAATAAGAAGAAGAATAATAATAAGAAGAAGAAGAAGGAGAAGAAGAGTAAGAAGAAGAAAAGTAAGTCGAATGCGCTTATTCACAATCACTCGCTCAGTCATTCAGCTACTCAATCACTCATTGAGTCATTGAAACACTCGTCAGTCATTCAGTCGATCAGGCGACACCTCTTCTACAATTTCATTCAGCACAAACACACTTATATACATACATGCATACATAAAAACATACCTATGTACGGCAGGTGCTACTGCTTCTTGCGCTCTTCATTCTCTTTATCTCTTGTTCTTCAACTGCTACTCAAGCTCTTGCCGCGCCGCTCATTTCTTTGCATTCCTCAAACATCTCGCATATGCCATAAATGACAAGCAGCAGCACCTGAGGCAGCAGGTGTGCACAACAACAACAAAGGCAAAGTGGAAAATAGGAAAAGGAGAGAAAGAAAAAAAGTGGAAAACAATTGCTAAAGCAAAAATAACAACAACAGCAAGCCAACAATGGCAATAAGCGGGCATAAGTGGTACGTAAGGAGAAAATAGAAGAATAGGGTGGAGCAGGCACAAGTGCAGCTCAAGTTAGAGGTGCTTTCGTGCTTGAAAATAAGTAAAACAATAAAGAAATCGAACTTAAGAATTAAATAAATAAGGGTAAAAAAAGCAGAAGATTCCAATATAACCAGTTATGCGCTCTTCGGCGTTCTTCAAGCAGCTGCTTCACTTTGGCATATCTTTTGCCAATAAATTTTTAGCAAGTGAACATACAGGCAAAGCAACAAAACTGCGAAAAAATGCAGACAAGAATACGTACTTACATTAATAACACTGTGCAACAGCATTTTAACAACAGTGTAACCACGATAAAAGAGTAATTTTTGTTGAAAAAACTATTGCCATTGAGCTTGAACTCCATTTTATTCGCACTCAAGAGTTACGCTTTAGGAACCGCGTGTACCGCGTAGAATTTTGGTATTTTTGGTGTTTTGAGTCCATACTTTGTTATTCATTTTTTACAAAAAACGTCCCTAAAAACGTTCAAATTTTCCAAAATCACGCATTAGAAACACTGCGCAACATGTTGCCAGCAACATTTTTTCCTTTATATCCCAGCAACATTTCTTTCTGCACAGAGCCAAAAAGTTCTCCTATATAGCCGAGGAGAGTGAGAGGGGACAAAATTGAAGAAATTTTTGCTGGAAAATCTTCTAGATTATAGCTTGAATTTCTTCTTAAATTTATTGAAAAGGATATCGTCTGAAAACGAGGAGATAACTTCTTGTATATTAAATTTGTATGTCATTTTCTCAAAAAAATTAAAAACATTTGCATAGACTAGACTAAAATAAAACCGTGGGGCACGTCAATTGTCTACAAATTATCGACTTAATGTGCGATAGAAGAATCGTTTAATTCGTCGTTAGGCAGTTGGCCCGCAGACGGTGAGGAAATTACTTACTATTTTCTTGCTCATGGAAATTCCAATAGTTATACACTCCATGCTAATAAAAGAGATGTTTCAACTGGTTTATCGTTGGACATTCACACGAGGAATCGTTTCACTGCTCGTAGTTTGTCTTTAATCGACAAAACATATGATAAAAGTACTACTCGCTCACCACTATGAAACCCTAAAACTCGCTTATAATCGACCTTGCTAGCTTTTTTCCAATGCAAATGTTTATAATTCCCACGACTGTATCTATTTTATTATTTTTTGGTTTTTAGTACATTTATCTTAAACATTGCAATGTATGTATAACATAAAACCGTTTAACTTAAAAAGTTTTTTTACCTATTTTTATTTTCTAGTTTTTAGTTTTTATTTCGCATTCTGTTTAATTCATTTAGTGCTTCATTATTGCAAGGTTTCTTGCCCGTTAGTTTATTGCAGTCCAACGCCTCTATACGTAGTCCCTGCAAAGTTCTTACTCTACTAAGAGCCAAATCGGACCATAAATGCGATTTTTGTAAATATAGCGACCCACGCGCCACCTATCGGAAGTTTTTTTTAGGAAAATATTTCTTTTCAAGGTATTAATACATGTTCCGAATTTCAGCCAAATCGGACCATAAATGCGATTTTTGTAAATATAGCGACCCACGCGCCACCTAGCGGATTTTTTTTAAAGAAAATATTTCTTTTCAAGGTAGTAATACATGTTCCGAATTTCAGCCAAATCGGACCATAAATGCGATTTTTGTAAATATAGCGACCCACGCGCCACCCATCGGATTTTTTTTTTTTTTTCATAATATTGCATTGTCATCGGGGTTATACATGCGTACAAAATTTCAGATTAATCGGTTGACAGGAAGAGGGTGAAATTTGAATTACTAAATTTGACCCAAGAATAAAACAAACGGGTTGAGCTAAATAAAACCGTTTAAAAAACAGTGTGCTATTTACTTTCAGAAAGTAATGTATTCAAATTCATTTCAAATTGATAAGATTATCGGCATATTACAATTAAGAGGAGTTACTAATGAAAATCAAGATTCTCTTCTTAATAATATTAAACAGGGTTTCTTCTTAATTTTATAGGTTATCTGCTAAATTTATTCTAGAAATCATCTTCTTAATTTTATATAAGAGGTTTTCATCTTATTTTTATAGGTTATCTATTAAATTTTACTGAAAATGATTTCATCTAAAATCCACGGGTCATCTTCTTAATTATATTGAAAAGGGTTTCATATTAGTTTTACAGATTATCTACTTAGTTTTATTAAAATGAGACATCCAGTCATAATAAGACGGGCATCTTATTGGAGAGAAATCGTAGAGAAATCCGCTAAACTTTGTTCTAATTTATAGGGCATTTTAGGTGGTCTTTTGGCTCTGTGTGCTGCTTAAAATGCAGCTGGCATTGTAGATACTGCCCATCTAGCGTGAGTTTTATGTAAATATGAAAAATGAGCTCCTCGACAACAATAACAACAATATACTATAATTCTGCTTTTTGAACCAAATTTCTTGTACTAACCCTATTGAATTTAAGTGTACATAAGAAGTGACTCAGTTGTGCTGGAATATAACTTTGTTCACCAAAAATGAACTGGACGACTTCCTCATTTAGGAAAATGCCATGTTTACTCTGTTGCAAAGAAAAACTTTAAATTTGTTATACTGTGTAATCGCAAAAAACACACTTGTATGTTATTTTTAGAATGAGCGTAAATTCTTTGTTAAAGCCAACAAAAAAATTTCCTTTGCGATAATTTTTTTTGCATTTGCATTTTCTACTCATTTTTGCTTGCTTCTTTTTCATCTTTTTTCCTTTTTTTCTTTTTTCCTATTTTTTTCTTCTTTAAGCACATTTTACTATTATTACCCATGCGTGTTTGTATTGCACATTTTCCACTACCTGTTTGCTTTATTGCCTGCCATTGGCTTTTATTATTTATTTGTTGTAGTTGTTGTTCTTGTTCTTGTTCTTCTTCTTATTTACAATTTTCCACATTACACTCTAGTTGAATGCAAATTGCGTTGTGTATGAGCGCTGATTTTATTGTATTTGTTGTTGTAAAAAAATTGTATGTGTGTTTAAAAGGTACTAGTCTACACATGCTTTTTACAAAATTTATCGGCTCAGCTAACCATACACATATGTGCATGCATACATACATACACTGAGGGAAAAAACAACGTATATCCAACAAAAACGACGACAACTCAACAAAAAACAGTCATGATAGTCAGCCCACCTTGAAAATTGTTGCATCGACTATAATAATTGCTATTTTCCCATTTTACAAATACTACAAAGAAAACAACCGCATTTATATTTAATATGACTGTGACGATTGCCAATTTAACATATCATGTGTGTGGATAATGCATCAGGACATTGACAATTTAAACACATTCCATTATGAAAGAACAACTAAAATTTTAATTCAACGTTTTATTGGTCGATGCAAAGTAGGCATCGTAGTTATTTCTAAGTGAATATTATTTGAAACCACATTAAAATGTCAATTTTAAATTGTTGTGATGTTAGGTAAAAGCACTTTTATTGTTGAGTTAACAATGATACGGTGATGCAACGTAGCTATCGTAGTTATTTCACAGTGAAGATTCTTTGAAACAAAATTGAATTGTCAATTTGAAATTGTTATAATGTTAGGTGAAAGCTCTTTTATTGATGGGTTAACAAACGGCATTGTTGACTAGGTTAATATGAAATATAAATCTATTTTCAATTTAAAAACGCAGAGTGTTTGTTGTAGAATTCATAGCTTTTTTATTTAGATAAACACAAATGTAACGTACATTTTTGTTATTTTAATAGATTACACAGTCAACATATTTACACACATTACATTTATTCACTCAACACGAACAAACCGATAGTAATACATAATAGTTTGGCTCAGATTTCAATCTGCTTACCAAAAGGGTCGGTTTAACATTAAGGAACCACGTTTCGAGAAAAACAAAAGTCTTACATGCCGGACGCATGTAGTTGAGGAGATATTCCTTGATAAAGTAATTTGTGTGTTGTAATTTTCCCGTTGGCGGCCTTTGGCTGCGCTTTAAAAAATAATCCTCAGCCGGTAATATCTATAGACCCATCCAACTACCAACAAATTACCAACAAATATCTCGTGAACTATAAGCCTCCGGCAAATTTGATTTCGGTTTTGATATCTGTGAGAGCCCCCTGATAGGTAATTTTTCTCGGATCGTGGTTCTTTTATGTAAAGCCTTCTAGAATTCATTTAAAAAGCTCCACCAATGCATGCTCATTCACAGCAATCGCCAACACTTTAAATCCACCCAGTTTGCGTACTTGCCCACTTACACGTTTGTTTACATTTGAAATTTGTCAGATCAACAATGCTCACTTTAAGTTGAAAATGTAGCCATATCGAATTAAAATTTCTCAAAGTCAAATCGAGAATGCCAACTTTAAGCTGACAATGTAGCCACACCAGAGTAAAATTTCTGAACGTCAGATCAACAATGCCAACTCTAAGTTGACAATGTAGCCATGCCAAATTGGAAATGTTGATGTTGTAATGAAATTGCTTATATTGTTAGATTACACAGGCCGACAAAATGAGACCGATTTTTTGACCACAAACCAGACCATACTTTCCTAAAGGTTTTCGATGCGCTGAATTCAAATCTGGACGCAGAATTGCTCTATCACGTCAGGATTTTGAGATACCCTAAACTAAATATGCAAAAGACACCGTTTTTGCCTATTTTTGAGGTTATATATAAACTAAAAATTATTTTTGTAAAAAAAAGCACACAAAGCATCTTAAAGAAGAAGTTTTTCTCTTACAAATGGCGTTGAGTTTGCCGAAATATCTTCTTTTTTCGCTAAGATAGAGCAATTTAAAGTTTATCTGTTCATAGTTTGTGGGATTGTGTATTGTGGGCTTGTGGTGTTTAAGCATTTATAAACTTTAAATTGCTCTACTTTGGCGAAAAAAAAGATATTTGAGCAAACTCAACGCCATTCGTAAGAGAAAGATTTCTTCTTTAAGATGCTATGTGTGCTTTTTTTTTTTTTTTAAATAATCTGTCGTTTATATATAACCTCAAGAATAGGCAAAAACGGTGTTTTTTGCACATTTTGGTTAGGATATCTCAAAATCCTGACGTGATAGAGCAATTCTGCGTCTAGATTTGAATTCAGCGCATCGAAAACCTTTAGGAATGTATGGTCTGGTTTATGGTCAAATTTCTTGTCGGCCTGTGTTATTTTTAACTACGAATTATTGCTAAATTGACTATTTTACATTTAAACTAACAGAAAAATATTTACATTAACTATAAAAAAAGTGTGATTCAACAAGAAATTAGTCGACATTGGAAAATGTAACATTGTCACCGTTGGGAGTTATTTTTACAATTGCCTTTTTCCCTCAGTGTACATACATATGTACAAAGGTACATAAATTGAGTGAAATAGCTTTAAGCAAATTTTTCCTTCTCGTTATTCAAGTGCATTCTTTGCTACTTTTTCTTTGGAATTTTTTCTATCTTTGGCTTTCCTTTTTTTCAAGATATTATATTTGTAAAGTGGAATTTTTTCGCATTAGTTTATTTACTCACGTACTCATATGTCTGTACGTACATATTTCAATATGGAGAACACATGAAATATGATTTAATGTTCCAAGTGTATTTTGTTTAAAGTTTCAGGAAAGGGTCGCAATTTGCGTGTTAATTTTGGCAAAGTAATACTCGTACATACATATGTACATATCTAAAATAAAACAAATACTTATAAATTAAAGAAAAATCCAAGTATTTTTCGTTGGTAGACTGTAAATTGGTAGATTGTAAATACATACATATGTATGTAATAAGGACGTCACATTTGATGATTGAAAAGTTATACTGTTTCGAATTGCTTCCAATTATCTAATTCGTTTGCGCTGCTGGTAAAAATCTTCTGTTACGAACTCCAAACAGAAATTCATATATAAATGTAAACGGTAAAATAATTGAAAAATCCAAAAAAAGTAATCATTATTTTTGTAATGCTTATCTAACACTTCTGACTCATTTTATATTGAATTATTTCTTTTTTCTTCGTGAAAACGCCTAAAAGTGTACTTTTATAATCATAAGAAGTTATTCATACTAAATAAAAAAGATGAAAAAATCTTTAATGTACAATTTTTTTTTTTTTTTGTTACATTAAAGAAATAAAAAAAGGTGTGCATTAACTCAAGGCTATTTTTATTTGAAGTGCAGCAGCATTTTCGCTTAACTACATACACAAAAAAATTGACATTTTTGTTACAACACCTGAACTAACTGATCAAACGCTTTTGCTTTTGTGCGCCTTTTTATGTCTTTTAATGTATTTATTTTGATTTCGATTATTATAATTTTGCACATTTTGTTGTGTCCAGGCAGTAGACGAATCATTTAAATATATGAGGCAAGTCAATGTCAACTATTGTTAAAAAAAGGAAACCTTTCATCAGCACAAAGACTAAAAAAGAAAAACGCACAAAAAATAGAAAAAAATAAATAAATGGAAATAAAATGTAAAGAGCACATAAAACCAACGACCCATTTTAAGTTTTAATATCAACACTCAAGCGATTTTCATTCATTGCTTTGTCACTTTTCTGTTTTTCTTTCTTTTCCTTGTTGGCTTACATAGAATTGCACTCACACACACACAATCCTCTGCATCGTCAGTGACATGGCTTTGGCAATCGCTTTCATATTTTAATTTTTCACACATTTTTTTTGTTCTTTATTACATTTTTTTCTCCTTTTATACGCAATGTTTTTTAGAAATCGCTTAGATCAATAACATCCATTTTAGGTTGCTTTTGCATTTGAGAAATCCAGCAGCGCGCCAACTGTCAAGAATCGTTTTGTAAAATTGTAAACGCGTTGCCAGATTGCTTGCTGCTCCATGGGGGCAAGCCATTGACGCTTTTGGGGGCCCATTTCGTAATAGTTTATTATTTGTTTTGCAATTTCGTTTTTGGCGTCAAAATTTGTGAATGATTTTTTTTTCTCCAGTATGAGCTAAATTTTCTTTTGCATTACGTGAAGTGAAAAAAATAAAGAAAATTAAGCAATGCATTTCTAGCTATCAAAGAAAATTTCGAAAAATAAAGCAAAAAATATAAAATAATTTAAAAGTAAATAAAATAAAAAAAAAATAAAATAAAATAAAATAATTTGTATTAGTAATAGGCCATAGATTTCAATAATTATTTAAATTTTGAAAAGAGCTTTTCCACCGATGAAAAATAAAAGGCAAATTTACATTCCCTTCATTCTCCTACGCGTTCTCCAACGAGTTGCGTGAAAATAATGTAAAAAGATAGATGTGTTGTGATACATTTTTCGTTTAAAATCTTTGAATGTCTACTCCCTGATGAAGACGAGAATACCGTCGAAACGCGTAGGAGAATGAAGGGAATGTAAATTTGCCTTTTATTTTTCATCGGCCGAAAAGCTGTTTTCAAAATTTAAATAAAATAAAATTAAATTAAATTAAATTAAATTAAATTAAATTAAATTAAATTAAATTAAATTAAATTAAATTAAATTAAATTAAATTAAATTAAATAAAATAAAATAATAAAAATAAAATAAGATAAACTAGTCAAATAAAATAGAATAGAATGAAATAAAATAAAATAAAATAAAATAAAATAAAATAAAATAAAATAAAATAAAATAAAATAACATAACATAAAATAAAATAAAATAAAATAAAATAAAATAAAATAAAATAAAATAAAATAAAATAAAATAAAACAAAATAAAATAAAATAAAATAAAATTAAATTAAATAAAATTAAATAAAATTAAATAAAATAAAATAAAATAAAATAAAATAAAATAAAATAAAATAAAATAAAGTAAAATAAAATAAAATAAAATAAAATAAAATAAAATAAAATAAAATAAAATAAACTAGTCAAATAAAATAAAATAAAATAAAATAAAATAAAATAAAATAAAATAAAATAAAATAAAATAAACTAAAATAAAATAAAATAATAAAAATAAAATAAGATAAAATAAAATAATAAAAATAAAATAAGATAAAATAAAATAGTTTTTAATAAAATGAAATTAGATTAAATTTAAAAAATAAAATAAAATAAAATAAAATAAAATAAAATAAAATAAAATAAAATGAAATAAATTAAAATAAAATAAAATTAAAATAAATATAAAATAAAATAAGATGAAATAAAATAAATTAAAATAAAATAAAATAAAATAAAATAAAATAAAATAAAATAGAATAAGTTAAAATAAAATAATCTAAAATAAAATAAAATAAATCAAAATAAGACAAAATAAAATAATCTAAAATAAAGCAAAACAAAAATATAACATTTAAAAAAAATAGTTCAGTTTAACGAAATAAAATAAACGTGAAAAGCATCGACGCTTGCCAAATTAAGCTTTTTTTAAAAAGGCTTTTAGTAACTGTATGGTTTAAAAAAATTAATTTTATAAAATAGCATAAATTTTTTAACAAAACACGTAAACAAATTTATAAAAATATTAATTTATTTGCAATTTGTAGAATGGAAATAAAAGAGAGGATTTAAAATTTGTTGCATATTTGAAGATTTTGTTTTTCCTTCACCAATACGGCGCAATTTTTGTTTTATTTGCTTTATTTTCCGCATGTTTTTTTATAAAGATTTGGACTCAGAAGACTATCAGTGAAATTCCAGGGTAAACAAACTTTAGAGCATTTTAGCCATTAGCTAAATTTTTCATACCAACAGAAAAAGAATGCGTGGACAATTTATAAAATTTTCAAAAAATTGAAAATAAAAATATTACTAAAAAAAATTCGATTTATACCCACATGCTTTTCTCTTTATAGTATTTATATTTCATTTTGTTCGGAAATTTCTTTCTATATGAAAAAAAATAATTTCTCACTTCTTAGTTCGATTTTTATTATTTAAGCTTTTTTTTTGAGTTTTTTTACCATTCATTATTTTATTTAACTTTTTCGCTTTTACACCTGTAAATAATTTTATACAACAAAATTTCTAGTTAAAGCACAAATGGCAAACAAATTGCAAAGAAAATGTCTGGCTTTTTGTGAGCAATTTCTTGCAACACCATTGTAATAAGGGTAAAAAAGCTGCGATTGTTGATATATATACTATGTACACACTTATATATACTTCGTGCTCTATTTTTTTTTTTTTTTAATTTTAATTGGAATTTTTGTATTAAATTTAATGTAAAACAACAACTTATCCTATTGATGCATATTAAATATGTACTTACCTTAATAAAAAATCGCGATGGACCAACACCAACGTTTACACATTCGCATTGTTATTGATTTATTTTTATTTAATTTTTTTTTTATTTTTATTTGAACTATTATTGTTTTGTTTTTTATTATATTTTATTTTTTATTTTTATTTGAATTATTATTGTTTTTGTTTGATTTTATTTTATTTTATTTTATTTTATTTTATTTTATTTTTTATTTCTATTTGAATTATTATTGTTTTGGTTTTTAATTTATTTTTTATTTGTTTTATAACACTCAATTAGCTTCTATTTATAAACATAAACCTCACTGCCTTCATGCATGGGCGTCACCATTTAATGTGATATCCATAAATTAATGCTAGACCTACTTACACCAAAATCTGTATTAAAGAAAAAAAAACTAGAATAGCAAAATGAAAAGCGTTTTTGGTTGAAATTTATTTAATTTAATTTAATTTGTTTTTTTTTTTTTTGTTAAGTTTAATACTTTCTTTTTTACTAAAACATTTTTTTAACAAGCGTATCAAAGCCTTTTGAAAAAAAACCCATCCATCTGCTGTGAAACATAAACATTTTCTTTCAAATATACATAGCTACCAAGTAAAAATATTAAATTTCTAGCATTGCTATTGAAATTAAAGCACCCAAAAAAATTTTTTAGCCACAAAGCATTTTTTCGGCTTCCCTTATCAACGCCATTACATACACACATAATCCGCAAAAAGGGTTTAAATTCTGTTTGCTTTTTTTTAACCAGTGCAAAAAATACATAACGTATTAATTTATTTTTTATTAATTAAAATAATCCAATTTCACATTTCGCTTGCAAAAACGCAACCAAAAAGATAGAAAATCATTTGCTTTTCATGTGAAAATAGCCGCCTCTGCTTTGGCGATTTTTAAGTGTTTTTTATGCATTGCAATTGAAATAAGTAATTTCTATTAAAAGGAAAATGTTATTTGTAAGTTCTGACAAAGCTGAAAAGTTTGTGGGAAATCATCAATTTTTAATTAATTAACAGCCAGTTTCAGGAAAAAATTTAAGTGAAAATT
The DNA here is from genome assembly GCA_960531455.1 of Urophora cardui. NCBI lineage: Eukaryota > Metazoa > Arthropoda > Insecta > Diptera > Tephritidae > Urophora > Urophora cardui. The sequence continues at coordinate 111,803,695 of OY482673.1, read as the reverse complement.
TAATTTTTTCCCTGTCGGATTTCATATAAAAAAATTAAATTAAACTTAAATTCTTTCGTGAAACTGGCTGTAAATTATTACAACTCTTTCGTAGAAATTATTTTCCTATAACTCAATGCGCGTGTGACATTATAGAATTTTATTGCATACTTAAGAGCGCATTTTTTAAGTACAGCAATTGGAAAAATTAAAGAAATCTCAAACTGCCACAGAAATTCAATTTAAAAAAAAATAAAAATGTTTCAAAGTAATAAGATTTAGTATGAACAGCCTCCTTAAGGCACAACCAGGGTATTGCGTACTTTAAGGCTTTAGCTATAATAAGTTACGCAGCTATGTGCCGTTTTAAAGTTTGTTTTTTACACAACTCTTACAGACATTTTATGCTGAAAAATGATTTAATGTATAAAGCAGTAAAATCACAAAGCAATTAAATAGAAACTTTTTTTAAACAAAAACCCGCCCACGAATTTAGTCTGTTAGACTTTATTTTTTTTTTCCTTAACAGTAAATAAAAATCATTTTTATTACACCAGTAAACAAAGAAGAAAATAAAGAAACAAAAATCTATTCATAGCAATAAGCTTTGAATGCAGGTGAGCCGCTTTTTATCCACATTTAAGTGGTTGCATACATTAAGGCGTGTTTTCAATATTTTCAAGTGCACAGTACAAAAGAGTATGAAATTGTATTTTGTTGAACATTTGTAACTAAGCAACGAACTTTTATGCTAAATTTGAAGCCTATACTTAAAATAAAATTTGCACCAAAAAAGCAACATACTTTAAGTCGCTCAAATACGCTTAATTTCATTCTTTCCAAATTATATAAAGTTCACATGAATATTATATCAAATTAAGTGACACATGGCATACATATAAATCACGCCCACCTAAGGTATGTCTGTCTGTATGTATATATGAACCGTATGTAATTCATCTTAACAAAGAAGCAGTCAAAAATCAGTTATTAATAGCGCTATCACTCCTAATAGTCAATCACATTTATGTAGGGCAAAATTAATTTCTTTTACCAGCCTGTGTTGCATATTTATAGGCTGTTTAGAGCAAAAAAGGAAACTAGAAGCGTAGCTGCTGCCACGCTTGGCATATGCTTGGCATTTCCCGCCATAGCCTAAATGTAAGCAGCAATATATCAACACATGCAACTAGCAATTACTCAAATACGAGCTACATAAGTAATAAGCTAAACATTAATTAATATGAGTTTCAGAATGGAAATGATGTATTACGTTTCAAGGTCAGAGCCGGAGATGCCCTGGCACCGGTCAGAATTTACAATAGTAAAAGCGTAAGACTATTAATCAGCACTCGTACCTAGTCAGTAGCAAATTATCACTTTATTTCATCAGCATATGTTGCATACTTTTAGGTTGGCTATAAAAGTAGCTAGTTTTCCCATAGGCGCCTAAATATATGCAATGCAGATTGGTTTGCCCACGTAAAGCATGCTGTGGATTTTATTATGCATTTGAAATGAAACTGCTTAAGCGTTGCATAGGCATTTTATGAAATCAAACGAAAGGGGAGGCGCCTAAAAGCATATAACAAATAATAAGAAGCTAAGTATGGCCAACGTAGGTAATTCGTCTTAGCACAATTAATAGCACATTCATAGTGCAACTATGGCGAAACTATGGATTTATGCAATTCTAATGCCTTCACAGTCTGCAAGAATATGCCTAAAAGTATGCAGGCAATTTTATTTTAATTGTTGGCTTATACGTGAAAATTTTGCAAATTATCAGCATTGACAGTCAATGGCAAATTATCACTTCATTGCAACAGCAGGTATGGCTTAGGTTGGCTATAAAAGTAGCTAGTTGTCCTATATGCGCCTAAATATATGCAATGCTAGTTGTCTGCTTATCACAAACGCAGCAAGCGCCTGGAACTATGCACTGCTGTATTGTAGTTATGGAGTCCTAATAGGTGAAAAACAGAGACTCCAGAATTAAGTTTATTCTAGCCTATAAATCAGGCTGCTTCAACAATATTTTAGGCGATTTGTTAAGCTAATGTAGAAATGTACCCCTAAAAGTATGTGAAGCATCACAAAAAGCATAGTGAGTTAGAGGTAAAATAACTTATTTTGGCAGCATAAATTATATATCCATATTGAAACTATAGAAGCTTTAAATTTACGCATTTCATTTGGCTTTGAACTCATCGATATTGTGCCTAAAAGTATGCAAGCCATTCGCAAAAGTTGCAAATTCGCTATATATTATTATAAATCAGCTCTAAAGCATCTACCTAAGTTGCTTAGCCTAAAAAATTAATTTGGTAAAATTGTGCCTAAAAGTATGCAAGGCGTTTGCAAATGTTGCAAATTCGCTTAGAATTAATATAAATCACCCCTAAAGGGTCTAACTAAACTGCTTAGCCTAAAAAATTAATCTGGTAATATTGTGCCTAAAAGTATGCAAAAGAAAATTTTTTTTTGCAAATGTTGCAACTGCTTAGTATAAAAAATTAAGCTAAGATGAGATTGAATCATAATTTTTAATTTTCTTAAAAACATTTATGTAAAAATTTTCAGAAAAAGATTTGCATTACCACGAAAATGCAGCAAATTTGGCAATTCGGCACACAACAAACGCACGCGCCACGCAAACTTCGCCTTAGATGCAACAAAATATTTATGTATTTTTCTTGTTTGAAGTAAAACTTTTCGCTTTATGCGTTTATCGATAGCTCGACGCCGTACAATTGAAACACCGAAAGCTCAAAGTACATAAAACACTTTTCGCAATTCAATTTAAGGACTTTTAAGGATCTTTGCAAAAACTGTATTTTTTTTAAAGACCAACACGAACTTTGTTAGATTTCATTCGCTGTATGTACAACATGGCACGGCAGCCAGCCAGACCGCAACATATTGCACACGAAAATCTTCTACTTTAATTTGATGATTTTTCTACTTTTTTTTTGTGATCAACCGAGAAAAATTCTTTCGTAAAATGAACGCACGCGCTACACTTGTCAGGCACACCTGAACGCTCGAGTCGTTTAAACGCAACTGAAACAGAAATTGAAACTGCAGCAACTTTGCTTTGATTTGGTTTGGTTTGAATTTTGGTCGTGAACGAGCCAGGCGGCCTACGACGAGTACCAGAAGAGCTGGCGCTGGCGCTGGAGCTGGTGCTGTTGTCGGTCGTCGGTTGGCGCTGGTCGCTGGTCGGTGCTTGCTGGCTGTTGATGTTGCTTGCTGCGTTTGCCGTCGGTGTGCAAAATGTGCATAGTCTCGTCCTCGTCGTCGTCATCGTCCTTTGTGCAACTACCCCGCAACCCACCCCCAGCCCCTTTCGAATTCCCCTCTGACCTACGACAACAATATTGGCCCGGTCGTACGCCATTCATGTGAAACGCATTTATAGCAGAGCTTTTTTTGTGGCAAAACCGCATCTCAACAAGCGACAACGCACGAGTTCGCGGCTGTTCCATTGCCAAACGACACGGCGAATCGTTAGTTGTACGCTCATCGAGGAGTAATTTAGTTAGTTAACACTAGGTCCGCAAAGCGTTTCTTGCGTTTCAGTCCGTTGGGGCAGCTGCACAGACCTAAAAGTACAAAAATCAACAAAAAAAAAAGACAAAGAGAGTTTGATGTAGGCAACTTGAAGTGACCCAACTGTGTAGTGATGTGAAACGTTTAGAAAAACTCTGGGGAATATACAGAGATAGAACGTAGACACACGTCGACAGCAAGCGAAACGCTGTGAAAATGGAACGGAAGCATAGCGCAGCATTGAAATGCAGCATTTTTAATTTGTGTGATGATGTGAGAGTGATGGGAAAAATAATATGTAGCACACACGCCTAGAAGTAGGCAACATATTAAGTATGTATGAAAAGCAAAGTTTCAGGGTAATATATACAAAAAAACGCTGCAAATAACCACTGACGCCTTTCAAAAAGCAGCATCGACTGCTTTTTACACTGAAAAAAAAAAAAAAAAATTACGCAGATTATGGAAAAGTGGAAATGATTCGGCGCAAAAGATATATTTTCCTTGTTTTTATGTATCGTCGCTCCGGAAGAAGAAATACGAATGCCAGTAATTTGTCGACGAAAAAAGGTGCATTGAAAATATAATAATAATAATACAATGGCGCTATTATAACTCTGACGAGTTTTATGGCCGAGCTTCTCTCCCAATTCGAGGTGTGCTCCTTTTTGTTTTTTCCTACTAATTGGGTGGACCTACAGTTTTATGCCGGCTCCGAACGGCGAATGCATTTTTTGTGAGAAGCTTTTTCATGGCAGAAATACTCTCGGAGGGTATGCCGCCCACTGACGAGAGGTGACCGCTGCTCTTAAAAAACCCAATAATTGGATTTTTACTAATTAGAAAAATTGTTTTGGTGTTTTGCTCTGACCGTGGTTTGAACCCGAGACCTCTTGCATAGCAGGCGAGCACTCTACCCACTGCACCACAGCGGCCGCATTAAAAATATGTCGGGGAAAAAACACGATTTACAAAACATGTCGACGAAGATAGACCCATTAAAAAATATTTCGACGAAGAAAGACGCATTAGGATTAATATTTACGAAGAAAAAAAAATCGAATACGTCTTTTTTTCCTAAAAAATATTTAAATTCATCTTTCTTCACAGTAAAGAAAAATAAAGCGTCTTTCTTCGTTATCTAAAAAAATAAAGAGTCTTTCTTTCGAAAGATATTTTTAATGCGTCTTTCTTTGAAAAAAAAAAAGTTTGCGTCTTTCTTCCTGAACAAAACACTTTGCTTTTTTTTCTTCTATAGCGACGGTATGTACAATTTTCTTCAAATCAAGAAATAAAAATCATGTTTTAAAGAAAATTGTATTCAACACAATGAAAATATGTCTTTAGCGGTGAATCCTTCCCATTTTTCCATAATCTGAGTAATTTTTTTTTTTTTTTTTTTTTTTGTTAGCGTATCTATGTCTTCTAAGAAGTTTCGGCTCCCTTGAAAGCCACACAAATCACCAGCTGTAAGAGCGTCTCCCTGCTGTCCCCATCATCAATCAATCATAAAAAAAAACGTGCCACTACAGCGCAAAAACTTTTGTCCTGCACAGCTAACGGCGGTCAAATGCTTTTGTTAATCGTCTTTCATTATTATTATGTTCTGGTATGCGTTCCACTTAGCCGAATTATTTCAGCTCTTGGCATGAAACGCAATTTTAGTTGAGAGCGCAGTTTTAAGAGCAACGCGAACAGAGTGATAGAGAGTGAGAGAGAGAGAGCGGTAGAGAGACAGAGAGCGCTGCGTTTCAAATATTCCGCGCATTCCAAACTAATGCTGAGAGTCAATGGCTCTAAAAGCTTTGGAAAGTAAGCTTTTGGTGTTTGTTTATGAGTGCACTCTTTTCTTTTACTTATTGGCTCTTTACTATTAACTTTTATTATTAACTTTTATTATTAACTATTACTTGTATATTTATTGTATATTTACTTCTTTAAAGCATGAAAGACATCGTGCAATAATGGATGCATGCTCTCCTTCGGAACTGAAACCATTTTTTGCAACTCACCTTTAAGAGCTGCAGACAAACAGCCTGGCATTCAATTGAGCTACTCTTTCACATTGCAGCCACCGTGTAAGTTTCTGTGCGTGGAATTGCAGGCGTTTTTGAAAATGAAAGATTCCGATAAGATCGAAAGATAAATTAGACATTCACCAGTTCGCTATACGTAGACAGTAAGGAGACTTGATAACGAAAGTTTATAAACCCCCATGATGACAAAAAAAAAACTCGTACGCATGAAAGTCGAACTAGTGTTAGAAGATATGAGGTGGGTTTTGTCGAAGGCTGTGGTAGCGCCCAGTCTGTCCAGGGTTGAGTAGAGGTCCCACAAACCCCCACTGAATAAGAACACTATATTTAAGTGTTAAGATCGAACACACACACGGCGGGAGATGTTGACAGGGCAGCAGCTTTCCGTAACGAAAGGGTGAGATGTTGAGACGAGAGAAGGAGAGGTTTATAGACGTGGACGGAGTGGCTGGTAGCGACTGGATCGGAGATGGTTGAGCGGCAATAGACTAGCCCGACTTTCGTGCGAACGATGTTTTGGCCATTATCAACCTTCTAGACAGGTGAATTTTAGTCGCCTCTTACGACAGGCATTCCTTACCACGGTTATATTCTAAGCCCCCTAAGCCGCTGCGGCTCGGGGGATCGGATGTCATGAAAGCTGCTTGGCTGCCATCACTTAACCAAGGCAACGTTGGGTTAAATGCCAAAAAGGCGCCGCACTATTGCTCTTGCTAAGCCATGGCTGACTAGTGCCATGACCATCTCCTACACTAGGCCAGCTAGCGGACGGTGTAAATCTGCCTTAAACCCAAATTACATTAGCGATGTGGCAGTGACGGTTTTAGAAACCAGCTGATGCGTCTAATATGAGCAGTGACTGCCAGACCAAACACAATAGAGCGTTCGCAGTATTTGGCAGTGACATCTTTATATGTTCGGTCTGTTTCCTTTTACCTTTGACACGTGGTGACATAAATTTACTTACCATTTTCATGTCCACTTTTTTCAATCTTGATTTATTTTTTCCTCTGCTCCTTCCTCTTCTTTGCTTTTTTATCCCGCCAGCAATATTTAATAGTGGAAATCAATTAAGTAAAAATTAAATTCTCTCCCGCTTGCTGGCATCAAAGTACGGAAACACAAAATTAGTAAAAATATATTACATTGGAATTGGATAGTACGGAAACAGACATAAGTTCACATCAACACTTAGAAGATGGCTGCGATTCAAGGCAGCGGCAGCGAATTTAGAATTTGGGCTAAACGAGGCGGTGCTGCCAGCTGCCTCTGCTGTATTATGTGCCGCTTCATTGCAAACCGTAGTTTCTAAAAATCAGCTGATTTCGAAAAACAGTCGCTGCCATAGCCACAGCGCTATTTTAATTCCGGCTTTAGAGGCAAACGCTCCCGCTGCCTTACCAACGAAGACAGATTCGAATTTGGCTGCTTCGGCCTTTTTATATTTCGAATATAAATTTTCTGCACCAAAAGTGATCAGGACGATGTCCTCATGGTTACTCCGTTGTAAACATAAGTTTTAGTAATACACTATCGGTAAAGAGGTTTAGATCGACCTTTTTTTTCCTACAGTTTTATGACAACTCCAAACGGGAAATGCATGTTTTGTGAAAAGATTTTTGAAAGCAGAAATATACTAGGAGGGTATGCTCAATGACAAAGATGACCGTTATTAAAAAAAAAAAAAACAATTTACAATTAAATAGAAAATTAACTAAACTAAATTTCTAGTTTGCCCCGCGACCACTGGCATGGCAGGCGAGGAAATATTTTTATTATTCCAAACGTGATGTGTGCATCACATCAGTTTAAGTTAAAATATAAATATGTTTGTAAATTGTTACAACTCCTTTTGTGCACGCAACTAAAACGAAATCCCAGTGTAGTTTCTCTTTTAGTTCAAGAATTTTCTCTTCAACACAAACACGTACATACATATGCATCTCTTCTGTTTCATTGCCACTGTTTCTAGCGCTCACACACCCACCTTCAGCGCTCATTTGCAGCTTAGTAACTCTCAGTTTTTGTTAACGGTATCTCTACTATCGCCTGGCAGTCTCTCACTCAGTCTCTGCTATAATTCTTGCTATAATTTTCCATTTCCATTCACCGAAGATTTTCCATTTTCCACAAAATCTTTAAAGGTCGTCGCTGCGAATCAAATATTCCACTCCATTTGTATGCTCCACTTTTAAGTCGACCAACGTTAACACGTTTCAAATGTCAATTGCAACACATTATACATACATACGATTGTTGCTGTTGTTGCTTTAGCATTGAAGAGAAAAAAGGCATTGGTTTGTTTGTTTGTGTGTGCGAGAAATGCCGTTGAAATGTGGCCGCTGCTGCTGTGTACGAACCTACCTTAACATGCCGCATGCCGGCCGGTGTCGTGAATTGGAAAAAAGAAAAAAGGCAAACGCACAAACAAACAAACAAATATTAGAACGCTAAAAGCTGCCATCGCTTGCCACATAAAAAAAAGTAGACGCGGTGTGGCAAGTACAATGACGTGCGTATACGTGTGTGTATATTTGTATGGAATTTGAAGCGCGTCAATGCTGAGAATGGCTCATATTGGAGCTGTTTTTTATTTTCTTCTTCGTTTTAGTTTGTATTTGCGTATTGTCTGTGGTGTGCGGTTCTGGTATTTGAATGGAATAAGAAGAAATAATATTTGTTGGCGAATTCTTAGGAATCTTTATATGTATGTATGTATGTATGTATGTACATTGCATGTGTGGAATAGTTTACAACAACTTTGTAGAAGCGTTAGGCAGCCAGCTAGCAACGAATGAGTGAGTCTCTTGACTTTGGTCATACGGCTGTTTTTGGTAAAAAATTCTAGAGCAATAAACACATCTCACACTGAAAAACTTCTATTCAGTGTATGAAAATCATACTATGAATACAAATGCTTTCGCCTAAAAGTATGCAATGTTTACCTACAGCTGAAGCCAATAAAAACGTGTTAAGAAAGATGATGTTTCCATGGCGCAACAAATATGTAGCAGGGTTGCGTGATTTTGATTTGACTGAATCACTAATCAAAAATATTTTCTGATTCTTGATTTAAAATATTTTCAAATAAAAGATAATTTTTATTTGTGATTCGTTTCAAAAAAAAATCAGAAATACCCTTTGATTCGTGATTCAAACTATTTTCAAATCAAAGATAAATTTTATTTGTGATTCGTTTCACAAAAGAATCAGAAATACCCTTTGATTCGTGATTCAAACTATTTTCAAATCAAAGATAAAATTGATTTGTGATTCATTTCTCAAAAGAATCAAAAATCTTTTTTGATTCTTGATTCAAACTTGATTTCGAATCAAGATTCTTAATAAATTTTTGATTCGAATCAAATTTTTGATTCGAATAAAATTTTTGATTCGAATAAAATTTTTGATTCGAATCAAATTTTTGATTCGAATAAAATTTTTGATTCGAATAAAATTTTTGATTCGAATCAAACTTTTGATTCGAATCAAAAATTATTTTGAATCAAAACTTTATTTCATATAAAAAATACTTTAGTACGTGATCCCACCACCCCCGCGAGTTGAAATGCAAAAAATCTAAAATTTCAACAAACGTCTGCGTTGTATGGGAGGAAATGCAAGCAGATTTTCGCAGTTGCTTTAGCCAAGCACTTGCGCATACATATGTATGTATATACTTACATACATATATATAACGAATAAATGAATGAAAGGATGAATGAATTATGGTTGGGTGTAAGCATACAAAAGAATCCCGGCAAAAAAGCCGAGTACTCCATGCACGCGTGTATAGAGTACTCGCTATGGACCAACCGAGTACTCCTCAACCTGCCACATATCATATAAAAAATATGGTCCATTTAACATGGCATTATTTATTATCTAGGCCTTATTTCGCATGGCGGATAAGCATTAGGAATAAGGTGTGCTCTCAGAGAGAGAGTACTCCTTATGGCGTGATGACATCAACACAGGAAAATCAGCCTTATTTTAAGCCTTACGCCATACAAATTTGCTACCTTTATAATTTTCAGGCCTGATTTCGGAAGCCTTAAAATCTGCGGTTTTAATTCTTAAAACGGCTTAGATTTTTTGGTGGGAATATACATACATATGTACGCGCAAATGGCTGGCTAAGGCAACTGCGAAAATCTGCTTGTATGTATGTATATCCTTCCCTACAACGTAGCTGAAAAATGTTGGTGATAAACTGTTTTCGCGAATGCTTTGTTAGTTTTCGCGATCAGTTTGTCTCACATGTGAGTGGCGCCATGCTGCACGAAACAGAAACAATTGCCGCACTCTATTGTATTCCGCCAGAATCGTCTAGACGGTTACGTGCCAATTAAGGAAGGAAGGAAGGAGAAATATTGTTTTGTTATTTTTCGCGCACAAGTGGAAAAACTGGATTTTTTTTTTGATCGCTTCTTGCGAGAGAGGAGCATATTTTTTTGCATTTCTCTCTCGTGATAAAAGAACGAAAAAATATTAGTGAAAATTTTCACCTCCTGACTTCATTTCCATATAAAATACAGATGTAATCTAACACATATATACATACTTATGTAAGATGCATGTACATATGTACTTACCAATTAATATGTAAATGTATATACATACATATGTAAATTTCTCTTATACATATCCACACATATGTACTTACCCACCCAGCCAGCAAGGTACCGTACATTTAACGAACATTGCGATTTACGAGCTGTTCTCGAATAAGAAAACAATAAAAAAATAAACTTTTTTCTATCATGTCAAAAAAAAAAGAAAACGAAAAATTTCAAACTCAATATTTTAAAAGTATGTATGTTTGTAAAATTTCTACATTTACGATAAAAAAAACGGACGTAAAAAGATTCATATACGAGCGCTTTTTCGATACATTTACGACACTCGTAGGCACTGAACATTTTAAAGCGAAACAGTATTCGTAGGCGAATCGTAAACGGCTATCATAAACGATATTTTATTAGAGTTTTCTGCGAGAAAACATCCGTTTACGAGCTCGTTTACGATGATTTTGCTGGCTGGGTACTTATGTACTTATAATTTATATATTTTACATACATTGAATGAACCCAATAAAAGAATAAAATAACAGAATTTAAAAATAAATAATAATAATGCATTTACCCAAAATGATCTCGTACTAAAAGTATCTTTTAATTGAAATATATTTAGGATTCACTATAGGTACATACATACATATGTATATTTTAAACCCGTTCAAATTAAACGAAAGTGGTTTGTTGTATTTCTTTACGAACAGCAATTCAATCAGGGAATTTATTGGTAAAATTGATTCATATTTACCTATACACAAAATTTCTTATGTACATACTACTTATTTACTATAATACATGTATATCTACTCTAATTCTTACTTCTATGACATAGAATCTATGTAGATATGTACATATATGTATATGTTCGGCTAACTACGAACCGATGCAGATACACGAATCGGTCGCTTGGGCTATGTTAGTGGTCACTTTGAAAGTACTCCAACCTACCACAAATGGGGCATATAATCCAATGATTTTTGCAGGGCATATGTACATATAATACATATGTATGTATGCATACCCTGCAAAAATTCCGAGTACTCCATTCGCTAATCCATGGAGTGCTCGCTATGGACCAACCGCTTACTCCAGAACTTGCCACATTTCATACAAAAAATATGGTCCATTTAACATTGCATGTCATTGCAATGGAGTATATACTCCAGTCCCGCTTAACAATCATATTAATCCATGGAGTACCTACATTGGATTAATTGATGGAGTAGGTACCTAACAGTTAGCCGAACATAACAACAAAAACCAAATGTTTATCGCGACGACGACGAATGACGTGTATACATTCAAACATATGTATGTATGTAGCTATGTATGGATACACATATCGTCTTCGTCGCGATAAAAATTTGGTTTTTGTTATGTTCGGCTAACTACGAACCGATGCAGATACACGAATCGGTCGCTTGGGCTATGTTAGTGGTCACTTTGAAAGTACTCCAACTTACCACAAATGGAGCATATAATCCAATGATTTTTGCAGGGTATGCACCCAAGTGCCTATGCACATACATACATATGTATGTATGCATGTACGTACGGCGTAGCACAAACGTAAATACGACAATCAGAAATACATATGTATATATGTACATACATATCTACATATTTGGCGTCAGCATACAATTTGGCTGTTGTTGCACTTTTGGTGCATTTTATACATTTTTGTGTTTTAAGTTACCGAGAATGTACTTGAATATTTCTGATATGCTACAGTATTTTTGATTCTAAATAAATTTTTGATTCGAATCAAATTATTGATTCGAATAAAATTTTTGATTCGAATCAAATTTTTGATTCGAATAAAATTTTTGATTCGAATAAAATTTTTGATTCGAATCAAAAATTTGATTCGAATCAAAGATATTTTTTGAATCAAGAATCAAAAAAGATTTTTGATTCTTTTGAGAAATGAATCACAAATCAAATTTATCTTTGATTTGAAAATGGTTTGAATCACGAATCAAAGGGTATTTTTGATTCTTTTGAGAAAAGAATCACAAATCAAATTTATCTTTGATTTGAAAACAGTTTGAATCACCAATCAGAGGGTATTTTTGATTCTTTTGAGAAATGAATCACAAATAAAAATTATCTTTGATTTGAAAATAGTTTGAATCACGAATCAAGTTGATTCTTTATTTGAAAGTTGATTTTAAATCAAAATTGATTCGAATCACGCAACGCTGATATGTAGTATGTAGCGTTCTTTCGGGAATGCTGGCCAATAAAGGACGTGTAGGTACCAGAGACCAACATAACTGTTAAGTTTTTTCTAAGTGTCCTAAAATAACAGTTTCATGTAAACACAAAAGCATAACAGTTGAGCAACGCCGACAACAGTTATTGTTTACCGACTAGCTGTTTCCGTCAGTGGGAAACTTTTATTTTCAATTTTTTTCCGTCACTGTTGGACAGTGACGGTTATCATTGAGCAGCGAAAAATTTCTGCCGCGAAAGGACGGCTATTTCGGGCAGAGAAAAAATAAAAGTCTTTTGTGCATGTATGTGTCGTGCGCACGTACATGTGCCACTCCGATGAAGATGAACATATGAAATGCATATGTACATACATATGTATGTATGTTTGTAATTATACTAAACAAGGATGCACCGCAACGTTAATATTAACGATAACCCAAATGTTAAAGTCGTTTCTGTTGAAACGACTCAGTTTTTCAACGTTATAAAAATTATCAAAATAATTTCTGTTTTGTTATCAACGTCAACGAAACTATGAACGAAACTCAAGCGTTAACGCTGAAACGTTGAAAAGTTGAGCGCTCTATGTTACTGAGAGAATTGTCACTCAAACGAACCATCAAAGCGCTCTATGTTTATCATTGAGTGCATTGTTGCTCTACGCTGCTAATAAGCACTCTCAACTTATTGTGAGAACCAAAAAAACGCTCATTTCAATGATAATTTCAACGTTAATTTTCGATTCAACGACACCGATTTCCTTTTTGTTGATTTTGTTTCGTTTAAAACGTTAACGCTTGCATTTTAGTTGCGTTAACATAGCATGTTAACAAACGGAAAAATATTTTGATAGTTTGTTGAGCATCCTTGATACTAAATGGTACGCCGGTATGCCTGCGATCTGGTGGAATGGAAAGCAGGTATTGCAATTTTCCATGTTTATTATACATTATTGAATCTTTTGTTTAACATTTTTTTGCATATACATGCATATCTACACATGTAACGACTTCTTTTTATAAATTAGGTAGTCGCCTTTTATTTAATTTTAAGTGAGAGGCTGTACAATCTCAATACCAAAACAATAAATTCGTTATTTTTAATAAAGCCGAACTCTAAGTATTAAAAATAATAATATAAAATAGTTATGGACATAGGTATGTACCTGCGTACTACTAAGATTAACTATGATATGTTAATATGTATGTAAGTACATACATACCCTGCAGCGAAAGTCCAAACTAGTCAGCTAACCTACCAGTTAACTGACTAGATAAATTATGGGAGTTGCCCAACTAGAGTCATAGGCGACAAATTGAGATTAGTTATGAAACAAGAAGTTTTGCCAAAAAAAGGGTTTTAAATTAAAAACGAATGTATCCGGGGTTTCTGGAGGTTGCAATGAACACGTATGCAGTAAAAGTAAAGCAACTTCTTTATTGTTGTTGTAGTATTCGAAACCTGCGTAGTAGGCCCCTTGTAGATTTAGTTGGTTGCAAATTGTTAGATCATTAAATCAAGTGAATGCCACAAATATAACTTAGTTTGAGATGTTAATACAGCCCTGTATATTAGATACTACTTCAGCCATAGAAAAAAGTACATGATATGTTTGTATAAAGTCAGAAAATCATCAATATAAAAGTCAAGCTTAGAATGGTCAACGTGTTACTTATTCACAATGTTAATGCTAATTTTCCTAAATATTTAATATGCAAGATCACAATCTAATGTGCCTGAATTCTTTAATTTAAATATCATATTCTAATAACTAAATAAATGTATTAGAAACTTTATTTTGCAATTTTCATTTTCATTGGAGTAGCATGTAAAACTAGTCAGTCAACTGGTATAGTTCTGATATCTACACTGACTAGTCAGCAAATTGGTATGATGCTGGTGTGTATACTGACTAGTCAGTCAAGTGGTATGACTCTGGTGTGGATACTGACAATTGCCATTTCCTAGGTCATCACCGTGTTAAAAATACCAGTTGCTAATATGGAAAAAAGATAGATGGCTGACTAGTTGAGCTGTATGGCCAACTAGTTGTCAATTAGTTGACAACTAGTTGATTTCGCTGCAGGGTATGTACATATGTATGCATGTATAAGAATTGCAGAAATATGCAAAGCCGACGGCAAATGAACTGGTGCCTCTTTGACACATTTTCGCTAGTTCTGAACCAGAAATTCTGTTCTCTAGTTACTTATTAACTTCCCGCAGAGTATGTAAAAAAATTCAGATACATGCCTTTATAATTAAACACCTACCTATATTAATATGTACATAAATATGTAAGTAACGAATCTAATATCAAAGTATATTTTAATACATATACATACATATTATGTATTAACTAAATAATCTATATATATATAAAAATCAAGCCCATTTCTTTGTCGCCGGCTTTCGCCCAAACACGTGGAGGAATATTGACCAAATTTACACACCAGATTAGTACCTTGCCCTAGATGGTTTATATACATATTTTTTTCAAATCCGGAAGTCGGTTCCCGAGATATAGGTCAAAAGGTCAAAACGTGGATCCGGCTTTCCCCTGAATATTTTTGGACGATATTGGTATCAAATGAAAGGTATTGATCAAAGAATTTACATAGAATAGTACTCATTGTGATTCCTAGGTCGGGTCTCCAGATATGGGTCAAAACGTGGACCGGGTGACCCTCGAATGTTTCTGAGCGATATTGGTATCAAATGAAAGGTATTGATCAGAGAATTTACACGGAATAGTACTCATTGTGATTCCTAGGTCGGGTCTCCAGATATGGGTCAAAACGTGGACCCGGATGACCCTCGAATGTTTCTGAGCGATATTGGTATCAAATGAAAGGTATTGATCAGAGAATTTACACGGAATAGTACTCATTGTGATTCCTAGGTCGGGTCTCCAGATATGGGTCAAAACGTGGACCGGGTGACCCTCGAATGTTTCTGAGCGATATTGGCATCAAATGAAAAGTCTTGATGAGGACTTCAACACAGAAATATTATAATTGTGATGCCTAGCCCGGGTCTCCAGATATAGGTCACAACGTGGACCCGGCTGAATCTCGGATGTTTTTGAGCGATATTGGTATCAAATGAAAGGTCTTGATGACGACTTCAACATAGAACTATTTTATTTGTGATGCTTAGGACGGATCCCCAAATATGGTTCAAAACGTGGACCCGGATGACCCCGGAAAATTTCTCAGTGATATTGGTATCAAATGAAGGGTTTTGAGCAGGGATTTTACATAGAAATTAACTCATTACGATCCCTAGGTCGGGTCCGAAGGTGGTGGTCAACACGCGGGCCCGGACAACACCGGGATATTCCTCAGGGATATATAAATTGCAACAAATAAAAAATGCTGAGCAGGACATTTACACAGAGATGAACTGATTATGATTCCTAGGTCTGGTCCCTAAATGTGGGTCAAAACGTGGACCGGGATGGCCCCGGAAAATTTCTGAACGATATTGTTATTTAATCACGGTGCATGACGATTCCTAGGTGGGATCCCAAGGTATGGGTCAATATGTCGACCCGGATAACACCATGCTTCTGAGCAATACTGATATAAAATGAAAGTGTTGACCGGGTCTGCTATATAGAGATATTTTCATAGTGATTCTTAGTCCCGATACCCACTTATGGGTAAAAGAGACGATTCGGACGCCACGGAATGTTTTTAAGCAATGATGGTATCAAATGAGAAGTGGAATGCAGGGTATGTTATGCTATACCCAGTTCACTAGGGAAAGGGGAAGAGTAATGAGACTGGGAAAGGCATAGCCAAAGGGACGGAAAAGGAGAGGGAGAATATAATAAAAATGGAATGAAGAGGATGGGGAGACAGACAGTAAGACAGGGAATTAGAGAAGGAATAAGAAGGGGGAATAAGAAGGAGAAAGACAGAAAATGAGAGGTAAGAGAGAGCGGTAGAGAAAGTGAAGCGGAAATGTGATGGGAAAGGAAAAAGGAAAGGGAAATTAAAGGAAAGATAAATGGAAAGGGAAAGAAAAAGAGAAAAGTAGAGGAAAGGGGCAGTTGGAGACTAATACGAAGAAAAATGGGATAAGAACATGAAGAGGGCAAACTTTTGAAAATATAAATTTTTTACTTCACTTTTTTTAAACTTATCTGAATTGTGCTGAGCTCTACAGCCCGAGGTAATTTCGGTTTCTAGATACTTCCAACATATGTATTTTAAAGTGTGCCGTTTTTCGCTTCAAGTACCTATAATAGGAAGTGGGCCAAAGCAAAGCTTGGCCGGGTACAGCTAGTTCAAAATAAAATTCCTGTCCATACCTGCTAAGTTACAAAATTGGTTATTTTAAATACAGTCATACTACGAACACAAATTTTCTTCCATTTGTACACATGCGTATGCGCACGAACGTACATGCGTATCTACTGCTGAGGGATATTTTTGAGTGTTGAAAAATAACTCTTAAATGGCAACAGAAAAAAGATCGTTGAGAGAGGTTGCCCACGGTGAGAAACACTTTGAGTGAAAGGGTTTTCTGTTTCAGTCAGTGGGAAACACTTCGCGCTCACCATTTTTGTGTTTCCGTCAGACTGAAATGGAATGAAAATAAGTGTTAATTGTTAAAGTTGGTCTCTGGTAGGTACACACAATCTGCCGATAACACTGTCCAACAGCGAAATCCGCATCTATGTAGAGTAATTTTTCATAACTACTTGATTCTTGAGCTCTCATGACCATTTTTTTTTTTGTTTTTCAAGAAGAAATTTGTGTGAAAAATTAATATTTTTTGGTAGAAGTTATAGATCCATTTCGGACACCACCATATCTCTTCATCAGACTTCTTTAAAAAAAAAAAAAACACAAAAAAATTGGTCATAAGAGCTCAAGAATCAAGTAGTTATGAAAATAAAAACGACCAAAAAAACCAGAAGTAATTTTTATTTAAAAGTAACTATCAAAAATGAACTCCTCGAACTCATTTAGTGAAACCAACAGATTTCCCAAAATAACGTCCAAACTTCTTCGAAGTAAATTTCAGCAGATTTTAGCTCAGTAGGCGCGGCAAAAATCCGCGACTCAAACTTTCAAGAGGTTGCTGCTTGGGTAATGGACCTCCGTCTCTCCTCCCCGATGTCTGTTTCTGGTGCTTTCTCCAGGGGGGAGACCACGGAGGGCTAGCAAAGGCTGTTGTCCGGTCGAGTAGGTCCTCTCAAAGCGCGAGCCAGGGGGAGGTACGAGACGGCCTCAGTCATGGTTCGAGGTGCCTTGCAGAAGGCATAAAACGCATTTATCTTGTCGTGATGGAGGATAAACAGGTTTAAGAATCACAACAACAACATATCGAAAAGGTCCTTCACTACAGAGTGTCTTTCTTGATATTTCGGGTGTCTTTAGCAACGTCTCTGCTGCGGCGCTTTTGGAGGGGCTCGAATGGATCAGAATACCCAAATTCATTTAAACCTGGATCGAGAACCCTTGGAGTTGTCGACGATGTCAAGGAAGGCACATAGAGGCACCCCACAAGGGGGAGTACTCTCAGCCCCTGTTGTGGAATCTACTCTGAAAAAAAAACGTTGTAAATACAAAGACTTTTGCAGTTAAATTAACAACTTTCCGCAGTTGAAATGTGCCCAACAACGCTCCGTTGTTGTTTCAAAGATGCGAGCGTTTTTGATTCAAATACTTTTCGTATTTAAGTTAACAACGGAAACTGTTGAATGAAATACTTTTACATTTAAGTTAACAGTGTTTGCTTTTGAATTAACAGCAAAATTTTTTAGTCCAAAAGCGAGCACCGTTGATTTAAATACTTTTCGTATTTAAGCTAACAATTTTTGCTTTTGAACTAACAGCAAAAGTTTTTGGTCCAAAAACGGGCACCATTGAAGCAAATACTTACGCTTTTAAGTTAACATCAAAAAAATTGTAAACAATAGTAATTTTTTTTTAATATAATAGATATTATTTTATTTTATTTAATTTTTTTTATATTATATATATGTTTACATATATTAATACTAAGGCCCGGTTTCACCAAACAAACTTTTTCCATTCAGTGATGGTCATTTGATACATCATTTGAACAACGCGATTGATGAAAAGAGACACGGACACAAAGGTTTTCATCACATTTTTCACACCGTCCATATAAAAATATGGAAACTTGTAGGCAGTGTGTGACAGAATTATCCATCAATCGTGCGCCTCAAATGATATATCAAATGACTATCACTGTCTGCAGGGCTTTTTACACAAACACAAACACATAAACTCAACTTATTTTTTTTTTTATTATTTCATAACACATTCTTTATTGTTTTCGCCACATTTGTAGGTTTGCGGAATTTTATCCTGTCGGCGATGAGTTCTTTTTTATTTAATATTTCGTCGATGTCGTGGGAGTGCATCATTGCAAGCAGTTCAATATTTTTGATACCGCATTCATTGAACTGCATCAATGCACCTGTACATAACTCCCACGACAAGAATAACTTGATTATTTTCTCATCGCCGACAAGTTTTACCAGATTTGGCTCGTTCGATTGCTCGCTATCGGAAAAACGGGATAATCAAACATATTTAACCTGAAAATACAAAATAAAATTTTCAACGTATATATGTATGTACATATAATTTTAATATATTATAATAATATATAAATATTATCATTATTGTGACTTACCTTTATTTGCAATTATATATTGCATATATGTACATTAGAGTGGCCCTTACGCCTATGGAAAAAATTTTTTTCCACTTTTTTGAGATGTTACCCCCTGAAATGGTTTCATGTACGAAGAAAATATTCCCTGTTTAATATTTGCGCGATTGGGCAACGTTAACCCGTGCCACAATGTGTTGAAATAATGAACCAAGGGTTATATGGTTCTGTGGACGTTTATATTGGACGAATTCTCTTATATTTTGAGTTTTAATAGATTACAATGTTGTTATTTATTAGGCTCCACAAATAAATGATTTATGAATAAAAAATATGTACTGATATTCTATATATTGAAGTAATAAAAAGAAGAATAAAAAGAAATTTTTAATATATATTTTTCATGTACTCGTACATACATATTTATATGGGAAATTTTAAAAATAAGTGCCTTCTATTAGTGGAATGGTACATTGTTTTTCATGCATACGTACACAAATAAGAAATTCAGATTCAATTCAGAACTTTAATTCTCTTGAAAGTCCATTGAAAGCGCTTGCGGAGTAGTGTAATAACTCCCACATAAAAGGGATTAAATAACTCCCAAAGAAGGAAACAACACTCTGCGGGTTATTTCATTTGTCCATAACAATATGCAACAGCACTTTTGAGCAAGCTAATTCTCACACAGAATGAAAGAAATATCCACAGTGTAAAACCCTCAAGCAATTGCAATAGCTGTAACTTTGTATACTACTTTAACCCTCTAACTCTCCGACGATGACGTCGCTTTTACTCCTTTTTTAGAAAGTCCGCAAAAGTTCGAAGGTCGTTAGAGGGTTAAATAGTTATAGAAAATTGTTCGCCAGAGAATTTCACTAGGTATCCACCAGGGACCTTATGGAAGTGATTTTTGTGACAAAATTTTATTTTGAAACTTTTCTTATTTTTATATCAGAATTCAATTAAAATGGTGTGCAAATGTAGAAAATTGGAAACTTTTAATTTTCTAAGTGCCTCCTTGGATGAAATTTTTACAAAATGCCTCGAGGAAGATGAATGGGAAACCGATATTATATTTGTGAAGCATTTTGAAACGGTAGTTACGCTGACTACGCGTAAAATGACCATGATACGGACACAAACTTTCCCAATGCCGACAGAAACTCACTTTGTGCTAAAAAGGTACCTATGCGCGGCATGTCCTTCAGTTAACTGACTTCACCAGTTGCACATTTTAAAATTATTGTATTGGAAGAAAATAATATGGACTATGATTTTAAACTAATAGACAATGCTTAAGTGAAATATTTGATTTTTTTGTTTTAATACTATGTTGCTTTATACGTGAGAACCAAAATTTAATGTCATCTACATACGTACATACATCTTCTACGATTCTTGCTACTCAAGCAACTGCAACGGTAAAATAATAAAAGTATTTTGATTAATTTTATGCAAATTTAAACTTGTAAACATCTCAGAGTTAGGTTTTCGCACATACATATATTTATCGCGGAATAACCAAAAGCAGCGCTTACTAAAAGTGATGTTGATAATTTTTCAACTTCAACTCGTTGTGGCATGGGTTAGAGTTGTTCAATCGGGCCAAAATTTTCAGGGTATTATTGTTTTATTAAACAAAAACATATCAGGGGGTAACACATGCAAATTTCCGACATTCGAAAATAAGGGCCACTCTAATGTACATACATATATATATTTTTCCCGAAAATTTAAATTAATTGAACGAGTTTGAAAAAAACAATTTTCTATTTTTTATTTACTTCAAAATTTTTCAACAGCAAGGGAGTTCTTGAATCAAAAACGCCCGTCTTTGAATTAACTATGGAAAGTTGTTGAATCAAAAACTTTGCCGTTAAAACAAATACTTTTGCTGTTGAATCAAAGACGGAGATTCAACAACGGAAAGTTGTTGAGTTAACTACGGGTATTTTTTTCAGAGTAGTGGTCAACAAATACTCTTTGCAAATGCACAAAATAATCTTCGGAAAATATACAAAATGGTAAAACTTGCTAAGTTTTGCATTCCAAGTTTAGCATAACGCCTCCAATACGATGTTGATAGCGCTGAGGGCCATATGTGGTATATGTGAGGGATCACTGTATCCGGCCAACCAACCTAACTTAATCTTACCTCAATAGACATGCTTCAATATTGAACTTAAAAGTTTTAAGTTAGAACTACGCATTGTTTTGGCATTTCTCATCGGATTAAACGGCTTGTTTTATTATAAATACTTTAAAAACCTCAAACGCCATTGGAAACTTGGTGTGTTGTACTTTTTGAGATTCCACACTTCAAAATGATGCTCAGTACGATTTAAGTATTTTTCCAATAAGATTTTCCTGGAAGCTTTTCCCATAAACTTTTCTGAGCCTTCGACTGGAAAATGTTTATTCCTGCCTTCGCATTCCACTTCTGATTTCGTTTCGAAAAATACTTCAAAACCGACAATATTTTTCTCAATCAAAATTCAAAATTAGTAGTCAGTTTCAATTTAATTTACAAATTTGGGCAAATCTTTCTTTTCTTGGATATATCCGGCTGCCAACTATCTGAGCCCAAAAACAAACCGTTAACAGATAAGCAAAACCACAGCAAAACTTCTCTACATCGACTCCGCGTCTGGAATACCGATCCTCAAGCAAGATTTCTCTTGTATTTGAATAATGAAAACCAAAGATGCCGACAAAACAGAAACAGCAGACCAGTGAGCCCAGCAACAGCGCAACCGAACGCGTCTTCGACACCGAAGGCTGCAACTATGGTCTTACACCGTATGAACTGCGCTACCTCTGGTGTACGCCAAATCAAGAAAATAACAAACATCTCGAATACGTGCATCGTCTCGAACGTGAATTCAGTTGCTTGCAA
Source organism: Urophora cardui (assembly GCA_960531455.1). Lineage (NCBI taxonomy): Eukaryota > Metazoa > Arthropoda > Insecta > Diptera > Tephritidae > Urophora > Urophora cardui. Next base: position 111,781,775 of record OY482673.1, on the reverse strand, counting down.
CGGTCCTTCCTCGAGCTCACCACACAATTCGCACGTCTGCAATTCCGCGTGCGCCAAATAGTGCAAGCGCATCCACGTGAACGCGATGCACTACTCAGCGATCTCGAGCATGTGGCATTCAATGCCGCCGAGGGGAGTAATGAAATGCCGACGCTACAAAGCGATGCCGAAAGTTTGGGTGATGTAAGACGTAAGCAGAGTTTCATACTCGATCGTCTGCGTCAGCAGCTAAGCGCGCTCACCGATGCAGAAGAATGGCAGCCGGAGCCGGAGCCAGTGTTGGATGCCCAGCCGCCAACAGCAGCATCACCACTACCACCATCATCAGCACCACTACCAATACCACCACTACCAACTTCAGCTTCAACTCCAGCTTCACCGCTCGATTCCACTGCTGATGTGACTTGTTTTTGCATAAAAAAGAAAAGTAAACCGCCACCGCTGGCGCCGAAACCGAAACCGAAGCCGAGTGCGATGGATAGGAATGGAGACTTAGCAAATGGCACGGAAACGAGCACGGGCAAAAGTGGAACGAATGATGGCAATAGTGAAAATCTGAATGGTAAAGAACTTTCGCAAAATGTCAATTACCAACAGCATGTGCCAGTTGCCAATGAGATGGAATTAACTGGTGCTGGTTACACTAATGCTGCTGATTTCCCGCCGGGTTCAGGCGCTGAGGCGTCTGCTGAAGCGTGCAATGATGATACATGCCCGCTGAGGAAGCCAAAACCCGCCTGCGAGTGTAAGCATGGCTTAGAGGATGATGGTGAGAACAAGTGACACGTTTGCGCTTTAGCTCACCACGATCTAATTGAAAATTAACCACACGCTCACCGCAGTCTATGTCTCTGCCTCTGATTAAATCGCACACAAGTTTTTTCTGATGGACGAGAAAAAAATACCGAGATCTATATGGGAACAGTACATAATACACATATCGCACGTTTTATGCAATAGGGATTTAACTCAAAAAAAAATTTTTTTTGGGAAAACGCAAATAAAGTTTTATAATTTCAAATAGTTTCCTTCAACGGCTAACTACAAAATCACTTTTATTTCCGCTATTTTTAACCTTTTGAGTATTTTATAAGACTAGACTCAAAGGTACTACCCAGTTATTGAAATATATGGCAAAATCCCAGAAATCGAAAATTTCGAGTTAAATCCATATTGCATAAAACGGGCGATATATTTTATAGTTCTTTCTTTTTTAACCCTTAACAAATTGTTTTATATTTTGGTTACTTTTTAACCCACATCTATTATACAAAAATGAATATGTGTGTGTGTTATTTATGGACTGCCAAAGTAATCAACCGATCTTAACGAAATTTTCACAGTAGATTGGTATGGTATAAGCGCACGTGATAGATTATATAGAATTTCGGAAAAGTGGGGATTTCAAGGAATACAGGCCCAAATGTGGACCCAGAGTGACCCTGAAAGTTTTTGAGCAATATTGGTCTCAAATGAAAGGTGTTGAGCAGGCCATCAACATGGAGTTATTTTTATTGCGGTGCCTAGGCCGGGTCTCCAGATATGGGTCAAACCGCGGAACCGAGTGACCCCGCAAAGTATCTGAGCGATATCGGTATCAAATGAAAGCTGTTGAGGAGAACTTGAACAATGAGCTCTTGAAATAGTGATGCTTAGGCTGGGTTCCAAGATATGGCTCAAAGCGTGGACCCGGATGACTCCTCAATGTTTCCGAGCAATATTGGTAGCAAATGAAAGGCGTTGAGCAGTTCTTCAACACATAGCTATTTTCATTGTGATTTCTAAGTCGGCTTCCCAGATATGGCTCAAATAGTGGTCCCGGATGGTGATGGATGGTCCCGGTAAGGTAAAGGTAGAGGGAAAGGTAAAGGTAAAGGTAAAGGTAAAGGTAAAGGTAAAGGTAAAGGTAAAGGTAAAGGTAAAGGTAAAGGTAAAGGTAAAGGTAAAGGTAAAGGTAATGTAAAGGTAAAGGTAAAGGTGAAGGTAAAGGTAAAGGTAAAGGTAAAGGTAAAGGTAAAGGTAAAGGTAAAGGTAAAGGTAAAGGTAAAGGTAAAGGTAAAGGTAAAGGTAAAGGTAAAGGTAAAGGTAAAGGTAAAGGTAAAGGTAAAGGTAGAGGTAAAGGTAAAGGTAAAGGTAAAGGTAAAGGTAAAGGTAAAGGTAAAGGTAAAGGTAAAGGTAAAGGTAAAGGTAAAGGTAAAGGTAAAGGTAAAGGTAAAGGTAAAGGTAAAGGTAAAGGTAAAGGTAAAGTAAAGGTAAAGGGAAAGGTAAAGGTAAAGGTAAAGGTAAAGGTAAAGGTAAAGATAAAGGTAAAGGTAAAGGTAAAGGTAAAGGTAAAGGTAAAGGTAAAGGTAAAGGTAAAGGTAAAGGTAAAGGTAAAGTAAAGGTAAAGGAAAAGGTAAAGGTAAAGGTAAAGATAAAGGTAAAGGTAAAGGTAAAGGTAAAGGTAAAGGTAAAGGTAAAGGTAAAGGTAAAGGTAAAGGTAAAGGTAAAGGTAAAGGTAAAGGTAAAGGTAAAGGTAAAGGTAAAGGTAAAGGTAAAGGTAAAGGTAGAGGTAAAGCTAAAGGTAAAGGTAAAGGTAAAGGTAAAGGTAAAGGTAAAGGTAAAGGTAAAGGTAAAGGTAAAGGTAAAGGTAAAGGTAAAGGTAAAGGTAAAGGTAAAGGTAAAGGTAAAGGTAAAGGTAAAGGTAAAGGTAAAGGTAAAGTAAAGGAAAAGGTAAAGGTAAAGGTAAAGGTAAAGGTAAAGGTAAAGATAAAGGTAAAGGTAAAGGTAAAGGCAAAGGTAAAGGTAAAGGTAAAGGTAAAGGTAAAGGTAAAGGTAAAGGTAAAGGTAAAGGTAAAGGTAAAGGTAAAGGTAAAGGTAAAGGTAAAGGTAAAGGTAAAGGTAAAGGTAAAGGTAAAGGTAAAGGTAAAGGTAAAGGTAAAGGTAAAGGTAAAGGTAAAGGTAAAGGTAAAGGTAAAGGTAAAGGTAAAGGTAAAGGTAAAGGTAGAGGTAAAGCTAAAGGTAAAGGTAAAGGTAAAGGTAAAGGTAAAGGTAAAGGTAAAGGTAAAGGTAAAGGTAAAGGTAAAGGTAAAGGTAAAGGTAGAGGTAAAGCTAAAGGTAAAGGTAAAGGTAAAGGTAAAGGTAAAGGTAAAGGTAAAGGTAAAGGTAAAGGTAAAGGTAAAGGTAAAGGTAAAGGTAAAGGTAAAGGTAAAGGTAAATGTAAAGGTAAAGGTAAAGGTAAAGGTAAAGGTAAAGGTAAAGGTAAAGGTAAAGGTAAAGGTAAAGGTAAAGGTAAAGGTAAAGGTAAAGGTAAAGGTAAAGGTAAAGGTAAAGTAAAGGTAAAGGAAAAGGTAAAGGTAAAGGTAAAGGTAAAGGTAAAGGTAAAGATAAAGGTAAAGGTAAAGGTAAAGGTAAAGGTAAAGGTAAAGGTAAAGGTAAAGGTAAAGGTAAAGGTAAAGGTAAAGGTAAAGGTAAAGGTAAAGGTAAAGGTAAAGGTAAAGGTAAAGGTAAAGGTAAAGGTAAAGGTAAAGGTAAAGGTAAAGGTAAAGGTAAAGGTAAAGGTAAAGGTAAAGGTAAAGGTAAAGGTAAAGGTAAAGGTAAAGGTAAAGGTAAAGGTAAAGGTAAAGGTAAAGGTAAAGGTAAAGGTAAAGGTAAAGGTAAAGGTAAAGGTAAAGGTAAAGGTAAAGGTAAAGGTAAAGGTAAAGGTAAAGGTAAAGGTAAAGGTAAAGGTAAAGGTAAAGGTAAAGGTAAAGGTAAAGGTAAAGGTAAAGGTAAAGGTAGAGGTAAAGGTAAAGGTAAAGGTAAAGGTAAAGGTAAAGGTAAAGGTAAAGGTAAAGGTAAAGGTAAAGGTAAAGGTAAAGGTAAAGGTAAAGGTAAAGGTAAAGGTAAAGGTAAAGGTAAAGGTAAAGGTGAAGGTGAAGGTAAAGGTAAAATTAAAATTAAAAGAAAGAGAAAGGGAAATGTAGAGGGAAACCGTCATCATAACATAAAAACTTTTTTCGTCGCTGCGAAGTGGGACGGGTATTTGCTAGTACTAACATAAAAAGATATGTAGATGTGACCACTACCAAAGTAAAAATAATCTTATCGTGTTCTTAAGCTGGCAAAAAGTAAGTTTTTAACGAACTTTTAGATCTACTAGGAACTAACTTCTGCTTCGCGATATTTTCGAGATTCCAAGGTTGCCACAAAGTTAGTGAAATACTAGAGACACATTGCACAAGCCGAGTAGGTATCAAGGAAATCTTACTTTACACAAATATCCAGGGGCAGGCAATACGGGCGTTGGCCCAAGGCAATGCCTACATACATCCACCTTGCCGTCCCCACCGGCCTTCAAATAAGGCAAACCTCAGTGCCCACCATAGGGGTCTCCTGGCGGGACATGCGGGCACTGGACACTACGGGCTTGCCGCATTGGCAGAAGTTGGATGCGGCTAGGACGTTCTTGTTGTCGCGTTTAGATTTCGTTTTGCAGGGCGCTGGTGTGGGTAAGGACTACCTCAACGAGGCTGAAAGAGTCATTAAAAAGTTAGGGAATGCGTGTCTTCACTTAACAGAACGAACCAGCACGGATCTAGCCTCCCTTCTCATAAGGGGGGTTGAGGGCTGCTGGCGAATTTGTCGGACCTACCAAAATGTTGGCATCTCCCAATTCCATTGCGGCACAGAGCCTGAGTCAGGCAACAAAAGAACATCTGAAGAGGCACGTGACTCCAATAAATACCGCCCTTCATTTCTAATGAGCTCCATCGGCCAAGGACAACGGCCTCTTCGAACAGCTGGTCCAGATTCCGCAATTCCACCAGGAGCATCAACCACAAACTGGGCATACGCTGGTTGAGAAAACCTCGGCTATTGTGGCTCCAATTTGGTCAACCCAAACCGAAGTCCACAAGTTCTTTGAGCCTAGCGGCTCAGCCGACCTAGTGTCGACGCTCATACGGCTACTGGTGGCATTTTATGAGTGCACACTCCAAAGTAAGCTCGACTAAGAGAAAGTGATAGAGGTGACGTCGAGAAACGTGGCATCGGCACGGTCGAGCTACTTCAAACGCTGCCGAAGTTGCGGCTATGAGATCGAATCATTGTCCCACGTCCTCCCACCATTACACGTCTGATGCCAAGACCAACGTAGATAAAAAAAAATGCAATTTGGTCCAACAATCCTTGAAAAACTCCAATACGAAGACACGACTGTCGTGGGAATGTTCCTAACTGCCTTCACACATTTCTCATAAATCCTATAATCTATTTTCAGAAGAAATTAAAAGAAGAGCATCACTAAATATGTAATTAAATGTGTAATATTAACTATCAAGCAAAGTGAAATAAATTAGTATCTCGCCGTTAAATTAATAGCCTCTCCCCCATGTACCCGTCTTACGCTTTCATGGCTCGCATGCCAAGCGGTCAATGAACTCAGCGAATGATCAGCAAATACTTCATTCCAAAAAGAAAAGAAAAACTAAAAAGGATCGAAACGCCTCTAAGAGCTACCGTTTGAGAGGACAGCTATAAAAAAAAAAAACAAACCAACAACAATCACACCTGTGCGTATCAAAACAATCCAATCGTTACACACACAAAACCACAAATTCTTCCTGCTCATTGATTTATTGCGCGTTACGAGCTCAGCGCAATCAAGCAACGTCCTCGACCAACGTCGTGCGACCTTATACATATGTATGTATTTCTGGGTTAATGAAGAGCGTGACAAAAACAAAACCACATGGACGCCAGATGTGGCATGCAGCAGCCAGCATTCATTCATTTAGCAATTAGGTACCTGGGACAGCAAGACACACTCGCACATACAGACAATGAAGATGTTTTGCTTGCCTGGGTGATCGCCAGCAAGGCACAGCAGGCAGCCAAAAAGAAGAGTGGAAACACTGAGAGAAAGAAAGAAGATGAGTGTAACGCCTGCGCCAAAAATAGAATAGAACACTACTAGGTCTTTAGCGAAACAAGAGGAGAAGAGGAATCGAATAAGAACAAGAAGAGCACGCCTTCGCCTTGCAAAAGCAAACAATAAAACATAACAAACGCTTGGTTAGCTCTGTGTGCACGAATGTCTGATGAAGCCAGAGAAATGCAGCAGCAGCGGCAGCAGCAGCGACAGAAGGATGTGCATTAGAAAATGGGAATGAACTTAGCGGTCTATTGTTTAGCCGCTTGGCCAACACGAATAAGCAAATGCACACAAAAGATAATGAAGACAAAAGGGAAACTTTTGGTAAAAATAGATTCACAAGAGAGGTGTAAAATGTAATAAGAGTGCAAGCGAGCATGCAAAGATAATACGATGTAAGGGCAGAAGGGCCTGCAGGCAGCATAGACTCTTTCTGGATTTATCAAGCCAGGCAGAGGAGAAACCATATGCGCTTATGGATTTTTAAACTTGTATACCCAGCCAATCAGAGGAGTCAGCACGGTGCTTCGTTAGGACTCACTAAGCTCTCCCAATGGAGTGTATCCGACGGAGAAAAGTGTCTTTAGAAATATAAGCAAAAAGTGCACATTTAGGACTCCTTAAACTAGTGTCTTCGGAGTCCTAAAACGCTCCTCCAAATAATCCTCAAAGACTCCGTGCGGACTCAAATATTCCCTTGAGAAGCTTTTTATGACTCTTTTTTTCACTTCGCATTTGGAATTCTCCGTCGAGGGATTGTTTTGAGAGTCCCATTACGCTCCTAATTCGAAGCGTTCCATACTTGGTAGTAGCAAATTTTGTTATGTAAATGAGCCAAAAATAGGAATGGGAAGCTGATATCGGAGCTACTACTCCATATCCATACATATTTTTAGGCAAGAAAGTCTTATTGGACTCGAGCAATGCTTCCCTGAGTTATGGAAAAGGAGTATAATCGAAAAGTAGCTACACATCCAAAGTTTCGATTTATAAGAAAAATAAGCTCAAGTAAGATACACCAAAGCTAAGACAGCCTGGTTAGGTAGTGTAGGGTTAAGTGGTTCATGAGCTTAGCAAGTCGACTTAGGGCATTTCCGATTAGAGTGCCGGTGCTCCGCGACATTCAGGGAAACGAAATGGCTCATGAGTTAGCCTGACAAAGATCTGCTCTTGATGTAGCAGAGAAGGAAGTGGTTATTGAGCCCCTGGGTTCCATCAAAGGCAAAATCTCTTGTTGCTGGTTTGAGGAGGCTAAAACAAGTTGGAAGCTGTTGCAGACCAGCAGGATCTGCAGAAGCCTGTGGCCTTCATAAAACGAAATACGATCTTCATTCATTGTGAGGATGTACAGGAGGGCAATTTCCCGCTTAACTGCGGTATTCACAGGACATTGGACTATTAGTACCCTCGCGGCCCGACTGGTTTTGAACCATAACACTATATGCCGCAGCTGTGATCTTCCTGGAGCGGAGGAAATGGTAGAGAATTAAATTCGTTGGCAAGTCTTTCTTCGACAACCTCTCGGAACTCAAGGGCATCAGGCCTGAGGGGCTTCTTAGATACTTAAGCCAACAGGATAGATATAGATCTTAGGACCTGTCCTGCTTCCGAATTGATATTCTTCTTTCTGCTGGTTTTGTAGTCACGGATCGTTGTATCAAAATGGCTCTAAATAACGCCAATGGGACTCGCCACTCTAACCAACCAACCAACCAATCAAAACAGCAACAATTAGAAAGAGTTTACTGATTTTCGTCGTCCTTATCGGCCGCGAATGTGAGGGGTTTGGGTCAAACAAAGATATCAACACAACATGCTCTATGTGTGGCTCGCGTTATGCTAAAACCTATCTAGACATGGAAATGAGCTCCTCAGAAAGTAGTTTACGGAGCATGTAAGTTCTTTCCTCTTATTCATCATGATATTTCAATCCTCTTGAAGGGTATAATATCATTTGAACTTATGTACATAAGTATATACATACATATCTATACAACGTGTAGCGCTCTGCTGCTTATTTTTTACCCTCATGGCTCAAACTACTTACAATGGTGTACTCGTGTTTCCAACTGAATTGCCGTGGTGAATGAAATTGAATCAACAGCAACAAGGGAATTGATGAACACACGCGAAAAAGACGGTTTGTTTGTTTGTTTGTAAAAATAGCCATGTCGCAAGCGTACACAGATGCTGCAGCAGCATCTACCAACCAAACCAACCACCACCACAGCCAATAAACTAAAATAGCAACAAGCAAAGCAACAGCAAATAGAACAAAAATCAACAACACTACAATAACCAAACACAGACAGCCAGACCTAAACCGAACTCAGCTAGCAGCATCCGCGTGGTGCGGCGCAATTCCTTTGCCCACGGCCAAAACTACCCTTAACTCGAGTGAAGACTCAAGAGGGCCTTGTGTGTCAGCCATGCGGCTGAGTATGCGCACACATAATTTGGAATATGGAATTTTAGCTGATTTTTTTTTTGTGTATTCTCTTTTTTTTTTAATTTGTTCGCTGCCTAATAGCCCTGTTAGTCGAGAACGTAAACCCGTGTATCGTGTCAGCTGATCCAACCTATTTAATGGGATTTGTATGTAACCGATTATTCAACGACGTACGACGCAGAAGCCCATACCGCAGAAATCAAAATCATTTTGATTTTTTACGTAAAAACGTGGCAGCTGATAGCTCGCATGGTTGCAAGGTAGAAGGGTGCCAGTTGAACATTTTTAGTTATTAAATATTTAAACAGTAATTTTCACAGCATTATACAACTAAGAGCGCTTTCACATTACTCGGTGCGGAATCGGATCGACAATTTTGGTTTTTACCGAAAGTATACCGAAACCTTGCCGACCACATGTATTTCAATTGGCACTTTCACATTAGTGTTGCATACATGAAATCGGAGCGGATTGATTTCGGTATACCGCAACGCGGTAAGACCGGTCAGTAAAATTTGAGGAATTACTGCATACATTTTTGCGGCGTAATAAAAGAAGAAGAACAAAGTCAGTAAAAAACTCGTTTCGGCTATAAATGTAGCAAGTTATAATGTCTTCGTCTTCGCTAGAAGACATTATTGTTATTATTGAGTGATTTGTTGAAGTTAAAAATTTTGTTTTGCAAATTTCGATGTTTGTTTTCCTATTTTCTGCCGATTACGCACCGAAAGTATTCCCACAAGTGTGAAAAACACAGCAATGCGGAATCGTTAGGTAAGCTGAATATACCGAGCAAAAAATGTCGATCCGATGTCGTGCCGAGTAATGTGAAAAGGCCCTAACTCAACAAGATTGTAAAATGTAATCGAATATACATATATGTGTTCACATGGAAAAAATAGTATGTCTGATACGCTGTTTTGACAATTTGATTTTTAGGTTAGGTTGTAATTGAAATTTTTGAAATTGGAAATGAATGGAAATAACTGAATTAGGAAAACAAAATTCTACTTTGGCTATTCATCATCAAGATTCGTTTTTGCGCTAACTTATTTAGTACACAATTAGAAATTTGCGTTTAAAATGTTTGTATATTTCCAATTGAAATTTTTGTGATCATATATTTTTGACACTTCTATTTTTTTTAAAGCTGCTAGTAGTTGCAAGTGAAAATTTTACTTGCAGCGTTTATCAACTCTCTCTAGGTCTTACTCTCTCAATTTGGCTCCCTTTTGCGAATTTTTTTGGGTTATTGAACATAAATTCGTAACTATTCGTAAAAATTTTGAGATATTGAACACTCCTAATAAATGAAGATATTACTGAAAATTAAAGCAAAATTGTATTTATCCACAATGGTGGCGGTATTTTCTTAATTGATAACTCTTGGTGGTCTTCTTCTGCAATTTTTCTACATTAAAAAGTTATAAATTGCCACAATAAATCTGAGTTTCTGTAACAAAATCAATTAAAGTGATTTCACACTAATACGATCCACACTTTGTCACCACCTATTTATACTAGAAAAGATATGAGTTACAGTTGGTTACAGAAACTCAGTACAGATTTCTTAATTAAACACAGATTTTTGTGAGAATCTTGTTGCTTCCCAATATAATTTTTTTTTATGGATTTTCAATTGTAAATTTAATGTTCTGACTGTGTTTTTTGTTATTTTATGTTTTAGCCCTTGATAACTATCACCAAGGTGTGATGGAAATATATTGGGCAGCAACAAAATTACAAGAAAAATGTGTTTTAATTACCAACTAAGCAGTAAAGTAAAGCAAAAGTAACTAAATTAATAAAAAAAAAAGTCGTCAACGACAACTTTAAAAACGATTAAATTAGTATTTTCTTGTCATTTGGCAAATAATGCACAGTTGTGTATTGAAGGGTAATCCGCATAACACTGAAGATTACTAAAAATCTTGTTTGCTCAAAAATGACTAAATGGCAACCCTGCCAAAATGTAAACAAACTTTATATATATGTATGTAAATATGTGTGAGTAAAACAGCTGATTGCTACGGGCTCAAAAAATCCTAAAAATTGCATACGGGCGTTTGCGTCAACGAGCGGACCACACGTTCTCGACTAACTGGGCTATAATGCGTACCGGCAAAAACAAGATAATTACGTATGTCTGTACATTGGGGTAGCAAAATCTGGCTGGTTTCCTTCTTCAGTTTTCGGGTAAGGGTAAGAACAAGCGTGAAAGCGTTGCCTGTTTAACCAAACTAGTTTTTTTTTTGTCCACGTTTCTTGCCAGCAGCTCATTCGTTTGCTTGGCTGTCCGTCAACTATTCACATTTTATTATTTTTCTATGTATAAAATACCAAACATTTCTGCTTATTGTTTTACTTTACTTACTTTTCTCATGGTACAATATTTGTTTGGCTTTGATGTGAAAATGCGTTTTGTGAAAAATTTCGGCGCATTTTCGCCAACAGCGGCAGAGAAGAGAAGTTCGCTGGCTTGTTGTTTGTCTGGAGTTCAACGACTCTGGCAATGAATTTGTAAAAGTTGTTGGGTATTATTTATGGTTGCTGGCTAATAAAGAAAATACGCACAAGAATCATGAAATGCGTACTAATATAGCGGCAAGAATAGGTTAGACCACTTTGAAGGTACATTGTGATAGCAAGAAAACAGATTGCTCCTTTTTGAACCAGACTGGCAGCCAGATGAAGCTCACCAAGTCCTTTATGTGAATATCTGCGACTTTACATTGGCTATCCAGGAAAGTAGCTCGCAAGAAATGCCGTATGACATTTGCAAATGAGCTGTTCAATCGTCTCCTCTTCATCATCATCATCATCATCATCATCATCATCATCATCATCATCCTTGCAGCTTCTGTAATAAGCTGCATCTATCCTTTCTGTATGTTTCCCAATGAGGTGTTTTTCAATGAGTACCCCTTTCAGGTTACGAGATCGCCTGTGATCCCATTTTGGCCAAGTTTGCCTTAATATCTGACATACTGGGTTCTGTTGGCATAGAGCTAGTGAACTTTCAAAGATATGAAAAATCTACTCAGTAAATAGGCAGGGATAAAATCATACTACGGCCTGAAGGTCTACAATAAATATTTGCGGCCTTAAGCCAAAGATCACAAATGCCACCTTCGTCAAGTTTTGAAGTTATACAAGGAAGCCGTGACCAGCGGTCAGTAAATCTAGCATTTATCTGCAGTTTTTCTTCGCTTTTATAAATTTCTTTATAACATTCATTGAACTAAACATCTTCTACATACATTTCAGGTAGAAATATTCACCCTTATTACGGTTGTCGTCATCGACGTCGTTGTCACTTTTCAGTCGACATCATGTCGTCTCGACGTCGTCGTCATATCGACGCAAAATCGGTATTAGCTAAGCGTATTGAGACGACGTCGACTGTTTATCGGTAAACCGAATGACGAAAGTACCATCCCTATAATTTCTGCACTAGCTGTTTGATTTTATTTACAATCTGTGCGCAATTTTTTCCGTATTTTTAATCTGTGCTATTTTGATAATTTATTTCTTTATTATAAATGTATTTTGCATATGATTCATCAAGTTTTAGCGATGAACATAGCAATGAAGTGCTCGAGTAATTAATAAATAAAAGAAAAAATATTTTGTTGAAATACATATATACATATGTATGTATGTACATAAATATTTAATAAATTAGTTTTCTCCTCAATCTTTCTTAAAGGAGGTGCCAAGGCATTCAATTTAATGGTGATTGGTTCTCAATGTTGTAAAAAATTAGTTGGTATCGTACCCCATTGAAAACCTTTGGGTCGGCTTCGGTATGTGCGCTCACCGAATTTATTTTTAAACTAGTGGGAATTTTTCAATAAAACTAGCAGGAAATATTCTGCGGATGTTAGTTCTACTAATTTTAACACTCCCGTAATAAAATTTTAAAAACAAAAATGCATACACACTAAATTTTCTCTTGTCACCATTAAACACCGCGTCGACGAAAATGGCAACGAGTGACCGTCGACGCCGACTTAGCTGATACCAAATATGTTTCGATAGTTGTCACAAGTTATCGACTTTACCATACATAATACCGATTTTGATAGGTCGTCGCCGACAACGTCGAGTGAGTGTCGACGACGACAACCGTAATAAGGGTGAATAAATTAGTTTTCTCCTCAATCTTTCTTAAAGGAGGTGCCAAGGCATTCAATTTAATGGTGATTGCTTCTCAATGTTGTAAAAAATTAGTTGGTATCGTACCCCATTGAAAACCTTTGGGTCGCCTTCGGTATGTGCGCTCACCGAATTTATTTTTAAACTAGTGGGAATTTTTCAATAAAACTAGCAGGAAATATTCTGCGGATGTTAGTTCTACTAATTTTAACACTCCCGTAATAAAATTTTAAAAACAAAAATGCATACATACTAAATTTTCTTCTTGTCACCATTAAACACCGCGTCGACGAAAATGGCAACGAGTGACCGTCGACGTCGACTTAGCTGATACCAAATATGTTTCGATAGTTGTCACAAGTTATCGACTTTACCATACGTAATACCGATTTTGATAGGTCGTCGCCGACAGCGTCGAGTGAGTGTCGACGACGACAACCGTAATAAGGGTGATTGTATTATTTAATCTCTGCTGCTCAACTAAAGCTTGAAACAATGCCTTGAGTGCGGTTCGGCTGTCGAACGGGTATTGTATGAAGTAGCTCCGTAGCACAGCTATGTAATTCTATCCCACAAAGCATTTGGAAGATTGTTTTATGAATACTGACTATACTGGTTCCTTTTCGGTACCCTTTGATGATCAAGAACTGATTAATCACTTCCGCGATTAGAAGAAGACTCGAAAATGAATGAGACCACAGCACAGATCATTTCTTCACTGACTAAAGTAGGAGTTAGGAAGAGTAAGCCGAAACAGAAAAATGTATATGAATGAAGTACATAACAAATTTAGGTGGTGGGCAGCTGCATATTCAGCACTACAATACTGCTACAATTCATGCTGAATACCTAACAAGAATATAATAACGACCATATGAAAAAAGCATGCAGTTTGGAATGAAAGCCCGAAGCTTTCGCTTCATTGCGCTTTTTACTATACAAACTCATTTATGCGAAGACGGCCATCGCCGTGCGATAGTCATGCGGCATTGTCATGGAAGTTGTTATCTTCCCTAAAGGAAATGTAATGAGGAAAGTATTGATAATTTGTAGATCTCTGGGCGTACTGGGTTATTATTGAAATTATTTTATCTAAAACTCTTTATTTGCTGAATATTATTGTAGGCTAAAAATCTGTATCAGAAGTTTCAACCAAAATGTGGTCCAAGTGTGGCCAAGGAATGCTTTTTGCGATATTAGTAAAGGTTAGGCTAAGGATAATATATGTACAAGGATGGAAAATAGGAGAGAAATAAGGTTGAAAAGTGACCTCAAAATAATAGAAAATGATTGAAAAGCTACCTAAAAAAGATTCCAAACGATGCGATAATTATCAGAAAACCCTAGAAAAATTACTTCAAAAATATTCAAAAATGATTCAAAAAGACCAAAAAAAGATTCAAAAATGATTGAAAAATTATTAAAAAAATATAATAGAAAGGGACTCGAAAATTATTAAAACACGATTAAAAGAAGGCTCGAAACGCTTCCCCCAAAAAAGAGTCACGCGCAGGGTGCTATTTTTTACCGACAACAAACTCTTTTATGATAATAAAATGAGCGCATTTATGATTATTTTAAACGTGCAGAGGAGCCGAAAAATACTCGAATATGATAAATAATTTCATAAAATTGTATGCGCGATATAACGACTTAAAACTTTAACCGTTGTCTCAAAACAAAAAAATCTTGGAAATAAATTCAGCTTTTTGGTTGTACTGTGGCCTTTACACGGGTCGATTTTTGTCGACTGGGAATTCGAGTAGGAAATCGACCCGTGTAAAGGCCGCATAAATCACCAACATCAATGTAAGTTTTGGGAAATTTGTTTGATATTAAGATTACTAAGATAATTTTTTCAGACTGATATGGCACTTTTAATACATATGTTCTAACATCCGTCTACTTCTGATTTGCTCTACCTTTGAGGTTCATAAAAGAACTCCAGTTTAACAGCAAAAATTTTAACAAAATGTTTGTCTAATATTATTAATTCATTTTATTACTGGGATGTGAAATATGTACATACTTACATATGTATATATGCCCATAAATTGTATGAAAAAAGTAATAGTCTTAACAAGTTAATAATATGACAATTCATTGATTAACAATTCACATTTTGATAATAATAAAATTTTAGGAAAATCAAATGCAATAGTTAACTCTTAACAATTAAAAAATTCTCAAGTGTAAACTTAAGCTAGAGAATAAAATAGATGGCAACCAATTTGGCATGGCATTTTACTTATTTCACATGTATTCTTGTTTCATTTGGCTCGCTGTGTACGATATGCGTGTTAGGATATGATTATAAATAACTTAAAACTAAGCGATTTTACCTTTAGAAACTAAAGGCATGTGTTTGAAAAAAAAAAACGAACTGAAAATATATTTTCTTATAATGAAAAAGTAATTCAATATAACTAATACGAGTATCTAATGAAATTAATTATGATTACAAAATAATGCTTATACGACTTAAACTTTACTTGTGAATCTATACATATTTATTTGTGTATTTTCTTTTTGGTATTACGTGCACTTAAAACTTCAAAAATTGTATTTTTAAGCTTGCAATCAGTAAATTAATTGCAGTCTAAATTCATACATTCTTTGTTTTTGAAGTTTCTCTTTGGCGTCAAGCGCTGTTGTTTTGGTACTGCAAATATTTAATTTGTTTATGTACCTACCCTAATATGAAATGAAAATTATTATAATAGGCGCATTTCTGTCGTACCCAAGCATGAAAAGAATACTCGCTTATGCATCAAATTACCTTCAAAGCAACAACACCAACTCGACTATTTTAAAAATAGTCGAGTTGGTGTTGTTGCTTTGAAGGTAATTTTATGAATAAGCGAGTATTCTTTTCATGCTTGGGTACGACAGAAATGCGCCTAATGAAAAATTAAATTTAGGTTTTTGCTATGGCATTAATATGGCAAGTTTATTAGAAACACGAGCTAACAGTACTTTTTTGTTTGTTTATTT
This sequence comes from Urophora cardui, assembly GCA_960531455.1. Taxonomy (NCBI): domain Eukaryota; kingdom Metazoa; phylum Arthropoda; class Insecta; order Diptera; family Tephritidae; genus Urophora; species Urophora cardui. Next base: position 111,766,281 of record OY482673.1, on the reverse strand, counting down.
TTTTTTAATTCCGGCACATTTTAATGATTTTATGAATTAATTTTTTATTATTTTGTGCGTATTTAACTTCATTTGTCGTTTTAACAATGTTTACTTTATGCTTTCTTTAATTTTCTAATAACAAAAAATATTTTATTTCATTTTGTTTTATCTTATTTTGTTTTATTTTATTTTTGTTTTATTTTATTTCGTTTTCGTTCATTTTATTTTGCTTTATTTTATTTTATTTTTTTTACGTTATTTTATTTAATTTAATTTTATTTTATTTTATTTGTTTTATTTTATTTTTGTTTTATTTTATTTCGTTTTAGTTCATTTTATTTTGCTTTATTTTATTTTATTTTTTTTATTTGTTTTATTTTATTTTATTTTATTTTATTTGTTTTATTTTATTTTATTTTATTTTATTTTATTTTATTTTTATTTTATTTTCCTTATTTTCTTTTATTTTGTTTTATTTTAGTTTATGTTATTTTATTTTATTTTGTGTTGTTTTGTTTTATTTTATTTTTTTTACGTTATTTTATTTTATTTTATTTTATTTCGTTTTATTTTATTTTATTTTATTTTTTTTACGTTATTTTATTTTATTTTACGTTATTTTATTTTATTTTATTTTATTTTATTTTGTTTTATTTTATTTTATTTTATTTTATTTTGTTTTATTTTATTTTATTTTATTTTATTTTATTTTATTTTATTTTATTTTATTTTATTTTATTTTAGTTCATTTTGTTTTGTTTTATTTTATTTTGTTTTATTTTATTTTATTTTATTTTATTTTATTTTATTTTATTTTATATTATTTTATTTTATTTATTCATTTCATTTTGCTTTGTTTTATTTTATTTCGTTTTAGTTCATTTTATTTTATTTTATTTTATTTTATTTTATTTTGTTTTGTTTTATTTGTTAATTATATATATTTTATTATGTGAATAGCTTTTCTGTGATGTGTTATTTTATTTCATAGCCTATTACGCTTTGCTGTGATGTTATGTAAGATATTTCATGCTATGTTTTATTGTGTTATATTATATGCTATATTATTATTATAGGCTGTTATGTTATGTTATGTTATGTTATGTTATGTTATGTTATGTTATGTTATGTTATGTTATGTTATGTTATGTTATGTTATGTTATGTTATGTTATATGTTATGTTATGTTATGTTATGTTATGTTATGTTATGTTATATGTTATGTTATGTTATGCTATGTTATGTTATGTTATGTTATGTTATTTTATGTTATGTTATGTTATGTTATGTTATGTTATGTTATGTTATGTTATGTTATGTTATGTTATGTTATGTTATATGTTATGTTATATGTTATGTTATATGTTATGTTATGTTATGTTATGTTATGTTATGTTATGTTATGTTATGTTATGTTATGTTATTTTTTCTGACAAAAAAAATCAACACTAACTTATAACCAAGATTTGTTCATGAACTTAGGTATATGTAACTAAAATTAGATTTCGTAACTACAAATAATATATGTATGTAATAAACTCAAAAAACTTAAAAATAAGCTTAAATAACTTTAATACCTTTTCCTTAGTATAAACCGTAAAATCTTATGCTGACACTGAAAACAATATTGTGTACAGAAAGCTCGCCAATTTGTTTTGCTTTTTAATTTCCTGTATGAGTAATTCAGTTCAGAAAGCAAGCAAAAAATCTCGTTTAACTAAAATTGAGTACAAGCATAGTATCTACAGCATGGAATTAACCACAAAAACCACCAATCCTCCCCACTCCCCACTATTTATGTATACAACCAACTTAAAGAACCTTTAACCAGTCTCTATTCATGATGCTCCTCCACCACCGAGCAACTTCAACGCCTGCGTCTGTCTACAAAACTCTACGTCTGCGCTTGCGTCTGCACCAACAACATGAGTATTTTATTCATCAAATTGTCCGCTTCCGAGTCTTCCATACTATTCAGCTTTGCCGAAATGAAACCGCAAAATTTCGAGTTCAACACCTCGCGCACCGTCTGCGGTGGTGGCATGTCCAGCATGCAGCCGCTGTTTAGGCCGCCATCGCGACCACCGCCACCGCCACCGTTGCCACCAGCACCCATTCCAATGCCATTCACGCTACCACCGCCAGAGCCAGCAGCACCACCACCGTTCTGTTGACGCAAGTGGCGATGTTGTTGTATCATTTGTCCGTCATATTCATTGCCATCATCATCGTCATCAATTTCGCCAACATCGCCAGCGCCGCCGCCACTGCCGTTAAAGTCACGTCGCTTGCGTTTCAATGCGCCACCGCCAGCTGAACGTGGTGAATTCGCATCGAGTATGAGCGGATAGGGGAAATCAGCATCGATAGCGTCCAGCTCCTCCACCTCGTCAGAGCCCTGATTGCTCAAGTCCGCATTGCGTACGGACGCCTCATCATCGCCGCTGCGTGCCGATGAAGCATCGAGCTCGTCGAATGTGTTGCTGTTTTGTGTGTTGCTGTCGTTGCGTGTGGACGAGACGCGACTGTCGTGCGCCGAAGCGCTGTGCAATTGCTGCTGTGGTGAGTGTTGTTGTGGATGTTGCTGTTGTTGTTGTTGGTGATGTGATTGTCGCGCCTGATGTGCGGGCAGCGGATGCGACGCGAGAGCGCCAAGACCACCTCCACCGCCACCGCCACCGCCAGATCTCTCAACGCCGCCATTGCTCGCCGCATGTGTTGCTGCCGCAGCCGCCGCAGCTGCTGCTGCCGCAGTCATCGCCGCCATATCCAATTCCGGCTTCACATAATTATAATAATAATCTTCGTGGCTCATATTTAAGCCCGGCGAGCATTTGGACAAATTCAGCGCGCTTTCATTGAATGTCGAGTGGTGTAGTGTGTTGAGTTTCAAGGCATTCTTGCTGTTGTGATTGTGATGGTTGTTGTTGTTGTTGTTATGCAAATGTTGTGAGAATGCGCTCAAATTGAGGCCAATGGCCGCTTGTTCGGCCGCATGTGAGCCACCTCTGTAAAGATAAGAAAAGCAGAAAAGAGAAAGGGAAAAGATTGGATAGGCACGGGAATGGGAGGGTGAGGAAAATGAAGGATGAACGAAAGTGAAGAAAGAAATTGTGATTAGAATCAGATTTCAATAATAGTAATGCTAATATTTAAAAATTCTTACATACATAATTTATTTATAAAGCACCTGCTGAAGACCTTTCAAAGATTAAATTAAAACAAAATGAGCCCTGGAGATGGAACAAAGTCGATACCTACAGAAATCGAAATCAATCTTGATGAAATGGAGATTCCAAAAGAAATTGGAATTAAGAATATAATTTGTATTTATTTTATCTAAATTACAATTTGCACAACTTAAGACAATGACAGTCTTTTTAAAGTACATCAACATCATATAAACAGTACTAAACAAATATTTTAACATTAATTAAAGTTAACGTTTATAATTAACATACTAATCCTTAAATCCAAACTTACTTACTAAAAGATAAGAGAAAAAGGGAGAAAGAAGGAAGAAGAGGAGAAAAAAGAAAAAAAAAATAATAAATAAATAAATAAATAAAATAAAACAAAATAAATAAAAAAAACCTCAGTTTGAAATGTAAAAAATTAAATTAAGATTAAAATAAAAAATAATATTGAAATTAAAATTGAAACTGAAATTAAAATACATAGGTATAAATTATTAAATTGCAATATAAATTAAAATACTTTGAATCGAATTCGAAACTGAAATTTTAAACTGAAACTCAAATTTAAATTGAAATAAAATTAAAATTAAAATTAAAATTAAAATTAAAATTAAAATTAAAATTAAAATTAAAATTAAAATTAAAGTTAAAATTAAAATTAAAAGTAAAATTCACATTACAGCAAAAATTAAAATTAAAACTGAACTAAAATTAAAATTAAAACGAAAATTCGAATTAAAGTTAAAAATAAAATTAAAATTCACATTAAAACAAAAATTAAAATAAAAAATTAAAACTGAACAAAAATTAAAATTAAAATTTAAATTAAAGTTAAAATTAAAATTAAAAGTAAAATTCACATTAAAGCAAAAATTAAAATTAAAACTGAACTAAAATTAAAATTAAAACGAAAATTCGAATTAAAGTTAAAAATAAAATTAAAATTCACATTAAAACAAAAATTAAAATTCACATTAAAACAAAAATTAAAATTAAAGTTAAAATTAAAATTAAAACTGAACAAAATTTAAAATTAAAACGAAAATTCGATTTAAAAAATTAAAATTAAAATTAAATTTTTATTTGGCGAAAAGCGAACAAGTTCAAAGCTACGTATTACCAGCGATGGTAGAAATGATCCCGGCTTAATCCCGAAAAGAAATCTGATGATGGAGAATTGGTTTTCTTCGAAATAGCTATCAACAATAATGTTGGGCGAGTAAAGGTGGCAAAAGAAAAGCGACAAAAAGTTCAACTGCGTACCAGGCCGTGTTTGGGTGAGTGGGTTAACGCGTCGCTAACATTTACACCTTCTCACGGTGGGTCTAAGTTCGATTCCCGGCTTGATCCCGAAAAGAAATCTGATGATGAAGAATTGGTTTTCTTCGAAATAGCTATCATTTCTACCATCGCTGGTAATACGTAGCTTTGAACTTGTTCGCTTTTCGCCAAATAAAAATTAATTAAAAATCTTCTGTGTCCACACAATAATTCAACAATTAAAATTAAAATTAAAATTTAAATTAAAATTAAGGTTAAAAAAATTAAAAATAAAATTAAAATTTTAAACTAAAATTAAAATCAGTTAAAGTTAAAATTAAAATTAAAATCCACATTAGAACTAAAATTACAATTAAAATTAAAATTAAAATATAAATTCGCATTAAAACAAAAATTAAAATTAAAACTGAAAGAAAATTCGAATTAAAATTAAAATTAAAATTAATGTTAAAAAAATTAAAAATAAAATTAAAATTTGAAACTAAAATTAAAATCAGTTAAAGTTAAAGTTAAAATTAAAATTAAAATTAAAGTTAAAAATAAAAATTAAAATTAAATAAAAAAATTAAAATTAATGTTTAAAAAATTAAAAATTAAATTGAAATTTAAAACTAAAATTAAAATCAGTTAAAGTTAAAATTAAAATTCACATTAAAACTAAAATTAAAATTAAAAATAAAATTAAAATTAAAAATAAAATTCAAATTCAAATTAAAATTAATGTTAAAAAATTAAATTAAAAATAAAATTAAAATTTGAAACTAAAATTTAAAGTTAGTTGAAATTTCAATTTAAAGGAAAATTAAAACTAAAATTAAAATTAAAATGAAATTGAATTCGAGATCTATGTATGTATGTATGTATGTATGTACATTGAAATTTAATCGAAAGCAAAATTAAGTTAAGAGCTTTCTTAAATCGTATATGCAGGCTGCGAGTTACAAAACAGCATCCGAAGCGGTAGAGTTTTACATCCGATAAAGTACCTACTACGGGATAACTCCAACTGCTCTCTCCAGCTGATCTTCTGGATATTGTTTTTTTGTCGATTTTTTTGACATTTTTATAGAAAATACCTTTTGTCTTTGACTGTACTCTGTTGCCAAACTTTTGGCTGAACAAATTACGCAGCCGCAAAAATCTGGCGCAAAACTGAAAGCCATAAAAGGCAGGAATATGTGCCTAAATATGTATGTATGTATGTATGTATAAGTGTACAAATTTATATGTGCATACATCCATATGAATCCACAAACGTTTATGTTGTTGGTACCGTTTTGAATTTCCTAGCAGCTGCATTTTAAACTGGCTTAACAATTAACGCTCTCCATCCAATTGGGCTAAAAATAGTTGTCATTTCAACCCTCCCTACTTGCAAACAATTGCTGCGCACATCAAAATCTGTTATGTACATACATACATACATATATATACATACATATGTACATAAAATCAAGCCATATTTTTTCGACAAACGCCAACGGTAAATGTTTTTTGGTGAAACACTTGAAAATCGTACTTAAAAGACGCGCATGCAGCATGTGAATAGTATTTTAAATTTGACAATGCACTAGAAGACGTAGGAAAAATATCATATAACAAAATGAAAACATATACATACATACACACATACATACATATGTATGTACATGCATATTTATCATAGCCGCAAACAAGTGCTGATTTTGTTAGAAAACATAAAATTCGGAATGCAAGATGTTTTGTACAAAAATTTGTTGAAGGAAATGGATCCCTAAATAACGTGGCAAGTCTTTGTAAGTGTATACATACATATGTACCTACATATGTATATATAATAATAATACAATGGCGCTATTATAACTCTGACGAGTTTTATGGCCGAGCTTCTCTCCCAATTCGAGGTGTGCTCCTTTTTGTTTTTCCTACTAATTGGGTGGACCTACAGTTTTATGCCGGCTCCGAACGGCGAATGCATTTTTTGTGAGAAGCTTTTTCATGGCAGAAATACTCTCGGAGGGTATGCCGCCCACTGCCGAGAGGTGACCGCTGCTCTTAAAAAACCCAATAATTGGATTTTTACTAATTAGAAAAATTTGTTTGGCTCGGACCGTGGTTTGAACCCGAGACCTCTGGCATAGCAGGCGAGCACTCTACCCACTGCACCACAGCGGTCATATGTATATATACACAGTATATAAACAACTGTTTATCTAAACATTTGTTAACATTGCTTATCTACAAAACGCGGCTGTCGAAATCCAGTCGAATCGCGTCTTAATTCATATTTCGGCTGCAGCTCCAATTTTTGGTATTTTTTTAGACCGAATTTTGGAGCCAGAACAATAAAAATATTGTATATCAAATATATACATATGTATGTATGTATGTATGTATATATAAGTACATTAGACCGTCTCGCAAACACTCTCCTGACACAAGATCTCCTGACCTACTGTCATCACACAAAGGATCGCGCTGATCTTGGCAACCACGTCACTGTTGACAGCTACAAATTTGAAACTGTTAATGACTTCATCTAGCTGGGAACCAGCATTAACAGCAAAAATAATGTCAGCACGGAAATCCAACGAAAAATCGCTCTTGCCAATAAGTTCTAGGTACTCTGGACTAACTAGGCATTTAAAAATTAAAGTGCTTTTTCGACTAACAAAAACCACGCTCTTCAAGATGCTCATTGTTCCCGTGCTCATGTACGGCGCAGAAGCGTGGACAATGTCAAAATCAGTTGCGATGACAGTTGGAGTATTCGCGAGAAAAGTTCTTCGGAAGATTTTTGGAACTTTGAAATTTAATGATAAGTAGTACGTGCATTACGTAGATCTCGACATTCTTCAGCGAATAAAGAACCAGCGGCTGCGTTGGCCAGGCCATGTCCTGTGAATGGAAGAAGGTGCTGCGACCCAGAAAGTATTTCTATCGAGACCTGCCAATTGCAGCAGAAAAGGGAGACCTCCACTGCGCTGGGAAAATCAGATACGAAGCGACTCGAACTCCCTTGCTATTTCCAATTGGCACCAGGTAGGTTAGGTTAGGTTGGCCGGATACAGCGATCTTTCACATAGACCACATATGGTCCTTAGTGTTACCAACATCGTATCGGAGGCGTTATACTAAACTCGGAATGCAAAACTTCGCAAGTTTTAGTATTTTGTGTATTTTCCGAAGAGTATTTTGTGCATTTATGAAGAGTATTTGTTGACCACTACCTAGATTCCAAAACAAGGGTGAGAGTACTGCCTTTTGTGGGGTGTCCCTATGTGCCCTCCTTGACATCGTCGAAAGGCCACACCCACCCGTCACCGTCCGACAACTCCAAAGGTGCTAGATCCTGCGCCGAATGATTGGGGGTATTTCGATCCATTCGACCCCCCAACAGCGCCGCGGCAGAGACGTTGCTAAAGGCACCCGAATAATCAAGAAAGACACCTCGATATGTTGTTTTTGTGATTCCTTATCCTGTTTATACTCCATTACGACAAAATAAATGCATTTTATGCCTTCCGCCAGGCACCTCGAACCATGACTGAGGCCGTCTCGCACCTCCCCCCCTGTCTCCAGCGTTGAGGGACCAACTCCAGGTAGCACTAAACATAAACGAGTCTGCCAAAATCTTCTAGATGGTTATCCGCCAGTTAATAAGAAGAAGAATATCAAAGCAGTTTATGTAAGCTGTATTTAACAGTAAAGGGTTAGAATAAATTACATATGCGTTGCCATCTTGCTTAACTGCCTAAAATATCTTGCAGAACATTTTCTAGCCTGAATCGTTTTTGTTTTGCCTCTGTCTTCCGTGTTCCCTCGCTTCTAAATCTCTACATTAACCTCGCACTTCCGGTTGCAAAGCGGCAAAGTTGAATGTGGGAACATCCAAAAAAAGAGAATGTTGAAATGCTTTGGGTTTTTGATCCCCAAAAATGGCCAAGATGCATGTTTCTCACTTTTTTCTTTATTTTTTTTTTTTGGGAGACAATCTGCGATCCGATCGACTTCCGTTCCCCCAAAAATAAAAACCGAAACGCTTTTTATACCATTCGCTTTGTGGCTGAATGATTCTTTTTTGCCTTTGCTTTGCCCTGGCTTTCTTTCTCACAGCAATTGCTACACATTTGAGCTGAATATCGTCACTTCTAACGTTCTCTACTCGCCTTGTGTGCCTTTTTGTTCCATTAATTCACCCCTGATCTTTATGCGTTGGCACTAGCTTTGGCTGTTATTTTGCGTTGTACATTCCCTGTAATGAAAATCTCTAGTTCCGAACTAGGTCGCTTCTAGTGCATTTTTCGACACTACTAGTGCGAGCTCAATTTCTTTTGCATGTTTTCAACTGGCGAATTTATCACGGCGATGTCCAAGGCGGTGTCAATTGTCACTCTCTGCACTACATTTTCGATAGTTCCGAACTAGTACTAAATTCTACAGTTTACACTAGTTCCTTTATTGGCACAATTTCGATAGTTCTGAACTAGAGGTTGGAAACTATCGATAGTCAGCACCATCGATAGTGTACGATAGTTTTTTGCAAACTATCGATAGTATATCGATAGTTGACGATAGTTTCGGGCAGGGCTGCACATTAACGTTAATAACGCAAAATAACGTTAATAAAAATTCAAAATAAAATGAAGCCGTAAGCCCGAAACAATTTTTTATTATTATTTTGTTTTTGATAATCAACGAAACAAAATAATTTTGATAATTTTTTTTTGATAATCAACGAAACGAAATAATTTCAATAATTTTTATTTGATATTCAACAAAACAAAATTTTTTTGTTAATTTTTATTTGATATTCAACTAAACAAAATATTTTTGTTGATATCGTTGTGCAGCCTTGGTTTCGGGTGATTTGGGAGAGTCTACGGCTACGCTCACACTGTAACCGCCTTTTGCCGTCCGGCAGCAAACACATCCATAAACACATCTGTTTTAAATGAGCTCACCCGATTTCACCCGAATGTAAACAAACTTTGCCCACCTGTCCTGGTCTTATTCTTATCACAGAGTTGTAATTATTATAAGAGAAAAAATAAAAATCAAAAAATAATTATTATTGAAAGAAATATATTTTAAAAGTCTTTCCATAATAGTTATTTCTGAGATATTTTTTTTTAAGTCGTTTTGTAATTATTATAAATGAGAAATTTTGTTTTATATCTTCAAAGACTTTTATATTGAGACAAATTTGAAAAAAGTCTTTGAGTAATTATTATCCGTAACAAATTGTTTTTTAAGTCTTCAAAGACTTTTTCATTGAGACGAATTTCAAAAATATCTTTAAGTAATTATTTTGAGTAACAAATTTATTTTTTATATCTTCGATAAAAATCTTTCATACAATTTCAAATTGGAAATTTGCTTAAATTTTGAAGTACTTATATGAAAGTTATTCTTATTTTATACTTATATGAAAGTTATTGAAAATTTTCTGACACTTTTTTGAACTTTGTCTTAATGAAAAAGTCTTTGAAGATATAAAAAACAATTTGTTACTGATAATAATTACGCAAAGACTTTTTTCAAATTTGTCTCAATATAAAAGTCTTTGAAGACTTAAAAAAAATATATTTGAAATAACTATTTTTGGAAAAATTTTTAGAATATAAGTTTCTGAATAATAATTATAGAAGATTTTTATCATTTTCATCAGGAAAAAAATATTATCAAAAGACTTTTATGATCCTGAAGAAAATTTGTAAGACTTTTTTATAATTTCAAAATGAAATAATAATTATTCTACATCTCTGTCTTACCAATACATGAAAGTAATAGATGATCCAATAAAATTTTTTCAGTACATTGTTTTGTTTTATTTATTTATTAGCCATTTATTCTTGTTCAAAAAAATTAATATATTAACCAGAGGCCATAACAATTATAACAAATAAATATAAAAATCACTTGATAACAATTATTGAGCAATGGAAAAATTTTTCCATCATCAATAAAAATTACTCAAAGATCGATATTTTTTCGATCAGATCATAATTGTTATGAGCAATTGATATTTTTTTCGATGTTCCATAACAATTTCTGGATGATGGATATTTTTTAGTTCAGCTCATAATTGTTACTAGCAATTAATATTGTTTTCGATCTTCCATAACAATTACTGGATGATGGATATTTTTTGGATCAGTTCATAATTAATTAAGACTCGACCAAATGATAGCCCTAGCCAAGCGCTTTCATTTGATACCCATTTTGCGGTGTTCGGTATTCTATATTCGTATTACGTATACATATTTATCCGCTTTTCCACAATTATGAGCAGTTATCGATAAATTTATCGAAATATATCGTAGTCCAAATAAAACCTGGGGCCATCCCCTTTCGTTTGATACCCATATTGTAGTGTAATTTTAATGTTTTTGGGCAATCACATTTTGACCGATAACTCAGTTATCGATAAATTTATCGAAATATATCGAAGTCCAAATGAAACCTGGGGTCATCCCCTTTCGTTTGATACCCATATTGTAGTGTAATTTTAATGTTTTTGGGTAATCACATTTTAAACGACCATGCGACTAGAACGCATAGTCGTATTTATCTTGCTTTGAGTACTTGCTAGTCAGCAGTTCAAACCCTGCATGGAATAGTTACCGTTTGTTTGGTGCCTAGTGGTCACATTTCAAATTTTCAATAAACTATCGATAGTTCAAACGATAGTCGAAAACCATCGATAGTGTAAACGATGTTCAGAAACCATCGATAGTGACGATAGTGCCATCGATAGTTTCCGACCACTATTCTGAACTAGCTACAAGTACCTACAAATTCTACAGTTTTACTTCCGCCGCTTAAGTGCAGCTTTTGACACACTTCATGCAAGTGGCGCGATGGCCGACTGGCTAACGCATGTGCCTTTCAATCTGAGGGGCGCGGGTTCGAATCCTGTCGGTGTCAAGGTGGATGATAATTTTTTTTAATTTTTTTTTAATAAAAATTTTTTTTTTTGTTTATTTATTTAATAAAAATTTACAATAATATTTAAAAAGTATAAAAAATTAAAAATAAAAACTAAAAAATTAAAAATAACAAGTAAGGAAGCCTAAGTTCGAGTGGAATCGAACATTAGATACTCAGCTGTATACTTTCATTGTTTGTTTGCGTTTGTTCGATATAGGGTGTATTTTATATAAAGCGAGTGCCGCATAAAGTGGGCGTAGCCACGCCCGTTTTCAACATTTTTATCAGTCATCCAACTACGCATATGAATATTATTCTTTGTGCAAAATTTCATTCCTTTATGACTTCTAGTTACAAAGAAGTCTTGTTACAAATTCCCAAAGGGTGTTCCAGAAATATCTTTGTTAAAAAGTAGGCGTGGTCATAAACCGATTTCAATAAATTTTTGCGTGTCTATTAACACAAGTTATAAAAGTGTATAAACCAAGTTTCGTCATAATATCTCAATTATTTGTCGAGTTATGGGCTCCGAAATCTCGTTGATTCCTTTGTCTGAAAAGAGGCGGTGCCACGCCCATTTTCCGAAATTTTTCTATTTTTTGTTTCCGATCTATTGTAGAACTCATGCCACAAAATTTCAATGAATTATCTTTATATTTGACAAAGATATCGCTTAAAATGTTTTTATTAGTCCACTTTATGATACACATATATAAAAGTGGGCGCGGTCGTCAACCGATTTTGGTAAAATTTTGAACATGTATTACTACAAGTAGTGAAAGTGTATAGACCAAGTTTCGTCATAATATATCGATTATTTGTCGAGTTATGGGCTCAGAAATCTCGTATATTCCTGCTTCTAAAAGGAGGCGGTGCCACGCCCATTTTCCAACATTTTTGTATTTTTTGTTTTATGTCCATAGTTGGACACCTTCCATAAAATTTCAATGATATATCTTTATATTTCACAGAGATATCGCTTAAAATGCTTTTATTAGGTCACTTTATAATACCCATATATAAAAGTGGGCGTGGTCGTCAACCGATTTAGGCAATTTTTCGTCCAAACATTTGCCTAGGTAAGTACATCACGCCTACCAAATTTCATCGATATATCTTCAACGGTTTCTGAGTTATGACTCATAAAACTTTCAATGTTTGCCCCTTAATAAGTGGGCGTGGCACCGCCCATTTTCCAAAATTTCACCATATTTCTTCATAAGGGCCTGAGCTCAATACGTGTGTGAAACTTCATCACTCTAGCTCTATTAGTGACTGAGATACAAAATTTCCGATTTTTACTATATAGGGGAGGTGGGCGTGGTCATGGTCCGATTTCGCCCATTTTCAATACCATACGTTCCTGTCTTGATACCAACTTACATTTCAAATTTCATCAAAATATCTCAATTTTTGCGCGAGTTATCGTGCTCACAGACGGACGGACGGACAGACGGACAGACATGGCTCAATCGATTTCTCTTTTCACCCTGATCATTTTGATATATATAAGTCTATATCTATCTCGATTATTTCATTCTGTTACAATCCACCGTTAGGAAATCAAAACTATAATACTCTGTGTACTAGTACAGCTGAGTATAAAAATAAAAAAAATTAAAAGTAAGCCTGAGGGATCGGAAAAGCATAATTAGGGGAACATTTCATTTCATACAAGATGAAAATAGAAAACTCTTTATATAAAACGCTTCACTAAACATCTGAGAATTGCAGAAATATCAAAGACGACGGCAATTGAACGAACGAAAAATTTTCATAGAATTTTTGTCGCTTCGAAATTGCATACAAATCAAAGTGTGTCTTATAATGGTCACTCAATTCATTCCTTCTGAACTGGTGAGTGTCTAACTACAATTGATCTAGTTCCCTTTTGACACCTTTTCGCTGGTTCGGAACTAGAAATTTTGCTCACTAGTTATTGAGTTCCCTGCAGGGTTGTTGGTTTGTTTGTTTGTATGTATGTATGTATTTCATTACTTCGTCTCCGGCGCACATGGAAATTTTATGCATTTTTTGTGCTGTTGATTTTTTTGTACGTACGTATGTATGTATGGCATATGTATGTGAATTCATTTATTTGCTGTTGTCGAGATTGTCAATTTGTATAATCTCGGCCAAGTGGCATTTTGCTCGTTCGCTCTGACGCTGACGCACCGCACGTCCTCTTGCCGGTTCGTTTGCCTGGCCTGGCTTTGTCTGATCTTTGTTGCTTCATGTACTTTTGCCTGGCCGACATTCAACTGCTGTGATATCTACGAGTACTCGCACATGATAATTTTATTACTTCTTGCTTATTTGCAGATGTGGCAGTCTGTTCTAGCTCGGTTTTAATTCAGCTGATCGTGGCAGAATCAGAATAGGAATGAAGTGCGTGTTCACTTGGTTTTAAATAGAATTTCCGTTCTCTTTTTGGCGAATGTTCATTTGTCTTCTTAATGTTTTCGTGAAATGGCTGATAGTAGGTATGTACATTAGAGTGGCCCTTAAGCCTATGGAAAAAAATTTTTTCTGCTTTTTTGAGACGTTACCCCCTGAAATGGTTTCATGTATGAAGAAAATATGCCCTGTTTAATATTTGCTCGATTGGTCAACGTTAACCCGTGCCACAGTGTGTTGAAATAATGAACCAAGTGTTATATGGTTCGGTGGACGTTTATATTGGACGAATTCTCTTATATTTTTGAATTTTAGTAGATTACAACGTTGTTATTTATTAGACTCCAAAAATAAATGATTTATAAACAAAAGATATTGATATTCTATATATTGAAGTACTGAAATGTCATGGATCCTTATTTACTCATATATGTATACAAACAATTTGAGGAAATTGAAATTTTAATGTATATTTTTCATATACTCGTACATACATACATACATATTTATATGGGAATTTTTTAAAATAAGTGCCCTCTATTAGTGTAATTGTACATTCTCGTACATGAATACATAAATAAGAAATACAATTCAGAACTTTAATTCTCTTGAAAGTCCATTGAAATCGTTTGAAGAGCAGTGTAATTTTGAGTTACTTTATTTGGGAGTTATTTCACTGCGCCGGCGTTTGCTGCTGACAATTTTGGCATTTTTTTCTATAACACACTTAATTCGCACACAGAATGAAAGACCAATATGCACATAGTAAAACCCGCAAAAAATTGCCATAGCTGTAGCTTTAACCCTCTGACACCCCCGCCAATGAGGTCCCCACATTGAGGACTCTATCATGACTAGTGCTGGACCGTCTCGATATTATATTTCTGACTTATTTTCAAACGGTAGTAACACTGACTACGCGTAAAATGACCATGATATGGACACAAACTTTCCCAATGCCGACTAGAGCTGCAAAACTATCGATGGCACTATCGATAGTATCGATAGTTTTTTTTTCGTGTCACTATCGATAGTTTTTTTCCACTATCGGTGGTTATCCCTATTCATTCTTGTAGTTTTGTCCCAAGAGAAGAATACTGAATGTTGGGGAGGAGTTGGATTTCGGTATCAAATTGGTCAAACTAATACCCGTGGTAAGGAATGTCTGTCGTAAGAGGCGACTAAAATCCACGCTTCTAACGATATACAACTTGTAGTAATTGAACCACACCTCGCTAAATGACAGCTGGTCAATTTTAAAAACTTTTAATTTTTTCCGATTTTTTAAAATTTTGATTGTTAAATTAAGTTTTTTATAAAAGCTTGTAAAAATTATGGACTAAAAACTCGGTTATACGACGCATCCGTGTATAGGGCGTCGTTTTACAACTTTTTTTTGCAAAACACTATAGACTTCTTGCGCGGCCTTAAACTTCTCATATTCAATAGTACTGCCTTTAAAATAAGAAACAATTTGCTCGCACAGCTAAATTCAATGAAGGTGCAAAACACGGTAACTCGCATGGAACATGGTGCAAGGTTTCCAATATATTAGCTGCGGAATGATTTGTATCTGACAGCAGCTTTTGTGTCTACAGTACAGCTACCCGGAATTTGAAATCCTCTGATATAAAATGACAAGCAATAGTTAAGTAATTTTGATTATTCCTTTTTTTTGCTTGGTTTTCCGACGGGGTAGGAATATGATGTATTGTGGAACGATTTTTTCACAAGGGATGACGAAAAATCGTTCCACAATACATAAGTATCTATATCTTTAGCTTAAGGGCCGTTTACTCAACCTCTGATTAACGCTAACCCTATGAGAGGGTGAAGTCACAAACAAATTTTATCTTTTGTCTATACACGGATGAGTCATCTAACCGAGTTTTTCGTCCATAAAATATCCTTTTTGTTTCACATGAAAGAAATCGCTAAAAATATGTTTTTATCAGATATCCTTGATATTACGTTAACAATTAAACGGGATAATTTAAAAAAAATAAAACTTTTCTGATTTTTACAAGTTTTTATAAAAAGCTTAATTTGAAAATCAAAACTTTCGCAAAAAATTTAAAATTTTGACATTGACCAGATGTCATTTAGCGAGGTGTGGTTCAATTACTACAAGTTGTATATTGTTAGAAGCGTAACTCCAGCGAACATAATTTTTGAATAAAGTGATAACAAAAAACACAATATTACCGTTATTTCAAAAACGTAACCATATAAAACAAGTAAGGAAGCCTAAGTTCGAGTCGAATCGAACATTAGATACTCAGCTGTATGCTTTCATAATTTGTTTGCGTTTGATGGAAACACGGTGTACTTTATATAAAGCGAGTGCTGCATAAAGTGGGCGTAGCTACGCCCATTTTCAACATTTTTACCAGTCATCCAACTAAGCATTTGAATATTATTATTTGTGCAAACTTGACTTGACTTCTAGTTACAAAGATGTCACGTTACAAATTCCCAAAGGGTGTTCCAGAAATATCTTTGTTAAATAGTAGGCGTGGCCGTCAACCGATTTCAATAAATTTTTGCGTGTCTATTAACACAAGTTATAGAAGTGTATAAACCGAGTTTCGTCATAATATCTCAATTATTTGTCGAGTTATAGGCTAAGAAATCTCGTATATTCCATCTTCTAAAAGGAGGCGGTGCCACGCCCATTTTCCAAAATTTTTGTGTTTTTTGTTTTATGTCCATAGTTGGACTCCTGCCATAAAATTTCAATGAATTATCTTTATATTTGACAGAGATATCGCTTAAAATGTTTTTACTGGGTCACTTTATAATACCCATATATAAAAGTGGGCGTGGTCGTCAGCCGATTTTGGTAATTTTTCGTCCACGTATTTGGCTAAGTAAATATATCACGCGTACCAAATTTCATCGATATATCTTTAACGGTTTCTGAGTTATGGCCTATAAAACTTTCAATATTTGCCCCTTAATAAGTGGGCGTGGGACCGCCCATTTTCCAAAATTTTTGTATTTTTTGTTTTACGTCCGTAGTTGGACTCCTACCAAAAAATTTCAATGAATTATCTTAATATTTCACAGAGATATCGCTTAAAATGTTTTTATTAGGCCCCTTTATAGTTCCCATATATAAAAGTGGGCGTGGCCGTCAGCCGATTTTGACAATTTTCCTTCAAAACATTTGTCCAAGTAAACAAATCACGCATACCAAATTTCATCGATATATCTTCAACGGTTTCTGAGTTATGACATATAAAACTTTCAATGTTTGACCCTTAATAAGTGGGCGTGGCACCGCCCATTTTCCAAAATCTCATCAAATTTCTTCAAAAGGGCCTGAGCTCAATACGTGGGTGAAGTTTCATTGCTCCAGCTATATTAGTGGCTGAGATACCAAATTTCCGATATTTTCTATATAGGAAAAGTGGGCGTGGTAATGGCCCGATTTCGCCCATTTTCAATACCAACCGTCCCAGTGTCGATACCAACTTGCATTTCAAATTTCATCAAAATATCTCAATTTTTGCGCGAGTTAGAGTGTTTACAGACGGACGGACAGACGGACGGACGAACGGACGGACGGACGGACGGACGGACGGACGGACGGACATGGCTCAATCGATTTCTCTTTTCACCCTGATCATTTTGATATATATAAGTCTATATCTATCTCGATTATTTCGTTCTGTTACAATCCACCGTTATGAAATCAAAACTATAATACTCTGTGTACTAGTACAGCTGAGTATAAAAAGAAATTGTTCTGTGCTCAGCAGGCCCATACCTATCTCCCCCATAACTGAAATTCTTCGTATTTTTTTGTTTTTTGATTTATTTAAAGCATAGTGTATTCTACATTAATGAAATGTATAAACAATGTGCCTTATGTACTAGTCAGCGCCAAAGATGCTAAACAACAAATGTACTACTTTTAGTTTTATTACTATAGCGTTTTCAAGTCAAATGAAACCTTTTTCAAATCAAGTGCAAATTTTAAATTGAAAAAGGTTCAATTTAACCAAAAAATGCTATATATAAAAGTGAAGTATTTAATTCCCATTTGTTGTTCTTTTGTTAATTAATTAATGTTATGCGTTAAAAAAAATTAAAGACTTTGAAAAGGAAAATGTAAACAAAACAATGCCTCTTTTTAAGGTTTAATTTAACCAGAAAATGCTATATACATACACAGAGAAAAAAGTACAATGGTTTTTTCAACCAACTTCTTTGTTAATGTTTTATTGGTTGATTTATTTATGTCAAAAGGAAAAAATTTAATATGTACATTTTCATTGTACCATTAACCAATATTTTGGTAACAATCAATATCAAACAGAAAGTTGGTTTCCCCAACATGTATATTTGTTATATTAACGAAAATATTGGTTAATTCATATCTAACAAAAAGTAAAAATATTTACGAAGCTTTATGGCTTCGGCTCTGTTGTTACCATCGCCTTCAACACCGTTTGTGCTTGACGAAGTTGAATGGCTGAACCCGAATTGCAGAGAGCGAGAGAGTGAGTATTTGGAATTTTCTTTGTTATTCAGTTAACATATTAACACTCTCTTATGGATCATACATAGCTGTGCTGCTACTGGCATAAAAATATAACCAACAAATTGTTTAATAGTAACAAGAAATTGGTTGAAGATTTGAACGAACATTTTATTATATCAACAAATATCATGGTTAATATAACCAAAACACTGTCTAATATATCAACAATGGTAATGGTAATATTAAATAAAATTCACATTGATTCCATTTCAAGTGTGAAATTAGTACTATTAACCAACTTTTGGTTGATTTTTCTCTCAGTGTAAGTGAAGTATCTAATTCTTATTTGATCTTTTATTTAATTATTGTTTTGCGTAAAAAATTAAAGACTTTTTGGAAATAAAACTGTAAACAAAACCATCCCTCTTTTTATTTTAGTGAAATACTCATAAAAAACTATCGATAGTATTTTTTTCGACTATCGAAACTATCGAGTGGTCCGACTATCGATGGTTTTGCAGCTCTAATGCCGACAGATACTCACTTTTGCTATGTTTGTAAAAAACTAATTTATCTCGCATATGTTAAAAAGGTATGTGTGGCATGTGCTTCAGTTAACTGACTTCACCAGTTGCACGTTTTAAAATTATTGTATTGGAAGAAAATAATATAGACTACGATTTTAAATTAATACATAATTCTTAAGTGAAATATTTGATTTGTTTGTTGTACTATGTTGCTTTATACGTAAGAACCAAAACTTAATGTCATCTACATACGTACATACATACATCTTCTACGATTCTTGCTACTCAAGAAATTGTAAAATAATAAAAGTATTTTGATTAATTTCATGCAAGTTTAAACTTGTAAACATCTCAGAGTTAGGTTTTCGGGTATACCTACGCGCACATACATAAATTTATCACGGCATAGCCAAAAGAAGCGCTAACTAAAAGTGATGTTGCCAATTTTTCAACTTCAACTGGTTGTGGCACGGGTTAGAGTTGTTCAATCGGGCCAAAATTTTCAGGGTATTATTTTTTTATGAAACAAAAACATATCAGGGGGTAACACCTGCAAATTTCCGACTTACGAAAATAAGGGCCACTCTAATGTACATATATACACATATACATACATACATACATACTAATGAAGATATGCACATAAATTGTAATAATAAATTTTCGCCCAAAATATCACTTCGTCCCACCCTAGTATACAACCATATATGTATATATGTTTGCCTATTCCTTCATTTAAATGTTAATTTATGTATTAACTTGAAGGAAAAAACCACTTCTATTTCACCACAATTCACTTCATATTGTCACTGCTGCCTTTTTTAACACGCTTTTATTAGCTTCACCTGTATGTATGTATGTATGTATGTATGTATGTATGTATGTATGTATGTATGTATGTATGTATATATGTATGTATGTATGTAACTTCATCCCATCCTAAAAGTTGTAACATCTAACTAAATTAACTAAATTATCATATCTTTCAAACATTCACTTTTATTGTGTTCTCTCTATCATAGCTGGGGAATAATGATTAGTAATCCTAATGATTACTAATCGGATTAGAAACTTTTTTTTTTAATCCTAATTGATTAATTAGGATTAGATGGCTATTCTAATCGAATACTTTTTGATTAGATTAGAACTAATCAAAAATCTAATCACGATTAGTGACGATTGGCATATCTAATCAAAACTAATCAAAACTAATCAAAAATAAAATCGATTAGATTTCTCGACTAGTTTTGATTAGATTTGATTAGATCAACTATTTTGAAATATTTGCAATCGTGAAGTTACTACAGTACAAAGAGAAATTGAATAAGCTTTCCGATGAGCTGAATCTGTCTCCTTTTACATCAAGTGATTTTCAATATTTGGAGTCGTACAAGCTGCTAATGGAGCCTATTGCCCAAACTTTGGACTTTCTCCAAGGTGAAGCCAAAGTGAAATATAGTTGTATTAATCCTGCGTTATTTTCTTTGAGTAATAAACCGCTAAAATTATCCAGAAAACCCGAAGTTTTGAGTAATGTTAGCTCAACAGCAGTACAATTAGAACATCAATTGAGAGAACGGTTTAAACCATATTTTACATTGTGTGAGTTTCTAAGACAGAGCTGTTGTGCAACTGTTGAGTGTTTGTCTTAGAAACGCACTGTTGAGTAATTCAGCTCAGCTCAACAGTTGGCAACTTTTCGCCATTTTTTCCATCAAAAATTTTATTCACTACTTCAGCTCAACATGTTGTGTAAAGCCAAACAGCTGATAAATTCATCAAGCCGTTTCTAAGACGTAACTGTTTAACTCAACTGCTACACAACTGTTGGCAACTGTTGAGCTCAACAGTTGCGGAGCAGCTTTGTCTTAGAAACTCACCCATTGGCTCCTGAGGGCTTTTTAAGAGCAGCGGTCACCTCTCGGCAGTGGGCGGCATACCCTCCGAGTGTATTTCTGCCATGAAAAAGCTTCTCACAAAAAATTCATTCGCCGTTCGGAGCCGGCATAAAACTGTAGGTCCACCCAATTAGTAAGAAAAACAAAAAGTAGCACACCTCGAATTGGGAGAGAAGCTCGGCCATAAAACTCGTCAGAGTTATAATAGCGCCATTGTATTATATATTATACTTTATGAATTAAATGACAAAAAAAAATATTTCAAAACAGTTGATCTAATCAAATTTAATCAAAACTAATCGAGAAATCCAATTGATTTTTATTTTTATTAGTTTCGATGAGTTTTGATTAGATATGCTAATCGTCGCTAATCGCCATTAGATTTTTGATTAGCTCTAATCTAATCAATTAGTAATCAAAATATAAAGAATCAAAAAAAATCTAATGATTAGATTACTTAATTTTTCTAATCGTAATGATTTCTAATTCTAATCGAAGTTCCCCAGCTATGCTCTCTATTATTTCTATTCTCCTCCGGATTCGAAACATGACATCAACAGCCCAACGGCATCATATAGTAAGACATTCAACATTATACTTTATGCTTCACTGCGGCTTTTATGTTACCTTTCTTCAAAATAGCCTCTATGAATTTCAATTCACTCCCGTATATAAGCCAATAAGTAACAAGCTTTCAGGGTACGGAAAAACTCACTCACGAACGCTCAAAAATACATTCTTCTCAAATCACAAACAAATGTTCAAAGAAAAACGTATAACCACTCAAATAACGAGCAAACTAAAGGTAAAGGCCCAATGTAGGCTAGCTTTGCTTGCTTGGCTGTGAGAAGTGTCAAAATTATTATGAGCTCTACTAAAATGTATAAAAGTTGGCCAAATGTCAGCTTTACTTCACGCGCTTGAAGCGCTGCAAAGTTTCGAATTGCCCAATTCTCTATTTGACAGCGCTTTGAAAGCTTTGACATCATTTTTGACAATTCAATTTCCAAAATGGCTGCTGATATTAGGCATTAGGTGTATTCCCTAACAGAAAATTATTACAAATTATTAAAAAATTGTAAGAAATATCACCTTTTCCCTTTTTTTACGGAAAAATTTTGCAGAAGAGGAAAAAACTCTCAAAACTTCCTCAGCACTTCGAGTCAACATTTTAGGGTTGTTTCTTAGGAAACTAGCAGCTAGCTGTCAAGTGAAATGAAAAGAGAAAAATGGAAAGAATTACGCTCACAAAGAGCAAAACGGACAGGAAATCAACGGAAAAATACTAAACATTAGCAAAAAATTATGTTAATGCTATTTTTGGCAGTTAATTGTTATTTTTTTCTAGAAAAAAACATTTCATTTTCATTATTTCTATTTTGAAAATTTAGCAAAATTCAAAAGTAATAAAATCATACATATATTAATTTATTTTTTAACAGCTGTTTCTTAATTTGGCAGCAAATAATTTCAGCTAGTGAAAATTTCACTAGCTGAAATTTGGAGCTTTCTATAATTGTTACTCTCACGCTTTGGATATCATTCTGCTAATTTTTTGATTCAAGAAACAATTTGCTAGCACAAAATTGGACAATTATTCATACCTATAGCTAATAAGAAACAAAACTTTTGTTTTATTTCTTTGGATTGCCAATTCAGCTAATTAATATGACAGCGTTCAAAGCTACCATTGGGCTATAGAAGCTTTCAAAGTAAAGCAAAGCAAACTGAAGCAAACAAAGCCAGAAAAGCAAGCGTGCATTGGGCCTTTACCTTAACGCACAACAGCCAGCGATCGCTCATAGCGATGGCGATAAACTCAATGCATAAATTCACTCAAAAATGAAGCTTGTAGCTTTCTGTTTTGGGTTTGTTGTATTTGCAATGAAATCAGCCGCATGTAATACATATGTACGTATGCAAAGCAAGAACTGGTTTTGTTTGTAATTCATTTAATAGTAAGTGCTGAATCAACGAAAAGGAACCCTAATTCTATAATTGCATTTCACGTTTGGAAAGCAATTGTTATACAATGTTTTGTAAACGTGAGGTGAAAAAAATTTCTCTAAAAGAAAAAAAAAAAAAACCCGCGTGTAGCATAGTACACGTGATAGAAGTTAACTTCTTACATCTTGTTCAATATTTGAAATAATTGTGTTTTTAATTTATATTGGCTCGAAAGCAACAAGTAACAAGTTTCATATACATATCATATGAGAAGCGAATTTGAAAATACATCCCTGAAAAAATGCGATTAATCCGGGACGTGTCCGGGATCAATCGGAAGGGAGAATGCGACTAATACAATTTTACATCCCTTTATATGGAGCGAATTGATCGCATTTGCATGTCCTATGAAGAGACTAATTGTTCAACTTGTATACCCGATCGGGCACAAATGTAGATCAATCTCTTTTATCTCGAATGGGTACAAATGTAGATTAATCGCTTTCATCCAAAGTTGTAAGCCAAGGCTATTTTTTATGAAAATGTATAAAAATTATAAATTGTTATATATATTAGAAGAGTTTATTTGATTAGATTTCATCTTGTAGTGAAATCTTTTAAAAAAAATTAAGTATTTTCTCCAAATATTTATTATTTTGAGAATGCATTATGCGAGTGTAAAAGATATGTGAGGAATTTTTCAAAGTTGCTAGCCAAGGCTATTTTTTATAACAATCTTTAAAAATGATAAATGTTCATGCCTATTTAAATAAAGATTATACAATAAGTTTTACTTTTGTAAAGAAATCTATTCAATAAATTAAAATATTTTACACTGAGAGAAAAAAAATATATGGAGGGGTCAAAGAAATTGTTTACCTATTTTGAACACTACTTTCTTTGTTTTGAGTAAATTTTCCTTAAAACATGTTAAAAGGTTTATAAAATATTGTTGTTACATGCGTTACCATGGTTTCATATACTTGTTTTGAAAAAATTAATACATTAAAATAATGAAAAATTCTTTAAGCGCCATTCCATTCCCAACTTTCCTTGTTTTGAAGACTTGATTTCTTTAATTTTGAGAAATTAAATTCCCATACAAATCCCCATGGCAACGAATTTGTTTGAATGTTTTTTTATGTTTTTTCCACATTTTTGAGAAAATTTACACAAAACAAAGAAAATTTTGTATTGGGACGCGTGTTCAAAATAAGGAAAATTATGTCTTTGATCGAGAGAAATTTTTTTTTTGAGTGTAAATAGTCAGTTTTGAGTTTATAATCGTAATTGATTTTTCAATGGATATTTTTGGTAAAATTTTGTCAAAATTACACCGGTCGACAAGTTTTTGTTACAGAAATAAAATTCTACTTTTCTAAAGGATTTCGGTGCGCTGAATCCGAATATGAAGTCCTATTTTCTGTAATACGTACAGTTTTTTAGATATTCATGCCCAAAGAGGCGAAAAACACGTTTTTTGGCTATATTCACTCCTCAATATCTTTTAAATTACATACTTATTTTAAAAATTGATTAAAGCTATTGAAAACGCTGACATTTCTCTTGAAGAACCCGTTTTAATATTTCAGATATCTTTCTTGTGACTTGCAATATTGCATATTAAGCTTCATTAGTTTTGCAATATTTTCTCCATACAAATTTAATTAAAAATTTTGAAGCACGCTTTTAGGCAGTTTATTATATTATAGACGTATGTGTCTTCGTAAAAAAAATTGTTCTGCTGAGCAACTACAAAATTTGATTGCGCCTATAACATGCTACAAATGCTGAAGTTGTTTTCGACGAAAAATACCTTATTGTGCAAAAACATATATTACTATATACCTAAATTAGATATCCGAAAAATTAAAACGTTGTCTTCAAGAGAAATGGCCGAACTTTCAATAGCTTTAATCAATTTTTAAAATAAGTAATTTAAAAGATATTGAGGATTGAATATAGGCAAAAACGTGTTTTTCGCCTCTTTGGGCATGAATATCTAAAAAACTGTACATATTACAGAAAATATTACTTCAGATTCGGATTCAGCGCACCGAAATCCTTTAGAAAAGTGGAATTTTATTTCTGTAACAAAAATTTGTTGAAATTTTGTCGACCAGTGTTATTATTCATCATTGTTATTAAAAGAAAGCGTGTTCAATTAGTTTTACCTATTGTTTTTTTTTTAATACATACATACATTGAATATTTTTGTAAAATTTCTACATATAATCAATCTAGATTTTTACCCGTTCGGGAACAATCGGGCACTAATTGTGGACCGATTGTTCCGGAAAGAAATCAATCCGGGACAAATCTACGTATATCGGGATTAATCGCACATTTTTTGCAGGGATATTACAATGAAAACTGTCGCATGTACATACATACATGTGGTTGTGTGTTTTTGTTTGTACAAATTCTATTTATAGAAAAGGCAATGCTTGTTCTTGTTATTAGATTTTGTTTATCGGCAAGCTCATCCGATTGGTTTTTATATTGGTTGTTTGGTAGTTTTTATTTTAATAATTAACTAGTATCTATGTAATCCCCGATATTCGGGTGGCACTTTTATTTAATAAAAAATTATAAAGAAAATTATTTAATAGAAAAATAAATAATAGCTTAAAAAAACTAAAAAACACGCTTTAATCTTAAAAATCGTACTAAAAATTGAGAAATAATTTAATTAGAAACAAAATGATGAACGAAAATAAAGGTATTTAAGGAAAAGCGTCGGGTGGTGCTCAGTATGTCAAAAAATATTTAAGATCGCTGTTTTTAACTAATATTTTTATTTTGACTTTTTTGAGATTTCATATAACGTACTCTTTAATTTCGCAACTAGGTATGTATATTTTTGTACTAGTTGTACGAATCGAATATTTTCATATTCAAATATTATTGAGCACCCCCACGCTTTTCCTTAAATACATATATTTTCGTTCATCATTTTGTTTCTAATTAAATTATTTCTCAATTTTTAGTACGATTTTTAAGATTAAAGCGTGTTTTTTAGTTTTTTTAAGCTATTATTTATTTTTAACTTTTTAGTGAAAATTTTCATTAAAGGATGTTTTATGCGGACGCCAAAATAAAAGTAAAAAGAAGTCTGATGAAGGGATGTGGTGATCTCCGAAATAGATCTACATACATATGTATGTATTTATAACTTCTACCAAAAATATTAATTTTTCACATACATTTTTTCCTTATAAAAAAAAAAAACATTGGTCATAAGAGCTCAAAAATGAAGCCTAAACGAAAAAATATCAACTAATATGTACTATGTGTATCGAAGCAAAACTATTTCAGTTTTTAATCGGAGATATGCTCTTCTTTATTTGCCTGTGCATATTCACAATGAACAGTCAGCGCTCCAAAATATTCTCATTGTCCTATAATCACTTCCATATTTTTCTTGTATACCAAAAATAGTAAACAACTTCTTGAAAACAAAAATTGCCAAACAGATGTGAAAGTTACCAAGAAACCAACAGCGAAAAATAACCAATTTTGGTAATTACCAAGTTCGGCAACCGTGCTATAAATAGAATTTGAACCAGGGTTTGAAATTGCTTAGCTACTTTTGCTGCATTTGCTTTTGCTTTGCTTTTGCTAATGAAAAGTAAATTAGCAAACTCGGCCAGCCGAGTAAAAAACGAGAACACGATTCATTCGCTTCAGTTTTCAGCTGAGCCGTGTTTGCTTGTATAGTTAAGCAAAAGCAAAGCAACGCGATTTGGAGGATTTCATTTTACTTCCAGCAATTAGTTGTCTTTGCATTTTTTCTGCTTTTGCTTATTGCATCCTGTTAACGTTACCAGAGTTGAGTGATGGTGAATTACAGATTTGAGAGAAAAGTTGAAAAAATTAGCAGCGCGCTGTAGAATGGAATGTTACTTTACATTTGTGCACATCTGCTGATATTCTTAGTTTTATTCACATACACCGATTTCATCAATGCACCAAATTCCTAAAACAGCAAAGTAATTTTAAAATTTTCTTATCGAATTTCAATTATAAATAAATTTAAGAATTAAAAAAAATCAATTTAAATTAGTTTCAATTTGAATTTTCTGGGACTCGAACCTGCGCCTCTATGTGCATATCTTTCTGTATTAAAAAATTATAATTCAATAGATGCTTTTGTGTACACAACAATTTTTTGATATGTTTGGGGGACAGTAGGATTTTCGTTGATCAGTCATCAGAGTCTAGCAGCTGCTGTGCCCCGATACACCAAGATGAATGGTGAGGGTTTTGAAGCAGCCACCAATTTATTATTGCTCAATAGATGTACATATGTATGTACATATGTACATATCGTCGTACCATACGAAAACTAACATCAGATTTTTTGTGGCTGACGAGAAGTAAAAAGTTCAAGTTTTGGCCGACGAAAAGTAATAAAATCGAGTTTTGGCTGACGAAAAGTAATAAAATCAACTTTTGGCTGACGAAAACTATCAATTTCGTATAAACAACAATTTTAATGTATAAACAGTATATAATTACTGATACTTTTCGTCAGCCAAAAGTCGATTTTATTACTTTTCGTCAGCCAAAACTCGATTGTATTACTTTTCGTCGGCCAAAAGTTAAATGTTCTACTTTTCGTACAGAATTTTTTTATTGATAGCTTTCGCCAGAAATTTTAAATATGTTAGTTTTCGTATGGTACGACGATATGTATTGATGTATCATCTATTTGTTCAGAGAGGGTGACAATTAAATTTCATTGGCATAGGTATAGAGATGGTTGATCGTTGCTCATCAACGAGGTTGATGGGTTGGCCATCAACAAGATGAAATGGACAACAAAATGTTTTTACATTTTCAAAATTTCGAAATTTTTAAAATAATTAAAAAATCGATGTGGAAATTGTAAAAATACTCACCGGTTGTAGCAAACTGTGCATTGTTGTATGGTTTTTAATACAGAAAATGCATTGATGCGCAGGTTCGAGTCCCAGTACAGTCAAATTGAAATTAATTTTAATTGATTTTTTTTTTAATTTTTAATTTATTTATAATTCAAATTCGATAAGAAAATAGTTAAAACACCAGCGGTTTTGGGAAATTAGTGCATCGATGGAATTGGTGTATGGGAGGAATAATGACCCATATCAGCAGATGTGCAGAAATTTAATATAACATTCCTTTCTACAGACGAACTCGCTCTACTTCTGTTATTTTAACAGCCAGCTGTGTTGAATTAAAATTTTTTATTCACCAGATGCACTAACAGAATTTTGTTGGGTCTCTGGCTTCCACGATTATTCGTAGTTGCAACTTCTCTGTTCATCTACGTTCTCTGTTATTGGCTTGCATACGGGAGTGAATTGAATGAAATTCATAGAGGCTATTTTGAAGAGAGGTAACATAAAAGCCACAATGAAGCATAGAGTATAATGTTGAATCTCATTATATGATGTTGGTGAATAGAAATAATAGAGGAGAGAACACAATAAAATTAAAGTGAGAATGTTTCAAAAAAATAATAATTGAGTTAAACGTTTGCAACTTTTAGGATGGGATGAAGTTACATACATACATACATACATACATACATACATACATACAGGTGAAGCTAATAAAAGCGTGTTAAAAAGGAACAAAAATCGGCTCGACCTGGACTTGAACCACCTTCACTTAAATTGAAAGCCAAGCATCTTACAGCTGAGCTACTGCGCTAGTTACGCGAGTTGTGTCAAACGGTGTACTTTAACTTCTGCTTGTGTTATTAACATTCTCACCGCGCTTATTTCACCACAGCGCTGTTATGTACTTATACGTATATGTACATACGTGAATGAGTTGTAATTGTTAGTTCAGTTTAAGTGCAGCTTTTGACATACCCAACGCAGGTGGTGTGATGGCGCAGCGGAAGAGTGTCGGGTCTGGAAGCGAGGGGTTTTAGGTTCTCGAACCACGCGTTATCAAGGTTGATTTTTTTTTAAATTAAAAATCAGCTAAAATGGCTGCTCTTTCCGGGGCCAACTTCCGTTGCATCAAATTTCAAATTTCACTCTCCATAAAAACTCTGTATCGCCGCCTAAGAGTTAACTTCAAAAAATGCGCCACTCGGGACTCGAACCTGAGCTCCTTGGTCCGTAGGCAGCATACCTCACCATTACGCTACAATCGCATTCAGAATTGTGTTGTCTAAATTCGAATTTATTCAATCAGGTTTCTTTTTTTTGTTCTTTTCAAATGCTAACGCTCAAATGCTTTACCTCAACTTGGGTATGTTCAGAAACACAGCACAAAACGCAACAGCGGCAGTATATATACATATTTTGATGATTGTGATGAGCGACGCTTGATGAAAAATTTGCGTTAATGAACGCTCTGCTGTACTACAAAAGCAAATTGCGCTTCAAACTGAGTTTCTGAACAAAGCCCTCCTCTTCACCTTCTGATTGTAAAACATAACAAAACGTTTGGGAAATTTTGTATTTCCAAACTAGTTTGGAAAACCTTGAATAAAAGGGGTTGGAAATTATTGCATAATAAGCTAGTTTACTTCACTGCATATTGGGATTTTTGCTAGAAGTTATAAATACATATGTATGTAGATCTATTTCGGAGAACACCACATCCCATCAGACTTCTTTTTATACTCAGCTGTACTAGTACACAGAGTATTATAATTTTGATTTCATAACGGTGGATTGTAACATAATGAAATAATCGAGATAGATATGGACTTATATATATCAAAATGATCAGGGTGAAAAGAGAAATCGATTGAGCCATGTCCGTCCGTCCGTCCGTCCGTCCGTCCGTCCGTCCGTCCGTCCGTCCGTCCGTCCGTACGCACGATAACTCGCGTAAAAATTGAGATATTTTGATGAAATTTGAAATGCAAGTTGGTATCGAGACTGGGACGGTTGGTATTGAAAATGGGCGAAATCGGACCATGACCACGCCCACTTTTCCTATATAGAAAAAATCGGATATTTGGTATCTCAGCCACTACTATAGCTAGAGTGATAAAATTTTACCCACGTATTGAGCTCAGGGCCTTATGAAGAAATTTGATGAAGTTTTGGAAAATGGGCGGTGCCACGCCCACTTATTAAGGGGCAAACATTGAAAGTTTTATATGTCATTACTCAGCAACCGTTGAAGATATATCGATGAAATTTGGTATCCGTAATTTGCTTACTTAGACAAATGTTTTGACGAAAAATTATCAAAATCGGTGGACGGCCACGCCCACTTTTATATATGGGAACTATAAAGGGGCCTAATAAAAACATTTTAAGCGATATCTCTGTCAAATATAAAGATCTATCACTGAAATTTTGTGGTAGGAGTCCAACTACGGACATAAAACAAAAAATACAAAAATTTTTGAAAATGGGCGGTGCCACGCCCACTTATTAAGGGTCAAACATTGAAAGTTTTATATGTCATAACTCAGAAACCGTTAAAGATATATCGATGAAATTTGGTACGCGTAATATATTTACTTAGCCAAATGTGTGGACGAAAAATTATCAAAATCGGTGGACGGCCACGCCCACTTTTATATATGGGAACTATAAAGGGGCCTAATAAAAACATTTTAAGCGATATCTCTGTCAAATATAAAGATCTATCACTAAAATTTTGTGGCAGGAGTCCAAAGACGGACATAAAACAAAAAGTACAAAAATTTTGGAAAATGGGCGGTGCCACGCCCACTTATTAAGGGTCAAACATTGAAAGTTTTATATGTCATAACTCAGAAACCGTTGAAGATATATCGATGAAATTTGATATGCGTAATTTTCTTACTTAGGCAAATGTTTTTGCGAAAAATTATCAAAATCGGTTGACGGCCACGCCCACTTTTATATATGGGAACTATAAAGGGGCCTAATAAAAACATTTTAAGCGATATCTCTGTCAAATATAAAGATCTATCACTGAAATTTTGTGGCAGGAGTCCAACTAGGGACATAAAACAAAAAATATAAAAATTTTGGAAAATGGGCGGTGCCACGCCCACTTATTAAGGGGCAAATATTGAAAGTTTTATAAGCCATAACTCAGAACCGTTAAAGATATATCGATGAAATTTGGTACGCGTGATATATTTGCTTAGCCAAATGTGTGGACGAAAGATTACCAAAATCGGTTGACGACCACGCCCACTTTTATATATGGGTATTATAAAGTGACCTTATAAAAACATTTTAAGCGATATCTCTGTCAAATATAAAGATCTATCACTGAAATTTTGTGACATGAGTTCTACAATAGACCGGAAACAAAAAATAAAAAAAGTTTATAAAATGGGCGTGGCACCGCCTCTTTTTATACAAAGAAATCTACGAGCCTATTACTCGACAAATAACTGAGATATTATGACGAAACTTGGTTTATACACTTTTATAACTTGTGTTAATAGACACGCAAAAATGTATTGAAATCGGTTTATGACCACGCCTACTTTTTAACAAAGATATTTCTGGAACACCCTTTTGGAATTTGTAACGTGAAGCCTTTGTAACTAAAAGTCATAGAGGGATGCAATTTTGCACTAACAATAATATTTATATGCTTATTTGGATGATTGATACAAAGTTTGAAAATGGGCGTGGCTGCGCCCTGTTTATGCAGCACTCGTTTCATATAAAATACACCCTATATCGAACAAACGCAAACAAACAATGAAAGCATACAGCTGAGTATCTAATGTTCGATTCCACTCGAACTTAGGCTTCCTTACTTGTTACTTTTATTCTTGTGTCCGCATAAAACATCCTTTAATGAAAAATTTCACTAAAAAGTTAAAAATAAATAATAGCTAAAAAAAAACTAAAAAACACGCTTTAATCTTAAAAATCGTACTAAAAATTGAGAAATAATTTAATTAGAAACAAAATGATGAACGAAAATATAAGTATTTAAGGAAAAGCGTGGGGGTGCTCAATAATATTTGAACATGAAAATATTCGATTCGTACAACTAGTGCAAAAATATACCTAGTTGCGAACTTAAAGAGTACGAAATATGAAATCTCGAAAAAGTCAAAACAAAATTATTAGTAAAAAAACACCGATTTTAAATATTTTTTGACATACTGAGCACCCTGAGCCTATTATTTATTATATGGACACTTTCTGTTATTCACTTAAGTTATGTGTTGCCGATTTTGCTATGCTATTGTTGTTGCTTTTGTTATTTACGGCTATTCTTTTACTGCCCTTTTCCGTTGCTTTTGTGCTATCGTAATTTAGCCTGTTATCAACCAGAGACGCAAATAGTTTTACATGTACTACGTCTGACAGTATGTTTATGTATATTTCCGGTGGCTCTTATTAAATTCCGGCCGCATTTAGGCAACTGTGATTTTCCATTAATTCATTCAAGTTATGAATTTGAAGTAAATCTGCCGACAAGATATGTACATACATACGAGTATGTTCGTATGTAAGTTTGTAGATAAATTAGTGTCCATGTACTTATGGATGTATGAAGATACACATGTACCTATAATGTTTTGAGTTTACTAAATTATGCCCGCACCAGTGGCGTGACTAAATTAACTACGCAATTGTTGTGAGAGGAGTTAATTAAATTTGTACTAAAGTAGATATGTATGTATACACATACATATATTTCTACCTACACACATTTCGTCGTACCATCCCTGTAAAAAAATGTGCGATCAATCCCGAAAGAGATTTGTCCTCGATTGATCTCTTTCGAGAACAATCGGTCCACAATTAGTCCCCAATTGTTCCCGTACGGGTATAAATGTAGACTAATTGTAGACCAATTGTTCCCGAACGGGTATAAATGTAGACTAATTGTAGACCAATTGTTCCCTAACGGGTATAAATGTAGATTAATCTCTTTCATCCCGAACGGGTCTAAATGTAGATTAATCGCTTTCATTCCGAACGGGTACAAATCTAGATTCCTTAAATGTAGAAATTTTACAAAAATGTGCAATGTATTTAAAAAATTGTAGAACAACCGGTAAAACGAATTGAACACCCTTTCTTTTAATACCAATGATGAATAATAATTTTAACAAAATGTTGCCTAAAAAATCCTATGAAAAAAACCTTTACATTACAATTACAATTTTTTTATTTATTTATTGAGATTTTTTTTTTTTTCAAAAGTAAAACATTATATAATCTTTATTTATATATGCATGAACATTTCCAATTTTTTAAAGATTGTTATTAAAAATTGCCTTGGCGAACAGCTTGGAAAAATCTACATTTGTACCCGTTCGTGCTGGAAGCGATTGATCTACATTTGTACCCGTTGGGGATGAAAGCGATTAATCTACATTTGTACCCGTTGGGGATGAAAGCGATTAATCTACATTTGTACCCGTTCGGGATGTAAGCTATTGATCTACATTTGTACCCGTTCGGGATGAAAGCGATTGATCTACATTTGTACCCGTTTGGGATGAAAGCGATTGATCTACATTGGTACCCGTTCGGGTATACAAGTTGAACAATTAGTCTCTTCATAGGACATGCTCGAACAAATGCGACCAATTCACTCCATATAAAGGGATGTAAAATTGTGGCCGCTGTGGTGCAGTGGGTAGAGTGCTCGCCTGCTATGCCAGAGGTCTCGGGTTCAAACCACGGTCCGAGCAAAACACCAAAAAATTTTTCTAATTAGT
The DNA here is from genome assembly GCA_960531455.1 of Urophora cardui. Taxonomy (NCBI): domain Eukaryota; kingdom Metazoa; phylum Arthropoda; class Insecta; order Diptera; family Tephritidae; genus Urophora; species Urophora cardui. The sequence continues at coordinate 111,732,997 of OY482673.1, read as the reverse complement.
AAAAATCCAATTATTGGGTTTTTTAAGAGCAGCGGTCACCTCTCGGCAGTGGACGGCATACCCTCCGAGAGTATTTCTGCCATGAAAAAGCTTCTCACAAAAAAAAAAATGCATTCGCCGTTCGGAGCCGGCATAAAACTGTAGGTCCACCCAAAAAGGAGCACACCTCAAATTGGGAGAGAAGCTCGGCCATAAAACTCGTCAGAGTTATAACAGCGCCATTGTATTATATTATATAAAATTGTATTAGTCGCATACTCCCTTGCGATGATCCCGGACATGTCCCGGATTAATCGCATTTTTTGCAGGGATACGAAAACTCGCACTCTCAAAAGAAATTCTATGAAAGAAACTTTAAAAGTGCTAGTGCTAGTTCGTATGGTACGTAAATTAGATGCATTTTTTTTTTGTATGAGATTCTTTAAACCTTCTCATATCCTCCCCCCAGCACCGGAATATGCAAATAGAATGTATTAGAGTAAGTAAACTGAAGAAAACTTTCACTTTTCCAAAAACTGGATGGAGCTACACCAAAAACCGCGCAAATTCCCAGAATTTCAAGGTATGTTTAGATTTATGTATGAAAAAAGTTAGGATTTTGCGCAAGAAAAAAAAAATTGATATCTACTCATACATAGAATTAACCACTAAAGCGAATGGTGTATTCAGTTTTTTGGTACACTCCCCAGGGAAGGTAATATCGCGGCCTAAAGTGGTAATTTTCTTTTTTTTTTTTCTTATGAATCTTCAATTTCTTGCCTTATACTCTTCCCGAAGTCGGAAATTATTTTTCAACTAAATCACACGGTAGGATGCATTATTTAATGCGCTTTCCATAAATGTATAGCTATTAAAAATCGAATAATATTTGGATGAGTTCATCAAGTTCAAGTGAAGTAAGGTTGAGTATAAAAGGGCTGACATGATTTAAAATTTCTAAAAATGTTTTACAATTTTGCTCTTGAAGGCGGTTTTTGGGTTATTAGTGATTGTTTTATGCGGTTGGATAACTCCACAAATGAAAAAAAAATCGACAGATCGAGACCGTGGATAGTGAAAAAACACGTGGACATGGGCAATATTGGTATCCAATTAAAGGTCTTGCATATGAAACCGATTATATCGATTCTTCCAAACAATACTGTACTAAGTCGACTTAGTACGTTTTCCCGTTTTTGGCGTTTTCAAGTAGAGCGTGTCTTAATTTAGATGCTGTCTAATTTTGGTATCAATCGGACAATCCAATCAAAAGTTATAAGCAAAAGTGTACATATAATACAACTCGAGATTTTTACAGAATAAAAACTTTGAGAGCTTGCCATGAAAAACAACGTAGCAAGGTTTTATTTTTTCTTACGGTTTTATATAAAGCGTACCCTAACTTTGATATTGTCGAGTTTTGGTATTGATCGTTCAATCCAAACAGAAGTTATAAGTGAAAATATACTTAGCATACAACTGAAGTTTCATATCGAGTTTAAACTTTGAGAGCTTCTGCTGCAAAACACAGTTTTCAGACTTAGTACAGTTTTGTTTGGAAGCGTCGATATGTCATTTTCTTAGCCAATTTCCTATATACTGGGCGATGAGTGGTCCAGAATGACTACAGAATATTTCAAAGAATAGCGGCGACATTTGAGTCTAATTTTTGACTTATATATGCCGAAACGGTGGACACAGGAAAATGGAATGGCTTCACGTTGAAGTCCTAGGTAAAATCTTTATTTTGATACCCATATTGCCCGCAAATGTTTAGGCGCCATCCGGCTACATTTTTTGTCCGTTATCCACAGTCTCGACCTTTCTATTTTTTTTTTTCGCATGTGGAGTTGTCCATCCACAGAAAACTATCACTAATAACCCAAAAAACCGCCTTCAAGAGAAAAATTGTTAAAAAATTTAAGAAATTTTATAAATTATATCATTTTTTTCTTGTGCAATTTTTCATACATAAATCTAAACATACCTTGAAACTCTGGGAATTTGCGCAGTTTTTGGTGTAGCTCCATCCAGTTTTTGGAAAAGTGAATTTTTTTTCAGTTTACTTACTCCAAAACACCCTATTTTCATATTTCGGTGCCGGAGGGAGGATTTAAAAAAAACGCATCTAATGTACATGTCCGGATCGGAGGTGGTTAAGGGGTGTCGCCCAGGGTCAAAGTTCAGAAAACTCTGGAGATACAAAAAATGTAATTAATTTTTTTTTATATAATTCCCGAAATCGATAGTTCTGAACTCAAAGATATCTATATATATAAAATTTAATATAAATTTTGGTCCCGATCGAAGACATTTAAGGGCTGTCGCATAGGAGTCAAAGTTCAGACCAATGTAAGGACCAAACAAGTTCTTAACATTTTTTATACCTAATGGCCAAAATCGATAGTCCTGTACTTCGAAAAACTTATGCAGATTTCATAATGAACGGTATGAGCTTAACGCAGCATTTATATTAGGCTGCCTCGCCTTATAAGAACCAAAAAGAGAGTCCACCGTACCCCACCCCATATGATGTCTTTTTGGAAAACATTTCGGGAAAAAATTATATTTTTATTTTGGACGCCGCTAGATGTCGCTAGATGTTGCTAAAATCCTTGTTTTAATATCTCGGTATTTATGGTCCGATCTCTAAGTCTGAGACACCCATGTATTGGGCTTGAGAGGAGGGTTTCTATTATGTATATAATCGTATTAACCCTATATGCGCCATTGGGGTCACTACCGCCAAGTACTTTGTTTGTAATGTATCTTTTTTTGCTTGCACGTTAAGCATCGTCAATAACCATTAATCCAGACCTGTTAAATTCCGATTAAAATTAATAATGATTAATTTTTTTGGATTTTTTAATTTTAATGATTATTTTAATTGTCTTACATTAAGCGGACAATTAATAATCGAATAATTAAAAAAATTGTAAAAAAAATCATGATTACTAACCATTAAAAAAATAATCGGAAATAATCATATAATCACATAATTTTTTTTAATCGCATGATTATTTTTAATTGCCCAATTATTTTTAATTGTTTGATTATTTTTAATTGCCAAAATTTTTTTAATTGTATGATTATTTTTAATTGCTCGATTATTTTCAATTGTGCGATTATTTTCTTTAATATGATTATTTTAAATTATTTTTGAAAATAGGTATGTGTAGGTATGTACATATATACATGTATGTGTGTTTGTATGTGTGCATGAATGTGTGTATGTATGTATGCATGTGCACATGTATGTATGTGTATACATATATATATATATATTTTTTTTAACGAGGAGGAAGCATCGAAAGCCTTTACCCTTTCAGTGCGGGACTCTAACCGCACTAAACGTTCTACTGTCATCGTGCCGAATTCCCCGGTACTGCCGTCAGGTTACCATCGGGTGGTGGGTTGAGCACCAGGCTCGAAAGTCCGTAATGGTCGCGTTATTGCCCTCAGTCTGCCTTAAAAGCCTTCACCCATTATTTTTTTCAAAAGTGGTCACTGTTACGTGGTCTGCGGAGGCCAAAGCTCCGTACCACGCGCAATGACGGATACAGGAGGCCGAGCTCCTGTACTTACGTATCCGTTCCACTTGAGGTGCCTATGATTAGAGGGATACAATTAGTGCTAATTTAGTCGCCACTGCCTCGCTGTATTCTCTCTAGGCTTCTTAGTGTTTTCATGGTGTGTGCTATTACATCACTCGCTGCAGTCCATTTTGGCTTGCTTTCTAGCATATGCTTCACGAACGACTCAGGTGTATAGTCTCCTCCAAATATTCTACGGAACTTGTTTCTAGATTCGTAAAATCTTGCACACTCAAAGAATACGTGGTATGCATCGTCTATTGCTTGCCTCCCGCAGTGATCGCACGTTAGGTTCGACTCGTGCTTAAAGCGAAAGAGATGGGCCTTGAAACAACCGTGTAGAGATAGGAACTGCGTCAGCAGTATAGACTGGCAATTACTAGTGCGGCCTCATCCGATACGGGTTTAAATGCACAGCATACTCTCAGCACATGTATGTGTGCACGTGCATATGGATGTATGAATATATGTATGTATGTTTTGTTCACAAACAAATTTGAAAAGAAACAAAAAATTAAAAATAATTAATCGATTAATTAATTAATCATGCAATTAAAAAAATCATAGATAATTTGAAATAATCATATAATTGTATTAATCATGCAATTAAAAAAAATCAAAAATAATTGAAAATAATCAAGTAATTGCGTTAATCATGCAATTAAAAATAATTGAAAATAATCTAAATAATTGTGCAATTAAAAATAATTAATCGATTAATTATTTTTTTTATATAATTTAATTAACTTTTAATCATTAAAAAGGTGAAAATAATCGTAATTAATCATTAAATAGTTACAACAACAAAACATGCTTTAATTAATAATCATTAAAATTTTTAATCATTAAATAACAGATCTGCATTAATCTGTTGTTAAAGAACCCGCTTCTGTAGAACCTGAAAAAAAATATGGGTCAGAATTTTTCAAATCAGCACAAAAAATTTTTTTGTCTTTGATTTTTATGATTCGCGTCTTAATCGATAGCTCTCCGTGTCAAGAATTAGTTCCCGAAATATGTTTGCAAAATGAACATTTTTGCAATAGTTATTCGCCAAGAAAGTTTTACATCAACTTCTTTAAAAAAAATTATTGTTAATCGACGGTACAATTAAATTTAACGCGAACTAAGCCAAATGTTAGGTAATTATGTATATTTTAAAATAGTTTTTGAAAAAAATTAAAAAAAAATGTCTGTATCCTTTTTAAGGATAATTGGTGTTATCAATGTTCTCCGCCTATGAAAAATTCGGAAAAAATATTGTAGATGTAATGATGTATCATAAGCTGAATTCCGAAGAAAAAAAGATGGGGACTCTTACCGTTTAAATGCAAAATGCGATTGAACGATTCCCCTCTTCAGCTTAGTAACATTACACTACTCTAAAATTATTAATTTGAAATAATTCCAAGAGATTCAGGTATAGGGGAGTTGGTCCGGTCTTCCTGATCTCAAAAATTGTTTTCTTTATATTTTGTATGGTTAGTTTTCGAGATAACGGTAAATTTTTGCAGTTTTGGGTATCACTACATTCAAACCTATTTTTCGCTAAGGTTGCAAGTGCGATAACCGCAAGCAGTACCTTGTTAGAAACATAATTAAAATACGCTTCTAACGACATGCAACTTGCAGTGATTGAACAAACCCTTGCTCGTCAAAATCAGAATTTTGTTATATTTTCTGATTCATTTTTTTATTCAAATATTTATCGTTTTTATAAAAAGGATTATGCACAGTATACACAGTAGATTCTCTACATTACAAAGTTTTGACAACGGTTGTTATGAACGAGTGGTACGATCGAGTTCCAACTATGGTCACAGTTGATAGTAAGTCGATCGTAAAAGGATAAATAAAAAAAGTGAGCCAGAAAATGTAAAAAAGTGGTAGGTAATTAAATGCTCACTAGAGGAGCATAAATCGAAAAGAATGCTTTAAGCACTCGTTTCTAGTAAACCATGACCTTAGTTGGAACTCGATCGTACCACTCGTTCATAACAACCGTTGCCAAAACTTTGTAATGTAGAGAATCTACTGTGTATACTGTGCATAATCCTTTTTATAAAAACGATAAATATTTGAATAAAAAAATGAATCAGAAAATATAACAAAATTCTGATTTTGACGAGCAAGGGTTTGTTCAATCACTGCAAGTTGCATGTCGTTAGAAGCGTATTTTAATTATGTTTCTAACAAGGTACTGCTTGCGGTTATCGCACTTGCAACCTTAGCGAAAAATAGGTTTGAATGTAGTGATACCCAAAACTGCAAAAATTTACCGTTATCTCGAAAACTAACCATACAAAATATAAAGAAAACAATTTTTGAGATCAGGAAGACCGGACCAACTCCCCTATACCTGAATCTCTTGGAATTATTTCAAATTAATAATTTTAGAGTAGTGTAATGTTACTAAGCTGAAGAGGGGAATCGTTCAATCGCATTTTGCATTTAAACGGTAAGAGTCCCCATCTTTTTTTCTTCGGAATTCAGCTTATGATGCATCATTACATCTACAATATTTTTTCCGAATTTTTCATAGGCGGAGAACATTGATAACACCAATTATCCTTAAAAAGGATACAGAAATTTTTTTTTAATTTTTTTCAAAAACTATTTTAAAATATACATAATTACCTAACATTTGGCTTGGTTCGCGTTAAATTTAATTGTACCGTCGATTAACAATAATTTTTTTTAAAGAAGTTGATGTAAAACTTTTTTGGCGAATAACTATTGCAAAAATGTTCATTTTGCAAACATATTTCGGGAACTAATTCTTGACACGGAGAGCTATCGATTAAGACGCGAATCATAAAAATCAAAGACAAAAAAATTTTTTGTGCTGATTTGAAAAATTCTGACCCATATTTAACATTGCGAGGAATATGTATGTATATGTATTAGGGTGGGGCGATTTGTATGGAGGGAAACTAATCGATACCGCGCCATCTAAATTCGGATTCCTCTCATTTTTCTGAGTAGAAAACTCTTTCACGACATTTGTCTAAAATTAATTTTGATGTTCCGGAATTTGGTTTTTATGGACCAAGACGAATTTTTGAGAATACAAATTGGGCAAAAACCGACAAAAAAATATCCAGGCCAACGTGCAAATCGAATTAAAGCAGAATTTTATGCTGAATCCAGATATGAAATCCAAATTAAAATCGGATGATCCGTTTTCGAGATATAGTCTGATTTCCGGTTATGGAGGCTGAATGCCCAAAATCGCATATTTTCGCGATTATCTCTTGTTGTGTACAATATATGTATCTTAATTTTTTTTGCAAATTTCTTAAAGATAAGTCAATACAATATATGGACGGTATTTTAAAATATTAATTTATCTTCCTGTATAGGAAAACTAGAATGCACTCTTTTTTCCTTGGCCCAAAATCGCGGTATAGGTTCTATATGTTTTAGCCATCCGATACCGATGAGTAAAAAACCAAGTCCCAAACAGCATATGTCTACGTTTTAGGGAATAACTCTTCAATTTTCGCGGCTAAAATTCTGAAATTTTAGATTTGGAGCATTTATTGGACACAGAGCGCTGTCGGCGAACATCATCAGTATCGGATGGCTATAACATATAGAACCCATACCGCGATTTTGGGCCAAGGAAAAAAGAGTGCATTCTAGTTTTCCTATACCGAAAGATAAATTAATATTTTAAAATACCGTTCATATATTGTATTGACTTATCTTTAAGAAATTTGCAAAAAAAATTAAGATACATATATTGTACACAACAAGAGATAATCGCGAAATATGCGATTTTGGGCATTCAGCCTCCATAACCGGAAATCAGGCTATATCTCAAAAATGGATCATCCGATTTTAATTTGGATTTCATATCTGGATTCAGCATAAAATTCTGCTTCAATTCGATGTGCACATTGGCCTGGATATTTTTTTGTTGATTTTTGCCCAATTTTTATTTTCAAAAATTCGTCTTGGTCCATAAAAACCAAATTACGGAACATCAAAATTAATTTTAGAAAAATGTCGTGGAAGAGTTTTCTACTCAGAAAAATGAGAGGAATCCAAATTTCGATGGCGCGATATAGGTTAGTAAATCGCCCCACCCTAATATGTATGTATGTTTTTCGCACCCTGTGGTCTTTTAGGTTCATTTTTCAACGGATACCCTTAATAAAATTTTATTGCAAATAATTTTCTAGAACATTTTAACCCTCTAGCGACCTTAAAATTTGTATTTTTTCCTGAATTTCTAAAAAAGGAGTAAAAGATGCGCCGATTTACTTCATGTTTGGGGATTTGATGCCTTCAATGGCTTTTACAACAAACAATTTTTTTTTTTTTTTTTCGGCTTCCCTTAAAATTGAGTGAATATGAATTGTTTCGATTCGACTTTGTCGCGTTAAATCAACAGTCATTTACTAATTAAGTTCTAACTAAAGTAGTACATTGAAGGGGCACAGTTTTTTATGAGTTTTTATGTATGTATCTGAGATATATATTTAAATATATGTATATATATGTAAATATGTACATATATATGTATGTATGTACATACATGAGTATCTCGATATAAAAGCGCATATGTATATAGTAAATATGCAATACACTTATGCTTAAGTGAAATGAATTTAAATTTGCTTTGAATGAGGGAAAAAATACAGGAAGCCGAGATTAAAAACCAACAACTTGAGTAGCAACAACAGCAGCAATAACAACAGGAATCAAAAAAACACAAAACACGCAACAATAAAAATAGGTAAAAAAACTTTTTAAGTTAAACGGTTTTATGTTATACATACATTGCAATGTTTAAGATAAATGTACTAAAAACCAAAAAATAATAAAATAGATACAGTCGTGGGAATTATAAACATTTGCATAGACTAGACTAAAATAAAACCGTGGGGCACGTCAATTGTCTACAATCGTTGATTAAAATGTTTGTTTTGTAATGTTACACTATAATTAGGCAGTTGTTCAACCGACAACGAGGGACGTGTGATAAGTAGGGCTAGAATGTGGAAAAAAGCTAGCAAGCTCGATTATAAGCGAGTTTTAGGGTTTCATAGTGGTGAGCGAGTAGTACTTTTATCATATGTTTTGTCGATTAAAGACAAACTACGAGCAGTGAAACGATTCCTCGTGTGAATGTCCAACGATAAACTAGTTGAAACATCTCTTTTATTAACATGGAGTGTATAACTATTGGAATTTCCATGAGCAAGAAAATAGTAAGTATTTTCCTCACCGTCTGCGGGCCAACTGCCTAACGACGAATTAAACGATTCTTCTATCGCACATTAAGTCGATAATTTGTAGACAATTGACGTGCCCCCCGGTTTTATTTTAGTCTAGTCTATGCAAATGTTTATAATTCCCACGACTGTATCTATTTTATTATTTTTTGGTTTTTAGTACATTTATCTTAAACATTGCAATGTATGTATAACATAAAACCGTTTAACTTAAAAAGTTTTTTTACCTATTTTTATTTTCTAGTTTTTAGTTTTTATTTCGCATTCTGTTTAATTCATTTAGTGCTTCATTATTGCAAGGTTTCTTGCCCGTTAGTTTATTGCAGTCCAACGCCTCTATAGCGACCCACGCGCCACCTATCGGAAGTTTTTTTTAGGAAAATATTTCCTTAGTAATACATGTTCCGAATTTCAGCCAAATCGGACCATAAATGCGATTTTTGTAAATATAGCGACCCACGCGCCACCTAGCGAAATTTTTTTTTTAAGAAAATATTTCTTTTCAAGGTAGTAATACATGTTCCGAATTTCAGCCAAATCGGACCATAAATGCGATTTTTGTAAATATAGCGACCCACGCGCCACCTAGCGGAATTTTTTTTTTAAGAAAATATTTCTTTTCAAGGTAGTAATACATGTTCCGAATTTCAGCCAAATCGGACCATAAATGCGATTTTTGTAAATATAGCGACCCACGCGCCACCTAGCGGAATTTTTTTTTTAAGAAAATATTTCTTTTCAAGGTAGTAATACATGTTCCGAATTTCAGCCAAATAGGACCATAAATGCGATTTTTGTAAATATAGCGACCCACGCGCCACCTATCGGAATTTTTTTTCATAATATTGCATTGTCATCGGGGTTATACATGCGTGCAAAATTTCAGATTAATCGGTTGACAGGAAGAGGGTGAAATTTGAATTACTAAATTTGACCCAAGAATAAAGAATAAATAATAAAACAAACGGGGTGAGCTAAATAAAACCGTTTAACAAAAAAGGCGCATTCCAGCCACATACGGCTAACTTAATTGACGACTGTACCACAAACAGCGTTATTGTGTTGTACTTACTTAAGTACTTGATGATGATGAAGATCATGCACACCAACCAACACAGCCGCAAACACACCCGCATACACATACATACATACATACTTACAATCAAAAGACATGGCATTTATTAAATAAACGGGGCACACACAAGCCAGCCAAACAGCCAGTCAGCCGGCTAGCCCTGTCAATGCGATGCGAATGATGCCCGGAGCGCAATTGTAGAAACCAACCGCCCCACAACGTTTGGCCAAGCGACGACATTTGGCGTTTGTTGTTGTTCTGTTCTATACGAGAATTAACGGCCATTTACTAATTTAAGCTGATAACACTCAATGAGCCACCAGCGCAACGGTCGCGAGAAGCGATTCTGATGGGCCAGAAAACGGCGGTTTACTGCTGCCGTTTGGCTGCGATCGGGCTTTGAGACTCGAGGTTATTTAAATATCAAATAAATATGTACACACATATGTATCTATGTATGTATGTATGTATGTATATATGTAAGTAACTATAGCGAGGTTTTGGCTGTGGGGCTCTGGCTGCTCTAGATCAGCTCTGAACAAGCTCTTGACACAACTTGAAGTAATTGTAGCAGGAAACAACAATATTTCCAACGAATATGTACCAGGGATGGGCGTTTTGAATAAATATTTATTCAAATAAAAAATAAATTTTTATTCTTCATTCTCATATCCTTGAATAAAGAATAAATTTTTATTCTTCATTCCGGCGCGCTTGAATAAAGAATAATTTTTTATTCTTTATTCTGATACCCTTGAATAAAGAATAAAAATTTATTCTTCATTCTGATACCCTTGAATAAAAAATAAATTTTTATTCTTCATTTTGGTGCCCCTGAATAAAGAATAATTTTTTATTCTTCATTTTGATACCCTTGAATAAAGAATAAAAATTTATTCTTCATTCAGATACCCTTGAATAAAAAATAAATTTTTATTCTTCATTCTGATGCCCTTGAATAAAGAATAATTTTGTATTCTTCATCCGAAATTGGTTGAATAAAAAATAAAATTTTATTTTTCATTCAGATAATTTTGAATAAAGAATAAATTTTTATTCACGTTATTCAAATTATTCTTGCAGGTCACACAAGTAAATGATTTTGCGAATATTTTTCTGAATACGAACCAAGTATTTTCCCGAGCCCCAACCGAATATTTTTCCGAATACTTTCCCGAATCCGAACCCAAATACTCAACCGAATATTTTTCTGAATCCGAACCGAATATTTTACCGAATACTTTCCCGAATCCGAACCGAATATTCTCCCAAATTCGAAACCGAATACTTTCCCGATTCCGAACCGAATACTTTCCCGAGTCTGAACCGAATACTTTTCCGGGTCCGAACCGAATACTTTTCCGGGTTCGAACCGAATACTTTTCCGAGTTCGAACCGAATACTTTTCCGGGTTCGAACCGAATACTTTTCCGAGTTCGAACCGAATACTTTTCCGGGTCCGAACCGATACTTTACATATGTACATTGTATGTATAAGCAAAAGAAGTATGTAGTTTCTTGTTGTCATTATGTTCTGGTCATCGGTTTTTAATGAAATTTGGCGCCGTTCTATTCAAATACAAGGACATTTTCATTTTTACTATAACTTCGTTAATTGCAGAGCCAGCGGGTCCCGGAATCGGTACAGTAATCGGTTCGGACTCAGAAAAGTATTCGGTTCGAACTCGGAAAAGTATTCTGTTCGGACCCGGAAAAGTATTCGGTTCGAACTCAGAAAAGTATTCGGTTCGAACCCGGAAAAGTATTCGGTTCGAACTCGGAAAAGTATTCGGTTCGGACCCGGAAAAGTATTCGGTTCGAACTCAGAAAAGTATTCGGTTTGAACCCGGAAAAGTATTCGGTTTGAACCCGGAAAAGTATTCGGTTCAGACTCGGGAAAGTATTCGGTTCGGACCCGGAAAAGTATTCGGTTTCGGATTTGGGAGAATATTCGGTTCGGATTCGGGAAAGTATGCGGTAAAATATTCGGTTCGGATTCAGAAAAATGTTCGGTTGAGTATTTGGGTTCGAATTCGGGAAAGTATTCGGAAAAATATTCGGTTGGGGCTCGGGAAAATACTTGATTTGTATTCAGAAAAATATTCGCAAAATCATTTACTTGTGTGACCTGCAAGAATAATTTGAATAACGTGAATAAAAATTTATTCTTTATTCAAAATTATCTGAATGAAAAATAAAATTTTATTTTTTATTCAACCAATTTCGGATGAAGAATAAAAAATTATTCTTTATTCAAGGGCATCAGAATGAGGAATAAAAATTTATTTTTTATTCAAGGGTATCAGAATGAAGAATACATTTTTATTCTTTATTCAAGGGTATCAAAATGAAGAATAAAAAATTATTCTTTATTCAAGGGCACCAAAATGAAGAATAAAAATTTATTTTTTATTCAAGGGTATCAGAATGAAGAATAAATTTTTATTCTTTATTCAAGGGTATCAGAATATGGAATAAAAAATTATTCTTTATTCAAGCGCGTCGGAATGAAGAATAAAAATTTATTCTTTATTCAAGGATATGAGAATGAAGAATAAAAATTTATTTTTATTTTTTCTTTATTGAATTATTCAAATTTTGAATAATGCCCATCCCTGATATGTACATATACATACATATGCCAATCATTAAAATTTATGTTTGCGTTTGCGTGTTAAATGATTTTTTTTCATACCCAGATGCGCATTGCCACAAATAAGTACAAAAATTTTGAAATAAAAATTTTGTATTTAAACACACACAAAATTTTGATTGCATATTTTTTCGTAGATATCGACGGCTGAGAATAAGATCGCCCTATTTCAAAAATTGTTTCAAAAATGCCCTATTTGAAAAATTGTTTCAATAACGTCCTATTTCAGATTTTGCTTTAAGAACGCCCTATTTGAAAAATTGTTTCACTAACGTCCTATTTCAGATTTTACTTCAAAAACGCCCTATTTCAGAGAAAATTCCATATATATTTCTCTGAAATAGGGCGTTTTTGAATAATTGTCTGAAATAGGACGTTATTGAAACAATTTTTCAAGTAGGGCGTTTTTGAAACCATTTTTGGAAAAAGGGCGATCTTATTCTCAGCCGTCGATATGTACATACATATATGAAATATTTTGAATCTCGAAAAATTTTGAAAACTCAAAATCTTTAAAACTGATAATTCCAGACTAGTTTGTGGATGTCCAATTTTATTGTTTTCGAAAATTTTCGATATCGAAACTTCATAAACTTCTAAAACTATGGTAGTTCCAATCGAGACATATGTATATGTATATATGTATGTAGATGACTAGTTTTTCCATTTTCGAAAGTTCTTCGTTTTAAAAATTTTTAATGTGGAATATTTCGATATCGAAAACACAATATTTTCAATCAGAAATTACATGTACGAATTTCGAAACTTTCGATGTCGAAAATTATTAAAATTTCTTATTTACGATATTTTCAATCAGAAATTACAAGTAAGAATTTCGAAAACTTTCGATGTCGAAAATTACTATAATTTTTTATTTACAATATTTTCAATCATAAATTACTTGTACGAATTTCGAAAATCGAAAATTATTAAAATTCCTTATTTACGATACTTTCAATCGGAAATACTTTTACGAATTTCGAAAACTTTCGATGTAGAAAATTACTATAATTTTTTATTTACAATATTTTCAATTATAAATTACTGGTACGAATTTCGAAAACTTTCGATGTCGAAAATTACTATAATTTTTTATTTACAATATTTTCAATCAGAAATTACATGTTCGATTTCGAAAATTTTCGATATCGAAAGTTATTAAGATTTCTTATTTACGATATTTTCAATCAGAAATTACTTGTACGAATTTCGAAAACTTACGATATCGAAAATTATTAAAATTTCATATTTACCATATTTTCTATCAGAAATTACATGTAAGAATTTCGAAAACTTTCGATGTCGAAAATTATTGAAATTTCTTATTTACGATATTTTCAATCAGATTTACAATTACTTGTACAAATTTCGAAAACTTTCAATTTTGGAAATTTCTCGATTGAAAAGAATTACTTATAGTTGCCAAATTCAATTTCGATATAAAAAGTGGGAAAAACTATTCTCGTGATTGTTTAAGCCTACAGGGTAGATCAATTCCACTCGAAAGGATTTTCAAAATCGAAGAGCCTAATAGAAGTCTTAGAGGAGCAAATATTTAATTTGAGATACTTTTTCCAATTTTCCAACTTTAAAAAATTTTCAAGTGCGAAAAAAATTAAAATTTTTGAAAAAATTGCGATACCGAAAATTTATGAAATTTCCAAAAACGAAAATGAAAATTGGAAAAAAAAATTCAGTAAAAAAGTACGAAATCATTTTTGGCTGCTCAAACCTGCCCACTGGGTATATAATATACAATTATTCTCGAATTTAGAGCAACTCGCCCATTTTTATTAAATTTTATATGCATTGCAATGTGTTCTAATACGATTTCCGTTTAACTGTACCCGCAAGTCTGTTGCTAAATTATTATATGATTTATGTATGAAACTGTCACAACCGCCACAGATTGGCATGGTAGCAGCGACCAAAAAAAATTCAATAATATTAAGTACATACGTATATGTATGTATGTATGGGTATGTAGATATGTATTTCGAATTGAGATAAAAATGCGGGCGATCACCGAATTGGCAATATCAGCGGATAGGGCAGTGCACTGTGCGGTACGAGCTCAGAATGTACCTACACGACAAAAATTCCAAGTGCAATGCAAAGGGGAGGAGACGAGTGTACTTTTTTCTATATTTAAATCAAAATGGACCAAGTTTAAATGAACGGAGAAATGAACGGAGGAATGAACGCGAAGCAAGTAAGGCGATAAAAGCCCAATGCCACTCTCACATACTTACACAGAGAGAAAAACGAGCCAGGGTTAAGAAAAATATGGCTCGACAATCGGTTCGAACGAAGGAATTAAATATGTAAATGGTCGAGTATTAAGAATAAGAACGTGAGCCAAACAGAAAAAAAAACAACATTTCATTGACGCGATCAGCAAAACAAACAGCAAGAAGAGGCTAAAATACAATAAGCACAACAAAAATTGCAATACTTAAATGTAAAATATCAGCGAATGGAGCTTATACATAAGTGAATACAAAAAATTAAACTTAAATGCAAACATACATACTCGCTCTCATATAGTACCTACTCAGATATGACGCGTAAGCGTAGAACAGTGGCATACATAAAAGGAATTTGTCGGAGGAGCGTTTCTAAATCAACATGGGTTAAACGTTTTCTTACTAAATGTTAACAATTAGGAAACTTGTGATCTATTCTTGGTATAGATGGCCCATCAGCAATCGTTAGAGGGTTGAGAAAATTATTATTTTGTGATGGATAGAAGTTAATTTTGTTAGAGGAGCCATTAAAACTAGTTTTCCAAACCAAGCTATCCATCATATACGCATTCCTTTGAGCGTTCACGAATTCAGCTTACACATACCAACCTACGTACATACATATGTACAAATATAAGTGTACGCCCTCCTACGAAGTAATACCTGTCCGGTGGTTCCGTAGGAGTGGCTTTGGGTGGGAGTAGGTTAGGTTTAGCGGGTTAAAGTGTCGCACTTCGGCTTTCGATGCTTCCCCCTACTATAAAAAAAAAAAAAAAAAAAAAAAAAAAAAAGTGTACGGAAAGTTCTTGTTTTAAAAACTAGCAGGGATCCCAAGATCCCTAATGTCGCGAAAGATTCGTTTAGTTTAATGTAGTGTAGGAAAAATTGCTTCATCGGAGGAAATACAGAAAAAGAAAGCAGCGAAGCACGTCTGAATTGCTACCAAGACAGATTGAGGACGTTGGCAGTTCGAAATTTAGACATTGAACAAACTAAATGGTTAGTTTAGGGCACTATCGACGTTGAACAAACTGCATAAATGGTTAGTTTAGGGAACTATCGCACCAGCAGATCCACAGTTCTTTGCAGACTACTTACTTTATTCCCCTACAGCAATATAAGTAAGTCTGAATATTTAGTCATAGAATCAGCGTACTGCTGAATAATCGGTCGTGGCTTATGCAGTTTCAGCAGGCGATCTCTAACAAGAAAAGGATTTTGGATACCTACCACTGCAAAATTATGCTTAAGAAGTTAGAAGAGGTGTACTCCTACGTTTTTTCTTTTTGTGAGAAGCTTTCTTATGGCATGAGCTACATGAGTATACTACACCTTTTCAAGTCCATAATGAGAATATGTAAGATCGTATTGAGAAATGTAAATTCGTATTGGGAATGTATAGGTTGATATTGAGAAATGTAAATTCGTATTGGGAATGTGTAATTTCTAATTGGGAAATGTAAGTTCAAAATGAGAAAATCGAAATTCAAAGCGAGGTAGATGATTTTAGTGAATAACATCTCGAACTATGTAGTCCTAAGAGGCTCAAAATGTGTAAAGTTAAAATTAATCCTCCTATAAATCCATACATACATATGTACACTAGCTGACCCGGCAGACGTAGTTCTGCATAAAATTTATTCCTATGTATAACGCTATTAAAAATGTCAATTCTCCGAATAAAAGTTTTATCCATAATCTATCATATCTATGTCAATCTCTATCCCTACATCTATCTCCATCTCTATATTTATCTCTACCTTTATCTCTATCTTTACCTCTCTATCTCTATCGCAATCTCTATATTTATCTCTGTCTCTATCTATATCTCTATATCTATCTCTGTCTCTGTCTCTATCTATATCTCTATATCTATCTCTATCTTTATCTCTATCTCTGTCTCTATCTATATCTCTCTATATCTATCTTTATTTCTATTTCCTTATCTCTATCTTTATCTTTTTCTCTATCTATATCTCTCTATCTCTATCTCTATCTTTATCTCTATCTCTGTCTCTATATATATCTATATCTATATCTCTATCTCTATCTTTATCTCTCTATCTCAATCCCTACGTATAATGCTGAGAACTTTCTATTTTTTTAATTTGAAAAGCCACTAAAAATAATTTCACATAAAATTTCATATAAAACCTCGATTTTCGATTTTTCCAATTTTCCGACTTTTCCGGAGAGATTTTCCAAAATTTTCGTCGGTAAAAACCTCCAGGAAAATACGAACAACTGACAAAAAATTTTACAGCAATCGGCCCAGCCGTTCTTATTTTATGAATTGCTATACATTTTTTACACCATTTATATATATCGCTAGCTTAGAGTGCAAACTGTGTAAGTCCATTTTTATGAAAAAGTGTTTTTAAGTGTAGAAAGCTAGAAAAATTAAATACGCACCACGCTAAACAAGTCTTGACATATTTCTACTCGTTGTTATTCAGTCATACGCAAATTGTGTAAGTCCAAAAAGAGAAGAAAATTGTGTAAGTCCAAAATTTTTATATGAACAGAAAATTTTTTTTCATTTTGAAATTTTTTTATCTTGTGTTTTTTGTCTCTCCTACAAAGTTTGAAAAATGGACTTACACAATTTGCACTCTAAGCTAGCGATATATGTATATACTAGCTGACCCGCCAGACGTTGTTCTGTCTAAAATTTATTCCTATAAAGCCCAAAAAGTCTTTGTTTGCCGTGTTGCTCACCATTATCTTAGAAACCATAGTAATGACTGCGAATACTAAATAACTGTCACTTTTCTTAATAAAATATACATATGTACATACTATCCCTTTTCCTATCCCTATCCCTATCGCTATCCCTATCCCTATCCCTATCCTTATCCCTATCCCATGTCGTATAAACACCTTCTAGGGTCACCCCTGGTCCACATTTTGGTCGATATCTGGGAAAACGGGTCGCATAGGGTCTTCAAAACCACCTCTTTTTTAAATACTCACCAACACATTTTATTTGATACCCATTTTGTAGAAAACTCGTCTGGGGTCACACCTGGTTCATATTTCAAGAAATACCTCGAATACAGGGTCTTATATGGGACCAATAACTACACCATGTTCAAGCACTCGTCAACACCTTTCATTTGATACCCATATAGGGTTACCCTGGTCCACATTTTGTGGAATATCTCCAAAACCTTCCCGGATTCTTATACTTTTTTTGGCCATAAAGCCAAAATCGAAAACTACGTGCAAAATTTCATTGAATTCAGTCCAGCTGATCGGAGTTATAGCGTCAGGGAGGAAACGCGACTTATTTTTATATAATAAATAGATTTGAATTATGTACAGACCCCTAACTATAAACCTCACTGTTGTGATACACAAATATTTATAGTGCAAAAATACCAAATAGTACATAGTATTGGCATGTAGTACGCACATATCTAGTCTATCTTTTCATTAATGATTTATTAAGCAAATGAGCTAAAAATTGTGCCAAAGCAAAAAGTCCGAAAAAACAGCACGCAGACGAACAGCAAGCAAAGCAGAATTCGAGTATGTAAGTTTATGCGCACGGGTTTATAAAACTCATAGAAGCGACAACAATCAACGTACAATCAATGATCAACAGCCGCGATAGGCAACACATAAGCCACAACCCAAATACTCGTACTATGTAGAGTCTACATTGTAGACCCAAAAAGGGGGTTGTTTGATTAGCTGAGCCTTGTGCTGTGGCAATCGGCAATTGTTTGCTTGCTTGCTTGCTTACATATTTGTAGCCACTTTTTTAACAATTGGCTGGGTAGCTAAGTATTTGGTTGGGTTGAGTGGTTTTGACGGCGCTTCAGTGATGATGATGATGATGACGATCGCATTCAGCCTTATGGCATAATTGTCACATATCTATGTATGTATGCATGTTGAAACTACAAAGTATTTGTCTGTATTAATAAAATATGGTAAACTTTTTTGGGGAGCGTCTCAAGAATGAATGCGACGAACGCATAGCATAAATGCCAAGATTTAATGTGTGGCAATCGATTAATGTATGGGCTTGAACTTTGTTTAAGAGGAAGTGGCTTAAAAAAATTTTATTGGAATAATGAAAGAAGCATAAAAATTTGTGTTTGGCTCAGTTTGGTTTTCATCAAGCAGCCATTATTTGGTGGTGGTGTAGCAGTATTTTAAGCCATATGTGCAAATCATCACTGCATACTTAATTTAACATACATATGTATGTATGCACATTTGTATGTACCTATGTATAAAGATTGTTGTAGGTACATTCCAACAGCAAATTTTACTTCATTCCTTACCTCTTCTGCCGCTTTTAATTTTATTAAATTTACGTTTTTATTAAAAAATTGCGTGTTAATTTAATTTGTTTATTAACGGCCTTATTCCGGTGTGGTAACATAATTTACTTTACTGGTGAAATAAAGAATCTGGTACTTTAAACACTCTTTTCGTATTCTGGCAGCAGAAAATTAAGTTACCACCTCAATACGTGGTAACAATTTGTTACCATTTCAGCCCGATTCCATTCCGTTCGTATGGAAATGCTTTGACAGCGTTACCATTTGTGCCAGAATACCAATTGAAAAGATGGTAACAATTTTCAGCAACATAAATTACCAGTAAAGTAATTTTCCGGTAACGCTCGGAATAGCAGTGTAAATGTGTAGTATTCATACACTGAGAAAAAACATCAACCAAAAATGTGTACACTCAGAGAAAATAAATCAAAAATATTTTTTTTATAATGCACGTTTTAAAACAGATAATTTGTATTCTAAAGGAGCAATTTTTGTAAATTAAAAATTAATTTTTTTAAATTAAAAATGAATTTTTTTTAATTGAAAATTAATTTTTGTAAATTAAAAATTAATTTTTTTTTAATTAAAAATAAATTTTTTCAAATTAAAAATTAAATTTTTGAAATGTACCTACATATTTAGATTAAAATAAAAATGTTCGTATGTATTTACATCACTTTTAAATGGGTACATTTTTGCACGTTTTCATATGTTTTTATAATGTTTTTCCTCTGAGTGTAATAGTATTATTTTCTCAATTGAAATGGAATCAACCACAGTTTTATTTACAATTAAGTTTTTTATCGTTTTAGAAAGAAAAAAAAAACACCAAAAAGTTATCGAAATAGAATAAATCAGGGCTGCACTTAACGGTATTTTGTATCAATAACCGAAAATAAATTTTGTTTTCAATTCAACTTTGAAAAATTTTGACGTTAAATGCTAACAAAAAAATACTGCTTTGATAATTATCAAAAAAAAAATTATCAAAGAGAATTTCGTTTTGTTGATTATCAAAAAACAAATATTGAAAAAATTTCGTTTCGGTAGCCAACAAAAGAAATTATCAAAAAAATAACGTTAATAAAAAAGAAGAAAATTCAAAGTAAAATGAAGCCTGAAGCCCGAAACAATTTTTTATTATTATTTTGTTTTTGATGATCAACGAAACGATATAATTTTGATAATTTTTTTTGATAATCAACGAAACAAAATAATTTCAATAATTTTTATTTGATATTCAACAATACAAATTTTTTTTGTTAATTTTTATTTGATATTCAACAAAACAAAATTTTTTTGTTGATATCGTTGTTCAGCCTCATGGTATAAGTATACCAGGTAAAACAAACGTCAAGTTTTCGTCGCCATATTAACCACCTGACAATTAAGCAGATTATGACATTTCGTGCTGCCATACTCATTGATAAAAATCCTCCATTAATAGTATTTTTCACTGCTTTGTTTAAAAATAAATTGTAACCATGGTATTCATAGTAACGAATTTTTTCAATTTGAATTGAAAGAAATTTTTTCAATTTGAAAAAATTACACATCCCGCAGTAAATTTGTTTCACGGCTGAATGATCATTGATGATTCTTCTTATTATTATTATTATTTTTTTTTTTTTTGAAAAAAGCAAATCATATATATGAAAAATTCAGCAGTCTTTATTTGAAAGTACTCACTGATGCCTCCTCAGTCATAGATGAATTTCATCAGTGATTCATAAAAGATTCATTTCGGATTTTTACTTCGCGGAATATCAGTTTGGCCGCACTCAAAAAAAAAATTTCTCTCGATCAAAGACATAATTTTCCTTATTTTGAACACGCGTCCCAATACAAAATTTTCTTTGTTTTGTGTAAATTTTCTCAAAAATGTGGAAAAAACATAAAAAAAACATTCAAACAAATTCGTTGCCATGGGGATTGGTATGGGAATTTAATTTCTCAAAATTAAAGACATCAAGTCTTCAAAACAAGGAAAGTTGGGAATGGAATGGCGCTTAAAGAATTTTTCATTATTTTAATGTATGAATTTTTTCAAAACAAGTATACGAAACCATGGTAACGCATGTAACAACAATATTTTATAAACCTTTTAACATGTTTTAAGGACAATTTACTCAAAACAAAGAAAGTAGTGTTCAAAATAGGTAAATAATTTCTTTGACCCCTCCATATATTTTTTTTCTCTCAGTGCGTACTACAAAGTAGCCCCTTTCCGGTATTCTCGGTGAGTTTTTAATTTAGTTTAGTAGTTACGATCACTTTTAATTTAGGCTTTGGGGAGGTTTTGGAGATTGATCTATTATAACTCCATATCGTCGCATAAAGTACAATACCGCGTATCCGCTACCACCCAAAATTTACAGGAGGCAGTAAAAACTGTTTTAATTCAAAACGGTTCGGAATTTTGCAAACCCACATCCAAACCAAGTTAGATTTTTGGA
Organism: Urophora cardui; assembly: GCA_960531455.1. Lineage (NCBI taxonomy): Eukaryota > Metazoa > Arthropoda > Insecta > Diptera > Tephritidae > Urophora > Urophora cardui. The sequence continues at coordinate 111,711,457 of OY482673.1, read as the reverse complement.
TTATATTCTTAATCCAAATATCATTTTGGCGAAAAACAGTTAAATGTGCAGTTATTGGCTTACTTATGTATTTATAAGCGGTTTTGCGTCTATTATTTTGTTCAATAGTGACGTATAGGCGGTTTTGCAGGCGTACGTAAAAACTTTTCTTCAATAAAGCAAAGTTATAATCCATTTCGTGTTTATGAAAGTATAATCAACTTTAGTACATTACAGTACAGTTATAAAGCAATAACACCTATTATTCGCGGTATTGGTTCGAAAAATTTCCTTAAAAAAAGCGGTTTTGAAACTGTGTCATTATTTGGAATTGCGTTGTGTGAATCTCAAAATGGATGGGGACGGACGCCAGGAATGTATTTTTGATGAAATCTCATTTTTGGCAAAAATGTCACGCGGTTTTGCACTTTGAACGACGATATGTATGTACACCACCATACCAAGTGAGCATTTCAGTCTATATATGTATGTATGCACATATGTCCAATCCAAAAATATGTACCCTAGATTTTAACAATATGAGTTGCTTATTTCCGCGGTGCAATATTACCAAATATGGCTGCAAACAAGGTGATATAAAATTTTTCCAATTTCCGACGATACCCTTTATTCGCGGAGAGTGGATGAAGATTTGTGGAGTGAGCGAAGAGGAGCTACCGGAAGTTCCATAAATTTGCTCACTAGTGCCCTTTCTCTTTCTGTCCTTTGATTCCTGAAATACCCAAACTTTCAAACAAAAATCTACGCATTCAAAAAATAAAAGTCTGGCATCGCTATACTCCAAAACTGACATAAGATCAAACTTCAAAAATCTGCTTTTTAATCAAAAAGACAGCGTCAAAATGACAATGCACATACCTGTATTTTTTATACCATGGTTCAGCCTTGGAATAAATGTGAGTTCTGTTAAATATTACAAATTTAATTTTTTTTTTCAACATTTTTTTTAATACAAAAACTCAGCAAAGTAGGTAATATTTACCAAAACTATGTTTGATTCCATTTCAAATGTGAAAATAGTATTTTTTTCTCAGTGTACGTATACTATGTATGTAAATTGTCTCACACTACTGCTGACCAATTATAATATCTTGCACTTAAGTTGACTATAGCTTTATGAACTCAGCTCCTCCCAAATGGGCTGCCAAATGCTCGAACTGAATCTTGCTTCAAAATGCGAGAACACTTATAGAAAAAACTACCTTTTTAAGGTTATAATATTCTCGGCTATGGGCTTATGCTATAGCATAATCTAGCGCTAAATTCCAATTTAGTTTTCTCTGGTTATTCCATGGCGAAAAAATATTTATGTATTTTCAAGAAAATCCATTGATTTTTGTCTTTGTATGAAACAAAAAATGTACAGTGACGGACAAAGGTCTACACACAGTAAAATTTTTACGAAATGGTGTGGTAAAGTGCCCTATTATTGTGCGAAGCGCCAGTCTGCGGTCTGCTCTATAAAATGTGAGTAGGTAATTTGCGGTTCGTATTATATGACCGAAGCATGATGTTGACGATCTGGCAGGATTACAGGGTCTCCCACTGGGAATAGCCTTTGCGTAGCCTGAAAGCCACTGCAATAGTCTGAGAGTCCAAGCGATTTTTGTATCCCAAGCTGCGAACAATACAATGCAGCTGCCAGCTTAAGTCCATCTCTAATCCTTCCCTGAATATGTTTAACGTACCGCGATTGGTTCGTAGTCCCTTCTTCTATCCGTCTTGTTCTAGTATTACGCGTGGTCCGCTGTTGAGATCAGATCAACCGATTGTCAACTTATTAACTAAGTAGGTATGTATATAATATTAGTCATATTAATCCAAATAAATTTTCCCCATTGTCCCTATGGTCTTTTGTTTGTACAAACATTATAAAATGAAATAATAAATGCAAAGGATGTTTTCAATCTAATTTACAAAATGCACATTAAATTATTTGTATGAACATACATACATACATACATACATACACACACACATATCTAACTTTAAACAAAATTATGTATTACTTATATCAGCCAATGCTGCCTGTTGCCTTTTGTTGTTTATTATACTCAAAATTTAATGTCCTTGACGGTATCCTTTACACAAAACACGCCAAAGCCATTCTATCGTTCTATACAAAGTCGCTCATTATCGAAATACATTAAAGTGATTAGCGTTGTGTGATAATGGCAACAATGGAAAAACTATCTACCTAAATATATATGTATGTACCTCAGCTCAAAGCAGCAACGACGAAGGGACCTTCCACCTCAAAACATGGAAAATGCAGAAATGAATAGTGTGATTACTCAGCCCTGCAATTTTTCGTTTTTCTTTTCTTTTTTTTTCTTTTTTTTTTCAAATTTTACTCATCTTTAAACGCAAGGTTGCTGGCGAATATGATAGATACTTACCCTGCAAGAAAATGTGCGATTAATCCCGAAAGAGATTTGTCCCAGATTGATCTCTTTCGAGAACAATCGGTACACAATTAGTCCCCGATTGTGACTAATTGTGGGCCAATTGTTCCCGAACGGGTATAAATGTAGATTAATCGCCTTCATCGCGAACGGGTATAAATGTAGATTAACCGCTTTCATTCCGAACGGGTACAAATCTAGATTTCTTAAATGTTGAAATTTTACACAAATATGCAATGTATTTAAAAAATTGTAGAACAACCGGTAAAACGAATTGAACACCCTTTCTTCGAATAACAATGTTGAATAATAATTTTAACAAAATGTTGCCTAAAATATCCTATGAAAAAATCCTTTACATTACGCTCATATAATTCATACTCAAAACTTACAATTTTTTTTATTTATTTATTAAGGTTTTTTTACAAAAGTAAAACATTATGTAATCTTTATTTAAATATGCATGAACATTAACAATTTTTTAAAGATTGTTATTAAAAATTGCCTTGGAAAAATCTACATTTGTACCCGTTCGTGCTGAAAGCGATTGATCTACATTTGTACCCGTTCCGGTATGTTAGTGATTAATCCGGTCTATGAAATAACTCCCACGAAATAAGTCCCACCAAAAATTGCTTAAAAAATGAAATAACTCCCACGAAATAAGTCCCACTTTTGAAAATGAAATAAGTCCCACCAAAATGAAATGATTTAAAAATTTACTTGAGATGAAATAACTCACACTCAAAATGAAATAACTCCCCCTTGAATAATATATTTCTTAAATGAAATAAGTTCCACTTTCATAAACGAAATAAGTCCCACTTTTTCACTGTTTAATGCGATTTCAAATAAGAAGTATTTGGCTCTTCGAAAAAAAACACACGTCGAATAATATGAATAATCAAAGCAGAGGAATAATAAAGAGATAAGGACAAAAAATGATGGTTGTCCCTTTTACGAAATGTCCAATATATAACTTTTTCCATAAGAAAAAAAAAAGAGAAATAAAGCAAGAAAAAAGAGAATAATAGCCTTATATTTCATGGCTCTATCGCACCCCTCCATTAAAAAATCATTTATTTATCAGATAAATATTTGAAGAGGCATGAAATAACTCCCACTTTGCAAAACGGATTTATTCCCACTCAAAACGAAATAAGTCTCACTTAAAATAAAAACGCGTAACGAAATAAGTCCCACCAATTGACGAAATAAGTCCTACTTTTAAAAACGAAATAACTCCCACTTTCAAAATAGCAAATTTTTGGTGGGACTTATTTCGTTTTTAAAAGTGGGACTTATTTTGTCAATTGGTGGGACTTATTTCGTTACGCGTTTTTATTTTAAGTGGGACTTATTTCGTGGGAGTTATTTCATAGACCCCATTAATCGACGTTGGTACCCGTTCGGGTATACAAGTTGAACAATTAGTCTCTTCATAGGACATGTTCGAACAAATGCGATCAATTCACTCCATATAAAGGGATGTAAAATTTTATTAGTCGCATGCTCTCTTGCGATTGATCACGGATACGTCCCGGATTAATCGCATTTTTTGCAGGGTATGTATGAACATGTGTGTATGTATGTATTTATGTGTTTTCTTTATTATTATGTTGTATTTATTTTATGTGCTCGAGTACTTTGTACTTTGTGATTTGGTTATTTGAATATGACGACATTCTTTGGCTATTCGGTTATTATCAGCAAAGGAATAAAATGAACAGATATCAGATTTACTTAAAGGCCTTAAGTGTACTATGTACATAAATATGTAGGTACTTACACATGTATATTGTTGCATGTTGTTCTACATACATATAGGCATACATAAGTACTTGGTGATTTATGTATGTAGGTCATTTTAGCTTTTGAATGTAGTTTAAACGCCTATTGAAATGGGGTAATTATAGAAAAATTCGAATTTTGTATACCATGACCTACTAATGATAACAATTAGTGGCAGACTCTGCTAAAATTGCATTGAGTAGACAAATCTGGTTGCTAAAAGATGATCCTTGTGCCTGAATGATTCCAAAGATTTTGGTTCATACAAAAAACTCGTAAGTCTGTTTTCATTCCCAGTTAAAATAAATTTCTATCAATTCAAATTAACCGTTTTCTGAAGTTTTTTTTTTTTCAAAATTTGGAATCATAAGCTTAAAATTCATATCAAATCTATATACAAAGTACGGCTAAATATAATAGAATCCTATAAGCTATAAATTCTTAGAATAGTTTAGCACATTAGCAAACTCGCGAAGAGGTAATTGCTAACCCTTTTCAAGAAGTATTAATAAACCAGCATTTCTGAGATCGCCAGAGGGTTAAAATATATTAGAAAAATGTTCGTCGGAAAATTTCACTAAGTAGGGGTTATCTGATACTAAAAATCCTCGCCTGAAACCACCAAGAGATTGCTGCCAGGGCAATGGACCTCCGTCTTTTCTCCCCGATGCCTGTTTCTGGTGCTTGCACCAGGGGAGACCGCGGAGAGCTAGCAAAAGCTGTTGTGCGGTCGAGTAGGTCCCCTCAAAGCGCGAGCCAGGGGGCATATGCAAGACGGCCTCAGTCATGGTTAAAAGTGCTTGGCGGAAGGCATAAAACGCATTTATCTTTTCGTGATGGAGGATAAAGAATCACAACAACAACAACTACATATCGAAAAGGCTCTTCACTACACAGAGTGCGATAGGTGTCTTTCTGGATATTTCAAGTGCCTTTAGCAGCGTCTCTGCTGCGGCGCTATTGGAGGGCTCGAATGTATCAGAATACCCGCAATCATTCGGCGCAGGATCGATGACCTTTGGAGTTGTCGGACGGTGAAGGGTAGGTGGGGCCTTTCGACGATGTCAAGGGGGGCACCCCACAAAGGGGGAATACTCTCACCGCTGTTGTGGAATCTATTGGTCAACAAACACTCTTCATAAATACCCCATTAGAATTTTCTGCTTAAAAATTTCGTAGAACATTTTAGGGGTTGGCTTTCTATTAAGGAAGAACGCCCAGAGAAAAATTACTTTTTGTGTGAGTTAGAGAAGCTCTCACAGAACTCAAAACTGAAATCAAAACTTGTCGTAGGCTTATCGTTTACGAGATATTTGCTGTTAAGTTGTAAAATTTACCATGTAATTTCTTTCGGGGCGTGCTTCCTTAAGGGAAAATTTTCCCCATTTTAATCCTCTACTTTTGTGCATTTTTAAGAATACACATTGGCATGGCTTTTAGGGGGTTAAATACTACCACGGAAAATTTTCTCATTAAATTCTTCTGAAGAATTCCGAAGGTAAAAATTTCATTTCAGTAAAGTCGTTTTATACAAGATATTTTCGTTAGTTATGTATTACACCCTCTGCCAAAATATTAAGCCCCATAATAAACTAAGATCCTCTGGACTAGTTCTCTGTTTGCTAAGGTTGGTGTGGAAAACATACTCTATAAATATAAAGTTCGTTGAGTAACATAATTAATTGTGAAATTGTTGAACTCTCTTATTGCTTAACATTTTTCTCCTCTCCAAGACACGAGTTGTTTTATGCCGCGATCCTGACTTTTCTGCTCTAATACTCGTATAAGTATATACCTACACATGAAAATGTCACAATTAAAATACAATGTTATATTCTACTCACTTTCTCTCTCTAATGACATCACGCAAAAAATCCATCGCATCATACAAACTCCACTTGGGCTTGAAACCATTGCCCATCAACTTGACATGCGCCAACTCACGACGATACGATTCACGCAACGATTTGAAGGCGCGAGCCACACGACGCCCCGGTGCATTAAATTCCTTACCAATCATTTCCCAAGCACGATTCTTCTCCTCCTCGGCGCCCTTGAAGTTGGGCAAGCGGGAATCCCACAAGATCGGATTGTCATGGACCATTTGGATGAGACGCAACTTGTCGGAGGCATTACGGCGAACCACTGCAAGTAAATTGAGTGTAAATAAGAATTTTTCTTTGGTTGGTGTTGTATAAAGTTGTTGTTGTTGCTGCTGTTGTAGCTTTTCAGCTTCAGCCAGTTGGCGTTCGTGTGCGAGTCTAAGTTTTTTAAGTAAATAGTAGGATTTTTGTGGTTTTTGTTGTTGCTGTTGTTGTTGTTGTGGTTTGGGTCGGGAATGTTGTTGTTTTGGTTTTTTAGGTGTCTTATAAGGCTTTGGTTGTTGTTGCTGCTGTTGTTGTTGTTGTGCTTGTGGCTGCTTCAGCAGCTGCCTTTTTGGAAGAACACGCAGTGGAATGGGTTTTTCTAATTTGGGGGCACTTTGCCCCGTTTCATTGGTGTTGTGGAGCCTGGGTCTTCCGCGCCTTCTAAAACTTCTAAGCGGATTTGGACAAGTCACTGAGCTGGTGGCTGTCGCGGCCGTTGTTGTTGTTATGGTTGGACTAAATACGCGCTGCTGGCAGCTGAGACTAACACTACTAATACTACTACATTTACTACTAACGATCACTTTGGAATTGTTGTTGTTGGTATTCGACAAATCTACACAAACATTATTTACATCTACAACGTTCTCTTCTTCTTCTTCTCTTTCCTTATTATAAACACAAACATTCACCACTTCATTCAACATACATTTCTTTATCTTCTGCGATTGCATCTGCGCCGATGATGGTGTACCACCAACATGCAGGAGCTCCGCAGCTGCGGCACTTGAGCTTTTCGTCTTCATATCCAAGTCGATGGCGGTGGCAGTTTCGTCGGCGTGTATGAATGAACCTGAAGAAGCACTCACACCAACAACACTCATCTCACCAGTGTGGCTATAAGCTCTCTCTATGCTCGGTGCAGCAGTGGCAGTCGCCTTCTCAGATGCTGTATCGGAATCGGTGGTGGTGGTTGCTACACGCAGCCTGGCTTGTGGTGAGCAGGAAGTTGAGCGTGGCGAAGGGGAGGAGTGTTTGGATGTTGGCGAAGGTAAGGATGAAGATGACAGAACAGGAAGTGTCGAAGTCTCAGTGAGTGTTGCTTCCGCAATGGAAGGAATATTGCTTGTTGCAGCTACGACAGTTTCGGGGTTCGTCGTCAACGTTCTTACGGCTGACAATGCCGATATCGACACTTCGTTTATTGGCGTTAAAGCTGTGAGTTCTGTGGTAAGAGATTCGGCTACTGCTCTTTCCGGTATTGGAATTTCGTCCGCTGGAACTGCGATTGCGGCCGTTGGATCTTCGAGCTCTGCTCTTGCGCTTTCGTTGTCTTCTATAGTTGTTGAAGTTGTTGTTTTTGTAGTCGCTTCTTCTGTAGATGTTGAAGTTGTTGTTTTTGTAGTCGCTTCTTCTATAGTTGTTGGTGTTGTTGTTTTCGTAGTCGCTTCCTCGTTCTCTGAAGTTCGCGTTGAGGTAGTCGTTGGCGATGAATCGAAGAATGAAGTTGTGGGTGTATGAGATGATTTAATTGATGTTGTTTTTATGTTTGACGCACTGTAGTTATCCATTCACAACACTTTATTTATTTTGTTGTTGTTGTTGTTGTTGGTGGTTTTCCACTATTACGGTAGTGAGTATGCGCACTAAATGAAATCGTTAGATGGATTTTGTTGTTGTTCTGTTTTTTGTTGTTTTTATTCTAAAAATTTGCAGTCTTTCACTTCTTAAATTTCCACTGTTTGAAGATCAACTTCGCACAATCTGGGCAGCAGGCCCCTACAGACAAATCTAATTACACTTTGGACTCTAGCCACCCCGTCCTCTTTTTGTCTCTTCCCAAACACACACACTTTTCTTTACAATCTCTTCTTGTTTTCTTCTTTCTTATCTCACTTTTTGTTCTAACAATCCGTTCAGCCAACTTAATCTTCGTTTCTGCCTTGCAATGAGCACCCGATTTTCACTTTCCAACTACCCTCTCACGACCAAGTTTAAAAACCAACTAAAATAAAATCCAGGCAAAACGCCAATGAACCAACACCAATCGACCAAGCAAGCAACGGTCCAACCAATCAACCAACCACCCGAGCCCAAGCCGCCGTCAGCTCACCGCCACTGCGCCGCGGCCGTCATCACATGCATACAAACAAAGCTAAAAACTGAGCTGGCAGAGCCAGGGCCAGTACTGAAGCCAAAGCCAAATACAAAGCCAAAATCAGTGCGCGATGAGCAAGAAAGTAATATATGTTTGCATGCATGAAAAGCAAAAACAAAAACAAAAAACCAAAAAACACACATGAAAAAGCAACAACTAACACAACAACAAGCCAAAACTCATTTAATTCAGCTAACTAGAGCTGAGCGGCGCGCACATAAAACGGCCGCCATTGTGTATTTGTAAATATGTATGTATGTTTGTAATAACAACAAATCACGCTTCAAGTCTCGACGCAGCCGTGTACTGAGTAGAGTTGAGTTTGCGATCGACTGGGTCATTTGCACTGTGTAACATTTGCCTAATAAATGCCATAAAAAATAATCATACTCAGCTGCTACTTTCCAAAATACAGTATGCAGCATTTTCCTGCAGGGTCTGTCGAAGTCTGTGGCCTTCATATATGTAATGAGATGCGATCCTCAGCCATACTAAAGATGGAGAGAAGAGACATTTCCCACATAACTGCGTTATTTACGGGGAATTGGACCATTGGTACACACGCGACCCGATTGGGATTTGGCCACAACACCTTGTGTCGCAGCTGCAACCTTCCTGAAACGGAGGGGACGGTGGAGCACCTGCTAGGCGAGTGTCCTTCGCACTGCCAAGTCAGAATGAAGTTCCTTGGCAAGCCTTTCTTCGGCAGTCTCTCGGAACTCAAAGATGTCAGACCCGAGTGGCTGCTCAAATATTTAAATTCAACGGGATGGATATAGGTGCAGGGCCTGCCCCGGTTTCCGCACTGTTCACTACTTCCATTTGCTTTTCAGTGGTTTAGTCACGAGTTGTGGTAACAAAACGGCGCATCGGCGCTACTTGGAGTCAGTGGGACTCGCCACTCAAACCATCTAACATTTTCACATAGTACTATGTCAAAACCAATTAAATATCAAAACTATGAAGACGTGCTATGGATCACAGAACTAAAAATCCCACCCTCCTGAGGCCTATAGTTTACGAGATACATACATACTATATCCTGTTAAAGTCTCGAAGTTTCCCATATACATTTCACTAAACACTCACGAGGGTTGGATTTCTATAGATGAGTTGGGCGTTGCCATATTTAAAATAATGCTAAACCATCAGATTTAATAAGGTGCCGTGAAGTAGAAATAGCTTGGTGTTTTCAAATAAAGTTCCCTGGGCCCGAGAAATGCCAGACATTGTACGGCACATACCTTTGCGACATATGAATTTGCCTAGCGATTCATTGGCTCTATCATATAGGGCCATTTGAATGCGGTGAGCACTGCACATATGTATGTATGTAGATATTAGACCGTTGTCTTCGGCAAATCTAACAATCTTAGTGTCGTTTACTCAACATCTGATTAATTGAATCGCTGGTTAGTTTGACGTAACTTGTATGGTGAGCTGTCAAATAAATTGCTTAACCGGATAAAAATGTTTGTTTAAGTGCTTCACCGTAGGTTGAGTAATAGCATTGACAGACGGCAGCCATAATCCCGATTACCGCTACACTTAATCCGATCCAAATTTTACCCTGACAGACGGCAAATATTGCGGATTAACAAACCAGCTGATGGAAGGTAGGCGCAGCGGCAAATTCAAAAACTTTTTTTTATTTCCAAAGGTGGAGTGTAATGTCAAAATTAAAGCGAATTCACAACATGGTCAATAGGAATGGGCGAGTCCAAAGAGAATTCAGTTTCAATCAAGGCGAAATATCATTTTGACATTACACTCTACCAATTACAATAACAAATACATTGAAAATTTCTGAATTCGCCTATGCGCCCACCTTCCTAAATCTTCTTTGGATTCTTCTTTTTCTTCACTTTAGTTCACAATAGAGACTTTTCGCCAGAGATGTCATTAGAAAATGCGCTAATCCGCTAAAATTTTGAGGACTAACTCAAGAGATATTCCGGATTACCTCCACTTAATTCTCAAGTTAATACCGAATTAGCTGGATATTCCAGATTATCGCTGCCGTCTGTCAATGCTATAAACGACCCTTATTTTGTACAAAGCACTGTATTAATTGCTCCACAGTGCACTCAAATCATAAACAAGGCAACATCCCCGCAACAGCAACATTTACGTACATACATATGTGTATTAAGGTGGAGCGAAATTTTTCATACCCTCAGAAAGTTGCCTTTCTAGCACAGAAGTAAGATTGCAAGGTATTATTTGTCTTGCCCTATATTTAGGGCCACTGCATGCTATTAAAAATTAAAAAAAAAAATGGACACAATTTTCCAGAGGCATAAAATTTAGTTGCTACCAGTGTTGCCACTTTAGCTATTTTGTAGCTAGATTTAGCTATAACTTTTGGCGTTTAGCTACAGATATTTGCGTTTAGCTATTAGCTATTTTTGTTAGCTTTTTATTTAATAGCTTAGCTATTTTTAGCTAATTTTCTTAATTTATTTATTTTGCACATCAGTTTATCATTTTAAGCTAATGAGTCATCTGTGAGTTTATGAAAACTTGAAAGTGTATACTGATCCTTATGATTATCAAACTATACAAAAGTTGATAGTCTGGCATGCCTTCCTTATTTTATCGATTATTGGTGCATTCATATGCAAGGTTGATCAATAAGGTTTTCGCAGTGCGCAAAAGCAACTCTGCCATACATTTTGTTGTTGCCCATTTTGCTATCTGAATTCGCAAATGACCATTGGCATACGCTACACTGTCAATATGTATCGCGATATTTGAATCGGTATTGATGAATCGCAAACTAGTGCTGTACGTTCAATATGAATATTGCGATATTTTTTTTGCTCTGAGGTTCACAATATTTTACTTCCGTCCATTTCACGGTGTATTCGTAAAATTTTTCAGAACTTTATTATAAAATTAATTGAGCAACTCCGCCAACGCTTACCGCAGAATATTCAATCTTTAAAAAATATTGAACTTTTTCTGTAAATAAGCCAAAAATATTTGCCACTTTCAAGGATGAAAAGGACCACTTTAACACGGTGGAAATCACTATTTTAGAAATGCAATGGAAAAAACTACACGCATACCCATGGAAGGGAACTACCTCTACAATAAAGTTTTGGGTAGACGTAAGAAAGCTTAGAAATGCTCTTAACGAAAATCCGTTTGAAGAACTGCAATCTTTTGTGTTTAATTTTCTAATCCTACCGCTTAGTAATACAGAAATAGAAAGTAGTTTTTCTGTTATAAACGTAGTAAAACAAAAAAAAAACTCTATTAACTGTTATGTATGGTCTAAAAAGGCTTGAAAGATGTTGTAATAACTTTGAAATTCCTAACGATATTATTAAAGCAATGACTTCAATTAATATATATGATTCAACCTGTGAATTAAATGAAGAAGATATGATTTTTTAAATGTCATTGAATCAAATTTTTAACTTAAGTTTAAATATTAACTAGTCGCTATTATAATTTATTTTAATACTGCAATTGAATGTACATACATACATACATACATATGTAATGAATTCATTTTTTTTTTTTTCATTGTAATAATCTTATTATGCGACGTACATATATAAGTACATACAAACAAATATATGTATGTGGCTACAATATATAATAGTGGTCTTCATCTAAAGTGATAAAGTAATAAATTGTTATAATTTAGCAGTTTGTCCCCATTTTTACATGAACGCACCTTCGAAAATAATTGTTTAAACCCTTGTCAGATGGCAATGTCAACTTGATTAATAAATAAAAAACCAAATAAAATAAAAAATGCATATAACATTTTTGTAGAAATTATTTTAATACATAATTCGTGCTAAAATGCCGAAAGAAATCACAATTTCTTCTTTTGAATTGAAAAAGTAAAACTGAAAATGTGTCAGACTTGAATTTTACCGAAATTTAAAAATTTACGCAACAAAATCGTTCGGTAAAGTGATATACTTTTCTTAAATATATTTTCCTACAAATTTTGACAGATAATTTATCACAATTATTATTTTATCACTTTACCCTATTAACCAGCAGTTTATCACTTTAGATGAAGACTCTTAATATATGTATATATAAATATTCATTTACGTGAAGTTGTTTTATGTCACGTCTTTTTAAATAAATGATTATTTGGCTATTTTTGGAAAAAAAAAAAATTTGGCTATTTATTTTAGCTATGAAAAAAATTATTTAGCTATTTTTAGCAATTTTTTTTTTAAATTTAGCTATAAGCTTCAAAATATTCTGGCAACACTGGTTGCTACATAAAATTAAATAGCTAATTTCTCATAAGAATATACATTAAGGTGGAGTGAAACTTTTTTTTTGGAAATTCAATTTGTTCCAAAGCCAGAACGGAACCTTTCTAGCCCAGTAATAAGCCTGTAAAATTTTATTGACCTACTCGCATGTTTAGAGGTGCCCCCAGCCCCACAAAGTTGAAAAAATAGCACGATCTGGTACAAATATGAAACTTTGAAAATTATAAAATAAAAAAACGAAGTATGGGGATTGATAAGGATGGTTAAGCTGAGTATTAAAGTGAATTTATTTTTTTTGGAAACAACAACAACAAAAGTTATTAAAGGTCAAAATTTATATTGTGCATTTTTAAATTGCAATTACTTAAAAACTACTGAACCGATTTCGAATATTTTTATACCATTCGATAGGTATGTTGATTCCCTTTAATTTGATATACATTTTATGTGGGTTCCATAACACCCCCCTGCGGGGGTCAACCCCCCTTTTACCCCCCTTACTTTTCATATATAAAATGTATATCAAATTAAAGGGAATCAAAATACCTATCGAATGGTATAAAAATATTCGAAATCGGTTCAGTATTTTTTAAGTAATTGCAATTAAAAAATGCATAATATAAACTTTGACCTTTAATAACTTTTGTTGTTGTTGTTTCCAAAAAAAAAAACTTCACTTTAATACTCAGCTTAGCCATCTTTATCAATCCTCATACTTAGTTTTTTGATTTTATAATTTTCAAAATTTCATATTTGTACCAGATCGTGCTTATTGCTTTCAACTTTGCGGGGCTGGGGGCAGTTCAAAACGTCATCCTATCGCGATAAAATTTTGTGGGGTTCATTAACTCGTATAAAGGCAACTTTTCATTGCTGGTACGTTCAAAAAAAGAACAAACAAAAAATTTCCATATGATTTCACTCCACCTTAATATACATACATACCTACATAATTTTCCGATAGAAAGAATTTAAATCAATGTCTCCAAGCTTAAAAAAAAATTCGGAATATTTGAGCAAATTTTTTTGTAATTTTTAAAAAATCGCTCCAACCTAATGTGCATAACGAAAACATTTAAGGGGCAGACAGAGAACGCGCATACTCGCACACTAGCACATCCATAAATAAACGCGCGATTGAGCAAGCCATTCAGCAATCTAGCCAGCCCCAGTGCAGAGCCACTCAGTCAGCCATAAACGATCTCACTCACAATCGTTCAAATGAATGTACATTAGGCCGTCTCGCCTTATATGGACAAAAAAAAAGTCTACCGTATGATATGAAAAAACGAATTTTAGCGGCGTCCAAAAAAAAAATTAAAAATTTTTCAAGAAATGTTTTCGAAGAAGAAATCATATGGTGGTGGAGGGACGTACGGCGAACTTTTTTTTCGCGATACGCTCTAATGTACATATGTGGGGTTGTGTGTGCTTATGAAGAAAACTGCAAAATTCACTCACTGCGATTTAATGGCAGAATAAACCCCTTAAAATGTTTTGAATAGAATTCGGCCGTTGAAATGCTGAGGCATGTGTGCATTTGCTGTTGTTTTTGTGCTGTTTGTAGCTGTGCTCTATTGACTGCCAATTTACGTCGTTGTTCTGCTTGTTTACTTTGATGTGCAGTTACAAGCCAAACTCAATTTATGTGGCTATATTTGATAGTATGTATGTAGGTATGTATGAATGTACATTAGACCGTATCGCAGAATAAAGTTCTACATAGGAGTATAACTAATGGCGTTTTCTTTTCTGACAAAAAATGTTGCCCTTTAATATCTCAATTATCGAATTACGTAACATGACTTTCTATAAAATGGCTGAATTTGTAGTTAATAGTGCCCCCTTACTTAGTCAGAGGACAACATTCGTTGAAATCACCACACAAGCTTACAAAATGGCTAAGAAAATCAAACAAGGCAACATTTTTTCGAGAAAAGAAAACGGCATAAGCAAAGCCGCAAGGGGCAGCCCCAGCAACCTCCATAGTAGGCCGATAATGCAGAGATCGACACATACAGGCACATACACATGCATAAATACGAATTCACAAACACAACAAAGCGATAATAATTCAAAACAACCCTGTAGGGAAAATCTCTAGTTCCGAACTAGGTTGCTTCTAGTGCATTTTTCGCCACTACTAGTGCGAGATAAATCTCTTTTGCATGTTACCAACTGGCGAATTTAACACGGCGATGTCCTAGGCGGTGTCAATTGTCACTCTCTGCACTACATTTTCGATAGTTCCGAACTAATACTAAATTCTACAGTTTACACTAGTTCGTTTATTGTCACAATTTCGATAGTTGTGAACTAGCTACAAGTACCTACAAATTCTACAGTTTTACATCTGCAGCTTAAGTGCAGAATTTGACACACTTCATGCAAGTGGCGCGATGGCACCCTGGCTAACGCGTGTGACAATCAACCTGGCGAGTGCGGGTTCGACCCCTCTCGGTGTCGAGGCGGATGATAATTTTTTTTTTATTTTTTTTTTTTAACTAATATTTTTTTATTTATTTATTTAATAAAAAATTACAGTAATATTTAAAAAGTAATAAAATAAAAGAAAATTAAAAATAAGCCTGAGGGATCGGCAAATCATAATTAGGGGAACATTTCATTTCATACAAGATGCAAACAGAAAACTCTTTATATAAAATGCTTCACTAAACATCTGAGAATTACAGAAATATACAAAGCCGACGGCAATTGAACGAACGAAAAATTTTCATAGCATTTTTGCCACTTCGAAATTGCATACAAATCAAAGTGTGTCTTATAATTGGCACTCAATTCACTACTTCTGAACTGGTGAGGGTCTAACTACAATTGATCGAGTTCCCTTTTGACACCTTTTCGCTAGTTTGGAACTAGAAATTTTGCTCACTAGTTATCGAGTTCCCTGCAGGGAAGTGCATACGTATGGATGCATGTAGGTACATTAGGGTGGTCCTTATTTTCTTCGGCCTCACCATCTGGACCAAAATTTATATTTGGTTTCCTTGAGTATAAGACTATCGATTTTGGCCATTAGATATACAAAAATTTAATTTAATTTTTTAGTCTTTATATGGTAATCTAAATTTTGACCCATCTGCGACGCCACTTCAACATCCCCGATAGCGATCAAAATTTGCATTTGGTATTTTTGAGTAAAGAACAATCAATTTTGGGCATTAGATATATAAAAATTTAACTTAATTTTTTGTATGCCCATAGAGCTTTCTGAACTTTGACCCCTCAGCGACGACACCCTTAACCGTCTTCGATCGTGATAGAAATTTATATGTGATATCTTTTACCATATTAGCATCGATCCAGGAGGTGAGGTTGTGGAAACATGCTAAAAAATTTGTCTCCACACATTTAGGGACCACCCTAATTTACATACATATACGTTGTACATAGCAAATTATACCACAAAAGAATTCGGCTCAAAACATTTGTCTTGCTATTACTTTTACTTTACTTGCTTACATTTTCTACGCGTTCGCTGCTGATATTGTTGTTGTTGTTGCTGTCTTACAGTCACTCGCTTCTTTCGCCGTTCTGCCATTTCGCTCGCTATAACAAATTTGCTCGTACTAGACTATTTTGGCACTTCGTTTTGCCTGTTTTCCCTATTCCGTTTTATCGCAGTCTCGTGTCCAACAGCGTCGTCGCCGACTCGGCTTACTAGCTCAGCAAGTTGACTGATTTCTTTGCTAGCTGACTTGTTTGCTTTGCTGCGGCCGGGCGGCGTTGCCAAGCTCTGTCGTATTCAATGAGTTGAGATCGGATCAACGAGCAAAATTAAAGCCAAAGAATGCGTTTGGGAGAGTGCGTCTGCTACAGCTGCAACCCTCCATTGATTGATTACCCAGTCAGCAGTAGGTACCTATTATCATGAGGGAACTAGGAAGGAAAATGCAAGTGAACCGGAATGTCATCGAAATATGAATGTAAAAGAATTTGACAGGAATTTCCCCCCGCCGAAATGCTAGTGTGCGTGTGTGTGGAATATGTTAACAGAAATAAAATGCTATTGTTCGTGTGTGTTTTGGAAAATCGAAGAAGAAGTCAGCTGATCACATGCATTCTCCTTCTCATTGCATCATGGAATCGAGCATTTAATCGAGGAAAAAATTACTTAAACTCCAAAGAATTTTGAAATTCCGCCGAATATTGTGAATCACTTTTGGGTACTACTTGCTGGTAATCTACATATCGCACGTTTTATTCAATAGGGATTTAACTCAAAAAAAAATTTTGTTTGGGAAAACGCAAACAAACTTTTATAATTTCAAATAGTCTGCTTCTACGGCTAACTACAAAATCATTTTTATTTCCGCCATTTTTATCTTTTTGAGTATTTTATAAGACTAGTTGCAAAGGCATGATCCAGTTATTGAAATATATGGCAAAATCGCAGAAATCGAAAATTTCGAGTTAAGTCCCTATTGCATAAAACGTGCGATATGTAGGTCTAAAATGTATATTATAAATATTTGGACTTTCAAAAATAGCCTTCACCCATTGGAAATGGTCGATAAAACTTTAAAGTTTATTTCTATAACGCCTTGACAGATGCGATTCGTTGCTGACCCAAGACTTTGTTATACATACATATCCAATTAATATTAGCTAAGCGAACATTCATTATTTTTCTTTTTCCTAATTTGATTTATAAGGTAATGGTCGCTAGATTATGAGACTGAACTTAACGCTTTAGCTAGTAGCAACTCAGTAGGTTATCCAAATTATATTGCTTTCTACAGCGATTCTTAATTGTTACTTAATTTTATATATGATTTCGACCGAGTACAAGCACTTCTTCTGAGTGATAACTGAAGTCTCCAACCCTTATTCCACAGTCACTGGCTTAACATTGATTACACCACAGTGTTGCTTCTATAAAGCGGCGATACTCGCAGTTTCGAAATGTGCATAAATCTCTTGAAGAACTTTTATCTTAAGTACTTTAATAATCGTTCTTACATACATATGTACATACATATGTGTCATACAAAGGGGCGGTTATTGTATAGCGTGATAACTTTTCTTCTAATCTCAAAGAGAATCGTTTCCCAGTATTGCAATTTTTATTGTTTACTGGGCTAATGAGCCGACTAAGTTAGTACATAATACGAATTCTCATTCAATTAAGCGCGACGGAAAGAAAAAAAATTCACTGAGTATTTTCAGAGCTGAGGTTGAGTATATACTATATATGTACTAGGGATGGGACTATTCGAATAAAAATTATTCGAATAAAAAATCCTTTTATTCGAAAGGTATTCGTAATTCGAATAATACTTATTCGAATAATTTATTATCGAATAATTGTAATATCACTATTCGAATACTACTATTCGCGAATAGCTATTGAATGTATGTATGTATGCTTTTAATTTTGTAATTACAAGATTATGTATGTACATATATATATACGTACTCAGACTTGCGCGGAGGCAAGTGGAATTCCCAAATTATGCATGTACATACGTATGTACCATGGTATATATATTGAGGCGGTAATGCCAGTAGGCGGAAATGTCAAATACTGCTTACGTCACAGGACCAATAAATCCGCCATGACTCATGAACAACCAAACAAACACCTGTGCCAATTGCAAAAGGAAATGACGTATGAGGACCTGATACTTTTTTCTAAAACCGAAAGAAATATGGCGGCCAGCGAACTGACTTTAGATTAATTATTAATTTAATTAGATCATGATATGTATTACTATTCGAATAGTATTATTCGAATAGAGTTATTCGAATAGTACTATTCGAATTTTTTCCTTCGAATATTATTATTCGTTTATTCGAATAATATGTATTGGAATATTATTCGAAAAAAGTCCCACTACTAACATGTACATATCAGACCTGGGCATCCTCAATTACATTTTTTTTCAATTACAATTACATTAATTGGTAACTGAAATTTTTCAATTACAATTACATGTAATTGGTAATTGATATATTTCAATTACAATTACATGAAAAATGGCAATTACAATTACATCGATTACACCGATTACAAAATGTAATTGAGGGTGCCCAGGTCTGGTACATATGTATGTACTTATGTGTACATAAGTATATATGTATATGGAAATATTTATGTAATTGACAAGACAAAGCATTTTTGGTTTGTTGGTATGAAAAATGAGGGGCGACTAAAGATCATATCAATGTTGTTGACATTTTGCAGAATTTCTTCATGTAGGAACTTTATTTGGTGTACAGAAAGAAGCACATGAGCATAATTAAACGGCTAATAATTTTAATTTAAAAAACGATGCCGTTGTTTCTATCTATATATTAATAGGCTAACATTTTTCCCATACAAACAATTGCCAGGCTGTTTAGCACATTCAACATACTCATATCCACATAAAATTGATATGGATGTGTTCGTATGAGTCAGGAGCAGTGCATAGGCATATAATTTTTTCTATAAATTATTTAATTTCTTTATAATTAATAAATAAAGTTTTTAGTTTTGTACCATTTTTGATTTACTTCGTTTTTGCTTCGTTGGCAAATGTGCCCACTATCTATATATTAATAGGCTAACATTTTTCCCATACAAACAATTGCCAGGCTGTTTAGCACATTCAACATACTCATATCCACATAAAATTGATATGGATGTGTTCGTATGAGTCAGGAGCAGTGCATAGGCATATAATTTTTTCTATAAATTATTTAATTTCTTTATAATTAATAAATAAAGTTTTTAGTTTTGTACCATTTTTGATTTACTTCGTTTTTGCTTCGTTGGCAAATGTGCCCACTATCTATATATTAATAGGCTAACATTTTTCCCATACAAACAATTGCCAGGCTGTTTAGCACATTCAACATACTCATATCCACATAAAATTGATATGGATGTGTTCGTATGAGTCAGGAGCAGTGCATAGGCATATAATTTTTTCTATAAATTATTTAATTTCTTTATAATTAATAAATAAAGTTTTTAGTTTTGTACCATTTTTGATTTACTTCGTTTTTGCTTCGTTGGCAAATGTGCCCACTATCTATATATTAATAGGCTAACATTTTTCCCATACAAACAATTGCCAGGCTGTTTAGCACATTCAACATACTCATATCCACATAAAATTGATATGGATGTGTTCGTATGAGTCAGGAGCAGTGCATAGGCATATAATTTTTTCTATAAATTATTTAATTTCTTTATAATTAATAAATAAAGTTTTTAGTTTTGTACCATTTTTGATTTACTTCGTTTTTGCTTCGTTGGCAAATGTGCCCACTATCTATATATTAATAGGCTAACATTTTTCCCATACAAACAATTGCCAGACTGTTTAGCACATTCAACATACTCATATCCACATAAAATTGATATGGATGTGTTCGTATGAGTCAGGAGCAGTGCATAGGCATATAATTTTTTCTATAAATTATTTAATTTCTTTATAATTAATAAATAAAGTTTTTAGTTTTGTACCATTTTTGATTTACTTCGTTTTTGCTTCGTTGGCAAATGTGCCCACTATCTATATATTAATAGGCTAACATTTTTCCCATACAAACAATTGCCAGGCTGTTTAGCACATTCAACATACTCATATCCACATAAAATTGATATGGATGTGTTCGTATGAGTCAGGAGCAGTGCATAGGCATATATTTTTTTCTATAAATTATTTAATTTCTTTATAATTAATAAATAAAGTTTTTAGTTTTGTACCATTTTTGATTTACTTCGTTTTTGCTTCGTTGGCAAATGTGCCCACTATCTATATATTAATAGGCTAACATTTTTCCCATACAAACAATTGCCAGGCTGTTTAGCACATTCAACATACTCATATCCATATTAAGATAAATAGATATCGTAAACACAGTTGAAGAGTCGCTTTAATTTAAAAGCGCTCAACACCGGGCCTACCTTCCTAGATCTGCCTTGATTTTGACCATGATTTCGCGTCGGACCGTGATCAAAAGGGCAAATCAGTGTTGCGGTACAACTGGAATTTGGAAAGTGTTTCTTATCTCAGCGAAAAGGAATAATTTTTGTACCAATACAAAGTTGAAAAAATAAATTGCATGGTCGAATTTCGAGCACCGGCGATACTAGTATGCATTGTTTTGGACAAATACATATGTATGTATGTAAGTTGGTGCCGTTAGCTTGGTAAGTTGGAATTTCCAACTGGAAACAATAATGGTTAATTACCTACATACATTTTATATAAGGGATTATAAGGAGTTTTTTGTTTAGTTCCTCAATTCAAATTTGTCGCAACTTGAGCTTATTACGAGTAATACTTATTCCTTAACTATGTTTTGGAGGCAATGTATAGATCTGTCTCTCCGTAGATATGCCACAAAAATTTAAATGCGAGCGTTATATCATGTTCAGACATAAAAATTAATTAAGTCAATTGGGGTTGATTGAACATCTTTAGATTTGGTGTTCAGACATATTTAATTTACTTGGCCCATTTAACAGGTCGGCTCAAGATACATACACACATACACGCCGTGAGCTGAATATCAAACTCTCGTGACCTAAATGTCAAAATTGCAAGGAGGACGAAATAATTTGACATTCATCTCACAATTTTTACCAATCGTAAACACGAATGCATGTATAAAATAAGCAGAAATAAAAACAAATTTGATAGGTGATGAAGAAGAACAAGAATGCAGCTGATCTGACGAACCAACCTGTTTAGTGGACACTGACGCTAATCACATTTCTCTTTTCATGACATTTCATTGTACTTATGAAACAAGCCTTTTAACAGGGTTGCATGCAGAATTGTTCTTCATTAACAACTCATTAATTTCTAATGAAGCATTAACTTGGTCAATTTTTGTATGGTAAATTGAGAATCATTGGGCTTGAAAATTGAATGAAGGCTCTTAATGTTCAATTAAGGTTGTGTCTGAACATAACATTACAGCCGTGAAATAACAACGAAGTCGGCCGAAAACCAGCAGAGAGTACATTTACTCATTAATTTATAATTGGCAATTGAAAATGTGTTGCTAACCGTGTATTAAATGCAGAGCTCACGACCCTTCGTTCATGTACATATGCGCAAATGGCTGATTTGACGAGCACGCACAGTTTCAGAAAACTATTTATTTATACCCAGTAGCAAAAGGGTTTGGACTGACCTTTAAAATCAAATGAGGTTCTTGCTTTTCTGCTGGATTGGAAAAAATAAACTGGCCTTTCAGCTCAGCATAACAAACGTTAGCAGAGGCATCTGCGGCTAAAAAAATGAATGCGCAATTCAGGTAGGTACTATCGTACTGGAATGAATGGCCCTCCCAGAGCCCAAATCTCAATGCTATTGAGAATATATGTATGGATAATTGTGAAGCGGGAGCTGTCTAAAATGCCAAGGCAATCTAATAAAATGAATTTGTGGCGGAAAGTCCAGTTAATTTGGTATTCCATTACAAAGGACACTCCTTAAACGTCTCCGATCGGGACCAAAATTTATATTTAATATCCTTGAGTGCAAGACTATCTATTTCAGATATTGGATATAAAAAAATTAGGGACCGAAAATAACGGTTATTTTTTCTAGTGTGGTGAAAAGGTTACGCAAAAATAACCTTCATCTTCTTTTGGTCCTTAATAACCATTATAAAAACCAAAAAACCGTTTTGGGTTATGGTAACCAAAAAAGTGTTTTGGCCTTGAATAGCCGTTAGTCAGATTTTTATTTTTTTTTTGTCAGCTATAAAAATGAACCCTATTTATTTGTCAAT
Organism: Urophora cardui; assembly: GCA_960531455.1. Classification (NCBI taxonomy): domain Eukaryota; kingdom Metazoa; phylum Arthropoda; class Insecta; order Diptera; family Tephritidae; genus Urophora; species Urophora cardui. The sequence continues at coordinate 111,689,001 of OY482673.1, read as the reverse complement.
ATTTCTGGGGGATATTGGTATCAAATGAAAGGTGTTGAGCAGGGCTTTTACATAGAGGTGTATTTGTTAAGATTCGTAGGTCGGGTTCCCAGTTATGGATGAAAAGTGGAAGCGGATGCCCTGGAATATTTTAAGCAATATTGGTATCAAATGAAAAGAGGTAATCAGAGCTACAATCCCTGCTCAACACCTTTCATTTGATACCAATATCGTCCAGAAATATTGACAAATAAATAGGCTTGATTTTTATAGCTGACCAAAAAAAAAATAAAAATCTGAAAACACTTTTTTGGTTGCTATAACGGTTATTCAAGCCCAAAACGGGTTTTCACTTTTTATAATGGTTATTAAGGACCAAAAAATTTTTTTTCTCATGATAATGGTTAAATATGACTTTTACCCCATTTTTCTTATAACCGTTACGTCCCTGAAAAAAATTAATTAAATGTTTTGAATCTCCATAGAGTTTTCTGAAATTTAACCTCTGTGCGACAACCTTTAACCATCTACGATCGGGACCAAAATTTATATGTGATATCGTTGACTGTGCTGCTACCGATCTAGGGGGTGAGACCAAAGAAACTCACTTATTTGATTTTAAGGAACACCCTAATGTACATACATGTATGTATGTATACAGAAAATTTCCTGCTGGGCCGTCTCTTGTTCAAATAAATCCATATGTGTTGCACCAACTAATGCACTCGCAAGTGCTTAAGACTGCAATTTTTTCATTACAATAACTCCAGTAGTGGCTGTAGCAACAAGAGCAAATGCGAGTAGATACCTAAATTGAGAATTAATGATTTTAGGCCATAATGTTGAGATATACATATGTTTGTATGTACATACTCTCGACTCGATGACCGTGGAATTAAGAGGGTAATCCAGAAAAACCCTGGCAAACGCTTCCACATTCGTTGACAGAATGTCTGACATTAGCATGGGCTTGTCATTGGAGAGAAGGACTTGCCCACTGCATTACCGCCGAACGAATAAATCACGCAATACCGCAAGGATTCTAGCGAATCAAATAAAGAATACCTTACAGGGAAGCAGAGAAAGAAGGCGAAAAATGTAAGGCATGATGGAAATTTCCACTGAAAATAACGGTATTTATTCCAGTTCATTTTTCGCCCTCCATTCTACTTGGCATTACGTGGAATGGGTAATGGAAGCTCATTCCACTCTGCATTACTGGCATTGCGTGAAAGAAGTGATGAACTCGTCAGATGTTCCATAGAAAGGCCTGCCTGGCAGGGAATAGCGATGACCAGATTTTTGCTGGGGTGCCGAATTGCCAACATGTCTAACTTGCAAATACTGCAACCCTCGAAGCGGTTTTTTTTGTTTTGGAACATTTGCTGCGCATGTGTGTTTGGCCAGCAGGCAGAGAACGGATTTGCTGTCTTGAATGCGCAGAGCCTTTTTGTCGTTATAGAATTCTGGCGATTCATAAAAAATATAAACACTGGGGGTGCAGAGGACGAGTCTGAAGACTCGAGAGCGGAAATGAGTTCAACATTTAAATGAAATCACACCCCCTCAACGCCGACATCACTTACCTAATCAAGTTAATTGAAGATCTACTCTTAAAATGTGGCAGAAACGATGGTGATGGCGCGACATCACTGCCATCTCACATGTATGTGCACAATCACAAACAAGCACGCAACCCTCACTTCAGAGGGCACCAGCGTCCATCCATCCACACTTTTGTAACGATCACGGAAAAATTTCGTGCCCATAAGCCACATTCCGGCATCTAACAATGCGACCAAAGTGAGGAAGCGATATACATACATACACGGAAAGAAATTTGCATACTTGAATCAAGAAAAATGCTTTCTTGAACTCAATTTAGAAAATTTTTAGGGAAATAAGAAAAATTGACTTAATTATTACTGGAATTAAGAAATTGAGTTTTCCAAAAATGAGACAACTATTTTCTTATTCAAGAACACTAACAAAATCTATAGAAAAAAAGTGTTGAAAAAAAATGATTAAATAAATAAGAACATCTTTTCTTAAATTTACTTAAATGAAGAAAATCTTTTTGTTAATATCAAGAAGAATTTAAGAAAATTGTGTTTCAATGAATTGGAACAACAAACTACAGCAAAAAAAAAAAAATTGAAAATAAATAAGAAAACATTTTCTTGAGCGAAGTAAAATATTTCTTGCTCAATTTGAACGCCAAAGTTCTTTGAGCATATCAGCAAACTACAGCAAAAAAAAAATTTAAAATAAATAAGAAAATGTTTTATTGAGCGAAGTAAAATATTTCTTACTGTTGACTAATTATGGTTTTCTAATCCCTCATGACTAGTTTTCATTTTCCTTATTTTTTACGTTTTTAATATTTTTAGAAAATTTTGACTTGATTTAATATTTAATATTTTCTTATTTACTTAAGCTCGTATAAGAAAAGTTTTACTTGCAACAAAAAAATTATTTCTTAATTAATTATTTCTAAAAACAAGAAAAAAACACTTACCGTAAGTAAATTATTTCTTATTTATTGAAAATCCAATTTTACTTGAAGCAAGAAAATGTTTACTTATTTATTTAAAATCCAATTTTCTTGGATTTTCTTGATATTAAGAAATTATTTTCTAAGTTAAAAATCAAGCCTAATTTTTCTTGTCTCGGCATTGATTCTAGTAAAAAATTCTTTCCGTGTATTCGTGTAGATTTTTATGTGGATTTGGATGTTGCTGATGATGGTGATGATTCGTTTGCGACGCTTTTTATTACTCGTATTACGTTGCCATTGTTGCATGTGTATGTATTGACGTTATTGTTGTATTGTTGATGTCCAAGTTTATGAATATTCATACATTCATATGTACATTGTACATATATTTATTTATAAAGAGAATTAGAAGGTGGCGCAAGAGATTAGATCCCCCGATAATGTGTGTTAATTTCCCCAAAACGACATTTAAGTTTATTTGGAAAATTAAAAAAATGTGGATCCGAACCCTCTAAAGTCACTTTTGCGAGGGGTGGAGAGGGCCACTGTGGTGTAGTGGCTAGAGTGCTCACCTGGCCTCGGGTGCAAAGTTAAAAACAAAAGTTGAGAAAAAATTTATCTTTTCAAAAGTTCGCAACCTCTTCGTTTCCTTAACCCTTTCTGCTTTGTGCTTATATCCCACTCCTTTTCCCTCTGCTATTTCCTTTCTCTTTTTCTTCCATTTTCATTATTTTCATTTTCATTTCCTTTTTCTTTCTTCTTTTCTTTACTGCGCTACCTTACCTCTCATTTTCTGTCTTTCCTTCCCCCTCCTGTTTCTTCTCCCACTCCTGTCCTACTTCTCTCTATATCTCTATCTATTTATTCATCCGTCTTCATTCCATTTTCGTTATCTTTTCCTTCTCCTTTTCCTTCCCTTTGCCTTTCCCATTTCTCATTAGGTACTTTTCACTTTTCACTAGGACCGGATTCAGAATAACATCGAAGAGAGCTCTTTATTCTAGCCCTAATTTCCACTTTTCATTTGATACCAACATTGATTGGGAACATTCCGGGTTATCCGGGTCACCAGCGTCCACCCATAACTGGGTCCCCGGCCTATGGATCATACTGAAAAGATCTCTGTCTATCAACTCCTAGTCAACTCCTTTAATTTGATACCAGTAATGCCCAGAAGTATTCCGGCGTCATCAGGGTCCACGTATTGATGCATATCTGAGGACCCGGCCTAGGAATCATACCCCTCGGAAGCGGGTGGCATACCCTCCGAGTGTACATATTTCTGACATGAAAAAGCTTCTCACAAAAAATGCATTCGCTGGTCCCAGCCGGCATGGAACTGCAGGTCCACCCAATTTTTAGGTGCGCTCTGCTAATTTCAAGAGAAGCTAAGTGGACCATTTGCGTCGCCTAGTAGGCGTGTTTATACATTCACATACATATGTACATATCTATGCATGATTAGTAAATTGCTAACGGAAGTGGCTTCTTAAGTGCCAGAATGTATAGCAATTGTTATGTTGTAATTGTTGGTTGTTGTTGTAGCTTATTGCTACAGCTTAGAGCAACGTTCTAAATTTTTTTTAGCGCAGTTGGCATTATCGTTATGACTTTTGTTGTGTATTTACATATATACATTTGGATATGTAGAATATGTGGGGTATTACATTTTCTTGTTCTCTGTTCTTTATTGTCTCATTCGATAACAGACCATATAAGCCATTTGTCTCAAAGTATCGTAAAATCGCTATTTCTGTTTCGTGCAGCGTGGCGCCATTTGGGAATACCTAGGGAGCCAGCATCACTGTCCACCTGATCTTCCCAACGCAGTGGAGGTCTCCCCTTCCTTCTGCGTTCAGCGGGTTTCGACAGAAAAACTTTCTTGGCCGGAGCACCTTCGTCCATTCTCACGACATGACCTGCCCAGCGGAGCCGCTGGATCTTTATTCGCTGAACAATATGGATGTATGCGTACAGCTCGTACAGCTCATTGTTAAAACTCCGTCGATACTCGCCCTCGCCAACCGCAAAGGTCCATAGATCCTCCGAAGAACTTTCCTCTCGAATACTCAAAGCGCCATCTCATCTGTTTTTGATATAGTCCATGCTTCTGCGCCGTACGTGAGGACTGGAACGATGAGTGTCCTGTAGAGTGTGATTTTGGTTCGCCGAGAGAGGACTTTACTTTTCAATTGCCTACTTAGTCCAAAGTAGCATTTATTGGCAAGAGTGATTCTTCTTTGGATTTCAGTGCAGACATTATTTTTGGTGTTAATGCTGGTTCCCAAATAGACGAAGTCTTTAACAGTTTCGAATTTGTAGCTATCAACATTGACGTGGCTGCCAAGGGGTGTTGTTTCTTTGTGTGATGACAGGAGGTACTTCGTCTTGTCCTCATTTACCGCCAAACCCATTTTCTTAGCCTCTTTATCCAGCTTGGAGAAGGCAGAACATACGGCGCGCGTGTTAGTGCCAATGATGTCGATGTCATCGGCGTACGCCAGCAGTTGAACACTCTTGTGGTATAAGATGCTTCCTGCACGGTGAAGTTCTGCAGCTCGTATTATCTTTTCCAGCATCAAGTTGAAGAAGTCACACGAAAGGGAGTCACCTCGTTTGGTCTCTAACGGCTCGGAGAGGTCCTTCCCAATTCTGACGGTACTGGTGGTGTTAGTCAGCGTCATTTGGCATAGCCGTATAAGTTTAGCAGGGAAACCAAATTCAGACATTGCGGCATATAGGCAATTCCTATTCGTGCTATCAAAAGCGGCTTTAAAATCGACAAAAAGATGGTGTGTGTCGGTTCCATTTTCATGAGTTTTTTACAGTATTTGGCGTATTGTGAAGATCTGTTCTATGGTAGATTTACCAGGTCTGAAGCCACACTGATAAGATCCAATCAGCTTGTTGACGGTGGGATTCAATCTTTCGCACAATACACTTGCTTGCTTTTTTGGTTTTTGTTATGTTCGGCTAACTACGAACCGATGCAGATACTTGAATCGGTCGTTTGGGCTATGTTAGTGGTCACTTTGAAAGTACTCCAACCTACCACAAATGGAGCATACAATCCAATGATTTTTGCAGGGTTGAACGTATTATGTACATATGGATGTATGCCCACTTTCGTTTATTAAAATTGACACAAATGGCACGTCACGTAATTTAAGAGGCTATAGCGAGTTCGTAACAAAACTGGGTATTCAATTGCAACTTTGGTTCGAAGAGCTTTCGTTCAAAGTTACATACATACATATGCACAATGTAAATATATGGTGTAGGATGCATGTGATATTTGTACATTTGTGGAACAAAAGTTAAAAACGGTAATTTTTGCAGCAAAGCTGTTCTAGGTAGATGATCGACGCAATGTCTGCAGCTCAATGAGAAGATTACCCGAACGTAATTTGAACAGTTTGATGAGATTTTTAGTGTTTTAGGAACACGAAATATCTAAGTAGGGACAGGCGAATAAAAGAAAAAGAACCGTGTAGAAGATACTAACATGTTTTTTTTTAATTCATATGTATGTTTGTATGTAAAAATTGCATACTTTTCGGCGAAAGCGTGTGTTTTCATGCACTGAATAGAAGTTTTTCAGTTTGAGATGTGCTTCTTTTTTATTTCCTTCTCTTATTTGGAACTTTCCCATCTAGACGAGTTTGTGCGAGTCCAACAAAATTGCACCATTAGTGTTTACTGCGTGATAATTGGCACCAATTAGGAACAAGAAGGAAAAGTAAGGCATTATCCCACTGCACTTTTAAACGAATTAGAGACCTCTCTCTGCCTTCTTTCGCTACGATCCACACTGGTCAGCCCCCATACACAAAAGTCAAAAACGTTGGTGCTTTAAAAAGAAACTTCTGTCATGCATTTCTGTGGGAGATATATTGAATTTTATGGAAAATCTCTTTCTATACGCAATAGCCACCATTAAATGTTACTTTGGCTCATTTAAAGTCAACACATTTGAAAAAAAAAATTCTGGAAAAAGTTTGTGTAAATAAGTGTATCATGATTTTAGCGATATTTCAAGTTTGAGTGCTAAAAAAAATGCGGATAACTATGGAAACGCAAGAAAAACGTATGTTTCATGATTTAGCGAATGAAAACAGTGAAAACAATTTATTTTTAGCAAAATACAAGATGAAGAAATCTTGGCTTTTCTATGAGCGTAATTTTCAAGCATTAGCATTTTCATTTAAACTTCTAACAATTAAGGACCACTCTGGACCAGGTCTTATAAGCAGATCTGAGTTCTTTCAGGTCTTCTCTTAAGAAGCCTGTTTATACATTTTTCCCTTTTTTCCCTTTTTCTTAAAATATCATATTAAATGTAACTAGTCTATACAAAATATTGTTGCCCTTTTAGGATTTTTGTACATATTTACATCGACTGTTTTCGATAAAACTTTATTTTCGATAAAATCTGATACTCTCCATACAATTTTTTTTTTTTTTTGATCCCGCGAAATATCGCGGAATAATTTTTTTTTTTATTGTAACTTTGTTATTTGACATCGGATTTTTAAAATCGAAATGTCATTAGTTTAGTCTTTGGAAGCTCTATATTTTCTTCTAATGTCCTTTTGACCTATGAAGTCGTTTTCACATAGTTAAGTCACCTAATGCTGTGGTTATGGTACCAATCAACATTGCCAATCAAAATCGGAAACATTTCGTGATTGGTGAGAGGTGGTTATGCTTACATTGGTGATTGGAGCGCACATACACAACATAACACATGATAATTACTGAGCACATACACAACATAACACATTATTACCTCTGAAACCTCGTTTGCTGGCTGCCTGTTTCACACAGCAAGTTTGCTGGATGTGAGAGTCCGAAAATTCTCTCACCGTCGGAGTGCACAACAACAATTACACGGTGCTCGACCAGCTTGATTGGTAGCATAACCAGGCCATAACCAAGTTTTTCGTCCAAAATATCCTTTTTGTTTCACAAGAAAAAAATCGCCAAAAATAAAATATTTATCGGATCTCTCTGATATTACGCTTAAAGTCTTTGCAATTAAAGGGGCAAATTTTTAAAAGAATAAAACTTTCCTGATTTTTACAACTTTTTATAAAAACTTAATTTGAAAATCAAAATTTTTTCAAAAATCGCAAAAAATCAACAAAATTTTGAATTTGACCAGCTTTCGCTCAGCGAGTTTTTATTAGACCACTACAAGTTGTATGTCGTTTGAAGCGTATTTTAATTTCCTTTCGAACGATATACTGCTTGCGTTTATCGCATTTGTAACTCCAGAGAAAATAATTTTTGAATGAAGTGATAACAAAAAAACACAAAACTACCGTTATCTCAAAAACCTAACTATACAAAAAATTAAAAAAAATAGGTTCAAGCTCAGCAGGTCAATTCCTATCATCCCCCATTCCTGGTTTTCTTTTTTTTTTTTTGGCTGTTAGTGGTGGTCGTGGATTACAACATATATGCTTTTAATTTTTTTGAAAGATGAGTCGTATAGTGGGACACCAATGTGCCAAATTTGGTTTCCGTAGGTCCATCCGTTTCCAAGAAATTGAGTTTTGTCCCACTCTCCATACAAATGAGACCAGTGTGCGATCGTCGAGTGTTAATAGAACTGCAAACTTCTAGCTAGAGCTGTCGATGTCGGCTGCAAAGATTTTTTTATCAAATACTTAAAAGGTTATCTCATATGAATATTTCAATATTGTTTAAGATTCCTGTTTGCTGATAGAAGATTTCGCTTTGTGCTTTTTATGTAGATCTCTCCAAATCATTTAACGACTACTTCGAATGGACCGAATTGAATTTCTATATGGTAGATAATTCCTTCCGTAAGGCGCCTTCTATGGTTGGACCGCGTTATGTTGAACTCGTAAACAGATAGAGGGTGATTCGCTAGGTACTGCTCCCTGCCGGAGGTGTCTGCAATTTCCAACTGCTCATAAAAATGCATACATACAGTCATGTGAAAAATAATAGGGACACTCGCCTTGAAATATTTCAAAGATCGATCCTGCTTCAATTTCTAAACAGTGGTCAAAACTTATACATTAATTTCTTGCTCAGATGTCTCCGAAGTAAGGAACAGGTGTTTAATCGGCAATTTTTTGGATCGTTTTATAATGGCTGATGATTTTGTGGAGTGAGTTCGTTTCAGCTTGTGAAAAATAATAGGGACACCAAACTTCAATTAAAATTTTTTTCGAAAGGATGGAGATTTTTTTAGATAATAAAAAACCAAGTCACTGACTATCAAATAAAGGTTTATAATATACTAGGTTTTTAACCCTATAATACCATCAGGGACTCAGAATGGGTCGAGGAGACCCCTGCACTATTCAACTTATAGCAAAAAGAAAAAATCTCCAAAATAAGTGTTTTTCTTGCCGGGAAATAGACGAAATGTGAAATTGCTTTGAAATAATGTTGGAAAATGCTGTAAAATATAATCAAAAAGTATAAACACGCGGACTGAAGCCAAAAATATCCTCACTGGTTCAAAGGAATATAGAGATATTTGCAAGAAAGGACCCTTTGTATCCTTCCATGGCATACAAAATTAGTTTTATTTGAACATGAAATCTTCCACAGTTCGAAAAAAGTTAGTTTTAAAAGATTTAAAGCCAAAAAGGCCAAGAATAGCGCCCTTTCTTTCAAAATACAATTGTTGTAAAAGGCAACTCCGCCCCCTCCCACTACGTGACGTGGCCAGTGGGAAAATGGTGTCATATCTTGTGCTCAGGATCGAGTATTTTTATACCGATTGTGGCACAGAACATGTTTTAAGATCTGTGAATACCGTTTTCAACCCACAAAATACCGCCAAGACTGTCAAACATGGAGAATGTGCTCCTTAGAAAAATGTAGCCTTTTAGAAACATTTTATTTTGAAAGTAAGGGCGCTATTCTTGGGCTTTTTGGCTTTAAATCTTTTAAAACTAACATTTTTCGAACTGTGGGAGATTTCCTGTTTAAATAAAACTAACTTTTTATGTCATGGAAAGACATAAAGGGTCCTTTCTTACAAATATCTGTATATTCCTTTGAACCAGTGGGGATATTTTTTTCTTCCGTCCGCGTGTTTATACGTTTGGATTATATTTTACAGCATTTTCCAACATTATTTCAAAGCAATTTGACATTTCGTCAATTTGCCGGCAAGAACAACACTTATTTTGGAGATTTTTTCTTTTTGCTATAAGTTGAATAGTGCAGGGGTCTCCACGACCCATTCTGAGTCCCTGATGGTATTATAGGGTTAAAAACCTAGTATATTATAAACCTTTATTTGATAGTCAGTGACTTGGTTTTTTATTATCTATAAAAATCTCCATCCTTTCGAAAAAAATTTTAATTGAAGTCTGGTGTCCCTATTATTTTTCACAAGCTGAAACGAACTCACTCCACAAAATCATCAGCCATTATAAAACGATCCACAAAATTGCCGATTAAACACCTGTTCCTTACTTCGGAGACATCTGAGCAAGAAATTAATGTATAAGTTTTGACCACTGTTTAGAAATTGAAGCAGGATCGATCTTTGAAATATTTCAAGGCGAGTGTCCTATTATTTTTCACATGAATGTACGTACATACATAAATATATTTGATGTATTGTGGAACGATTTTCCGTCATCCCTTGTCAAGTTTGGTTTGGAGACAAACCGGTTTCGGCTAATATGCGCCATCTTCAGTGTCTTCTTTCGTTCTGAGTTATTTTCTGTAAGTTCGATAGCATTTATAGTAACTAACTTCCGTCGTTTTGTTCAGGTACTTCGTGTTCATGTGATGTGTTCGTGCATTCGTGCGTTCGGGTGCCGTGTGTGTGTGTGTGAGTCTGTGTTGTGTGTTTAGGTATGCAAATCTATTTTTTTGTGTCATATTTTCATTATTGTACCCTCATTAACCAAGTAGGTAAAAGTCCGTTATTGTCCGTTTGTGTGTTGTTTTGTTTATGTCGGTTTTAGGTCTTTTGTCCTCTTTCGGGTATATTAGCTTAAGCGGTTCAAATAATGTATCCGATGCGGTGTTTATTTGTTCATTTATTATTTTACCTACGAATGTTTTTTGTTTGTATATCTCCATATTTTCTAATATGTTAAGTCGTCTTCCTTTATGCTGTATGTGGAGAATTTTAGCTGTTTTTCCTATTTTCATGGGTGTACACTTGTTTTCTGCCATGTGGTTGGCGAAATTTGATTCCACTGTCGTTGATGATTTTCTTATTTTCTTATTGTAATCCCTTATGTGTTCTCGATATCTCGTCTTGATTTGGCGTCCTGTTTGTCCTATATAACTGTTTTGGCATTCGCAAGTCAATTTGTATACGCCTTGTTTGTCAAAGAGGTCTTCCTTATTAATGTTGTTTCGTAGAAGTTTTCCCATATTGTTCCTCGTTTTAAATGCTGCATTAATGTTATATTTTTGGAGAACTTTAGCCAACTTGTAAGATGTTGCTCCGGTATATGATAGGACTGCCCATTTCTTCTCTTCTTTTTCTTTGGTTTCTGACTTTCTAGAATTTATGTTTTTTTGTATTTTCTTCACTAAACTTTTTTGATATCCGTTGTTCTCTGCGATATTTGAACCGCTTAAGCTAATATACCCGAAAGAGGACAAAAGACCTAAAACCGACATAAACAAAACAACACACAAACGGACAATAACGGACTTTTACCTACTTGGTTAATGAGGGTACAATAATGAAAATATGACACAAAAAAATAGATTTGCATACCTAAACACACAACACAGACTCACACACACACACACGGCACCCGAACGCACGAATGCACGAACACATCACATGAACACGAAGTACCTGAACAAAACGACGGAAGTTAGTTACTATAAATGCTATCGAACTTACAGAAAATAACTCAGAACGAAAGAAGACACTGAAGATGGCGCATATTAGCCGAAACCGGTTTGTCTCCAAACCAAACTTGACAAGGGATGACGGAAAATCGTTCCACAATACATCATATTCCTACCCTGTCGGAAAAACAAGCAACCAAAAAGTTATTAATAATGCCAGTCAGGCACATCAAATCCGGACAAATATTCTACTGACAGCTTACAAAAGGCGGCTACAGAAAATACACAACACAAAAGCCAACATATGGTTTAATAAGGAATGTCTAAAGACCAAACTCATTCCAAAATACGCGCAAATAGGGCACAAAGTGAACAGCGAGGATAAACGCAAAATTATACGGAAAGCGGAGAACAGCTTCCTCAGATGCGAGATCAGGAACCAACACGCAAAGAAGGAGCGCATAAATGAGGAACTACTACGCATCCACCTGGAGCTGATGGAAAACAACCTAGTTACGTTAGACACTATAAAGGAGGAGATCAAAAAGGCCATGGAACACAAATACAAAAAACTCAACAAAAAACTGGAGGACCTTGACACAAAACAAAACAACAACAAAAAAGGCTCACAACAGAAAAAAACATCATTCCATCCAAGATTTGTTAACTTAACAAATCTTTCCATCAACGCCAAAGAAACAGAGCTACTACAAAAAGGTTTGAAGTACAATATCGAAAGCTACGATAGAAAAAAAGACGTAGAGAATACTATTGCAGACACGGAGATGGCCATATCACTAGTACCAAACGAAGAACAGGAGCACGCAAGGCATCTATGCAGACGCATAATCGAAAAGAGTATAAAAGCTGCTGGAAATGAAATGGCAACGGACGACAATAAAACGGCAAAAGTATTAAGGAAGAAACTAATCGATAATAAGGTGATAGCAACAAAAGCAGACAAAGGAAATACAACGGTGCTAATGGACGAAGAGGAATACACCGCAAAAACGGGTCAACTCATCAAAGAAATGGGCTGTCGAGTGATAAGGAAAGACCCAACGGAAGAATACCAAATGGCAATAAAGCGTGCAATAAAACAAGCAAAGAATATAATAGACAACAAGATGACCTACACTCTCACGGCAATGAATCCATCGGCCCCGTCACTGATCGCACTACCTAAAATCCACAAAGCAGGAACACCTATGCGACCAATAGTAAACCATAAGTCGGCACCAGGATATAGACTATCAAAACACCTAAACAAGCTACTAACCGAGAAACTAGACCTATCCAATAAATACACAATCAAAAACACGACGGAACTAGTCAACAAACTGAACAACCTGAACGTACCCAAGGACTCAAAACTGGTATCATTTGACGTAAAGGATCTATACCCTTCGATACCAACGACAGAAACACTAAAAACTTTAACTAAAATACTGACAGAGAAAACGAACAAAGACATTGCTACAGAGATAGTAAATACGCTGAGAATAACCCTGGACCAGAATTATTTTAAATTTGACAATAAAATATACAGACAAACTCACGGACTAGGCATGGGTAGCCCCACATCAGCTATCCTTATGGAAGTATTTATGCAACATTTGGAGGAAATTTATATGGAAGAACTGACGGCAAATTTGGGAGTAAATTTTTATGCCAGGTATGTAGATGACGTCATCTGCCTAATATCGGGAAATAAAGAAGAACAAATTTTGGAGCACCTCAACAGCCAACACAAAAATATAAAATTCACTATGGATACAGAGAAAAATGGAAAAATCAACTACCTGGACCTAACAATTAAAATAAACAAAGAGACTAACAAATTTACTTACGAAATATACAGAAAACCAACAGCAACAGATGCAATAATACACAATAAATCTAACCATCCTCAACAGCACAAGAACGCCGCTTTCAGACATTTATTAACACGACTTGAACGAACCCCGTTAGAAAAAGAAGCTTACAACAAGGAACTGAGCACAATATACACAATCGCAGAGAACAACGGATATCAAAAAAGTTTAGTGAAGAAAATACAAAAAAACATAAATTCTAGAAAGTCAGAAACCAAAGAAAAAGAAGAGAAGAAATGGGCAGTCCTATCATATACCGGAGCAACATCTTACAAGTTGGCTAAAGTTTTCCAAAAATATAACATTAATGCAGCATTTAAAACGAGGAACAATATGGGAAAACTTCTACGAAACAACATTAATAAGGAAGACCTCTTTGACAAACAAGGCGTATACAAATTGACTTGCGAATGCCAAAACAGTTATATAGGACAAACAGGACGCCAAATCAAGACGAGATATCGAGAACACATAAGGGATTACAATAAGAAAATAAGAAAATCATCAACGACAGTGGAATCAAATTTCGCCAACCACATGGCAGAAAACAAGTGTACACCCATGAAAATAGGAAAAACAGCTAAAATTCTCCACATACAGCATAAAGGAAGACGACTTAACATATTAGAAAATATGGAGATATACAAACAAAAAACATTCGTAGGTAAAATAATAAATGAACAAATAAACACCGCATCGGATACATTATTTGAACCGCTTAAGCTAATATACCCGAAAGAGGACAAAAGAGCTAAAACCGACATAAACAAAACAACACACAAACGGACAATAACGGAATTTTACCTACTTGGTTAATGAGGGTACAATAATGAAAATATGACACAAAAAAATAGATTTGCATACCTAAACACACAACACAGACTCACACACACACACACGGCACCCGAAAGCACGAATGCACGAACACATCACATGAACACGAAGTACCTGAACAAAACGACGGAAGTTAGTTACTATAAATGCTATCGAACTTACAGAAAATAACTCAGAACGAAAGAAGACACTGAAGATGGCGCATATTAGCCGAAACCGGTTTGTCTCCAAACCAAACTTGACAAGGGATGACGGAAAATCGTTCCACAATACATCATATTCCTACCCTGTCGGAAAAACAAGCAACCAAAAAGTTATAAATATATTTATTGCATTCGACGTTGTCGCCATAATCCTTCTTTAAGCTGTTGTTGTATTGACATTTAATGTCAAAGTTCATTTACTATTATCGTCATTTGCGATGCATTGCCATGAATATGTAAATTGGCGCTGCTTCTTTCGATTTCTTTCACTCACTTTCCTTGATACCTACCGTTTCTTCTTGACTGCATTCTGAGTGATTTTGCTTTGACTTACGAAACGTTCATTGGACTCTCTAGTATTGTTGTTGTAAATGAATTGGCATTGTTATTGCAATTGAATTGGCGGCATTGTTGTTGTCATTGCAGCGTCGTCGCTGCCGCATGCTGCTACCGTTTCGTGCAGCAGAGTCATAAACTCGATCGTTTCCCCTTTCCTTCGATCCGCTCTTCTTTTCCTGTTCAAAACCCTCTTCAGCGCATTTCTCTCACTATGCCTTTTCGTTGTTTTCCACATTGTTGTTGCGCTGTGTTGTTGTAGTTCATTACACATTTATTTATTGTCACAATGCAGCGTTTTTGCGTTTTGCCTTTGGCTTATCTATGAGACGTATTTACTAGCTGCATTTTTCTTGTTACGTACTTTTGCTGTTATTTGTTTCTGTTTTTGTTCTTCTTTTTGTTATTGTTTTTCTTTGATATGCACATTTACATACTCGTAAATATACATTAATAACCAAATGAGCAAAATCAACGTTTGAATGGCAGGCAGGCAGGCGATGCGGAAAGGCGTTGGCAATAGTGATACCGATTGCTGGTTGTTGTGGTTGTATGCCCTGTAGGAAAAATTTAGGAATTATACCTATAAATATTGATAAGTATTTTGTA
This sequence comes from Urophora cardui, assembly GCA_960531455.1. Classification (NCBI taxonomy): domain Eukaryota; kingdom Metazoa; phylum Arthropoda; class Insecta; order Diptera; family Tephritidae; genus Urophora; species Urophora cardui. The sequence goes on along the minus strand of OY482673.1, from coordinate 111,673,852 downwards.
TAAAATTTCGATGGTAATACAAAGAATATTTTTGCAAATTATACCGTGCAAGGTTTTGAATTTTCATAGTAGACACTTAGGACGAAGCAAAAATTTAATTTTGTTTATAGATCGTAGTATACAATAAAATGTATCAGTTTTTTTTTTCTAAATTAAAGATAACCTTGAAATGATTTTTGAGAATTTTTTTATATGCCTTAAAACTGGAACTACCACTCGGAGCGGTTATGCATAAGTGCTCGAGTTTTGTTTTTTTAAGGAAAGATTGAAATTAAAAAAAAAAATGCGTGGCAGACATATCTCAGAGAATTTAAAGCTAATACTGAAAAAGGTAATAAGTTCTTACGAAATAGAAAAGGAAGAAGTTTACGCTGTAACTAGTGATAACGAACACAATTCAATTAAGGCAGTTGAGCTTCTATCAGAGACATTAAACGATGACAATGGCGTCCAAAGCGAAAATATATTATTTAATAAATTTCCAAGCGACTACTTAAGATCATACTTACACATTTACAGAATTCAAACAAAATATCTAGGCCTTGCGAGACTCCAAATTGTAGTTCCAAGTCGTGGGGCTCTTTTCTTACAGATGCTTTGCAGATTGAAAGAGTTTGGCTCTGAAAATTAAACGTCTAAGAATTTAATTTATGGCGAATATGGCGAAAGTGTTTGAACAACCATAATTACATATATTCATACATTGAAGCTTCAGACAATTGTTGTTTTGTGACTTCTTTAAAAACTGGCTGGAAATGCTGCTCCAGCTGAAAAAGATGAAAGTCGCATCAGAAATATTTGTATATGCTGCGTCGAAAAAAGACAAAGTTCCTTGAAAATGACACAGTAAAACTAATTTTTGGATCCAAGATTTAGGCGCGTTCTTTCTAAGCAAAAAATTAAGCCCGATTTTGATCATTGCACACGGTAGGCAGGAAGCGACGATAGGTTGCATGAAAATGTCGAGAAAAAAGGAAAGTGGGGTTGTGTTATGTGATGTTTATAGATGGAACATCCGTTGAAATTAAAATCCGAGCTGCTCCTTTTTCAAGGATATCCACATTTTTTGTTTTTTTTGAAAGGATCAAATATTGAGAAAATCGAAAATTCGCCACCGTCCAAATTTTTCCGATTTCAATACATTATTTGGTCGCTAAGGGATACAAAAAAAGGTATTAAAAAGAAAAATGGACACCTGTAGTGGAAAAATCCAATGTGAACAGGACCTAAAGGATAACCACTGAAATATAAAATAACACAAAAAGTACCCACTTTAATTTGCGTATAACTCCTAACATGTTAACTCTACGTGAAAATTCCTTATTATATGTGTCATTCAGAATAAATAAGGAAATATTTCTTTAATATACAATTTTGATGTACCTGCAGTGCTTAATGTACTTTTGTGCATCTAAAGTGAAAATTTCAAAAAAAGTACGTTTTTTTTATAGTGCTATTTTAAGTTCAAATATTTTTCTAGTTTATGTAAATATTTTAATCTAATGATCCAACTCTCACTCCTACATATCTATACGTTAATACTAAAAAAGAGTTAGAGCTGAGATACGCGCCCGCTGTGCACGGTGGGCGGGAAGCAACAATAGGTTGCATGGGAATATCGTAAAAACGATGTCCCAACGAATATGTGCCTAGCTGTGTGCTGGTACTAATTTTCGTTTAAAAAAAATGTTGGAGATTTTATTCACGCTTGCTGTGTGTTTATGAAGTATATTAGAATATCATTTTACGTAAGTTTTTAGCCGGCGATCGTTTTTTCAATATTTTCATGCAACCTTTTGTTGCTTACCGCCCACCGTGCACCCCTAGCGCGTATTTCAGCTCTAATTCTTTTTAATATTAACGTATAGATATGTAAGAATGAGAATTGGATCATTAGATTAAAATATTTACATAAACTAGAAAAATATTTGAACTTAAAATAGCACCATAAAAAAAGTACTTTTTTTTTTAAATTTTTACTTTAGATGGACCAAAGTGCATTAACCACTGCAGGTACAACAAAATTGTATATCAAAGAAATATTCCCTTATTTATTCTGAATGAAACATATTATTAGGAATTTTCACGTAGAGTTAACATTTTAGGAGTTATACGCAAATTAAAGTGGGTACTTTTTGTGTTATTTTATATTTCAGTGGTTATCCTTTAGGTCCTGTTCACATTGGATTTTTCCACTACAGGTGTCCTTTTTTCTTTTTAATACCTTTTTTTGTATCCCTTAGCGACCAAATAATGTATTGAAATAGGAAAAATTTGGACGGTGGCGAATTTTCGATTTCCTCTATATTTGATCCTTTCAAAAAAAACGAAAAATGTGGATATCCTTGAAAAAGGAGCAGCTCGGATTTTAATTTCAACGGATGTTTCATCTATAAACATCACATAACACAACCCCACTTTCCTTTTTTCTCGACATTTTCATGCAACCTATCGTCGCTTCCTGCCTACCGTGTGCATGCAGAATTTGAAAGAGATTACTTTTTTATTAATTAATTATTAATTTTTATTAATTGTTTTAGCTCACGCAAGCTCTTTTGCGAATACTATTTATCATTTTTCGATTCCACCACTCTCTTCCAAGATCTTCAATATAGAGTGGATATGACGATTTTGCTTTGTGAATCCTTCACACAAAACTCGGCTTCACTTGAGCTTGAATTAACGAATTAATCATCAGATGTGGATTCTCCAGACGCATCCAACCTGAAATATTAAGGTATTTTAAAGGAAATTAATTCATATAAAGGAAAACATATCGTCGCTCCGGAAGAAGAAAGACGCATGTCAGTAATTTGTCGACGAAAAAAGGCGCATTAAAAATACATATGTCGGGGAAGAAAGACGCTTTACAAAACATGTCGACGAAGATAGACGCATTAAAAAATATTTCGACGAACAGAGATGCATTATAAAATATTTCGACGAAGAAAGACGCATTAGCATTATTAACTGCGAAGAAAGACGCATTAGCATTAATATTGACAAAGAAAAATAAAAAATCGAATACGTCTTTCTTTCCTAAAAAATATTTAAATGCGTCTTTCTTTATAGTAAAAAGAAATAAAGCGTCTTTCTTCGTTATCAAAAAAAAAAAATAAAGAGTCTTTCTTTCGAAAAATATTTTTAATGCGTCTTTCTTTGAAAGAAAAAAAGTTTGCGTCTTTCTTCCTCAACAAAACAGTTTGCGTCTTTTTTCTTCTATAGCGACGATATGGACGTAGACGTGGATATTGTTCAATATCAGAACAGTAAAAAATAAAGTTTTCCTTGGCTTCGGAAACTTGCTTTCGCCATTCATTCGGTAGGTAACTGTTACTGAAGTCAGTGTCAAACGAGAATTTTAGACTTAATAGATTTTTTTAACGGACTTGCCCTATAATCGAGTGATTTAAACTTGCAAATTATTTCACTTTTAACGCTTAATAGCATTACTAGTCTAGGGCTTAGAATCTATGATGATAAATATGTATGTATGTATGTAGAAAGAACTTTTATTTCAGCCGGAAAAATAAAAGTCCAAATTTAACATTTTTCATTTCAAACAAGGGACCGATTTTAATCGTTATTTTCATTTCTTCGGATGAAAAAATCATTAGAAAACTTATTTAACAATAAAATGCAAGTATGCCGACATAATGATTTTAGCACATTCTATCCAAATATGAGCTCATCTTTATTCTAAAGATTTTTATTTTTTAAATTTTTAAATAACCATTATTTACGATTTTTATTTTTTCGATCAAAAATAATTTTTATTATTGAATTTAAATTTTTCCGATGAAACTTGATCGATATTTTATGATTTTTATTTTTTCGATCAAAAATAATTGTTATAATTGGATTTAAATTTTTCCGATCAACTTTAATCAATATTTTTTTATTTTTTCTCCGATCATAGTAAACTTTTTCAAACGTTAGTGAATCCTATATTTGATGGCTTGAAGTTGACGATTGTGCCAACATTGGCGCAGTTCTATTTCAGAACAAAATTTGCAAAAAAAAACAAGTTTTTAGAGTTTATTATGATCGGAAAAATTTAAATCCAATAATAAAAATTATTTTTGATCGAAAAAATTAAAATCATAAAATATCGATCAAGTTTCATAGGAAAAATTTTAATCCAGTAATAACAATTATTTTTGATCGAAAAAATAAAACTCATAAAATATCGATCAAATTTCATCGAAAAAATAAAAATCAAATTATAACGATTAAAAATGATTTTTTTTATAAAAATGATAATCGTTACGGTCCCTGTTTCAAACACATACCTACCTACATACTGATATTAAAAGCCCCAAAATAACTGTTTTAGAGACTTTTATTTAAAAAAATTAAAATTCTTTGGATCACTGGTTCCTACCAGGCGTTTATGCGGTAATAAAAACTGTATCAATATTCATAGTCAAATTTCAACGCTTGGTGACTCCACAGCCAAGTACTTTGACTTTGGCAATGAAAGAAGACGTTGATAAAGAGGGGGTCCCAAAGGCAAGCGTACATACATACATACACATGTCAATAAGTGTTGGCATTTAAGGGACGGCTGCACATTTGGAACGCATATGGTCGGTCGATTGGACAGAGTTCAATTTTAATTGTTTTTTTTTTTTCGAAGTCTTACAAGACCAGGAAATCAGCGAGCGAACACATTTCATATGCCACAAAATAATTACTTTGAACTGTTCTAATGATTTAAATGGGTATATGTACATACATATGTATGTATGTATACACTTTTGTGTACATATTACCATTTACAATTTATTTTGCATTTTTTCCTAGAGATAAGATTTTTCCGTTTAAAGCCGCATTTCCGCAGTCAATAAAACTTTTGTTGTGTGTTTGAGCTCAGTTGATTTCAGTAATATGCATAAATGCATACAAAAGTATTTGTACACTTAAAAACATGCATAAATACACACATACACATGTATTTCCATCATTATGGGCTACCAATATTGACCGCCGCATTTTTGTACACAAATCGTATTGTTTCTTATCGCCCAATTGCCATTGACTCTCGCTTTGTTTGTATCGGATGAGTCAACATTTGACAGAAAATCAGAAGTACATGCATATTTATGTAGGTACATATGTATATATGTACATACATATATAGGTACACTCAGGGAAAAACAGCATTTTAAAATCAAAAATAAAATCTTTGTTTTCATATTGCACGTTTTAAACGAAAACATTTTTATTTTAACAATGAAAATTTTTAAATTAAAAATGAAATTTTTGAATTTAGAATGAGATTTTTTAAGTAAAAATGCATTTTGGATTTAAAAAGAAACATACTTAAATTAAAAATGAAAATGAATATTGATTCAAACCAAACCTGTTAAATAATGATTATTAATCGTAATGATTACCGGCTTGATTGATTATATTTTCAACTGTCCATTTAATGATTGATTACCCATTGTTTTCAAATTTTAATGATTATTTTGCAATTACCATTAAAAAAAATCAAAAAAAATCATAAAAAATCAAAAAAAAAGAAAAATAATCATAAAAAATCAAAAATAATCAAAAATAATCAAAAAAAATTATTTTGATTGTTTTTGATTATTTTTGATTATTTATGATTTTTTTTGATTTTTTTTGATTTTTTATGATTTTTTTTTGATTTTTTTTGATTTTTTTTTAATTTTTATCAATATGGTTTAAAGAAATATGCACATTTGTACGTATGCACGCATGTATATAGCCTTTTAAGGCAGACTCCCGACGGTAGCTTGATGGTAGTACCGGGGGGTTCGATACGATGAGCGTAGGTGGTGTAGTGCGGTTAAAGTCCCACACTAACAGGATAAAGGCTCTATATGCTTCCTCCTCGTATATTTGTGCAGAGAGGCATACACATTTATACATATCTTACAAGCTTGGAATTATTGTTAATTTGTCATTGACCGTACATGGTACGATGCACGTTTATATCTAATTATTTATCTTTATGAAAAATTGTTTAAAGTGGCCAAATCAAACATTTTAGTGTAACATTCGCTGTTGTACTAACTCATAAATTGGGCTTTAATACAGAATTTCTTGTAGTTAGGTATACAATGAAAAGCAACTAATATTGCGGCTGTCTTCGACTATATCGAGACTTTATGACATTCATGAATGAGGAAAAGAAGCGATACATAGTCTCATTTTCATTAATTTATACAGTGAATTATGTGTGTTATTTATGGAGATGTTATAGTCCAAAATGTCTATATCTGAACAATCCGTTGTATGGGACCTATATGTTATAATGGTCCAATTTCTCTTAAGAAGTCACCCAAGTACCAAATTTCAATTAGATATCTCAAAAAAATGAGGGATTAGTTTGCGTTTATACAGACGGACTGATGGGCATGGCTTAAACAACTCAGCTCATGATCCTCATCATAGCGGTTATATTTTGGTGGATCTGTCATGCCTCCTTCTGCATTTCCGCTCAAAGTTATAACACCATTTCATATGAGTATAAAAAGAAGGGTATAAAAACTTTGTTATAATTGTACTCTATGTTAGTCAATCAAATCTGCTTGGAGTTTTACTTTAAAATATACGTATGTATGTATGTACATTAGAGCGTATCGCAAAAAAAAGTTCGCCGTGCGCCCACCCATATGATTTCTTTTTCGAAAACATTTGTGAGAAAATTTTTTGTTTCGTTTTGGACGCCGCTAGATGTCGCTAACCTACCTTATAATGGATTGACTGGCTGTCCTCTTAACCATCCAATCTTAGCTCGCAAAAGGTGGGTTGGGCGCAGATGAGAGAATCTGAGATAATAAAAATATTTTCAGTGTGGCTTACACCACTTATATATATGTACATGGTATAATTTACAGTTTATTATATTTATCACTTCACGTTTCAATGCATTTTACTTGAATTATATTCTTGCACTTCTACATTTATGTGCCAAAAACATATATATGTACATATGTTTTCATGTTAAACAAACCTTAAACAGCTATATATAAAATCATACTATATATATATATATATGTCCGTGAGTTTGTCTGTATATTTTATTGCCAAATTTGAAATAATTCTGGTCCAGGGTTATTTTCAGCGTATTTACGATCTCTGTTGCAATGTCTTTGTTCGTTTTCTCTGTCAGTATTTTAGTTAGAACTTTTAGTATTTCTGTCTTTGGTATCGAGGGGTATAGATCCTTCACGTAAAGTGATACCTGTTTTGAGTCCTTGGGTACGTTCAGAATTCTCAGTTTGTTGACTAGTTCCGTTGTGTTTTTGATTGCTAGTAGAATATTTAGATGTTTTGAAAGTCTATATCCTGGTGCCGATTTATGGTTTACTATTGGTCGCATAGGTGTTCCTGTTTTGTGGATTTTAGGTAGTGCGATCAGTGATGGGGCAGATGGATTCATTGCTGTGAGAGTGTAGGCTACTTTGCTGTCTCTTATATTTTTCGCTTGTTTTATTGCACGCTTTATTGCCATTTGGTATTCTTCCGTTGGGTCTTTTCTCATCACTCGGCAGCCCATTTCTTTGATTAGTTGACCTGTTTTTGCGGTGTATTCCTCTTCCTCCATTAGCACAGTTGTATTTCCTTTGTCTGTTTCACACTTCATCAATTTTTACAATAAAGGAAAAATTCTTAATTTCATATAAGTTGTATTTAGTGTTCATCATACGCCATACCGTTTCAGCCCTAGTTATTGCCCTATTGTATTCTTTTAAAAGGCAGAGATAATCTCTGTCATAATCAGAATTCTTTATTCGTTCTTCCCTGTCCTTATACTGAACCTAGAAATGAATCTTCCCCAGGTGTAGGAAGGGTTTGTATCCGTATCTAGTACGAAAAACTTCGAACGAGCCAAGGTCTATACAAATTTTGTACTTCTAAATTTGTCGACATTTTAATTAGTGCAGTTGTCGCTGTAGAATACACAATGACTTGGATACACCTGTCCCCATATTTACTGCAGGGTTACGTACTTTAATATGCGTTCACATCCATTTGTACAAACAAACTTTATGCCTCTCTGACCAAACATACATGCCTACCTGAATACTCAGTGCATGCGTATCCAAATTTCTTTACAACAATATTGAAAAAAATCAAACAAAATAAAAAAAAATTTAAAAAAAAAATCATAAAAAATCAAAAAAATCAAAAATAATCATAAAAAATCAAAAATAATCAAAAACAATCAAAAAAAATTATTTTGATTATTTTTTATTATTTTTGATTTTTTATGATTATTTTTGATTTTTTTTGATTTTTTTTAATTTTTTTTTTGATTTTTTTTAATGGTAATCATTAAAATTACTTTTTTTCAGCAAAAGAATTAAAATAATGATTACCAATTAAAAAACAAAACAATTTAATTGATTACTAATCCTAATCGGAATTTAACAGGTCTGATTCAAACACTCGCTCTTTGTTCAAAATTTTTTTGTGAGAAAATATTTTTTTCTGAGAAATCCAACAAAACCAATAATGAGAATCGATTTTTTTTTAATTTTGTTTTTACAATGTTTCATAAAATTCATGGATTCTATTTTAGGAAAAGGGAAGTATAAACAAGTAAGGAAGCCTAAGTTCGAGTGGAATCGAACATTAGATACTCAGCTGTATGCTTTCATTGTTTGTTTGCGTTGGATGGAAACACGGTGTATTTTATATAAAGCGAGTGCTGCATAAAGTGGGCGTAGCCACGCCCATTTTCTAAATTTTTATCAGTCATCCAACTAAGCTTATGAATATTATTCTTTGTGCAAAATTTCATCCCTTTATGAGTTACAAAGATGTCACGTTAAAAATTCCCAAAGGGTGTTCCAGAAATATCTTTGTTAAAAAGTAGGCGTGGTCATAAACCGATTTCAATGAATTATCTTTATATTTGACAAAGATCTCGCTTAAAATGTTTTTATTAGGCCACTTTATGATACCCATATATAAAAGTGGGCGTGGTCGTTAACCGATTTCGCTAAAATTTTGAACATGTATTACTACAAGTAGTGAAAGTGTATACACCAAGTTTCGTCATAATATATCGATTATTTGTCTAGTTATGGGCTCAGAAATCTCGTATATTCCTGCTTCTAAAAGGAGGCGGTGCCACGCCCATTTTCCAAAATTTTTGTATTTATTGTTTTATGTCCATAGTTGGACACCTTCCATAAAATTTCAATGATATATCTTTATATTTGACAGAGATATCGCTTAAAATGTTTTTATTAGGTCACTTTATAATACCCATATATAAAAGTGGGCGTGGTCGTCAACCGATTTTGGCAATTTTTCGTCCAAACATTTGCCTAAGTAAGTATATCACGCCTACCAAATTTCATCGATATATCTTCAACGGTTTCTGAGTTATGACTCATAAAACTTTCAATGTTTGCCCCTTAATAAGTGGGCGTGGCACCGCCCATTTTCCAAAATATATATATTTCTTCATAAGGACCTGAGCTCAATACGTGTGTGAAATTTTATCACTCTAGCTCTATTAGTGACTGAGATACAAAATTTCCGATTTTTACTATATAGGGGAGGTGGGCGTGTTCATGGTCCGATTTCGCCCATTTTCAATACCATCCGTTCCTGTCTTGATACCAACTTACATTTCAAATTTCATCAAAGTATCTCAATTTTTGCGCGAGTTATCGTGCGCACAGACGGATAGACGGACAGACGGACGGACATGGCTCAATCGATTTCTCTTTTCACCTGATCATTTTGATATATATAAGTCTATATCTATCTCTATTATTTCATTCTGTTACAATCCACCGTTAGGAAATCAAAACTATAATACTCTGTGTACTAGTACAGCTGAGTATAAAAAGTTACTACAATTCAATATAATGGGCCATATTAATAAAATCCAAGCAAATGCTTTTACTCAAAATTTCAGAAATTTGACATTAATTTGTATGAACCAAATTTCAAAATTTGAGTAATAGGTCTGAAATTTTAAGCACAAGCAAATGCTTGGCTTTTATTAATATGACCCAATGTTTAATGTTCCACTATGTGATGGCGCTGTATTGAATTTCAGGTTGATGTCATGGGTTGAATCCGGAGGAGAATATAAAATAAAGAAGAAAAAGGAGAATAAGAAATAAAGATAGCAAGCAGTTAAGGCGAAGTAGAAAAGAAGAGGAGAACAAGCGGAGGCTAACTATATCTTTGTAGTTGGGACTCGGATTGAGAGAAGATGAAGAGAATGATATAGAGAACACTGCAGCGTTTTTTTTTTCTCATAGTGCTTAAAATAAAAATAAACATTTTTAAATTTAAAATGTTTTTTCTTCATTTAAAAATATAACAATGAACATTTTTAAAATAAAAATGTTGGTATTTAAATCACTTTTAAATACGTTTTTGCCCATTTTAAGCACCTTTTCATATGTTTTTATAATTTTTTTTCGCTGAGTGTATGTAGTTTTGTATGTTCAAAATGCAGCTGCAATTCGAAATCGTTGTGACGAATTTATTCACTTACTTTTTTATTTTTTGTAAGTTTACCTTAAAGGTCAATGAATAATTCTTTTTGAATAACTAATAGACCTTTGGAGCCTTAAAATGCGTATTTTTATTGTTATCGCAAGCATTGACAAAGTGCAAAACGACTCTAGCGTGTCATCGAATTCGGACTATTCAGACTCATTAGTTGGCCTTATACGTTTTGAATATTGCCGTGAGCTTGTTCTTCATATATGTATGTACATACATTAGGGTGGTCCCCAAAGCTATGGACATAAATTTTATACATCATATCTTCACCCTACCCCCTAGGTCGGTGCTAATATAGTCGAAGATATCACATATAAATTTTGATCACTACCGGTGATGGGTAAGGGATGTCACACAGGGTGCAAAGTTCATACTGCCATTTGTGATCCCTGTCGGACACCCCTTCAACGTTTCCGATCGGAAGAAACACCGAAAAAACACTTAACTATTCCATTATCTTTCTCCGCTTTGAAGTGGTAATGTTTGCACTATTTTAAAATTCTTTCGTATTGGCTGCCATTGTAAAAAATAATAGGGTTGCCAGATAACTTTCCCGAAAAAATCAGTACATTGCCTTCCAAAAAAAAAAAACAATATATGCGGAGAAAATCGTCTTTATTACTGGCATTTTATTTTGCTTTCTGCATCGTGAACTGTCAATCATGGTTCAATGACTTTTAACGTTCGCGTTGCTTCCTCCTTCCTGAATGTTTCAAGGTAATGCCGTGGTTATGCCTACGAGCAAAACACCGATGAGATTCGGACACATTTTCGTCATCGGTGAGAGGTGGTTACTAGATGGGTTTTTTTGTTGTATGGGATTCTTTAAACCTTCTCAGATCCTCCCTCCGGCACCGGAATATGAAAATAGGATGTTTTAGAGTAAGTAAACTGAAAAAAAATTTAACTTTTCCAAAAACTGGATGGAGCTACACCGAAAACCGCGCAAATTCCCAGAATTTCAAGGTATGTTTAGATTTATGTATGAAAAAAGTTAGCATTTTGCACAAGAAAAAAAATTGATACCCACCCATACGAAGAATTAACCGCTAAATCGAATGGCATATTCAGTTTTTTGGTACACTACCCAGGGAAGGTAATAACGTGGCCTAAAGTGACCATTTTCTTTTTTTTCTCATGAATCTTCAATTTCTTGCCCTATACTCTTCCCGAAGTCGGAAATTATTTTTCAACTAAATCACACGGTAGGATGCATTATTTAATGCGCTTTCCATAAATGTATAGCTATTAAAAATCGAATAATATTTGGATGAGTTCATCAAGTTCAAGTGAAGTAAAGTCGGGTATAAAAGGGTTACCTTAAAATTTCTAAATTTTTTAAAAATTTTGCTCTTGAAGACGGTTTTTTGGGTTACTACACCTTTTTCAGTTGAAATTCAGAAAGTTCCAATTGATATTCAGAATTTCCATTTGAAATTCAGAAAATTACAATTGAAATTCAGAATTTCCATTTGAAATTCAGAAAGTTACAATTGAAATTCAGAAATTCCATTTGAAATTCAGAAAATTGCATTTGAAATTCAGAAAATTACAATTGAAATTCAGAAAATTATATTTGAAATTCAGAAAATTCGATTTGAAATTCGGAAAATTACATTTGAAATTCAGAAACCTCCTCACAGTACTCAAAAAGTTTTCTGAATTTCAATTGTAATTTTCTGAATTTCAAATGTAACTTTCTGAATTTCAAATGTAATTTTCTGAATTTCAAATGTAACTTTCCGAACTTCAATTGTAATTTTCTGAATTTCAAATGCAATTTTCTGAATTTCAAATGGAAGTTCTGAATTTCAATTGTAATTTTCTGAATTTCAATTGGAAATTCTGAATTTCAATTGTAATTTTCTCAATATCAATTGGAACTTTCTGAATTTAAACTGAAAAAGGTGTAGTATATTATTATTTGGTTGGATATCTCCACAAATGTAAAAAAAAATTCGGAAGATCGAGACCGTGGATAGCGGAAAAAACCGTGGACCCGGGTGGCCCCAAAATATTATTGGGCAATATTGTTATCAAATTAAAGGTCTTAACTAGGGCTTTAATATAGAACTCATTACATGACAATTTCTTAGCCAATTTGCGATACACTGGGCGATAAGTGGTCCAGGATGACTACAGAATATTTTAAAGGATATCGGCGATATTTGAGTCTAATTTTTGACTTATATATGTCGAAACGGTGGACACAGAAAAATGTAATGGCTTCACATTGAAGTCCTAGGTAAAATCTATATTTTGATACCCGTATTGCCCACAAATGTTTTGGCGCCATTCGGCTCCACTTTTTGTCCGTTATCAGCGGTCTCGACCTTTCAATTTTATTTTTTTTGCATTTGTGGAATTATCCATCCTCATAAAACTATAACTAATAACCTAAAAACCCGCCTTTAAGAGCAAAATTGTTAAAAAAAAATTAAGAAATTTTAAGGTATGTTACCCTTTTATACCCGCATTTACTTCACTTAAACTTGATGAACTCATCTTGTTTCACCCAGCAAATTTGATCGATGTGAGGTCGAAAATTCTCTCACTCGTCGGAGTGCACAAGAACAATTACACGTTTCTCGTCGAGTATTGTCGTAAGCATAAGCACGGCATTCCAAACGTCAAGTGAAAACAGTTGGAAAATTAAACACAGAGCATGGTGATAACAATGAATTTTTTTTAGTGTCGGCTAAAAGTCAGTACAAATCAGTACAAAATTGAAAAAATTATTTCTTAAGAGTTTTAAAACCATTAGTACGGAGCACGAAAAATCAGTATTGTACTGATCAAATCAGTACGTCTGGCAACCCTACATATCACATCAAGAAGGTAGGTACAAAAGCAACACGTTTCTATCCAATATCAATAAGATCGATATTACTTAAAACATAAATATTATTTGTCTCTTAATCACATTTATTGCCTTATTTTTTCAGCTAAATAAATGTCGTGAGACGGAAAAATGCTAAACCAAATAAAGCCAGAAATACGAAGAGATAAGAAATCATTTGGAACATGAAGTGTTAACGCCAAACTCTAGCCGTGCTCAAGCATTTTTTGCTCCTTATCATTATCACACATTACCAAATCGTAAATAGCGATGACATCATATCGATCATCTATGATCTGCTGGCTATAAAATTGATGTACATACATACCTAACAAATAGTGTGAAGATCAATGAAGATCGGCTGTTGTTTTGAACGCTTTTTAATTTTGTTGACAACATATAGCAAACGCATATTTTCAATAATTCTTTCTTACCCAACACACCCACAGAACAATTAAGGCGGTAAAAGCTCATGTCTAGCGGTTTCAATTCTTACAACCAACCCCTTTGCTCTGTTTCTTGTTGGACTATCACTATGCTTGGGGCCATCACTCATGTGTAACACTTTGTATTTCTTACGAAAACGTAATAAAATCGAATGCAAATCAAATCAACAATCGAGTAAGTACAAAAAAAATAGGTACAATATTTTACTTGAAGCTCAATTAGGTAAATGCATACATATGTATGTATATATGTATGTATGTTTGTATGTACAAAGGTACCTACAGGGTGAGGAAAAAGTGACAAGGCAAATAGTTTGTGAATCGTTTTAATATAAGCCATATTATTTCAATTAACTAATGGATTTTTTGTTAACAGAAACATAACATACTTTTTCCTAAGGTTCGGACAAAGAGACTCCTATTGACCATTAAAAGGCTAATTCGCTTGAAAGTAAAGAGTTAAAACGAAGCAGCATTTTCTAGCTCAGCTGTGGGCCTATTCTGTAGCCAATTTGCGACAATTTTCGGATCGATATCGTAAATTTGCGACCATTTTTGCGATTATGCTATTCTGTACGATTTTTCGGTCGAGTTCTATAGTATATTTTGACAGATGTTTCCGATAATCATCGCAGAGGTATCGAGGGAAATTTTTGTGTCGGTAGATTTTGCGATTATCGGTCGCAAAATAAGTTACAGAATTCCAGCACTGATCTCAGTTAATCAGAGCGTAGGAACTCTGAACAAATTATGTCTAAGGGGAAAAGCATGCAAATGAAGAAGTTAAGCGAATATAGTACAGAAACATTGCAAAAAAATTGGCTGGATTTCTAAAATTAGAATTTACTGTCTGATTAGGTTCAGTTTCAGAAGATCAAAGCCATAAAAAAAGATACGGCAGTCGACGGTGGAATCATAGTGCATCAAAGAATCACCTTTACAGTACTTACAGAGTGAATGTGTCCTAAGAAATGCATACGATAGAAAAAAATAAGTAAGTCGTTGTGTAAGAAATGATACAAAACTTCAGGTCTGAAACAACCGACATTACAGCACACTGGTTAGCTCGCCGAGCCTACAAGAAGTTCTGAATTTTAGCGTTGATCTTAGCAAACATCACAATTAAAAAAAGAACTTTAGTTGTTTTTTTTTAAGGAAATTTATTTTAAGAATTATTTTTTATTATGGTTAGATTAAGTTAGACTGGCTGATATGGACCAGTGATGCCAAGTGTAGGGAAAAGAGGCTACATGTAGGGAAATTCGACCTCAGATTTGCAGTGTAGGGAAAAAAGGACAGATTTTCAAAATTTAGCTAAATGTAGGGAATTTTTGAAGACAAATATTTTCTTTTTCTTTGCAACGAATTCATTTTTTCTAAAAACCTAAAATTTTTTAATAGCTACAAACAAAATGTTTCATTATAGTAATGGCAGACCGAATTCGGCAATATTCCCTTCGATTCGCTTTAAGTTTTTGTCCATCAGAATGTCAAACTCAAAGTCAAATATTTCTTTGTTCGACATTTTTCTGTATTCTTCTGTACACGGCGAGTTAAAAACGAGAAGAAGAAGAATTCAGCTGTTGTACTTTATTCTGATCTGGGAATATATTCTTCGACCTGCTTACAGGGCCTCAGGACAAACGTTCTTTTCGTTAGCTTCGCTTCTGGTCCACCCCCAACATTTTTTGCTTTAGCTTTGGGTTCGCTCTTAGCACCAAATTTCGCTTATATATTTTGGTTGTGGTGATCAGAGATGCGTTTGTGGACTTTTCTTACCAAACCAGTATAGGAAGTAAGTATATACGGAAATGTGGACGTGGTACCTATCATATAAAGTGAAATTTTCATGTTGTAATTGAAATTAAAAAATAGGGCTGGTCGAAATTCGACCACTGGGCGATTGTTGTTCAAATAAATGCGATAACAAAAAAAGTATTCACTGTCATCTTACAATGTGTATCAATACATGATGGGACCACATGAAATTTGTATTTCTCTTAGTCAAGGTATGATCATTTTAATGGGAAATGCCCCATATTTTTGTATATGAAAATATCTACATAAATACATGTATACATTATTTATTTATATTATATAAACACAAATAAACATAAAAATTTCTATGTATGCATATGTGGCTTTTTGAATAAAAACTTGATTTCCATCAATTTTGTGCGTGTTTATTTCAATATAGAGAAAATACGCCGTAGGGAAATTTGTAGGGAAAAATTTCGTTCGCGTAGGGAAAAATAGGGAATTTTTTGGTATGCCGTAGGGATTTTTGGTCCAGGAATATTGGCATCACTGATATGGACTAAGTAATTCCGTAGTTACCAGAAAAGTTCTTGAATGTCAACACTCGTAACTTAAAGCCCTGGACTCAAGCTGAAAAACAATCCCCTTTTTCTAGTTCTATTTCGGAGATCACCACATCTCCTCATCAGACTTATTTTTTCTTGACGGTCTCACCGATAATTAGGGTTGCCAGATACCTTTCCCGAAAAAATCAGTACATTGCCTCAAAAAAAAAAAAAAAACACGATATATGCGGAGAAAATCGTCTTATTACTGGCATTTTGCTATTGTTTCCGTATCGTTAACTGTCAATCATGTTTCTATGACATTTAACGTTCGCGTTGCTGCCTCCTAATTGTTTCATGGTTACAAACGTCCAATGAAAATAGTTGGAAAATTAAAAACAGTTCAGGGTGAGAAATATCAGTACAAATCAGTACAAAATCCAAAAAATCAGTATTTCTTAAGGTTTTTAAACCCATCAGTACGGGGCACGAAAAATCAGTATTGTACTGATCAAATCAGTACGTCTGGCAAGCCTACCGATAACACTGCTCTACAGCCAAAAAATACTCTGAACGCGACCATCCTTTCTATATGTAAAATCGGTCGCTGATTCCGAAAATCGGGTTCATTTTTAATTCTATGGGAAGGTTTTTGAAATATCGGCAATTTACCGTTATTTGGCCAATGAGTCCACTTAATCCTGTATATCTCTTTAACACAGTGAGTTATCTTCCTTAGGGTCACACCAAACGAAAGAAAATTAAATTTCCTTTTCACGGCTCCTATAACATTTTTCTCTAGTTCTTATAGTTTCTGAAATATTGACGATTAAATTTGAATTTTTTCGATTTTTTACGATTTTTTGAAGAAAAAATTTACTTTGTAAGGCAATATCTTTAAAACCAATGATTTCACCTTCGGTTTTACTCCTTTGCGTGAAGCTCCATTCCATTTCCAAAAAAATAAGCTATCAACGAAGAAAATCCATGGTAAACTGGAAAAGTTAATATTTCAGAAACTATACGAGTTAGAGAAAAATTTTATAGGAACCGTAAAAAGCAAATTTAATTTTCTTTCGTTTGGTGTCACCCTAAGGAAGATAACTCACTGTGTTAAAGAGATATACTGGATTAAGTGGACCCATTGGCCAAATAACGGTAAATTGCCGATATCTCAAAAACCTTCCCATAGAATTAAAAATGAACCCGATTTTCGGAATCAGAGACCGATTTTACATATAGATAGGATAGTCACGTCCAAAGTACAGACAAAAAATTTCATTTTGTGATCCAGTGTAATCGAATTCGCTTGCATTACCACCAGGATTTTAGATTTGCCTCTTACGACAACCACACCTTATCTCGGGTATATTCTGGTCGTATTTTTTGATTATTTTGTGCTCTGCACTCTCTTCTCTTTTGAGAGGAGTGAAGTCTTGTCCAAAGAGAGGTTACTCTTTCAGTGAAAATGGTTATGAAAAGCGTTGAGAGATCTTAGTTATTACACTCACAGCTGGGCGTCTCTATTCAATTCAAATTGAAGCCGTTCTTATCGACTTCGGTACACAGTTTGCAATTACAGAATTTACCTTGGATTGGACCCTAAAAGTTCTATATTTAAACTAAAAAACAGAAATAAATACACAGTGCGCCGCTGTGTTGCAGTGGGTAGAGTGCTCGCCCGCTATGCCAGAGGTCTCGGGTTCAAACCGCAGTCCGAGCAAACACTAAACAAAATTTCTAATTAAGTAGTATCGTAATAATCCAATTATTGGGTTTTTTAAGAGCAGCGGTCACCTCTCGGCAGTGGGCGGCATACCCTCCGAGAGTATTTCTGCCATGAAAAAGCTTCTCTCAAAAAATGCATTCGCCGTTCGGAGCCGGGATAAAACTGTAGGTCCACCCAATTAGTAGAAAACAAGTAAGGAAGCCTAAGTTCGAGTGGAATCGAACATTAGATACTCAGCTGTATGTTTTCATTGTTTGTTTGCGTTTGATGGATTTTATATAAAGCAAGTGCTGCATAAAGTGGGCGTAGCCACGCCCATTTTCAAAATTTTTTCAGTCATCCAACTAAGCATATGAATATTATTCTTTGTGCAAAATTTCATTCCTTTATGACTTCCAGTTACAAAGATGTCACGTTACAAATTTCCAAAGCGTGTTCCAGAAATATCCTTGCTAAAACGTAGGCGTGGTCATAAACCGATTTCAGTAAATTTTTGCGTGTCTATTAATACAAGTTATAAAAGTGTATAAACCAAGTTTCATCATAATATCTCAAGGCGGTGCCACGCCCATTTTCCAAAATTTTTCTATTTTTTATTTCCGGTCTATTGTGGAACTCATGCCACAAAATTTCAATGAATTATCTTTATATTTGACAAAGATATCACTTAAAATGTTTTTATTAGGTCACTTTATAATACCCATATATAAAAGTGGGCGTGGTCGTCAACCGATTTCGATAAAATTTTTAACATATATTACCACAGGTAATAAAAGTGTACACACCAAGTTTCGTCATTATGTCTCAATTATTTGTCGAGTTATGGGCTCAGAAATCTCGTATATTCCTGCTTCTAAAAGTAGGCGGTGCCACGCCCATTTTCCAAAATTTTTATATTTTTCGTTTTATGTCCGCAGTTGGACTCCTGCCATAAAATTTCAATGATATATCTTTATATTTGACAGAGATATGGCTTAAAATGTTTTTATTAGGCCACTTTATAATACCCATATATAAAAGTGGGCGTGGTCGTCAACCGATCTTGGCAATTTTTAATCCAAACATTTGCCTAAGTAAGTACATCACGCGTACCAAATTTCATCGATATATCTTCAACGGTTTCTGAGTTATGACTCATAAAACTTGAAATGTTTGCCCCTTAATAAGTGGGCGTGGCACCGCCCATTTTCCAAAATTTCACCATATTTGTCCATAAGGGCCTGAGCTCAATACGTGGGTAAAATTTTATCACTCCAGCTCTATTAGTTACTGAGATACAAAATTTCGGATTTTTACTATATAGGGGAGGTGGGCGTGGTCATGGTCCGATTTCGCCCATTTTCAATACCATCCGTCCCAGTCTTGATACCAACTTACATTTCAAATTTCATCAAAATATCTCAATTTTTGCGCGAGTTATCGTGCTCACAGACGGACGGACGGACAGACGGACAGACGGACGGACATGGCTCAATCGATTTCTCTTTTCACCCTGATCATTTTGATATATATAAGTCTATATCTATCTCGATTATTTCATTCTGTTACAATCCACCGTTAGGAAATCAAAACTATAATACTCTGTGTACTAGTACAGCTGAGTATAAAAAAGGAGCACACCTCGAATTGGGAGAGAAGCTCGGCCATAAAACTCGTCAGAGTTATAATAGCGCCATTGTATTATTGTATTATATATATTAAATATATAGTCACCCTGTATCTATTGGCTCACCATGTACATGTCCATACATATGTATATAAACAGTAGCACAAGCAAGCGCGCTAAAATGTTGACAAGAAAATGTGTAACAACAAAAAATATCGCGCAATAAATGATCGACAGGGGTAAAACGAAACAAACAAATTAAAGCAGAAAAAAATATATAAGAAATACCTTCGTACACACATACGTAAGTAAAATGGAAATTTAAATTTTGACCCAACCCAAATATTTCAGGTCAAAATCATCATACGAAACCAATTGTGGCAAAAGTGACGTTATGGTAGCAGAAACAAAAACGACACATAGAGAAGACGTGCTGGTTAAACATGCGGCAATGGTTGCTGGACGTTGCCAATGTTCAAGGCCCAAGATAGACACATGGATGTACTTACATATGTATATATGTATTATATATTGTAGATATGTTTTTATACATACATATGTATCTCCCATCTATCTATTGGTTATTGACATATGGCTTACGAGTTAGGTATTTGTCGAAAATATGTAGGTACATACCAGTATAACGTGACAAAGATAATGTATCCAAATATGAAAATAGACACTTTTTTGTTATCGATCTGATCTAGGTTTGAAAAGAAAAAAAACAATCGTTGCTAACAATATTTTCACGGTTATGTGAACACCAAAAGGGTAGCTTCAGTGACAACAGTCAAACAGTCAATAAGCGTGTTAGTCAACACATGTTCAGCAGACACTCGACATTTTCAATATTTGCTTTTTGTCTACTTGGTCTTAGGTATACTTAGGTCATCGTTATCAGCCAGGCTTTAACACATGTTCATACATATGTGCCATGTATTTATTTTGATAAAGAAATTTTGACTTTGAAATTTGTAAAGTCATTTTCACAACAACTTTTATTTTATTTTATCTTTAACAAGTCGATTTAATTTAAATGGTGGTGTCACTTTCGATCAGTTGATCGATAGAAATTAGAAAAATCAATAGCCTTCCAATGTCAGAAAAATATGTGTGAAATTTTAAAGTGTTCGCAACAACCCGCATTTCATGCATAATCTATTCCGAAAATTTTTCCTAACATATTAAAGTTTAGAGGTCACGCAAATGCCTCAAAATTTCCTTTCGCTTTTACATAAGCCGCTTTAGATTCACAATTTCTCTGCTGGCTATAAATTTCCTTCTGTCAAATTTATATGTGAATGCTAGCGAGCAGAGGGAAATTTTTATCGACCAGTTAGCGAGTATGGCTACTACTCATTATGGGTTCAAACATTTTTGTTCGATCCGACCTCGCTTGTGTGATGGCGAATCGAAAACGACAATACATACATACATACATACATACTATGTATGTATCAGAGATCAGCAGCGGTGCACCGCATTTTCTAAAGCACCGCAAAAATAATTATTTTTTAAGTGGCTCAAAAAATAAGTACCCAGAAAAAAAATTCACCGCCACCGCATTGATTGAATCTAAATAAGGATATCGCAGAAGACAAGCTGATTGGAATTGTGTATATATACTAAATGGTATTCCGCCAATCATGGCGAAGAAGGTTCTCGTAGAATGTCAAACAAGACGGATTGGAAAAAAGTTTTCTATGTGATTTGACATATATAAAGATACAAGAAACACATGAAAAGGGAAGTAATATAACCTCTATTTAGATAAACCTTGCTACAAAGGTATAGGCAATTGAAAATTCATTTGTACATAAATACATAGATATGTGTTACTGATTATAAGATATACAGCAAATTTATTCTCAAGTATTTTTTTTTTATTTTTGTGTGCTTTGTTTTTTGTGGCAGTTTTTTGAATAATAAAATATTTTCCAATAATGAAATAATCAAAAAATTTCATTTTTGAAATCCAATACGACTAATAGGGCCGTCAGAATGAATACTTTTCCGTCAAACTAGCAATCCATTCAATTGACAACATACATAGTTGAATTAAATGTACATATTTAATTGACTATCGACACATTCAGTACTTCAGCTTTGCGTAAAAAAGACATCTAATTCAACTATGTTTCTCAGTTAAAGGAATTGCTAGATTGACGGAAAAGTATTCATTCCGACGGGCGCGTAATGTATAAAAATAAACATGTGTATTGTTGTTGCTCCAATAAAATGACAAAAACTTCAGTTTCAATCAATGTATCGTAGCCAATTTTGTGGATTGTGAAAATTGAATGAATGCCTCGTTGGAAAATAAAGAATTATGTCACAGACAAACAAAAATGTGTAAACAAAACTTATGTGTATTACTAAGAAGCCATAAATGTGATTCAAGGATTTTAGGAAAAAACTCTATTTCATATAAATAGGAAATATTTTTATCTTGAAATTCATTAGTCAAATTATTTTGAATGTAAACAAACTCTAAATTTTAAGTGGCCCTTTCAATGAAAAAATTAAAAAAAAACCAATCCTGAGAGTTTTCCTGTATAGATATTCTTTGGTTAAAATCAAATTGTAATAAGTAGTATTTTTCATCAGAAATCCATAAGACGGTAAAAATTTCAAACAAAAAATCGCACTGGCAACATTGCGGTGTTTGCGGTATGCGGTGTTTGCGATATGCGGTGTTTGCGGTATACGGTGTTTACGATATGCGGTGTTTGCGGTGTTGTGATATCCAAACTATCGCATACCGGGATTGATCAAGAAAATGCGGTACGGTGTTTATTATGATCGCATATTTTGCGGTTGCGGTCATACTCCCACCGCATTTTTTATGAGTATACTCTAAATCACAAAAAATGTATCGCATGCTGATCTCTGGTATGTATGCAAGTGATGATACACATTTTTTTGGAAAGTGCTTAATATACAACAACAGGCGTTTTTCATCATTGAAAAAGGGAATACATATTGTTTTAGGAGTAATAGAATGAAATAGCCTTTTTGCATTAATTTTTTTTGGGTTTAATTTTTTTGGACCACCTTAATGTACCTAAGTAATTAGTTAACACGATTTGTATCCTTATCGGCCGGCAGCCGCAATAATACCATAAGTCAACACTCTTCAAAAATTTAAAACCACAGCAACGCAAGAAAAAAATAATAATTGTGGCTATTCAGCATTTAAACTAAAATCTTTCTTCCCACGAATGCTCATGAACAACAACAATAACAACAACAACATTAAATATAGTGTTTAGTATTTAGCCTCGTTATCTAAACATGCCAGTTTTTTTATTTTTGTTCTGGCAGTGGTCGGGCGCAGTGCTGATAACATTTCAAGTACATATGCACGTACGAATGTACATATGTATGTATGCATGTAAGCACATATGCTACTATCAACAACATTTAAGTTATCACACTCTTTGGTTAATTGTTGTGGTATGCAACAAAAAACCTTATCTACTAAATACGGTTATGATTAATTCTTTTTATACTCAGCTGTACTAGTACACGGTACCCTGACATAATCCCAAGGGGCATAATCCCAAATTTTTTATTTGGGATTATGTCACTCCCCCTAGGGTGACATAATCCCAACTTTTTTACTTGGGCTTATGTCACCCTCGGCGTAGTGACATAATCCCAATTGGGATAATGTCATTTTCAAGCCCAAAAAAACATTTCAGATTTTTTCTTAGATTTTATTACATTAAGCAAAAAAATTAAAGCTGACAATAAAGTTAATGTTGTTATACAATAATACATTGAGTATATGTATAAGATGAAATATGTATGTACTTAAATACACATGTTCTCAAAAAATTACTTTAAAACTAAAAAATTACATTAAAATTAAATATATTTACATATATACAGACTTTTTTCAATAAAACGATAGGTATATAAATATTTGTGTACATTGTATATATGTCTATAAAAAGAATAAAATTTGGAAGAAAAAATCGCGCGATTTTTGATTCCAAATTTTCGACTGCGGCGCTTTTTTTTTAACAGATCGATAGGTATATACCTATGTATGTACATTAGGGTGCTTTTAATTTGTATGAAAAATTTAAAAGTTCATAAAAAGACTGTATCGCCCCCTCAATCTGTAGTAAGATGGTCAAAGATATCACACATAAATTTTGGTCCCGATTGGTGGCGGTTAAGGCGTGGCGCATTGAGGTCAAAGTTCAGAAAACTCTATGAAGGGTCAAAAAATCAAAATATTTTTTTTAATTATCTAATACCCAAAATTAATACTTCTATATCCAAGGATAACAAATATAAATTTTGGTCCCGATTGATGACGGTTTACTGGTGTTTTAAGGGGGTCAAAGTTCAGATTACCATATGCGACACTAAAAATGTAAGTCTTCTATGGCAATGTGAACATTGACCCCCTTAAAACACCACTAAACCGCCATCAATCGGAACCAAAATTTATATTTGTTATCCTTGGGTATAGAAGTATTAATTTTGGGTATTAGATAATTAAAAAAAATATTTTGATTTTTTGACCCTTCATAGAGTTTTCTGAACTTTGACCTCAATGCGCCACGCCTTAACCGCCACCAATCGGGACCAAAATTTATGTGTGATATCTTTGACCATCTTACTACAGATTGAGGGGGCGATACAGTAAAATATCGTTAATTTTAATTTTAAACGCACTCTAATGTACATATGTCTATAAAAAGATGAAAATTTGGAAGAAAAAATCGCGCGATTTTTGATTCCAAATTTTCGCCTGCGGCGCTTTTTTTTTATTTTAGATCGATAGGTATATACATATGTATGTATATACATATGTCTATAAAAAGATGAAAATATATATAAATATGTACATATGTCTATAAAAAATAAAAATTTGGAAGCAAAAATCGCGATTTTGCTTCGCACTAGTACCTACTCGAGTGATTTGGTATTCTGGCTCCCTTTTATTTGGGATTATGTCACTCCCACATAGGTGACATAATCCCAAGTAAAAAAATTGGGATTATGTCACACCATGGTGAGTGACATAATCCCAAATTTTAAAATTGGGGTTATGCCACTTGGGATTAAATCACGGCACCCTAGTACACAGAGTGTTATAATTTTGATTTCATAACGGTGGATTGTAACAGAATGAAATAATCGAGATAGATATGGATATATGTATATCAAAATGATCAGGGTGAAAAGAGAAATCGATTGAGCCATGTCCGTCCGTCCGTCCGTCCGTACGCACTCTAACTCGCGTAAAAATTGAGATATTTTGATGAAATTTGAAATGCAAGTTGCTATCGAGACTGGGACGGTTGGTATTGAAAATGGGCGAAATCGGACCATGACCACGCCCACTTTTCCTATATAGAAAAAATCGGAAATTTGGTATCTCACACTCAAAAAAAAATTTCTCTCGATCAAAGACATAATTTTCCTTATTTTGGAAACGCGTCCCAATACAAAATTTTCTTTGTTTTGTGTAAATTTTCTCAAAAATGTGGAAAAAACATAAAAAAACATTCAAACAAATTCGCTGCCATGGTGATTTGTATGGGAATTTAATTTCTCAAAATTAAAGAAATCAAGTCTTCAAAACAAGGAAAGTTGGGAATGGAATGGCGCTTAAAGAATTTTTCATTATTTTAATGTATGAATTTTTTGGTACCCTGACATAATCCCAAGGGGCATAATCCCAAATTTTTTATTTGGGATTATGTCACTCCCCCTAGGGTGACATAATCCCAACTTTTTTAATTGGGCTTATGTCACCCTAGGCGTAGTGACATAATCCCAATTGGGATAGTGTCATTTTCAAGCCCAAAAAAACATTTCAGATTTTTTCTTAGATTTTATAACATTAAGCAAAAAAATTAAAGCTGACAATAAAGTTAAAGTTGTTATACAATAATACATTGAGTATATGTATAAGATGAAATATGTATGTACTTAAATACACATGTTCTCAAAAAATTACTTTAAAACTAAAAAATTACATTAAAATTAAATATATTTACATATATACAGACTTTTTTCAATAAAACGATAGGTATTAAATATTTGTGTACATTGTATATATGTCTATAAAAAGATGAAAATTTGGAAGAAAAAATCGCGCGATTGTGATTCCAAATTTTCGCCTGCGGCGCTTTTTTTTAATAGATCGATAGGTATATACAGTGAAACCTCCCTTGGGCGGACACTCACCGTCGGGCAAATTTTGTCCGCCCAAGAGAGGTGTCCGCTTAAGGGAGTGGGTTCCTATTTTAGAAATTTTTTGGATTTTAAAGGATTTATTTATTCATATTTCACTGAAAAAAACGAGGATTCTTATGTCTTAAAAATTTCACTTAAATACATAAATATGTACATATTCATATATATGTATATACATAAAGTATTAACATACATATTAAATTACAATTAGTAAGTTGCTGAGAACTAGAAATGTTGGGATATCTTTTAAATTACACTGGATCACAAAATGAAATTTTTTGTCTGTACTTTGGACGTGACTATCCTATCTATATGTAAAATCGGTCGCTGATTCCGAAAATCGGGTTCATTTTTAATTCTATGGGAAGGTTTTTGAGATATCGGCAATTTACCGTTATTTGGCCAATGGCTCCACTTAATCCAGTATATCTCTTTAACACAGTGAGTTATCTTCCTTATGATGACACCAAACGAAAGAAAATTAAATTTCCTTTTCATGGCTCCTATAACATTTTTGTCTAGCTCTTATAGTTTCTGAAATATTGACGGTTCAATTTGAATTTTTTCGCTTTTTAACGATTTTTTGAAGAAAAAATTGACTTTGTCAGGCAATATTTTTAAAACCAATGTTTTCACCTTCGGTTTTACTCCTTTACCTGAAGCTCTATTCTATTGGGAAAAAGATAAGCTATCAACGATGAAAATCCATGGTAAAATGGAAAAGTTATAGGCGATCAAGTAAATACAGCCAAGTCGCGCAATGCCTCTGCACGGGTATATTTTATGCATGTTATACCCGTAAATGGGCTTGCATCTACTGCGCTGCCAATGTGCTGCTACTGCAGCTGTTTAGGTATTGGTACAATATGCATAGAATGTACCGTATAGCGGCATTGCGCGATTTGGCTTAATTTACATGATCGCCTATAACTTTTCCATTTTACCATGGATTTTCTTCGTTGATAGCTTATTTTTTTGGTAATAAAATGGAGCTTCACGCAAAGGAGTAAAACCGAAGGTGAAAACATTGGTTTTAAAGATATTGTCTGACAAAGTCAATTTTTTCTTCAAAAAATCGTTAAAAAGCGAAAAAATTCAAATTGAATCGTCAATATTTCAGAAACTATAAGAGTTAGGAAAAAATGTTATAGGAGCCATGAAAAGTTAATTTTATTTTCTTTCGTTTTGTGTTAGCCCAAGGAAGATAGCACACTGTGTTAAAGAGGCATACAGGATTAAGTGGACCAATTGGCCAAATAACGGTAAATTGCCGATATCTCAAAAACCTTCCCATAGAATTAAAAATGAACCAGATTTTCGGAATCAGCGACCGATTTTACATATAGATAGGATGGTCGCGCTTAGAGTATTTTTTGGCTGTAGAGCAGTGTTATTTAAAAAATTGTGAAATTGTCGGTTGACGAGGGGTTTTTTGCTTATTTAAAATAAAATTGTTTTGCAGATGGCTTTCAAATTTCTGCAACAATTCAAATGCAATAAGGTTTTCCGTGCAAAATCTTTTCAAATTTGAAACTGCAGTCAAAGACATTTCGTTCGAGGAGATTGCATTACCTACTTTCAGCGGTAGTTAGTATTGGTACTATCATCTTCAATGGTTTCGACGTTTTCTTCAGTTAGAACGTCTAACTGGAAATCCGTGAATGTATTTATATCTACTCCAATAAAGTCATGCGGACATTTATTTTAGTTGGTTATACTCCTTTCATCGTAGCGCTTTTTACCTAACGAACATTCCGCGAACTTTTTTTATATTGCTATACATACTTATATTTTGTCCGCATAAGAGGAGTTCGTGTCCGCCTAACAGAGGTTTTTATGTGATTCGTTATGAAAAAAAATCAAAGTGTCCGTTGAAGAGAGGTTCGTGTCCGCTTAATAGAAGTTTTTAGTTCAATTCAATAGTAAAAAACTGTCCGCGTCCGGCCAAGAGAGTGTCCGCCTAAGAGAGGGCAATTTGTTCTAAAAATTTAACCTAAACGTTGGTGCATGAAAAAATGTCCGCTCAAGGGAGGTGTCCGCCTATGAGAGGTGTCCGTTAGGGGAGGTTTTCTCTGTACATATGTATGTACATATGTCTATAAAAAGATGAAAATTTGGAAGAAAAAATTGCGCGATTTTTGATTCCAAATTTTCGCCTGCGGCGCTTTTTTTTATTTTAGATCGATAGGTATATACAAATGTACATATGTATTTAAAAAATAAATATTTCGAAGCAAAAATCGCGATTTTGCTTCGCACTAGTACCTACTCGAGTGATTTGGTATTCTGGCTCCCTTTTATTTGGGATTATGTCACTCCCACATAGGTGACATAATCCCAAGTAAAAAAATTGGGATTATGTCACACCATGGTGAGTGACATAATCCCAAATTTTAAAATTGGGGTTATGCCACTTGGGATTAAATCACGGCACCAATTTTTTCAAAACAAGTATATGAAACCATGGTAACGCATGTAACAACAATATTTTATAAACCTTTTAACATGTTTTAAGGAAAATTTACTCAAAACAAAGAAAGTAGTGTTCAAAATAGGTAAACAATTTCTTTGACCCCTCCATATATTTTTTTTCTCTCAGTGCAGCCACTCATATAGCTAGAGTGATAAAATTTTACCCACATATTGAGCTCAGGCCCTTATGAAGAAATTTGATGAAGTTTTGGAAAATGGGCGGTGCCCCGCCTACTTATTAAGGGGCAAATATAGAAAGTTTTATGAGTCATAACTCAGAAACCATTGAAGATATATCAATGAAATTTAGTACGCGTGATATATTTACTTAGCCAAATGTGTGGACGAAAAATTACCAAAATCGGTTGACGACCACGCCCACTTTTATATATGGGTCTTATAAAGTGACCTAATAAAAACATTTTAAGCGATATCTCTGTGAAATATAAAGATAATTCATTGAAATTTGGTGACATGAGTTCTACAATAGACCGGAAACAAAAAATAGAAAAATTTTGGAAAATGGGCGTGGCACCGCCTCTTTTTAGACAAAGGAGAGATTTCGGAGCCCATAGCTCGACAAAAAAAATTGAGATATTATGACGAAACTTGGTTTATACACTTTTATAACTTGTGTTAATAGACACGCAAAAATGTATTGAAATCGGTTTATGACCACGCCTACTTTTTAACAAAGATATTTCTGGAACACCCTTTTGGAATTTGTAACATGAAGTCTTTTTAACTAAAAGTCATAGAGGGATAATATTTATATGCTTATTTGGATGATTGATACAAATTTTGAAAATGGGCGTGGCTGCGCCCTGTTTATGCAGCACTCGTTTCATATAAAATACACCCTATATCGAACAAACGCAAACAAACAATGAAAGCATACAGCTGAGTATCTAATGTTCGATTCCACTCGAACTTAGGCTTCCTTACTTGTTCTTTTTATTTTCTACGCTTTTTGTTTTCTTTTCAAGCTCTCTGTTGGGCATTAGTTGTAACAACAGTCGGACGTTAAGCGATTGCATTTTGTAGAGAAATTACCATGGCACAGAAAAACAGAAGCAGCAGACATAAATGAAGTTTTAACATGCGTTTACATACCCAGCAAAAAATCTACGCCTTATTTAAGAATTGTTACAGAAGATTTAAAGGCCAACGAAAAAAAGGCCTGAAAATTCTAAGGGAATCAAAGTAGTTTGGGCAAAGGCTTAAAATAAGGCTAATTTTCCTGTGTTGATGTCATCAGGCCATAAGGAATACTCCCTATCTCTCTCTCTCTCTTAGAGCAAACTTTATTCCAAAGGCTTGGCCGCCACGAAAATAAGGCTTATTTATGATATGATAATCAGGTCTTATGTGGGGTATGTATAGCTTATAAATACCTCATTAAAAAGGTGTTTGTTTAGCTGCATCATTTACATTTTTTGCGCAATTTAAGCGTTGCGGCTATTTAATAATAAAAAAAAATATATTCTGTTAGGGTTTACGTTGTACTCTCTTTCCACATAAAAACTCAATTCCCTTTCTCTTTATACTTATGTAATACATATGTAAAAATTAAGTATTAAAACATTTGGAGCGGAGATAATGAGTGCATAACAAAAAGCAGCGCTGCCAGCGTATTCCTGTTAAACATCTTATGCGTTAACAATAAGTAAAATCTTTTTGCTGGGTACATACCTACAAGTTTGAAAGCAGGGTTCAGAAAATATTTGAAATATAATTTGATTTCACAAATTATTCTTTGCCGAAAATGTTTGTTTTGAATTTTATCTATCTTATCATTTGAAAAATATTATACATTTTCGAATTATTTGAACACCTGGAATACAATTTTTGGGAAAGATTTTATTTTCAAATATTTGAAATTCATTTGTTTTTCGTTTCATTCGCAATACGGGTATATTCAAAAACAAAAGTTGTTTTTCATTCCAAGAATATTTTCTTGAATCTAGAATCTAGATAGTACATATTGTGCTTATAACATTTCTTTGTTTTTGTGAATTTGCGAAAATTAGTGTTCAAAATGGGTAGGGTCTCAAGTATCGACAAAACAAAATATGTATGTTGAATATAATAAAGAACTAAATTTGTCGAAGTGTCTTCGTTGCCAAAAACCTTTAAAAGGGAATTTGCTAGGAAACATAAAACGGTATTACGCTGCAGTTCATAAGGTGAATTTTGGCATTGTGTTGGCAGAATTTGCCTAAAGTTCCTTTAAAACTAAGCAAGCACATTCATTTGAGACAGCCGTCCTTGTTGGTGGGCAGATTATGCTAACTTTAGGCGAATATTTTGGAGCGTATCTCCTACCCTATTTTTCTTCTCTAACCAAAATCTGATCAAAAGTAGGTTATCGCATTTTAAAAATGAGTTTTCTCGTGGCACGAATTAAGAAAAAAATATAGGATTGTAAGCGCTTAGTGAAATGTATATATAAGCGCATTTGTATAAACACAGGTAAACAATAACACTGCTCTACAGCCAAAAAATACTGTAAACGCGACCATCCTATCTATATGTAAAATCGGTGGGTGATTCATTTTTAATTCTATCGGAAGGTTTTTGAGATATCGGCAATTTACCGTTATTTGGCCAATGGCTCCACTTAGCCTTTATATCTCTTTAAAGCAGTGAGCTATCTTCCTCTCTAACTCTTATAGTTTCTGAAATATTGAATCGTCAATTTTTTGAATTTTTTCGATTTTTTCCGAATTTTTGAAGAAAAAATTGACTTTGTCAGGCAATATCTTTAAAACCAATGTTTTCACCTTCGGTTTTACTCCTCTGCATGGAGCTCCATTCCATTACCAAAAAAATAAGCTATCAACGAAGAAAATTCATGGTAAAATGGAAAAGTTATAGGCGATCAAGTAAATACAGCCAAGTCGCGCAATGCCTCAATATTTCAGAAACTATAAGTTAGAGAAAAATGTTATAGGAGCCGTGAAAAGGAAATTTAATTTTCTTTTGTTTGGTGTCCCCCAAGGAAGATAGCTCACTGCGTTAAAGAGATATAAACAATTAAGTGGAGCCATTGGCCAAATAACGGTAAATTGCCGATCTCAAAAACCTTCCCATAGAATTAAAGTTGAATCACCGACCGATTTTACAGTACAGAAAGTACAGACAACAAATTTAATTTTGTGATCCAGTGTAATTGATTGCGAATGTTTGATTTGGAAAACGATTCAAAAAATGTATTCTTCTATACTCAACAAAAGAAAGAAAAATATTTAAAAAACTTAAAATTTGTTTCCCGAATGTTTACAAATTTCAATTATTCGTAGCCATGAAAAGAATTTTTCGGTTTAAATTCTTTCCAAAGTGAAAAGAATTATTTGTTTTCAAATTTTTTCGCAGCCAGTATAAACAAATGAAATTCATGAATTTTAAATATTTGAAAACGAATTTTTCTGAAGCCTGTTTGAAAGTAATTACTGTTCACAGGGTGATTCACATACTCAAAAAAAAAAAACAGCAGCCTGGCAACACTCAACTGATTTTGGATATTTTTCAACTTTTCGAGAGTTTGGTTAATTTTTACTTCTCTCAAGTTTCCTTGATGACCTCGGATTACCACAGAATGTTTCTGAGCGAAATTGGTATCAAATGAAAAGCGGAAAACAGGGCTTCAATATAGAGCTCTCTTCTATGTAATACTCAAACTGGTTTTCTAAGTAAAGGGGAGAGGCGAATTGAATGGAATGGGAAATTGAAAGGAAAAAGAAGCAAACGGCAACAAAAATAAAATGGGAGAGGCAAGGAGAAAGAGAGACACAGTAGGAGAGGGAAAAGGAGAACGAATAGGAGTGGGAGAGCGATAGGGAAGTGAAGTGTGGCGGGTAAGGAAAAGGAAACGGTACTGAAAGAGAAAGGGGAAAAGAAATGGAAATGTAAAGGGCTGAAAGACTAAGGCGAAGAAGAAAGGGAGAAGAACAAGAAGGGGTAGAAGCATCGCAGCGAAGGGAGACGGATTTAGTTTAATTCTGGATCTCATGAGGGTAGGGTTGCCAGACGTACTGATTTGATCAGCTCATTTTTCGTGCCTCGTACTGATGGTTTTAAAAACCTTAAGAAATACTGATTTTTTGGATTTTGTACTGATTTTTAGCCGACATTAAAAAAATTAATTTTTATCACCCTGCACTGTTTTTAATTTTCCAACGGTTTTCATTTGACGTTTGTAACCATGAAACAATTAGGAAGGAGGCCGCAACGCGAACGTGACATATCATAGAAACATAATAGACAGTTAACGATACGGAAACAAAAACAAAATACTAGTAATAAAGACTATTTTCTCCGCATACATATATTGTTTTTTTTTTTTTTTTTTTTTGAAGGCAATGTACTGATTTTTTCGGGAGAGGTATCTGGCAACCCTACGTGAGGGGTTGCAAGAATTTTCATGAGATTTAGTAGTCTCCGGGGCGTAATTCTGAAATTCCATTTTTCCAATTACTTTTTTTTTATTTAACTTTTCCGAAGACTTGCGAAAAATTGACAGGCCGAGGTAAGCTCTATCAGCCAGATACTGCGTAATCAAATGTTATAAATTTCATAACGGCTCAAATGATGAATTGAAAACTAGAGGGCGTGTTTAAGCCAGACCTGGGTAATATCAAGTACCAGTACGACTTGTGACAAGTACATTTTAGAAGAATTGTACTAGTACTGGTACTTACATTCCCAAATTTTCAAGTACTAGTACAAGTACAAGGAATTGAAAAAGAATTGAAGTTTTAGCAAATATTTCAAAGTAATTGAAAAGAATTGAAAGTACTTAGTACGGACTCATTACTTCAAGATCAAAATATAAAGTATTTAAGTACGTAATAGTCCAATTACTACTCAGTATTACCCAGGTATGGTTTAAACTTACATATTCATATGTGATGGACAAAAAAAAATCATCTGCCGCACCCTGTGACCGACGAACTTATGACTGAGTACAATTTTGACAACATTTCACCTTCAGGGACTTGCTGCCCGCAACTCGCAACATTCCACACACATTTTTTTTTTTTGGTGTGGAATGCCACAAAATGAATGTGAATGACGATGTTTTAAGTAAAATGAGAGTAACAGGAAACGAAATTTAATTATTTCATTTACCAAAACATGCACCAGCGAATGCAGAAAAATACATACATACACACATACACACGTAATAATTAAGCGTGTGTGGCATATGCGTCTGTCCAAAATAGGTTTAGTTTAAATGTAGATAAATTAGAATTTAGGGTATAAACAACAAACATGCAATAACATAAACATGCAACATGGGAATGGAAATGGAGATGCTGCTGTTCGCAAATGATGCTGAGCTGATGCTGGTTGTTGCAGGCGATTTTTGACTTGCAACCGCGAGACACGCACACGAAGTCTCACATATACATACACACATAGTACATATACATAAATGAACTACTGCTCTAGCAATTTACGAATAAAATGTAATTGCCAATTAAATGTGTTGTTAAGACAAAGAACAAAAAAAAATAAATTAAAAAGGGAGTTATACAAAAGCGCCAAAAGATCTATGAGAAACTATAAATGAAGCAAAAGCAAACCTTAAGCTTATGTTAAAAATAGATAAATGATGAAGTGAAGTGCACAAAATGTGTCCAATGCCTTCAGGGAAAATAGTATATTCTACGATTTTCCTTGCATACCCAAAGGCGCAGCACCTCATTCAATGTTGTGAACTGCAATTGCAAAGTCAATGGAATTAATCAGCACTCCATTATCTGCCTTTAGCTTATTTATTTTCATTTTTAATTTTAGCAAAATAAGTGTGTTTTGTTAAGATTACAAAGCAAACTACAATTACAAATTACTTCGAAGAGAAAAAAAACCAACGACAACACAATAATCTCAAGAATATTTGTAGTAAAAACAAATAAACACACAAAAAATTAATCATTAACAAGTAGCGAATAGCAAATCTGTTACGAATTTATAAGCAAATGAAGAGTTTGTAGAAAAAAGGGTAGAACAATGAGCAAGAAGTTGGCAAAAAAACAAAGAAGCGCACAAAAAACATACAACTCATTAGGAGCGAAACATTGTTTTTTTTTGTGAGTTCCCTTGTTTTGCTGCCAATGCCAACAAGGCTTCTTAATCCGTAAGCATCACGTTTCAAAGAAGTTTACAAAAGGAATTTCCAGATTCTTTGTATACCCGGTGGTGCAAAGCATGAAGAATAGAAGACCTTGAGAGCGTAGAAGGCGCGATTAAATAGAGAAATTGATTCAATCAACCGCGCTTTAGCATACACGACCAGCCAGTTATGACAACACGTAGACTAAATAAGTTCACACAGTGTTGCCAGACAAGTTCACGATCACTTTAATATGACTAATTTATAAATAAGCTATGACTTGGCTTTAACAAATGCCAAGAGTTTTCTTTTACTCAGTTTAGTGATTGATTCTATCTTTATATATATGTATTACGCTAAGCGATTTTTGATGTGTAAACATCTTTGCTGTAGCTACGAGTGATTTCGAAAAACAGGTAAAGTTTACGCGTAAACGTAAATGACATTTGTGTTAGTGCACTGCTGCGTCCGTGTAAATCGCTTGGCACTGTCAGTGGTAGGTAGGTAGATAGACATGTACTTACAAATGCTTGCATGCATAGCCGTGCAAATGCAAATAGCAACGAAGCGAAGTGAAGTTGTTGTTGTTGTTGTTTTCTGCAACAATGCGACAAATAGGCAAAATAAAAAAGACCAACCTGTTTGAACATGTATGCAAATGTATGGATATGCACACCTACATCTACCTATCTAATTTTCTATGCAATATTGGTATCAAATGAAAGGTTTTGAGCAGGACTTCGATATGAAGCTCTTTTCATTGTGACCCCTACACACAGAGAAAAAACTATAGTAAATCTAACAAAGTTGACTTAGTTAAAAAAATTTGTATGGGGCACAAGAAACTTGTATAGCTCGCCAAAGTACTTACACAATTTGTACCCGACCATGGAAAACAAAGCTTAGGTGATTTATTACCCAAGCACTTTGGCTACCAAAAAAGGAGTTGTTTTGGCTAAGTTAACCTTTTTTACTTTTATTTTTTACTAAATTACTTTGCTGAATTTTTTACAAAATTATTTTCGTTAAGATGACGAAAAAACTTAGTAAGGGTGCGTTTATGTCGGAGCAATAGAAGAAAGAAAGAAAGATAGCGAAGAAAATTGTAAACGGGAATTCTGTACTTCTGTTTATGTCGGATCTGCGATAAGCGCTAAGCTCACCACAGATAATAGCAAAGAAAATACCTTACGGAAATCACGTATAGTGTTTATGTCGGAGCAATAGAAGAAAGAGTGATACTAGCAACGAAAATTGTAAATGGGAGTTCTGTACTTCTGTTTATGTCGGAGCAGTGGGTGACTAAAGAAATTCACCACATTAGCGCTATTATCATAGCAGAGAAAATACCTTATGGGAAACGCGTGTAGTGTTTATGTCGGAGCAATAGAAGAAAGAGTGCAATAGAGCGACGAAAATTTTAAATGGGAGTTCTGTACTTCTGTTTATGTCGGAGCCGCGCTATATGCGCGTATCAAAGTATAAGAGCGAAGAAAATTAATTCATTGATTTTCTTTAGTCGATTAGCGCTATTCATTATGGACACAGAAACTTTCATCAGTGCAATTTTTAAAAGGCAACCTTTGTGGGATCAAAGAAATCCAAATCATCCCAATAGGCTTGTCATGGATAAACTGTGGACGGCCGTAGCATGTGAAATGAAGTCCACACGTAAGTAAATATATACGACTTCATGCATAAAAAATAAAATAGGTTTTAAAAATTTTTAAGTGGCATTTTCATAAAATTTTTCGATTTCGAAAATTTTATAAATCTATTTTATTTTTTATGAATAAGAGGGACATTGTTTATGTGTTTTATTACTTTTTATACATAATTTTTATATAACCTTTCAAATTAAAAAAAATTAAATATATAGATAAGTATGTGTGGAGCAGAAATATATGTAAATATTTATTATGTGTAAAATAACAACGTCTCTTCTCCTTTTCGGTTACTCTAAAATTTTTATTTAAGTACCACAATACACTAAAGACAAATCTAGTACCATAGCTTCAATATACGCAGATAACAGCGCTATTCCACTCTTTGCTAGCTTAGCTCCGACATAAACACTCAATAGCGCTATATGCTTTGGTCGAACAGCGCTATTACCTCCGCTTATTGACCTCTTCGCTACTATTGCTCTTATCACTGCTCCGACATAAACACTCAATAGCGCTATTCCGATAAGCGTATATCACGCACAGCTATCTTTCTTTCTTCTATTGCTCTGACATAAACGCACCCTAAGTAAATTATACCTAAGTTTTAAGTTGGGTTATATGCGATTCTGAGTTGATTGTACAATAGTTTTTCTCTGTGTGTAGGCCGGGTCTCCAGATATGGGTCAAACGTGGACTCGGATTATCTTGCATGTTTCTGAGCAATACAAAACAAAACAACATAAAAAATCAAAAGTCAAAAACCAAAAACCAAATTAAACAAAAACAACAAAATAGTAGCAGTCACAATGACAACAAAAACTTACAAAAACGATAGTCGCCTTTTAATCCATAGAAAACCAGGAAAAAGAGGAATAAGGAAAAGGGAATAAATATCCGATTTCGAAACAGTTTACACATCATTATTCATGAATACCCGTTATTCACGCTTTAATTTTTTTGTACGCACCATAACTTTCACACCATGATACCGATTTTGGAAAATTTGGTGTCAAATGAAAGTGCTTGGCCTGTAAATGTGCCGGAAGGTTTAATTTTTTTGAAAAGGGTTGCAAGCTGTTTGAAAATTTAATTTTCTGTATAGTTTGTTATAGTTTGTTTGATTTTAAAATTTTTGGTACCATATGAAAGGGTTTGACCTGATATTGAGTAATTTAATACAGATTTTACAAAAAGGGTCGCCACCTGTTCAAAAATTCAGTTTTGCGCGGTAGTTTGTTTGATTTTTAAATTTGAGGTGTCATATGAAACGGCTTTACCTGCCAATATGAAACGGCTTTACTTTAAAATGAGTAATTTATTATAACTTCTACAAAAAGGGTTGCCACCTGTTCAAAAATTTATTTTTACGTTATAGTTTGTTTGATTTCTCGATTTGAGTAGTCATTTGAAAGAGGTTTGTATGAAATGAGTAATTTATTATAATTTTTACAAAAAGGGTTGCCACCTGTTCAAAAATTAATTTTTATGATTTTTAAGTTTTAGGAATTATATGAAAGGGCTTAAACTGAAAATTGGTAATTTATTATCATTTTTAGAAAAAGGGTTCTCACCTGTCAAACAATTTAATATTTTTTTGTTTGATTTTTAAATTTGAAACGTCATCCGAAAGGGCTTGCCCCGTAGATGGATAATAAAATTTAATTTTTACGAAACCGGTTGCCACCTATTTGAAAAACTTTGTTGACATTCTTTCACTATAGGAAAGAAAAGAAAAGAAAAGAAAAGTAAAGAAAATAAAAGAAAAGAAAGGAAAAGAAAAGAAAGGAAAGGAAAGGAAAAAAAGAAAAGAAAAGAAAAGAAAAGAAAGGAAAGGAAAGGAAAGGAAAGGAAAGAAAAGGAAAGGAAAGGAAAGGAAAGGAAAGGAAAGGAAAGGAAAGGAAAGTGAAGGAAAGTAAATGAATGGAAAGGAAGCGAAAGGAAAGGAAGGGAAAGGAAAATAAAAGAAGGGGAGTGTGAAAGGAACGGAAATGGCGAAGGAAGAGGAAAGGAAATAAAAGGGGAAAAGGTAAGAGAAAAGTGTACGGAAAGTCAAAAGGATAAAGAGGAAGGAAACGCAAAAAGGACAGAAGAAGAGAAAAAGGAAGAAATCTGGAAAGAGAAAGAAGAGTCCGGAAAATGGAATTTTAGAGGTCGCTAGAGGTTTAGAATATTCTAGAAAATTATTCGACATAAAATTTCACTATGTCTGCTCGGACAACCAGTACCAGTAACTACATGTTTTATTTTATACATATTTTATTATAGAAATATTATATAAAAAATATGGTCTTTCCACTCTCAAATCGTTCCGCTCTCAATTTAATCGGTGGAATTTTCGACCACGGTGATACTAGTGTCATTTATTTGCGCAACCGTAACAGCGGCCACCTAATCTGCATCTGGTTATATTTTATTCACCACAAACCAAACTTGACTTTCTTTTTTCATTTCTTTAACATAGCTTATAATAATAATAATACAATGGCGCTATTATAACTCTGACGAGTTTTATGGCCAAGCATCTCTCCCAATTCGAGGTGTGCTCCTTTTTTTTCTACTAATTGGGTGGACCTACAGTTTTATCCCGGCTCCGAACGGCGAAAGCATTTTTTGTGAGAAGCTTTTTCATGGCAGAAATACTCTCGGAGGGTATGCCGCCCACTGCCGAGAGGTGACCGCTGCTCCTAAAAAACCCAATAATTGGATTTTTACTAATTAGAAAAATTGTTTTGGTGTTTTGCTCGGACCGTGCTTTGAACCCGAGACCTCTGGTATAGCAGGCGAGCACTCTACCCACTGCACCACAGCGGCCACACAACACAACATAGCTTAGCTTATTATTTTTTGAAAATGCTACCTTGTTTTTCTTCGCAAGAAAGTCTTACATTTTCGGCTTTGCAACATTTGCCTAATATTTACAGAGAGAAAGGAAGATAGGTAAAGGTAAAAGAAATTGTACCTAATTAAGTTTCGTTTTCATCACAACGCTTGAGGCATAAAGGAAACTAACTTTTGCTAATTTTAAAATAATGCTAATAATGATCGTTGTTGTTGTAAGGACAAAGATATTGTGCATATATTATGAGGAGTGCAACCGGAGTGGCACGCCTTGGCTGGATATAAATACACCCGGGTTGTTCCGTCTGTCGTGAAAACATCGTGGTCATAGTCCCTGACGTAGGTTATAGCTATCATCGAGCAAATGCCTTCTTTAGCATGTGTTTTTCTGTAAAAATGAAAATAGTCACTAAATTGAAAGCGGGTGACCTCATTAGCACATACATATGGGCATACCCAAATATATATTTGTATAAAATTACAATTACAAAAATGGAACTGAAACATCTAATAATAATAATAATTTTTTTTAAATAATTTTTTTTATCAAATTTATTATGAGCTTTTCGTATATGTAAATGAAAAAAAAAAACTCTTTGATGATGCCCATGTCTGTTCATTAATTATATATGTATGTATGTATGTATGTATATTAGGCCGGTGCAATTTGTATGGAGGAAAATTAATCAATATTGCGCCATCGAAATTGATATTCCTCTAATTTTTCTCAGTAGAAAACTCTTCCACAACATTTGTCTAAAATTAATTTTGATGTTCCAGAATTTGATTTTTGTGCACCAAGACGGATTTTTTAAAATAAAAAAATGGATAATAATCGACAAAAAATAAGCAGGCCAATATGCACATCAAATTGAATCAGAATATTATGCTGAATCCAAAAGAGAAATCGGAATTAAAATCGGATGATCTGTTTTCGAGATATAGCTTGATTTCCGGTTTTGCAGGCTGAATGCCCAAAATCACATATTTTCGCTATTATTTCTTGCTGTGTATAATATACATATCTTAAATTTCTTTGCAAATTTCTTAAAGATAAGTCAATACAATATCAGAGCTATATTTTAAAATATAAATTTATCTACAGGTATAGAAGAACTAGAATGCATTCCTTTTTCTTGAGCCCAAAATCGCGGTATGGGATCTCTATGTTATAGTCATCCGATAACGACGATTTTCGCGTTGTGTCGAATGAATGCTCCAAATCCAAAATTTCAGAATTTTAGCTCCAAAAATTGAAGAGCAACACCCCAAAGCGCAGATCTATGGTATTTGAACTTTTTTTCTTGCAGTCGTACCCTATGGCGTATGAGTAACATTGAATTTTCGAAGAGTTGCACATTTTACTGTTGCAAACTAATCCCTCAGTTTATAAGATATCGGTTTGAAATTTGGTGCGTGGTCGTCTTTTTAAGAGATACAAATAATGTTACCGAAAATTGTCAAGATCGGACCACTAGAACATATAGCTGCCATACAACCGATTGTTCTAAAAAAGAAGCCCACTCTAAAGTGCGTATGTATGTACATACATACATAAATACCTTTAGAGAGAAAATGCAGTAACATACCAAGATCTATCTCTCTCTTTTTTAATTAATAAAAAGCTGTCCTAATTGCGTGAAATCTCAAACTTTATAGCCACCTCGTTCTCAGCTTATAATTTTAGCATAGATCACAGTAGAGCTGCTAGGTCGCGTCCAAGTTAATTATTTTTTTCTTACATTTTTGAAGCCAGAGGAAAAATCACCCGTCACTGGTCTAATGCTATGTTCTTCTCTCTGAGTAATTTTTGTTTTTGTGTGCTTCTGTTTTCCTTTTTTCCAGCACATTGTAACATATTTTAATTGGATCAAAATGGAAGGCAATGTTTCCTACAGTTTTTGGCTATGTGGAGCATTTTTTCATTTCGTGTATCATCTAGAATCTAGATTATATAACAACAGAGAAAACAGAAAATGTTAGAAAAGAAAAGAAAACATTTCGCAATTGTGAGCTTACGGTGCGTACTACTGTACATATCCTTTTCCGTACTTTATTCGACAGTGCAACATTCGTTGGCTTTATTTTTGTTATCTTTTAATTTTTTTTTCTTATTTTATGCTTGGTTTTGGTAACAGCTTATCTTAACATATCGTTTACTCTATCCTTTTTATTTTTCCAGCTGAAGCTTCCACACCCTTAATTCAACATCAACGCGTGGTGCACTGCCAAGGAAATTGTTTAGTTGTTAATTAAATAAAAAGAGAATTTGGATGGGGATGAGTGTCTAATTAAAATTATAATTATTAAATAAGAGAGGGTGAAATTAAAATCATAAAAGAGATGTATAAAATAATCTGCTGTGAGAATGGAGTGACTAATAGTTAATGAGAGAAAACAGGTCTAGAGTTAAAAAATAAAAATAAAACAAGTAAAAGCGCGGCTGTCTTCGGCCATACCGAAGACTTCATACCTTTCATGAGTGGGGAAATGTAAAGTTACCTATTTATACATAGCCAGATTTAGTATAATTTACAATTTCAATTCTGTTGGTTATTTATGGAAGGATTTATTAGAAAAAATGGTGTCTGGGCTATTTAAATCAAGGGTGCTCAACGCTCTCGTATACATCTACAAAAATTTATTAGTGCACTCAGAAAAAAATTGTGTTAGATTTAAAAAAAAGTTACAAACTACAAATAAATTTTTATTGTACGATAGGCAAATTTTTCATACAACATAAATACATACATATGTACAATATTTACAACATATTTTCTTTATATTAAATTAAGATATGAACTCGTACATATAAAAAAGATGTATCTACATATTACATAATAACAATAAGTGATAAGTTTATTCAAGGCTGTTTAATAAATTGTCAATATTTATTGTCGAATC
Organism: Urophora cardui; assembly: GCA_960531455.1. Classification (NCBI taxonomy): domain Eukaryota; kingdom Metazoa; phylum Arthropoda; class Insecta; order Diptera; family Tephritidae; genus Urophora; species Urophora cardui. Next base: position 111,632,193 of record OY482673.1, on the reverse strand, counting down.
AGAGGTGGATAATTGCAGAATTGCTTCCAAATGCTTTTGTGATAAAAGGTTTATTTGGTTTGTTTTGACTAACTTAAGGCTAGAAAAGGCTTTTTCGCAAATATATGTGCTTCCGAACATGGATAAGTATTTTAAAATTTCATTTCTTATGAGTGGATACTTCTCATATTTTATTTCTGTCATATATGTAACTTACCTTAATTATTAATTTATATACGTACCTATAATTAATTAGCATAGACTGTGACTCGCAATAATATTTCAGCAAAAAAAGCTCTAATTCCTATTTTTATACTCAGCTGTACTAGTACACAGAGTATTATAATTTTAATCACATAACGGTGGATTGTAACAGAATGAAATAATCGAGATAGATATAGAGTTATATATATCAAAATGATCAGGGTGAAAAGAGAAATCGATTGAGCCATGTCCGTCCGTCCGTCTGTCCGTCTGTCTTTAAACACTCTAACTCGTGCAAAAATTGAGATATTTCGATGAAATTTGAAATGCAAGTTGGTATCGGGACTGGGACGGTTGATATTGAAAATGGGCGAAATCGGACCATGACCACGCCCACTTTTCCTATATAGAAAAAATCGGAAATTTGGTATCTCAGTCACTAATATAGCTAGAGCGATGAAATTTTACCCACGTGTTGAGCTCAGGCCCCTAGGAAGAAATTTTATGAAATTTTGGAAAATGGGCGGTTTCACGCCCACTTATTAAGGGTCAAACCTTGAAAGTTTTATATGTCATAACTCAGAAACCATTGAAGATATATCGATGAAATTTGGTATGCGTGATTTACTTACTTAGGCAAACGTTTAGACGGAAAATAGTTAAAATCGGTTGACGGTCACGCCCACTTTTATATATGTATATTATAAAGTGGCCTAATAAAAACATTTTAAGCCATATCTCTGTCAAATATAAAGATAATTCATTGAAATTTTGTGGCAGTAGTCCAACTGCGGACATAAAACGAAAAACACAAAAATTTTGGAAAATGGGCGTGGCACTGCCACTTTTTAGAAACAGGAATACACGAGATTTCTGAGCCTATAACTCGACAAATAATTGAGATATTATAACGAAATTTGGTTTATACACTTTTATAACTTGTGTTAATAGACACGCAAAAATTTATTGAAATCGGTTTATGACCACGCCTACTTTTTAACAAAGATATTTCTGGAACACCCTTTGGGAATTTGTAACGTGACATCTTTGTAACTAGAAGTCGTAAAGGAATGAAATTTTGCACAAATAATAATATTCATATGCTTAGTTGGATGACTGATAAAAATGTTGAAAATGGGCGTGGCTACGCCCACTTTATGCGGCACTCGCTTTATATAAAATAATCCGTGTTTCCATCAAACGCAAACAGACAATGAAAGCATACAGCTGAGTATCTAATGTTCGATTCCACTCGAACTTAGGCTTCCTTACTTGTTCTTTTAAAATCTACTTTTATTTTTCTTCAAATAATTTGAAATACACTTTTGCCACACATTTTTCAATATTAACTAGAAATTTTGTTCAGTTTTTTCGTTTGCCTACAAATCGCACCCTAAATCAAAAAAATGCACAACTCAAAATTTTTTGAATCCATGAATAACGTATTCAGGGACTGCTAAATGTTAGTCTCCTCCCAGCAAAAGTCTTCTTCCTTACCCAAGGTTTTACTTCAAAGCTTCGTTTGTAAAGAAAAAGGTTTTCTTGTATATCTTCCATTTATTTTATATTTATTTGGGTTTTGAGTTACGTCGCTTTTCAATTCAAGAATTCAATTTTTTCAAAAAAATTTTATTTTCAATTTGTTAGTGTAATTTTCAATTTCATATGGGAAGGGCGACGCCAACGTAGCTAGCTTCGCCCTTCCCATATGAAACTCAATCACATTCATTTGAAATTTTTTATACCTGAGGGCATATGGCAGGGGAAGAAAATTTTATTTTTATATTCAAAGGGCGAATTTGTATCTGTGCCTATGTCTGGGGGGAAAAACAAAAACAAATGTGATTCAAGGGCATAGGCATGAGCATCTATGATTTAAATGGAGAAGTTATACCCCAAAATGTCCATATCTGAACAATCGGTTGTATGGGAGCTATATGTTATAGTGGTTCGATCTTGACAATTTTCGCTAACCTTGTTTGGGCCAACATGGGTACAAATACTTCAAAATTTCACGCCATTAGCTATTAAAATGGAGGAGTTATACACTGAAATGTGTATATCTGAACAATCGGTTGTTGTGGAACCAGTGGCGGATTAAAGGTCCAGAGCGCCCTAGGCAGCCACTTTCTCGGCGCCCCTGTACCGACCATAAATGGCCATCATAATACTATAAATTTTAACTACCTATTTGTTTTACACCCTAACAATCAAAATCTTTCCTCTTTATAATATTAGTGTAGATGTAGATATAGATGATGTAAAAGCTTAGATAATTTGTTAATCTCTACATATAATAAAATTGTAACAGGTCGATGTCTGTACATTGCAGATATCGAGAAAAAAATGATTGGGGGAAGCATTATTAAGCCAGTAGAATCCAAATCAACCATTTTTAGAATTTTTGTCTGTCCGTATGTTTGTGGCCGTATCACTCAAAAAGTGCTGAATGGAATTGAACGAAACTTTTTATATTGGATTGCTAGACGCTCAACTTAAAGTTTAAGGTATTATTTGTTTCGATATCTCGACCGGTTTCGGAGTTATCGGCCAATATGTGCACCAAAATGTGTTAGTACAATATGGGTATCAAACGAAAGGTGTTTATGAATGCTGCCATAAACCATTTTATTAATTTCAATACCTAAACTGGCTTCGGAGATATCTCATAAAATGTGAACCTTCTTAATCTCAAAATGCTTAACATGGCTATTTTGTTATAAGAAATAAAATAATGGCTACCTGGTAACCGACGTACAGAGTGTACTTATGTTATGGAGCGATAAATTCTCCTCATTGATAAATTGCGAGGGAGTCGTCGAACCCGATTCCACAATCCCTTGTTTCAACAAACGAAACACGATTTTTACGCGTTCTAGTGTATGTTGTATGATAAGTACACCTTTTAAAAACGGAGGAAAATTGCCAGATCTGGTTTTTTTTTATATAATTAAAATATAATGTAAAATGTGAACTGTAAAAATATATAAGAGAAAAATAATAATCGGTGTTCTAGAGAGAAACCTTAAGTATTTAAATTGGAGTTGCCAGAAAGCTTACTTTGATTGTGACGCGTACATATGTGTATGTTTTTGTTTTTCATAATTTCTGGCATGTTGTTGAAAGTTTTCCGTCGCAAAAAGATTAGGAAAGTCAAGTAATTGTTAACAAAGATATTTAATAATAAAAATTTCTGAATAAATGATGGCGCACTTTCACTGTGACTCACTGTATTCCCATCAAAACAAATTTCAACCATGGGAATTGTTGTTGCAAAAAGTGACAGACACATTATGTGTCAATGGGAGAATGGAAAACTAAATAAACCAAATATGAAGAAGAATCGACCACAGTGTTGTATTCTTCTTCTTGATTGGCGCTTAACCGTCTAGACGATTCTGGCCGAGTCCAAGAGAGCGCGCCAATTGCTTCTGTTTCGTGCAGCATGGCGCCACTTGGGAACACCTAGGGAGGCAGCATCGCTGTCCACCTGATTTTCCCAACGCAGTGGAGGTCTCCCTTTTCTTTTGCGTTCAGCGGGTTTCGATAGAAATGCTTTCTTGGCCGGAGCGCCTGCGTCCATTCTCACGACATGACCTGCCCAACGCAGCCGCTGGATCTTTATTCGCTGAACAATGTCGATGTCTGTGTAAAGCTCGTACAGCTCATCGTTAAATCTCCGTCGATACTCGCCCACGCCAACGCGCAAAGGTCCATAAATCTTACGAAGAACTTTTCTCTCGAATACTCCAAGTGCCATCTCATCTGATTTTGAAATTGTCCATGCTTCTGCGCCGTACATGAGGACTGGAACGATGAGCGTCCTGTAGAGTGTGATTTTTGTTTGTCGAGAGAGGACTTTACTTTTCAGTTGCCTACTTAGTCCGAAGTAGCATTTATTGGCAAGCGTGATTCTTCGTTGGATCTCCGTGCTGACATCATTCTTGGTGTTAATGCTGGTTCCCAGATAGACGAAGTCCTTAACAGTTTCGAATTTGTAGCTATCAACATTGACGTGGCTGCCAAGGCGTGCTGTTTCTTTGTGTGATGACAGGAGGTGCTTCGTCTTGTCCTCGTTGACCGCCAAACCCATTTTCTTAGCCTCTTTATCCAGCTTGGAGAAGGCAGAACATACGGCGCGCGTGTTAGTGCCAATGATGTCGATGTCATCGGCGTACGCCAGCAGTTGCACACTCTTGTGATATAAGATGCTTCCTGTATGGTTAAGTTCTGCAGCTCGTATTATCTTTTCCAGTATCAAATTGAAGAAGTCGCACGAAAGAGAGTCACCTTGTCTGAAACCTCGTTTGGTCTCGAACGGCTCGGAGAGGTCCTTCCCAATTCTTCCGGAGCTGGTGGTGTTAGTCAACGTCATTTGGCATAGCCGTATAAGTTTAGCAGGGAAACCAAATTCAGACATTGCGGCATACAGGCAATTCCTATTCGTGCTATCAAAAGCGGCTTTAAAATCGACAAAGAGATGGTGTGTGTCGGATCCTTTTTCATGGGTTTTTTCCCTTATTTGTCGTATTGTGAAGATTGTGGTCGATGGTAGATTTACCAGGTCTGAAGCCACACTGATAAGGTCCAATCAGATTGTTGACGATAGGCTTCAGTCTTTCGCACAATACACTTGCTAAGACCTTATATGCGATATTCAGGAGGCTTATCCCACGATAATTGGCGCGTACTGTGGAGTCTCCTTTTTTGTGGATTGGGCAGAGCACACAGTTCCAATCGTCGGGCATGCGCTCGTCCGACCATATTCTGCATAGGAGTTTATGCATGCTCCTTATCAACTCTTCGCCACCATGTTTGAATAGCTCGGCTGGCAAGCCGTCAGCGCCCGGGGCCTTGTTATTCTTAAGCCTACATACTGCTATTCGCACTTCCTCATGATCAGGTGGTGGAACATGCCTACCATCATCTGCTATTGGGGATTCGGGTCGTACATCTTCTCCTTCCGCACTTTCACTGTTGCCATTATCTAGCAAGGAGGAGAAGTGATCCCTCCACAACTTAAGTATGCTCTGGACATCAGTTACCAGATCACCGTTATCATTCCGGCAGGAATTTGCCCCGGTCTTGAAACCTTCAGTCATCCGCCTGATTTTTTGATAGAATTTTCGAGCATCGTTCCTACCCGCCAGCATCTCAAGCTCTTCACACTCGGGCCTTTCAGCCTCCCTTTTCTTCTTTCGAAAAAGGCGCCTCTCTTCCTTCTTCGCCGTTCGATAACGCTCCCATACGCTTCGCGTTGCGCTCGCACACAATGTAGCCCTGTAGGCGGCGTTCTTTCTTTCCGAGGCATCGCGACATTCCTTGTCGTACCAGGTGTTTTTGTGGGCTCGCTTGTATCCTATAGATTCCTCAGCGGCGATACGAAGTGAACGAGCGATGTGTTCCCATTCCTCAGATACATCGTTTGGTGAAGGGTTGCTCTCAGAGAGCAGGAGTGAGAGCCGAGTGTTGTATTGATTGGCTGTCTGCGTCATGTGCAGCCTTTCGACTTCAAACTTTCCTTGCTGTCCTGCTGGCACATTCTTTGCTGCACAGAGGCGGGTGCGTACCTTGGCTGCTACAAGATAGTGGTCGGAGTCGACATTGGGACCACGGATTGTGCGCACATCTAGGATGCTGGAGCTGTGTCTGCCGTCGATCATGACGTGATCAATTTGATTTCGCGTTTTTCGATCAGGAGACAGCCATGTGGCTTGGTGTATTTTTTTGTGCTGGAATCTGGTACTGCTAATGACCATGTTTCGTGACCCGGCGAAGTCGATCAGCCTCGTCCCATTGGGACTGGTTACGTCGTGGAGACTGAATTTTCCGACTGTGCTGCCAAAGATACCTTCCTTACCCACCCTGGCATTAAAATCGCCAAGCACAATCTTAATGTCGTGACGGGGGCAGCGGTCGTAGGCATGCTCTAGCTGCTCATAGAAAGTGTCTTTGATCGCATCGTCCTTCTCTTCCGTCGGGGCGTGGGCGCAGATGAGAGATATGTTGAAAAATCTCGCTTTGATGCGGATGGTGGCTAGACGCTCGTTCACTGGCGTGAACGACAGTACTCGGCGGCTGAGTCTCTTTCCCGCCACAAAACCAACACCAAATATACGCTCCTCTGCATGGCCACTGTAATATATATCGCAAGGCCCACATTTCTTCTTGCCTTGCCCCTTCCACAGCATCTCTTGTATGGCGGTGATGTCAGCTTTCACTCTTTCGAGGACATCAACCAGCTGGGCAGAGGCACCTTCCCAATTAAGGGTCCGGACATTCCAGGTGCTTACCCTCAAATCATAGTCCTTTAAACGTTTGCCGTGGTTGTCATCAGAAAGGGGTGGTCTCATCCGAGGATTTGTTGTTGTTTTCATTGGATAGGATTTTTACGTGGTGGGTCCCAAGCCCGACGCACAACCCGCCCTGCGGGAGTTGTATATTCTTACACGTTTATATAGCGAGCCGCTTGCTCCAAGACAGACGCCCGCTCGCAGCCGCACCTTCTGGTGAACAGACGCTGCAGTTATTCCCCTCAACAAGCCCTTAAACCGAATATGTCGGAGTGGCCTTGTCGAGTTGTCGCCTTCTCACTTTAGTTCACCACCAAACGGGTGTTCGGTGGCTATCCAGAGGACACTGCGCGGAAGTCGTGAGCTGCTTGCTCCGCATGCAAAAGAATCGCTCTGGCCACCCCCAGGTGGATGGCAGTCAGAAGCTTTCCCCACTTACGTGGACTTTTACACACGAAGCCATCCTCCAGTGTTGTATTCAAACGTAGCAAAATCTTCACAAGAAAATTGCCAAAATTCCTAATAAAATCAATTAAAACTCAAAAATATGTTAATTTTTTGTTATTATTGCTACAAATATAGCATTACAAATTCAATTCACCCAATAATTTAAAAGATTTAACGATTTCAAAATTCATTTCAATTTTTTTTTTTGTAACTTTTGCACAGCACTACATAGTGACAGGCACAGCATGCCAAACGATCAGCTGAGAGTGTCGCAACTTATAGATATAAACTATGCTGCTAACTAGAGTGCTATTGTTTTTGATCACTTGTGATTGGAGTAAAAGAGACAAACCTATTTTGAATAGATAGCCAAAGTACATAAGAGAGAAAGTGATGCAAGATCACAGGTACGCAAAGCCAGGCATCACTTTTCTCACAAGGCCCTTAAGAAAGTGCTGTCGACGATGCACAAAACATATGTCAGCGATGAACAGCACGTGCGGTGTCAGCTGAAGCTCACTGTCCCGTAGGGTGTCAAAGTTTTACAGACCGTCGTATCGTGGATAGGCGAGTGTGCAGACCAAAATTTTGGTTTGCACTCAAGTGTGCAGAAAATGGTTGCCAGAGTATGTAGTATATATTTATTTTCTCAATAGATCTCTACATATCGTAAGATTTATTGGCAAAGTGGAGATAATGGGACGTATTAATAAACAAAAAGCAATTGCTATTTCTCAAATTTTTTGTAATTTGACAAAAATTTGTATGAAGAAACTTCCAAAATTTGAGAAAAAGGCTTGAAAAAGTAATTGCTTTTTTATTAATATAATCTAATATTTTGATAATCGCCAAAAAAGGCGCCATCGCCAATTTTCATAAATTGGTCGCCAAAGTTTGTAAAAAATCGCCAATTTGGCGACAAATCGCCAGTACTGGCAAGCCTGACGACGCACAGTGGGGGCACCTCCATACAAACGCGGCCAAAGATAGTAATAATTGAGCTAGAAACTTTAAACTCGGAACTTAAGCTTTCTTGATTGAAGATAGTAAACTGTGGAAATTTGAACAAAATCGGCCCACAAATACACCCCCCTCCCATATAACGGTATTTTTGAAATTTCAATATTTTGTTAACTATTATAGCTAAAATGCTCAATTTTAATAAGAGCACACATTTTTTAAATATAAATAATATACAGTAATCATTTTGGAAAAAGCGCAAAGTATTCCATGGTTTTCAAATTAAAAATATATGCACTTTTGAGCATTTTATAAGCATTCATCATAAAATTTTCCTTCAAAAAAATCACATTTAAAAAAATTTTTATACCACAAATGAAACTATACTTTTCTAAAGGATTTCAGTGTGCTGAATCTGAAGTCAGAATTTTCAAATTGGTTCTAGTTTTTGAGAGATTCATGTCCAATTAGGCAAAAAAACACGTTTTTGACTATATTCCCTGCTTAATATCTTGTATGTAATATTTTTTTATTCAAAATCAAATACACCGTTAGAAAGCAAAGACCATCCCCCTGAATATGGCGTTTAAATTTTTCAGATATCTTTATTAGAATTGGAGAAATTGTTGTTTAAGTTTCATTAACTTGGCAAATTTTCCCCATACAAAATTATTAATACTTTTTGAAGCATACTTTTGGGGATTTTGTATGGGAAAAATGTATGAAAACTTAGAAAAACTCACTCCATAAAAAAGTTCATAAAACAAAAAAGCGCAAACGGATTTTTAAGATTTCTTCACCTGTTTATAAAGCACGTTCACTAGCACCAAATATTAAAAATTTGGAGAGGTCGTATTTTGTATTTTTTTTTTATTTCATGTTGAAATTATCCAATTTTTACACAATTTTTTTTTCTGTTCGAAAAGAAAAAGGCTGCAAAAAAAAAATGATAACGCTGATAAAAAAAATTCTTTCATAATTTGAAAGTGTGAACCATTGCCTACAATACAGTGAACAAACTATTCGATTAGTCGCCTAAGAATAAGATTTTTCATAATGTCAAAAGTAGCCTAATTATTGCGTTTTGAAAAAGGCACTTTTAGTCAAATGGGAAAAAGATTATTTAAGCGAAAAGCGCAGGTGGATTTCAAGAATTAAAATGCAGTTTGATTAAAAATATATCATTTCAAAACATATGAAAAAATTGGGGAGGTCATATTTTTTATTTTTTTTTTTTTTTTATTTTCTTGTTTAAAATTGAGAAAAATTTTTTTTTTACGACTTTTTTTGTCAATATTTGAAAGTTCATATAAATCTAAGAGTTACCGCTGGTTACAAAAGGCTTATTGTTTCTAAAAGGCCAAATCAATGTCTATGTAATGATGTATCACTCGATTACATACGTTAATAATTGAATGAGTTACAGCATTTTGTATAAGGTGTAATTGTTGAGAAATAAAAGGACCTATTTTTTGCCCAGTTTTTAACACCCTGTACGGCTAAACAAAACGAGACTCAAAAAATTTTATATAAGCTTTTTTTTACAAATTGTTATATCTGTCAATCACTTTCAAAAAAATTTGATTTGCTAATACTTTAATTTCGATTTTATTTTTGGCCGCTATCACCCAGTGTGCGACGCAACAAACGCGCAATATTGCACAATATATCGATGCTTGTGCAATATAATCGATTTATCTATTATCGATCTATTATAGATCAGCTTTAATTCTTAATCGTCGATATGTTATTTTCTTTATTGGTTTAAAAATTCTGAGCTCGCGCGCCCCTTGTAACTACGCGCCCCTAGGCAAGTGCCTAGTTTGCCTTAGGGATAATCCGCCTCTGTGTGGAACTATATGTTATAGTGGTCCGATCTTGACAATTTTCGGTAACCTTGTTTGGGCCAAAATGGGCACGTCTACTTCAAAGTTCCATGTCCTTAGCTGTTTAAATGGGGAAGTTATGCAGAAATTACACCCCAAAATTTTCATGTATATCTGAATAATCGGATTGATAGCTACAAATTCGAAACTGTTAAGGACTTCGTCTATCTGGGAACCAGCATTAACACCAAGAATGATGTCAGCACGGAGATCCAACGAAGAATCACGCTTGCCAATAAATGCTACTTCGGACTAAGTAGGCAACTGAAAAGTAAAGTCCTCTCTCGACAAACAAAAATCACACTCTACAGGACGCTCATCGTTCCAGTCCTCATGTACGGCGCAGAAGCATGGACAATTTCAAAATCAGATGAGATGGCACTTGGAGTATTCGAGAGAAAAGTTCTTCGTAAGATTTATGGACCTTTGCGCGTTGGCGTGGGCGAGTATCGACGGAGATTTAACGATGAGCTGTACGAGCTTTACACAGACATCGACATTGTTCAGCGAATAAAGATCCAGCGGCTGCGTTGGGCAGGTCATGTCGTGAGAATGGACGAAGGCGCTCCGGCCAAGAAAGCATTTCTATCGAAACCCGCTGAACGCAAAAGAAAAGGGAGACCTCCACTGCGTTGGGAAAATCAGGTGGACAGCGATGCTGCCTCCCTAGGTGTTCCCAAGTGGCGCCATGCTGCACGAAACAGAAGCAATTGGCGCGCTCTGTTGGACTCGGCCAGAATCGTCTAGACGGTTAAGCGCCAATCAAGAAGAAGAAGAATAATCGGTTGTTTTCTATATGTTATAGTGGTTCGATTCGGCCGGTTCCGACAAATGATCAGCTGCATATAACAACATACCTGTATTCCGTATTTCATTCAGATATCTCAAAAATTGAGGGACTAGTTTGCGTTCACACAGACGGACGGACGGACAGACAGACAGACAGACGGACAGACGGACATGGCTTAATCAACTCAGCTGGTGATTCCGATCATATCGGTATATATTTTGGTGGGTCCCCCACGCTTCCTTCTGGTACTTTCGACAAAAATTTTTTGGCACAAAATTATAATACCATTTCATTCTCATGAAAGGTATAAAAAAAATATACATAAGTAAACTTAATTTACTTCAACCATTCGTTTTATTTAATACCATTAATTGCCAAGCAAACGCTCATAAAAATTCGATTCAAAATCTTTCCCAAATACAAACCAGAATGGAACAAATAAATACTAGTTGTTGTAATAAGTAAAGAAATCTTAAAAGGAATATTGAAATGCCCTGCAGCAACGATTGGGAATTAAAAGATAACAGACGAACGTACGAAATTGAGGAAACATTAAACGTGTATGAAAATGAAAATCGATCACCAAAAAACAAGTAGCAGGAAAAAGGGCCAAATGGTAGTAAATATTTATATGGACGCTCAACGGCTTTTTTAGTAAACAAAAAATAACCTTTGTGAGATTCCATTACACTGCTCTACAGCCAAAAAATACTCTGAACGCAACCATCCTTTCTATATGTAAAATCGGTCGCTGATTCCGAAAATCGGGTTCATTTTTAATTCTATGGGAAGGTTTTTGAGATATCGGCAATTTACCGTTATTTGGCCAATGTGTCCACTTAATCCTCTATATCTCTTTAACACAGTGAGTTATATTCCTTAGGGTGACACCAAACGAAATAAAATTAAATTTCCTTTTCACGGCTCCTATAACATTTTTCTCTAACTCTTGTAGTTTCTGAAATATTGACGATTAAATTTTAATTTTTTCGATTTTTTACGATTTTTTGAAGAAAAAATTGATTTTGTCAGGCAATATCTTTAACCAATATTTTTACCTTCGGTTTTACTCCTTTTCATGAAGCTCCATTCTATTACCAAAAAAAATAAGCTATCAACGATGAAAATCCATTGTAAAATGGAAAAGTTATAGGCGATCAAGTAAATACAGCCAGGTCGCGCAATGCCTCTGCACGCGTACATTCTATGCATATTGTACCAATACCTACACATCTGCAGTAGCAGCACATTGGCAGCGCGGTAGATACAAGCCCATTTACGGGTATAGCATGCATAAAATATACCCGTGTAGAGGCATTGTGCGACTTGGCTGTATTTACTTGATCGCCTATAACTTTTCCATTTTACCATGGATTTTCTTCGTTGATAGCTTATTTTTTTGCTAATGGAATGGAGCTTCACGTAAAAGATTAAAACCGAAGGTGAAGACATTGGTTTTAAAGATATTGTCTGACAAAGTCAATTTTTTCTTCAAAAAATCGTAAAAAATCGAAAAAATTAAAATTTAATCGTCAATATTTCAGAAACTATAAGAGCTAGAGAAAAATGTTATAGGAGCCGTGAAAAGAAAATTTAATTTTCTTTCGTATGGTGTCACCCCAAAGAAGATAACTCACTGTGTTAAAGAGCTATACTGGATTAAGTGTACCCATTGGCCAAATAACGGTAAATTGCCGATATCTCAAAAACCTTCCCATAGAATTAAAAATGAACCCGATTTTCGGAATCAGCGACCGATTTTACATATAGATAGGATAGTCACGTCCAAAGTACAGACAAAAAATTTCATTTTGTGATCCAGTGTTATCAGCACTTAAATCAATGCAATTTTCTGATAAGAAATTTATTGCTTCATTCTGAATTATTAGCATTTTTTATATCAAAGGCATTCATCAAATTGTTTGATCTTCGGTTTGGTTGGCCAAAGTTGCTGCTGCTGCTGCCGGTTTTGAAAAGCAATATAAACTAAATTAATAATATTATCGATAATTAGTTTGCATTGCGCTTTTGAATTTGATGATATTGATTGATAGTAATAATGAGGAGTCGGAGAAGGAGAATGACAAGGATTGAAGCTGAGCTAAACAAAATAGACAAATCAAAATCCAAAAACCGCCAATTAAAAGTTGCAGCTTGCGATGCTTTCTTTACTCGATTGCAACTCAATTAGCGCTTTGACATTTATTTATTATCTACATATGTGTGTTTGTATGTAATTACTAATTTGTATGTTTGTATGTGTTTATGTGGTTCTTTTGATCAAAAATTGGCGAAGAGACCGCAGCAACCACTTGTGCCAATATTCAGCTCCAAATTCAATCAGAAGTCAAACCACTTTGTGAGTAGGAAAACCTAGATATAATGAGATAAAAAAAAAAACAAAATAAGTGCCATCAAGGAAATAAAAATTATATTTACAAAATATGCTTAGTATAAATGGTGGAAGACTATGGTGAACGTTTGGAGCTAAAATATCCTTTCGTAAACAAGTATTTACTTTGTTAGGTTGTTACACATCAGAAAAAAGTCTAGTACATTTTCAAGCCATCACTAAAACTGCTGTTAAATTTATTTAGAGCATCTTAAAAGCTCTACAAGTTACACGCATGACTGAAATCTCAGTTAAGTGAAAGTCAAATAAGCGTTCGGATGATCAATTTTATGAAAAGTTTAGCCGATTTTCAAACCCTAAAAATGTAAACTTTCAAGTATGGCTGGAAGTGTTATAAAAAGTAACCAAGAACTCAAGGTCCCTCGAAGCTGATTTTCAAGGACTTTGGATTTACTTAAAAACCACTTTGAAATCAAAGAGTCGAATATCCACCAGCTTCCAGATCTAGTTTACAGAAAGGTTTACTAGCTATTACCGCCTAAGGACGTTTTTTCAAAGAGGCCTTACAATCGTCTATCCGACGACTAACTAATCACCACAGAGCGCACTAGGCAACTGATATCTCATTGTGATATCACGTAGATTCTAAAACACTACTGCAGTGCAAACACTCCGGAAAGGTTAAGCTGCCACTTATTTCCTCAATAAATGTCGCCCCTGAGGCTTCTTTTTGGAATTTTCAAGATTTTAAGCTCTTATCGTCTATGCAATTTCTAGAGAAGACGTTATTAGAATACGGGTTAAAGAATGGAAATCTTATAAAATTCAGCTTCTTTTCTTCAACCATTTCCGATAGACCCGACGATGAAATTATATGTTCGTACTTATTAGCTTATTAGTGAGAGCAGGTGTCTATTCAGCCGACACACAGTGGGGGCACCTCCATACAAACGCGGCCAAAAATCTATATATTAATAGGCTAACATTTTTCCCATACAACCAATTGCCAGGCTGTTTAGCACATTTAACGTACTCATATCCACATAAAATTGATATGGATGTGTTCGTATGAGTCAGGAGCAGTGCATAGGCATATAATTTTTTCTATAAATTATTTAATTTGCTTATATTTAGTAAATAAAATTTTTAGTTAAGAGAAATAGATATCGTCAACGTGTTTACAAATATCTTTAACACAGTTGAAGAGTCGCTTTAATTTAAAAGCGCTCTCTCTATTTTATATGCATTGGCCCAGTTTACGCTCAGATCAAAATCAACGCGGCCAAATATCTCCTATTGCTTTTCCTTTAAATCGAAAAATGAGAGAGAGAGTACGGGAGAGCACACTGAGTAATTTTAATTTTGACCAAGGCATATCTAACAGGTAGGCTCGGCGGCGAATTCAAAAACTTCTTTTTTTATTTACAAAGGTAGAGTGTAATGTCAAAATCAAAGCGAATTCACATCATGGCCAATAGGAATAGACGAGCCCCAAGCGAATTCAGATTTTAACCACAGCGAAATATCATTTTGACATTACACTCTACCACTTACAATAACAAAATACATGGGAAATTTCTGAATTCGCCACCGGCCCTACCTTCCTAGATCTGCCTTGATTTTGACCATGATTTCGCGTCGCACCGTGATCAAAAGGGCAAATCAGTGTTGCGGTACAACTGGAATTTGGAAAGTGTTGCTTATCTCCGCGAAAAGGAATAATTTTTGTACCAATACAAAGTTAAAAAAATAAATTGCATGGTCGAATTTCGAGCACCGGCGATACTAGTAGTAATAATTGAGCTAGAATCTTGAAACTCGGAGCTTAGGATTTTTTGGTTGAAATTAGTAAACTGTGAAAATTTGAACAAAATCCACCCACAAATACGCCCACCTCCCATATAACGGTATTTTTGAAATTTCAGCATTTTCCTTAATATTATAGCTAAAATGCTCCATTTTGATTAGTGTATACATTTTTGAAATATAAATCAAACGCAGTAATCATTTTGGAAAAGGGGTAAAGCACTTCACCGTTTTTAAATTAAAAATATATGCACTTTTAAGTATTGTATATAAGAGTTTATCATAAAACATACAAAAAAATCGCATTTCAAACAAATTTTATACCAGAAATTAAATTACACTTTTCTAAAGGATTTCAGTGTGCTAAACCTTATTCGGGAGTCAGATTTTCCAAATTGGTTCTAGTTTCTGAGATATTCATGCCCAAATGGGCAAAAAACACGTTTTTTGGCTCTATTCCCTGCTTAATATCCTTTATGTAATTACTTTCCGCTCACATTCGATTAAACCAGTTGAAAATACAATGGTTACCCTTGAAAACAGCATTTAGTTTCTTCGAATATCTTAATCAGAATTGGAAATACCGATATTTAAGTTTCACCATTTTGACAAATATTCCCCATACAAAAAAATTTAAACTTTTTGAAGCATACTTCTGGGCATTTTGTATGGGAAGAATGTACGAAAACTTAAAAAACACCTTCCATAAAAAGGTTCATAAAACAAAATGGAGCAAACGAATTTTTACGATTTTTTCACCTGTTTATAAAAGACATTTAGGACTATGAAATATTAAAAAATTGAGGAGGTCATGTTTTTTGTTTTTTTTTTATTTAATTTTAAAATTTCACAATTTTTACACATTTTTTTTTTTATATTCCAAAAGAAAAAAGCTGTCAAAGATATGAATTAACGCTGATAAAAAAGACTACCTCATAATTTGAAAGTATGCACCATTTACTGTAAAACGATAAAGAAATATTCGATTATTCGCCTAAATATAAACGTTTTTCATAATGTCAAAACTAACATAATTAATGCGTTAACAAAAACGCAGTTTTAGGCCAATGGGAAAAAAATTATAAAAGGAAATGGAGCAAGTGGATTTTTAAAATGAAAATGTAGTTTGATTAAGAATATATTATTTCAAAGCTTAAAAAAAATTTGAGGAGGTAATATTTTTTGTTTTTTTTTTTAATTTTTTTATTCAAAATCGAGCAAATTTTTTTTCTTCTCGACATTTTTTGGCAATATTTGAAAATTCATATAAATTCAATAGTGAACGGTATTTACAACTACGTTATAATTTCTGAAAGAAAAAATCATTGTCTATATAATGATGTATTACTCGAGTTCGTATGTTAACAATTAAATGAGATAGAGCATTTTGTATGAGGTGTGTTCATTGAGAAAAAAAAGAACCTATTTTTTGCTCAACTTTGGGCACCCTGTCTAGCTAAACGAAAAGAGACTCAAAAATTTTTATATAAGCTTTTTTATTACAATTTAATGTACCTGTCGATCCCTATTTAAAAAAATTGTTTCACTCATACTTTAATTTTGAATTTATTTTTGGCCGCAATCACCCATTGTGCGACAGGAGGCTAAAAATATCATTTCGATAACCGGATCACTGCAGTGTCTTTCAGGTGGAGGTAGCAGCGATACAGGAGGCGGTTAAGTCCTTGAAGGCAAGGAAAAACGAATGTAAAGAAGTCTACACCTTCTCAGACAACCAGGCTGCACTGAAAACGCTTGGGTCTTACATATCCAAATCCAGAACTGAGGAAAATAACCGCAGATCTCTAAATGAGATGGCTGAGCAGTTTCCCATACACCCATACACCTCGTGTGGGTGCCTGAACACTGTAACATATCAGGAAACTAGATGGCAGACGAACTTCCTAGAGACGGCACAACGTTCCACTTTCAATGTCGTGGAAGGGTTTAGGTATGTCGCTCGCTACAAGCAACCTCAAACTCAAGGAGCTACATATATTCCAAAAAAGCAAATAACAGGTGGCATAGTCTGAGTACCTGTAACCATACTAACTAACTTGGACGCCAAACGGACGAAGAGTCTACTCACACTCGGAAGGTCCAAGCTTGCTTGGAAAGCATGCAGAAAGGAAGCATGCTCCATATTACGAATTCTGTACGGCTTCTGAGAATGAAAAGGGGACCGAAATTGTAAAGCACTTGCTGTGCGATTGCCCAGCACTAGGAAGAAAGCGACTGAAATATTTAGGAGTCTACGAATATAGGAAACTAGGGGATCTAGAATTTAGGAAAAAACTAAGATTTGTGAAATTCACACAATGGTTCGAGTAGGGGGTTTTCGGATCCACGTGGTATCGCAACGTGACCTCAGCGCCTAAGTGGGCTAAGTGAAAACTAGCAGCCACTGCAACCTAACCTAACCTATATATTAGCCAGTTATAGCGATTTTCAAGCTTAACTCTCGCGGCCATATGACAACAAAAAAATAGAGTTTACAACAATATCGATGGTAACGCTTTGCTTGTGGCTTGGAGAGTCAAACTGAGCGAAAATAACGTTGTCGTGAGCCATAGAGAGCCAAAAGAGCCATTGAGTGGTCACGCTTGACTTAGATGATGCCGACTGCAGCTCAAGTCACCGTTCGAACATGAGATAACGAAAAATGCTTGAATCAAAATTCCCTTTTAACCCTTTCAGTGCTTCATTTGTGATGTTTCAAAGCTCAAAGCTCATAAAAAGTTCATTAATAAGTTTCTGAGCACACTTTAAACACAATACTTATTGTCCACTGTCAAAGATGACCTTACCAAGTAAAAGTTTATAAAAAGAAAGTGAAGAAAAGCTACGCTGAAAGCGAAAACGGACGAGCAAAAGTTTTAATAAAATTATTATTTCTAAAGTATTAAAAAAAAATCAAATAAAGTTTACTACTCATACTCGTATGTGTAAGAAGGTCAGCTGAGCACATTTTAAAAGCAATCATTTTTATACGCTCATAACTTAAAAACCAATTGGGACCACCTTCCCACTGCAACAACTAAACATTTTTTTCCGTTTACTTGTTCTGGACTTGTCACATTCGAATTCAAAATTCGCACAAAAGTCCATGGCAAATTTACCGTTATCAAGAGTTACTGAAAGGCATTACTGCGCGCACAGAGGGGGTTGTGGGGGTTGCGGCGAGAGCAAAAAAGTTTTCGCTCGCTTCTTAACCCTTTTTTTTGCCAAAAACAAACAACACAAACTAAAACTTATTTGCGCTGATATTTGATAAGTTTCAATGCGAATCGCTTGGGGCAGAGTTAAAGCAGACAAACTTTTTCGTGTGACTAAATCGTGATTAAGAAACAAAAAAAAGCTCAAGAACAAGAAAAATGTATAACACAAGCCAAAAACATTTAAAAGGTATTAAAAGTATGTGGGCTGCCCTCGTATGTCACCAACTTCCCACACATCCATTTGTATTTTGTTGTATGTGCCATCATCCAATAGCCATAAATTGCGTATTTATGAAGTTCAAATTTCATAGCGGTTTCTTTGCTCTTCAACGTCCGTTGGTTGGTTACACTTGTGCTGAACTAGTACTTTCATATATAAATTTTGTGTCTCTCGATGTAAAAAGTTTTTACTTTCTAAGTTTAAAAGGCTTTTGGGAATAGAAGAATGCAAACTCATCATAGATGGGCACTTTTAAGTACCAGTAGTAATTCATTATTTTTACCCTTTTTACTGCTTACTTAAATTTTTTTACAGTAATAAGTAACGCGGTACTTATTACTTAAACTTTTTTACAGTATTAAGTATCGCTTTACTTATTACTTAAAATTGTTTACAGTATTAAGTACCGCGTTACTTATTACTGTAAAAATTTTACAGTAATAAGTAATCTTTACTTACTACTGTAAAAAGTTTACAGTATATAAGTATTAATTACTGTTTACTGTAAGACTACTGGAGTAGCGAGGATACAGTAGTGACTACTACTACTACTACTGAGTAGTCTAAAGCTCCTGCCAGACGATGCAATGAAAGTGCTTTCAGAAAGTGAAAACGTAAAATTTTCTCGTGTAGCCACCAAAAAAGTACTTTCTGAAAGTGTTTTCCGAAATTTCAGCAATTACTTTCTTACGAAAAACTTTCATCGTCTAGCTGCGAGAAAAATACTTTTCAGAAATACTTTTCACTTTCAATTGTTACATCTGAAAGTGTTTTACTTTCTGAAAGTTGCTAGCTGATACGATTGTTGTCTAAATGATCGAACCGGCATGTAAATGTTTTCTTTATAACAATACATATGTATAAGCAAAATACAATTATTAAAATAATTAATTATCACGTTATATTTTTCATATGAACACAAAAAACACAAAAGTCTCCACCATCACCATTCCACGCACAGCTGTTTTAGTGATGTCCGAGATGTTTTATTCGATTCTCTCGATTGTTGAAACATCTCGAATGCTCTCGATGGTTTTCATTCGTATTCGAGTCAAGTCGTAAATGGCCGTCAGTCGAAACAATCGCTAAAACATCTCGTACTCGCCAACGATTCCTCTCGTTTTCAAAGCAACCCTACAACATCTCGCACTCGCTGCAAAAAATACATAATAATTGTTGCCGCTTGAATATTAAAATTGCTTTACAAAACATACAGAGTTGTACAAATCTATTGCCGTTGTTGGTACTCGTAAAATTCATTTGCTTCATAAGCGTCTCACTTCAGAAAATTTATTAATGTTTAAATAATTAATCTATATATTAATAGGCTAACATTTTTTCCATACAAACAATTGCCAGGCTGTTTTGCACATTTAACATACTCATATCCACATAAAATTGATATGGATGTGTTCGTATGAGTGAGGAGCAGTGCATAGGCATATATTTTTTTCTATAAATTATTTAATTTCTTTATAATTAATAAATAAAGTTTTTAGTTAAGAGAAAGAGATATCGTAAAAATGTTTACAAATATGGTAAACACAATTGAAGAGTTGCTTTAATTTGAAAGCACTCTCTCTCTCTCTCTCTCTTCCTTTTTGTTTATTTATGAACATTGAGATCGCATTCGAAAAATCTACTCAAATCTCTGCTCTATGAGTGAAATCTTTGTCTATGAGTGATTTCTAGATTTTCTATTATGATTTTTATAAATGCCAGGGCGATAGAGCGCAAGAAAACTCAAAAGTTCCAAGAAGTAGGCCGTGCGATAGAGAAAAGGGAGCAACCAATTACAAATACATTGAAATTAAAACCTCTATCGAATACTTTGCCGAAGCCATTTTTGGCGCTCAAATATATTTTTTTATATGGATGCCACACTTATTTACTTTAGATTATTTACTTTAGATTGTGCCAATACATAAATATGTGCACTTTTCAATTATTTTCATTTAATTTTTGTTTTCATTTCACTTTATTCAATGTTAGGTCTTTTTTATTTTCATTTATTTCTTATTATATTTACTTTTTCTTTTTATTTCAATTTTACTTAATTCGCCTTTATTATACTTTATTACTTTATTTATATTTGTACTATTTTTTATTTACTTCGTTTTTGCTTCGTTGAAAAATGTTCCCATTATTTATGTACATATATATTTACTTTCATTTATTTACTTTTTTATTTCTTTTTGTTTTAATATTTTTTCTTTTTATTTAAATTTTACTTAATTCGTCTTTATTATACTTTATTACTTTATTTATATTTGTACTATTTTTGCTTTACTTCGTTTTTGCTTCGTTGGCAAATGTGCCCACTATCTATATATTAATAGGCTAACATTTTTTCCATACAAACAATTGCCAGGCTGTTTTGCACATTTAACATACTCATATCCACATAAAATTGATATGGATGTGTTCGTATGAGTGAGGAGCAGTGCATAGGCATATATTTTTTTCTATAAATTATTTAATTTCTTTATAATTAATAAATAAAGTTTTTAGTTTTGTACCATTTTTGATTTACTTCGTTTTTGCTTCGTTGGCAATGTGCCCATTATCTATATATTAATAGGCTAACATTTTTCCCATACAAACAATTGCCAGGCTGTTTTGCACATTTAACATACTCATATCCACATAAAATTGATATGGATGTGTTCGTATGAGTGAGGAGCAGTGCATAGGCATATAATTTTTTCTATAAATTATTTAATTTCTTTATAATTAATAAATAAAGTTTTTAGTTTTGTACCATTTTTGATTTACTTCGTTTTTGCTTCGTTGGCAATGTGCCCATTATCTATATATTAATAGGCTAACATTTTTTCCATACAAACAATTGCCAGGCTGTTTTGCACATTTAACATACTCATATCCACATAAAATTGATATGGATGTGTTCGTATGAGTGAGGAGCAGTGCATAGGCATATAATTTTTTCTATAAATTATTTAATTTCTTTATAATTAATAAATAAAGTTTTTAGTTTTGTACCATTTTTGATTTACTTCGTTTTTGCTTCGTTGGCAATGTGCCCATTATCTATATATTAATAGGCTAACATTTTTCCCATACAAACAATTGCCAGGCTGTTTTGCACATTTAACATACTCATATCCACATAAAATTGATATGGATGTGTTCGTATGAGTGAGGAGCAGTGCATAGGCATATAATTTTTTCTATAAATTATTTAATTTCTTTATAATTAATAAATAAAGTTTTTAGTTTTGTACCATTTTTGATTTACTTCGTTTTTGCTTCGTTGGCAATGTGCCCATTATCTATATATTAATAGGCTAACATTTTTTCCATACAAACAATTGCCAGGCTGTTTTGCACATTTAACATACTCATATCCACATAAAATTGATATGGATGTGTTCGTATGAGTGAGGAGCAGTGCATAGGCATATAATTTTTTCTATAAATTATTTAATTTCTTTATAATTAATAAATAAAGTTTTTAGTTTTGTACCATTTTTGATTTACTTCGTTTTTGCTTCGTTGGCAATGTGCCCATTATCTATATATTAATAGGCTAACATTTTTTCCATACAAACAATTGCCAGGCTGTTTTGCACATTTAACATACTCATATCCACATAAAATTGATATGGATGTGTTCGTATGAGTGAGGAGCAGTGCATAGGCATATAATTTTTTCTATAAATTATTTAATTTCTTTATAATTAATAAATAAAGTTTTTAGTTTTGTACCATTTTTGATTTACTTCGTTTTTGCTTCGTTGACAATGTGCCCATTATCTATATATTAATAGGCTAACATTTTTCCCATACAAACAATTGCCAGGCTGTTTTGCACATTTAACATACTCATATCCACATAAAATTGATATGGATGTGTTCGTATGAGTGAGGAGCAGTGCATAGGCATATATTTTTTTCTATAAATTATTTAATTTCTTTATAATTAATAAATAAAGTTTTTAGTTTTGTACCATTTTTGATTTACTTCGTTTTTGCTTCGTTGGCAAATGTGCCCACTATCTATATATTAATAGGGTAACATTTTTCCCATACAAACAATTGCCAGGCTGTTTTGCACATTTAACATACTCATATCCACATAAAATTGATATGGATGTGTTCGTATGAGTGAGGAGCAGTGCATTGGGATATATTTTTTTCTATAAATTATTTAATTTCTTTATAATTAATAAATAAAGTTTTTAGTTTTGTACCATTTTTTTATGCATAGGCATATAATTTTTCTATAAATTATTTAATTTCTTTATAATTAATAAATAAAATTTTTAGTTAAGATAAATAGATATCGTAAACGTGTTTACAAATATCGTAAACACAGTTGAAGAGTCGCTTTAATTTAAAAGCGCTCACCACCGGGCCTACCTTACTAGATCTGCCTTGATTTTGACCATGATTTCACGTCGGACCGTGATCAAAAGGGCAAATCAGTGTTGCGGTACAACTGGAATTCGGAAAGTGTTGCTTATCTCCGCGAAAAGGTATAATTTTTGTACCAATACAAAGTTGAAAAAATAAATTGATTGGTCGAATTTCGACCACCGGCGATACTAGTTATTATTATTATGCACGACACTGTTTAGTTGTGATTGCAATAATGCAGCGTCTATGTATAGCATATTTTTCAATTTGGTTAATTTATTTATGTATTTGCCTCACTTCCATTAAAAATCCTACTTTCTTTATCAACAAACCTCATTCAGTTTATCAACTAAAACATATCATCAAAACAACAGCCGGCCCGCCGACTCGGAACAATCGCAAAAACATCTCGCTTGTGTAGTCGAGATGTCATCGAAACTACCTACGACTCGTCGACTCGGAACAATCGCAAAAACATCTCGCTTGTGTAGTCGAGATGTCATCGAAAAAACCTCCGACTCGCCGACTCGGAACAATCGCAAAAACATCTCGATTGTGTAGTCGAGGAGCGAGTCAACTTTTGACTCGATTGTGATTTTGCAACGATGGCGATTCTCTCGATTGTCTAAACATCTCGGACTCGCCCATCACTAAGCTGTTTGCTCTTACCGTAGCCATACACGGTGCGACCGTTGAGCCAACTCGGTTGCAATCGAGTTGGACTGTTTGCTTACATGCGGTGCAATTTATTGTACAACCATGTTGTACAATCTCATTTTGTAAAAAATTACTTTGAGTGAACATGGAATAGGATAATATTGCGCTTGTAGGAAGAAGAAGAACGTACAGCAAAAGTACGATAATTAAAATAAAAAAATATTACAAAAAAGTTTTTCCTGCAAGCTTTCCATTTTGCGTTATTTATTCTACAAATATTTATGTTTTTTTTGTTGAATTCGCTTATTTTTACTTATTTTAATTTGATGTGTTCACTTCAAGAATTCTCATAAAATGAAATGTTGAACAACATGCCCCCAAACGATGCAACCAAGTTGTATAACTTGCCAAAAAATCAAAACTTTTTGATTTTTCGTACAACCGATACACAACTTCATACAACAGCCCCAAAAATGTTGCAATTTCCAGCGCAACTTGCTCAAGTTGTATGAAAAATTGCAAGGTGTGTGGCTAGCATCACACTGTGTGAGTCACACAACAAGCTGTTTGCTCTCCTACATCTGTCTTGCTCTCACAGCTGTTTGAATTTAATTTGACAGCTGCCAGAAAGTACTTTCAAAAACTCATTTCCCTTTCACCGTGTGGACAAACGAAAAGTAATTCATGAAAGTTTTCGGAAAGTGGAGGTAAAAAGTGCTTTCTGAAAGCACTTTCATTGCGTCGTGTGAGAACATGAGGTATGATGCCCAATAAACATAATAGGAAAAAATCTCGAACGTTGAAAAAACGTTTATACGCATTTCTAATTCCAGAGCATTTTGAAATTCACAATTAAACGTACCTATTCTCAATTTTTTCTCAAATATACCAAGGTAAGTACCCAGGTATGTATAAATTAAGGACACGTTCATACATATATAGCTACATACATATTCTAAGTGTTCAAAATCGATAAAAGATTTTCTTCTTATTAAAAAAACTTCACCCAAAAATCGATTAACTTTTGTTTTTTAAGTAAAGCAGATGAAAACTTTCTTCTTCCAGTTATTTGTTTACTCGAAATAGATACCTACATAACGAAAAATCCATAAAAGGAAATCCTTCTACCGAGCGGGAAATTGTTTACCAATTTTGACAGAATTTTATCAAAGTGGTAACGCTGCCAATCCGCATTTTCTTTATTCTCAATTTGAGATGTATTTGTAAGTAATTGTATATATGCATGTATACCAAAACGGAAATTCATCTCAAATGGCATTCTCAACTTCAATGGCTTCTATGCCATTCCTGGAGAATATTAATTTTTTTATAAAATCTTAACTTAGAATACAATTAAGATATTTGTTGCCACTGCTTCAAATAACATTTGGATGAAAAGCAATTTTATATTTTCGATTGATTTAAAACAGTGTTTTACCACACTTAGAATGATGCTAGCATAAACGTCATTTTATCAGATAGATAGTTGACTTAAAAACGATTTTATCACTAAAACAACGTTTTAACTTTAAAATGAGGTGAACGTCATTTTAAAATCTTAAAATATTGTTCTAAGCTGGAAAGTCGTCGTGAAAAACTATAAGAATAGAAAAAGTACGTGAATTCAATAAAAAATAAATAAATAAAACGTAAAATGAGGTGAACGTCATTTTAAAATCTTAAAATATTGTTCTAAGCTGGAAAGTCGTCGTGAAAAACTATAAGAATAGAAAAAGTACGTGAATTCAATAAAAAATAAATAAATAAAACGTAAAAAGAAGTCATTTTAATAAATATGTTTTGAAATAGCAGAATTTTTCAAGATTTTGCCAAGTATTATAGACGATGCTATCCCGGAACGGAGAGCAAAGGTATATAGAAGCCGATGGGAAGGAATTCTATAGATACTGAGGGGCCTGTCAGTAATAGGGGACTTCGAATCTCACCCGACATGGAAGTTCTGACTAAATTACGATTTTTAGGTCGAAATATTCATCAGAGTGACATATGTATGTATTTACATAGGTTAGGTGGCACTAAATGCTTTCCTGCAAACAAGCTTTTATTCTTGAGCTCCAGTTTGGTTCACGAGCTCTTTTTGTTCCCTAAAATCACAAGTTTATTTTGATTTATATGAAATGTGTAGTTTTATCTCAAAATTTAACTCAAAATAACAAATAAAATTTGCGAAAACCGAAATGTCGTAGAGATGATATGCTTACTTATTTTCTTTGTGAATTTAAAGGTTGACACAGGGTGAAATTTTAAAACCCTCGAAATTTCTTAAAATAACAGAGGGATTCTTATTATTTCTTACGGGTAACCCTGTTTCGTTTCATTTTAGCAAAAACGTTGTTCTAACTCGTCTATGACATACCACTATTTTAAAGGTCGTTCTAAATTTGACACCGATTTTAACTAAAACCGATTTTAGTGAACCACTATGACTACGGCCAATAGTTTTTATTTTCATATCCTTAATTTATACATACCTGGGTACTTACCTTGGTATATTTGAGAAAAAATTGAGAATAGGTACGTTTAATTGTGAATTTCAAAATGCTCTGGAATTAGAAATGTGTATAAACGTTTTTTCAACGTTCGAGATTTTTTTCTATTATGTTTATTGGGCATCATACCTCAGATGCTCGTTAACCCATGCGTTTGTGTTCATCAGTGTGCGTGTGTGTGTATGCCTATTCTTAGACTACTGTATCCTCGCTACTTCAGTAGTCTTACAGTAAACAGTAAATAATACTTGAATACTCTAAACTTTTTACAGTAGTAAGTAAAGACTGCTTATTACTATAAAATTTTTACAGTAATAAGTAACGCGGTACTTAATACTGTAAAAAATTTTAAGTAAGCAATATTCTTTTACTGCTTACTGTTTGCTTTACTGAATTACAATTTTACTTCAGTATGCCCATCTATGATACTCATATACTTACATATGTACATATATGTGAGCGTGCGTGCTAAAGTGATTGCTTAGGTGATGAAAAATGCATACATATGTACATACATATTTACGCATATATGTATGTATGTATAAAGGGTGATCCGTTCTTTGAGCTTTAGAAAAGCTCAGCGAAGAATAATTCTTTCTAATAATTCTTTCTAATTATGGGGTCAGAATTTTTCAAATCAGCACACAAAATTTTTTTTCTTTGATTTTTATGATTCGCGTCTTAATCGATAGGTCTCCGTGTCAAGAATTAGTTCCCGAAATATTTTTGCAAAATGAACATTTTTGCAATAGTTATTCGCCAAGAAAGTTTTACATCAACTTCTTTAAAAAAAATTATTGTTAATCGACGGTACAATTAAATTTAACGCGAACTACGTCAAATGGTAGGTAATTATGTATATTTTAAAATAATAATAATAATACAATGGCGCTATTATAACTCTGACGAGTTTTATGGCCGAGCTTCTCTCCCAATTCGAGGTGTGCTCCTTTTTGTTTTTCCTACTAATTGGGTGGACCTACAGTTTTATGCCGGCTCCGAACGGCGAATGCATTTTTTGCGAGAAGCCTTTTCATGGCAGAAATACTCTCGGAGGGTATGCCCCCCACTGCCGAGAGGTGACCGCTGCTCTTAAAAAACCCAATAATTGGATTTTTACTAATTAGAAAAAAAAATTTTTTTGGTGTTTGCTCGGACTGTGGTTTGAACCCGAGACCTCTGGCATAGCAGGCGGGCACTCTACCCACTGCACCACAGCGGCCACATATATATTTTTATAAAAACGATAAATATTTGAATAAAAAAATGAATCAGAAAATCCAACAAAATTCTGATTTTGACGAGCAAGGGTTTGTTCAATCACTGCAAGTTGCATGTCGTTAGAAGCGTATTTTAATTATGTTTCTAACAAGGTACTGCTTGCGGTTATCGCACTTGCAACCTTAGCGAAAAATAGGTTTGAATGTAGTGATACCCAAAACTGCAAAAATTTACCGTTATCTCGAAAACTAACCATACAAAATATAAAGAAAACAATTTTTGAGATCAGGAAGACCGGACCAACTCCCCTATACCTGAATCTCTTTGAATTATCTTTTTTTCTTCGGAATTCAGCTTACGATGCATCATTACATCTACAATATTTTTTCCGAATTTTTCCTAGGCGGAGAACATTGATAACAACAATTATCCTTAAAAAGGATACATAAAATTTTTTTTTTAATTTTTTTCAAAAACTATTTTAAAATATACATAATTACCTACCATTTGACGTAGTTCGCGTTAAATTTAATTGTACCGTCGATTAACAATAATTTTTTTTAAAGAAGTTGATGTAAAACTTTCTTGGCGAATAACTATTGCAAAAATGTTCATTTTGCAAAAATATTTCGGGAACTAATTCTTGACACGGAGACCTATCGATTAAGACGCGAATCATAAAAATCAAAGAAAAAAATTTTTTTTGTGCTGATTTGAAAAATTCTGACCCTATGATGAATTCGCACAAATATCCAATGAAAAAAGTCCTCAGCCCTCTTCGCCCTCTTATGGCTGCCTGGATGCTGTACTATTCCACAAAACGAGATGGTGAGCTTTTATAGAATGTCTTATAGCTCAAACAAGCAAGTGACAAATGGTGTCTGGCTTATGAGTTTATCAGACTTTGGATTTCTGTCATTTGGACTTATCGTGTTTTGAAAATTTTTTGTCTTTTGAACTTATTGGTCTTTGAAAAGTTTATGCCTTTTGAATTTATCGGTCTTTGGACTTCTGTTTTTTAGATTTATCGATCTCTGAAATTGTGTCTTATGGATTAATCGGTCCTTGGATTTCTGTCTTTTGGATTTATCACTATTTTGGATGCCTGTTATAGAGGTTTCTGTTTTTGAATATGTAATTTGGTTTTGAAATTTTGTATTTGCTAATTTAAAAATAAGTTCCCTAATGTTACACCCTCTTTCCGTTTTTCAGAACCATTTGTGAAAAAAAATCCGTCTGCACGCTTTTTAAAAAGTTTTGCAATTGAAAACTTAAAGCTCGCGTACATATGTATGCACTATATTTTTCAACTTTGTTAAAAGTTGCATTTCGATTAAGGTGAAACGACATTAGAAAACTTGTAACAATTTATGATTTGGGATAAAAGAAGCTGCAGATAGACTTTCAATCAGGTCAATATGACACTAAATTAAAGATAGCGTTAGTGAAAGGGAAATTGCGACAGCAGTTAACGAACACAAATTTCATTACCACTAAGAGATGGAATACGCCTAAAGTTGCTTTCACATATTGAGTTTTTTCAAGGCCTATTTCCAGAACATATTCTTAAGGAAGCTAAGACATTGAATTGTAGTGGTGCCTGAACGGACATGGAACCTTAAAGTGAATGCCTAAGATAGTGTCACATCTTCTGGAATCGTTTATTAGAAAAATGTGCACAAATTGCTGCTTGAATTGAGTAAAGTATTTAAGTTTTTGCTCACAAGTTCTACAAGTGGCATGATTTAATAAGCTTCAAGTCGCTGCTATTCCTCATTTAATGCTGATAAATCCTTTAGGTCAGCTTTTTTTACTGCAAAAAGCAGACAAGGAGATAGTTTATGTTTTTTATGGCCTTTTTAATCACGAATTTTTTGTATTCTACCAAGTATCCATAATTACCATTTAAAGTAGCGAAAATGCAACCATGCGCGCATAGAGGTGTTTTAAATTCCAACAGCAAACTTATGCAACAGAATAAGTAAAATATGCTTAAGTAATAAGTGTCAGTGGCAGCAAAACAGCAACAACCATTAAAAATGTGGCGGATTCTATATCTACAAGAACAACAGCAACATCAAAGTACGCATAAATATATGTAAATATGAAAAATATGCACTTCTGGCATAAATTAAAATTACCTTATTGCGTACACACAAACTTTAATCAGTCAATAATATTGGCATAATTTAATATTAATATGCCATGGTGCGAGATGTAAGGACAAATGCATGCATATTTGCATACATATTTAATATTATGTATGTATACCCTTCAGCAGATGGTGCTAGTTCAAAACGAACACAGAACTAGCTTATAGAGAGACAGCCTTGGTTGTCGATCTATCCCAACGCAATACTTTCAACTACCTTTTTTCAACACGATGATGTGGCAATTGCCCACATCTGTACTACTTTAGAAGGCGTTCAGAACTGAGTCTAAAGTAGAGAGTTCAGGAATAGTTCAAAAGTTAATAGTTCGCAGATATCGCATCTACATTTATCTAATACATCCGTGTTAGACTATACCACTTCAACAATAGAATTTTCTGGGGCAAACCGGTGATTTGCGTGCTTCAAAATTATAGAAGCCACTGGTTACAGACCGACCTTTGTTGATCACTTTAACCTTTAAACGAACTTAAAGGGTTGCTAGAGGTTTACGGTATTTATTCAAAGTCCTTTTCGAGTAAAATCGTTGTACAAGGCACGATGAATGCCACAGATCAGCCTGTTGGAAGGCACAACGCCTTAAGATATGCAACATTATTTTCATGCTGCTTTCTCGAATTACAATAAATAGATAGGTAGTCTAAAAAAAAACTCTTAAATCATCAAAAATAATCTTTATTCATTCTTTAATTACTCTGAAAGACTTATTATAGCCGCAGAAAGCGTTCTCCTTATCTGCTTCAGCATCGCTTCCTTATAGTTTTACTTGGTGAGACGACAAACTGTTAATGTTTTGTTATTTGTTGTATTATTATTGTTATTGCAAAAGCATCTTTAATTACATTTTATTGACACTTTTTAACGTTTTATTATACAAATGTCTTTTGCTATTAAAAATAAATATTTTTGTCAATTTTTTTTTTTTTTTTCTTTTTTAACACATTCCTAATTAGTAAAAATCCAATTATTGGGTTTTTTAAGAGCAGCGGTCACCTCTCGGCAGTGGGCGGCATACCCTCCGAGTGTATTTCTGCCATGAAAAAGCTTCTCACAAAAAATGCATTCGCCGTTCGGAGCCGGCATAAAACTGTAGGTCCACCCAATTAGTAGGAAAAAAACAAAAGGAGCACACCTCGAATTGGGAGAGAAGCTCGGCCATAAAACTAGTCAGAGTTATAATAGCGCCATTGTATTATTATTATTATAACACATTTCTGCTTGGTTTGTTTTGCACAAAGAGCTTTTCGCATATATATAATGTCTGAAATACTTGCCTACATGGGTTAAGCAGCTTTGTCCGCATAACTGTGATGATCCGCTGTGGTAGCGGTATTTCACAATCCGTGGTACATTTTAATCTTCTATTATATAAAAATGAATGTGTGTGTGCGTTTTTTATGTACTCCCAAAGAAATCAACCGATCTTTCTGAAATTTTCACTGTAGATTCATACGCTGGTGATAGGACATATAGACTTTCGGAAAAGTGGCCGGGTCCCGAGATATGGGTCAAAACGTGGACCCGGATGATCCCTGAATATTTCCGAGCGATATTGGTAGCAAATGAAAGGTGTTGAGCAGGGCTTCAACGTACAGATATTTTCATTGCTATTTTTTAAGTCGGTTTCCCAGATATGGTTCAAGAAGTGGGCCAGTGATGGATGGTGATGGATGGTCCCGGTAAAATTAAAGGTAAAGGTAAAGGTAAAGGTAAAGGTAAAGGTAAAGGTAAAGGTAAAGGTAAAGGTAAAGGTAAAGGTAAAGGTAAAGGTAAAGGTAAAGGTAAAGGTAAAGGTAAAGGTAAAGGTAAAGGTAAAGGTAAAGGTAAAGGTAAATTTAAAGGTAAAGGTAAAGGTAAAGGTAAATGTAAAGGTAAAGGTAAAGGTAAAGGTAAAGGTAAAGGTAAAGGTAAAGGTAAAGGTAAAGGTAAAGGTAAAGGTAAAGGTTAAGGTAAAGGTAAAGGTAAAGGTAAAGGTAAAGGTAAAGGTTAAGGTTAAGGTAAAGGTAAAGGTAAAGGTAAAGGTAAAGGTAAAGGTAAAGGTAAAGGTAAAGGTAAAGGTAAAGGTAAAGGTAAAGGTAAAGGTAAAGGTAAAGGTAAAGGTTAAGGTAAAGGTAAAGGTAAAGGTAAAGGTAAAGGTAAAGGTAAAGGTAAAGGTAAAGGTAAAGGTAAAGGTAAAGGTAAAGGTAAAGGTAAAGGTAAAGGTAAAGGTAAAGGTAAAGGTAAAGGTAAAGGTAAAGGTAAAGGTAAAGGTAAAGGTAAAGGTAAAGGTAAAGGTAAAGGTAAAGGTAAAGGTAAAGGTAAAGGTAAAGGTAAAGGTAAAGGTAAAGGTAAAGGTAAAGGTAAAGGTAAAGGTAAAGGTAAAGGTAAAGGTAAAGGTAAAGGTAAAGGGAAAGACGAGAATGCTTGTGATCGTTCTTTACGTTTTAGTAAAAACCATAGCAATTTGTTATTACCTAATTATAGTCTGGTTTAGGCTCCAAATAAGTAGGCAGATATCTTACTCTTAGCGTGTATATAATAAGGCAGTATTTATTAAGGTCACACGCTATGTATATGGGGGTTAGGGAATAAGGCCCTCAGTTGTAGTCTTCTCAACTAGCGTGTTGCTTAATAACTAGGGCATGGAATTTCATGTACTAAAAAATAAAAAATATGCGCATAAAAAATGCAACAAAAACTGAGAAATATGCATGAAAACTAAAAAAAAATGCATTAATTCAAATTTTTCAACTTCAGATAATTCATGTTTATTGAAGTTACAATAGTTAAATAAATTAGGTACAAACATTTTTTAATTCAATTTTGCTCTTTCGTTGTACGTTTATACATATGTATGTTTATCTATATATATATACATAAATTCAGTCTTGAACATTTCATAATTTGCAAAGGTTAATCCTTATTCAACGATTCATTAGCGTACACAATGAAATATTTTTTTCATATTCTCAAAAAGAAAACTTTGTCAATTCGCTCGAAAAAATCTCTTATACATAGAAAACGAACGTTCTACATCCACAGAGGTAATAGGAGCATGTTTGAAAACGGCTCTTTGTCGACAGGTATGCACCGTATCGAAAATACTAATAATAGCCGTGTTCACACGAAACTCTATTCGTCGTCAGATGGCTGTTATGCATGAATTTCGTTTGTATAAAACTGTCAACTAGCAAATTACAAAAATAGGCAATATAATGCGAAATATGTAATAAAAAATGCAAACAACGCAAAATATGTAAAAATATGCATATATGACCAAAATATGCAAAATATGCAAAAACATTTGAATGCCATTTTTAAGACAATTTCACGATTCGCAAAGATTGTTTATTTATTTGGCTCTACCTAAATCTAAGAAAAACATGTATTTGCATAGATTTCCATGCCCTAATAATAACGCATTTTTGTGTGCAAATTGAGGGGAGGAACATCTGCTGCTGAATTACTTTTGCATCAGTAAGCTCTTAGCTATAACTCCTAACTAGATTGAAATATGCTTCTTTCTAAATAAATCGCTTAATTTTGATTAAAAATAGCTTAATGTGGTTTGAAACACGACTAAAAACACTCCAATAGTCCATTGCAGCATTAAGTTGAGCTCTCAGCTTAAGTAATGTCAGTGTCTATTTATTTAAAACCGATATAATTCCAAAATTCCATAAGATATAATGGAAACACAAGACTTTGTTTTTCTTTTTAGTTTGTTATCAATATATTGGGAATTTGCTATGGACAAGTCTTGCTAAAGTTTTCTTTAAACATGCAGCCACCAAACATCTGTTAACTGCCTTGTCTGGCTTACTTTGTCATGCGTTCAAAAGCGACACGTTTTTTAATTTTTTTTTGCTTTGCTTCTAATTTACTTAGCCTTTTTTTCGTTGCTTCAGCTACACACTTTTGCGGTTTTTAATTTTCTTTTTTTTTTTGCACGAAAATTCTCTCACACTTGTTGTGCATAAAGCCATCCATTTCTTTTTGCTAAATTCCTCAAACCTTCAATTCAACTATCGTTCATCATCTTCGTAAGTTCGGCGGCGACTGCCGCTTTTATCATCTTGCTGTAACCCATACACTAACTGCCTAGTCTTCTCTTATTCCCCCTCCCTGCACTTATTTTTTTCCTTTTAAAATCTGTCGCTCATCAACACTTTTTTTTTCGTAGTTAAATTCAAATGCGTTGCAGAGTTTTAGGCGTTTCAGCGCATCAGCTGCTCCGCGCAGCTCCAACTTTATTCAAATACGCAAGTACTATGTTCACGTGTGTGTGTGTGTGTGTGTGTGTGTGTGTGTGTTCATGTTGGGGATTTTGCGTGCGTTGGAAGTAATTTTGAATTGCAAATTTCTTCTGACAACGTCAGTTCTGACAGTACATTGTGTTCGTGGGTCTATGTTGTCAGCGAGCGACGACAGCGACAACGGCGACGTTTAGTGACAGCTGTTATCAGCTGCGCGCTGCAAACTTAAATCTTGAAAGAGCTCATGAGCAAACTAACATTCGACGGAACGATGCTTCTTTCAAATCAAAATCACTTTGCACACAATTTGAACAAATAATATTTTCCTTTTCTCTTTTTTTTTTGGTTATGATTGAAAATCATTTTTCGGACTTAATTTTAGGCAATGACTTGTCAGTGCGAGTCATAGCATGAGCGGCGCAATCGTTTAAAATGTAGATGAAAATGAAATTGATTTCTTTCTCTCTTTCTTCGATGGTTTTGATGGTAATGCTGTTTCTTGTAAGGAAGTGAGTAAAACCAAAGTAAAATCTCATTTGGTTATGGTAATTTTGCGAAAATTGATTTTTCAGACTAATGTATAATTGAATGCGATCTTATAGTGTCTATACACGATGCGTCTGATTCAAGAGTCAGTTTAGGTGTATTGGTGAAAATGTGCATGACTCTGGCATGACTCAAGAAAATCAAAATTAGTTTGATATTTTGCTGTGACTCGCCTGTCAAATTTAATGACGGCGAGTCAACACGTACACAGATGACTCGCGAGTCAGACGCACTGTGTATAGACCCTATTAAAATTGATTGATTTGAAGGGAAGATATTTTAGTATGTATCTTTAATTTTCTTGTGATTTTGGCTCTACTTTCTATGTAGTATGATGTCTAATTTAATATTTTTTTTCAAGGAAAGTTACCCTTCACAACTTTACCACAATTTGCTATGTTCCTCTTTAAGTGCCTACCATTACTTTATAATATGTATAATATAATACACTGGCGCTATTAAAACTCTAATAGCGAGTTTTATGGCCAAGCTTCTCTCCCAATTCGAGGTGTGCTCCTTAACTTTTGCACTTCCTACCAATTCGATGGACCTACAGTTTTATGCCAGCGCCGAACCGCTCTACCCACTGAACCACAGCGGCCACATGGCTTACCATTCCTTTACTGCTTCCAATCTCTCGCACTTTTATACCTTTCATGAGAATGAAATGGTATTATAACTTAGTGCCAAAAAATTTTTGTCGAAAGTACCAGAAGGAAGCGTGAGTGAAGCCGAGTCGATTAAGCCATGTCCGTCCGTCCGTCTGTGTGAACGCAAACTAGTCCCTCACTTTTTGAGATTTCCGAATGAAATTCGGAATACAGGTATGTTGTTATATGCAGCTGATCCTTTGTCGGAACCGGCCGAATCGGACCACTATAACATATAGAAAACAACCGATTATTCGGATATACATGAAATTTTTGGATGTAATTTGTGCATAACTTCCCCATTTAAACAGCTAAGGACGTGAAACTTTGAAGTAGACGTACCCATTTTGGCCCAAACAAGGTTACCGAAAATTGTCAAGATCGGACCACTATAACATATAGTTCCACAACATCCGATTATTCAGATATACACATTTTGGTGTATAACTCCTCCATTTTAACAGCTAACGGCCTGAAATTTTGAAGTATATGTACCCATATGGCCCCAAACGGGATTACCGAAAATTGTCAAGATCGGACCACTATAACATATAGCTCCCCTACAACCGATTGTTCAGATATGCACATTTCGGTGTATAACTCCTCCATTTTAACAGCTAACGGCGTGAAATTTTGAAGTATTTGTACCCATATGGGCCCAAACGGGATTACCGAAAATTGTCAAGATCGGACCACTATAACATATAGCTCCCATACAACCGATTGTTCAGATATGGACATTTTGGTGTGTAGCTCCTCCATTTAAATAGCCAAGACACCATTTTTTCTAATAAATCTTTCCATAAATAACCCACAGGATTAAAATTATAAATTAAACTTAATCAGGCTATGTACATACATAGGTAACTTTTCATTTCCCCACTCATGAAAGGTATGAAGTCTTCGGTACGGCCGAAGACAGCCGCGCTTTTACTTGTTTTAAGTTCAGATTTATAAGATCATACGCTACCATTGTGGGAAAGTTTAATGTGAAGAAAAAGGTATGAAATCTCGAAAGCAGTCACGCTCTTACTTGTTTTAAACTCTTTTTTTGCTCAACGGAAGAGCATATTACTTAGAAGTCTGTTATCGTATAAATTTCTAATCTTGAATCACAATCTCTTTGAAAAAGACGGGTTATTTTCTTTTTGGTAATCTGGTAGGTTTGAAAAAACACAATTGAATCTTAGATGTTGGCACTTTAACCTTGGAAACATGATCTGATTCGGAAATAAGGCTGAAATACCGCTCATACTCGATCAGACCCTCGATCCAATTTAATTAATAAAGTGGGTCCATTTGCTATACATTGTAGACATGCTGCCCAAACTATCGGCAGACCCAGTATATTCGATTTAAGAATAGCAACCAAACTTTAGACAATAAACAATTTCTTCTGAGTTCAATGATTCAGACCCAAAATGGGCACATGATTTGGCGGTGTACATGAGAGTTTTAATTAGAGACCGTAATAGACGTCATTGGGAAGTCTTCAGCGAAATAATCATAAAACACATTTAAATACTTATACCACCTTAAACCCTTTCATTAAATACTTCTGTCATTATGGATTAGTCCAATTGAATATGCATCGTTACTAGACCTCCCATTAACTGCAAATTTATGATACTTTGTGCCAATTAGTTTTAGTTTAAGTGTTGATTCACTGAACTCTGAGTCGTTCCGTCTCCTCGTATACATATACCTACATACAATTTTCCTTTAGCCTCTGGCATCACTGCTACTCATTAGCGTAGTAAATTTTTCATATGCTTGAGAAAAAACTCAATTTTAAACGAAATGGTCATTCATTCAATAATCTCTAAAGCGCTCAATTATTCCTCTTTTTCGATTCACATACACATGCATATGTATTAGAGTGACCACAAATGCAAAAGTGCTGATTTTTTTTGCTCCCCGCGCATTTTCTGATAGCTTGAAAATAGAAAATAAGATATGCATAAAAATCTGACCATCGGTAGTGGGAAATAGCCACGCGCATTTGACCTAAAGTTCAAAAATTGACCTAAAAATTATACATGGCTTTAGAGACCATTATCTCTTTAAACAATGATTTTCGGAGAAATAATGTAATAATCATTTTTATACAACATGAAACTGGGAACATATTCTCCATATGATATTTATAACTACCGTTATTCTTTCAGGACATATTGAGTCCTTAAAGTGAAATTTAAATTTGTTTGTTTGCTAAAAAGGCAAAGATAAATATTTAAAACATAGAGAATTGTATAAACTGTACATCATTTAATAGGTTATTTAAAGTAGTTTTAAACATCATAATTTTTTTTTAATTTACATGCACTATTATAGTCAAGAAAATGATTTAAAATAAGCAAGCTGCATTTTTTCAAGCTTTTTTTACCAAACTGAAAATATCGTAGCAGGCTGCAATTAAAAAAACAAAAGGTGGTATAGTTTCATATTTCAACTCATTGAACTTTCTTTAAAGTGAACTTGTAGCGGTAGTGCTCATAAGTGTGTTATATTCAGTTCAAAAAAGTTTTGTTCAAATTTTTTTAAAACTCTTATTGTAATGGTATTAAAATCCATATGCATTCCCTTAATTGGTAATTATTTAATAATATCTTACGAGCTAAGTGCTATGTAAGGCTTTTCTATTGTATAATGTAAGAGTATCTTTTTTAAACACAGGCTTGAAAAAAAGTTTTTGAATGGAAATATGCTTCCAAGCAGAAGAAATGTGTTAAGCTATTTATTTTATTTGATTGGTGATGAACATAAAACGGCAAAGGAAAGCATTCCTATTTTGTCCAATAGATTGATTGAGGTCTATACGAAATTCGGAATTCCGACCAAAAGAAAAGATGGAATAGAGAAAATGATTAAAATGCTTTTAAATCAATACAACAAAATTATTAAATTTAAATGTGGTAAGGCAAAAAAATATTGTACTGACTCTCTGGACGTGTTATTTGACATATCTCATGCAAATGCCATTAAAACATTGCAGCTTTTATTGATACGCGATGTTCGTTTATGGCTTTCGTGTTTTGTGGTCACTCTAATATGTATGTACATAATTCCATTCATTAGAAGCTCTCTTAAGAGTTTCTTCAATATCACACCGATATTCGATTAAAGTATTTAATAGCTTAAATAGCTCACCGCCCACTTGTTAACTAAAAGCCAAAAGCCAACTAAACAAGACGCGTTAAGCATCAGATAAGTGAAAATTGGCAAAAAGCCAAAAACAACAATTATAAAATAAGAAGAAGAAAACAGCAACATAATAAAATGCCAAGCAGTCAATGGCAGGCGTGCCACCAACCATGTTTGACAAAAAAATAAAAATGGCAAAACGAAAAACTATGCAAAAAAGAGACAAAAAATATGTTTTTACAACAAAGAGTGAATGAAATTGGGCTGAGCAGATTGGCGCACGATGAGCCTTTGTCTCAACGTGTGAACACCAAAAGAAAGCGACACATTTGGCGAACTGCTCTTTCTCCTAGGCGGTCTCTCGTCAAAGAAGGACTAAAAAATCCGAAGCGGTTGCACTTTTCTTCACAGTTTTTGACTTTCAGATAGTTGCCACTTTTTTTTTAGTTTTCGATAAGTAGGTACGTTAAATATTTTGGTAGGTGTGCTTAACATATGCTAATTTAGTGTCTGCCTCCTGACAAATTCAGTCATTTACATATGTACGTACAACTTTCCTTTTTCATAAGAAACTAGCTGTACCCAGCCAAGCTTTGCTTTGGCCCACTTTTTATTATAGGTACTTGAAGCGAAAAACGGCACACTTTAAAATATGTTGGAAGTATCTAGAAACTGAAATTACCTCGTCCTGCAGAGCTCAGCTCAATTCAGATAAGTTTAAAAAAAGTGAAGGAAAAAATTGATATTTTCAAAAGTTTGACCTCTTCATGTTCTTATCCCATTTTTCTTCGTATTAATCTCCAACTCCCTTTCCCTCTACTTTTCTCTTTCTCTTTCCCTTTCCATTTATCTTTCCTTTCATTTCCGTTTCCCTTTTCCTTTCCCGTCACATATCCGCTTCTCTGTCTCTATCGCTCTCTCTTACCTCTCCTTTTCTGTCTTTCTCCTTTTTATTCCCCCTCTTTTTCCTTATCTAGTTCCCTGTCTTACTGCCTCTCTCCCTATTCTCTTCATTCCATTCTTATTATATTCTCCCTCTCCTTTTCCGTCCCTTTGCCTTTCCCAGTCTCATTACTCTTCTCCTTTCCCTAGGAAACTGGGTTTAGCATAACATATCCTGCATTCCACTTCTCATTTCATACCGTCATTGCTTAAAACATTCCGTGGCGTCCGAATGGTCTCTTTTACCCATAATTGTGTATCGGGACTAAGAATCACTATGAAAATATCTATATAGCAGACCCGGTCAACACCTTTCATTTTATATCAGTATTGTTCAGAAGCATCCTGGGCTTATCCGGGTCCACTTATTGACCCACATCTGGGAACTTGACCTAGGAACTATAATGGGTACGGTATCTGGAGGCTTGATCAAGTAATCGTAATGGGTACGGCTCTACATGAGAGTCCGCTCAACACCTTTCATTTGGTATCTGGGTTATCCGGGTCCACATATTGACCCATATCTTGGGATCCCACCTAGGAATCGCCATGCGCCGTGATTAAATAATATCGCTGAGAAATTATCCGGGGCCATCCGGATCCACATTTTGACCCACATCTGGGGACCTGACCTAGGAATCATAATGAGTTCATCTCTATGAAAAAACCCTACCTTTCAACTGACACCAATATCTTTGAGAAATTTTCTGGGAAAATTCGGGTCCACGTTCATTTGGTACCAATATCCCTGAGAAATATCCCGGTGCTGACCCACACCTTAGGACCCGACCTAGGAATCGTAATGAGTTCATTTCTATCTAAAATCCCTGCTCAACACCCTTCATTTGATACCAATATCGCTGAGAAATTTTCCGGGGTCATTCGGGTCCACGTTTTGACCCATATCTGGAGACTGGAGCTAGGAATCACAATGAGTACTATTCTATGTAAATTTTCTGCTCAATAGCTTTCATTTGATACCAATATCGCTCAGAAACATTCGAGGGTCATTCGGGTCCACGTTTTGACCCATATCTGGAGACTCGAGCTAGGAATCACAATGAGTACTATTCTATGTAAATTCTCTGCTCAATACCTTTCATTTGATACCAATATCGTCCAAAAATATTCAGGGCAAAGTCGGATCCACGTTTTGACCTTTTGACCTATATCTCGGGATCCGACTTCCGGATTTGAAAAAAATATGCATATAAACCATCTAGGGCAAGGTGCTAAGCTGGTGTGTAAATTTGGTCAAAATCCCTCCCCGCGTTTGGGAGAAAGCCGGCGACAAAGAAATGGGCTTGATTTTTATATATATATAGATAAAAAACAAAAGCCAAGCCAAGATAGTTGGCCTATGGCATAGTGTCATTTTAGTATTATTTTTCTATGGCCGTCGGATAGCAGCAACCATTAGGAAAGTCAAGTTCAGTGCTAAGGGCTATTGACCACTCTCTGGCTGACTTATTTTGTTCTTGCCAAGGTAAGGCTTGCTCAATTGTTTTTGTCTTGGTATTACTATTTTTTGTTTGTGTATTCTAAAATTACTAAGGTTTTTACTTAGTTAAATGCAAATATACAAACATATGTATGTATGGATATAGCTATATGTGTACCTGATTTCGTGTGTGACCGGTTTGTCAACCGCATGTCTAGGTTAATTGCTTTGTCTTTCAAAGGTTTAAAGACTAGCAAAAGCACGAAGAAAACAAGAGAATAGCAAGAAAATTAAATGACCAATTTGCTAGACTTAATAGAAGATGTTCAAGTGAAAAGTTGTGTGTGACAAGTTGATATACCTAGTTCATTTGTACGCGTTCATTGTCCAGAGCCAAATATTCACTTTCTCAGCAGTTCTACAGAAGCTCATTTGACAGATTTGTTTAACAGCAGCAAGCTTGACTATGGATTTGTCTGTTATGGAATTATTTCGAATGATATCCATAATAGTTCAGGAGTCTGCAAATAATAATATGTGTTAATGGATTATATGGTTAGCCTCAGAAATAAAGAAGCAAGTAGAAGAGCCAACGGTGGGCAAATATGGAGCTTATTGGGAGGTTGAGCGCTGAGAACGATTTCGAAGAGTGGGCAAAGGCAACCACCCTATAATAATATATCTGACTTGATTATGTCTACGGAAGAAGTTGCAATGAAAATACCCAAAGAACCAGAACTCTATGTTCAAGGGAAATGATTGTGCTTTCAAACGGTTTAATCTGTTTTGAATAAAAATTAGTTATATAAAAGATACTAAGGTGGGGATATAGTAAAAAAAAACTCGCCTTTTGCCCCTTTGGAAATGCATATCACAAAATTTTGAAATTCTGACTACAAATGTATTCAGAGCATTAAAAGTCTTTGGAAAAATATACATTTATTTCTGCATGAAAAAAATGTTATCATCTCGCCTTTGTAGTGTTTTGGACATTATGGTATGATGGTAGCCTAATTCAGTTCATAGCTGATTGAGTTAAAATGAAAGCCTTTGGTAGCTTTGTTTTCTACATACTCCATTTAAAATCTCTTAATTATTTACTTTTATCAATTTAAAAGGTGTTTAATTTAGTGTCATAAAACCAAGGCTGCAAAGTAACGTTATTTTTAACAATAAACAAAAAAAAATTTTGTTTCTGTTGAAATTTCCGATTTTATAAACGTAAAAAGCATAACAAAATCCATTTCGTTTCAACTGTTATCAAAGAAAAAAAATATCAATTCTTTTTTGTTTTGATAATTCTGTGGCCACAAGCCATAACCGCCTAAAAAAATTAAATTTCAATAATTTCGTTTTCTGTGAAGTAAAAAAAATTTATGTACGTACATGAATAAAAACAAATCCAATTTTGTTAATTTTTTTGATATCAACGAAACAAAATTTATATTGATAAAAGTTTATTGATAATTTTTGAAACGAAAAAATTTTGTTATTGACAGAGCTGGGTAGTAATCATTACTTTAGGAATTAAATTACTCCCAATTCCCCATTACATGTAATTGGGAAAAGTAATCAATTCCTTTCATCGAAAGAAAAGGAATTGATTACATTTCAATTCCTAAAAAAAAAAAAATACCAAAAGTATTTCATCGTTTTGAGGCTCAAGTACAAGGTATTTTTTTTTAGGAATTGAAAAAAAATTACTTTGTGAAAATGTAATTGCCGCGCCATTACTTTTGAAAGGAATTACAAATGTAATTGAAATTTTTCCAATTAGATTACAAAGAATGGAAAATGTACTTAAGAATTTCCCATTCCTCAAAGGAATTGCAAAAGTAATTCATTTGCGATTAAAAGGGTGGTTGTGTGTAGCCATACTACATATTATTTAATATTATCTTTCTTATTTAGCAAATAAAATCATATACTATTATGCCAGTAACCAAAAAAGCCTTATCTTTTTTACGATCAGGGAGGGAAGCTGAGTTTTTCACAATCTATTTCCAGCGCAGTGGGAAATTTTGTATTTCTAGTTTACTTCCAGTAAGTGTTCAGGACCACTTTCTATGAGGAACCTTCCTTATCTATTTGGCCTTTTCTGAGTTAATCAATTACTCACCGCCTAATAACCAGAATGTGGGCATGTTTTATTATTTATTTTGGCTCATCTCATCCCCATTTATCTTCGAAGGCATTCTCTACCACTGATTTCTATTGCATGGATTTCGGCTGGAACGATTGTGGGGTAGTTACCTACTTGCGCCGATTTTTTTACATCTTTGCTAAGCATGGCTTCCTCAATGCCCTGATAGAATGGAATGGAAAATCTTCTGTTCTGAACTAGCGTGCTTGTAGTGCATGCGAAACCACCACTAGTTCGCCCTCAATCTCTGATCTGAACTGGCGAATTTAACAACATTATGTCCTAGGCAGTGGAAATTGTTTCTGTCTGCATTACCTTTTCTATAGTTCTGAAGTAGTTGAAAATTCGCCAGTTTGGATCTTGTTCATAAATGGAAAATCTTCTGTTCTGAACTAGCGTGCTTGTAGTGCATGCGAAACCACCACTAGTTCGCCCTCAATCTCTGATCTGAACTGGCGAATTTAACAACATTATGTCCTAGGCAGTGGAAATTGTTTCTGTCTGCATTACCTTTTCTATAGTTCTGAAGTAGTTGAAAATTCGCCAGTTTGGATCTTGTTCATAAATGGGTACTAATTCCATAGTTCTGAAGTCCAGTTTGTATATAGTTCCTAAATCTGCTATAGTTCCTAAACTGCTAAACGTAAAGGCAATAAAGGGCGTCGAAAGTG
Organism: Urophora cardui; assembly: GCA_960531455.1. Taxonomy (NCBI): domain Eukaryota; kingdom Metazoa; phylum Arthropoda; class Insecta; order Diptera; family Tephritidae; genus Urophora; species Urophora cardui. The sequence continues at coordinate 111,589,326 of OY482673.1, read as the reverse complement.
GGGAGCGAGGAGCAATTCCGATGCATAAGAAGAGATAGACCCACCAATAAGTATACCGATATGATCAGGACGATGAGCTGAGTTCATTTAGCCATCTCCGTCTGTCTGTCCGTCTGTCTGTTTGAACGCAAACTAGTCCCTCAGTTTTTGAGATATCTGGGGTCAATATGTTAGAGCTCTTGTTTTCAATCGATATTATGTATATTTTCTTTCTATTTCTATTTTTTGTGGTTATTTGTGGTCATTTTGGGGTCAAATGATCGCAATTTAGTAGCAAAATGATATCAAAATAACAAAAAAATTATCCAAAATTGACCCTAACATGATCCTAATATGACCCCAAAGTGATCACAAATTGACCCGAAAATGACCCCAAGCTGAACCCAAAATGATCCCAATATCGCCCCAAAATAATCCCAATAGTGATCATGGCCCGCAAATTCCATTTACATAAATCGCAATACGTTTTTATACACCAAAATTAACATTTAGCATTTCAATTACTTTTTCAATTCCTTTAAGGAATGGAATGGGAAATTCTAAAGTACATTTTCTATTCCTTGTAATGTAATTGGAAAAATTTCAATTACATTTTCAATTCCTTGCAAAAGTAATGGCGCGGCAATTACAATTACACAAAGTATTTTTTTTTGTACTTGAGCCTCAAAACGATGAAATGCTTTTGGTATTTTTTTTTTTAGGAATTGAAATGTAATCAATTCCTTTTCTTTCGATGAAAGGAATTGATTACATTTTTCAATTACTGAGGAATGTAATTGTAATTGTAATGGAATTGATTTTACCCAGCTCTGGTTATTGATAAGCAACAAAACAAAATAATTTTTGGATAATTTTTATTGATATTTTTTGAAACAAAATTATTTTGTTCATTTCGTTGAGCAGCCTTGCTTTAAAATTGATAAAACAATGAAAGCGATATCTTTGTATTTATGCATAAATTCTATGTACATTATGTATAATTATTTTTGTTTTAATTTGAAGGTATATGATTTCAATTCGTAGACAGAGATCAATTAAAATTTGGAGATTAATTCACACCAAATAAGCCACAACAACAAATTATTATAACGGCAGCCGGCAATTATGTTGTTTAGCAACAAGAAAAGCAACAGCAAAAACAACATAAGAATAACTTCTATAATGAGCAACAAAGTGATGTACAACTAAATTAAACGCGTTAGATTTAAATTAATTCGACTAATTTAGCTAAAGTACTTAACGAAAATTATGATACTTAATAATAAAGTGTGTGATAATAATACAAGTGTGTTTTTGTTGTATCCAATATCCGCATTAAATAATAACTAATTATTACGCACGAGTGTATGTATGAATAATGGCCGCTGTGGTGCAGTGGGTAGAGTACTCGCCTGCTATACCAGAGGTCTCGGGTTCAATTAATTAAAATTAACTTATTAAAATCCAATAATTGGTTTTTTAGAAATAGCGGTCACCTCTCGGCAGTGGGCGGCATACCCTCCGAGTGTATTTCTGCCATGAAAAAGCTTCTCACAAGAAATGCATTCGCCGTTCGGAGCCGGCATAACACTGTAGGTCCACCCAATTAGTAGGAAAAACCAAAGTTAAGGAGCACACCTCAAATTGGGAGAGCAGCTCGGCCATAAAACTCGTCAGAGTTATAATAGAGTCAGTGTATTATTACATTATGTATGAATATGCACAGAAATGCAGTCACGTTCTGTCTTAGATGAAAACATGGAGATAGTTTGAGAACCACAACAGATTCCAGTGAATGCAATAAATCGAAAATTCGCCATTATGTGCAATTTTAGAGCAACCGCTATCTAACTCAATTCATTGTTTTATTTCATTTTATTTTATTTTATTTTATTTTATTTTATTTTGTTTTGCTTTATTTTATTTTGTTTTATTTTATTTTATTTTTGTTTTATTTTATTTTATTTTATTTTACTTTATTTTATTTTATTTTATTTTATTTTATTCTATTTTATTCTATTCTATTTTATTTTATTTTATTTTATTTTATTTTATTTTATTTTATTTTAACTTATTTTATTTTATCTTATTTTATTTGATTTTATTTTACTTCATTTTATTTTATTTTATTTTATTTTATTTAATTTAATTTAATATTTTTTTATTTTATATGATTTTATTTTATTTTATTTTATTTTGTTTTATTTTAATTTATTTGATTTGATTTTATTTCCTTTTATTCCAATTCAATTTATTTTATTTTTTTAGTCTTATTTTAATTTCATTTTATTTTTATTTTTTATTTAATTTAATTTTTTTTGTTTAATTATTTTTTGGTTTTATTTTATTTTATTTTCTCTTATTTTATTTTATTTAATTTAATTTTCCCTTTTTATTATTTTATTTCATTTAATTTTTTTTTATTTTTTTTTTATTTTACTTTTTTATTATATATTATTTTATTTTGTTTTATTTTATTTTACTTTATTTTATTTTATTTTATTTTATTTTATTTTATTTTATTTTATTTTAACTTATTTTATTTTATCTTATTTTATTTGATTTTATTTTACTTCATTTTATTTTATTTTATTTAATTTAATTTTATTTTATTTGATTTTATTTTATTTTATTTTATTTGATTTGATTTTATTTCCTTTTATTCCAATTCAATTTATTTTATTTTTTTAGTCTTATTTTAATTTCATTTTATTTTTATTTTTTATTTAATTTAATTTTTTTTGTTTAATTATTTTTTGGTTTTATTTTATTTTATTTTCTTTTATTTTATTTTATTTAATTTAATTTTCCCTTTTTATTATTTTATTTCATTTAATTTTTTTTATTTTTTTTTTTATTTTACTTTTTTATTATATATTATTTTATTTTGTTTTATTTTATTTTACTTTATTTTATTTTATTTTATTTTATTTTATGTTATTTTATCTTATTTTATTTGATTTTATTTCCTTTTATTCCAATTCAATTTATTTTATTTTTTTAGTCCTATTTTAATTTTTTTTATTTTTAGTTTTTATTTAATTTTTTCTTTTTTGTTTAATTATTTTTTTGTTTTATGTTGTTTTATTTTATTTTATTTTATTTTATTTTATTTTATTTATTTTTTTATTTTATTTCATTTTAGTTTTTTTAATTTAATTTGTTTTTTTTGTTTTTGTTATTTAATTTAATTCAATTTTTTTTAATTTTATTTAATTTAATTTTATTTTTTTATTATTTTATGTCATTTTTTATTTTATTTTTTATATTATTTTAGTTTTTAATTTAATTTAATTTAATTTAATTTTTTTATTTTGTTTTAATTTTATTTTAAATTATTTTATCTTATTTTATTTTAATTTATTTGATTTAATTTTTTTATTTTATTAATTTTAATTTTATTTTAATTTATTTTATTTTTTTTAATTTAATGCGCTTTATTTTATTTTAATATGGTTTATTTTTGTTCTTTCTGTCTTAACTATAAACATATAAAACTGCATTGCTATATAATGAAATGGCGCATTTATATTTACAAATACACACACACATGCATATATAACGTCTTTATCGCCTTAACTTTTCCTTAAATACACACGACTCCAGTTGATATGTATGATACCCGTGTGGTTGCCACCTGATACAATAACTGAACATATCATATTAGCAACGAAGAAAAAAAAACTGCATACAAGCATCCCATTTCACTTTATTCTTACTTGTTATTCTTATTTTCTTCTTCTTTCACTTATTCCTAGTTATAGCCGAATCAGTTTTTATAGTCAAGATTGCTTTTTGCGTACGAGAGTGTAGAAGTACACGCAGAAAACCTGCCAATTTAAAAGTTTCCACTGCCATTTAAACGTTAAATTCCCCATATCGCACTCGTCATATTACACATATACATACAGATATACCCATACATATTTGGGTATATTTGTCCGTTTAAAACTTTGCGTCTGCCCTCCAAAGGCCTGAACTTGATTCACTTCACTACCCACGTCCCACGTTTTAAACCACAAGTCTTGATGACTATATACATACATTTATGTATGTATGAATATGTGTATGTATGTGTGCAAATTTCCTTTACGAGCGCATCACCTCCATATCCTACTAAACCTTCGCCGCAAATGACATTTTCCAAGTGCATCAGGTGCCCCGCAAAAATGCACATTTGGTGCGCAAAGCTCGATAGCAAAAACAACACACGGCACTTACCCATACACAGGCTAGCTCACATGCACATATACATACACACAAAAATAAACGCCCTCAGCCCCACAGATGCAACCCTTCAACTGCCAAGAAGACAGTAGAAGAAATTAAAAAAAATGTACTTTCTTTTTGCGAGTGTTTGTGTTGTTGCCTCTGTTTTCATACTGTCTTCTCCATCATTTTTGTTGTTGTTTTTGCTGTTTCTGCACTTTTCCTACTCCTCCAAAGTGTCATCTCTGCAACATATCTATCTCTCTGTTGCTGCATATTAGCTTTAGTAGTAGAGCTGAGAGAGCGGCAAAGTGCAGATGAGCATTTTAAAGTTTTTAACCCAAAGTTTGCCGTCTATTAGACTATGGTTGCCCGCCCATCGCTTGACGGTGGCTAGACAGGTGTACATATGCACCTATGTACATGTGTATGTATGCATGCTAAATTGTGGTTATACAGGGTGCACCAAAATTACTATAAATTACTTTAAAAGCTTAATAGATACATACATTAGAAGCGTAGTATTCCAGATCGTAGCGAAGACTACTGCAGCTCACTGGGGCACAAATCACACGAGTATGAGCTCTAGATTTTTTTAGATGCTTATAAAGAAATTAAGTCCTTCATTAGGATGTCTGTAGACATATCATCAATTAGCTAGATCACTTTCACACTGATATCATATTTGACTCGGACCACTGACGGTAGTTTCTATTAATTTCTTTAATAACCTCTTTTAAACCTTTCAATTTTCAAGACGGTCTCCCATCTCACTCACCTTAGATCACCCATATTAATTTTCAAGGATACCGCCAGAGATAACATTTGGGCGATATTTTCATATTCCTTCCTTCCTTAATTGGCACGTAACCATCTAGACGATTCTGGCCGAGTCCAATAAAGCGCGCCAGCTGTTTCTGTTTCGTGCAGCATGGCGCCACATAGGACTACCTAGGGAGTCAGCATCACTATTCATCTGATCTTCCCAACGCAGTGGTGGTCTCCTTTTCTTCTGCGTTCAGCGAGTTTCGATAGAAATGCTTTCTTGGCCGGTGCACCTTCATCCATTCTCACGACATGACCTGCCCAACCCAGCAGCCGCTGGAGCTTTATTCGCTGAACAATGTCGATGTGTGCGTACAGCTCGTACAGATCATTGTTAAATCTCCGTCGATAGTCGCCCTCGCCAACGCGCAAAGATCCATAAATCCTCCGAAGAACGCTTTTCTCGAATACTCCAAGTCCCAGCGGCGAACATTGCCTACCACACTACTTCTCCCCAGTGATGTATACTGCACATTACGAACAATGACAACTAACATACAATGTGCATGAAAAAGTAAGTTGGGTTCACAAAAATGAATTTTGTTCATTTTTCTGTTTTTCTTCAAATTTCATTCTTGTTGTGTTGCTATGTATAATAAATTCGGAAATTCCATAGAAACAAAATAACAATCACATTGAAGAATTTTTTTTTTACAAATTCGGTTCTGAATCAAGCGCTGATAGAATAATATTGTATAAAAGAGATCTGAGTGCTAAAAAAATGCTCTACTTCTTCATGGACGTTCACCCTATGCAGATATATTGGATTATTGGCGGATTTCGGTGTTTTCTTTTGGTGTTTTATGTGGTTTTTCTTGAGTTTCCCTAATTATGCACGTTTCCTTAAATACATACCAGTAGCAGTCCCAGCATAAATTGAAGCAGTCATAAGCCCTTTGTGTAAATTTCTTTGCTGTATTATCTGAAAGTCATTGCATATATGCATATGCACATGTGATTAGTGGGGGTAGTGGTGGTTTTTCAATTCGAAATGTCTACTTACAGCTTACAATATAAACGGAATTGTGTACAATCCGCCTACATTCACCTTACAAGGTGAGCTAAGGAAGATTCGAGGTGCCTACCTAAAACTTACAATGTAAGCGGAATTGTATTCAGTCCGACTACATCCACCTTACAAGGTGAGCGAAGGTATATTCGATCTGCCTACATACAGCTTACAATGTAATCGGAATTGTATTCAATCCGCCTACGTTCACCTTCCAAGGTAAGCGAAAGTAGATTCGAGGTGCCTACCCTGTAAACGGAGTTGTATTCAGTCCGCCTACATCCACCTTACAACGTTGGCGAAGTAGTATTCGGACTGCCTACCTACAGCTTACAATGTATGCTAGTTAGTGATATGCTCATTGGATGAACACCTTACTACCCTGATTACTTCGTATTTAACGTGTAGGCGTTCACTCTACATTTGCGGCCATGTATATGAAAATGTATAACAGATCTGTATATGAGGTGGTGTGCATTACAGCCATACATGTGTGCATGACCATCGATTCTGTAAGAAACATTTTCGCCGCTGGGTCCACATTTTCCTCGCTTTCCCTCCTTAATAACGCTTCTGTTTTTTTATAGACTTTTGTCCTCGTACAAGCGCCTTTTTCGGGTCCTTTTATTGAACATTATTAAATGAAGCTCAGATCCAATCTTGCTCATAATTCATTCCCCCCCTTTTTTTCTAGAAAGCTTACCCATCATTTCTGCCGCACCCTGTACGAACAACTATTTAGCAGCTTTCAGTGGCTTTCTTTCTACAATTTACTTTACTTTTCTTCTTTTCACGCTGCTTCAACTGCACTTCCTCGCTGTCATCTTGGTCCCTGCACTTCGGCTCCCGAGTTTTTCTTCATTTCCGGCTGTTATGCGCCAAGAATTGTTGCACGTGTGGCACGTTGCATGTCTCAAATGCCGGAGCAATTTACAAAAAAAAAAAAAAACAAGGAATGTCGCGTGAGGGAAAGAGGTGCGGGCGAAAACAAGCGTACCGGCGAGGTGTACTACAAGCGGCCTGACGCGTGGAAGGACTAGCGCATTGGGGACACCTGATGGTTGCGCGTCTGAGTTGCTTTGCGCTGCGCCCCCCTACTCATTTGCTTTGCCTTAGCTTTACTTCTGGTGTCATTGATGAGTTTAAATTGCGCTATTATTTTCATAGCACTTTTATTATTTTTATTTCTCTTCTTTTTTTAAGTTGCCTGACTTTGGCAGTAAAAACTTTCTTAATCGTTTTTTTCCCCTTTTTTTTTACATTGGTTTTTCTTCTCGGTTTTATTTTTTCTGCAATTTTTCATTATCACTTATCTCACATTTGCAGTTAGAACAACAACATTTGCTATTACATACTACTTAGGTAAATATTAGGTAAATAGTACTTTTTACTACTTTTTTCTGCTACTTTTTTCTCAGTGCTTGTTTGCTACTTTTTTGTTATTTTTTTTCTCAGTACTTTTTTGCTACTTTTTTGCTAATTTTTTCTACTCCTGTTTTGCTCCTTTTTTGCTCATTTTTTCTACTCCTGTTTTGCTACTTTTTTGTTGACTTTTTTACTACCTTTTCTACTACTATTTTTTTCTTTTTTATATTCCACAACTTTCTACAACTTCCTTTAATTTCTATTAACTTTTTTTTCTCCTTAATCCTTTTTTGTGGCTACTACTTAATTTCAATTTGCGCAATTTTTTCCCATTTTTTCTACATTTTCTACATTTTCTTTATTTTTCTTTTTTTCTTTGCTACCGCACTTCCTCGACTATATTTGCTCTATTTTTTCCGGTTGCCTCAACGCTGCCGGATATTGTTGGTGGCGAAAAATGGCATATTTGCAATTTCCTGTTTGTGTTTGCATTTGCATTTGTATTTGTATTTGTTGTAAGTGTGCAGCAGTAGCTGTGGCAGCATCAGGGCATCAAATGCTGGCAAAATGATATTCATGAATATTAAAGTTTGTTTTGATAGTCTTTACATTGCATATTGACGTGTGTGTATATGTGACATCATGTGTATGTGTGCATGTGTAGTTTAGTGTATTTGTGGCCTTTGCTTTTGCTGCTGACACATTTTTCAGCAATTTTTCGCTTCTCTTTGTTAAATATTAGAAAAAATTCTTGCAGAAAAAATTTCCATCAATATTTTACAACAACAACACTATCTTAAACATGTAACTTTATAAGTTATGTTAAGCGTGATATTGAAGACGTAGTAAAATAAATAGTTAAGGAAAAAATAAGGCCAAAGTCATCAAAGCATACCAAGTGTGGAGGGAACTGTTATTTATTTACCATAAAGGTCGATCGGAAACTTTTATTAAAGACTAAAACTAAGTTATGGCTAAAGTAGTGTCATATTAAATTAAGTTAACTAGAAGTAATTTAATGCATTTTCATGATGAAGAACTTTATGGAATATTATGTCCCATAAGTGCTCGCGCGAAGATTTACCGATACGCTTTTTTAATACGATCTAATACGATCTAATACGAGTAGGGATGGCAAAAATAACCGGAAAACTATTACAATTGACTAATTTCTTTTGGTTAACGGTTAAAATGTATCGGTTTTTTTCCTTTTGATTATTTGTTGCATGAACCTTTTCCCTCTCAAACCGAAAATAATCGAAAGGAAAACATCGAAGTTGAAAACGATTACAATCGATTAATTTCTTCGGTTAACGAATAAAATGTATCGGTTTTTTTCCTTTTGATTATTTGTTGCATGAACCTTTTTCCTCTCAAACCGAAAATAATCGAAAGGAAAACATCGAAGTTGAAAACGATTACAATCGATTAATTTCTTTTGGTTAACGGTTAAAATGTATCGGTTTTTTTCCTTTTGATTATTTGTTGCATGAACCTTTTTCCTCTCAAACCGAAAATAATCGAAAGGAAAACATCGAAGTTGAAAACGATTACAATCGATTAATTTCTTCGGTTAACGAATAAAATGTATCGGCTTTTTTCCTTTTGATTATTTGTTGCATGAACCTTTTTCCTCTCAAACCGAAAATAATCGAAAGGAAAACATCGAAGTTGAAAACGATTACAATCGATTAATTTCTTCGGTTAACGAATAAAATGTATCGGTTTTTTTCCTTTTGATTATTTGTTGCATGAACCTTTTTCCTTTCAAATCGAAAATAATCGAAAGGAAAACATCGAGGTTGAGAATTTCCCGCTGCCAAATTAGAATAGTTTCACTCACATAGTGAATAGTGAGCTCAGTTTGGCTCACAACAACAAGCAAATCGATTTCGGCTGAATAAAGCGCATTTCTGTTCTTTTTCACGGAAATCTATTTATTTATTTGGGGTGTGATATGTTTTCTTGAATAAATGGGTTTCATAACGTATTAATTTGTTAATAATTTTAATCGAAAAATGGTGATAATCGGTTAGTTCCGTACAATTATTAGCGATTAATAATCGAACGCTTTCGATTAATCTAAAAACCGGTTAGTCGGTTATTTAACTTCTTTTGCCATCCCTACTAATGAGATTTGAATTACAACAAAAGAATTTAGTATGGTAAAGGCCTAACCTGTTGCCATTGGAGCTCGAAAGACATATCGTCGTACCATAAGAAAGCTAGCACATTTAAATTTTCTGGCGAAAGCTGACAATTAAAAAATTCTGTACGAAAAGTAGCACAATGTAATTGTAAAAATTGTTGTTGTTTAAACGAAATTGATAGTTTTCGTCAGCCAAAAGTCGAACTTGTTACTTTTCGTCAGCCACGAAAAATCGTATGCTAGTTTTCGTATGGTACGACGAGGTGCAGTGAAATAACGCCCGTGGAATTAACGCCCGCGGGCGTTATTTCCCAAAAAAAGGAAATAACGACCGCGGGCGTTTTTCCTTTCTTGAAAAAGAAATAGCGCCTGCGAATAAAACGAAATTAAAGCCGTGGGTTTTATTTCCATTCAGAAAGGGAAAGAACGCCCGCGCGCCCTATTCGGCGATGTGGGCTTTATTTCTCTTTCGAAAGGGCAATTAACCCCGCAGACGGGTTTTCTTTAAATATGGTGTATTAGTGGGAAAAGCGCCACAGGCGAAAAATTGGAACAAAAAATCGCGCGATTTTTAATTGCAATTTGTCGTTTTTTTTTTTAAATATGGTGTATTATTATTGGAAAAAGCCCCGCAGGCGAAAAATTGGAATAAAAAATCGCGCGATTTTTAATTCCAATTTTTCGTTTTTTTTTTTAAATATGATGTATTAGTATTGGAAAAAGCGCCGCAGGTGAATCAAATGAGTAATCCCGAAAATAAGACATGTGACACAGAAGACATTGATGTATCCGAAATGGATTGTTCTGACTATGAAGAAACGGCGGACAATTTTTGCAAGAGTCAAAGCATGTTGTTGTGTGTTATTTGTTTTACCAAGCCACGCGATGTTCTCTTAAGCCCATGCAATCACTTTAAATTGTGTGCGGATTGCTTTGGAGAGCACAGTAAGGTTGCAATCGTAAATGGCAATAGAAATATTTTGTGCCCGGTTTGTCGTCAAATTGTTGAAAATTCTATATGAGTATTTGTTTAGATTGTGGTCTGAAAGTGCCAATATGTATGTAATGAAGTTTTGTTTATTTTGATGGCGTATTTAAATATTTACTTACTTAGAGACCTTGAAAATTGTTACTAAGAAATTATTTTAGAAATTTACTGAAGCTTTGTTTATTCTGATTGAGTATTTGAATATTTAGAAGGGGATTTAAAAAAAAATTGAAAGAATCGAAAAATTGGAATTAAAAATCGCGCGATTTTTAATTCCAGTTTTTCGCCTGCGGCGCTTTTTCCAATAATAATACACCATATTTAAAAAAAAAACGAAAAATTGGAATTAAAAATCGATTTTTTATTCCAATTTTTCGCCTGCGGCGCTATTTTCCCTTATACACCATATTTAAAAAATGCCCGTCTGCGGGCTTAATTGCCCTTCCGAAAGAGAAATAAAGCCCGTGGATCAAACGTAATAACGCCCGCGGGAATTATTTCTTTTTCAAGAAAGGAAAAAACGCCCGCGGGTGTTATTTCCTTTTTTTTTGGGAAATAACGCCCGCGGGCGTTCATTCCACGCGCGTTATTTCACTGCACCGTACGACGATATGTAGATGCCACCAATTCAGCATGAAGTGTTGCTAGAATTTAGAGCTAAAAGCAAACTCATAAAGTGAAGTTATGATTTACGTCTCGAAAACCTCTCATAACGGTCGGTCGTGGATGGGCATATAGAGAGCAGTGTGACCTCAATTTCCATCTTACTAAGTTCCTTGGCGGACATGGGTGCTTTAGGTTGTGCCTTTACAGATTAAAGTACTAGTAGGATTGGTGGGTTGTAGTCTCGCACTTTTCGGCTTTCGATGTTTCCTCTTACTGTAAAAAAAGAAATGCCATGAAAATTACATACATATGGCACTGCATCCAATCGCTTCGTATCCAGTTTTAAAGAAGCCTTGACTTTTCGAAATGGAGGAAACAGCATTAGAGCTTTATTTAATGGGAATGTTTAGAAGACACTGCAGACTCAGAATCAATATTTACAGATTAGGCACCTTTTCAATCGGCTTGTGTCCAATTTTGTGCAATATGATGCTCCATTTAATCTCCAAGAAATGACGGATGTGGCTTGACATACCGTGGATAGGATGAGGCTTCATTCAATGTGTGAGGTCGAGAGATATTCTTCAACTTCTGCACAAGTTGGATTTAGATACGATAATTTCTTATTAACAATTTCTAAAGAATAATTCTGCATGCCACTGTAAGAAGTGTGGCCAAAATTGTGGTGTGTTCAGAATTGGTGACGTTTTTTTAATGATTCTATGCCAAATTAACAACACATATTTTGCTTTGTTTAAAGCCAGAGGGCATTTGATATACTTGCCGCATATTTTAAATTCGATTTTGATCTAGGCTCAAGATTTATCGCCAACAAACTATCAAAGCTCAATTAAATAATCCTAACAGGAAAGAAAACTTTTTAGTGCTCGTTGTATACATAGTCACAAAATTGCCTGGAATTAATTAAAATAAAAATAGGTAAAAAAACTTTTTAAGTTAAACAGTTTTATGTTATACATACATTGCAATGCTTAAGATAAATGTACTAAAAACCAAAAAATAATAAAATAGATACAGTCGTGGGAATTATAAACATTTGCATAGACTAGACTAAAATAAAATCGTGGGGCACGTTAATTGTCTACAAATTATCGACTTAATGTGCGATAGAAGAATCGTTTAATTCGTCGTTAGGCAGTTGGCCCGCAGACGGTGAGGAAATTACATACTATTTTCTTGCTCATGGAAATTCCAATAGTTATACACTCCATGTTAATAAAAGAGATGTTTCAACTAGTTTATCGTTGGACATTCACACGAGGAATCGTTTCACTGCTCGTAGTTTGTCTTTAATCGACAAAACATGTGATAAAAGTACTACTCGCTCACCACTATGAAACCCTAAAACTCGCTTATAATCGAGCTTGCTCGCTTTTTTCCACATTCTAGCCCTACTTATCACACGTCCATCGTTGTCGGTTGAACAACTGCCTAATTATAGTGTAACATTACAAAACAAACATTTTAATCAACGATTGTAGACAATTGACGTGCCCCACGGTTTTATTTTAGTCTAGTCTATGCAAATGTTTATAATTCCCACGACTGTATCTATTTTATTATTTTTTGGTTTTTAGTACATTTATCTTAAGCATTGCAATGTATGTATAACATAAAACTGTTTAACTTAAAAAGTTTGTTTACCTATTTTTATTTTCTAGTTTTTAGTTTTTATTTCGCATTCTGTTTAATTCATTTAGTGCTTCATTATTGCAAGGTTTCTTGCCCGTTAGTTTATTGCAGTCCAACGCCTCTATACGTAGTCCCTGCAAATAGGATTTTCAGTTTTAATTACCCCGATCTCAGCTCCACCTAGCGGAATTTTTTTTGAAGAAAATATTTCTTTTCAAGGTAGTAATACATGTTCCGAATTTCAGCCAAATCGGACCATAAATGCGATTTTTCTAAATATAGCGACCCACGCGCCACCTATCGGAATTTTTTTTCATAATATTGCATTGTCATCGGGGTTATACATGCGTACAAAATTTCAGATTAATCGGTTGACAGGAAGAGGGTGAAATTTGAATTACTAAATTTGACCCAACAATAAAACAAACGGGGTGAGCTAAATAAAACCGTTTAAAGATGACTTATGCTATTGAAATATGTCATTAGTTACAAAGGAACTACATATATCTGCCTTGCAGCAGAAAAAATGGTTGTACTACAAACAATGCTGTTTTATTTGTTTTCTGTCGTCATAGATCCTTTACTTTAATTGGGAATGATGCATCCGAGCTCCAAAAAATAATGGTCACATATTTTAAAAGCTGAAATATATATTAGATCTTGTGCATAAGTAAACGAGTATGTATGTATGTAATTGTATGCAAGTAGGTCAATTGGCCTCCACAGCTCTTTACAGAATTAACATGAGCATATCATATCACATGTGTGTGTAGTTTAGCACTAATGCCTCAGAAAATGCAAATGCCCTTTTTGCATTCATCTATAGACACATGTAACTACTCCACAACTAACGCATATTCATATATAAGTTATGTAATAATCACACACCGAAAGTTTTGCATGACAGAAATAGACTGGAGGGAATGTCGCGAAAATTCGACCAGTGCCGAAGGCTGATCACTGGCTTACATACGTATGTAGAAACCATACACAGAAAACCATATATGTACATACTACTATCCGCATTCCATCAATCTTAAATATGAGACGTAATTTGTTCCTGCTGCTTTTGGGACGGACATTGCAAACTGCCAGACCACAAGGTCGTTTCGATAAAAACTATGCAGTTAATTTAAAAACGAGCAATAAAGGCCAAACAACAAACTCATCTATACATACTGTGAACTGCTTCACTATTGCATTACTTCAAGATTCAAGAGGTGCTTCCAAACATAACACAAATACACCATACAAACCTAGCCACCCACCAAAAAATCTAAGCCTTATTTAAGAATTAAAACAGAAGTTTTAGGGCCGATTTCATAATGAAACTCTTAAAGCTCGCTTTGTTAAAGGAGCCTTTTAGTTAAAGAGCCATTTAAATCTACTTTAAAGTAGGGATGATTTCATAATAATCTATTATATAAAAATAAGTTGCGTTTTCCTCCCTGACGCTATAACTCCAGAACGGCTGGACTGAATTAAATGAAATTTTGCACGTAGTTTTCGATTGAGCCCGACACGGTTTATGGCCAAAAAAAGTATAAGAATCCGGGAAGGTTTTGGAGATATTCCACAAAATGTGGACCGGGTAACCCTATAACGGGTTCGTACGATATGGGTATGAAATGAAAGGTGTTGACGAGTGCTTGAACATGGTGTAGTTATTGGTCCCATATAAGACCCCGTATACGAGGTATTTGCCGAAATATGAACCAGGTTTGACCCCAGACGGGTTTTCTACAAAATGGGTATCAAATAAAAGGTGTTGGTGAGTATTTAAAAAAGAGTTGATTTTCAAGACCCTATGCGACCCGTTTTCCGAGATATCGCCCAAAATGTGGACCAGGGGTGACCCTAGAAGGTGTTTATATGATATGGGATAGGGATAGGGATTGGGATAGGGATAGGGTAGGCATATAATGGTGAGCAACACGGTAATCTATAATTTTTCTTTTAGGCTTTATAGGAATAAATTTTAGGCAGAACAACGTCTGGCGGGTCAGCTAATATAATAATAAAAGGCTATTATAAGCGAAAATATTGCAAATGGCAATGCCATCTTCAACAGTTTTACATCAAACGGTTGTCATAAATTTAAAATCACTGAACTTTAGCATTCGTTTCTTTTTTTAAATAAATAAATTTTTTGATTGTGATTTAATTGTTTTTGTCTGATATTTGATTTTGACAGACTGCAGAAACTAATTTTTTCTGGAAAAATGGAACTTTAAATAACTTAAATGTCCGTTTTTGAGTATTTAACTTTAAAGGAACTTTTATCTTCAAAAAGACGTTATGAAATCGATCAGCAAATTAAAGGCTCCCTTAGATTTTAAAGGAACTTTTAATTTGATTATGACATCGGCCCTTAAAGGCCTGAAAATTATAAGGGTAGCAAATTTGTATGGCGTAAGGCTTAAAAAAAGGCTGATTTTCCTGTGTTGATGTCATCAGGCCATAAGCAGTACTCTCCCTCTCTCTCTCTCTCTGAGAGCACACCTTATTCAAAAAAGACTTATCCGCCATGCGAAATAAGGCCTAGATAAATATTAAAGTGTTAGGAGCAGACAGACTGAGTGCATAACAGAAGCGGCGCTGCCAGCGTACTCCTTTTTTAGAACTGATTTGTCAACAATAAGCAAAACTTTTTTGCCGGGCAGTTTTACATGCATACATCAAGTTGGATCTAATGCGTAGCAGCTCATTTGCACTGTCTTTTTTGGCTTTTGCGCCTAAATGTCGGCAACATTATTTCAATTTTCGTTTTTTTCTGTTTTTTTTTTTGCGTAAAAGTTTCATAAAATACTATTTTAACAATTTTTATTTGAGTTGCACATTATTTACGCTCGCCTGAGCATTTGGGTTGGTCATGAATGTCAAACGACATGTACGCATGCATACGATACACACACACACGCGCAACATATACTGAAATGCATATCTAGTGTGTTGACATGATATTTACGCGCTTTACTTTATTTATGTTTTATTATATTATATTATATTTAAATTATCGTATATGACTTACAAACTAGCAAATTTTATGTGCTTTAGTGTGTCTGTATGTGTGATGACTCAGCCGAATTAAATTTCAACCAAAGTTATATTCAACTATTTTTTATGTGATGGCAGATTTTTGTTTTGGGCTTGAAGCAGAGAAGCTTAATGGATAATTGTAATTAAAATTTTAGCTTGTAGATGTCTGTTGTGTGTAAATGAAAAGGATTTATTATGTACCTAAAGAAAAACAAAAAACAAAATATACTCGAATTTGCTTAGATAAATGAAGTCTACGAAAAAATCATAGGAAAAGGATTTTAAGGCATCTCAATAGTTAATTAAAGATGATTAATTTTGCATTTGATATCCGCTGCAATAATAACCAAACGTTTACCAGAGTTGAAAGAAAAAATTTTACCAATTTCGTGCCTTATGCTGTATTTCTTCTAATCTCCTTTTCAGCTCTGAAGTCGTACAGCTGGACGTCAGGAATTCAATTTTAATTTTCGGCTCAAATGTCGGTTAGGCGGTTATGGATTTCTAACTTAGGCCGCTATGAAGTTTAAACGGCGATATGAGGTTACTCGCGCAGCCAATAGAAAAACTTCTATCCGTTGTTGTAAGAAGAGCGCAATTTAATTCTCAAAGCCTTATAAAGATTACAACAACAACTTTAACAAATAGCTTTTACTAAAAGCACCGCTCTAACACTTTCAATTTCTATTATTCCCAAAGTTACTGGAGAATAAAAATGGGTCAGTTTTAGAAAAAAGATTATTTATTTTAAATTTTAATTGAATATTATTATAAGGGATTGAAAAATTGTCAATGCAAAAAAGGCGGAGATTAGCGAATTGAACTGAAGTGACGTCATTGTGAATGGTTTTACAATTCCATACAAACATACCTATTAGACCGTATCGAAAGAAAAAGGTATCCAACTGAAATCAAAATGTGTTTTATTTCGAGTTCTACTGAATTATTCTAAATACTTGTTGCGAAAATTTAATGATTTTTGACGGCCATTTAAAAGGTGGTGGATAGCAGCAACGGAGATATACATCGGTCGTAAGTACGCCAGTGGTGAATTAAGGCTTAATGAGCTTTTTTTATATTCCCTTCTTGAGACAAAAATACTGATGTAAAAATTAAAAAATCCGACCGTAATTACCGAGGATATAAACAAAAATTTGATTGGGCGACTAAGGTGGTCCAAAAACAACTTTTTTTTTTTTAGAAATGCCCTCCAAAATTCGGAAACGCCTTGCAAAAATACATATCGCACGCTAAATCTAAGTGACACATCTCAAAATTTTTCAGGAAAGCCAAAAAACTGTGTCCTTTTTATGGGAAATGATATGGAAAAGGCCACGTATAATAGTTATTTCTGAGCTAAAAAAGACTTTGTTGGAAAAGATATTTTGGCAGTCGCTAGAGATATATTCTGTGTAACGATTTATGAAAGAAACCCGATTTCGAAAAATTTTGAGTTGTGTCACTTTATGATTTAGGGTGCGATATATTGTATGAGGCTACGTATCGCGAACTTTTTTGAAATTATCGGAGTAATAGAAAATATCTTTTCGATATAAAAAGACTTTAAGATCCGACAGTTGGATTCCGACTATTCATACTTACATATATGCCGAAGATATTAATCATTATTATGTATTTGCATTATTATTATTATGAAAATTGAATTGCGCGACATCTAGGGGGATCTAAACAAATTTTTTTTTGAAATTTCCTCCAAAAATACTCTATATTAAGGGGATATTGGTGAAATTTTTTTAGCGAGACGGTCTAATATGCACACACAAAGTAAATGCATTCTAACAAATCGAAAAATCATAACAAATTTAATGCTTGAATTACAAAGTTTCAAATGTAATTAATGTTTTTATTTAGTGCACAAACGTAAAAAATAGTAATTTCCTCGAAAATGGTTACCAGACATTAATTTTTGTTATCTTGCCCACTGACCGACCTTCCCTTCTAATAATAATATAATACAATGGCGCTATTATAACTCTGACGAGTTTTATGGCCGAGCTTCTCTCCCAATTCGAGGTGTGCTCCTTTTTGTTTTTCCTACTAATTGGGTGGACCTACTGTTTTATGCCGGCTCCGAACGGCGAATGCATTTTATGTGAGAAGCTTTTTCATGGCAGAAATACTCTCGGAGGGTATGCCGCCCACTGCCGAGAGGTGACCGCTGTTCTTAAAAAAATCCAATAATTGGATTTTTACTAATTAGAAAAATTTGTTTGGCTCGGACCGTGGTTTGAACCCGAGACCTCTGGCATAGCAGGCGAGCACTCTACCCACTGCACCACAGCGGCCACAAGCGACCTTCCCTTCTGCTCAAGCTTTACACATAGGGTTCCAACGATACCACCGAGTTCAAGTAAATACTCGATACTTTTGTTGCGAAACCGAGTACTTTTTTACTCGATGCTTTTTCACTCCGATATTTCGCCGATACCAATAAGTATCGATACTTTGAAATTGGGGCACCCCCAAATAAAGGACTAGGCCAATAATATTTTACAGTCTTACTTCTGTACTAGAAAGGCAACTTTCTGCAGGTAGATCAATGATTTCTCAAAAAAAGCCCCAATTCACTCCACCCTAATGTACATATGAAGAAAAATTTAAGCCAAGCTCTGTCCAGCAATACGATTTTTGGGACCACCATACGCATTTGGCAATGGAACAGGAAAGGAAAAGAGCTGAGAAAAATATAATAATCGTTACATATTTCAAGGGGCATTTTTGCTTTTTTTTTTGTTTCCTTCCGACTTCAAAACCTTTTTTGTAAAGATTTGGCCTTAGAAGACTCCTGGTGAAATTTTGCGGCGCACAATATCCTAGAATATTTTAACGCTCTCACGACCTCGCAAACAATATTTTTGATGGAATTTTCAGAAAAAGGATCAAAAAGACCCTTTTCGGAGAGAGCCAATGGGTTAAGTTATTCTATAATATATATAGGAACTTTAAACACCATTTTCGTATTATTGCAACAGGAAAATTAAGCTACTATTTACCACTTACAAGCCTATTGAGGTGGTACCTTAAATTTCCCTTTGGTATAATATGAACATTTTGTTCAAAGTTCCTGACATTTAGCGAAAAATTCAGTAGCTGCTCCAGAATAAGGCTGTTTAACGATTTTCGATACCAAGTAGGTATCGATGCTTTTCATCCGATACATACTCGAGTACCGATACTTTTTGGCGATACTAGAAGCAAGTAGAAGTATCGATACCTTAATGATATCGTTGGAACCCTATTTACACACTCTCGCTTCATTTTTATGTTCTTCCTTTTTACACACCACCCTTTTTTGCACCGTTTCCCTGTCTAAATTTAGCTTTTATTGCAATTTGTACTTTCTAGTTGATTAAGCATTAAACCAACTGTGCATGCTTAATGACATTTTGAGTAGATAACGCATTTAATGCTTTTTATATTCAGCCTTGAAAATCATATAAATTCGTAAAGGTAAACTATTTGATGCAAAAAAAAAAAAACAAAAAAAAACAAGTAAAAAGTGTGTAATTAGTTAGTTTGTGTGTTTACGCGAATTGTAATTTTATTTTCATTGCACATGCACAGACATGCATGCGCTTAGCACTAAGTACAGACGAGTATGTAGTACATACGAATGTTTGTACGTCGTCAA
The DNA here is from genome assembly GCA_960531455.1 of Urophora cardui. Classification (NCBI taxonomy): domain Eukaryota; kingdom Metazoa; phylum Arthropoda; class Insecta; order Diptera; family Tephritidae; genus Urophora; species Urophora cardui. The sequence continues at coordinate 111,569,852 of OY482673.1, read as the reverse complement.
GTGCCAGTAGGTGCGTCGCGCCAGCCTTGAGCTTTAAAAGCTTCCTTGTCAATTTGTGCGCTGAAAATTGCACACCACTTACAGTTCCTTTTCTAAAAAAAATCACAAAAAATGTAAAAAGATTAATTTTATGGTGGAATTGGTATAACCTATGTTAGGTTGATATGCCTCCATAGCAAGTGTGGAGGCCCCTTGTGTTGAAACCCATGTAGAATTTATGTAAATATTTAATTGGAATGTGATTCACGCCAGTTTTACCACATTTTTCTTAGAATCGAATGTATTTACATATATAAATTTGTATATATCAGAAATATTTTCATTCTTCTTCTTCTTGATTGGCGCTTAACCGTCTAGACGATTCTGGCCGATTCCAACAGAGCGCGCCAATTGCTTCTGTTTCGTGCAGCATGGCGCCACTTGGGAACACCTCGGGAGGCAGCATCGCTGTCCACCTGATTTTCCCAACGCAGTGGAGGTCTCCCTTTTCTTTTGCGTTCAGCGGGTTTCGATAGAAATGCTTTCTTGGCCGGAGCGCCTTCGTCCATTCTCACGACATGACCTGCCCAACGCAGCCGCTGGATCTTTATTCGCTGAACAATATAGATGTCTGTGTAAAGCTCGTACAGCTCATCGTTAAATCTCCGTCGATACTCGCCCACGCCAACGCGCAAAGGTCCATAAATCTTACGAAGAACTTTTCTCTCGAATACTCCAAGTGCCATCTCATCTGATTTTGAAATTGTCCATGCTTCTGCGCCGTGCATGAGGACTGGAACGATGAGCGTCCTGTAGAGTGTGATTTTTGTTTGTCGAGAGAGGACTTTACTTTTCAGTTGCCTACTTAGTCCGAAGTAGCATTTATTGGCAAGCGTGATTCTTCATTGGATCTCCGTGCTGACATCATTCTTGGTGTTAATGCTGGTTCCCAGATAGACGAAGTCCTTAACAGTTTCGAATTTGTAGCTATCAACATTGACGTGGCTGCCAAGGCCTGCTGTTTCTTTGTGTGATGACAGGAGGTACTTCGTCTTGTCCTCCTGTCAGAAATATTTTCATTGCTCATTTTTAAATTTCTCATTAAAAGCTATTTCTTCATGTTATAAAACCCCATTTCATTCTTAAACTTTTAGAGCTGTGCCGACATATGATCCTTTAACTACCCCAGAGGCGCTAATTTGCCTCTTTCTCGTCTGTATATGCCTTATGTACTCGAATGTCCATAGCGGCTGAGTTTTTAGCTCATTACTCTTCTTCAAACTCCACTTCGTGCTTGAAAGGAAGGCTTCATATTGTGGTATCGAAACTTTCTGCGTTTAGTATTTTCCTTTTGAATTTTTGCATAGTAAACCGTTTCCACAGGAAGCTCTAGTTAAGGCATATACAATTATAGATCCGATATAAACTCAATGAACCGTTTCTGGTTCAAGCTTTTATTAATGCACACATGAGTAGTCCACTCTCAAAAGAGGATATGTGAATTTTTCTTATTAAGCCACAAATTTGAAAAAACTACTACGGCCTCAAGCTATATTTTATTTTCATATTTTTTGTCATTAAGTGAATGCTTAGTCCATAAGGAATTTTAGGATATACAAACATAGAACCGCAATATTACAGATTTTTGCAAATTCAATGTTAAATATTTCACATAGCTAGTTTTGAAATTGAAACGAATAATAATAAAACGTTTCTTCTTACAAAACCTCTCTACCTGTCTCTTAGCGCAGAAAAACTCTCGGAACCTGTGCAAAATAGAGACCTCCACCACGTTTGATAGATCAGGTAGAGAGCGACTTATCTTCTCTTGGTATTTGCAATTGGCGCCATTCATCAGGAAAGGGAAGTGAATTGCGTGCTGTATTGGACTCGATAAAAAATCGTCTAGACGGTTACGCACCAATTAGGAAGTAGAAAAGTATTATAATCAAAACAAAGAGTCATCAGTGGGTTAAAAAATGGACATTGACGGGTTAAGACGTTTAAAATTTACTCTTATAGATCAAGCGATTCTGGTGGAAATAAAATGTTTTTTGAATTTTGAGAGCCAAGGCTCAGATATAGACATTTGAAAGTGTATTTTTTTATTTAATGCTTTTTTTTTTTCAGAGTACGGAAGGATTTTGCAATACATTTTTAATGCGCGCCAATTAAGTAGAATAAAAATATTATAATACTTCTTCAAAACAAATAGTCATCAGTGGGTTAAAATACGGACATTAATGGGTTAAGGCGTTTAAGATGTACTGTTATTAGTATAAATCAAGCAGATTCTGGTGGAAATAAAATGGTTTAGAATTTTGAGCGGCCCTTATATGAAGCGACACCAATGTGTGCCAAGGCGTATGAGTGACCCATTTTAGATAGAGACTTTTGAAAAAGTTTTTTTAATGCTTTTTTCAGCATACGGAGGGATTTTGCAGTAAATAGACATTGTACATCGTTAAATACTGGTACACAATAAATCAAAAATTCAATATCGAAAAAAAATTTCCACATTTGAAAGTGGACTACTCACATTTTCTCGCTAGCTGCTAGTAATAAATAATTGAGAATTTTTTTATGTATACAAAAATGCATTTCTTGCACTGATGGGTATAAGAAAATTATAAATAAAATTCTGCTATAATCAAACTTTTTATTCGTTGAAATCAACTACAATTTAGATAGCGAATTGATGTGCGCATGTGTGTGGGTGTTTTTGCATACTTTTCTACATACTTAGTTAGAATGTATATAACTATATGTTTGTATGTAAAGCAATGTTGTATTTTTGTGAAAGCGCATTAAAAAGGAGTTAAGGTGTGCAAATCGTCAGTTTGTCGGTTGTTGCTTTGGTAATCGAAAAGTTTTTCAGCAAAAAAAAAAATTAAATGCATGTATGTAAGCAGCGAGTGCGAGTAGCGTTTTTACGAGGCAACGAGCAACGTAATTTTGCAGCGCATCAACTAATGCACCGCTGACGAGACATACAAAAAGCAAAAAAGAAGGTAAAATATAAAAATTTTGTGTGTATTAGCGCACTCATATTCCAAAAAGGGCAAAGCATAACTAGAGGTAGTAGGAGTATGATTACTATTAATGAAAGTTTGAGCATTTAAAGTGCAAAGTCTGACGCGTTGGGCGGATATTTAGGTTAAATGCCTTGGCGTTAAATAACGAAAGAAAAATTATACTAATATCAGTTGTGGAAGCACTTGCTTAGGGTTGCGTAGTGCCAGAGACTTACCGCCGTTAAGCTTGAACGTGGCAAAGGAAATTGGAAGTTGACTGCCTGTATTTTGAGAAAATATTTGCTTCATGTTTCCAAAGAAATGGGAGTGCTTTAAAAACTGGTATAAATTTTGAGGAGGTACATAGAGATTAAAATGCAATAATTGGTATAAAATAAATTAATGGTTAATAAAAACTTGCACTTAATAAAACTTTTATCTTGAGGGAAAATGTCCTTCATATTTTCAAGAAAGTGTGAGGGTTTTCAAAAACTGGTATAAATTTTGAGAAGCTATATTTGTTTCGTTTGCTTTCTTTAGAAATATGAGAGATTAAAATGTAGAAATCGGCATAAAAAAATTAAATCATAAATCGGACATGCAAAAATATATTAATTAAAATTGAGATTAGTACAAAAAATTTAATAATAATAATAATACAATGGCGCTATTATAACTCTGACGAGTTTTATGGCCGAGCTTCTCTTCCAATTCGAGGTGTGCTCCTTTTTGTTTTTCCTATTAATTTTTTAATTTAGCTGGTATAAAAACTCGTCTAAATTATTAAATATTTTCTAACTAGTGAAATCTGCTCTGTGTTAGCTTAGAAGCTGGTCTAAAGTATACAAATGTGCAGCTTAAAAACGTCTAGAACAGCAAAAATCCATTGAAAGATGTTGCAAATGGTATAAATTTAGACTGGTATAAAATAGTAGGTATATAAGCACTTCGAACGGTTAAAATTGGACTAAAACATTGAAAAGTAATTAAAGTCAGTGCAAACTGGTCTAAATTAAGATGGTGAAAATGGTCTAAATTAAATCTGGTATAAACTGATATAAATCAGTAGTTAGCCACTTCGAAAGATTTAATTTGGTCTAAAACATTGAAAATCCACTGAGGTCAGTTTGAACTGGTCTAAATTAAGACTGGTATACACTGATGTAAATTAGTAGAAACTCACTCAAATAGTTTAAACTAAACTAGAAATTTTTTTTAAATCAGATAAGACATGTATGAACTACAAAATCGGTTAAAAACAACTGACAGCAGTTTAAACTGGCATAAACTAGTATAAAAGAGTAGATACATAACTACTTCAAAATATTTCAATTGGTCTAAACCAGTGAAAACCGTTTCAATTCAGTTTAAACTGGTATAAATAAAAACTGGTATAAACAGCAGAAACCCACTTGAAATAGTTTAAACTTATCTTATCTTATTATTGAAATAGTATTAACTTATAATATTGAAAATAAATTAAAATCAGTTTAAAATGGTCTAAAATAAAACTTGTATATGGTAGTAAAATCGTTTAAAGACAGCTGAGAACAGTTTAAACTAGTATAAACTGCTTAAAATACATATAACGCAATTAAAACAAGTCTTAATTACCACTTCTATATTACAAACATTTTACGTAAAAATAAAGAAGAACAACTAAAAACTTATAGGCCCGTCAACATGAATACTTTTCCGGCAATCCGGCTCCATTTAACTTACAGCATAGTCATATATTTGTTACGACAAAGTTAAAGTACTTAATGTGTCGATCGTCATTCAAATACATGTAATTTTACTCTGTTGTTGGTATATGTATAGTGTATTACTGGAAAAGTATTCATTCTGACGGCCCTATTACGGCCAAGCGCATTCTACGTCAAAATAATACAAACAAACGAAAAATCGGAAAACCTGTAGAAAAACTTCTATGATGAACTGTTAAAATGCCAATTAGCGCAAATGAGGTAAGCGAACTAATGTTGGATAATAATGTCTGAATGGCTGATGGAGGAAAGTTTCTGTGAATTGCAAGCAAATATCTGTAAAAGTGTTTGCAGTGGCTTAAATTTCAAAAATTTGTTGTTTAGCAGTATGTATGTATGTATCGAATGAGGTAGAGTTTAAGGGCAAATATTTAAAAGTTTTTTTCGTTAGCAATTATCAGCTGTTCAAGCGCTTAAATTGCTTAAACAAATGATAAAGAAGCATAAAAAATGCGAATAAATTGTATTTATATGTAAACTACAAGCGTTAACAGTTCTTTTGTTCCCCTATTTGCTTTTATCTAAAAATTTCATTCAATTTCCTAACAAATTTCAGTCTTCATTTATTTATTTTTAATAAGCACAAAATTATGTTTATGACTACGTTCCCTTTACCTTTTCCTTGCGCCTTCACAATTGGATATCTGCTTTGCATGTCAATTTATTAGTGAACTCAACGCATACTTTTAGGCGCGCGCACTCTCACTTAACTTCACAGCATGCAATAGACACATGAAATAAACTCGACAAAAGTCGACAATATACAACAAAAGCACAACGGATGCAGTTGAACAATTACATACAAGGAAGTTCGTTTGCTTGTCTACCGACTGAGCTAAATGCAAAAAAATAGTGACCATGTTTATTTATTTCTATTGCAGCAAATGCGCCCTAAAGTAGGCAGCCTTCTTTCTGTTTTTTAGCGTTGCGCTTCCAACTCCAGTCTTCAGTGCAGCCAAGTTCTTAAGGTAAAGGCCCAATGCTCGCTTGCGTTGCTTGCTTGGCTGTGGGAAATGTCAAAATTATTTTGAGCTCTACTAAAATTTATAAAAGTTTTCCAAATGTCAGCTTTACTTCACGCGCTTGAAGCGCTGCAAAGTTTCGAATTGCCCAATTCTCTATTTGACAGCGCTTTGAAAGCTTTGACATTAATTTTGACAATTCAATTTCTAATATGGCTGCTGATATTAGGCATTAGGTGTGTTCCCTAACAGAAAATTATTACAAATTACTGAAAAATTGTAAGAAATATCAGCCTTTTACATGTTATTACGCAAAAAATTTGCAGAAGAGGAAAAAACGCTCAAAACCTGTTCAGCAATCAAAATCTTAGGTTTGTTTCTTAGAAAACTAGAAGCTAGCCGTCAAGTGCAATGAGAAGAGAAAAACTAAAAGATTTACGCTCACAAAGAGCAAAACGGACAGGAAACCGGGAAAGGCAAAATACTAAAAATTAGCAAAAATTATTTTAATGCTATTTTTGGCTGTTAATTGTTATTCCTTTTTTAAAAATCACATTTTATTTTCATTATTTCCATTTTGCTAGTGAAAATTTTACTTTGCTGAAATTTGGAGCTCTCTGTGATTGTTACTCTAACGCTTTGGCTCTCATTCTGCTAATTTTTATACTCAGCTGTACTAGTACACAGAGTATTATAGTTTTGATTTCCTAACGGTGGATTGTAACAGAATGAAATAATCGAGATAGATATAGACTTATATATATCAAAATGATCAGGGTGAAAAGAGAAATCGATTGAGCCATGTCCGTCCGTCTGTCCGTCTGTCCGTCTGTCCGTCTGTACGCACGATAACTCGCGCAAAAATTGAGATATTTTGATGAAATTTGGAATGCAAGTTGGTATCAAGACGAGAACGGATGGTATTGAAAATGGGCGAAATCGGACCATGACCACGCCCACCTCCCCTATATAGTAAAAATCCGAAATTTTGTATCTCAGTAACTAATAGAGCTGGAGTGATGAAATTTTACCCACGTATTGACCTCAGGCCCTTATGAAGAAATGTGGTGAAATTTTGGAAAATGGGCGGTGCCACGCCCACTTATTAAGGGGCAAACATTGAAAGTTTTATGAGTCATAACTCAGAAACCGTTGAAGGTATATCGATGAAATTTGGTAGGCGTGATATACTTACTTAGACAAATGTTTGGACGAAAAATTGCCAAAATCGGTTGACGACCACGCCCACTTTTATATATGGGTATTATAAAGTGGCCTAATAAAAACATTTTAAGCCATATCTCTGTCAAATATAAAGATATATCATTGAAATTTTATGGCAGGAGTCCAACTATGGACATAAAACAAAAAACACAAAAATTTTGGAAAATGGGCGTGGCACCGCCTCTTTTTAGAAACAGGAATATACGAGATTTCTTAGCCCATAACTCGACAAATAATTTATATATAATGACGAAACTTGGTGGGTACACTTTTATTACTTGTGGTAATAGACAAGCAAAAATTTATTGAAATCGATTTATGACCACGCCTACTTTTTAACAAAGATATTTCTGAAACACCCTTTGGGAATTTTTAACGTGAAATCTTTGTAACTAGAACTCGTAAAGGAATGAAATTTTGCACAAATAATAATATTCATATACTTAGTTGGATAACTGATAAAAATTTTGGAAAATGGGCGTGGCTACGCCCACTTTATGCAGCACTCACTTTATATAGAGTACAACGTGTTTCCATTAAACGCAAACAAACAATAAAAGCATACAGCTGAGTATCTAATGTTCGATTCCACTCGAACTTAGGCTTCCTTACTTGTTTGATTCAAGTTTGTGCTAGCAAACTTGGCTATAGCCAGCAAATAAGGAAAAACCTTTTGTTTTATTTCTTTGGATAGCAAAACAAGCTGAAGCAAACAAAGCAAGCGTACATTGGGCCAAAACCTTTAGGGTCATGCCGTTTGGTGCGTATGTGCTTGCGCTTCAGCGGTCCACTGATGCATCGGACGGCTTTTGCTTTCTCTTTAGCAATTTTGCTTCTACCTTCCTCTTGGCTTTTGGCGTTTTGGAGCTCTTGCAGTTCTTGTTGTTGTCTTTTTGCCGCTCTCCTTCTTCAACTGCCATTTCGCCAGCGCGTTAGCTTGTAAAATTATTAGTTGCCGCTAGCGTAGCTTCTGCTCAAACTAAAGTAAAATAAAATCAATGCTGGCAGTTTCGTTTTTACTTTTTTTAAAGAAATTTCGCTTGTTTTCCCTGGCTTCATTTCAGCAGCCAGTTAACGCCTTCCCATTGCATCGCTTCTTTATTTGCTCCGTTGACGTTAAGTGCACTTGTGCGCGCCATTTTTCTTTTATCCTGTTTTATCCCGTTTTCTATTGTTTCCAATTCAACGGCGTATTTCCGTTAACCGTTTCCTCAAGTTGTTGGCGATTTTTCTTTCCCTTTCTTTCCCTTTTTTTGTCTTTTTTTTTTTTACTTTTATCCTGAGACTATTTCTTTGTTTTTGTTTGAAGTTTGCATTGTTTTCTCTTATGAAAGTCCTTAAAATGTTTGTCCATTTCTTTTTTTACTTTTTTTTTATAGTTTTGCTTCCTCCCGCAGTTTATGCTCCGAGCCTTTGGCTTATTTGTACTTTAGGCTGTTTTCGATGTTTCTTTTGTTGTTGTTGTTGGTTTTAAAACAAGTTTAATTAAAAATTCCATTGAATTGGTAACAACACAGTTGCACATAAGGAAAAAATATCAAAAAGAAAACAAAAGCAAATACATAGTAAGCAAGTGGCAATAATGTGGCCAAGCGCGAAAATAAATAACGAAGCAAACTAATCAAAATTCATATGAAAATGAAGTGCTTTTATGGAATTTTATCTAGAATGATGTTTCTGCATTTTAAATAAATTTACTTCTGAAACGTTTCTTTTGTTTTTTATGGTGATTAGGACAACTATTAGGGTGGCAAAAATCCTCGGCTGAAACGTCCAAGAGGTTGCTGCCTGGGCAATGGACCTCCGTTTCTCCTCCCCGATGCCTGTTCCTGGTGCTTGCGTTAGGGCAGACTGCGGAGAGAGGCCCCGTAGGGCTAGAAAAAGCTGTCGTGCGGTCGAGTAGGTCCCTTTAAGGCGCGAGCCAGGGGGGAGGTGCGAGACGGCCTCAGTCATGATTCGAGGTGCCTGTCGGTAGGAATACAACGCATTTGTCTTGTCGTGGTGGAGGCTTAACAGGATAAAGAATAACAACAACCACAACATATAGAAAAGGCACTTCACCACAGGGAGTGTGATATGTGTATTTCTTGATATTTCGGATGTCTTTAGCAACGCCTCTGCTGTGGCGCTGCAGGAGGGGCTCGAATGGATCAGAATAGCCCCAATCATTCGGCGCACAAAATACTCTTCGGACCATATGTGGTCTATGTGAAGTATCACTGTATCCGGCCAACCTAACCTAACCTAAGACAACTATTAGATCAGATTTTGTTAGAACCGAGCGATAATAATTCGTACAAAATGTAACAAACAGAGAACTAAGAAGAGTCTGGAAGGTACTGATAAATAAATAAAGAAATAAATAAATAAAGAAATAAATAATGATAATTCACAAATGGCAAATCAGTTATTTAGGTTAGGTTAGACTGGCTGGTAATTAATTTTCTCACATAGACTGAGTGAATCCTAGAAGAAAAACAAGAGTTTATTCACCCCTATTTTGCATAGCATGGACGCGAGATCACTGAATACAACCTCTTCTAGTAGCCGAAGCCTTAAGCTGGAAAAAGCAGACAAGAGCAGAGCACATGCTCTACCGTCTACATGCAATTCACATCCCCTGCATTCACTTAAACCAACTAGTGCCATGTGGTTTCCGATGATATGTCCGTCAACAGCATTCTCTTGGAGTTCGAAGGTGTCGCAGTCACTTATAATTTTTCTTTTACATTTTGGAATGTTTCCATGCAACATAAATGGGGCTACCTTTCGTAGAAAAGTACAGAAAAAACTACTTTCCACTTTTTTTATTTTTTAATTTTCTCTGTTAAGTAAATGCTTCATCATTTTGGGCACCAAATTAAAAATGTCTTTAATTGTTGCCACACTCACGCACACATCACCACAATCAACATAACGAATCCTTTTGCAATTTCGTTCACTTCATTTCAACTAAACTTTTTGTCATATCAATCTTACTTGATTCTCTCACTTCATACATACCCTGCAGGGAACTTAATAACTAGTGACCAAAATTTCTAGTTCCGAACTAGCGAAAAGGTGTCAAAAAGAACTAGATCAATTGTAGTTAGACCCTCACCAGTTCAGAAGGACTGAATGGGGTGACCATTATAAGACACACTTTGATTTATATGCAATTTCGAAGTGACAAAAATTCTTTGAAAATTTTTCGTTCGTTCAATTACCGTCGGCTTACTATATTTCTGCAATTCTCAGATGTTTAGTAAAGCATTTTATATAAAGAGTTTTCTATTTACACCTTAACTTGTATGAAATGAAATGTTTCCCTAATGATACTTTTCCGATCCCTCAGGCTTATTTTTTTTTTTTATTACTTTTTAATTATTTTTGTAAATTTTTATTAAATAAGTACATAAAAAAATTTTATTTAAAAAAAAAAAAAATTAACAGCCACCTCGACACCGACAGGATTCGAAACTGCGCCCCTTAGTTTGAAATGCACACACGTTAGCCACTTTGCCAACGCGCCACTTGCTTTAAGCATGTCAAATGCTGCTCTTAATTGGCAGACGTAAAACTGTGGAATTTGTAGGAATTTTTAGCTAGTTCAGAACTAAATTCTTAGCACTAGTTCAGAACTATCGAAAATGTAGTGCAGAGTGTGACAATTGACACCGCCTAGGACATCGCCGTGTTAAATTCGCCATTTGATAACATGCAAAAGAGATCGAGCTCGCACTAGTAGTTGCGAAAAATACACTAGAAGCAACCTAGTTTGGAACTAGAGATTTTCCCTACAGGGTATGTATGTATATGTATGTATTTGTGCTGGTTCTGCTGTGTTAATTCCCACTTCAACTTTTCTGCAGCATATTGGCTGTGGTATGATGAAGTAAAAGCTCTGACTGAAGATGCACGAGCACACACATTCTACGTCGATTTGTGAAGCACACATCGTGTGTGTGTGTGTTTAAGTGCGTTTTGTGTGTGATAAGAAACAATTGTTGATTACAGTCTGTTAAATAATTAAACTGACATATTGTCTGCGCTGTGTAACTACCAACAGCAAAAAGGAAAATAAGAAAAAAACAAAAAATACCAAACCCAACGTGGCCGCAGCTGTAGGACAGACAGCTTTTTGTTTCTCTAAACCCAAATATGTAAGTACACTCAGGGGAAAAAATATATAAAAACATATTTAAACGTGCTTAAAATGGGCAAAAACTTATTTAAAAGTGATGTAAATACCAACATTTTTATTTTAAAAATGTTCATTGTAAAATTTTTAAATCAAGAAAAAAGCATTTTAAATTTAAAAATGTTTATTTTTATTTTAAGCACTATGAGGAAAAAACGCTGCAGTGTTCTCCATATCATTTTCTCTTCCGGATTCGAAATTGTATTCAACAGCATTCTCTTCATCTTCTCTCAATCCGAGTCCCAACTACAAAAATATAGCCTCCGCTTGTTCTCCTCTTCTTTTCTACTTCGCCTTAACTGTTTGCTATCTTTATTTCTTACTCTCCTTATTCTCCTTTTTCTTCTTTATTTTATATTCTCCTCCGGATTCGAATCATGACATCAACCTCAAATTCAATCCTTAGCCATTACATAGTGGAACGTTAAATATTATTTCTCTTTATACTTCTCTTTTCCTAAAAAAGAATCCATGAATTATATGAATCATTGTAAAAAAAATTAAAAAAATTGATTCTCATTATTGGTTTTGTAGGATATCTCACAAAAAACTATTTTCTCACAAAAAAAATTGTAACAAAGAGCGATTTTTTGAATCAACATTCATTTTCATTTTTTTATACTCAGCTGTACTAGTACACAGAGTATTATAGTTTTGATTTCCTAACGGTGGATTGTAACAGAATGAAATAATCGAGATAGATATAGACTTATATATATCAAAATGATCAGGGTGAAAAGAGAAATCGATTGAGCCATGTCCGTCCGTCTGTCCGTCTGTGAGCACGATAACTCGCGCAAAAATTTAGATATTTTGATGAAATTTGAAATGTAAGTTGGTATCAAGACAGGAACGGATGGTATTGAAAATGGGCGAAATCGGACCATGACCACGCCCACCTCCCCTATATAGTAAAAATCGGAAATTTTGTATCTCAGTCACTAATAGAGCTAGAGTGATAAAATTTCACACACGTATTGAGCTCAGGCCCTTATGAAGAAATATGGTGAAATTTTGGAAAATGGGTGGTGCCACGCCCACTTATTAAGGGGCAAACATTGAAAGTTTTATGAGTCATAACTCAGAAACCGTTGAAGATATATCGATGAAATTTGGTAGGCGTGATATACTTACTTAGGCAAATGGTTGGACGAAAAATTGCCAAAATCGGTTGACGACCACGCCTACTTTTATATATGGGTATTATAAAGTGACCTAATAAAAACATTTTAAGCGATATCTCTGTCAAATATAAAGATATATACTTTTTGGTTGCTTGTTTTTCCGACAGGGTAGGAATATGATATATTGTGGAACGATCCTCGGTCATCCCTTGTCAAGTTTGGTTTGGAGACAAACCGGGTTCGGCTAATATGCGCCATCTTCAGTGTCTTTTTTCGTTCTGAGTTATTTTGTGTAAGTTCGATAGTACTTATAGTAACTGACTTCCATCGTTTGGTCACGTACTTCGTGTTCGTGTGATGTGTTCGTGTGTTCGTGCATTCGTGCGTTCGGGCGACGTGCATACGTGCGTGCGTGCGAGTCTGTGCGTTTAGGTATGTAAATCTATTTTTGTATCCTCATTAAACAGGCAGGTAAAAGTCCGTTATTGTCCTCTTGTGTGTTTTTTTGTTTATGTCGGTTTTAGGTTTTCTGTCCTCTTATCGGTATAATAGCTTAAGCGGTTCAAATAATGTATCTGATGCGGTGTTTATTTGTTCATTTATTATTTTACCTACGAATGTCTTCTCCACATACAACATAAGGGAAAACGACTTAACGTATTAGAAAATATGGAGATATACATATATATATATATATATTTTTGATTTTAAAATGCTGTTTTTTCCTGAGTGTACACGAGTGGTTTACATCATTAAATCAGACATCGGTATTTTGACTCATGCGAGTAAATGAGAAATATTACACAAATTTGAACGATTGCAATGTAGGCCAAAGCACTCTGCGCTCTCCAACACAATCTCTATCACAATTTGGTCGTCCTATACATTAAAATACATTCTTAATAGTGGTTTTATGTGTAAAAGGATTTGCTATTATTTGAGCCTTTCAGCAGTGGCAATACTAAACCTAACTTTGTCTTGCAGCTTGATAAGGTCATATCTCGGACCTTTATCTCTCGCAATTCATAACAGTCCTATATCTAAACATTGAAAATGATTATTTTACATGCTAGAAACACATAACTACTCCTCATTCCTATCTTTGGAAAACATTCTACGTTTCTTCTTTTCCCTTGCCCTTCCAAGTTCCTTATATCCATACAATTAGTTTCCCTTTTTTCTTTCTTCCCTTTCCTTACCCACCCGCCTTTTGAGTTTTCATCTTCCACCGTTGCTTGGTTAATTAAAATTTCATTTGCTGTCCAAAGATTTTCATTAACACAACTTGAAACAATCAACAAACGAACTTCGCAATGTTTTTTTTTACCTGCTCAAACTCACGCCTCGACTCCGCGCACTCCTCTCCAACTTTTTCATAGCTTTTAGGCATTTAAAACTGCTAAAATGAGGCTGCTAACAATTAACTCGGTTATCTCAATTTCCCCCTCAGATGCTTTATTCCCTTAGCCATCACTACGTTGCTCTTCTTCCCTTCATATATACCTTCTTCTTAACTCCCAATTGTTTTTTGTGCAGTATAATTGTACTTTGAATTTAGTTTCCTTATTGTTTCTTAGCTTTAGCGAACTCCATTGCTTCAAAAGTCTTGGTATTACAATCGTTAGACCGGCTGGTTACATGGTTACCGCGCCTAAAGTTATGCTAATTTTCTCGTTACAACTCGATAGGTGAGGGTGTGCGCGGGTACAAGTCAATTGTAGCGTGTAGAAGAATAAAGCAGCTGAAACCTGAAAAAATGGAAATCAACAACAACAACAAAGCCTGCCAACAATTGGCGCTCATTGAAAGAGCTCACGCTCTAGGAGCACTAAGCAGCTCTGCCATAGAAGCTACTGCTGCTGCTGCTGCTCCATGCTGGCTTCCGAAGTATCGTTTATAATAAAAATTAATAACACTAAAGACTCAGCGTTTGTAGTTGTTGTTGTTATTGCTTTTCTACTCTTTACCTTTGGCATTCGCGTGGTAGAACTTTTGGCATTGTCTTTGCCCCAGCAACGCAACTGTGTGCGCGGCGCGGTGCTCAGCCGACTGTCGTGAGCTGCAACGGGCAGTGGGGTTTTTACTTGGCTAAGTATGTGTGTAAGTGTAATTGAAGTGGGGTTTTACGTTCATCGCAGCAACTTAAATCCTTAAATCCATCATTTGGCATTTCACCTTCTCTCTGCCACCTCTTGGTCACCTTAACTTCCTTTGTATTTATTTCGCTTTACGCTCTGCATAACGTTTCATTTTAATTGTAATTAAACGATTATTATTTAAATTTATTTTTTTCGCGATTTTCTTTGATCCTTGTAGCGACAAAATGTTACTGATAAAAGTTAAACAAGAACGAAGGAAAATAGTAAATAACTGACACAGAGGCTGAGGCTTTTATTTGAAGGTTGGCTCTTACTCCTTCTTTGGTACCCAAGGTAAATGTGCATAGAGATAAAAGGTTTAATGTAAGGACGAAATAGGAAGAAGTGGAAGTGGACAATATAAGGCAAATATGTACCTGTCTGGAGTTGCTCAAGAATTACAGACAGAATAACAACACCATCAACATCATCATCATCATGACCATCATCATCATGATCATCGTCATCATCATCACAATCATCATCATTATCATTATCACCATCATCATCACCATCCATCATCATAATCAACATTAGCATAACCATCATCATCACCACCCATCCATCACCATCATCATCATCGTTATTGCTATCGTTACCATCATCATCACCATCATCATCATCACCATTATCATCATCATTGTCATCATCATCATTGGCATCATCATCATCATCATCATCATCATCATCATCATCATCATTACCATCATCATCACCATTATCATCATCATCATCATTATCATTATGATCATCACCATCCATCATCATCATCATCATTATCATCATCATCATCCATCATCATCATCATCATCACCATTATCATCACCATCTATCATCATCATCATCACAATCATCATCATTATCATTATCACCATCATCATCACCATCATCATCATCATCATCATTATCGTCGTACATCATCATCAATATAATCAACATCATCACTACCATCATCATCATCATCATCAACATCAACATCATCATCATCATCATCATCATCATCATCATCATCATCATCATCATAATCAACATTAGCATAACCATCATCATCACCACCCATCCATCACCATCATCATCATCGTTATTGCTATCGTTACCATCATCATCACCATCATCATCATCATCATTATCATCATCATTGGCATCATCATCATCATCATCATCATCATCATCATCATCATTACCATCATCATCACCATTATCATCATCATCATCATTATCATTATCATCATCACCATCATCATCATCATCATCATCATCATCATCATCATCATCATCATCATCATCATCATTATCATCATCATCATCCATCATCATCATCATCATCACCATTATCATCACCATCTATCATCATCATCACAATCATCATCATTATCATTATCACCATCATCATCACCATCATCATCACCATCATCATCATCATCATCATCATTATCGTCGTACATCATCATCAATATAATCAACATCATCACTACCATCATCATCATCATAATCAACATCAACATCATCATCATCATCATCATCATCATCATCATCATCATCATCATCATCATCATCATCATCATCATCATCATCATAATCAACATTAGCATAACCATCATCATCACCATCCATCCATCACCATCATCATCATCGTAATTGCTATCGTTACCATCATCATCATCATCATCATCATCATCATCATCATCATCATCATCATCATCATCATCATCATCATTACCATCATCATCACCATCATCATCACCATCATCATCATCATCATCATAAGCATCATCATCACCACCATTACCATTATCATCATCATAAGCATCATCATCACCACCATCACCATTATCATCATCATACCTGATTTTTAATATCAATGCCATCACTTGTGTGGAATATTCACCACACTTTTGTTCCCAGTAAAGTTTAAATAGCAAATAATATTTAAATTATCTAATAAACACTCACAATTGTTTACTTAATAGCTAAATTCAAGAAAACCCCAAGTACTTAAACACAAAATGCTTCTGGGGCAAAGCGAAAAGCGTAAAAAGTGGTACGCATTACCACATCATTACGAGCCAGCCGCAGGGAATGACGACGAAGCGATGGTGCTAGACGGAGAGCAGACTGAAATGCAGACCGATAATAGAAAGCGACAAACCAACATACATACATACATACGGACATATAACAGTTAGATCAAATACGCATGCAAATTGCAGCCATTACTTGGTAATATTACCAGTGACAACAACAGCAACGAAACTTCGAATGCGAGTATCCTCAGTGGCAGTAGCAACAGTTGCTCGTTATTGTTTTTTTTGTAGATTGACCGATTGTTGTTGCACTTGTTTTTGCTTAGGAAACGTTAGCAATTGCCATTAAGTCAATTTTGTTGAGAAAAGTACAATTTAATGGGCAAAACGAGACTGCGACAAAACACAGGAGACGAGACAAACAAACGAGATGGGATGACATGCGGAGTGATGAGGAAAAGGCGATAAAAGGTGAGACGAAGAAGGATGAGAGAAGAAAGAACGAATTGAACAAGTAAAGCCAAGAGGATGCATGAAGGACGAAATTAGATGAAGAAAAACGAGTTGGGGATGATAACCCGAGCTGGCGGAGGAATGTAGAGAAGGAAGCGAGGCGAGTCGGCTGGAAACATGAAAAGCTTAAACAAATAAGAAAATCAAAATAATTATGATTAAACAGAAGAGCGGATATAAATATGTAGTTGGAACTTTCTCGACTTTGTCCGCTGCTAGGCTAAACTGACACACTAAACTAAGTAAGAAAAATTTAAAAGAAATGAATTTAGAAATTCAATGCGCCGTGTATTGACTAACAAACGGAAGAGGCTAATGAGCAGAAGCATGGCGAAGAGTATAAGGACGATGTTGCTACCGCCAGTGAGAATGACACGCAGACGACATTGTTGGCAAACTGCAAAAAAGTGCAGTGTAAATTAAACATCTGATTTAGATCTGGTTGCGTTAATAGGTGAATGTAGCGCAGTGGTTGTTGTTGTTGTTGTCATTTTCAAAGCCGCAGATATGCCGAGGTGCGTGTTATGCGTGAGGAAATGCCAACAAACAGGGTAATTTTACATAATAGAAAAGCATTATCTTTTTGTATGTACGTATGTACATTAGGCCGTCTCGCCTTATAGGGACGCAAAAATAAAATTCGCCGTACGCCCCCGCATATGATGTCTTTTTGGAAAACATTTCCAGAAATGTTTTTTATTTTTTTTTTTTGACGCCGCTAGATGTCGCTAAAATTTATTTTTCTCATATCTTCGGTATTTATAGTCTGATCTCTAAGTTACATACACCAATGTCTTTGGCTTGAAAGGGTGGCTTATACTATGGAATATTATTAACCATATCCGCGCCATTGGGGTCACCACCACCCAGTACTTAGTTTATACCTCCCTAATGTACGTTTTTTATGCCTGCATGTTAAACGTAGTCAAAAATCATTAATCTTTTGCAAAATATGTATTTCGATCGCTTGAGTAGAACCCGAAATAAAACACATTCAAATTTCCGAGGAATATATGTTTTTCGCTTCCTTTGGTCTTTTAGGTTAATTTTACAGAAACATTTTCTGAGAAGACCCCTAATAAAATTTTATGCCAAATAATTTTCTAGAACATTTTAACCCTCTAGCGACCTTAAAAATACAATTTTTCCTGATTTTCTAAAAAGAGGGGTCAAATAACCCTTTATTGGCGGTGCTAGGATACGGTCTAATGTACATATGTATGTAGGTGCATGTCTGTTTATGCATCCAATAAATTGTCTTTTTTGCGGTTGCAGCTCGACTGGCTGTCATTACAATTAATAGAAAGCAAGGTTTGCTTGTCTGCCAGTCTACCGCATCCGTTTTGGTGCTTATCAGCTCATTTTAGCTCATCCAATGTCATTTATGTATGTATAACTAATCTCATATGTAGGCCTAATGCTAACCGGAATGCGGCAACATACTTGTAGTTGTTGTTGTTGCTGTTTTTCTGCATAATCGCTCTTAAATTCAAAGCTTTTGACAATTAAAAGTGAATCAGTGAAGAAGTCCTGGAACGTTTACGGAACTGAGTCAGGTTCTGCGAACTTTATTAATGAGTTTATAAGGAAATGTACTCTACAGAATGGTTAGGTTAGGATGACCAGGATACAGGGATCCCTCACATAGACCACATATATTCCTTAGTGTTGCCAACAGCGTATTAGAGTCATTATATTAAACTTGGAATGCAAGACTTCGCAAGTTTTAGTATTTTGTGTATTTCCTGGTGCGCAATGCTTTCTAGGGAACCGAGGCAGTTAAATCGGAGTCTGCCAAAAGCTGGAAATTGACAGAGTAGATGTTCCAGAGTACTGTGCAACAAACACTGTCAAATTTCAATCGAAAAAAAAAACGTTAGTGATGTCGTTCCAATTTTAATATTTGTATGCGGAACTATGAAGATGAATTTCGATAAATAACACTGTTGCACAATTTGAGGTTTATTTTTGTGTTGGGGCGGAATAATTGCTAAACGGAATAAAAGATCACTACTCATATAGTTAGTAAAACGTAGTAAAACCTCAAATTTAGTAAAATTTCTTTTTTATTTCTATTTTAAATTTGCAAAATTTCGTCTGAGCGTTTTTTAACTAAATGGAAAAAAAGTTTAAAATACAAATCGTATATGTTGTTGGGAAATATTTAGTAAAATTGCACGAGCATTAATTTCTTAGAATACTTTAACCCTCTAACACGCCCGCGAAGAGATCGTTTTGACCACTTTTTTGGGGTAGTATAAAACATAATATTTTGCAGGTCGCTAGAGGGTTAAAATGTTCTAGAAAATTATTTGCCATACAATTTCACTAGCGGTCTCCTCAGACAAAATCTTTGTACAAAGAATAACGACATTCAAAATACTATTTTCCTGATTTTCTAAAAAAGGGGCTTAAATAACCCTTTATTGGCGGTGCTAGGGGGTTAAAATGTTCTAGAAAATTATTTGCCATAAAATTTCACTAGCGGTCTCCTCAAACAAAACCTTTGTACAAAGAACGTTAAAGAGTCCAAATGACACGAGAGCGGTCAAAAATTCTATATATCTGTGCCGAAAAGTAGTCAAAAGTGCTCAGTGCTTGATATAACGACCAGCGTTGCCGTTGAAAAATTTTCGTGGCGGCTAGATTTTATTTAATTTGTGGCTAAAAAATTTGGTTCGTGGCTAAAAATGGTGGCTAAAAAATTTTGTTTCAAATTAACATGTTTTAAATTTATTTTTAAAATTCAGGCACAAAAGTATTGCATGCAATATAAGGAAAAAATCATAAATTTGTGTAAAAATAAAATATTCATACATACATAGTATGTACTTAACTATATCAAAAAAAATTAGATATCACATTCACTATCTATCATTATGTCGACATAACTAATTGACTCTTTCTCTTCATAAATTAATTCTTTCTTCATTAATTTAATGAGATCTTCTGTTATTTCAAATTCATTGCAACATTGTTTTACATTCTTTAAGCGATATCTTATTCATTAGGGAAAGGTTCTTTCCACTTCCGCGTTGCTAAGTGGTAGAAGTAGCAAACAATATACAAAGTCAGTTAGATCCTTATACGGACTTTTATCGACAGCCTACTATTCCACTAGCGAGTATCAACAGGCATTTATCGATAGTTGCGTTACTGGTTTTTTTTAACGCTTAAATCGATTTGTGATAATCGATGAATTGAAGTAGCGTTACCATATCCTTCCTATGTGGAAAATTATGGTTCATTACAAGCGGTGGCTAAAAACGTGGCTAGTGGCAAAACCGAAATTTTGGTGGCTAAAAAAACACGACGGTGGCTAAATCTAGCCACAAAATGGCTAAAACGGCAACGCTGATAACGACTTCTGTTAGCGTCGGAGAAACCACAAAGAGAGACAAGTGACATTGTTTGAGAGAATTCCTTGCAATTGGCAGATAGGATGGATGCAAAAAAGAGCCACTTTCTTTTGCACGCAAGTGTGGAAAAAACACTAGCTAGATTAGCGAATAACATGGAAAGCAAATATAAAAACCAAGCCAGCTAGCTATGTTAAGCGCGTTGAGCTGAATGCGTTTAGCTGTTAGTCGAGCTGAACAGCAGTGTTTCCTATTAAAATAATGAAGCTATTGCGAATAGAAAAATTCAAATGTAATATATGCTTGTAGAATAAACATTGACTAAGTAATATATATTTTAGCATAAATGTCAACCAATAGCATATATATCAACCGATCGTATTCTTTTATACTGACGCTACACCAGTGGACTCTAGCGGTAACTAGCTAAACACAACCGAACTCTGCTGGTGAATGGCAAAAATTCGAATTCGTCCGAAACTCTCTTAACTAAAACTAAACAGCCTTATCCTGAACTTCATGTGAACAAAATGTTCCCAAAAATTACAAAGCCAAACAGAAACAAAATGTGAAAAATTGTTATTGTTTTGTTTTATATTTTTCTAGGGAATTTTTTCACATGAAGTTCATGATAGGGCTGATAGTTTAGCAAATTGAGCGTTCTTTTCACGGTCGACAAGAAATGAAAACCACTTGTATACTGCAAAATAACAAAAACCTATAATATACATACCTATTTCCAATAGATGTCTAATCAATCAATTTCAGCTTAACTCAATTTTCTTAAAGAAAAAGTTGAAATTCAATTTTAGCTTGCCACTAAATTTTATTAATTGTTACAAATAATTGCTCGCAGCCAAAAGAGAAAAAAGACAAAAGTAAAGCAAAGTGGATCTCAAGAAAAACCATAAGAAAACTGTTAAAGTTTCCAATTAAGCATTTTTGCTTTGCGCTAAAAATTCTATTTTCTACGCTTCCTTGCACAGCCGAATGTATACAACAAAAAAAAAAACAGCCAAAACCAAAGAAAGTTGACTTAAACCAACAATTCCATGGTCCATTTTCAACATCATCAACATTTCATCAGCTGACATATTCACACCTTTCGCACACAAATGGCTGAGCAACTAGCGAAATGAAAGGGTGACATGCAAGCGTTGAAGAATTGTGATGAAAAAACAAAGGTAAATAGAAAGAGGAAGTTGAAGAACAAGAGCAAGAAGAAGAATAAAAATATGAAGAAGAAAAGCAACAAAAGCAAAACAGATCGAACAAGAAATTGAACAAAAACCACAAACTATAAAAAATGGCAGTAAATTCAATTTACAAGCTTTCGTGCAGCCAAGATAGTAATTGCATTTAGCCTTGGACTTTTTTAGGTCAGTCAACGCCAGTTGGTCGTGTTTTCTGTCTTGTTTCACTTGTCACTTTGAAGAGTGCAGCTGTCACTGTTTCAATAGATATGGGTTGTGTTTGTCGTGAAAGCAAAAGATGCTGAGTTCGAGTATTGATAAAAGTAGAGTGTTTTTTTTTTATTTTAAATTTCTGATCTTTCTGATTATTTTCCTTCTTCTTAAATAGCAATTCTGCCTACCGTCGCTTTGTTCTCAAGAAGTAGTACAATTTTCTTTCAATTGTAGTTCACAATAAAGTGATATAAAATATGTTCACAGTTTCCTTCAGAAGGAATTGGGAAAAAGTGGTTTCAGAGCACAGTCCAAAAACGCACTTTGCTTTGATGGGTTCATGTAAGAAAATCTAATCGTAAAAGGATTTCAAGGTTTGTCTGAAAGTCTTCACCAAAGAGCCCTGAAGAAAGTAACGTACCTGTGAAGTCTTACAAGCTAAAGCAATCTTTCTGTTTGCACCATTTCATGATAGGACTCTATTTATATCAGAATAGCATCGTTTCAACCTTCATAACCGCCTCACATAGGTAGATTTTCAAGTTTTATGCGGCCAAAATTGAATTTTGTGAAGTTGTTACAATTACAGCAATAACATACCCAGATATTGGAAATAGACTGGGGAACAATAATTCATCGCTTTTTTCCCGACCTCATAGCATATCTACCACTTAGCATATCTGAAGTTAATTTTTTAGTTTCTTTTTTACATATTTTTAAGTGCTAGTTTCAACGTGAATATTTATTATTTAAAGCATTTCATTTAAGTAATCGTGATGGATCCTAAAGCTTCAAGTAATTATTAAAACTTTTCAATAATATCCTTGATTTCCAATAATTCTATGTTTATAGTGTTGGGATATTTAAAAAAAAAACTATTACTCGTTTTCGTGTTCAAAATTGATTTTGTTATATTGCTCTGTCAGACTCAGTCAAATTAACCCTCGGACATGATATCTAGTACAATTAGTATTTTGCCGACCAAAAATTACATCGCACAAAGCCGCACTTCACTACTAAATACAGGGTTTTTCATATGTACCTACAATAATTTTCTTTTTTGTGTTTTATATTTGATTTCAATGTTAATATTTCCAATGCATATCTTGGTTAATGTAATTGATGCTCGAAAGTAACCGAGATATTTATCACCGATTATTGTTAACTTTTTAGGCAGTATTTTTAGTATTTCCAATTTTTCAAAGTCAAGGAAATACTTATCATAAAAAGGGGCTAAGAATTCTAAAGCTACATACATTTTTCTAGAAGATTTTTGAGTACGCAATTTTGCAGCTCATTCAATTTTAATATAATAATGTGCAACATTCAACTTTTTGAAAATTTTCATTGGCTTTTCGGAAATTTTAATTGGAACGGTCTCACGTACAAATAAGGCAAACAGCATACAGAAAAAAATTTCAAAAATCGACGGAATTTTTCACAGCAATGAGAATTGCACTTTTTACACTAAAATTGGTTGGCTACATAACAGTACACTTAGAAAAGTCCTCCAAATCTTCCATAAATACTGGCCTCGCTTTGAAATTTTTAATACAGTTTTAGAAATTTCTACGATTTTTTTGATTTTTTCAATAAGCTTAGAAATCCTGTTTTAAACGGTTTTTATTGAAAAATTTTCTACATTTTTAAACGAAAATAAGAAAGTCAAATTTTCGACAGAACTCTTTGGCGTTTGAGTCACTGTATATATTTTTCAATAAAATCGACTTTTAACACAAACTATTAAAATTTTGCATTAACAAGCAATTTGGAATAGATGTAGACAATAAAATATTTTTGGCCGCATAAAACTTGAAAATCTACCTATGTGCGCCTATGCCAAAATTGGGATTTGCCAAGCTCTAACTCCTGTGAAGCTCTATATTTCCTTCTAATGTCGTTTTAAGCTCTGAAGTGGTGGAACTGGGCGTCGGGAATTCAATTTTAATTTTTGGTATAAATTTCGGTTAGGCAATTATGAAAGTTTCACTCAGGTAGTTATGAAGTTTAAACTGTGATATATATTCCTACTATTTGGGGTTAAGGTAAGGTAAGGTAAGATATAAAAAATTTTTACGAGATGAACCAAGCTATAATTGTCAAAGCTGCAGCTCAATTTTCAACGCATCTGATCGACAGACGTGGTACTTTCACGCAGTAAATTACTTACATAAAAAGGCGGCTACGACTCACAAGAGTAATAGCTGATCTTTGCATCATTCCGAAGGTTAGAAGCTCGGCCCGAAAACTTGTTGGCTTACATATACTTATGTATATAAATATCATCGTTTTCTACTCTTTCTCCTCTCAACCTTTTATTCCTTCTCCTTAAGCCACATTTTCTTAACAATTCGCTGCTACGCACTACCTTCCTCACCTCTCTTACTACCGCCTACGCACCAATGTCCTAGTGCAACAACAACAAGCCTATTGCACAATATTGCATTATCTGCTTTTACATTGTACATTTTTGTTTATCCTTTAGTTGACACCAACTAACCACATTGTTATCCTTGTTGTTATCCTTTCGGTATTTGACTTTTGTATGGTTCGTCAAACTACAATGCCCGTCGCCCCTTGTTCGTTGCTCGATGGCCAGCGTTGATGCGCCTTATTGTGTTTATTGTTGTTGTTTTCTTGTTGTTACCGCTTCGGTAAATGCATTTGTTGTTGTTGTTTATTTTTTGTTTTTTTTTTCCTTGACATTGTTGTCTTTGTTGTCTATTTTTGTTGTTCTTCTTGCTTTAGTTGTTGTTGTTGTTGCAATTGTTGTTATTGCTGCATTATTGGTTTGGACATTTTGCAAATTGCTTACCCAGCTATGCGTGAAATCCACTGAGCTTGACAACTTCCGTTTACCACGAACGGCGAGCAGCGTTTTGCAAGTAAATAGTAAAAGTGCGAAAGGGACAGGGTGATGCATAATTGCGTGCACAGCGGCTTAATATTGTTTTACAGGTTGCAGCTTGCTCAAGATTGAATGATGAAAACCCCACAGAGTTCTGTTGTCAGGCTTGAAACTTTTCCTTGGATTTTTGTTGTTGTTAAATTCAGCGTTTTGCAAGTAAATAGTAAAAGTGCGAAAGGGACAGGGTGATGCATAATTTTGCGTGCACAGCGGCTTAATATTGTTTTACAGGTTGCAACTTGCTCAAGATTGATTGATGAAAACCCCACAGAGTTCTGTTGTCAGGCTTGAAACTTTTCCTTGGATTTTTGTTGTTGTTAAATTCAATCCGCACACATCACACTTTTTCAGATTGGCTGATCATCGCTGTTGAATATTGATCGTGTTTTCCACATCTTAATGGTCTCATAAGAGGTAAATCAAGGTCTTTTAGAATCCATAGTGCTTCTAAATACCAAAACAATAAGTCAAGGTGGAGTTATTTTCATGTAAGATTTTCTCCGGGGGCAGATCAAGTTATGTACATATCATAGATCCCCATGCTATATTTTTTAAGATCAACCGTCTTCAGTATTCTTAAGGTCCCATGAGATAGATATATGGAGATTAATATACATTGCGACCTATGGGTCTATTGTGCCCTCCAGCTCATTATAATACATCTCCACCATGCCAAACTCATACACAAAATTGCGTATTTCCTTTGATCTCAGATTTATGGTCCTATCCCCGGAAATGGCTCAGTTTTACCGCCGCTGCCTCTCTGGCACCTAGTACTCCTCTGTATCCAGGAACCCATGTCAGAAGTATGGAGATTCTGGCGCCAAGTTTATACTTTGATCCCATTAGTAATCAATAACAGTCTTCTAGAATTAATTCATTGTGGTTCTGAGCGTCTACAAGTTTTCCACAAGTACTTCAGAAAGTGTAAAGTTTATTTCAGAAACCGTAAAATGTCCTTCAGAAAGTGTAAAATGTACTTCAGAAACCGTAAAATGAACTTCAGAATAGTCAAATATACTTCAGAAACCGTAAAATAAACTTCAGAATAGTCAATTGTACTTCAGAAACCGTAAAATGAATTTCAGATTAGATCTTAGTCAGAAGTAAATTACGGTTTCATAAAAATATTCACCCGCCTTAAAGAGTATTAAAAGGATATCAGTGGACTACCACCGTGTCTTGATTGAATTCCATGTGGACCACTGGTGTTCATTCATTTCCATGAAAATCTTATTTTCCACATATTTTTTTTTTCATCTTAAACTTGTCAAAAAAATTTTCATTTCCACATAAATTTAATAAATAATCTCAAAAAAGGTAATTTCGTACACTTGTGACATTGAAACTCAAGCAGTAACGTTGTCCGAGTTAGGCAGTTCGTGGTTGTCATGGCTGAGCTCTGAAAGAAATTTCCCGACTCTGTCCAGACCATTGATTCTCCACTTTACATTTGCAGCAACCAAGAAGCAATTCTTCTAGATTTGCACTTATGATGCACCTTGTTTTGCCAGTCTTCATCCTAAGTGTAGCATTTCCAGTTGCTACTTCAAATATAATAATACACTTGTCACTTGCCCCTAAACAACAAAAGCCAAGCAAGCTAAAAGTAAGTTTGATTGGCCCTTCGGTGTGGCCTACAACAGCATTCCACATACATACATACAAACATGCGTACATGCCTGGACTATTGCAAGTATTTACCTATTTCCTATACAACAAAATTTGCCACAAAATTCCAAACCACAAATAAAAATTTTTATTTTTTCCTTTTTGAAGGCGCAAAATTGCAACAATTTATTTGCCTCCGCCTCCCCGGTGCCATGCCATTCACCGGGCTAGTGGCTTGTTTAAGGCTAGTCGCCCTGCTTCATAGTCCATGGCGCTTTCGTTTCATCAGCGCCGACCGCATATGCCTGCATCTTGCATCTGCTGTGACATTAACACGTTATCTGTCAGCTGTGCAAAGCATACACTAGTCCACCCCACCCCGCCTTCGATTTTCTTACCTTGTTTAGCTTTTGTTTGTGGTAGTCGGCTGTGAAATTTACTTGCTTCACTGCACTGGCTACCTTGACTAGGCACTACCTTGACCCTCTTGACTGCTATAACTGGCTCGGCTGTATCCAAGGCAGACACATATCAGCAGGTGGCTGTTGAGTTGTTCGCCTTCATTTTTTTTTCATTTAATGCACAGAGACCGTGAATAATGCCGACTCTTTTTAATTTCACATTTTCGTTCGCTCTGTGATAGTGATAACACTGGATCACAAAATGAAATTTTTTGTCTGTACTTTCAACGTGACTATCCTACCTATATGTAAAATCGGTCTCTGATTCCGAAAATCGGGTTCATTTTTAATTCTATGGGAAGGTTTTTGAGATATCGGCAATTCACCGTTATTTGGCCAATTGCTCCACTTAATCCTGTATACCTCTTTAACGCAGTGAGCTATTTTCTTTGGAGTGACACCATACGAAAGAAAATTAAATTTCCTTTTCATGGCTGCTATAACATTTTTCCCTAACTCTTATAGTCTCTGAAATATTAACGATTCAATTTGATTTTTTTCGATTTTGTACGATTTTTTGAAGAAAAAATTGACTTTGTCAGGCAATATCTTTAAAACCAATGTTTTCACCTTCGGTTTTACTCCTTTACGTGAAGCTTCATTCTATTGGGAAAAAGATAAGCTATCAACGAAGAAAATCCATGGTAAAATGGAAAAGTTATAGGCGATCAAGTAAATACACCCAAGTCGCGCAATGCCTCTGCATGGGTATATTCTATGCATGTTATACCAATACCTACACATCTGCAGTAGCAGCACATTGGCAGCGCAGTAGGTAACAGCGCATTTACGGGTATAACATGCATAGAATATACCCGTGCAGAGGCATTGCGCGACCTGGCTGTATTTACTTGATCGCCTATAACTTTTCCATTTTACCATGGATTTTCTTCGTTGATAGCTTATCTTTTTCCCAATAGAATGGAGCTTCACGTAAAGGAGTAAAACCGAAGGTGAAAACATTGGTTTTAAAGATATTGCCTGACAAAGTCAATTTTTTCTTCAAAAAATCGTAAAAAATCGAAAAAATTCAAATTGAATCGTTAATATTTCAGAAACTATAAGAGTTAGGGAAAAATGTTATAGCAGCCATGAAAAGGAAATTTAATTTTCTTTCGTTTGGTGTCACTCCAAGGAAGATAGCTTACTGCGTTAAAGAGGTATAAAGGATTAAGTGGAGCAATTAGCCAAATAACGGTAAATTGCCGATATCTCAAAAACCTTCCCATAGAATTAAAAATGAACCCAATTTTCGGAATCAGCGACCGATTTTACATATAAATAGGATGGTCGCGTTCAGAGTATTTTTTGGCTGTAGAGCAGTGTAATCGGATGCTTTGATATTTAAATGAGTTTGGTGTTATAGAACAAAAAAGAACAATGCTAAGAACATTGATTGTTCCAAAAAGATTTATAAAATGTGTTGCATATTTCAAGGCGTTATATTCGTTTTTGATTTCCTAAAGCCCTTTGCGTTATTTGTATGAAAATATGGTTTGGGCATACCCCAAGTGAAATTTTCCAGCGAACAATTTTGATTTTAACCCTCTAACGGCCAGCCAAATGCTATTAAATAGACAAAGCGCGCTAATGGATACAAATATTCTACAAAATAAATCAAAATTTTACTATAAGAAGAACGTCGATTTATGTAGATATCATTTATTTTATTTTATTTTTTTAATTTTATTTTATTTATATTTTTTATTTTATTTTATTTTATTTTTTTTCACTTTATTTTATTTTCTTTCATTTCATTTTATTTTGTTTTATTTTATTTTTATTTTCTTTATTTAATTTAATATAATTTTATTATATATTATTTTGTTACATTTTATTTTATTTTATTTTCATTTAATTTAATCTTATTTTATATAATTTTTTTTTATTTTAATTGTTGAATTATTGTGTAGGTACACAGAAGATTTTTAATTAATTTTATTTGGCGAAAAGCGAACAAGTTCAAGACTACGTATTACCAGCGATGGTAGAAATGATAGCTATTTCGAAGAAAACCAATTCTTCATCATCAGATTTCTTTTCGGGATCAAGCCGGGAATCGAACTTAGACCCACCGTGAGAAGGTGTTAATATTAGCGGCGCGCTGACCAACTCACCCCAACACGGCCTGGTACGCAGTTGAACTTTTTGTCGCTTTTGATTTTCTTTTTTTTTTTTTTTTATTTTTTTATTTTATTTTATTTTATTTTGTTTTATTTTATTTTATTTTATTTTATTTTATTTTACTTTATTTTCTTTTATTTTATTTTATTTCATTTTATTTTATTATATTATATTTTATTTTCATTTAATTTTCTTATTTTATTTAATTTTTTTACTTTATTTTATTTTATTTCGTTTCATTACATTTTATTTTGTTTTATTTTATTTCCTGTAATTTTTTTATATTTTGTTATTTTATTTTCTTATTTTTTTTTTTATTTTATTTTTTTTTTTATTTTATTTCCTGTAATTTTTATTTTTTTTTTTATCTTTTTAATTTTAATTTTAATTTTATTTTTTTAATTTAATTTAATTTTATTATATTTTATTTTATTTTATTTTATTATATTTTATTTTATTTCATTTTATTTAATTTTATTTTATTTTATTTTATTTTATTTTATTTCCTTTTATTTTACTTTATTTTATTTTATTTTATTATATTATATTTTATTTTATTTTCATTTAATTTAATCTTATTTAATTTAATTTCGTTTCATTACATTTTATTTTGTTTTATTTTATTTTTTTATTTTATTTTGTTTTCTTATTTCTTTCTCTTAATTTATTTGTTTTTATTTTATTTCCTGTAATTTAATTTAAATTTTTTTATTTTATTTTTTTATTTTTTTTATTTTTTTTTATTGTTTTAAATTTTATTTTATTTGATTTTATTTTTTTATTTTATTTTATTATATTATATTTTATTTTATTTTATTTCCTTATTTTTTGTTTTATTTTATTTCTTTTTATTTTATTTCCTCTATTTTTTTATTTTTTTATGTTATTTTATTTTCTTATTTTTTGTTTAATTTTATTTGTTTTTATTTTGTTTCCTTTAATTTTATTTTTATTTTTTTATTTTATTTTATTTTTTTGTTTTATTTGATTTTATTTTTTATTTTATTTTATTTTATTTTGGTTTATTTTATTTTAGTTTCTTTTATTTTATTTTATTTTCTTTTGTTTTATTTTATTTTCTTTTATTTTCTTTTCTTTTATTTTATTTTATTTTATTTTATTTTATTTTATTTTATTTTATTTTATTTTATTTTATTTTTAACACAACAATTATTTTCGGTCCCTGATTCGTCATCCCATAGCTACCAGTTTATCCATATGTTGTACTTCTTGAAAATTTTCACCAGCTGGCAGCTTGGCATTTAATTTGCCTATCTGTCTCCTTGCCTATGTCTCTTTCTCTTTCTCCCTCTATCCCTCTCTTTCTGTGACTGTCAGCCAGCCAAGTAAGTTTTCACCATAACCTCACTTTATACAAAAATCCACAACTGTTACAGCTTCATTTAGGTGAACATACCCAAGTACATACATATATATGTACGTACATATAGTCATACATATTTGCCAAAACCGAGCTGTCACTATGGTCAATTGTTTTTCTGCCAAACTAAAGTACTAAACTCTGCGCTGCAATAGAAGGCTTTTAAACAAGCGGTTAGTGGTACGTGTGCTGGCTGCTGGTCACACTGTGCCGAGTTCATCTTTCAATATGTCACCAACGTCACACTTCACTTTAACAAGTCTCGTCCACACAGCACCAACGCATCTGCACACCTCCTCCCCTCATCATCCCACAGCAATGCTTACTTGTCAATCGTCAATCGTCGATTATTGCAAAACGTAGGTGAATGAAAGTGTATTGATTGCACTGATAAAGCACTTAACCTATAAAAGTGGCACACGCAACATATTGTGTTACCGGAGGAGGTGTATTGAAGGGGCTGGAGAGGGGTATGAGAGGGATTGTAAAGCAAAAGTGTGTGCTGACAATTGAAAAAGTTATGTAACCACCAAATATTCGTACACTAACGAAATTTGAGCCTTTAAAAGTATGCAATGAAATATTCAAACACACATACACAACGCCCGAAAATATGTTACAAAGCGTCATGTGCCGTTTGAATTTATTGAGTGTTGCGGTCGGTTCTTCGACAATGCCAAAGCAACCAAAGGCAGTTTAATGAAAGCAACTATTTTTGGTATATAAAGTGTCAATTACATATTAACAGTTGATGTGTGTAAATTAATAGGCGGGTTATTTGTGTAAAGGCTCGCTCTAATTTACATACGCACAATGGTTTTAGGCATTTTTGTAGTTACGTACATATGTATGTGCATAAAATTTTAAGCCATAAATATTTCAAGTCGTTTCAAACTATTTTTTGGCACTTTCAAAATCGTCGTTTAGGATTTTGATTGTTGTAATCGCAGGTATTCAATGTCAAAGGAATTTGGTTTAATTAATTTGCTATTTGAAAAATGGCTTATTGTTGTCTTTACGTATGTATATACATAAGTACATGTACGTATGTACATTAGGGTGGTCTTTAAAAAAATCAAATTAGCGATTTTGTTCGCCCTCGCCGCCTAGATTGGTAGCCGCACAGTCAAAGATGTCACATATAAATTTAGACCCCGATCGGAGATGCTTAAAGGGTATCGCACAGTGGTCAAAGTTCAGACAACTCTATGGAGATTCTCGAAATTAAATTAATTATTTTTTTTATATCTAAAGCGCCGGCCTTAAAACTCGTCAGAGTTACATGAGCGCTTTTGTATTTTTTATATTATTATAAGTAATAATATAAACTAGTAAACCCGGCCACGCGATGCTGTGGCTTTCAATTACACTGTGCGACAATTTGAGAGAGGAAGAGTACTTATTGCTACATTTAACAATTTTTTTGATTGCCATTTTAAATTTGACTTCCCCTTAACGCCGATATATATTCTGCCACTTTTAAGCCCATAGATTCTTTTAATAAAATATAAAATTAAGCATATACATAATTACTGGTTATTTTTATTTTCCGTCGACCTAGATTTTGTATGCAATGATTTTGTCCGAGGAGTCCCATATTGAAGTTTTAATGCAAATAATTTTCTACAATATTTTATCCATATAGCTACCTCCAAAAGGTCATTTGTCTTACTTTTCTTTCTCTTCCCCTTTCCCTTTTATTTCCGCTTCCTCTTCCCTTTATCCATTTTATTTTCCGTACTATTCCGTCTTTAGCTTCCTTTCCTTCGCCATTTCTGTTCCTTTCATTTTCCCCTTCCCTTTCTTTTTATTACAGGGCAAGACCTTTCATGACACTTAAAATTTGAAAACCGGACAAACTGTAGCGTAAAAATAAATTTTTTAACAGGTAGCAAATCGTTTTGTAAAAATCGTAATAAATTACTAATTTTCAGGCCAAGCATTTTTATATGCCCGGCAAAGCCATTTCATATGACACTTTAAATTTAAAAATCAAACTGTGGAGTAAAAATAAATTTTGGAACAGGTGGCAACCCTCTTTGTAAAAATTATGATAAATTACTAATTTTGAGGCAAAGCACTTTCATATGACACCTCAAATCTAAAATTCAAACAGACTATAGCGTAAAAATTAACTTTTGAACAGGTGGCAACCTTTTTATAAAAATTACAATACGTTACTTATTTTCATGCAGGGCCCTTTCATATGACACCTCAAATTTAAAAATCAAACAAACTATGGCGTAAAACTGAATTTTTGAACAGGTGGCAACCCTTTTTGTAAAAATTTTAATAAATTACTCATTTTCAGGCCAAGTCCTTTCATATGACACCTCAAATTTAAAAATCAAACAAACTATAGCGTAAAACTGAATTTTTGAACAGGTGGCAACCCTTTTTGTAAAATTTTTATTAAATTACTCAATATCAGGTCAAGCCCTTTCATATGGTACCAAAAATTTTAAAATCAAACAAACTATACAGTAAAATTAATTTTTCAAACATCTGGCAACCCTTTTCAAAAAAATTAAACCTTCCTGCACATCTACAGGTCAAGCCCTTTCATCTGACACCACATTTTCGAAAATCGGCATAACGGTGTAAAAGTTATGGTGCTTACAAAAAATCGCTTAGCGTAATATATATAAAGATAATAAAATAATTATAAATAACAAAAAAAAATGCATGCATGTATTTTATCTGACCACATATCTACATACATATTTTCCTCACTGTTGGTATATAAAAATTTACTATGATTAAATATTTTGAATTTTCCTTCTTTTAATTACTTTAAAATGTGAACGAGTAATTTGGCAGAGCATATTGGTGTAACGAATGGCATACTTATCTATAAATACATATGTACTAAAGCTAACCAAAAAATCATGCAGATGGACATAAGTATGTTCATACATACATAATATACATATATATTATATGTATATGTACTTTTCCATTAAGTGCTACTTTTCCGTCGAAAAGGTAATAAAACCAAAAAAAATTCTTGTATATACTTTTAATGTTTGCCTTCAAATGCTTGTCGAGCACTTCTCTTCAACAACCACAGAAATTTCAGCAATGATTTATGGTGTTGATGCGTGAGGAAATTCATCAAAATCCATGACGAAGGAATAAAAAACGAAAAGGAAATAAGTAGACCGAAATGCACAGGTAAATTAATATGTAAATATATTTTCATCACATAAGTATGTATATTTTATACATATATCCATACTAGTTGTCATTTATTCAGCAACATACAGAGCAATAAGTAAGGATATGTATTTTGGAACTGAATTTCATGTATGCATATGTACGTCTGTATAAATGTTTAAGAGCCATGCCTTTACCTTTAGTTTATTCTTACGGTAAACAAGAAAAATGAATTTTTAATAAAAGCTTTTAGCTGTTGCCGCACATGATGGACGAGGCTTCATATGGTTGAGGCTGCATTCAAAAAAGGCAACTGATAGCAAATGGTTACAGACACGAATGACATACTTATGTATGTACATACATCGATGTATTTTTATATATACATAATTGTATATATACATATATATATATACTAAGTACATATACCCACACAAAATTGATAAGCTCTTCCCTTTAAAAAGTATTAATGCACATCTTCGCAATACTCCACAGCGAGTGTTTCTTGTACTTACTTCTCGAGAAGCGAGTTAATAACACTGGATCACAAAATGAAATTTTTTGTCTGTATGTACTTTCAACGTGACTATCCTACCTATATGTAAAATCGGTCGCTGATTCCGAAAATCGGGTTCATTTTTAATTCTATGGGAAGGTTTTTGAGATATCGGCAATTTACCGTTATTTGGCCAATTGCTCCACTTAATCCTGTATACCTCTTTAACGCAGTGAGCTATCTTCTTTGGAGTGACACCAAACGAAAGAAAATTAAATTTAAAAGATAAGCTATCAACGAAGAAAATCCATGGTAAAATGGAAAAGTTATAGGCGATCAAGTAAATTCACCCAAGTCGCGCAATGCCTCTGCACGGGTATATTCTATGCATATTATACCAATACCTACACATCTGCAGTAGCAGCACATTGGCAGCGCAGTAGGTAACAGCGCATTTACGGGTATAACATGCATAGAATATACCCGTGCAGAGGCATTGCGCGACCTGGCTGTATTTACTTGATCGCCTATAACTTTTCCATTTTACCATGGATTTTCTTCGTTGATAGCTTATCTTTTTCCCAATAGAATGGAGCTTCACGTAAAGGAGTAAAACCGAAGGTGAAAACATTGGTTTTAAAGATATTGCCTGACAAAGTCAATTTTTTCTTCAAAAAATCGTAAAAAATCGAAAAAATTCAAATGAATCGTTAATATTTCAGAAACTATAAGAGTTAGGGAAAAA
Organism: Urophora cardui; assembly: GCA_960531455.1. NCBI lineage: Eukaryota > Metazoa > Arthropoda > Insecta > Diptera > Tephritidae > Urophora > Urophora cardui. The sequence goes on along the minus strand of OY482673.1, from coordinate 111,535,281 downwards.
TGTTATAGCAGCCATGAAAAGGAAATTTAATTTTCTTTCGTTTGGTGTCACTCCAAGGAAGATAGCTTACTGCGTTAAAGAGGTATAAAGGATTAAGTGGAGCAATTAGCCAAATAACGGTAAATTGCCGATATCTCAAAAACCTTCCCATAGAATTAAAAATGAACCCGATTTTCGGAATCAGCGACCGATTTTACATATAAATAGGATGGTCGCGTTCAGAGTATTTTTTGGCTGTAGAGCAGTGTAATCTGACAAAAACTATGCAAATTTCGAAATTAAACTCTTTCCATAATCGAATACTTCAAAGGCGAAAAGGCGAGTATCACAAAACCATCCAGAGGGTAAAGGTCTCTAGAAGACACTGCAGAAAAGCTTCTGTAAGTGCTTCTTTCTCTTACCTTTTTCCTACTTGTTAAATATATCTTTAATAGCACACGTATGTTATACTAATTTATATATTTCTTTACGGCTTTGCTTCAATTTTTAAATTAATTTCTGCACGTATACGGAATGAAACAAATGTTCGATTAGTGATGGTCGAGACCGAGATGTTTTACTCGATTCTCTCGATTGTTGAAACATCTCGAATGCTCTTTATTCGTATTCGAGTCAAGTCGTAAATGGCCGTCAGTCGAAACAATCGCTAAAATATCTCGGATTCGCCGACGATTCCTCTCGTTTTCAAAGCAACCCTACAACATCTCGGACTCACCACAAAAAAATCTATATTTGTTGTTGCCGCTTGAATGTCAGAATAGTTGCTTTAAAAAACATGCAGAGTGGTACAAATTTATTGTTTCGTAAGTAAAATTCATTTGTTTCGTAAGCGTCGCACTTTGGAAAATTTATTAATGTTTAAATACATAATTAATTATTATTATTATGGACGACACTCTTCAATTGTGATTGCAAAAATACAGCGTGTTTGTATAGGATATTTTTCAATTTGGTTTATTTGTTTATGTATTTTACGCACTTCCATTAAAAATTCTACTTTCTTCATCAACAACACACATTCAATATATTTTATCAACTAAAACATATCATCAAAACGGCCGACTCGGAACAATCGCAAAACATCTCGGTTGTGTTGTCGAGATATCATCGAAACAACCTCCGACTCGCCTACTCGGAACAATCGCAAAAATATTCCGATAGCGTAGTCGAGTAGCGAGTCAACTTTTCACTCGATTGTGATTTTGCAACGATGACGATTCGATTTCGATTGTCTAAACATCTTGTACTTGCCCATCACTATGTGCGATAATGGGCCTAATGAATAAAAAAAAGTAATTGCTAGTAAGCATTTGCTTATTAGCAAAAGTAATTGCTTAAAAATCTTTTTCTGAAAAGAATAAGCATTTGCTAATTTATTATATGAATAATATTTCAGTCATTGCTGCTTTTGCTACAAATTTTAAGCTTTTACTAGAAAGAGACCAAATGTTAAGACATAATAAAATGTGACTAACGGAGCTATACAAAACAAAAGTCAATAAAAATTATAACAACTTCTTTCCCGGTATTACAAAAATAAGAATTTCATCTCGAAAATGTTTGGCACAGAGTTACGTGATTTCGAATCAATTTTGATTTCAAATCTAAAAAGATAATTTTTATTTGTGATTCATTCAACAAAATACTTGAAAATACCATTTGATTCGTGATTCAAACGATTTTCAAATCAAAGGTAAATTTTATTTGTGATTCATTTCTCAAAAGAATCAAACATATATTTTAATTCTTGATTCAAAATATATTTTTGATTCGAATCAAAAATTTGATCAAGATTCAAAAAATATTTTTGTTTCAAAATAATTATGATTTGAAATCAAGTTTGAATCAAGAATCAAAGGGTATTTTTGATTTTTTTTTTAAACGAATCACAAATAAAAATTATCTTTTATTTGAAAATATTTTAAATCAAGAATCAGAAAATATTTTTGATTCGTGATTCAGCCAAATCAAAATCACGCAACCCTGGTTTGGCACAAACAACAACAACGTCATAAACTTTAAAACATCATCGTTGTGCAAATAGGTAACAGAAATGCCATTTCTGGGATTTTCTTACCAAAACTAGTAGGTGTTTTTCCTGTTGATAGGACGATTTGAATTCTATTAAGTTTTTACCTTCGTTCATTTTGTCAAATTGCCATAACAGTTGAAAAAACGTTTGAAAGTTCAGGCGTGTCTGTCTTACAGCTTATATTGTTTGCCTTTTTCTGTTGACATACTTATTACCACATGCTTCTGACTTCTGAATTGGCACAGTCTACCACTCCGATACAATTTGGAAATGAGTATAAGTACTTCCCTCCATCCATACATACGTCCTCGCGGTGGAATCGTTATAAAAGTTTTCGAAAGTCTTCATTTTTACATTTCCGTCGCGCACTATAATATTTTTCTTTACGCATAGTCAAAAACTGCGCCATAATTGCATGTACTTAGAAGATAAATCGAGCGAAAACTAATTTCTGAAAAATTTAGCATGGGGTAGGGCATGCTTAAAAAATCATTACCTTTTGCTTATAAAAAATAGTAAATGCTAATTTTATTCATACGGAATTCAGCAATTGCTTAGAGATTTCAGCAAATGCTGAAATAAAAAAGCAAATGCTTGTAGCAAAAGCAATTGCTAGTGAAAAAATCAATGGCTTCAATTTTTATTCATAGAAATTTAAGCAAAAGGTCCAGAAAAGAATTTGCTTGATGTTTATTCATTAGGCCCATTGTGCTCATTTTCCATGTGCATAGAAAACCTTATACTTTTATCCTTTCCAATATGGCCAAAGCATTTTGAATTTTCCATTTTCCTCACTTCATATGAAGTGACCTCAGTTTATTTATTCCCCTTTCAAAGATTTTTTGGTTAGTTGAACTTTAATCAAATCAAATTTGTGATTGAATTTAGTTCAAAACTTCATATCCAGCGAACATGACCACTATGGGATTATAAGCGATCTCGTCACGTGCTTTATTTTATTTAGAAAGGCAAGAAATTTATTCTTAATGGCACTGACTTATTGAGAAACTTACGGAGGGGATTGGAGCACCACAGTAGAAGCTGTAGAAGTTGAAGAGACGAGCAGTGTGAATGAACTGGTGTAAATGCCCGCTCCTATTTATGGACAGCCTTCATCAAGTCGTGGAAATCAACGTAAAAGACTTGGTAAAGTTTATTTTAAGAGTCTAGTGGTTCTGCTCCAGCATTTTGCCACTCACCTAGCTTCATATTAAATAAAATGCTAAACTCATATCTCAGTAGAAACTGTAAGAGGACCAAAGTTCCAAAATAGTTCCGTGAATTTTTGTAATTTTAATCTTTGCTACTCCAGTTTTAATGAAAATCAGAGAAGACTATATATTTTAACTTTTATAATTTTTCTCTAGGCCTCTTTCTGAAAAGCTAATAACCTGCTGTACAATGCCAAAGAGCTTCTATGTTCTACTTCAGCCCCTCGTTTTTATAGATGAACATATTTGTCCCTCCAATAAATGAGCGTGTTGGTGTGATCGTGGTTTATGTCCCTCTCCGGCTCTTTGTAAACATAACCCAACAAACTGAGCACTACAGAATAATGAAAATCAAATCATGCGTTATTTTATTTCTTCCATTTGTTAACGGTATGAACTCCATAAACAGACGCGGCTCAACTTGTTGCAACTAACTAAATACCGCCACATTTTACTTTTTATTTTTTCACGCCAAATTTTTCGAACCTTTGTTAGTCCCCCACTAAAAATTAATATTTCCTACAAAAATGTATTGGTTATGTATTGAATTCAAGCAGCAAAACTCGTTATTGTACATGCCAAGAAAAGTGGCTTGCATTTTGGACAACAAACATTTCTTGACTTTGCATAACACTTGAAGTTGTTGGTACAAAAGCTTTGCTGCAAGATAAAATAACAACAAAGGGTAGAAAACCAAAAAGCAATACCAACAACAAAAACATCTAGAGCGGTGGCAAGCAACCGAAAAACCCCAAACTAAGCAAACCATTTGGTTTTAAAATTTACATGTTTTGCTGGTCAACTCTTTACTATAAAATGGACGATAAGTTCGTTTCGTTCAGACAGTTTGTGGTCAGGACGCATACACACACACATTAATGCCAAAATCCACTCAGGTAAGATTCTATCTATCAATGATATTTGCTGTCAAAAAGAGGCAATTTGGTTGCATTTTCATGAAAGGCCAAACACATACGAGTACAAGCAGGTATTTATGAGCATGTTTGTATATTTGTATGTAGGCTCTTAATTTAGAAAATAACCCAGCCACGTTTGCAAAAATGCTGCAGTGGTCAGTGATACAGTGAGCCAAAGACAGAGAAAGAGAAGAAGTCGGAGACGTGTGTGTGAGCTTTGTTGAACGTAGCGGGAGCAGGGAGGTCTGATGCTGGAAAATTAATTTACGATGCGCTGTGGCGGTAGAAAAGGCAATTTATTCAATGTTTTTTGGCATTTAATTTCCAATGCCTTCAACAAGAAAAGTCAAAAAATTGTAGGGGAAGACAGCTTATGAGCTAATAATATTATAAGTGCAAAAGTGGGTTTTTAATTAATTAATTTTTATGTGAATTTTTGTTAAATATTGTATTTTATTTCCGTCAAATTTCTATTAGCAACACTATGTAACAATTCTAGTCTATGCTGAAATATTAAGATTGGCCGACTTAACCTAACCTAACGAATTCTTATTTAATTTATTTAAAAAAAAAAACCATTTAATATACACATTTCAGTTTGCTGTTTTATTCAAATACGAACATTGAAAACACGAGAAAAAAAGATTGCTCAAATTTTCCAACCAAAATAAGAATCACCCTACGAAAGTCTGTATACACCCAGCAAATAGGCTAATAAGTCTAAGCTGAAGCTAAGTGATAAATGGAATATGCTGGCAGCGCTGCTTGCTGCACTCATTCTCTCTGCTCCAAACTTTAATACACTCAGGGAAAAAATTATAAAAACAAATGAAAACATGCTTAAAATGGGTAAAAACTTATTTAAAGGTGATGTAAATACCAACATTTTTATTTTAAAAATGTTCATTGTAAAATTTTTAAATCAAGGAAAAACATTTTAAATTTAAAAATGTTTATTTTTATTTTAAGCACTAAGAGAAAAAAAAAACGCTGCAGTGTTCTCTATATCATTTTCTCTTCCGAATTCGAAATTGTATCCAACGGCATTCTCTTCATCTTCTCTTAATCCGAGTCCCAATTAAAAAAATGTAGCCTCCGCTTGTTCTCCTCTTCTTTTCTACTTCGCCTTAACTGTTTGATATCTTTATTTCTTATTCTCCTTATTCTCCTTTTTCTTCTTTATTTTATATTCTCCTCCGGATTCGCACCATGACATCAAACTGAAATTCAATCCAACGCCATCACATAGTGGAACCTTAAACATTATATTGAATTGTAATAACCTATTTATACTTCCCTTTTCCTAAAAAAGAATCCATGAATTACATATATGAATCATTGTAAAAACAAAATTAAAAAAAATTGATTCTCATTATTGTTTTTGTTGGATTTCTCACAAAAAAATATTTTCTCACATAAAAAGTTTGGAACAAAGAGCGAGTTTTTGAATCAACATTCATTTTCATTTTTAATTTAATTATGTTTCTTTTTAAATCCAAAATGCATTTTTACTTCAAAAATTTCATTCTTAATTCAAAAATTTCTTTTTTAATTTAAAAATCTTCATTGTTAAAATAAAAAATGGTTTGGTTTAAAACGTGCTTTATGAAAACAAAAATTTTATTTTTGATTTTAAAATTCTGTTTTTCCCTGAGTGTACTTCATTTTAACATATCCCAAAGAGAGAGAAAGGGAATTGAGTTTTATGAGCAAAGAGAGTTCAATGTGCGGCGAGCGTAAAAATTGCTTATTGTCGCGTCAGTCCATTTTCAACTGGCATGCAATCAAGTGTTAAGTGGTTAAGTGTGCACGCTTACCTGATTCCGATATATACATATATTTAGATGTACATATATACATAAATGAATAAATAATATCGCTTCAACCCTAGCAGAATATATTGTTTATGTTTTATGCTGTATGTAGTATTATTATAAGCAAATTCACTTTTGAAACATGGAATTTAAAGAAAATCTGCCATCATTGTACGTGAAAGAGTAGGCGCACAGAAATGGAAGATTAACTCAAATCTGATCTAGTATTTTTCTGCAGATAATTGTAAGAAAATAAAGTATAATAAAGTTCCCGTTCGGTATGAAATGGATTAGTTTACATTTATACCCGTTCGGGAAAAATCGAGGCCTAATTGTGGACTCATTGTTCCCGAAAGATATCAATCCGGGATAAATCTCTATCGGGATTATTCGCACATTTTTTCCGGGATATGTATTTTGGTCTGTTACAAAAGTAGGTAGAATGCCATACATGTATATACATAAATATGTATATTTTGGTTTTTTAACAAAGTAGGTATAGAATACAAAAAGGTTAGAATATTGACGCCTTTGCAAATAGAGGATAGGTAATTACAAGGCCATTCATATGTACATATTTACATACAAAAATATTTTCCTTTGTTGACAAAAGGATAAAATACTGATGCGTATAGAAAACAGAATGTATATACATACATACATGTGGTATGTGCATACATACAAATTTTCTTTTTTTTTTGGGTCGAATGTGGAACATTTCGACGACAAGACCATTTACATATAAAAACTGCTGGTCGCAAAATATGCTGACATACCCACTAAAATATTTTAGCCTTATTTAAGAATTAAACAGCACATTTAAAGGCTTCCGAAATAAGGCCAGAAAATTATAAAGGTAGCAAATTTGTATGGCGTAAGGCTTAAAATAAGGCTGATTTTCTTTTGTTGATGTCATGTATTAGAAAGTTAGCAGTAGACAGAGTGAGTGCATAGCAAAAGCAGTCCTGCCAGCATACACCTTTTTTAGACCTGATTTGTCAACAACCAGGAATTTTTGCAGGGTATATGCATGCTTAAATATGTACAAAAGGCTTTGTCCTTCATTTTCTTACAATTATCTGCAGAAAAATACTGGTAGAATTGAGTTCATCTTCCATTTCTGTGCGCCTATTCCTTCACATCCAATGATTGAAAGATCTTCTTAAAAATCTGCTTTTGAAAAAGCGAAATGAACGCTGATTGAAAATCTCCTCCTGCCTGCTTGCTTTTGATTGAAATTTGCTTGAAAATGATTGAATTTTTTTTTTTAAGCAACCGCTAGCTTGGTTTGCTTTTAAACAAACAAGCAAGAGCTTGCTTGGAAATTTTTCAATCAGCTTGTTTCGCTTTTAAGCAGATTGAAAAAATTGTAAACAAGCTATTGCTTGTTTGTTTAAAAGCAAACCAAGCAAGGGAGAGATTGGAAAAAATTTCAAGCGCTTGAAAGGGCAAACAAGCTGCTTGTGCAGATCACTGATAAGTACACCAAATAAGGTCGGATTATCAGGTCACAATAAGACCTTAAGCCTTCGCATGCGGATAAGCCTTAGGAATAAGGTATGCTCTCAGAGAGGGCGAGTATTCCTTATGACCTGATTACATCAACACAGGAAAATCTGCCTTATTTTAAGCTTTACCCCATACAACTTAAAATTTGCACGCCTTGTTTCCAATCCCTTAAATCTTCTGTAATAATTCTTAAATAAGGCGTAGATTTTTTGCTCGGCATGTACCATTTACATACATTCACAAAGAAGCTGTGGGTGCTAAAAAGCCATAAAATAGGCAAAACCATAAAATTCATACCATAAATGCCAGGTAATAAGATTGGGCCATCACGTTGTTTGTTGCCTGTCCAGGTGCTTGTGCTTGTGATTGCGGTTGCAGTGGGTGTTAGTGTGAGTGCTGCAGTGCCATTTGGCCATGGCTTGCATGTAAATTGATGACGTTATCGACCATAACATTTCCTTTTTGAATTGTGCAAAAAAATTATGAAAAGAAACTCCGGAAAAGCAACAACAGTAAAATAATGAAACATGTTCATGCATTTTTACTTAAAAAAACAACCGATGAGTGATGAATGTTTGAAAAGAACAAGTGCCTTTTTTGGCTGAAATTGATGCATTATTTCTAAGATGACAGAAAAGTGTGCACACCACTTAGAGTTTTCATAACTAGAATTAAAAAAATAAATAATTACACCAGTATCTTTGGCTTGAGGGGAAGATTTCGATTATATAATCGCATTACCGCTATGTGGGCCATTGGGGTCACTACCACCTATTACTTCGCTTATACCACCTTAATGTACCTTTTATTGACTGCATGTTAAACGAAAAATAAATATTCCGATCGCTTCAGCAGAATCCGAAATAAAACATATTCAACATTCCGAGAAATATAAAAAAAAATATACATATGTTTTCGATTCCGATGGTCTTTTATATTCATTTTACAAAGATTTTTTCTAAGGAGAACCCTAGTGATATTTTAATGCAAATAATTTTCTAGAAAAGTTTTAACCCTCTAGCACCCCCACGAAAGCGTTATTTTTACCCCTCTTTTTAAGTGAATATAAAGATTTGATTACAAAATCTACTTATGAAATCTTAATTAATTCTAGCAATAGCGAGATGTGCTCAGCGCCATGAGATCAGTCTAAGAAGCACGCGATAACATTAAACTTTAATAATTAAAGGCATTTTAAAAGGCAATTTTTAAGCAAAGTTTTGAGAAAACTGATTCAGTTTAACTTTACTTCATACATTCCATAGGAGGTTCCAGTAAATGGTTGAGCATGATTTGCTTTCAAACATTTTATTCAGAATATGCGAAGGATTTTGTACAAGACAGAAGCATACTTCCAAGTTTATTCTTTGTTACCCTTTCTCTCTCCCTTTCTCCCTCTCTCTCTCTTTCTATTTCTCTCTCTTTATCTTTCGACCTTTTTCTCTAAGAGTCCATAAATATGTATTTCTTGTGATAAACCTACCGAATATATCTCTGCCCAACAAACCCAATCATGCCTAGAAGCAACCTTAATGGAAGAATGAGCAAATATTGGGGAGGAAACTACCAAAAAGTTGGTATATTCTATGCCAAACCCACTCGATGATGTTAGAAAATAAAACGGTACGCCCACAATATACTAGCGTTTAAAATTTAGTTGTTATTTAATCTGAAAGTGAAGTGTGCCAATACTTTTTTCCACATAAAAATAGGACTTTTTTAATTCACGAATTAATGTGCTTAAACCATTCCATGAATTAATGTAATTTCTTATTTAGTGTACTCTTAGTACTTGTACTAATGTAACAAAAATAGGAAATATTAAAAACTTCATTCCTTTGGAAGCGTTTGTTGAGGTCGAAACCAACTTTGTCTGCTGTGCCAATACTTTTTTCCGTGAGTGTACATAAAATTTTTTGATTTCAAAGTTTTTTTCCTGCCATTTTTTAGCAAATTATATAAATCTTCTATGTAGTTTCAAGAACAAATTAATAATAATAATAGTATAATACAATGGCGCTATTATAACTCTGACGAGTTTTATGGCCGAGCTTCTCTACCAATTCGAGTTGTGCTCCTTTTTGTTTTTCCTACCAATTGGGTGGACCTACAGTTTTATGCCGGCTCCGAACGGCGAATGCATTTTTTTTTTTTGAGAAGCTTTTTCATGGCAGAAATACTCTCGGAGGGTATGCCGCCCATTGCCGAGAGGTGACCGCTGATCTTAAAAAACGCAATAATTGGATTTTTACTAATTAGAAAACTTTTTTTTGGTGTTTGCTCGGACTGGGGTTTGAACCTGAGACCTCTGGCATGTCAGGCGAGCATTCTACCCACTGCACAACAGCGGCCACGAAGAAGAACAAGAACAAATTGCATTCGTATACATAAATCTGTTATGAAATAATGAACATAATTTTCGGTCAACCAATTTGCTTTAGCTTTTCTATCCTGCATTCTTTTTTCAAGAACTTTTTGAATGCATTTCCAATTAATTGTACCACACATATACATATGCTCATACATATGTTGATCTTTACATATACCCTGCAAAAATTCCGAGTACTCCAGTCGCTAATCCATGGAGTGCTCGCTATGGACCAACCGATTACTCCATAACTTGCCACATTTCATACAAAAAATATGGTCCATTTAACATTGCATGTCATTGCAAGGGAGTATATACTCCAGCCCCGCATAACAAACAAATTAATCCATGGAGTAGCTACATTGGATTAATTGATGGAGTACCTAACAGTTAGCCGAACATAACAACAAAAACAAATGTTTATCGCGACGACGACGAATGACGTGTATACATACAAACATATGTATATATGTAGTTATATATGTATACACATATCGTCGTCGTCGCGATAAAAATTTGGTTTTTGTTATGTTCGGCTAACTACGAACCGATGCAGATACACGAATCGGTCGTTTGGGCTATGTTAGTGGTCACTTTGAAAGTACTCCAACCTACCACAAATGGAGCATATAATCCAATGATTTTTGCAGGGTACCTACTCACCACTCCAAAACACTTGAGTCACTGCAGTAACTGTCGTTGCTCCATCAACTACTTCAATTCAATTTCATTAAGCGAATAACAACCGGAAAATGTAAAGATATGCTTTAAGTAAATACAAACGACAAAATCTTAAATAAAATCTGCAAAGTCGACGTCCAAACACGGAGACACGAAGTTGAGCAACCCGCTGCTTTTGATCGTTTGTCGGTGAGAAGGCGACGAGGAAAGGAGGGGGGCACCAAGTCGTCGGTGCTCGGACAACACGCTTTGTGCAGCAATTCTTATCGCCAGTGACCAATCAGAGCGTTCGAAGAATGCCAGAACAAAACATAATGAACAAAAGTTGGCCAGCGACGAGTTGATGTGTTTGGACAAATGGAAGACAGAACAGCGGCACAAAAGAGAATCGTTGGATAATTTCGCAGCAGAGTTGCTGTGTTTGGACACGGACAATGTGTAATAAAAGTAAATAAAATGAAATGTCAGCAAAATTAAAATTCAACAGAAATAACAACAGCAACAACAACAACAACAACACCAGCACCAGCAACAACATCTAACAAGTACACAACAATTATCAACAAGGAGTAGCCGAAAAATATTAAAAGCGAAGTAAGTATGTACTTACAAGTATTTAGTTATGGAGATATAAATTACAACTTGAAGAAAATTTACTCAAAATATTTATACAACTAAGACATGAAGATGATTTTGTGTAAATACGAAAAATACGAAAATATGAAGCGTAGGAATTACGTATATGCATTTATTTGTTTGTGAATGTTGAGCAATTTAATTTTTGTATCAACAAGCAGTAAACTAGTTGGCAACGCTGGAGAAGGGCTGGACAATTTGTAAATAGATACATAGATAGACAGAAAGACGAGACGAGACGAGCAGACAAATACAGCGACAGCAGGCTGAAGAACAATTTTCGACAAATAAGAAATTCAAAATAGAGAAAAATTAAGTGTAGATATCTTAAGTGCAGAAAGAGCCATTTATACCCTGTTGTGGGTTTTTATTTTGACTAATTTTTAAACAAAGACAGAGCAAATACAGTTGTTGTATGGGGCGCTTCGACAGGCAAAGAACAGAAGAGGATGAGAAGGATCGGCTTGAGGAAAACGGGACGAAAGAGAAGGAATAACGAAAGGAAAAGGAAATGAAAAGATACGAAAGGAAAATAAGAAGAAGGGAAGAAGAGAGAAAGGAAGATTTAGAAAAGAAAACTAAAAGGAAAGAGAAGAAGAAGAAGAAGGAGAAGGAGAATAAGAAGAAGAGGAAGAAGAAGATGAAGATAAAGATGAAGATGAAGATGAAGATGAAGATGAAGATGAAGATGAAGATGAAGATGAATATGAAGATGAAGTTGAAAATGAAGATGAAGATGAAGATGAAGATGACGATGAAGATGAAGATGAAGATGAAGATGAAGATGAATATGAAGATGAAGATATAAATGAAGATGAAGATGAAGATGAAGATGAATATGAAGATGAAGATATAAATGAAGATGTAGATGAAGATTAAGATGAAGATGAAGAAGAAAATGAAGATGAAGATAAAGATGAAGATGAAGATAAAGATAAGAAAAAAATAAAACCAACAAAAATGAGGTGCAGGAAAATGAACGGAAAAAGAAGATAATTCAAGGGCTTAGGGGAAAATTGAAAATATTCGAATAAACTTATATGAATTGAAGAAAACTCAAAAAAAAAGAAGGAGAAAAGGTGAACGCCAAAAAAAGAGAGCTAAGCAGAGGTAAATGAAATAAATAAATACAAAATATTTAGCTATATTATCATGAATGCTTACACGGCTGTTGTTGGACCTAAGAACGACCTCATCACTTTTGGGAATACCTACTCTCCGTTACAACAACAACAACACAGACACAAAGAAAAAACTAATTCACTTACTTATGTAAGTAAAAAATACGGGACAAATTTAAAGAAAGCAGCCACAGGAGTCTATAGCTTTAGACCCGATGGGGAGAAGAATGCCGAAAAGTACGGAGACGAGGAAAGAAATGAAGGGTGCAGAAAATAGTCAAGAAAAAAAGCCTTCTATCGGCTTCAGAACCAAACTTGGCAAGCGCAACTGGGTATAACAAAAAATATACATGCATATATGAGAAAAAGCACACTCTGATGTACACACAATTCAATTCGAGTTGCAAGCAAAAATTAAAATACAACAACAGAAAAAACTGCAACGACAAGTGGAAATAGATAGCGCCAACGACGTGCGATGCGGCCATGAAAGACTTCTACCTCATGCCGGCAGACAGACGGGCAGACGGTCATACTGATAAACAGAGAAACGACTGATGTTGCAGAGCAAATGATGCCTTAGCAATCAAGTTGCACTTGAAAGTTAGCGCGACAAAAAGATGCTCCACCAACACCAACTAAATTTCCAACTGCTGCTACATCTACTTCTCTACCGCCTTCACTGACTGCGTAGCTTAACAGGCTCAGCTACAATGCCTTCGCTGGGCAGGCTTTATGGTTGTTGTTGTTGTTGTTGTTGTTGTTGTTGTTGTTGTTGTTGTTGTTCTTGTTGTTGTTGTTTTTGTTGTTCTTGTTATTGTTGTTGTTGTTAAACTCTCAAATTTCATGCATCACTGCCGCGCACACGCAAAACGCTTGAGTAAACGTCGAAATCCAAGGCGTTTTCGAATGGAGATGCTAATGTCCTCGTGCAACAGATGCAAGCCAAAGGGAACTGATAGAAGTACAAACAAACATACATACATGCATACTAAGGTGGAGTGAAATCATATGGAGATTTTTTTTGTGTTCTTTTTTTGAACGTACCAGCAATGAAAAGTTGCCTTTATACGAGTTAATGAACCCCACAAAATTTTATGGCGATAGGATGACGTTTTGAACTGCCCCCAGCCCCGCAAAGTTGAAAGCAATAAGCACGATTTGGAACAAATATGAAATTTTCAAAATTATAAAATTAAAAAACGAAGTATGAGGATTGATAAACATGGCTAAGCTGAGCATAAAAGTGAATTATTTTTTTTTAAAACAACAACAACAAAAGTTATTAAAGGTCAAAGTTTATATTGTGCATTTTTTAAATTTATTTATTTATTTATTTATTTATTTATTTATTTATTTATTTATTTATTCATCAATGAAACAAGTTCTTACAGACTACTAAAAAAAAAAAAAAAACCTAAGTTACAAAGAATATATGTTTACAATTACATATGTTAATATAATTGAAAGGTAAATATATTAGCGATAAGCTTGAATTAAGACAGATTTAACACAATTTTTCCCAAGCCCGAAATCAATTTCATATTTCTTGGCAAGGCTATTAAATTCAGTTAACGCCCTACTTATTGGCGAATTTAATGCATAATTAGTACGGCAAACTCCCATATTAAAAAGAGAAGAGTGTCTAAGCAATCTTGACGGTACATTAAAGTTAATTAAACCAAGCAGAAACGGGCAATCAATAATTCCAACAATAATGTCAGTTACGAATGAAAGTGACAGTAACATTCTTCTATTCTCTAATGTTTTAAGATCAATTAGCATACAGCGGGATTCATAAGATGGGATGGGCTCATTAAATTTTAGGGTATGTAAAGCAAAGCGTATAAATGTCTTTTGAACACGCTCTAATCGATAAGCATGTATCGAGTATACTGGGTTCCAAATAACCGAAGCATACTCAAGCCTTGAACGAACTAAGCTGGTATATAGAGACTTAAAAGTGTAGGGATCAGTAAAGCTTGAGCTATTTCGACGAATAAAGGCTAGAAGTGAGTAAGCCTTCGGCAGTATGAAATTTACATGAGGTACGAAAGAAAATTTCGTATCAAAAATCACTCCCAAATCTTTAACTTCTTTCACAGAGTTAAGTCGTGAATTGGAGAGAAAGTAGGTTGTAGGTATAGGCGTATTCGATTTAGAAAAAGTTGCCACAGAGCATTTGTTAATATTCAAGAACAGAAGGTTTCTTGTACACCAATTGTTAACAGAGTTGATATCATTTTGGAGTTTATCAACATCGTGCAAGTCACGTATTTTTATACTCAGCTGTACTAGTACACAGAGTATTATAGTTTTAATCACATAACGGTGGATTGTAACAGAATGAAATAATCGAGATAGATATAGACTTATATATATCAAAATGATCAGGGTGAAAAGAGAAATCGATTGAGCCATGTCCGTCCGTCCGTCCGTCCGTCCGTCCGTCCGTCCGTCCGTCCGTCTGTCCGTCCGTCCGTCCGTCCGTCCGTCTGTAAACACTCTAACTCGCGCAAAAATTGAGATATTTTGATGAAATTTGGAACGCAAGTTGGTATCGAGACTGGGACGGTTGGTATTGAAAATGGGCGAAATCGGACCATGACCACGCCCACTTTTCCTATATAGAAAAAATCGGAAATTTGGTATCTCAGCCACTAATATAGCTAGAGTTTTAAAATTTTACCCACGTATTGAGCTCGGGCCCTTATGAAGAAATTTGATGAAGTTTTGGAAAATGGGCGGTGCCACGCCCACTTATTAAGGGTCAAACATTGAAAGTTTTATATGTCATAACTCAGAAACCGTTGAAGATATATCGATGAAATTTGGTACGCGTAATTTGCTTACATAGACAAATGTTTTGACGAAAAATTATCAAAATCGGTTTACGGCCACGCCCACTTTTATATATGTGTATTATAAAGTGACCTAATAAAACCATTTTAAGCGATATCTCTGTCAAATATAAAGATCTATCATTGAAATTTTGTCGCATGAGTCCAACTATGGACATAAAACAAAAAACACAAAAATTTTGGAATATGGGCGGTGCCACGCCCACTTATTAAGGGGCAGACATTGAAAGTTTTATGAGTCATAACTCAGAAACCGTTGAAGATATATCGATGAAATTCGGTACGCGTAATATAATTACTTAGTCAAATGTTTTGGCGAAAAATTATCAAAATCGGTTGACGGCCACGCCCACTTTTATATATAGGAAATATAAGGGGGCCTAATAAAAACATTTTAAGCGATATCTCTGTCAAATATAAAGATCAATCACTGAGATTTTGTGGCAGGAGTCCAACTATGGACATAAAACAAAAACTACAAAAATTTTGGAAAATGGGCGGTGCCACGCCCACTTATTAAGGAGCGAATATTGAAAGTTTAATAAGCCATAACTCAGAAACCGTTAAAGATATATCGATGAAATCTGGTACGCGTGATATATTTACTTAGCCAAATGTGTGGACGAAAAATTACCAAAATCGGTTGACGACCGCGCCCACTTTTATATATGTGTATTATAAAGTGACCTAATAAAACCATTTTAAGCGATATCTATGTGAAATATAAAGATAATTCATTGAAATTTTGTGACATGAGTTTTACAATAGACCGGAAACAAAAAATAAAAAAGTTTGGAAAATGGGCGTGGCACCGCCTCTTTTTAGACAAAGGGATATATGAGATTTCTTAGCCTTTAACTCGACAAATAATTGAGATATTATGACGAAACTTGGTTTATACACTTTTATAACATGTGTTAATAGACACGCAAAAATGTATTGAAATCGGTTTATGACCACGCCTACTTTTTAACAAATATATTTCTGGAACACCCTTTTGGAATTTGTAACGTGAAGTCTTTGTAACTAAAAGTCATAGAGGGATGAAATTTTGCACTAACAATAATATTTGTATGCTTATTTGGATGATTGATATAAATTTTGAAAATGGGCGTGGCTGCGCCCTGTTTATGCAGCACTCGTTTCATATAAAATACACCCTATATCGAACAAACGCAAACAAACAATGAAAGCATACAGCTGAGTATCTAATGTTCGATTGCACTCGAACTTAGGCTTCCTTACTTGTTAAAAATAATTTCATATCATCTGCAAATAAAAGGCAGTGGGCATGATGTATTTGAGATACGATATCGTTTATAAATAGAACAAAAAGGAGTGGCCCAAGCACACTGCCTTGTGGTACACCAGAAGTGGCAACAATAGGTCTCGAATGTGCTTCTTCAATGCTTACAAAACTTAGTCTATTTTTAAGATAAGACTCAAACCAACGTAGTAAATTTGAGTGAATACCAAACTTCGATAATTTTTCAATAAGGAGGGAATGACAAACTTTGTCGAACGCCTTAGAAAAATCCGTGTATATAGCATCAACCTGGTAGCCTTCTTGAAATGATGAAATACAATATTCGGAGAAAATTGTTAGATTTGTAACAGTTGATCGGCCAGGCATAAAACCGTGCTGGAAGGGTGAAATAAAATTTTTGACACTACGGAAAAGTTTATCTTTTACTATGGATTCAAAGAGCTTACTTATGGTTGTAATCTTTGAAATCGGACGGTAATTGCAGATATTACTTTTATTTCCTGATTTGAAAATTGGAGTAATAAAAGAGAGTTTCCATTCCTCGATAAAGATCCCGGATTTTAACGAATTATTAAAAATATATTGGAGCGGATTCGCAAGAGCATTACAACACTTTTTCAAAAGGAAAGCAGATAGGCCATCGTTATCTGGTTTACGGGACATTTTTAATTTCGAGATGCCCAATATGACATCATCTTCTGACACTGTAATAGAACTGATATTCGGTGCATACATATACGTACTACACGAGGTATCAATAATATTAGGCCCATTTACAAAATTAGATTCAAAAAAATCTGCAAATAAGTTTGCAGTTTCTAAAGAATTGCAATTACTTAAAAACGACTGAACCAATTTCGAACATTTTTATACCGTTCGATAGGTATTTTGATTCTCTTTAATTTGATATACATTTTATATATGAAAAGTAAGGGGGGTAAAAGGGGGTTGACCCCCGCAAGGGGGGTATTATGGAACCCACATAAAATGTATATCAAATTAAAGGGAATCAAAATACCTATCGAATGGTATAAAAACGTTCGAAATCGGTTCAGTAGTATTTAAGTAATTGCAATTTAAAAAATGCACAATATAAACTTTGACCTTTAATAACTTTTGTTGTTGTTGTTTCCAAATAAAAAAAATTCACTTTAATACTCAGCTTAGCCATGTTTATCAATCCTCATACTTCGTTTTTTGATTTTATAATTTTAGAAATTTCACATTTGTACCAGATCGTACTATTTTTTTCAACTTTGTGGGGCTGGGGGCACCTCTAAACATGCGAGTAGGTCAATAAAATTTTACAGGCTTATTACTGGCCTAGAAAGGTGCCGTTCGGGCTTTGGAACAAATTGAATTTCCAAAAAAAATGTTTCACTCCACTTTAATGCATACCTACTTTTTAGGTATTTTTGAAAATCTTTTCACTTTTTTTATCTTTTACACATTCTCGTGATTTCCGCACGCCAACTTGCAATCTTGCCAACATTTCTTCTTCATCTTCATCTAACCGGCTTGGCATTACATTTTAAAGCTCTAAACCAATGTGAGGAGGAAGTGTGAGTCGATGGAGGCTGCTGTAGCTGCAAATCAGGTGTATATATGCATAAATATTCTTATTTCAATATGCGCAAAGTTTTGCTTTAGCTCAATTTAACAAGTTGCTGGCCGGTCGTTTGGTCGCTTGGGGATCGCTTGACTGCTTCTGCATCTTCTTCTTTTTGGCTGGCAGTTTTTAGTGAAAAGAAAGTTGTTAAGCATTCAAATATTTTTATTTCATTAGCGAAAGAAGTTTAGTGTCAAACGTACACACATATACATACATGCATACAAACAAACATAAATACCAACGAATGGCAAAGAAAAATCGGCGACAAGCTTTAGCGACTACTGCTCTTAATTAAATGTTGCGTATACGCCATGCTGAACATGATTTGAGTGCTGCTCTGCGTAGTAGTATTTACTTGCTACGGTTTTAAAATTTAAATGCGCTTGGTTATGCGCGCAGGTGTAATTTTTGAAGTAATATTCAAGTGTTTATTGTTTTTTTTTTGGCGTTTATTAATAGTGCTTTGTGGAGAATCGACTTTTTGTAATTAGCGAATAAATAGATTTTGCTATTTTTTTTTTATACTCAGCTGTACTAGTACACAGAGTATTATAGTTTTAATCACATAACGGTGGATTGTAACAGAATGAAATAATCGAGATAGATATAGACTTATATATATCAAAATGATCAGGGTGAAAAGAGAAATCGATTGAGCCATGTCCGTCCGTCCGTCCGTCTGTAAGCACTCTAACTCGCGCAAAAATTGATATTTTGATGAAATTTGAAATGCAAGTTGGTATCGAGACTGGGACGGTTGGTATTGAAAATAGGCGAAATCGGACCATGACCACGCCCACTTTTCCTATATAGAAAAAATCGGAAATTTGGTATCTCAGTCACTAATATAGCTGGAGCGATGAAATTTTACCCACGTGTTGAGCTCAGGCCCCTATGAAGAAATTTGATGAAATTTTGGAAAATGGGCGGTGCCACGCCCACTTATTAAGGGTCAAACATGGAAAGTTTTATATGTCATAACTCAGAAACCATTGAAGATATATCGATGAAATTTGGTATGCGTAATTTACTTACTTAGCCAAATATTTGGACGAAAAATAGTTACAATCGGTTGACGGCCACGCCCACTTTTATATATATGTATATTATAAAGTGACCTACTAAAAACATTTTAAGCGATATCTCTGTCAAATATAAAGATATATCATTGAAATTTTATGGCAGGAGTCCAACTATGGACATAAAACGAAAAACACAAAAATTTTGGAAAATGGGCGTGGCACCGCCTCTTTTTAGACAAAGGAATATACGAGATTTCTCAGCCTATAACTCGACAAATAATTGAGATATTATGACGAAGCTTGGTTTATACACTTTTATAACTTGTGTTAATAGACATGCAAAAATTTATTCAAATCGGTTTATGACCACGCCTACTTTTTAACAAAGATATTTCTGGAACGCCCTTTGGGAATTTGTAACGTGACATCTTTGTAACTAGAAGTCATAAAGGAATGAAATTTTGCACAAAGAATAATATTCATATGCTTAGTTGGATGACTGATAAAAATGTTGAAAATAGGCGTGGTTACGCCCACTTTATGCAGCACTCCCTTTATATAAAATACACCGTGATTCTACCAGACGAAAACAAACAATGAAAGCATACAGCTGAGTATCTAATGTTCGATTCCACTCGAACTTAGGCTTCCTTACTTGTTTGCTTTCATTACTGCGAGTGTAAGTTTTTGCACTTAATTAGCGTACGATTAAGTGATGTTGATTTGTTATGCTTAAAGTATAATCCGAACAGAGCAAGTTACATAAAAAAATCATTTTGTTTTTTCTAAAAATAAATATATGCCAAAGAAACTCCCTGATAAGTATATATACTAGATGCGTTTTTATACTCAGCTGTACAAGTACACAGAGTATTATAGTTTTGATTTCATAATCGAGATAGATATAAACTTATATATATCAAAATGATCAAGGTGAAAAGAGAAATCGATTGAGCCATGTCCGTATGTCCGTCCGTCTGTCCGTCCGTCCGTCTGTCCGTCCGTCCGCCTGTAAACACTCTAACTCGCGCAAAAATTTAGATATTTTGATGAAATTTGAAATGCAAGTTGGTATCGACACTGGGACGGTTGGTATTGAAAATGGACGAAATCGGACCATGACCACGCCCACTTTTCCTATATAGAAAAAATCGGAAATTTGGTATCTCAGTCACTAATAGAGCTGGAGTGATGAAATTTTACCCATGTGTTGACCTCAGGCCCCTAAGAAGAAATTTGATAAAATTTTGGAAAATGGGCGATGCCACGCCCACTTATTAAGGGTCAAACATTGAAAGTTTTATGAGTCATAACTAGACTGCGGATCTTTATGCAATTGCATATTTTTAAGGAAAAGAGATAGCGATATGGTTCCAAAGCTTTCGTATTGAAAGTACAAAACTCAATACATCTACAAATTTTGTATATGCACTGAAAAGTTTTTTGCTCATTTAAATTTTTTTATGAATTCCAATAAAATATTATTTTAGAATTTATTTTCAAATGGTAGTATCACATACATAAAAATTTTTTTAATTTTTTATATGAAAGTTTTTTGAATACAAATTTTTTACAGTGCTTTCATTTTTTGAATTTTTTTTTCATTACATATTTGTTATTGTAAATTTCGATTTCTTACGGCAGTGCTCGAGCTCCTATACAGCTCCTTTGCTCTGCACATTCAATATGAATGATAGGCACATACATATAAAATTTTTTTATATCTGAGTGCTTATGGGAGTGCAAAGAAAATTTTATTTTCATATTTGAAGTGAAAATATGTATCTGTGCCTATGATTCGGAACAAAACAAAAACAATTGTGCTTTGAGTGCCTATGAGGTGAGCAGCCCTGTTCCAAAGAGAAAAATGAAAGTTATTAACAAAATATTCTAAATTTTCATATTTATTTCTGCATATTTTGCATATTGCATATAACTTGCATATTGCACATAACTTGCATATTTGCATAATAATTGAGGTTTAGCAGTTTTAATCCGCAAGTTAGTCTCGCGGAGTTCCCCTAATGACTTCACTGGCCCTAATAATAGAAGCTTTTGAAGGACTTGATGCTACGTCAGGATCATGTGGGCAAATAGTTTTGGTCAAAATTGAAGCTATTTCAAAAAAGAACCTGCTTTTGAAGTCATATTAGGAGTAGCCAAAATACTTTCAGGTGACAACAATTAGAAACTGGAATACAGATTCCCAGTCAATTTTGGAGCGAATTTAAGTATGCTCCGGTTACATCTTGTGATGTTGAGCGTTAATTTTCAGCATATAAACGGATCTTAACCGATAAGCGTCACAATGTTTCCATTGAAAATGTGGAGAAAACACTTGTAGTATATCGTGGTCTTAACTACAACTAAAATTACCTCTTTACATTAAAAATTATTATAATAAAAATTAGTTCCCATTTGCAGTTTGTTTTTGGGTGCTAATGGGTTATTTATTTGCATAGCACAAAAGATTCAGCATAGAATATATGATTTTTGCATTCAACTATACTTTACTTATTGCGTATATCACTTAAAATTCCATATCTGATGTAAAAAATGTGTAGTTTTAATTTGCATATAACTTGCATATAACCTGCATAAAAGTCGCATATATTTTGCATATCCAAAACAGAGCAAGGAAATTCGCTTTGGAATGTGAATATATAACTTTGAATCAATATAACTCTTAATAAATCATTTTAAATTTTTTGCATAAAGATCCGCAGTCTAGTCATAACTCAGAAACCGTTGAAGATATATCGATGAAATTTGGTACGCGTGATATACTTACTTATGCCGTTTTCTTTTCTCGAAAAAATGTTGCCCTGTTTGATTTTCTTAGCCATTTTGTAAGCTTGTGTGGTGATTTCAACGAATGTTGTCCTCTGACTAAGTAAGAGGGCACCATTAACTACAAATTCAGCCATTTTATAGAAAGTCATGTTACGTAATTCCATAATTGAGATATTAAAGGGCAACATTTTTTGTCAGAAAAGAAAACGCCATTAGGCAAATGGTTGGACGAAAAATTGCCAAAATCGGTTGACGACCACGCCCACTTTTATATATGGGTATTATAAAGTGGCCTAATAAAAACATTTTAAGCCATATCTCTGTCAAATATAAAGATAATTCAATCATAATTGAAATTTTGTGGCAGAAGTTCAACAGTAGACCTGAAACAAAAATAGAAAAATTTTGGAAATTGGGCGTGGCACCGCCTCTTTTTAGACAAAGGATATACGAGATTTTTTAGTCTATAACTCGACAAATAATTGATATATTATGACGAAACTTGGTTTATACACTTTTATAACTTGTGTTAATAGACACACAAAAATTTATTGAAATCGGTTTATGACCACGCCTACTTTTTAACAAAGATATTTCTGGAACGCCCTTTGGGAATTTTTACGTGACATCTTTGTAACTAGAAGTCATAAAGGAATGAAATTTTGCACAAAGAATAATATTCGTATGCTTTGTTGGATCACTGAAAAAATTTTTGAAAATGGGCGTGGCTACGACCACTTTATGCAGCACTCGCTTTATATAAAATACACCGTGTTTCCATCAAACGCAAACAAAAAATGAAAGCATACAGCTGGGTATCTAATGTTCGATTCCACTCGAACTTAGGCTTCCTTACTTGTTTTGTTCTAACATACCATTCCGGCCACAGAATATGAAAATAGGATGTTGTAGGATAACTAAGCTGATTTTTGTTTTTTTTTTTTTTAGAAAAAAATGAGTGGGCTATTCCAAAAACAGCGATTTTAAAAAAAAATTCCATGATATGTTTAGATTCATATATGAAAAATTAAAAATAAAAAAACAAAAGATACATAATATGAGCATATATTGGGCTTTTTGGTCAAAAAGTTGCAAGTGCGAAGTCACATAAAAATGTAATTACATCCACTGATTGCCCAACGTTTCGCCAAACACCTTGGCATCCTCAGGGGCGTAATCTTTATTAACAAACATAATAAAACAAACATTATATTATACATAAGTACACAATATTAAACATACAGATACATATGTACATTATAACATTTAAAATCATCACAGTAAAAACAAATCACTTACATTTCAATGGATAAAATAAAAATTATTGCACAAAGTATACATACATATACATAGATACTTTACTTTGCAGGTATCTTTGTCAAACTGAAATATAGCTAATTATAAACAAAATAAATAGGTGGCAGCAATGTCTTCGGTGTCTTCTTTTTTGTTAACCGTCCGTTCTCTATTTTTTAATATATGTAAACTCTCTAATATGTATCTAGTTCTCTCTCTCTTCTCATTGTCTATTATCTTTGTGTTATCTATATCAGCTGTGTGTCCGTGTGTAAATATGTGATGAGCTAGGGCAGTGTTAGTCTTGTGTTTTCTTATGTCCGCGTCATGCTCCGCTAGTCGTACACCCAGTGGTCGTTTAGTAGTGCCTATGTATACCTTATCGCAGAGTGATTCAGATGTACCTTTGCATGGTACTTCGTAAACAACGTTCGATTTCTGGAGAGTGTTAATTGGTGTTTTTGTTTTGGTAAAGACCTTAGAGAGTGTGTCGTTAGATTTATATGCGAGTGTGATATTTTGTGTTTTCTTACGGATGTTATAGTCTATGTTTTCAGTAAATTTCGGTATGTACGTGACACTGTGATATTGCTTTGTTATGTTGTTAGTTGTGGTAGTGGGTGTTTTATTGTCGTTGTTGTTGGTGGGTGATAATTTTTCGTCTATAAGAGTTTTAATAAGGTGTGTAGGGTAGTTGTTTTTAATCAAGATGTTGTATATTTTACTTATGTTTTTTTGGTGGAATTGAGGGTCGCTTATATTAATAATTTTGTTGATGAGGTTTTTGGCTGTATTAATCTTATATTTTTTGGGTTGAGCTGAAAAGAAGTTTATAATTCGCCCTGAAGAAATGGGTTTGGAAAACCAGTCAAGTATAATGTCATTGTTTTTCCTATGTATCAAGACGTCAAGAAAGGGGATTTGTGAATTAGCTTCTTTTTCTAAAGTAAATTTGAGTTTGTTGTGGTATTTGTTAAATGTGTCAAGAATAATATCTACGTCATTTCTTTTGACAATAGCGAAAAGGTCGTCAACATACTTTACTATAAATTTAATGTCAATGTTATGTTTTTTCAATTCGTCTAATGAGTTATCTAGCAAGTCATCCATTACAATGTCTGCTATTGTGAAATGCTACAGTAAACGAAAGCAGAAACTTACCAAACAACAACAACACTTATATTTTCTATTAGAATGCAGGAAGTATGATATAATTCCCAACCATCTAACTAATTCAATAAAAAACACTACAATAAACACTTCATCTCACAACATTAAGCAGGAAATAGAAAAAACTAAACTTGCATTTTTCAAAAAAATCTTAAACATAGAAATCAAACAAACCAACATCAACATCAAAAATACAAAAAAAGAGGTACACTTTGCCGAAAGCTTTTTAAAGCGAAATCTGGAAGTGAGTGATTTCAACTCTTTCATTTCATACCAAACGTCGTTCTGCCACAGAGTAAAAAAGGAACACGAAATTAAGCTAGAACATAAACTAAACAAACTAAAACAAATACAATTAGAGAGTCTCGGCATAAAATTCAACAGCGATTGGTTTGTCAACAAAACTCAAATAACCTTTCCAGAAGATGTGCAGTGGTTGCTCTCTCTAGGCAAGAAATTCACTCTACCAACAACCAAAGAAAGCTTCAAGCCAATCAAGATAATTTCCGAAATTGAACAAATTATACAACAAATAGACGACGAAAGATCAAAAGAAATAGAGAGAGGCAGATTGAGTGCCGGTATAACCCAGCATAAAAGACACATGAAACACAACCCAGCAGACAAATTTATTTTAGAAACCTTAAAGAAAACTAAGCTATTTTTAAGTAGATATAAAGATGAAATAATTATCACAGACTCCGACAAAGGTAACAAAACAGTGGCAATGTACACTCGAGACTACAAGGATAGAATGAACGAGTTACTCTCAGACAGAAATACATACAGAACATCTAGAAACGACCCAACAAATACTCTACACAAACAGAATAATAGTTTGATTGACGCTTTATACAAAAATAAAAATATTAGCCTCAAAGAAAAACAACAATTAACTTCCAGTGCACCATTGGCCCCCCGACTTTATGGACTCCCAAAAATCCATAAACCACATTTACATCTACGTCCCATTGCTTCTTCTTATGGCGTACCATGCTACCATCTTGCTAAATTTATTGGCAAAACCATTAATAACCTAATATCTGACGAATACAACATAAAAAACTCATTTGCACTTAAAGAAAAACTAGATAAAATTAAAATAGATGATGATGAAATACTAATTTCACTAGATGTGGTTTCCCTTTTCACCAATATACCGACATACTTAGCTATAAAAATTATCATGACCAAATTCAATAAAATCCAGTCAATAACCAACATTCCGAAAAACATGTTCCTTAAAATTTTAAATTTCTGTTTACAAGACAACAATTATTTTATGTACGATGGTAAAATCTTCACCCAGAATTTTGGTATGCCTATGGGTAATCCCCTTTCCCCGACAATAGCAGACATTGTAATGGATGACTTGCTAGATAACTCATTAGACGAATTGAAAAAACATAACATTGACATTAAATTTATAGTAAAGTATGTTGACGACCTTTTCGCTATTGTCAAAAGAAATGACGTAGATATTATTCTTGACACATTTAACAAATACCACAACAAACTCAAATTTACTTTAGAAAAAGAAGCTAATTCACAAATCCCCTTTCTTGACGTCTTGATACATAGGAAAAACAATGACATTATACTTGACTGGTTTTCCAAACCCATTTCTTCAGGGCGAATTATAAACTTCTTTTCAGCTCAACCCAAAAAATATAAGATTAATACAGCCAAAAACCTCATCAACAAAATTATTAATATAAGCGACCCTCAATTCCACCAAAAAAACATAAGTAAAATATACAACATCTTGATTAAAAACAACTACCCTACACACCTTATTAAAACTCTTATAGACGAAAAATTATCACCCACCAACAACAACGACAATAAAACACCCACTACCACAACTAACAACATAACAAAGCAATATCACAGTGTCACGTACATACCGAAATTTACTGAAAACATAGACTATAACATCCGTAAGAAAACACAAAATATCACACTCGCATATAAATCTAACGACACACTCTCTAAGGTCTTTACCAAAACAAAAACACCAATTAACACTCTCCAGAAATCGAACGTTGTTTACGAAGTACCATGCAAAGGTACATCTGAATCACTCTGCGATAAGGTATACATAGGCACTACTAAACGACCACTGGGTGTACGACTAGCGGAGCATGACGCGGACATAAGAAAACACAAGACTAACACTGCCCTAGCTCATCACATATTTACACACGGACACACAGCTGATATAGATAACACAAAGATAATAGACAATGAGAAGAGAGAGAGAACTAGATACATATTAGAGAGTTTACATATATTAAAAAATAGAGAACGGACGGTTAACAAAAAAGAAGACACCGAAGACATTGCTGCCACCTATTTATTTTGTTTATAATTAGCTATATTTCAGTTTGACAAAGATACCTGCAAAGTAAAGTATCTATGTATATGTATGTATACTTTGTGCAATAATTTTTATTTTATCCATTGAAATGTAAGTGATTTGTTTTTACTGTGATGATTTTAAATGTTATAATGTACATATGTATCTGTATGTTTAATATTGTGTACTTATGTATAATATAATGTTTGTTTTATTATGTTTGTTAATAAAGATTACGCCCCTGAGGATGCCAAGGTGTTTGGCGAAACGTTGGGCAATCAGTGGATGTAATTACATTTTTATGTGACTTCGCACTTGCAACTTTTTGACCAAAAAGCCCAATATATGCTCATATTACTTATAAGTTGGTCAGCTAAAATTCACAATTATAATTTTTCGGAGGGCCTGCCGATTAAAATCCTTTTACTTATTTTCAACATATTAAGCAAACAAACATACATACAAAATGAAGCACTTTTACCAACACATGAAGTACAAATATGGAGAAGAAGCATTCTCTACATTGAAATGCTACAGTAAACGAAAGCAGAAACTTACCAAACAACAACAACACTTATATTTTCTATTAGAATGCAGGAAGTATGATATAATTCCCAACCATCTAACTAATTCAATAAAAAACACTACAATAAACACTTCATCTCACAACATTAAGCAGGAAATAGAAAAAACTAAACTTGCATTTTTCAAAAAAATCTTAAACATAGAAATCAAACAAACCAACATCAACATCAAAAATACAAAAAAAGAGGTACACTTTGCCGAAAGCTTTTTAAAGCGAAATCTGGAAGTGAGTGATTTCAACTCTTTCATTTCATACCAAACGTCGTTCTGCCACAGAGTAAAAAAGGAACACGAAATTAAGCTAGAACATAAACTAAACAAACTAAAACAAATACAATTAGAGAGTCTCGGCATAAAATTCAACAGCGATTGGTTTGTCAACAAAACTCAAATAACCTTTCCAGAAGATGTGCAGTGGTTGCTCTCTCTAGGCAAGAAATTCACTCTACCAACAACCAAAGAAAGCTTCAAGCCAATCAAGATAATTTCCGAAATTGAACAAATTATACAACAAATAGACGACGAAAGATCAAAAGAAATAGAGAGAGGCAGATTGAGTGCCGGTATAACCCAGCATAAAAGACACATGAAACACAACCCAGCAGACAAATTTATTTTAGAAACCTTAAAGAAAACTAAGCTATTTTTAAGTAGATATAAAGATGAAATAATTATCACAGACTCCGACAAAGGTAACAAAACAGTGGCAATGTACACTCGAGACTACAAGGATAGAATGAACGAGTTACTCTCAGACAGAAATACATACAGAACATCTAGAAACGACCCAACAAATACTCTACACAAACAGAATAATAGTTTGATTGACGCTTTATACAAAAATAAAAATATTAGCCTCAAAGAAAAACAACAATTAACTTCCAGTGCACCATTGGCCCCCCGACTTTATGGACTCCCAAAAATCCATAAACCACATTTACCTCTACGTCCCATTGCTTCTTCTTATGGCGTACCATGCTACCATCTTGCTAAATTTATTGGCAAAACCATTAATAACCTAATATCTGACGAATACAACATAAAAAACTCATTTGCACTTAAAGAAAAACTAGATAAAATTAAAATAGATGATGATGAAATACTAATTTCACTAGATGTGGTTTCCCTTTTCACCAATATACCGACATACTTAGCTATAAAAATTATCATGACCAAATTCAATAAAATCCAGTCAATAACCAACATTCCGAAAAACATGTTCCTTAAAATTTTAAATTTCTGTTTACAAGACAACAATTATTTTATGTACGATGGTAAAATCTTCACCCAGAATTTTGGTATGCCTATGGGTAATCCCCTTTCCCCGACAATAGCAGACATTGTAATGGATGACTTGCTAGATAACTCATTAGACGAATTGAAAAAACATAACATTGACATTAAATTTATAGTAAAGTATGTTGACGACCTTTTCGCTATTGTCAAAAGAAATGACGTAGATATTATTCTTGACACATTTAACAAATACCACAACAAACTCAAATTTACTTTAGAAAAAGAAGCTAATTCACAAATCCCCTTTCTTGACGTCTTGATACATAGGAAAAACAATGACATTATACTTGACTGGTTTTCCAAACCCATTTCTTCAGGGCGAATTATAAACTTCTTTTCAGCTCAACCCAAAAAATATAAGATTAATACAGCCAAAAACCTCATCAACAAAATTATTAATATAAGCGACCCTCAATTCCACCAAAAAAACATAAGTAAAATATACAACATCTTGATTAAAAACAACTACCCTACACACCTTATTAAAACTCTTATAGACGAAAAATTATCACCCACCAACAACAACGACAATAAAACACCCACTACCACAACTAACAACATAACAAAGCAATATCACAGTGTCACGTACATACCGAAACTTACTGAAAACATAGACTATAACATCCGTAAGAAAACACAAAATATCACACTCGCATATAAATCTAACGACACACTCTCTAAGGTCTTTACCAAAACAAAAACACCAATTAACACTCTCCAGAAATCGAACGTTGTTTACGAAGTACCATGCAAAGGTACATCTGAATCACTCTGCGATAAGGTATACATAGGCACTACTAAACGACCACTGGGTGTACGACTAGCGGAGCATGACGCGGACATAAGAAAACACAAGACTAACACTGCCCTAGCTCATCACATATTTACACACGGACACACAGCTGATATAGATAACACAAAGATAATAGACAATGAGAAGAGAGAGAGAACTAGATACATATTAGAGAGTTTACATATATTAAAAAATAGAGAACGGACGGTTAACAAAAAAGAAGACACCGAAGACATTGCTGCCACCTATTTATTTTGTTTATAATTAGCTATATTTCAGTTTGACAAAGATACCTGCAAAGTAAAGTATCTATGTATATGTATGTATACTTTGTGCAATAATTTTTATTTTATCCATTGAAATGTAAGTGATTTGTTTTTACTGTGATGATTTTAAATGTTATAATGTACATATGTATCTGTATGTTTAATATTGTGTACTTATGTATAATATAATGTTTGTTTTATTATGTTTGTTAATAAAGATTACGCCCCTGAGGATGCCAAGGTGTTTGGCGAAACGTTGGGCAATCAGTGGATGTAATTACATTTTTATGTGACTTCGCACTTGCAACTTTTTGACCAAAAATATATGCTCATATTACTTATAAGTTGGTCAGCTAAAATTCACAATTATAATTTTTCGGAGGGCCTGCCGATTAAAATCCTTTTACTTATTTTCAACATATTAAGCAAACAAACATACATACAAAATGAAGCACTTTTACCAACACATGAAGTACAAATATGGAGAAGAAGCATTCTCTACATTGAAATGCTACAGTAAACGAAAGCAGAAACTTACCAAACAACAACAACACTTATATTTTCTATTAGAATGCAGGAAGTATGATATAATTCCCAACCATCTAACTAATTCAATAAAAAACACTACAATAAACACTTCATCTCACAACATTAAGCAGGAAATAGAAAAAACTAAACTTGCATTTTTCAAAAAAATCTTAAACATAGAAATCAAACAAACCAACATCAACATCAAAAATACAAAAAAAGAGGTACACTTTGCCGAAAGCTTTTTAAAGCGAAATCTGGAAGTGAGTGATTTCAACTCTTTCATTTCATACCAAACGTCGTTCTGCCACAGAGTAAAAAAGGAACACGAAATTAAGCTAGAACATAAACTAAACAAACTAAAACAAATACAATTAGAGAGTCTCGGCATAAAATTCAACAGCGATTGGTTTGTCAACAAAACTCAAATAACCTTTCCAGAAGATGTGCAGTGGTTGCTCTCTCTAGGCAAGAAATTCACTCTACCAACAACCAAAGAAAGCTTCAAGCCAATCAAGATAATTTCCGAAATTGAACAAATTATACAACAAATAGACGACGAAAGATCAAAAGAAATAGAGAGAGGCAGATTGAGTGCCGGTATAACCCAGCATAAAAGACACATGAAACACAACCCAGCAGACAAATTTATTTTAGAAACCTTAAAGAAAACTAAGCTATTTTTAAGTAGATATAAAGATGAAATAATTATCACAGACTCCGACAAAGGTAACAAAACAGTGGCAATGTACACTCGAGACTACAAGGATAGAATGAACGAGTTACTCTCAGACAGAAATACATACAGAACATCTAGAAACGACCCAACAAATACTCTACACAAACAGAATAATAGTTTGATTGACGCTTTATACAAAAATAAAAATATTAGCCTCAAAGAAAAACAACAATTAACTTCCAGTGCACCATTGGCCCCCCGACTTTATGGACTCCCAAAAATCCATAAACCACATTTACCTCTACGTCCCATTGCTTCTTCTTATGGCGTACCATGCTACCATCTTGCTAAATTTATTGGCAAAACCATTAATAACCTAATATCTGACGAATACAACATAAAAAACTCATTTGCACTTAAAGAAAAACTAGATAAAATTAAAATAGATGATGATGAAATACTAATTTCACTAGATGTGGTTTCCCTTTTCACCAATATACCGACATACTTAGCTATAAAAATTATCATGACCAAATTCAATAAAATCCAGTCAATAACCAACATTCCGAAAAACATGTTCCTTAAAATTTTAAATTTCTGTTTACAAGACAACAATTATTTTATGTACGATGGTAAAATCTTCACCCAGAATTTTGGTATGCCTATGGGTAATCCCCTTTCCCCGACAATAGCAGACATTGTAATGGATGACTTGCTAGATAACTCATTAGACGAATTGAAAAAACATAACATTGACATTAAATTTATAGTAAAGTATGTTGACGACCTTTTCGCTATTGTCAAAAGAAATGACGTAGATATTATTCTTGACACATTTAACAAATACCACAACAAACTCAAATTTACTTTAGAAAAAGAAGCTAATTCACAAATCCCCTTTCTTGACGTCTTGATACATAGGAAAAACAATGACATTATACTTGACTGGTTTTCCAAACCCATTTCTTCAGGGCGAATTATAAACTTCTTTTCAGCTCAACCCAAAAAATATAAGATTAATACAGCCAAAAACCTCATCAACAAAATTATTAATATAAGCGACCCTCAATTCCACCAAAAAAACATAAGTAAAATATACAACATCTTGATTAAAAACAACTACCCTACACACCTTATTAAAACTCTTATAGACGAAAAATTATCACCCACCAACAACAACGACAATAAAACACCCACTACCACAACTAACAACATAACAAAGCAATATCACAGTGTCACGTACATACCGAAATTTACTGAAAACATAGACTATAACATCCGTAAGAAAACACAAAATATCACACTCGCATATAAATCTAACGACACACTCTCTAAGGTCTTTACCAAAACAAAAACACCAATTAACACTCTCCAGAAATCGAACGTTGTTTACGAAGTACCATGCAAAGGTACATCTGAATCACTCTGCGATAAGGTATACATAGGCACTACTAAACGACCACTGGGTGTACGACTAGCGGAGCATGACGCGGACATAAGAAAACACAAGACTAACACTGCCCTAGCTCATCACATATTTACACACGGACACACAGCTGATATAGATAACACAAAGATAATAGACAATGAGAAGAGAGAGAGAACTAGATACATATTAGAGAGTTTACATATATTAAAAAATAGAGAACGGACGGTTAACAAAAAAGAAGACACCGAAGACATTGCTGCCACCTATTTATTTTGTTTATAATTAGCTATATTTCAGTTTGACAAAGATACCTGCAAAGTAAAGTATCTATGTATATGTATGTATACTTTGTGCAATAATTTTTATTTTATCCATTGAAATGTAAGTGATTTGTTTTTACTGTGATGATTTTAAATGTTATAATGTACATATGTATCTGTATGTTTAATATTGTGTACTTATGTATAATATAATGTTTGTTTTATTATGTTTGTTAATAAAGATTACGCCCCTGAGGATGCCAAGGTGTTTGGCGAAACGTTGGGCAATCAGTGGATGTAATTACATTTTTATGTGACTTCGCACTTGCAACTTTTTGACCAAAAAGCCCAATATATGCTCATATTACTTATAAGTTGGTCAGCTAAAATTCCCAAAAGATACATATTCTGTATACTCAGTTTTTTAGTACGAGCCATAGGGAAGGTACCAAGATCGCCTAAAGTGGAATTTTATTTTTTTTTAGTCACGGATTTTCAACTTTGGACCCGGGGATTTTCATCCTATTTTCATATTCTGTGGCCGGAGGGAATATCTAAGAAACTTTGCCAAAAAAAAGCATCTAATATATACCTGTATTTTACTCGACCTACACTAGCCTGTTGGAGCAATAAGCTTTCCACGAGAATCCACGAGGTGCGAGAGTTGGTATAATTTTGTTGATTCCGCAACTCTAACGAACTGCATCTGTACAGGCGACTTTAAAAGGAACAAAACAGTGCAATCTTCCCGAAGCAGGTCTAGCAGAAAAAGTTTTTCATTTACCAGACCAAAGCAATGCTTTTTAAGTTGAGTTCAGCTAATAGTTATTTCAAGCGTCATATAAGTACCACATCACAGTTACACTCAGGAAATTGCACCGCAGATGAACTAGCCAGAGATGGAACTACCTAGGTTAGGTTGTTGTTGTTGTTATTGTTGTTGTGTTGTTGTTGTTGTTGTTGTTATTGTGTTGTTGTTGTTGTTGTAGCCACCAAGACACTCCCCGAAGGTTTTGAGCAGTGTAGGGAAAGTAACAGTCCTTTGCCGGATATATCCGGTACGCTCGGGTACTAGTCCCTTCTGACACTAGACCAACTGTCATGCGAACAAGTTTTTTGGCCATTATCAACCAGTGGTTTTTAGTCGCCTCTTACGATAGCCATTCCTTACCACGAGTATATTCTAAGCCCCCTGGCGGCGAGGTTAGGTTAAATCGCAGTTGTTGCTAATTTTCACTTAACACACTTAGGCACACCTGTCGTTTACTTCTTCAAAGTACAACTCCGTTAGTGTGAGCTAGCAGGTAGTGAACGGCATAACTAAACTCTTCCACGACATTGCAAATGGAGCGGATGTGCCCACTTCAGCAAGTTCGTCTGCCATCTCGTTTCCCGGTATATTACAATGTCCAGGCACCCATAACAGGTAAATTGCAAACTTTGCAATTTTCCACAGTTCTGGATTACATATGATATTCCCAAGCGTTTTCAGTGCAGCCTGTCTATCTGTGAAGATGTCAACGTCTTTGCATTCGATTTCGCTTGCTTTGAAGGAATCAACCGCTTTCTTTATCGCTTATACCTCCGCCTGGAACTCATTGCAGCGATCAGGTAAGCGGAATGAGATTTTTAGCCCCCCGTCGGCTGAATAGACTTCTCCTCCCACCCTAGCATTAAGCTTAGATCCATCGGTGTAGAGGTAGATAGCATTGTTCGGTAAGGGAGGACCCTGGCCCAATAATGCCTGTATGGAATCACTCTATTTCATAATTCCTTTTCAGTTTTTGGGTAAGCAATAATCCGATTGTTGATTTGGAATTACCCCAAGCATGGAGGTATGACCCTGGTTCATTACCTTCCATTCGGGCAGCTCTCTTAGGCGTATTGCCGAATACATCACAAATAGCCTACAGCTGAGACCAATCGGTAGTATGGAAACACCTAACAATCAATTACCACTACGCCTCCTTGAGCACCAATGCTTAATGGTTGCGATCTCACTTCTTAGAACAAATTAATGCCAGATGGATAAGATAATCAACCTTGAGTACAGGAGTTCAGCTTTCTGAATCCGTCATCAATTCTTCTTCCGCAGACCACGAATTTAAATGATAATGACTAGGGCATGGAAATCTATGCAAATACATGTTTTTCTTAGATTTAGGTAGAGCCAAATAAATAAACAATCTTTGCGAATCGTGAAATTGTCTTCAAAATGGCATTCAAATGTTTTTGCATATTTTGCATATTTTGGTCATATATGCATATTTTTACATATTTTGCGTTGTTTGCATTTTTTATTACATATTTCGCATTATATTGCCTATTTTTGTAATTTGCTAGTTGACAGTTTTATACAAACGATATTCCTGCATAACAGCCATCTGACGACGAATAGAGTTTCGTGTGAACACGGCTATTATTAGTATTTTCGATACGGTGCATACCTGTCGACAAAGAGCCGTTTTCAAACATGCTCCTATTACCTCTGTGGATGTAGAACGATCGTTTTCTATGTATAAGAGCTTTTTTCGACCGAATTGGCAAAGTTTTCTTTTTGAGAATATGAAAAAATATTTCATTGTGTACGCTAACGAATCGTTGAATAAGGATTAACCTTTGCAAATTATGAAATGTTCAAGACTGAATTTATGTATCTATATATATATATAAACATACATATGTATAAACGTACAACGTAAGAGCAAAATTGAATTAAAAAATGTTTGTACCTAATTTATTTAACTATTGTAACTTCAATAAACATGAATTATCTGAAGTTGAAAAATTTGAATTAATGCATTTTTTTTTTAGTTTTCATGCATATTTCTCAGTTTTTGTTGCATTTTTTATGCGCATATTTTTTATTTTTTAGTACATGAAATTCCATGCCCTAATAATGACTAACCATGTTTATCATGGACGCAGTATATTTCATAAAAAAATTCATGAAGCCTTTCAAAGCCAACTGAGGGCCATAACGCGACCATTACGGTCTTAGAGTCTACACCATGGCTTTTAGAAACTTTAACTGGATTTTAGAAACGACAATTGGATTTTAGAAAGAGAGAATTGGATTTTAGAAATGTTGGATTTTAGAAAGGGGAAATTGGATTGTAGAAATATCAGTTGGATTTAGAAAATGTAAATTGGATTTTCGAAAGCGTGAATTGGATTTCAGAATGTGAGCGTAAAATAAATTTTACACAGAATTTTTCGAATAGAAATTCTTTATTGCGTATGAAAGTATAATGTACATATACACGTATACGTATACGTGTAATTATATAAATTTTCGAAAATCCAATTTACAGTTTCTAAATTCCAATTTCCCTTTTCTAAAATTCAATTCACATTCCTAAAATCCAATTTTCCCTTTCTAAAATCCAATTTCCCCTTTCTAAAATCCAGTTGATGCTTTCTAAAATCCATCTGGAAATGGTGTAGTGCTCAACGCACCTCCAGACGGTAGCTTAATGCTAATAACGGGCGTTTTGGTTCGCTGACAGTAGGAGCTTGAGTGCAGTTAAAGTCGCACACTGACGGGGTAAAGTGTGTTCATGCTGCCTATAACACAAACCCACAATTGTAACAAATCCACAAGTTAGTAGTAATTCACTTATAACTACAAGTTCTCCAATTTCCCGTAACACAACAATTTTTCATACAATTGTTCCTACAAGTAAAATATTATACACTTGTAAACAGGGTTTGAATTTGCTTGCTGCAAAATAGCAATAGCCGATGTTTTTTGCTTATTGCTGAATTCAGCCGAGCCAAAAACGAAAACACGAATCATTCGCTTCAGTTTTCAGCTGAGTCGTGTTTGCTTGTATAGTTAAGCCAAGCAACTCAATTTGAGAGGGTTGCTTTTACTTCCAGCAATTAGTTGAGTGGTAAATTTTTGCTTACAGTTGCTTATTTTGCTGAAACTAGTTTTTAAGCAAAATTCAACATGAAAAGATGTTTACAAATGGACATACATACATATTATGTGTACATAGATACATTCATAAGCAGGGTTGCCACTTTGACATTTTTTTCCGACCAAATTCGTCTCAAAAACCTACCAAAATAGCTTTCAGCCGACCAAATTTTTTTTTTCACAAAATTCGTCATTTAAGCTGGTTTTTGAAAATTTATGTATTTTTATTTATTCATTTAACTGGTACATATATAGGAACTTATACATACATATCACTCTTCAAGTATTTTCACATGTTCTAGCTTAAAATAATAAGGTACGAATGCGTTTGTACATATGTGTGTACATTAATTTGTGTATGTAATTTATGTTAACATTTTAAAATAGTTACGACTATGGATTAACAGGTCTCCAAGTAGGTATACAAATGAGATCAGAACTTTAATTAAATATCGAAATTGAATCTAAGATCTTTTTTAGTGCATAGTGCTTTTTCATCAAACTAAAAAATGAAGAAGGGGTTTTCATGCGTATGCGTTCACCTTCTTTTATCCACTTTACACAAAACTCTGCCGAAGAGAAACACAAAAAGTATTCAAGCAAACTGTTGCTGTAAGAAAGAGACATGAATACATGAACTTTCAAACGTTCTTTCAACAGTGTTGTGGCAAAATCTGGCAAATCAGTGATGTTATTTGAAGGAAGGTAAAACCTACCAAAATTCAAATCATCCGACCATCCGACCAACAGGAAAAAAACCGACCAGTTTTGGTAGGAAAAGCCCACTTATCACATCTCTGTTCATAAGTAAATATGTATAAAAAATCGAAATATGCGTAAACAAATCGTTTCAGCAAAATAAGCAAAAGCAGAAAAAATGCAAAGACAAAACTAATTGCTGGAAGTAAAATGAAATCTCCCAAATCGCGTTGCTTTGCTTAACTATACAAGCAAACACGGTTCAGCTGAAAACTGAAGCGAATGAATCGTGTTCTCGTTTTTTACTCGGCTGGCCGAGTTTGCTAATTTACTTTTCGTTAGCAAAAGCAAAGCAAAAGCAAATGCAGCAAAAGTAGTTAAGCAATTTCAAACCCTGCTTGTAAATATCCATGAATGGAGATAATTTCAGTATGCCAAATGCATTTTCTTACTACGCCGAGTCCGCTTATCTATATTATTAATACGCTAACATAAATTTTGTTCCATCTTCTCCGTCGAAACTACTGAACCGACTTTAAAACTAAGCACACCATTAGAAAGGTATTGCTCTCAAATAGAACTGCGCCATATTTTCATGAAAATTGGTTGGAAAATGCGTCCAAAATCGTCGTTGGAAAATTGCCGTGTGGGTTTTGTTGCATGCATTTGAACACAACAGAGCTGTCTCAGTGCGCAAGCATATGTACCTGACTTTGTGCGTTTTCACCAAACTTATCATGCAACTGTGAACATGTTTGGCTGGATGTGGTGTGTAGCTTCAAAGAAGTGGAAACGTAAAAAGGTAGCAAAAGCACTACAACAAAAACATAAAGGCAGGAAGAGGATAAGAAGGATAAGAAAGAATAAGTAGGAAAGAAATTGAGGAAAGAAAAGAGCAGAAATAGAAAGAAAGAAGTAGGTAGGAGAATTATGAAAACGATTAACGACAACAACACCAACAACAACAACAGCAAAATAGTAGCAGTGAAAGTAACAACAAAAGGAGCAGCATCAACAGGAACAACAACAAAATAGAAACTGTAACAATAACAACAAACAATTATACAAAAAATATAGTTGCACCTTAGTCATAAGAAAACTTCTAGAAAAACGGTCGAGTTCCGACAGTAGGCAGCACTCTAGTGAGATATTAAATGCGGTTTGCGCTGGGTTCGTGGGATCGTGATAGATTGATGGAATTAACCATCACGTAAGAGATACGCTTAATCTCCAAGAATCACCGCGTTCATATGGTGTCGCCAATTATTTTCCATTCTACGAAAAAGAGCACTCGCGCATCGTGAAGACTGCCGGGCAAATCCGCACTTACATAATAAAACTTTAACCCTTAGTCTGACACTTGGTTCCAGCCAGACCGTTTTCATTTTCAAAATACGAAAAAGGGTACTATAAATTGAGCT
This sequence comes from Urophora cardui, assembly GCA_960531455.1. Lineage (NCBI taxonomy): Eukaryota > Metazoa > Arthropoda > Insecta > Diptera > Tephritidae > Urophora > Urophora cardui. The sequence goes on along the minus strand of OY482673.1, from coordinate 111,496,731 downwards.
AGATGCTTGAAATTTCAGGTAGCTTACTAAAGTTTAGTTTTCTACAGCCGTGTAAAAAAGTATGTTGGTATCTCATATACTAAGCTAGTTATACCGATATGTTGACTAACACATCACGTTCGGTACACTTGTGTCTGGCTGGAACCCCATACAAATTATATTAAAATGAAAGTATGTGTGCGTGTTATGCTTAAGAACTTCCTAAGTATCCAGGAAACCCTGTAATGAAAACGTGATACTACGTCCTTTTTATTGTCGGGCCATCGAAACTAAACTTTATTTCGTTCACTGCACTAACAACATCGTAAACACATCTGCAGACTGCCATTTTTGGTACTCCATGCATGTCAGATACCCCATGGTATTGCCCTCCGTTTCTGAACCAATGCAGAAAAATTAGAAGTTTCTGTAATGGTGACAAGCCATACCATCTAGTCGTAGCGTTAGCGATTGGTTCGCCTACACCTTCAAGAAGAGCTTGACAATCTTCTCGGCTAAGTTTGAACCTTTCCATAAATTCTCCGTCTTTCAGCATGTAAAAGTTGATTCTTTCGCGGTACCGATACCTTGCATGAGCATTTTCGCTCTCATTTTCGGAATCGCTTGAGCACATATCGACAACAAAGCGATGTTTTCTTTCTGAAATATGCCACTGAAATGAACCAAGGCTACCTTTAACATAGGTAGACATTTTTACACAATTGTTGATAATTCAGTCACTTACTTGTAAAAGTGTGCACGTTATGTTATGAAACGTAGCTACAATTGTTTAAAAATTCCAATAATTACAAATATTAAGCCAGTTACTACAACTAGAGTGCTGCCTACTGTCGAAACTCGACAGTCTTTCTAGATATTTTCTTATGACTAAAGTGCAACTATAGTTTTTGTATAATTGTTTGTTGTTGTCACTGTTATCTACCATTTTTTTCTTGTTCCTGTTGATGCTGCTCCTTTTGTTGCTACCGTCGCTGTTACTATTTTGTTGTTGTTGTTGTTGTTGTTGTTGTTGTTGGTGTTATTGTCGTTACTCGTCTTCCAAATTCTCCTACCTACTTCTTTCTTTCTATTTCTGCTCTTTTCTTTACTCAATTTATTTCCTAATTATTCTTTCTTATCATTTTTAGTCCTTCACTTTATATTTTTGTTGTGGTGCTTTTGCTACCTTTTTACGTTTCTACTTCTTTGAAACTACACACCACATCCAGCCAAACATGTTCCGAGTTGCATGGTAAGTTTGGTGAAAACGCACAAAGTCAGCTACATATGCCTGCGCATTGAGACAACTCTGTTGTGTGCAAAAGCATGCAACAACAACCACACGGAAATTTTCCAATGACGATTTTGGACGCATTTCCCAACCAATTTTCATGAAAATTGGCGCAGTTCTATTTGAGAGCAATACCTTTCTAATGGTGTGCTTAGTTTTAAAATCGGTTCAGTAGTTTCGACGGAGAAGATGGAACAAAATTTATGTTAGCGTATTAATAATATAGATCCACAGGCCCCTGCTCGTATAAACAAGAAACACTAAACTTTTGAACAAGAAGCTGGTCGAATGTTTAATTTATCGTTGAAAGTTCATAAAGCATGTCTCAATGGAAAGTCACGCTCTCAGTCACCACCACTTTGTGCGCTCATCCCATTTGGCTAATGATGGACGTTGCACACTTCATTATCCTGTCACATTACCACAGACACGCACGTTGGCGGCATTTTGTTACCAATGGCATAACTTCCAGCCACTGCCCTCGCTACGCAACAACCGAGGCAGTCGACACACTCGCAATCGGCGTTACTCATACGCCGCGTAGGTATGAGTCTACCAATCAACACATACATACATATAGCAAAGCACAAATGTCAGCTTTTGCATATTTTCTGTATGTCTGTTGTGTGCGCCTTGCAAATCATCGCTTTTAATTGTCTATGGCTGCATTCGCCGCCGTTATTCGCCATTATTCGTCATTATCTATTTGTCCTTGCAACATTGTGATTGCTCAGGTGTCTCATTGGCATTGTCGCATGCATTGACTGGCCGCTACTCCTCTTTGGTATTTTATATTTTCTTGTGTGCGTGCGGTGTGTGTGTGTGTGTGTGTGTGTGTGTGTGTGTGTGTGTGTTTTGATTGTGTGGCATTTGTGCTGATTTCACATCTATTAGAGAGCCCAAGCCTGCCATAACACATTCAACGTACGCCAATTAACTAAGCGTTGCTATCAGCAAGATACAAAACAACAAAAACAATAAAAACAACAAAAATATAACAACTAAAATCATCATTAGCATTGTGATCATCATCATTGGCATCACCATCATCATCATCATCAACAGCAGTCATCAGTCTTGGCATCTTGTTGGCAAATTTCGCTTGGCGCGTCATTTGTGTTGTTTTTGCTGTGACATGTTAAGGCGCCACGCGGCGTTTTCACAAAGAGTCAACGCATTGCATTCCATTCATGCCACAAAGAATATTTAAAATCAATGATATGACCAAAACCATCGACTCAACTTATGCTGCCACTGCAGTCGTCGCGTCAGCAACGCCAACGCCATTATCCTTCCATACTATCCGCAACATATACTTTACCCATCACTGTCTGTCGTGCTGGTACTCAGTAGACAGAGTTCATTTGGTGTTTGGTAGCAATAACTTGTTATCCTTTTGCAGTAAAGCAAGCAGGAACTGCTAGATTTGATTAGAAATGAGAAAGTTATACCCCGCGGTGAATTTTAGTTACATTAAATCATGAAACGGTGGCATTTTTCGATTTTAAAAATCTTCTGAATCTCCGCAGGTCTCTTGCATATATGTATATACATTAGATGCGTTTTTTTGTTCTAACATACCCCTCCGGCCACAGAATATGAAAATAGGATGTTGTAGGATAACTAAGCTGATTTTTGATTTTTTTTTTTAGAGAAAAAACTGAGTGGGCTACTCTAAAAACAGCGATTTTTTTTTAAATTCCATGATAGGTTTAGATTCATACATGAAAAAAACCACAGAATTAAAAATATATCTCATGTAAAATTAACGGCTTAATCGAATGGTGCACTCAGTTTTTTAGTGCGAGCCATAGGGAAGGTACCAAGATCGCCTAAAGTAGAATTTTATTTTTTTTAGTCACGAATTTTCAACTTTGGACCCGGGGATTTTCAAGATACCTTAAATTTCTTTTCAATCAAAATATACAGGAATCTGCGCAAATTAATGCAGTTTACAGAAAATTCCGTAAGAAGTGGATAAAGCATTTTTTTCCGTAAAAAGGGGACATAGCAATTTATTCCGTAAAAAGGGACACAGCGTTTTCTCTATAATAAGTAGGTGGACATATCATGTTGTTTAGAAAAGATTAGATGGATGTGCGTGTTAATTATTATTAAGTTAAGTGCATACAGATGATTTGTAATCATTATTATTTTTATTATAGTTATAATTGTTATTAGAATATTAATTAAATTAATTAAAAACTAAATTACTTGAAAGAGTTTTTAGTGCTTAGCACGAAATTTTTATTTTAATTCAATTTTTTTTTTAATTTTTTAAATTAATTAGTTATCCTACAATATTCTATTTTCATATTCTGTGGCCGGACGGAAGTTCTGAGAAACTTTGCCAAAAAAACACGCATCTAATATACATATGTATGTACCTATGCCATTCCGGAGCTTCTTTGCCTTTAAATAAAAGTTAGTCTGCGTTTTTCGTTTCAGAGCAAAGCCTTTGCATGCTTACCGCGGTCTAATTAGTGTATGGCTGATAGTCCTGAATACACCAAGGCACGTCTTTTGGAATGCATTAAGTCGTGAGTCTCCTTTGGAGTTCGATTGTTTTTGTATTTTGTCGTCGTCGGTGCTGTCTTTGTTGTTGTAGTTTTTTTGCTTTTGTTATCGTTTTTGTGGCTTACAACGGGAAATTTACCCAAACCTTTTTTAAATACGATTTCCTGTTTTATCCGGACCTTCCTACGCTTCCAAGGGTACACATATAATTAAGAGTCAGTTTAAAATTTAATAAGAAGAGTTCTGTCAGTGAAATTTAAAAATATATACTAGCTTGGGGTAGCAAAAAGTGTGGACTCTTATTTGCAACTCTCTACAAGTTTTTTTGTACGTTTAGTGTGCAGATGTAGCGTCTTGAATACGCGTTTCTTTATTTGTATATAAAAAATAAGAAACAGTTAAATTAAAACTTCGCCAAAGTTTTGAATTAAGCCGCATTAAAATAATTCCTTATTTTTGGTAAACTCCTTTTATTCCTACATATATTCCATTAGGATTCTTCTGCCCCGATCTGCCCCCGCGAGAAATAATATCGATAACTGGGAGAGAGTTGTATGAAGTGTAGGTTAGAGAACGCAACCAAAACAAAAAAGATAAAACCGTTTTGGAGCATATCTGCAACAAACAAGGTTTTGGGAATACTTAAAAAGTGAAAATTTCTTCGTTGTAGCCTTCAATTGTTATGGTAGAAGAAGAAATTGGTCACATTAGTCATGATATGCACTTGACAATGATTTATGGCACGACTTTAGTGTTGTTTGTGGCCAGGAGATTAACGAATCTTTGTATAAGTTTGGATTATGCACATTGCGTGCTTATATAAGATGTAGAGAATGTATTTTTAATAGCGGGTATCGCCTCAACATTCGCGTTTGGAAAGTTATAAGCGACGAACATAAAGCCAAATTCTAAATCGAAAAACAAAAATTTCAAAGTAGCATCAAGCGTTTAATGTAATTCATGGTATATACGCCCAAACAACATATGACATCAAGCCATTTTTTTTTTTTTTGGAAGAGTATATAGCTTAGCTACTAGCGCCACTGGAGTACATGAGGAACACATTCGTCATTTTGGTGTTATCCTCAACTGCATGTCGAGTGGCTTTCCTATTGCACACGAGAAGTTTTCTTAGTATTGCGAAAGTGCTTCTATAAATTATGTTACGCATTATCCATGGTATCCAATGCCAACAAGTGTCCATAAAATTTTAATTTATGGCGATGTATTTATAAAGTCGTGTTCACTGCCTATGGGTATGCCGTTGGAAAAAGCATTGGAGGCCCGTAATAAAGACATTAGGCAGCATCATGAACATAATAAGAGGAAATCAATCAGCTCGAGAAGAATGGAAGACCTGATGCATGCGTTGCTGTTTATTCAGATCCGATTATATCTTTGCTGTGTAAAATCCGCAGGCGTACGTAGATGTATCAATGATGAAGTTATTCAGTTATTTCGAACCACAATACTTCTCCTGTTCAAATCAAAACATTTAAAAAAAGTCGCATATCGATTTTTTTAAAAACCTAAAATTTTGAGTTATGTCTATTTTGAATATATGCACGAAAACTATTGATTTCGTGTCCAGGAGTAATATATTTACTAATACATCTAATTTGAACGAATAGTATTCACTTTTCAGCGTTTTATTAATTTTTCACGTCTAAATTGAGTAAAAGTGCCACTGTGCGGCGCCCTTGAATAAAGAATAATTTTTTATTCTTTATTCTGATACCCTTGAATAAAAAATAAATTTTTATTCTTCATTTTGGTGCCCTTGAATAAAGAATAATTTTTATTCTTCATTTTGATACCCTTGAATAAAGAATAAAAATTTATTCTTTATTCTGATGCCCTTGAATAAAGAATAATTTTTTATTCTTCATCCAAAATTGGTTGAATAAAAAATAAAATTTTATTTTTCATTCAGATAATTTTGAATAAGGAATAAATTTTTATTCACGTTATTCAAATTATTCTTGCAGGTCACACAACTAAATGATTTTGCGAATATTTTTCTGAATACGAACCAAGTATTTTCCCGAGCCCCAACCGAATATTTTTCCGAATACTTTCACGAATCCGAACCCAAATACTCAACCAAATATTTTCCTAAATCCGAACCGAATATCTTCCCGAATACTTTCCCGAGTCCGAACCGAATATTTTCCCAAATCCGAAACCTAATACTTTCCCGATTCCGAACCGAATACTTTCCCCGAGTCTGAACCGAATACTTTTCCGGGTTCGAACCGAATACTTTTCCGAGTCCGAACCGATTACCAGCTGTAATTAATGAAGTTATGGTAAAAATTAAAATGCAAACACATATGCATACAGTACATACATATTTACATACATACATACATACATATGTATGTATAAGCAAAAGAAATATGTGATTTTTTGTTGTCATTATGTTCTGGTCATCGGTTTTTAATGAAATTTGTTCCACAACACATCGAAATTTGGACATTTTCATTTTTACCATAACTTCGTTAATTACAGAGTCACCGGGTCCCGGACTCGGTACAGTAATCGATTTGGACTCGGAAAAGTATTCGGTTCGGTTTTAGAAAAATATTTGGTTCGGACCCGGAAAAGTATTCGGTTCGAACTCGGAAAACTATTCGGTTCGAACCCGGAAAAGTATTCGGTTCAGACTCGGGAAAGTATTCGGTAAAATATTCGGTTCGGATTTAGAAAAATATTCGGTTGAGTATTTGGGTTCGGATTCGGGAAAGTATTCGGAAAAATATTCGGTTGGGGCTCGGGAAAATACTTGGTTCGTATTCAGAAAAATATTCGCAAAATCATTTACCTACTTGTGTGACCTGCAAGAATAATTTGAATAACGTGAATAAAAATTTATTCTTTATTCAAAATTATCTGAATGAAAAATAAAATTTTATTTTTTATTCAACCAATTTTGGATGAAGAATAAAAAATTATTCTTTATTCAAGGGCATCAGAATGAAGAATAAAAATTTATTTTTTATTCAAAGGTATCAGAATGAAGAATAAATTTTTATTCTTTATTCAAGGGCACCAAAATGAAGAATAAAAATTTATTTTTTATTCAAGGGTTTTAGAATAAAGAATAAAAAATTATTCTTTATTCAAGGGCGCCGGAATGAAGAATACAAATTTATTTTTTATTTGAATAAAAATTTATTCAAAGCCGCCCATCCCTGGTTCTAGTTTACTTGTTTGAGCTCATCATTTCAAAACAACACGTATTTCGCGCGCACCATTGCCGAGCTCATTAAAAAGTTCGCTATTCATGAATGTCCAGCTCGTTTAGTCTAGTAAGTATGTATGTACATAGATATGTATGAATAAGTGCGTGTGTACCTTAATAACTCGCATGCAAACCGCTAAACAACCTTTGCAATAACGATTCCAGTAAAAACTATTACGTCCACAGACAAGCAATCCAAACCACGTCTAACGGTCAATGCGTAATCAATGTTCCTATGCGAATTGTTGGCAAGAATTTGCTTCCACTTGCTCACTCGCAATCAATGGTGTTTGAAAGCCTTTTCGAGTTTTTTTTTTTGTTTTTGTCTTTATGCTCGCCGTGATTCTGTGATCTGCGAACATTGATTATGGCTTTGGTGCTGATAACGGCCTTGCCTGTGAAAGCAGTGCAATTTGTGTACGAATATATGTACATGCATCATACAAATCCCGCCCTTTTTGACACCCCGAAAATCCCGGGATAGCTAGAATTTTATCCCGGGATTTTCGGGATAAGATAAAGAGAGAATATGACGCTATTATAGCAAAGAAAAGTTATATTTTATATAATTTTTATTGGTCTCAGATCTGTATACTAATAGCATTTCCTATTCTGAATGAAAATGTTGCATTATTACATTGCAGCATTATCAACATGTGTCCTGTGCCCTATTAAAGTGTTGCATTTTTCATGTGATGAATGAAACAAAAATAATACAACCTTTTACTTTTGCTAAGAGCAGAAGATGTTGCCCGTAGTCGGGCCAGTTTTATATTTTGTCAATAGAACAAACATCCCTAAAAAAAGTGTTGAGTCTGTGTGGAAGAGAACATAAAAATTTGACAGCCGGAAGAAAGTGCTACATTTTTGCTAGAATAAAAAAGTCCATTGGTCAAAGTAAGGAGCAAAATTTTTGATTTTTTTAATAATTAAATTTTTTTTTTGTGTTGAAGTACGCGTTGTAAGGAAACGTACGTTAGGTATTTTTAAAGCTTTTAGCTTGAGGCAAAATTCATTTGATAATTTCTATTTCCTGATTTTTGGTCATTTATTTCTCAAATGTTTTTTGGAATTTTCACACATGGAAAGTAAATAATGGAAGAAAATGGAAACAAAATCTTAACTAGACTTGATAGTCTTACAACACTGTACTAAAATTAAATACGCAGCTGCATACTCGGAATTCATTACAAAGTTTTGCCTACGATATTTATTCATTCAGAAGTTGCATTAATTTTCTGATTTTTTCGGCAAGCTTGGAAATATTCGCTTAAACAAAGTGCGTCGTTAAATTCTAAAAAATTTTTTATTGGAAATTATCAAATGATTGCAAGCCTTTTTATTAATATCCTAAAAGTACCAACTGCAAAGGCAAATGTTTTGTTCACCAAATGTATGTAATTTTCGTTGTTGGTTGTGCTTTTTAAGGTAACTCTTAAGTATTATTAAATAATACTCATGATTTTACATTCCTATTTTATTTTGTTACTAATGAAATAATCACAAATGGCAATAAAAATCTATTTTTTCTCTGCATTTTAAAGTTGTAGCGTTTCTCTATAAATGTATTTACTTTTTTCAACCCCAAATGTGGGAAAATAATACTGGTCGAAAAATTTTTGTAACAGAAATAAAATTCTACGTTTCAAAAGGATTTCGGTGTAGTTTTTGAGATATTCATGTCCAAACAGGCGAAAAGCGCAGTTTGTGGCCATATTCACTCCTCAATATTTTTTAAATTACTCACTTTCATTAAAAACTGATTACATCTATTGAAAGCACGATCATTTCTTTTGAAGACAACGTATATATCTGAATAAAATATCCGAAAAAGCAAAGCGCTGTTTTCAAGAGAAATGATCGTTCTTTCAATAGCTGCAATCATTTTTTAATGAAAGTAAGTAATTTAACAGATTGAGCAGTGAATATAGCAAAAAATCGCATTTTTCTTCTGTTTGGACATGAATATCTCAAAACCTACACGTATTACCGAAAATCCGACTTCAGATTCAGAATCAGCGCACCGAAATCCTTTAGAAAAGTAGAGTTTTTTTGAGTTAGAAAATTTTTTGGCCTGTGTAATTAAAGCCCAAATCCCGGGATAAATCCCGGGATCCCGGGATTATAAAAACAAATCTCGAAAATCCCGGGATCGTAAAAATCGGAAAAATTGGAATCCCTAATACATACATACATATGTAAAGAGTGGTGTAAATTTGAATTTCTTCCTCTTCAATAGCGCTTTTTGTGATTTAAAACTCCAAAGCATTTGTACTTCAACACAATCGTCAATTGTTCATGGTAGTTTCATGGATACCATTGAATTGTGTCTGAATAGTTTAAAGAAAAAAACAAAAACAAAAACAAAAACAAAACATGGACAAACTGTTTTCCTAACTAATTAATGATAGTTGAAGGTGATTCAAACGGATCTGAATTCTTTCTAATTTCTGTTCAAGTTCCAACTTGAAAACTATTGAAATTTTTCAAATAAGCAAAGAGTGTTCAAGTCACAAACTAAAGCTTTTGGAATTTTTTCTGGGCAAAAAAGAAGTGCTGTGCAATAATTTATAAGCAATAATATAAAAAATACATATAAAGTTATAAGAGTGAACGTATAGTTGCTGCCGAAGATGGTCGATGAAGTTGAGCTCCGGTGATGGCGGGGGGTGGTCTAATTTCATGGGGGCGTGATGGGGCATACATACATACCTTTACATTTTTGGCAGTGTCCTTAGGATAATTCTCCTGCAGAAACACTTACGAGTTATCCAAGAGCAGTTTTTCGACAAATTGTCGTTTAAAATCAGGGACGTAACGGTTATAAGAGAAATAGGGTAAAAGTCATATTTAACCATTATCATGAGAAAAAAAATTTTGTTGGTCCTTAATAACCATTATAAAAACCAAAAAACCGTTTTGGGCCTGAATAACCGTTATGGCAACCAAAAAACTGTTTTGGGCCTGAATAACCGTTATTCAGATTTTAATTTTTTTTGGTCAGCTATAAAAATCAGGCCTATTTATTTGTCAATATTTCTGGACGAAAAAATCTTTTAGAACGAGAGAATTCACGTTTGTACATCGGATATTAGTACAAGTCAATTTTTTTCTATTTTGGAAGAGACCTCACATCAACATATCTAGCTTGAATATTTATATTCATATACCATCGTGCGTGAATAAGTGCGTGTGTACCTTAATAACTCGCATGCAAACCGCTAAACAACCTTTGCAATAACGATTCCAGTAAAAACTATTACGTCCACAGACAAGCAATCCAAACCACGTCTAACGGTCAATGCGTAATCAATGTTCCTATGCGAATTGTTGGCAAGAATTTGCTTCCACTTGCTCACTCGCAATCAATGGTGTTTGAAAGCCTTTTCGAGTTTTTTTTTTTTGTTTTTGTCTTTATGCTCGCCGTGATTCTGTGATCTGCGAACATTGATTATGGCTTTGGTGCTGATAACGGCCTTGCCTGTGAAAGCAGTGCAATTTGTGTACGAATATATGTACATGCATCATACAAATCCCGCCCTTTTTGACACCCCGAAAATCCCGGGATAGCTAGAATTTTATCCCGGGATTTTCGGGATAAGATAAAGAGAGAATATGACGCTATTATAGCAAAGAAAAGTTATATTTTATATAATTTTTATTGGTCTCAGATCTGTATACTAATAGCATTTCCTATTCTGAATGAAAATGTTGCATTATTACATTGCAGCATTATCAACATGTGTCCTGTGCCCTATTAAAGTGTTGCATTTTTCATGTGATGAATGAAACAAAAATAATACAACCTTTTACTTTTGCTAAGAGCAGAAGATGTTGCCCGTAGTCGGGCCAGTTTTATATTTTGTCAATAGAACAAACATCCCTAAAAAAAGTGTTGAGTCTGTGTGGAAGAGAACATAAAAATTTGACAGCCGGAAGAAAGTGCTACATTTTTGCTAGAATAAAAAAGTCCATTGGTCAAAGTAAGGAGCAAAATTTTTGATTTTTTTAATAATTAAATTTTTTTTTTGTGTTGAAGTACGCGTTGTAAGGAAACGTACGTTAGGTATTTTTAAAGCTTTTAGCTTGAGGCAAAATTCATTTGATAATTTCTATTTCCTGATTTTTGGTCATTTATTTCTCAAATGTTTTTTGGAATTTTCACACATGGAAAGTAAATAATGGAAGAAAATGGAAACAAAATCTTAACTAGACTTGATAGTCTTACAACACTGTACTAAAATTAAATACGCAGCTGCATACTCGGAATTCATTACAAAGTTTTGCCTACGATATTTATTCATTCAGAAGTTGCATTAATTTTCTGATTTTTTCGGCAAGCTTGGAAATATTCGCTTAAACAAAGTGCGTCGTTAAATTCTAAAAAATTTTTTATTGGAAATTATCAAATGATTGCAAGCCTTTTTATTAATATCCTAAAAGTACCAACTGCAAAGGCAAATGTTTTGTTCACCAAATGTATGTAATTTTCGTTGTTGGTTGTGCTTTTTAAGGTAACTCTTAAGTATTATTAAATAATACTCATGATTTTACATTCCTATTTTATTTTGTTACTAATGAAATAATCACAAATGGCAATAAAAATCTATTTTTTCTCTGCATTTTAAAGTTGTAGCGTTTCTCTATAAATGTATTTACTTTTTTCAACCCCAAATGTGGGAAAATAATACTGGTCGAAAAATTTTTGTAACAGAAATAAAATTCTACGTTTCAAAAGGATTTCGGTGTAGTTTTTGAGATATTCATGTCCAAACAGGCGAAAAGCGCAGTTTGTGGCCATATTCACTCCTCAATATTTTTTAAATTACTCACTTTCATTAAAAACTGATTACATCTATTGAAAGCACGATCATTTCTTTTGAAGACAACGTATATATCTGAATAAAATATCCGAAAAAGCAAAGCGCTGTTTTCAAGAGAAATGATCGTTCTTTCAATAGCTGCAATCATTTTTTAATGAAAGTAAGTAATTTAACAGATTGAGCAGTGAATATAGCAAAAAATCGCATTTTTCTTCTGTTTGGACATGAATATCTCAAAACCTACACGTATTACCGAAAATCCGACTTCAGATTCAGAATCAGCGCACCGAAATCCTTTAGAAAAGTAGAGTTTTTTTGAGTTAGAAAATTTTTTGGCCTGTGTAATTAAAGCCCAAATCCCGGGATAAATCCCGGGATCCCGGGATTATAAAAACAAATCTCGAAAATCCCGGGATCGTAAAAATCGGAAAAATTGGAATCCCTAATACATACATACATATGTAAAGAGTGGTGTAAATTTGAATTTCTTCCTCTTCAATAGCGCTTTTTGTGATTTAAAACTCCAAAGCATTTGTACTTCAACACAATCGTCAATTGTTCATGGTAGTTTCATGGATACCATTGAATTGTGTCTGAATAGTTTAAAGAAAAAAACAAAAACAAAAACAAAAACAAAACATGGACAAACTGTTTTCCTAACTAATTAATGATAGTTGAAGGTGATTCAAACGGATCTGAATTCTTTCTAATTTCTGTTCAAGTTCCAACTTGAAAACTATTGAAATTTTTCAAATAAGCAAAGAGTGTTCAAGTCACAAACTAAAGCTTTTGGAATTTTTTCTGGGCAAAAAAGAAGTGCTGTGCAATAATTTATAAGCAATAATATAAAAAATACATATAAAGTTATAAGAGTGAACGTATAGTTGCTGCCGAAGATGGTCGATGAAGTTGAGCTCCGGTGATGGCGGGGGGTGGTCTAATTTCATGGGGGCGTGATGGGGCATACATACATACCTTTACATTTTTGGCAGTGTCCTTAGGATAATTCTCCTGCAGAAACACTTACGAGTTATCCAAGAGCAGTTTTTCGACAAATTGTCGTTTAAAATCAGGGACGTAACGGTTATAAGAGAAATAGGGTAAAAGTCATATTTAACCATTATCATGAGAAAAAAAATTTTGTTGGTCCTTAATAACCATTATAAAAACCAAAAAACCGTTTTGGGCCTGAATAACCGTTATGGCAACCAAAAAACTGTTTTGGGCCTGAATAACCGTTATTCAGATTTTAATTTTTTTTGGTCAGCTATAAAAATCAGGCCTATTTATTTGTCAATATTTCTGGACGATATTGGTATCAAATTAAAGGTGTGGAACAGAGATTCTAGCTCTGATTACCTCTTTTCATTTGATACCAATATTGTTTAAACATTTCAGGGCATCCGGGTCCACTTTTTCACCCATAACTGGGAACCCGACCTACAAATCTTAACAAATACACCTCTATGTAAATTTGCTACCAATATCGCCCTGAAATATTGACAAATAAATAGGCCTGATTTTTATAGCTGACCAAAAAAAATTAAAATCTGAATAACGGTTATTCAAGCCCAAAACAGTTTTTTGGTTGTTATAATAATTATTAATGACCAAAAAAAAATTTCTCATGATAATGGTTAAAAATTCCCAAAAGAAGATAAAGGTTATTTTTGCGTAACCTTTTCACCACACTAGAAAAAAAACCGTTAATTTCGGTCCCTGTTTAAAGTACCTACATAGGTAATCAGTTTTTTCATGGTTCTCACCATTTAAGCCAAATTACCAACCCCTCCAGCGGTCATACATCCCCCCAAAGACCATCGCCGAAACATCGATGACTTTTTTTTGCTAAAGGGAACGTTACTCCAAGACGAAATATTAATATTTTCTAACTTTTTGAGCCTACATACATAGCGGGTAGAGATATGTTCTTTGGGTATATAGGCATACATAACTATAGTCAAATTGAACGGGGTTTAAGTTTGTAGAACATTTGAACCCATTACACTCAGGGAAAAAAATTATAAAAGCATCTGAAAACGTGCTTAAAATGGGTAAAAACGTTTTAAAAAGTGATGTAAATACCAACATTTTTATTTTAAAAATGTTCATTGAAAAATTTTTAAATCAAGAAAAAATATTTTAAATTTAAAAATGTTTATTTTTATTTTAAGCACTATGAGAAAAAAAACGCTGCATTGTTCTCCATATCATTTTCTCTTCCGGATTTGAAATTGTATTCAACAGCATTCTCTTCATCTTCTCTCAATCCGAGTCCCAACTACAAAAATATACATAGCCTCCGCTTGTTCTCTTCTTCTTTTCTACTTCGCCTTAACTGTTTGCTATCTTTATTTCTTATTCTCCTTATTCTCCTTTTTCTTCTTTATTTTATATTCTCCTCCGGATTCGCACCATGACATCAACGTGAAATTCAATTCAACGCCATCACATAGTGGAACCTTAAACATTATATTGAATTGTAGTAACTTATTTATACTTCCCTTTTCCTAAAAAAGAATCCATGAATTATATGAATCATTGTAAAAACAAAATTCAAAAAAATTGATTCTCATTATTGTTTTTGTTGGATTTCTCACAAAAAAATATTTTCTCACAAAAAAATTTTGAACAAAGAGCGAGTTTTTGAATCAATAACACATTCATTTTCATTTTTAATTTAAGTATGTTCCTTTTTAAATCCAAAGTGCATTTTTACTTAAAAAATTTCATTCTAAATTCAAAAATTTCATTTTTAATTTAAAAATTTTCATTGTTAAAATAAAAATGGTTTCGTTTAAAACGTTCATTATGAAAACAAAAATTTTATTTTGCTGTTTTTCTCTGAGTGTAATTGCCTGACGTATGGGTCCTTAAGAACCATTTTCCGAGGAGTCCGAAAAGTTATATTTTTAAAGTCGCTAGCGAATTAAGTATTGTAAGAAATTATTCACAATGAAATTACATAGAGGTCTCCTCGAACAAAATCGTTGTACAAAAAAATCTGTAACTGACACAGAAAAGAAATTTGGATGTGATTAGGATTAGTATAGACTAACCAAAGCCGTAGCGCTCAAAAAAAGTTATCCAAAAAGATTATAGAAAATTAATTTTTTGGGAGCGCACAGAAAAAATGAGAAAACATTTTTTTCCCAAAGGATTCCTAAAATGAGCTTTATTAGGCTTTGTTTGCTTGCTCTTATTTTGTTTGTGTTTTTTTGTGAAGTTAATAATAATAATAATATCCATTTCCAATTTCAAAATTTTAGTCTTCGACCATGATTGAGTTTCTTTTGGGTGTAGGCAAGAGCTTTTTGGGCTTTTAACACATGCATAATACATATATGAGAGTGTTAGTGTGACAATCCCCCTGCAGTAAATTTGTTTCACTGCTGAAGGATCAGTGATGATTCCTTGTTGAATATTCATCACTGTCGTCATAACTCAGTATATTTTTATTTGTTTTTGTTTTTTTTTTCTGAGGAAAGCAAACCATTTATATGAAAAATTCATCAGTCTTTATATGAAAGTATTCACTGATGCCTCCTCGTCATAGGTGAATTTTATCAGTGATTCATTAAGGATTCATTGCGGATTTTTACTGCAGGGCCCTGCTCTAAACACATACTTTTTTATGATTTGGAATAATAATAATAATAATAAACCCAACGTTTTCCCTCCACCCACCCAACCGCACGAGGGGCGCATCCGCATGACGTACGGATATTTTAAAATAAAATTTGGCCAATGTGTTCAGTAGTAGAAGTTTATTAAACGTCGAGAACTTATACTGCTCAGCTACAGAAAATATAATTCCATCAGCTGGATATACATATGTACATAGAATAAAATATGAAACTACAAATGGAAGTAATAGACAAAAATAGAATAGTCAATTATAGCGAGAGATTTGTTGTCACTTGTTAAGAGCGCACAACAGAATTTTTCTTATCAGATAAATAGAGTCTGATATATCGAAATGAGTAGAATAATCATTAAAAGATTTACATAAGCAACAAAGTGGTTCGTGTAATTCAAAATCAGTTCTACACTGCTTTAAAAAGATAGGTTGAAAATGTCTTGATGGTCGAATAGGAACATTTAAGTTTATTTCGGCTAGGATAAATTGACTGCTTATGGATCCTTTCAGTAGTTTAACTAGAAATATTACACCTAACATTTCCCTGCGGCTTGATAAGGTTGGAAGATTAATAAGCTTCAAGCGACTAGTGTACGAGGGAAGATTGGTCCGTGGGTCCCAATGAAAGTTCCTTAACGCAAAAAGTAAGAACTGTTTTTGAATTGATTCGAGTCGATCGGAATGAACTTGATATTGCGGACTCCAGATTATTGAAGCGTATTCTAGTATAGGTCGTACTAATGTTGCAAACAGGGCTTCAGTTACGTAAGGGTCATTAAATTCCTTAGACCAACGTTTTACAAATTCTAGGATACTTTTAGCTTTGTTTACTGTAGCATTAATATACAGGTTAAAGAGGAGCTTACTATCAAATCTTATTCCTAGGTCGACAAAATCGTAACAGGTTTCCAAACTATAGTTATTAATTGTGTAAGACGCAGGTTGAAGGATCTTCCGTGAAAAGCTCATAAATTTACATTTACTAAGATTGAGTGGCATAAGATTAATATTACACCACGTAGCGAAGCAATTTAAATCATTTTGTAGGGCAGATCTTTCCTCCAAAGAAGAGTAAGACTTGAAAAGTTTCACATCATCGGCATACATCAGAAGTTTTGAGTTACAAATAGCATAAGAAATGTCGTTTATAAACAGCAAAAACAGAGTCGGACCAAGATGGCTGCCTTGTGGAACTCCTGAAGATACGTTAATGATGTTGGAAAAAGCATTTTTAAAAACAACTCTTTGTGTTCTATTAGTGATATATGATGCAATCCATTTTAACAGAATAGGTTGAAAACCAAGAAGATCAAGTTTATGGATAAGTAACGCGTGATTGACCTTGTCGAAGGCTTTGCTGAAGTCAGCATAAATTACATCGGTATTAGCATTATTCCTAAAACCGTTAGAGACATGAGTTGTAAATTCTAGTAAGTTGGTAACAGTTGATTTACCTCTACAGAAACCATGCTGCGAACTTACTATTGATGAGGAAATGGAATGATTTAGACAATTGGTGACAATAGCCTCAAATAACTTTGGGATGGCCGAAAGCTTTGCTATACCGCGATAGTTTTCGATGGAAATTCTACTTCCAGATTTATGTAGAGGAATTATAAAAGATTCTTTCCACGCTTTTGGGAAAATTCCTGACTTCAAAGACAGATTAAATAGTGTGGATAATGGCTGGTAAATATACTCGGCGCATTTGTTTAAAAATATTGAAGGAATCATATCTGGTCTGTAGTTTATGGACTTCTTTATTGTTTTAAGCAAAAATAAAACCTCTTCGGGATCTATAAAGGGGCATTCAAATGTGTTATTCTGAAAAACTTGATACGGGTATTCATTACAGCTAACATTAGTATTGGAATAATTTGATTCAAAGAAGGGGGCAAAACGGTTCGCGACATCTTGGCTATCACTGGCATCACTATCACGATATCTCATAGATGATGGGAATCCCATTACTCTACGTTTCGAGTTTACAAAACCATAAAACGATTTCGGGTTGGAAAAAATGTTCTTTTTTATTTTAAATATATAAGACTTATAGCACTTTTTGTTCAGAAGTGAGTACTTATGACGCAGAACTGAGTATTTCATATAATACTTTTGAGAACCAGTATTCTTATATATTTTAGAGAAGCGCGATTTTTTATTTTTTAAAGCTCTTAACTCTCTAGTGGTTCATTATATTTGCGTTTATGTTTCGGCACGTATAATCTCAAAAAGGTTAAGAATCGTGTTATTGAAATGGAAAACATTTAGATCGACGTTTCCATTATAGTCTGGCCATACCAATCTTGAGAGTTCTTTATTAAGTTTATTATAGTTTGCCTTAGAAAAATTGTAACAAAAACTAGACTCAGAGCTAAACTCTTTTACGTTACCACGATTATCGTTATTTATAATTTCGTAAACCAACTCTAAAGGAGGATGGTAAACATCATCATTTTGATTCTTTTTATATGACTGCTTTTGGGCTGTCCTCGCAGAACAATTTCTGAGGGTAATGCTACGAAAAATGTGTGTGTTTAAAGCTCTTAAAAGAATATTTTCCTCCTCTTTTACTTTCCTTGGGTGGGCGGGTATATTGATTGGCATTTTTTTTAAATCACTGGGTTTCCTTTTGATCCATATGAATGTTTGCAGTCTGTTTAAAAGAATTTTTCGAAAAATTATATTTATTCCAGTATTTTATAATATGGCATCAAACGTTTAAAATTTCTATAAACTAATATACAGACTATATCTATAGAAAAAAAATGAAATTAACATTATACTTAAGCTACATAAATGGCAAGTGGATATGCATACATACATAATAATAATATAATAATTAGAGATGCATACACAAACATATGCGTATAATCAGACTCATTCAGCATAACTTTAACTTACAAAATATTTATACAAGAACTGCATGCATAACGTTTAGATACTCACACAAACATTTATACAAAGATCAGGCTTTACGAGAAGAATTTGCAAGAGGAACTTAAAAAGTATGAATTTTCTTTGCAAACTATAACTGTAACAAATAAAATATCTCATACAGAAACACGAACTAAAATAATTCATTTAATTCCGCACAGCAGATTTTCAGATTTTTCAGATCACCAAATACCAAAACAACACAATAAACCACCCGATTCACACATCACTTCTCCGCAATCAGCAAGAGTATACGATTCATCAAATCATTCGCGACCGTCTCATTCAGCGTATTCAAACGCGCCGCCAAAAAGTCGCCAAATTTCATATACAGAACTTCACGCGCCGACGGTTGGTTGATTTTCGCTGCCACGCCGCCAGCACCACCACAACCGTCACCGCCACCGCCGCCACCCAGTGTGTAGGTGCTCGCAGGTGACAAAAGACCAGCATCGTCATCATCATCATCCAACATATCCACATCGGGATCATCGAGATCATCCAAATCCACGTCGGGTTCGGCGAAATCTTCATCGATGATTAGACTTGCTGAGGAATGTAGAATTTTATGGGTTTTGGATTTATTTAAAATACCATTATTAATGGGGTTGGTGTTGCTGTTGTTGTTATTAGTGCTATGAGTATTGTTGTTGTTCATATTGGGCGGTAAATTTTTATTGTTATTAACACTAGTCTTGCCATCTCTGCGGCGCTGCTTGTCTTTCATCGCTGCTGTCGTTGTTGTTGTCATTGTTGCTGCAATCGATGCACTCCGTTGCCGTGGTGGATATGTTGAGTTATGATGCTCATTTAAAGTGATCGTGTTGAGTGAGAGTGTGTCAGGTGAATCGGGTTCGTCTTTAATGTAAATCGATGGCGAACTCGATGTCGAACGTGAGCTGGAGATGGCGATTAAAGCTTGTGTGGCCGCTGAAGACGGAGCAGGAGCAGGAAGATGTGCTGCAGGTTGATGATGTTGATATTGCGCTTGATTAAATAGTTGTTGTTGCGAGTGGGAAGGTGGTCTGGAGCTTGAGGAACCCAAAGTGGCACTCGCCGTGCTCGTGGACTGCGTGGCGCAGATGGGATTCGATTGTAGACTTAACACCACATCCGGAGGCATGCTTAGCGATTGTGGTTGTTTTTGTAAATGCTGTTGCAGTTGGCTTTGCTGTTGTTGTTGTACGCTCAGAGAATTCGGTGTCGGTGGATGGTGCGGCTGATGATGATGTTTTTGTTGCTGCTGCTCACCAGAATGCGGTCTTTGTGGCAAAGGCAACGGAAAGGCGGCCAATTGCTGTTGCTGTAACTGTGACTGAGACGGAAATGGCATTTGTTGTTGTGGTTGTTGTTGTTGCAGCTGCTCATTAACATGCGTCGGCATGAGCGCCGACGGCGACTGCGGCTGATTATTCGTATTATTTGGATCGTTCGGCGCAGCAAAATATTGATACTCATCAATGGCGCTGCTATTGTTGTTGCTATGCTGCGACTGTTGCTGTTGTTGTTGTTGTTGCTGCTGCTGCTGATGTTGTGATTCGCGCGAGTTTTTATTACGTTCACGTGATCTGTAAAGAGAATAAAAAGAAAAAATTCTCACACTCCACTCAAAATTACTTTTCCCGCATTCAATTTACTCACTTTCTCTCTCGGATCACCTCCTTCAGAAAAGCCATCGCATCATAGTACTCCCATTTCGATTTGAAGCGTACACCCAGCATTTTCTCATGATTCAATTCACGCCGAAATATTTCACGCAACGAGGTGAAAGTGCGCTGCACCCGCTCGCCACTCACACCGAACGCGCGTCCCAGTTCGTTCCATTTGAGCGCCTTTTTTTTGTCGGAGCGTTTGTAGTGCGGCAGGCGACAATCCCAGAGTATGGGATTGAAGCGCACCAATTCGATCAGGCGTCGCTTCTCGATGTTGTGTCGTGAGAAGGCCATCTCGCCCACATCGCCGCCACCGTCGCCGTCGGCTTGTGGTAGTGGTGGTGGTGCTTCTGCTGGTAGCGGTGGTGGTTCACTCTCGATGGCGGCTATTTTGATTTGATTTATATTTCTTTCTTTGGGGGTATTTGCTGGAGAATAAGTATTACTGAAGTTGCAGTCTGGTCACTCTAAAGCAGTAGTTAAGCCGTACGTTAATTGTAACTGTTTAGCACCTAAAATGGACAAAGCTTAGTTGTTTGGGTTGGTGATGGTTAGGGCAACAGAAAATATGCCCTAAAAAATTAGTTTTTAGCGCTAAAAATATGTCCTTAAAATTGTGGTTTAAGCGCTAAAAATATGCTCTTAAAACTTGGTTTAAGCACTGAAAATATGCCCTTAAAAATTTTTTTTTATATCTATTATATAAAAATGAATGTGTGTGTGTGTGTGTGTGTGTGTGTGTTATTTATGGACTCCCAAAGTAATCAACCGATCTTTATGAAATTTTCACAGTAGATTCATATGGTATATGCGCTGGTGATAGGGTATACAGACTTTCGGAAAAGTGGGAACTTCCCGGAATATGGGCCCAAATGTGGACCCAGAGTGACCCAGCAAGTCTTTGAGCAATATTGGTATCAAATGAAAGGTGCTGAGCAGGCCTTCAACATAGAGTTATTTTCATTGCGATGCCTAGGCCGGGTCCCGAGATATGGGTCAAAACGTGGACCCGGATGACCCCTGAATATTTCCGAGCGATATTGGTAGCAAAGGAAAGCTGTTGAGGAGGACTTCAACAAAAAGCTCTTTAAATAGTTACACCTAGGCTGCTCTCCAAGATATGGGTCAAAGCATGAACCGGAATGACCCCTGAATGCTTGCGAGCGATATTGGTAGCAAATGAAAGGCGTGGAGCAGCGCTTCAACCTACAGCTTTCCCAGAAATGGCTCAAACAGTGGGCCCAGATGGTGATGGATGGTCTCGGTAATGTAAAGATAAAGGTAAAGGTAAAGGTAAAGGTAAAGGTAAAGGTAAAGGTAAAATTAAAGGAAAGGGAAAGAGAAAGGTAAAGGTAAAACTAAATGAAAAAGAAAGAGAAAGGGAAATGTTGAGGGAAACCCTCATTATAACATACAAATTTTTTCGTCGCTGCGAAGCGGGACGGGTATCTGCTAGTACTTAATAAAAAGATATACGGCAGGGTAGGTTGTGTGCTCACCTTCCATGCAAGAGGTTCCAGGTTCAAACCCTGGCCCGGAAAAATGTCAAAAATTAGTTTTAAATAAAATTAGAACACTTTTTGAAATAAAAATATTTTTATTAAAGGTACATACATATGTATTTGTTTTTATAGGTACAAACGCGAAATAAAAAATTCACATTTTATTAAATTGTAATACTTTTTGTAACAAAAAATTATTTTTATTAAAGGTACATTTTATAGGTACAAAAGACGAAATAAAAAAATTCACATTTGCGAAACACATCTTCGTTACCAAAAGAAAACAAATATTTTTACATACGAAAATTTATACATACATATATTTATGTGCATGAATTTTAAATTTTATGTGTTGCTGGCAATCAAAATTCCAGTGCAAAACTTGCATACTTATTTTTTCAAATTGCTATTGCTGTAAACTACACAATTTTGCGATAAATTTTCAAATAGAAAACTATGTCGATTGTCGCGGTAAGTTTTTAAACGTAGAAAAAGATCTTTCCACGTCAACTGAAGTTATCGGGGCGTATTTAAAAGCAAGAATTTCAGTCACTGTGTAGCGTGTACTGCTACACGTTGAATATGAATATTGAGATATTTTTCTCGCTCTGTGAATCAAGATATTTTACTTCCGTCCTTTTCGCACTCACTTTCAATTCGTTTATTGCCAAAGTAAAAAAAATGTAAATAAAAACAATTTTTCGAGCGGGATGGAAAAATATGACGAAATACTATGCTAAAATATGAATTTATAGCAAAATATGCCAAAATAAGCCTTTTGACCTAAATATGCGAAAATATGCCTTAACAAGTTAGGCTTATTCTCCTCGTCTTGAGCTAAAACGCCGATATATATTTATCATATGTAAATAGGACTGCAACAGAAGAATATGCATTTGCATATCTTCTGTTGCCCTAGTGATGGTTAATACTAATTTAGAGCCTAAAAAATTCAGGTGAGCCGAAAAGTTCCGCACTCCAAAGCGGTAATTCAATCGCTTGACGTCTATAATACTTAGCAGATTCTCTGAACCTGCTTATTTACTGTATTATCTAAAATTCTGGTCACTCTAATATAATTTGTAAGAAATTTGTGGGAGAAGAGTCTAGTCATTCTAGGTCACAGCTGTAAAAATTTACAATCATTATTTTTATCTATCAATGATTGTTCCACCAATTTATTGCAATATAAATCAGACGTGTTAAATTTTCATTAAAATTACTAATGATTAATTTTTTAATTTTAATGATTATTTTAATTGTCTTACGTTAATCTGGAAATTACCTAATAATCAATTAAATTAAACAATTATTAAAAATAATCATGATTAAAAGTCATTAAAAAAATCATAAATATTCATATAATCAAATAATTGTTTTTAATTGTTTAATTGTTTTAATTGATTATTTCAATTATGTGATTATTTATTATTTGATTATTTTTAATTATTATTTTTTTCGTACGAAACAATTGTGCACCATGGCGTATAAGTAACATTTTTCAGGCAAAAATGAAAATATCATTCGATTAGTTAATTAATCATGCAATTAAAAGAAATCAATAATTGAAAACGATGAAATAATTGTAATAATCTTGCAAATAAAAAAATTGGCAAATAATTTAAAAAAAATGCAAATAATCATGCAATTAAAATTATTTCATTGATCAATAAATGCATCTTTTTAATTTAATTAAGATTTAGGTAATCATTAAAAGTTACAAAAACAAAAAAAAATGCTTAAATTAGTAATCATTAAAAATTTGAATCATTAAATAAAATGAAAATATTATTATGATAAAAAAAAAATCAGAAATAAACATTATAATCGAATAATCTGTTTTTAATTGCTTTATTGTTATTAATTGCTTGATTATTTCAATTATGTGAATTGTTTCCTTTTATATATTTATTTATAATGATTTATTGCTTTACGAAAAAATTGTGCGCTATGGCGTATGAGTACATTTTTCAGGCAAAAATCAAAAATCATTAATCGATTAATTGATTAACCAATCAATTAAAGAAAATCAGCAATAATTTAAAATAATGAAATAGTTCTAATGATATAACTAAAAAATCGAAAAATAATTGAAAATAATGCAAATAGTCATGTAATTAAAATTGATTAAACGATTAATTAAGGTGCTTTTTAATTTAATTAACACTTAATCATAAAGAAGCTACAAAAACAATCTAATTAATAATCATTAAAATTTGTAATTACTAAATAACAGCACTGCAATAAAAATTTATTGCAATTGTAATTTTTAGAAACAAAATGATTTACAATAAAAGATGATTGCAATTTTTATAATCAACAAATTTAGAATCAATATGATTTATAATCAAAAATGATTGCAATATTATACAATTTATTTGATTGCAATTTGATTTTAAATCTGCTCTAAACCATTTAATTTTTTATGATAACTTAAATCTTCCAACTAATAAACTCTTATTCAAAAATTAGTGATACCTTGTCACCGTAAATAAATTAACTTTTTATCTGCATAAGCACAACTCAATATTTTTATTACCAAAATCAACACTCATGCAGCTTTTACCGAATTCACTTACATTTATCTATTGGCTACAATGAAGCACCTTTATCCCCTCAAAAATTGTTTATTAGTGCAGTTAACTAACAAAAACGCTGCAACTCTCTTCACTTACCGTTATATTTGACAGTTATTCGCCGTTACTCTTATTCTTCCAAACCGCTACACTGCATACGTATGAATGTGAGTACACGCAATTCTCGTCTCTCACCTTTGGGCATTGGCAACAATAGTTCGGCGCTCATTTGCTAATTTCTTCGTATGCGCACTCTCGTGCACTCTCTCTCTCTCTCTTCGTCGCTTTTAACGTTTTTGGTATGAGTTTAGTTAACTTTTGTAGTTGATTTGTTGAAGTTGGCGTATTCGGCAGGTGGTAATGTGGTAGTGTGGCAATAAAGTGTCGCTACCAATATTTGCAATGCGCAGGCGCTGCCCAGTGCGGGGGATGCTGTAGCTAAAAATGAGACAAGCGGGGGAATGGTTAAAGGATGTGCAGAAATTAATGATTAATGAGCATATTTGAGGTACGATTTAATTAGTTTTCTATATATGCAATTGTATGTACAAATCATAGATGGGCACACTGCAGTAAACTTAGTAATTCAGTAAAAAAGCAAGTGCAGTAAAGCTAACTGAATGCTTATAAAATTGCAATAGCTATTAAAATATTACTTTATGTTGCAAAATATTCGAGTTCGAACTGAGTTTTGCAAAAATATTTTACTGCTTGAATACTGCTTGAATACTGGTAATGTATTACTACTGCTACTTGAAACTGCCCATCTATGGTACAAATGTGTGTGTAATTATGCAGGCATATTTTAATGCATGTGTATCTCATTAAATTCTTAGAAAACTACTTTGTGTATGAAAGTCCTTTTTCTTCGTTAAAGGTGAATGACCTATGAAAATTTCAATGAATTGCTAATGTGATACATACATTTTCTTTGCTTTAATATAATCCTTGTTCTGAAGGTGTTGGCATTAAGTAGTGTGGTTTAATGGCGGGTCAAGTACCTACTGGAAAAGTAAATGATAGATTAAATGTATGTATGTGTTCTTAGATAGACGTAGATGATAGACACAATGGGGGGCGTCCTATTGCAATGCGTACCAATTTTTATATTGAAACTGCTTTTGGCGTTCTTTAAGATCCTTTTCAAAATTCCCATAGACAAAGTCGATATGTTGTTGTTGTTGTTGCTGTGATTATTTATCCTGTTTGTCCTCCATCATGACAAGATAAATGCGTTTTGTGGCTTCCGCCAGGCACCTCAAACCATGACTTAGGCCGTCTCGCACCTCCCCCCTGGCTCGCCCTGAGGGGAAATACTCGACCGCACAATAGCCTTTGCTAGCCCTCCACGGTCTATCCCTCGCAGTCTGCCCTGACGCAAGCACCAGGAACAGGCATCGGGAGGAGAAACGGAGGTCCTTTGCCCAGGCAGCAACCTCTTGTAGGTTTCAGCCCGGGATTTTTGCCGCCTTTGACAAAGTCAGAGTGTCAAACAATTTTGACTTAAGTAGAACCCGGATTGTTCGCAATTATCTTATCGGAAAACCAATGTCAGATGTTTAGCCGTACCGGCTTTACTTGCACAACACGGATCCGTTAGTTAAGTATGCCATGTCATGCGAACCAATCAATAGCCCAGAAAATATTCATGTCATCACTCGCTGGTAGAAACGGAGAGGGGAGGCCTAAACTACGTTGGCGTAGCTGAAGCTACTGACGACTGCCCTCTTAACTCGCTCGCCTATGGCGAAAATCAGTTCAATTTAAGGTTTGTCAAAGGGGTTCTAATTGTAGTTAAATCAAAGTATTGAAATTATATCCAGCAAAGCACTGCAAGCTCTGCTGCACTGCTCGAAATTTCTGGTGAATATTTTTATTACAACGACAACTTGAGTAGTAAACACATTCCAATCGTAAATTAACCAGATATTTAATAAATATGTAAAATGAAATGAACGAAAATATTTAGGCAAGCCGGGCTTTTCGGCTCATATGAAGGGTCCGCCACTAATAGTATGTAGTTACAATGTCAACTTGTTATATCTAGAACAAAAAGTAAATAAGCAACTCAGCACACTCAAATTTTTTTCCTACCGGGCATCTCATCTTACGAATGCAATGCATTTGTGTACTTCTACTTCTATCAGCACAGAATTTGCAAAAAAAAAACATAGACGAGTACGAGTATATCGCGAAAAATAGAATTTTTCAAATGAAATTTCTTACCAACTGATAGGCGAATGCACATAGTACATACATGCATACTTACTTAAAGGTAGGCACACAGTTTACGTTAAAGCCCGTCTCCACATAACTTGATTCACCAGAGAAACATGTAGCAAAACATCTCTCTCAATAACCCGTCTCCACGTGGCTAATCGTGATTCAGTTTGACACTTCTCTTTCTTGTTCTTCTTAAATGTTTGTATGTTTGCTTATTTTTGCGTCTTTGTTTTGGTCTGTGTGAGATTTCGATAGATTTTCGATACAAAATTAGAGAAGACATCGATATCATCGAGGTTGGCAAGATGATTCAGAATGAAACAGTGTTTCAATCTTCACTCGCTCTCAGAAATTTGTATGGAAAATTGCGAGTTTCGGCACTGGTTTCCGTGTCGAAACAAGATTGAGAGAGAAAATGCAGAAAAAAAGAGCGAAACACGTTATGTGGAGACATGGTATTAAGTATTTTGGTTTCAAAATGTTTTTAATCGTTTATTTTTTGTTTTGTTGCGGTCATCTGAGATTATTAAGCTGGCCGACTCGCTGGCTGGCGATAAATCGATTTGGCATTTTGTTGTGTTTGCATTTTGATATAAATATAACCCAATAAGCACAAAAGGGGGGATGATATCGTGATTAATTCCTGATGAATTTGCGGAAGTGAATATAATTTGTCTGACTCGTATCGAGTTTGAAATGGACTCGAGAAAACCCCGATTTCGCTATAGCATTTTTTAATTTTGTTAAATCTTTGGTTCCCTATTGAGCTTAAATTTACTATTTAAAACTCTACTCAAAAAACGCAAAAGCTAAGATGATATCGTAGCGAATTTGAAGCGGTTTCACAAGGCAAGATTTTCTCGAATGTGTTCGCCAATGAGCCTACATTTCGAGTCGCCAACGATCTGATAATAAAAAAATACGCCAATCGCTAATGATAAGTGACTCGCCTGGGAATTCGGATTCGCAATCTATCGTCGCGAAATATCGCCGTAATAATACTAATAATCAGAGGAGAATCAGAATCGTCTTGAATTCGAGGCGAATCCGTTGTGTTTATTGGGTACATACCCAATGAATGAAGGCATGCGAAAAATGCTACAAAAACTAAAAATAAGCTAGAGCAGCTGATTCAGACGTACGAAGGAATAGATTTAGAGATTTAAATGCAATTCAAAGGAAGGTGAGTGCACTTTTTTAACGGAATGATCAAAAAGGTAATTTTGGGATTATGTACATAGGTGATTTAAGAAAGGTGGATTTACATATGTAAATTCATGGAAAGGCAAATGGATTTCGAAGGACTATCCGGACATGAAAGAGCGAACTGACAAAAGGACCAATGAGCTAAGGAGTTTACAGATGAGATAATGAGTGGATGAATGAACTAAGATGTGAACAGGACGGACATACCGGCTGACTAGTGAATGTGTCAGAACGGATTTGTGAAGAGGTGGACGTGTGAATATTGAACCAAAAAAATGTTTAAACAACTAAGTACCTATCGTCGTTCCATACGAAAACTAGCACTTTTAAAATTTCTTTCATAGAATTTCTTTGTAAAAAAATTTTGAAAGTGCTAGTTTTCTATGGTACGACGATATATGTACAAAATGGTAGGCAAAATAATGAACAAAAGTGGACAGAACATTTAAACCGATTAACTGCTTTATTGGGCGGCAAAAATCCTCGGCTGAAACCTCCAAGAGGTTACTGCCTGGGCAATGAACCTTCGTCTCTCCGATGCCTGTTTCTGGTGATTGCGGAAGGGCAGACAGCGGGAGGGAGACCGTGGAGGGCTAGCAAAGGCTGTTGTTCGGTCGAGTAGATCATGATCCAGGGGGTAGGCAGGTGCGAGACGGCTTAAGTAATGGTTCGAGGTGCCTGGCGGAAGGCAGAAAACGCATTTATCTTATCACAACGTTGTAGAGCATATCGAAAAGGCTCTTCACTGCAGGGAGTGAGGCGCTGTTAGAGGGACTCGAATGGTTCGGAATATCCCCAATCATTCAGCGCTGGATCGAAAACCTTTTGAGTTGTCGGACGGTGACGGATGGGTGAGACCTTTCGACGATCTCAAGGAGGGCACATAGGCGCATCCCGCAAGCGGGAGTACTCTCACCCCTGTTGTGCAATCTAGTGGTCAACAAAATACTCTTCAGAAAATACAAAAAATAGCTACCAAAACTTGCACAGTGTTGCATTCCCAGTTTAGTATAACGCCGCCAATACGAAGTTAGCAACACTAAAGAGCATAGTGTTCTATGTGAGGGATCACTCTATGCTGGCCAAACAAACCTAACCTAACTGCTTTATTATAAGTACATTTTTGAGGTATTAAATGCTAAACATAGGCGGACGCAGGAAGAAATGTACGGATGTAGGGGCAAAAGAGCAGATAGCTAGGTACCTACATATATGGAAAGGCTAAAGGTTATTAGGATTACCCTTTTTGCGTCGTTAACAATGAATTATTCACTGTAAGCACTACTGGGTATATACAAATGTTTAGAATGACTTGTAAAAGCTTGATTAAAATGCTTACAACTACACAGCTAATGATATGTACAAATAGTATGTACCTACACACTTTTAATTTACGTTTACTCATATGTGGGTACCTATGTATGTACATATATATAATTTCTTAAAAACTTAAATAAGCACTACACAAATTCCAGCGTTCCTTAGTATAATACCTACCACTCAGCTGTATTAAAAAAAAAATAAACAAAGCAGACAATCAACATGTTTTTTATTAACAATAATAAAACTCAATTTATTTCAATTAACAACAAATTCCAGCGGCAAATGACTTAACAAGAGCAGCCAACTAACAAAGCAACAAAACACAGCACAACAAGCAAAACAACAAGCAAAAACTAACAAGTGTATGGCAAATTTGAACAGCAGGGAATATAGAATACATAAATTAAAGCAAGCAATAACAAAGCGAAAACATGCAAAGAAACGGTTGCTAAATGAAAAAAAAGTGCAAAGCGAGCAATAATTAGCAATAAAAGAAAAATAAAAAATATGATACGCACGGTTTTTTTTTTAATAAATTCACATTACTTACCTATGCGCTTATGTATGTATTTATGTACATTCAATCGATATTTGCAATAATTTTCTGTTCGCTTTTGTTAAAACTTTCTAACACAAGTCACTTTTGGTTCAACTCAAATTTTGTTAAGAACTCAGTTTCATCACAATTTCAATGTTCTGCCAACACTTTCGTGCGCAGCAAACGCCCTGCAACAACTACCATCCGTCGGGAGCACTACAAGTTGCCACCACAATTCGCATAAAACACATACACACCTACAAACACACCCACACATACACATACACATGCTTGCATGTGTTAATGTACGCGCCGCACTCGAATTTCGTAGCAAAAACCGCAACAACATCACAACGGAGAAAAGCGGAGCATACAAAAACAACAACACCAAATAAACACAAAAGTCAAAAAAAAACAAAAACAATCAACCAACAAATCGTACCCAGTAGGTCCAAAGATCTAGAAATAATCATCAATACTTTCCTCATTGCATTTGCTTTAGGGAAGATAACCCTGCTAGAATTGTGTGACCGAAAGTACTAACACTATTACAAAAATATAATATTACCAACACATTTGCACTCGTATGTGTTCTATGTAGACAAGTTCAAAACCAATGAGATACATAAGGATAGAATGGAATTTGAATATACACATACGAGAACATGATGAATGAAACGGTCACAAAAGTTCCCGAAGCCCTAAAGAATGTGATAGGAAATATCCCAAAACTTTTGGTCATGCCTACTGGTCATATGACCTGTCAAATGACCTGCACAGTTCTTGCAGGGAATAACTTCTATGACTGTGCCCCATGACTATCGCACGGCGATGGCCGCCTTCGCCTGAATGACTTTGTATAGTAAAAAATGAAGCGAAAGCTTCGGACTTTCATTCCAAACGCCCTGCTTTTTTCATATAGTCGTTATTATATTCTTGTTAGGTATTCAGCATGAATTGTAGCAGTATTGTAGTGCTGAATATACAGCTGCCCACCACCAAACTTTGTTATGTACTTCATTCGTATAAATTTTTCTGTTTCCGCTTAATCTTCTTACATAACTCCTACTTTAGTCAGCCAAAAAGTGATCTCTGCTCAATTTGTTGGTGCCGCTCAACATACTCTATGAGTGCCTGCGGTTTATCTAACAAAAGCAAGTATCCTGCCATGAAAAAAATCACATCACCCCAGAAATGGGCCTAGTGGGTAATCAAGGAAAAGCACACACACGCATTCCATTTCGGTACTCCCACCGAGAGAAACATCCGAACGCCCGCTGAGAGTTGCTGCCGATAGAGATTACAATAACAATAATAGCAACTGGCAAAAACAAAAACAAACAAAAAGCAAACAGAATTCAAATGAAATGAAATACAATGCAATGTAATACAATCAGCTGTAGTCAGCAAAAAAGAATCACATATCGCAACGATAACAAAAACGAAATTAACAACAACAACAAATGCGCTTGCTTTTTCTTTTACTTTTACAGTTAATCAACGGCATTTCAAATGCATTCATTCAACGACGCAACAACAATGTACATATGTACGTGTGGGATGCTGTGACTTTCGGCACTGCTTTCTCTCTCTCTCCCTCTGTATCTACCACTGAGCAAAACAGAGAGCACAATATTGGCGGCCGAGTGGGAGCAAAATCGTATTTGTATTGTTTTCTCTTTGGTTGCTATCAAATGAAACCAATTTGTTGGTATTCATTTTCGTAGTTCGATTGCAATTTTGGTAAACAAACAAAAGAGGGCGGCGTTGCACAGTGGTTCGGCTCCATACATTTTGCGGAAAAAAATAGAAGGAGTGGTCCTAGGCCATTGAAATTTTGCACAGAGGTTATATGTGAGCTAATTAAAAAATTTTCAAAAAATGGTTGAAATCGGTCAACCCCTAGGGGTACCTCCCTTGGGCCTATAAAAAAATGATTTAAATACAAATTTTAGTTTCAGCTAAAAAAAATTAAGATATCTTCACGAAACTTGGTACATGAGTTACCCTCATTAAGGGCATTGACAGCACCAAAAATTGTTGAAATCGGCCACTCCCTAGGGGTACCTCCCCTGGACCTATAGTAAAAAATTTTAAAGAAAAAATTTAATTTCAGCTCAAAAAATTAAGATATCTTCACGAAACTTGGCGCATAAGTTACTGTCATGAAAGATATCGACAATACCAAATATAGGCGTGATTGGAAAACAACCACGCCCACTTTTCCTACACCTTTTATTCAAAAACAAATGAAGATATACATTTTCAGTAACTGAAAAGAGCCCTTGTAAAAATTTGATGTACTTAATAATTATATTTATAATACATATAATCGAAAATATAACTATGTATGTATGTATATATGGAAAGAAAATAAAACAAACATAAGAAAAATGTTTAATGATTTAGCATATCCTTGGCAACAAAATCGAATTCCACACACTTTTTGTTGGGTTGTCGTCTTATGGACTTTATATAATGATCAGAACTTGCCAGTAATCGATTAACAACATCTGTATGGGTAGAAATTCTATCGCTTTTCCTAGAAAACATAAGCCTAGAAATCATAAGCCTCATTTACTAGTAAGGGTTAACTCAGAACATGATAAGGAGTTCAACTGAGAAAGTGTCAGCAAGTCTTCTTGTTGTGTGTTCAAGTAAACTTTGCATATGTATGTTTCTGTTCCTACAATTTCGTCGGGATAACTTTTTTTTTTCATCTAATACCTTAAAATAATCTGGTAAAATGTTTAAACAAATGTGTTTGTTGCTATTGTTGTTTGCAAACCGTAATGTTATGACGAATGTGTTTATCGTTATTTTTGTTTGCATTACCATTGATTCTAACAAATTAGGTGTATAATTTACCAATCTGCATTTTTATCTAATCCTCTCTGTGCCTTCATATTCGTAAACAAAAAAATTTCACATAAGATGTAAACGTTAATATATACGCATGAGCCTAAAAGCATGCTACATTTTGTCAATTTTATCAAAATTTGATGGGACTTTCGACATTTAAATCAAGTTTACATCGATTGGGGAAAATATGGGAAAAAATTTTTAACAGAAATCGATAGCAGACATTCCAAACTTTCATTTTATTACAGTTAGCGAGTGTAGCACGCTGTAGCACACAAACTTTTTGTCCATCGAAGTTAGAAAAGGTAGCATTTATGAAGTACCATTTTTGCTGGCCTATATTTTTTTTAATATTTGGCCGATTGCACTGATTTTTTCTTTAATTTGTCAAAAAAGTGCTATATTTTTTTTTTAAACTCACAACAGGGACAATAGAGATATAAGTTATAAGGAAAATTTATAGCTAAAGTTAGCAAAAATTTCAAGCAGTTTTTGTTGAATAAAATTTTTCTGACTTCTGATACCATTATTTTGTAAAAAAAAAATCAACTTTTTGCAAAGTAGTCATGAATTGTTCATATTTGGACATCTTTTTATAAGACTACATTATTAGAATCTGAAAATTAGGTATTGAAAAAAATGAATTTTTTCCGCGGCTGAACCACTGTGCGTTGTTAAGATTATTTCAAAGTATGTATGTTTGTATTGCTGAGCGTATGAATAGCATGATTAAGAAAATAAATTGCTGAGTAACCAATTCCTTAGTCCAATCAGTATTTAAAGAAGAAGACAAATAAAAATACATATGTATGTACTAGGGATTCCAATTTTTCCGATTTTTACGATCCCGGGATTTTCGAGATTTGTTTTTATAATCCCGGGATCCCGGGATTTGTCCCGGGATTTGGACCTTAATTATTTTCCCACATTTTGGGGTTGAAAAAAGTAAATATATATTTCGAGGAACGCTACAACTTTAAAGTGCAAAGAAAAAATTGATTTTTATTGCCATTTTTATTATTTCATTAGTAACAAAATAAAATAGGAACGTAAAATCATGCGTATTATTTAATAATAAGAGTTACTTTAAAAAGCGCAACCAACAAAGAAAATTACATACAAAACATTTGCCTTTACAGTTGATACTTTTAGGATATTAATAATAAAGCTTGTGATCATTTGATAATTTCCAATACAAATTTTTAGAATTTAATGACGTACTTCATTTAAGCGAATATTTCCAAGCTTGCCGAAAAATACTGAACATTAATACAACATTCGGAAGAAAATAAAAAATCGGATGCAGAAATTTTGAGATGAATTCCGTGTATACAACTGCGTATTTTATTTTAGTACGTAATGTGAAATTCTCAAATAAAATTAAACTTTTTTCTGTTTTTTTACTAATTTTATTTTTGAATTTTTTTTTGCATTTGCTTCCATTATTTACTTTTCTTGGGAGGAAATTGCAAAAACCTTTGAGAAATAAATGGCCAAAAATCAGGAAATAGAAATTATGAAATGAATTTTACCACAAGAATTCTAACGATTTTAAAAATACCTAACGTACGTTTCCTTACAACGCGTATTTCACAACAACAAAATTTAACTACACTAGTTTATAGCCAAAAAATATCTAAAAATTCAGGTATGGGGGAGGATAGGTATGGGACTGCTGAGCTCAGAACTATTTTTTTTTAAGGTTTTGTTAGGTTTTTGAGATAACGGTAATTTGGTGTTTCTTTGATCATCACTTCACTCAAAAATTATTTTCGGAAATCACAAATGCGATAACCACAATTAAGCAGGCTACTTTTTAAAAGAATAAAACTTTCCTGAATTTTACAACTTCCTACAAAAACTTAATTTTAAAATCAAATTTTTTTCAAAAATCGCAAGTAGTTAATAACATTTTGATTTCGACCAGCTGTCACTCAGCGAGGTAATGTCCAATTACTACAAGTTGTACATCGACAATTTTAATTCTCTTTCGAACGAGGTACTGCTTGTGATTATCCCATTTGTGACTCCAGGGAAAATAATTTTTCAATGAAGTGATAACCAAAAAAACCTAACCATACAAAAAATAAAAAAATAGTTCTGAGATTCTTGGTATTTTTTTAAATTATTTGTAGTGTTATTAAATCAAAAATATTAATCCTTACTTTGCTTTTTTTATTCTGTCAAAAATGTCAAACTTATTCTGCATTTTCTTCGGACTGCCAAGTTTTTTTATTCTCTTCCACAAAGATTCTACACATTTTTTAGGGCTGTTTGTTCTATAGACAAAATGTAAAACTGGCCCGACTAAGGGGCAACATTTTCTGTTCTTTGCACAAAAGGGTTGCATTATTTTTGTTTCATTTATCACATGAAAAATGCACCATTTTCATAGGGCACAGGGCACATGTTGATAATGCTGCCATGTAAAAATGCAACATTTTCGTTCAGAATAGGAAACGCTATTAGTATACAGATCTGAGACCAATAAAAATTATATAAAATACAATTTTTCTTTGCTATAATAGGGGAATATTCTCTCTTTATTTTATCCCGAAAATCCCGGGATGAAATTCTAGTAATCCCGGGATTTCCGGGGAGTCAAAAAGGGTGGGATCCCGGGATCCCGGTATTGGAATCCCTAGTATGTACATACCTACATTAGGCCGTCTCGCCTTATATGGACCAAGAAAAAAAGCCCACCGTACTCCCCCCATATAAATTATTTTTGGAAAACATTTCCGGATTTTTTTTTAATTTTCTTTTTTTGACATCACTAAAATTAACGACGAACTTATTTTTGTGCGTTACGCTCTAATAGGTAATTCGAAAAACTCCGAATAGCAGACTTTGGGTGCTCTAAGTTATAAATAAGGGTTATACTGATTTAATTTAAATGCTTACATACATATTTCACGAAAACTCAATACTGGCAATGAAAAAGTACATGAGGGTGTTAGCAACTGATGTTCGTGTAGTAAATACCCCGATTGTATGTTTAGGGTTAAGGAAAATTTAGTAGGTAGTAAAATGCTACAAGTGGAATAGACAAGTAAATCACGGGCATCGAATGTAGTGACCACTTAAGAAAAAAAATATAACAATTAAATAATGTGTACACATACTAAAAAAAAAATACTACATAGGTACATACAAATTTATTTGAGAGCATTCTGCGATAAAGAGACCAAATTGCATTTGTATGAGTGTGCAAGGCCGTATCTAGGGGGGGGGATGGCAGGGATCAATCCCCCCCCCGAAATTAATGCGATTAAATTTTTTTTTATAATATAAATATGCTTAATTGTATTTTTTAGAAGCATAGAAATCATGTAAAAAGTTAGTCTCAATTATTATTTGTATCTATGTATGTACTAGCAAGTACCCGGCTTACTTCGTTGCGCCGCAAAAATTAAATATACTGATGTTTAGCTTTGAGTAGAGTGTAAAAATGGGTTACACATTCATATTTTGTGCTTGTTTTCTGCAAGGAATGTAATATACCACCCTCCTTTAGATGAAATGCAAACACTTTAAAATTAAACAACGTTATAAACAATACATTTATTAACAACAAAAAACTCAAAGTTATAATAATTCAAACAACGTTTGGTACCTACACAGAGCGAAAACCACCTAATAAAATAGAACAAAAGTAAGAAGATATCTCTATAGTTTTTCTTTAAGAAGAATCCCTACTTACTTTTAATGGGATAGTGTTTTTAATAAAATCAAGAAGAAATCTTCGAATATATATTTGGATATCTCCTTGATTTAATAAAGAGGGCGTTCTTCTTATTTTTATTAGGTTATCTAATTAAGTTTATTATAAAGTTAGTCTTATATACATACATATGTAAACTGAGTTAGCGGTTCACAGTCGACAACAATAATGCGTAAAGAAAAGTTGAGTAGAAAGTTTTTTATTTATTGTAAGAAGGTATACTCTTAAATAAAATTAAAAAGATTTACCTCCCAAAAATAAGAAGAAATCTCTATGGAAATATCTTCGAAAAATTGAGTAAGAAGTTTTCTATTTATTGTAAGAAGGGAAAACTTTTAAATAACATTAAAAAGATTTACCTCCCAAAAATAAGAAGAAATCTCTATGGAAATATCTTCGTCTCTGACTTCTGTCCTCTTTTTGGGCCACGAAGCTGTTCAAAGAGACAATCTTCTTATTTTTATGAGGATTATTTGGCTCTGTGTACATTAGTAGGCAAATTAGTTCATAAAATAAGGTACATCTTGTTCATTAATTAAAAACTTCCGTGAACACAACATTCTTTGTTTTTTTGCCATTTCCAGGTATAAGAAAACTCTGGTTTTGTGGTGAACCAGTTCGCGACAGAGCGACATACATTTGACCGTGAGAAAACACCTCGTTGCGAAGGTCTACCCCAATATAGCTAAATGTTTGCCCTTGGGACTTACAAAAAAAACGCAAATTTCACTCATACGACCCATGAAAAGGGAAGAATGATCCATATAGTTTAAATCCGGTCTGTAGTTAAATGCTGATTTCGTATGAATCGCCACATGTCTCCTCTGCATTCCTCGCAACCGTGAGTTCTCTAAACGATTTGCATGTTCAGCGACTGTCCCGTTTCTTCTGAACCTAATTTGGCGCCTGTTTCCAGAAGATATTGATAACTGCGGTTTTGCTTTTGGCATGTCTAATAATTTTTTAACAAAATCGTAAACTTATAATTAACTTAATTGGGTAAGAGCTTAATTTAAAATTTTACCATTGAAATTAATGGTGATTTCGTTTCATCAAAAAAATGCGCATTTTTGTTACACTCTTCAATTTTCCGTTTTCGTTTGCAAAATGAAGGTAAAACGTCAAACAGAATATGTCTTCTTTTTTTAGTGGTTTTATTAGGCTAGTGGATCTAGTGGTAATTTAGTGTAAAAAAACTACATAAGTTTTTCACTTGCTACCCTGTTTTCGTTTCCTAAAAATGTACACTTCAGTGGTGTAAAAAAGTCACACTTTTTACCCTCTGAAGCTTTGACAGGGTAGCTGGTTGCACTGAAAATCAGCTGACGAAAATTTTATTTGACAGATAAATTTGAAATTAATTGGATTTTGCAATAACAATTAAATATGGGTGATAAGCGAAACCTAATTATTCATGCACATAGCATAGCAAACGGGGCAGTTATGTATGTAATTTGAAATGTTTTTTTCTTAGTTAATCCCCCCCCAAAATGAAATCCTGGCTACGGCCTTGTGAGTGTGGGTGGCATTTTTTGCGTTGGTAGTAGACGGACTGTGAAAATGCATAAGACCATAATTAATTACGTTGGTTGTTAGGTAATGAAAGATGAGATTGAGGATATTCATAAGTACACACATATGTATGTATGTAAGTATAAAAAATATGTACATATTAAAAGCAGATGTGAGGTACATGCCCGGCAAAAAAGTGTTGCTTATTGTTGACTAATCAGATCTAAAAAAGGAGTACCCTGGCAGCTCTGCCTATGTTATGCACTCACTCTGTCTGCTCCTACCTCTCTAATACTTATCCAGGCCTTATTTCGCATGGTGGATAAGCCCTTGGAATAAGGTGTACTCTCAGAGAGAGAGTATTCCTTATGGAGTGATGACATCAACACAGGAAAATCAGCCTTATTTTAAGCCATACGCCATACAAATTTGCAACCCTTATAATTTGCAGACCTTATTTCTTACGACTTTAAATCTGTGTCTTAATTCCTAAATAAGGCTTAGATTTTTTGGTGGGTGTAGAGATATACATATGTACATTAGGCCGGCTCACCTTATATAGACAAAAAAAAAGTCCACCGTACCCCCTCCCCATATGATTTCTCTTTCGAAAGTATTTCTGGAAATTTTTTTGGACGCCGCTAGATGTCGCTAAAAAAATTGGCGGACATAATCGCTACGATTAACTGTCAACCTTCGAAAAAATCTGCCAGTCATCGGATGGTTATCGTAAAGTAGAATACCATTACATTCCATTCGCGTACGATGCACGTTCATCGTATCTCAGAATAGCCCCCAATATTTTGCTCATAATATGCCATCGCTCTCCCAGCAGCTGAACTATGTATATACATATGTACATTAGATGCGTTTTTTTTTAGATATTCCCTCCGGCACCGGAATATGAAAATAGGATGTTTTAGAGTAAGTAAACTAAAAAAAAAGTTGACTTTTCCAAAAACTGGATGGAGCTACACCGAAAACCGCGCAAATTTCAAGGTATGTTTAGATTTATGTATGAAAAAAGTTGGACTTTTCCACAAGAAAAAAAATTGATATGTATCCATACGTAGAATTAACCGCTAAATCGAATGGCGTATTCAGTTTTTAGGTGAAGGTAATATTGCGGCCTAAAGTGATCATTTTCTTTTTTTCTCATGAATCTTCAATTTCTTGCCCTATACTCTTCCCGAAATCGGAAATTATTTTTTAACTAAAGCCGGAATTACATTAGCGCTGTGGCTGTGGCAGCGACTCACAGTGCTTCGTCTCAATATAGTGAATCGGCAAAATTAGGGGAGTAATCGCAGAACGATGAAATTTTGTGTACAGGCATAAAATAATAGAGATAAGAAAAAAACGAAGTTTTGGCCAAATCGATGCAAGGACATGACTACCTCCCATATATCCTTGATTTTAAAGTTGTGATTTCAACTTCAATTTCAAACAGAATGACATCAAATTTGGCATATCTTTATAGAATTATGCTTTTAAACTAGGTTATAACTTTCGTTCTTTTATGTGAAAGGATATAAGTACCTCCCATATATCCTTAATTTTAAAATTGTGATTTCAACTTCAATTTCAAACAGAATGAAATGAATTTTAGTGTATGTTTGTAGAATTATGTTTTTAAACTAGGTGAGAAGTTTCGTCCTTTTCAGTGCAAGGACATGACTACCTCCCATATATCCTTTTTTACAAAAAGTAATTTTTGGATTAACATGTAATCACAATACATTAAAAACGAACTATAACATATATATTTATCCTTTTAGAATCAAGGATGGACTACTCCCGTTAGTTATTGCAAAAAATGGTTCTAAAGAAAATTACTCTTAAATTTGTTCAGAGAATATGTTCGTTGTTATAGTTTAATGCATTATTTTATTGCAGAATATCAATATGATTTTGGCACATATCAAATTGTAACTTTTAAAAGCGCAATATTATTAGAGTTAACACAGAAATACTTTTTTATTATACAATTTTTCGATGTAAGAATAAAATTTTTGGGATGTTAAATAAAGTACTAAATTAGCGATTTCCGGCATAATTTTTGAAACTTTTTCTTTTTTGGTAGCAAGACCTCCTAGCATAGAATCGAAAATTAAAATAAAAAAAAAGTCGTTTTTTCTTGTTTTTTTTTAAATTTTGTCAAATTTTGTAAAATTTTATGTGTCTCACCTAAAAAGGTTAGTATTACATGTATGTTTTTTTGTAAGTATTTGTCACATATTAATAAAAACTGTATATTTTAGCATAATTAGGCTAATTTCCTATAGCATGAGAGAAAAAGTAACTACATACATTAATTTTGCTAAATTTTTTCCATACCATATATATAAGGTTCTGCAGAATTTTAAAAAATTTTAAAAATATGGCTTTACAAAATCGTACAATTTCTACATTTCCGGCAAAAAACAATGCAATTTTTTTACAGATTCTACTAGAACACTTCAAAGTTAACCAAATTCGCTAATAAAAAAATAGTCGTTCTTTTTTATTTTTTTGTTTGACTCTATCAAACTTTAGTAATTTTTTGAACTCCAATAAAAAAGTCGCAAATGTTTCGATGGAACTAGTCACCTTTCTGAAATAAATCATTTATCAAAAGTTAGTTCAGCTATTAGGGCATATAATGGTAAGCAAATGTGGCAAGTTTCAGAGTAATACGATTTAAAATGAATTTTTGGCAAATTTTTTTGTAACACACTAAAAATCGTATTACCTTAAAACAGTTTTGCCTCAAAATTGTACTGATTTTAGCGACCTCTGTTGGCAACAAAAGCATGAGATTTTAAATTCTACTTATATATTTATTCCAGGTGAAATGTTAGCTTCACAAAAATATATATTACTTGAATAAATTACGCAGTTTACTTAATCTTAATTTTGTCTATGGGACGAAGCACTGTGCGACTGTTTTTCGAAATCAGCTGATTTTTAGAAACTACGGTTTGTAATGAAGCGGCACATAATACAGCAGAGGCAGCTGGCAGCACCGCTCCGTTTAGCCCAAATTCTAAATTCGCTACCGCTGCCTTGAATCGCAGCCAACTTCAAAGTGTTGATGTGAACTTACGTCTGTTTCCGTACTATCCAATGTAATATATTTTTTACTAATTTTGTGTTTCCGTACTTTGATGCCAGCAAGCGGGAGAGAATTTAATTTTTATTTAATTAATTTCCACTAGCAAATATTGCTGGCGGGATGAAAAAGTAAAGAGGAAGAAAGAGCAGAGGAAAAAATGAAACAAGATTGATTATTTTAATTGAAAAAAGTGGACATGAAAATGGTAAGTAAATTTATGTCACCACGTGTCCAAGGTAAAAGGAAACAGACCTAATATATAAAGAGTCACTGCCAAATACTGCGAACGCTCTATTGTGTTTGGTCTGGCAGTCACTGCTCATATTAGACGCATCAGCTGATTCCGAAAACCGTCGCTGCCCGCTGCCACATCGCTGATGTAATTTGGGCTTAAGTCACATGGTAGACTGCGTTATTTAATGCGCTTTCCAGAAATGTATAGCTATTAAAAATCTAATTAAATTTGGATGAGTTCATCAAGTTTAAGTGAAGTAAAGTCGGGTATAAAAGGGCAACATACCTTAAAATTTCTTAAATTTTTTAACAATTTTGCTCTTGAAGGCGGTTTTTTGGGTTATTCGTGATTTTTTTATGTGGGTGGGTAACTCTACAAATGTAAAAAAAATACAAAGGTCGAGACCGTGGATAACGGACAAAACCGGAGCCGGATAGCGCCAAAACATTTTTGGGCAATATGGGTATCAAAATAAAGATTTCACCTAGGACTTCAATGTAAAGCCAATCCATTTTGCTGTGTCCACCGTTTCGACACATATAAGTCAAAAATTAGACTCAAATGTCGCAGATATCCTCTAAAGTATTCTGTAGTCATCCTGGACCACTTATTCGCCAGTATATCGGAAATTGGATAAGAAATTGGCGTGTAATGGGTTCCATATTCAAGCCCTAGTTAAGACCTTTAATTTGATACCAATATTGCCCAATAATATTTTGGGGCCATCCGGGTCCACGGTTTTTCCCCTATCTACGGTCTCGATCTTCCGATTTTTTTTTTTACATTTGTAGAGTTATCCAACCAAATGAAACAATCACTAATAACCCAAAAAACCGTCTCCAAGAGCAAAACTGTTAAAAAATTGAAGAAATTTTTAGGTATGTTACCCTTTTATACCCGACTTTACTTCACTTAAACTTGATGAACTCATCCAAATTTTATTTGATTTTTAATAGCTACACATTTCTGGAAAGCGCATTAAATAACGCAGCCTACCGTGTGATTTAGTTAAAAAATAATTTCCGATTTCGGGAAGAGTATAGGGCAAGAAGTTGAAGATTCATGAAAAAAAAAGAAAATGATCACTTTAGGCCGCGATATTACCTTCCCTGGGTAGTGTACCAAGAAACTGAATACGCCATTCGCTTTAGCGGTACGTCCATCCATCTACGTATGGATGCATATCAATTTTTTTTCTTGTACAAAATCCTAAGTTTTTTCAGACACAAATCTAAACATACCTTGAAATTCTGGGAATTTGCGCGGTTTTCGGTGTAGCTCCATCCAGTTTTTGGAAAAGTGAAATTTTTTTTTCCGTTTACTTACTCTAAAACAAGGGTGCTCAACGCTCTCGTATTGAATGGGGAAACTCCAATACATCTACAAAAATTTATGAGTGCACTCAGAAAAAATTTGTGTTAGATTTAAAAAAAAAGTTACAAACTACAAGTAAATTTTTATTGTACGATTGGAAAATTTTACATACAACATAAATACATACATATGTACAATATTTACAACATATTTTATTTATATTAAATTAAGATATGAACTCGTACATATAAAAAAGATGTATCTACATATTACATAATAACAATAAGTGATAAGTTTATTCAATGCTGTTTAATAAATTGTAAATATTTATTGTCGAATCAGAGGTGGATAATTGCAGAATTGCTTCCAAATGCTTTTGTGATAAAAGGTTTCTTTGGTTTGTTTTGATTAACTTAAGGCTAGAAAAGGCTTTTTCGCAAATATAAGTGAGTCCGAACATGGATAAGTATTTTAAAATTTCATTTCTTATGAGTGGATACTTGTCATATTTTATTTCTGTCATATATGTAACTTA
The DNA here is from genome assembly GCA_960531455.1 of Urophora cardui. Classification (NCBI taxonomy): domain Eukaryota; kingdom Metazoa; phylum Arthropoda; class Insecta; order Diptera; family Tephritidae; genus Urophora; species Urophora cardui. The sequence goes on along the minus strand of OY482673.1, from coordinate 111,454,004 downwards.
CCTTAATTATTAATTTATATACGTACGTAAAGCTCTAATTCCTATTTTTCTTATTAAAATCTACTTTTATTTTTCTTCAAATAATTTGAAATACACTTTTGCCACACATTTTTCAATATTAGCTAGAAATTTTGTTCAGTTTTTCCGTTTGCCTACAAATCGCACCCTAAATCAAAAAAATGCACAACTCAAAATTTTTTGAATCCATGAATAACGTATTTAGGGACTGCTAAATGTTAGTCTCCTCCCAGCAAAAGTCTTCTTCCTTACCCAAGGTTTTACTTCAAAGCTTCGTTTGTAAAGAAAAAGGTTTTCTTGCATTTCTTCCATTTATTTTATATTTATTTGGGTTTTGAGTTACGTCGCTTTTCAATTCAAGAATTCAATTTTTTCAAAAAAATTTTATTTTCAATTTGTTAGTGTAATTTTCAGTTTCATATGGGAAGGGCGTCGCCGACGTAGCTTCATATGGGAAGGGCCAAGCTAGCGTAGCTTCACCCTTCCCATATGAAACTCAATTACATTCATTTGAAATTTTTATACCTGAGGGCATATGGCAGGGGAAGAAATTTTTATTTTTATATTCAAAGGGCGAATTTGTATCTGTGCCTATGTCTGGGGGGAAAAACTAGTGATGGGCGAGTCCGAGATGTTTAGACAATCGAGAGAATCGCCATCGTTGCAAAATCACAATCGAGTCAAAAGTTGACTCGCTCCTCGACTACACAATCGAGATGTTTTTGCGATTGTTCCGAGTCGGCGGGCCGGCTGTTGTTTTGATGATATGTTTTAGTTGATAAAATAAACTGAATGAGGTTTGTTGATAAAGAAAGTAGGATTTTTAATGGAAGTGCGGCAAATACATAAATAAATTAACCAAATTGAAAAATATGCTATACACAGACGCTGCATTATTGCAATCACAACTAAACAGTGTCGTGCATAATAATAATAATTAATTATTTAAACATTAATAAATTTTCTGAAGTGAGACGCTTATGAAACAAATGAATTTTACGAGTAGCAACAACGGCAATAGATTTGTACCACTCTGTATGTTTTGTAAAGCAATTTTAATATTCAAGCGGCAACAACAATTATTATGTATTTTTTGCAGCGAGTCCGAGATGTTGTAGGGTTGCTTTGAAAACGAGAGGAATCGTTGGCGAGTCCGAGATGTTTTAGCGATTGTTTCGACTGACGGCCATTTACGACTTGACTCGAATACGAATGAAAACCATCGAGAGCATTCGAGATGTTTCAACAATCGAGAGAATCGAATAAAACATCTCGGACTCGCCCATCACTAGGAAAAACAAAAACAAATGTGATTCAAGGGCATAGGCATGAGCATCTATGCTCTAAAACATCCTATTTTGATATTCCGGTGCCGGAGGGAGGATCTGAGAAGGTTTAAAGAATCCCATACAAAAAAAAACTCATCTAATGTACATACATATATATATGTACCTACTGTACTTTTGTATAGTACCTAAATACTCAATTAGAGCTTTAAATTGCTGACATTGGTCTATTAGGCTCAGGTTTGAACATAGTACTATTCAATTTTAACAAGTTTTTGTTACTTAGCAAATACATGCAAATATGTATTTTTTGTAGGTATGTACTAGCAAATAGCCGTCCTGCTTCGCAGCGACGAAAAAAGGTTTATGTTATAATAAGTATTTCCCTCTACATTTCCCTTTCATTTAATTTTACCTTTACCGGGACCATCCATCACCATCCGAGCACACTACTTGAATCATCTCTGAGAACAGGCTTAAAAAATAACAATGAAAATAGGCGTATGTTGAAGCCCTGCTCGGCACCTTTCATTTGATACCAACATCGCTCAGAAACTTTGTGGAGTCACTGGGTTCCACGTTGTGACACATAGGTATCTGGGGACCTGCCTAGGCATAACAATCATAACTTTCTGGGTCCACATATGGGCCTATATTCCGGAAATATTCGAACTTCTGTATACCCTATCATGTGCGCTAATACCACATGAATCTACTGTGAAAATTTCATGAAGATCGGTTGATTACTTTAGGCATCCATAAAGGACACACACACATACACACATTCATTTTTATATAATAGGAAATCAGGATTTATATTTTGTGGAATAACATTTCAGGAATAATAAGGGCAATCAACTGATCCTGAAGGAAACGTAAGAAGATTTATCGAGGGAAATAGTGCACATTGTTTCCACTTGGTACGGCAAACACATTTACTACCTAGGTAGGTCTGATGGCTTGTTGTGATAACACATAATAATAATACAATGGCGCTATTATAACTCTGACGAGTTTTATGGCCGAGCTTCTCTCCCAATTCGAGGTGTGCTCCTTTTTGTTTTTCCTACTAATTGGGTGGACCTACAGTTTTATGCCGGCTCCGAACGGCGAATGCATTTTTTGTGAGAAGCTTTTTCATGGCAGAAATACTCTCGGAGGGTATGTCGTCCACTGCCGAGAGGTGACCGCTGCTCTTAAAAAACCCAATAATTGGATTTTTACTAATTAGAAAAATTTGTTTGGCTCGGACCGTGGTTTGAACCCGAGACCTCTGGCATAGCAGGCGAGCACTCTACCCACTGCACCACAGCGGGTTTTGTGACAAAACTCTACTGAGAAGGCATGTTTCCTCAACAGTGTTGTGACAAATCGTCCTACCAACCTACCAAAAGGAAAAAAAACCTATCAGTTTTGGTAGGAAAAGCCCAAAAGTGGCATCCCTGCTACTGGTATAAAAACAAGTGAACATGATTCGTCTGTGTTAAAGTGTCCATTTCGACACTATCCAAGACTCGATCCCCAACACCGTTCGTACACTTTTTTTCCTATTCCCCAACCTCAACATGTTTGCGTGCGCTTAAGTGTAAACAAAGTATAAACTTAAGTATAAACAAGTGGCGTTTTATTTGACAAACAACTAGTAGATATGTACATACATACATACATATATTAATGTTTACCCCCTGAACTCAAATTACGGTATAAACTACACAAATATGTAGCTTTTTATACCCTTCCTTCGTGTACATGTCTGTCTGCCTGTCTGCTTGTGTGATCGCAAATTAGTCGTTCAGTTTTTGAGATATCTGCTTGAAACTCGGTAGTAGGGTTGCCAGATACCTTTCCCGAAAAAAATCAGTACATTGCCTTCCAAAAAAAAAAAATAATAATATATGCGGAGAAAATCGTCTTTATTACTGTCATTTTGTTTTTGTTTCCGTATCGTTAACTGTCAATCATGTTTCTATGACATTTAACGTTCGCGTTGCTTCCTCCTTCCTAATTGTTTCATGGTTATGCCGTGGTTATGCTTACGAGCAAAACACCGATGAAATTCGGACACGTTTTCGTCATCGGTGAGAGGTGGTTACGCTTAAATCGATGATTAGAGCACACATACACAACATAACACATTATTACCCCGAAACCTCGGCTTGCTGGGCGCTTGTTTCACCCAGCAAATCTGATCGATGTGAGAGTCCGAAAATTCTCTCACTCGTCGGAGTGCACAACAACAATTATACCATGTCTCCACACAACGTGTTTCGCTCTTTTTTTCTTCATTTTCTCTCTCAATCTTGTTTCGACGCGGAAACCAGTGCCGAAACTCGCCAATTTCCATACAAATTTTTGAGAGCGAGTGAAGATTGAAACACTGTTTCATTCTGAATCACCTTGCCAACCTCGATGATATCGATGTGTTCTCTAATTTTGTATCGAAAATCTATCGAAATCTCACACAGACCAAAACAAAGACGCAAAAATAAGCAAACATACAAACATTTAAGAAGAACAAGAAGGAGAAATGTCAAACTGAATCACGATTAGCCACGTGGAGACGGGTTATTGAGCGAGATGTTTTGCTAAATGTTTCTCTGGTGAATCAAGTTATGTGGAGACGGGCTTTTACATGTTTCTCGTCGATTATTGTCGTAAGCATAACCACGAAATTACAAAAGTCAAATGAAAACAGTTGGAAAATTAAGAACAGTGCAGGGTGATAAAAATGCATTTTTTTAGTGTCGGCTATAAATCAGTACAAATCAGTACAAAATCCAAAAAATCAGTATTTCTTAAGGTTTTTAAAACCATCAGTACGGAGCGCGAAAAATCAGTATTGTACTGATCAAATCAGTACGGCTGGCAAGCCTACTCGGTATGTATATGGGTGTCTTTTTATGGTAAACTGATCATTTGTCGTAATCGGTTAAATCCGGTCAATATAAGATATAGCTGCCATACAACCGATTGTTCAGCAATAGAAAATTTTTACTATAACTTCCATTTACACTACTAAGTAGGACGTGTCAAAAAAAAATCTTAGTACATACACATAACCCACAAAATTGATAGTACATATTAATTAACACCATACCACGTAAAGTTTCATGTCTCAATTCAAGAAAGGTGCAAATTCCTCGGTGCGGACGAAGACAGACACGCTTTTACTTCAAGCTTGAAACCACCGAATTGTACGAATAACGCAAATAACAGACATATGTATACATACATATGAGTGTACAGTTGTGTTATTTGGCAAATAATATCTGTGGACATTTGGAAAAGCAACCTAAGTCTAAAATCACAATTTTACAGGAGAGCAAAAACCAGGTTGGCAAGTGCACAGAGTCTTTCCATCACATATTTTCATAGAAGTAAGAGCGTGGCATAATAAAAAAATCTTCTGTTGTTCATTTTAAATTGAATTTTTATTTCTTGGCGTAACGGTTTTTATTTAAATGGATTTCAAATAAAATAAGTGCTTTTTCCAAATTGTTTTTTGAAAAAAACACTAACTTATCTCAATTTAGGTTCTTTTTTCAAATTGATCTTCATCAAAATTTTATAGAATTTTAGCCTCCTAATTGGAATTAAGTTCATTTGGCAAACTGAAACATGATAGAAAATCGACTTAAGTTGCTAATTAGGTTGGTTTTTCAAAAGCATATTGAAAAAAATATGCCACCTAAATTAAATTAGGTTCTTTTTTCAAGAGGAATTCTTGCAATTTTTCTTATCACTTCTATCTTATCTTAAGTTAAGTTGCTTTGGTAAAAGCATTTGTGAAAAATATAGACTTAAGATGATTTTCGATTCATCATATCTCCTGAACCCGAAATGATATCGTAACACCGATTAGACAGAAGGAAGCGTATTTTAAAATGTATGTTTATGATAAAAAAGCTGAAAATGCACCTAGGTCGACTTAGGTTGTTCTTTCAAATGTCCACAGATATGTCTCATAACTTTTCAGATTTGCTTATTGAGCCGTATGCGCCAAAAAAAATATGAGCCAAAATAGAAATTTTACAAAATGTATTTTTTTTTTAAATTTTCTTTGCATACGGTTTGTAGGCAGCCGTAATTTTAATTTGGCTCTAACTTCGAAACAACACATTTTACAGCTCTGAAATTTTAGAATAGGGAGTTCATGCATATGATAACAAATTCTTGATTTCCATGAAGAAGCTAAAATCACAAATCACGGTTGATATGCCTTTTTGGCGCACACGGCTGGTTAAAATTTAACTCGAATTGCGGGCATAAATGGGGCCAAGTAATCAAGATTTGTCATAGTTGAAACCAAATAGTGAAAGGTTTTAAATTGATAATTAAAACGCAGTGCTTAAAAATTATTTTGGCAGCTTTTGTGGCATCGTGCCTGTTAGTACAACAATATGCTGCTGAGAAGAATCCTAGAAATAAAGAAAACACCGCGATCGGAAGCGAAATTCATAACTCGCCCAATGGAATGCATGGCGACGGCGTTGAGTTTCGAAGTGACAAAAGTGGTAGCTCTGGTAAATCGGCACAACCAGGACCATTAAAGAAAAATGAAGATATTTGCAAGAAGATAGGGCAGGCGGCATGGAATGGAGGGGAGAAAGCGCCCACCGGGAATAAAAATAAGGAAACGAAAAGTCCACCTTCGTCTCCACCTAGGTTACCTGCAGTGTGTTCTTACGGCAAGTTGCGTTGATGGAGGGCTTACACGCAAAAGTAACAGAAAGGCGAAAATACTTTTCACAAGACTTTTTTTTTTTGGAACGCAAATATAACTAATTTTATCTTCAAATATAATTTCGCTTTTTTCGCGTATACATACATACATACATATATATACATATGTATATTATATAGGTTTGGTCCCCATACGAAAAAAAAAGTTGTAAAAGTCCGCCCCTAAATTTGAACCTTATGGTGAGAGTGTTAAGGGACACAAAAAAAAAATTTTTTTGATCCGCGAAATACCGCCGAAATCGTTTTTTTATTGTAACTTTGTTATTTTTCATCCGATTTTTAAAGTTGATACGTCATTATTTTCGTATTTTGCAGCTCTACACTTCCTTCTAATGCTCTTTTGAGCTCTGAAGTCGTTTTCACATAGTTGGGTCAGCTAACTTTTTTGTATGTCCATAAATTATCCTCTTTGTTTTGCCAAATGAAAGTGCTTCAAAATTCATGACAATGTTACCTTTAAAGGGTTTTACTAAATTAATAAACAAAGAAGTTACGTCACAAAGACCCAACTATGTGAAAACGACTTCAGAGCTCAAAAGGATATTAGAAGGAAATGTAGAGCTTCAAAATACGAAACTAATGACGTATCAATTTTAAAAATCGGATGATAAATAACAAAGTTACAAGAAAAAAACAATTTCGGCGGTATTTCGCGGGGTCTAAAAAAATTTTTTTTTGTGTCCCTTAACCCTCTCAACATAAGCTTCAAATTTAGGGGCGGACTTTTACAACATTTTTTTTCGACCCTATCTAATGTATATCATCCGCCAGACGTTGTTCTGCCTACAATTTATTCCTATAAAGCCGATAGAAAAGTTCTAGAATACCGTTTTTCTCACCATTATCTTAGAATCCGCTGTTATCTTAGTGGCCGCTGTGGTGCAGTGGGTAGAGTGCTCGCCTGCTATGTCAGAGGTCTCGGGTTCAAACCACGGTCCGAGCAAAACAACAAAAAAATTTTCTAATTAGTAAAAATCCAATTATTGGGTTTTTTAAGAGCAGCGGTCACCTCTCGGCAGTGGACGACATACCCTCCGAGAGTATTTCTGCCATGAAAAAGCTTCTCACAAAAAATGCATTCGCCGTTCGGAGCCGGCATAAAACTGTAGGTCCACCCAATTAGTAGGAAAAACAAAAAGGAGCACACCTCAAATCGGGAGAGAAGCTCGGCCATAAAACTCGTCAGAGTTATAATAGCGCCATTGTATTATTATTATATCTTAGAATCCATCGTAATGACTGCGAATACTGAAAAATTGTCAATTCTCTGAATAAAACTTTTACATATACATAGGTACATACCCTGCAGCGAAAGTAACCAGTTACAAACTAGAATTATACCAGTTTGCAGGGTACAGTCAACTACTTGCTCGACTGTAAATTTCCCATGTAAACATCTGCATTGCATTATTGCAAATAATCACCCTGTCACTCAAGTTATTTCCTAAATCCTGCCACTTCTGAAATACTGTTTCGATCCAGGTTCTGCACCAAGCTGCAGTAAAAGAACTTCTCTGCCTGTGTAATGCTACTACTGACGATGCCTCTCGGCATAGCTCCTATGAGGTAAACGTTTGCGCCGCGAGAAGCTGATAGTATTTGCATCGCTCTATTTCCACGTTTCGACCTACTACCGCGTCTATGTCGGCAAAACAAATTGAAATTAGTTTCCTCTATATATACCAGCTGTTTACCGGCCTGTATGTACATATGTGTTGAGTTGAGTAACGTATTCTGCCCTTTTGGTTTTTTTGGTGGAGAATTTAATGTTTTGTTTCAGTGTAAACATTTTACCTTCAAGGTAGTTGTTTATTGAAAATATACATATATTAATTTAAAATTGGTTAATACTTTTGCCTTTAGCTGTCTCAGTGTGATACTGCAATCACATTCTAACCACCGGAACAACTCGTCCACCTGATCACCAGTTAGCTTGGATGGCTTCTTTCCCCCCCGCAGTGTGCTTTTCTGAGCTGCCACTCATCGCCCAAGTGTATGCGGTCTTATAGGATATGCCCAAAGACGCGGCTAGTGCTGGCCAATCTTCACGCCGATTTGCTACATGAACTATTCTTTCCTTGTCCCATTTTGCATATTTCTTATACCTTTTCCGCTGTACGTCTTCGGTATCTGGAACAGTTATCCTTTAATTCCATTTTATTATGAGTAGGTATAAGAATATCACCGCAAGAATATGACCGCACACACATGTAAAATTAGACAGAGTAAAATTTATTACGCGTTACAAATCCCTGGTTTTAACATATATTTACATACATACTCCCACATTCGACCATTAATAAAGATTTGTTTTCGATTTTCTTTATCACTTTCAATTTTCTCGGCTTTAATTTGCCATCATTTCTCAATATTGTCTTTATGCTTATCATAATTCGTAAAATTTAATTTAATTTTAATCGCATTAAATCCATCATCACCATATGACTTTAATCGCCGCTTGAGTGGATTGCCAGCCAGCCAGCCGGTGTACGCGGCGTTGACTAATCAATTCAAAGTGTCAATACAAATACTTCTCATAATTGCTTTTCAATGAAGCGGCTTAAGTATTTGAGACATTTGTAACGCATTATGGAAAATAAGAAATTTTTAGAATTCGTTTGACCTAAAAAAAATTTAATGATTGTGTTTGGGCTTTGTGTTATACAAAATTACTAATAAAGCATTTGCAAAGAAAGCACGCTGAAATATGTACATATTAAAGCTTAAAGCTTGCAAATGAACCAATTGGCACATGTCAGACGATCAATATATATTGATGAAATCCGTGGATCGCGATTCATATTGACAGTGTAGCATCGAGTATTGATGGATCGCGATCCTGGATCGCGAATTTTTAGAAATTTTGCGATCCGCGATCCGGATCGCAATATTGACAATATGGATTGACTGTGTAGCATGAAAATTTTGCGATCCATCAAAATGCGTGTATATTTAGAAATTTAGAAATCCGCGATCCGGATCGCAATATTGACAATACGGATTGACTGTATAGCATGAAAATTTTGCGATCCATCAAAATGCAGGTATTTTTAGAAATTTTGAAATCCGTGATCTGGATCGCAATATTGGCAATAAACGAATTGAAAGTGAAAGTGGGAAAAGGACGGAAGTAAAATATTTTGAATCTCAGAGCGAGAAAAATATCGCAATATTCATATTGAACGTGTAGCACCAGTTTGCGATTCATCAATCCATCAATATGAATCGCGATTCAAATATCGCGATTCATATTGATAATGTAACATCTCCCATTGAATCCGATGAAAAAAAATTAAGTTTACTTTAATAATATGTCCAAATGAAATTGTAAATGCGTGCATTGACTTTGTTACAACGGACTCGCTACCTTTGTAATTTTTTGCTTCGGAATCATTTAAAACTCTAACCAACCAAATATTTGATGGGCTTAAGATGACTAACATCTCAGCTAAAAATATAATGGATTTTGCGAATGAGAAACTCAACAAACTTAAATGCTAAATTAAGCATATAAAGAATAAACTTATATGTATGTATTTAAATCGACACTGCCACTGGAAATGATCGTGGCGTTCTTTGCATAAATGCCCAATTGTTCTGAAGGGAAAATTTAAAAAAATCACACTTTCAATGAAAGAAGTCATGGAAGACATACGACAGAGAATATAAAAATAATGATAGAGCAAGTGCTGAATTCATATGAACTTGAGAAGGATCAAATTTATGCCGTAACAGGAGATAATGGACGTAACATGATTAAAGCGGTTGAGCTTCTGTCAGAGAGAGTCAGTGACGATGATGAAATTGAAAGCGAAAAAAAATATTTCAGAGGAGTTTTCTTGTCACATAAAGCAAACAATGGGCGAACATATTTTACAGTTAAATGTGCAGTACACGCAATCCAATTAATTGTTAAAGACTTTTTAGAAGATTACAGCACCGTCGTGTTATAAAACTTTTAAGAGCTCCGCTTTTACGGTGTGTATATGTATATAAAATTAATATTTGAGCAACAGCTAATTTTTGCCTTGGTTTAATTTGTATTTATTTTTCAGGCTTCGAATAAGAGTTGGGTGTGGTGAAAGCATAAGTCAATGTGCCAACTCGATGGAATTCTACATACAATATGTGTTTACGCCAACCTCCACAGCCAGATGTCGTTGCTGTTATGGATCACAACTGTGAATGGGTTGTAAATCTGTCACTCATTGTGAATGAGTCAATCGCTGTAAGTACTCGTTACTTGCGCTCCGTTAGCATCTACACATTAAAGTGCAGACATTGGTGACTTATCTGTAACATTATAAAACAGCTGATTCAACCAACCTTACGACAAGCTGTGTTACTAGTCATTGGTGCCTTATCGTAATTCTGTAGCTGTATCCTTAACTTACAGACCAATTGGATTTTGGTTAGCAACCCTAAATCCGTAAACAGCTGACACTTGTGAAAGCAGATATAGGAAGGTAGGCGCATTGGCGAATGCAGAAACTTCTTTTTTTATTTACAAAGGTAGATTATAATATCAAAATCAAAGCGAATTCACATCATGGCCAATAGTAATGGGCGAGTCCCAAGCGAATTCAGATTTTAACAAGGAGAAATATTATTTTGACATTACAATCTACCAATTACAATAACAAAATACTTGGGAAGTTTCTTAATTCGCCTATGCGCCTACCTTCCAAGATCTGCCTCGACAAGTGTCAGCTGTTTACAGATTTATGACACCACTAACAGCTCACATGGATAGCGATAAAGTTACAATAAGGTTAACGATACTGAAATACTTACAAGTCACCAATGTCTGAACCTTTAATCCTGTTAGCCTATCCCGTTAGGCATTTTTTGGTAAAATGTTTTCGATAAACCTTTTATGCAAAGTTCATCCCCGCTCTTAACAGCTTGCATAAGAGAGCTTGAGCTAGCAAATTCTTCATCAGAGGAAGATACACCGGAAATAGATAATAATTTTCGAAAGAAATTTTATGAAATACACTATGTTAAAGAAAAAAAAGAGTGGTTGTCGATTCCGATTTAATTGAATATTGCAACGGCAAAAAATGCGCATACCCATGGCTTCAAAAGCTCGCTTTTGCCGTTCATTCGGTGCCTGTTACGCAAGTCAGTGTGGAACGTGCATTTTGGACTTTAAAACTTATTTTAACGGATTTGCATAGTAACCTTAGTGGAAAAAATTTGGAAACAATTTGTCTGTTAAAATTGAATAAAAACATTTTTAAATAATGCGCTTATAAAAAAGACTTAATACATCTATGAAAAAAGCTATACTTTTTTAGCTATTTGACTTTTCTGATGTACTAGTTTTTGTTTTCTATGTACTACATTTGTAAAATACACTTTTATGTACAGTGAATAAACAGTTACACTTTTAAGTTATTTGTTTTATTTTATTTTTTTTTTACTATAATGAAATGACTAACGATTTGAATGTATGTATTGCGATCAACTTAATTTTCATATAAATTGTTTGTAGGCTCGTTTGATCTGGCTAATTTGGCTAGCAAATAAAAACTAAATTTTATTCACCAGTTTTCCCAACGTTTCGCTGACAAATTCCAGTATCTTCAGCGGCGGCTGTTTATTTCATTATAACACCATAACAAAAACGACAATAAAGATTTAAAAGTAACAATATGTCAAAATTAGCAAAAACAAAAATTGTTACATTGATTTTATAATCGCTCGCCATGAAAAATTTTTTTATAAATTGATTTGGCAAAAATAAATAAATTAAGCAAATAAAATAAAATAAAAGACGCTACACCGTAGTCACAAACCCATACAAATAAATAAAAATATGCTGCACCCTGCAGCCATATCCGGCATCAAATAGGTTTCGGTAACCACAAACCAGTCTCCATTCCAAGTACCCTGCAATAATTCAACAAATACAACTCGTCATACCCTGAGGCATGAAAAATATTGAAAGCTTATACAAAAGGAATAAAACAACTGGACCCTGCTTCTTACGCTTATCGAGTTTCTATTTAATTTTTCGGGACTTGCAATTCATTCAGGTTCCTAATTGATCAGCTCTCTTTTCTTAATTTAAATAATTATATCTTTCTGACCGACAAAAAAATGTCTAATTAATTAGAAGGAAATTATTGGGTTCTTAGAAATAGCGGTCACCCATCGGCAGTTGGCGACATACCTTACAAGGGTATTTTTGCTATGAAAATGCTTCTCACAAAAATGAATTCGCCATTCGGAGCCGTCATAAAAGTTTTTTATGATAAAACTGTTAGTCCATCCTTAATATGCGATTTTGGTACTGAATATTAATTTCAAAACGAGTTTATTTTAAAGCAAAAAAAATCAGTCTTTAAAGCTTTTTAATTCGTAATTGCATGCTTTCATGGCCACTAGGTTATCATTCATTCGTTCATTTCACGCTTCAGTATACATACCTACACCCAGAAAAAAAAATAGTGTGAAATCAACCAAAAATCGACAAATTTTGTGGTTAATTTTTTTCAACACGATGCTTAATGTATGCCATCCTGTAATCGTGTAAATTTAACAATACTGTCAAGTGTTAGTTTAACAGGATGACAACTGTAGAATTAACACTAAAAAGTATTGAGTCTTCCTGTTGATTTTACAATTTTAACTAGTTAATGTTACAATTTCAGCTGGTTAAATTAACACGAAATGGTCCTGTTGAATTAACAATAACATCTTTTTGATTTTACCTTAAATTTATTGTTAAATTAACTAGAAAGTCTTGTTGATTTTACAATTTATTTTTTTAAATAAAAAAACATATAAAACATAAAATGTATAATCATCAGATCAATAAAGCATATTCGAGTACATCACCCACACAACCGACCAAATTGAAAGCGTCCTTCTCATACGAATAGTTTATACATGGGCGATAGTACTTACTATCACTGCCATGGCACCGAGTAATGTTTGGCCGCTAATGCAACGGTATATGCACCGCATGCTGCGTGAAAGACTCCATTCGCTAAACATCTCTTCGTGGTAAAAAGTGCAAACTATGAAGAGGAAAAAGAAAATATTGAACATTATTAACTTTTAGAAACAAAAATGCAACCCACTTTTAACTTACCTGCGAACTAAAAATATAAATGGAAAAACCATTATCACGCACTGCCAATGATGCTAAACTCCCATCATTGCCACGGCACAAAATTTTATTTTTGTTAAAAAAAAAAAATATTAGTTTGTGTTTTGCACGAACAGCAGAACTTCAAACGTTGGAAAAATTGTGTATGTTTCAAAATAGTTTTGACGTTCTTTTTAACACTTTTTTAGATTATATTGACACTATTATCGTGTTGAATAAACCAAAATTGCAAATGACGTTTATGTTTGAACATTGTTTCGTGTTATATCAACCAACGTAATTTTTCTAACATTTTTTTTTAGTTTATATTGACACTATCATCATGTTAAATAAACCAAATTCCAAATGACGTTTAGGAATAAAATTTTATATTTGAATCATCTTCTATATTTTAAAATTTCTTCATGTTGTATCAACAATAAAATTTGATTGAATTTACCAAATTTTCAGATGAAAGCCAAAATCATGTTTCAAACATCGTGTAATTTGAAAAAATTGTTGCTGTTCTATGTGTAAAGATCGATCGTGTTAATTTTACATGAATCGTGTTGATGATTTTTTTCTGAGTGTACTCCACTGCATACACAAAGCGTCCATACAAAAACTCATACAAGTAGGCTTTTAAAAAAATTAACTAACAATTTCTCATAAACTTTATTACCGAACAAAGAAGAAAAAGGAGAGCTTTGCATATTTTTAGGCGCATTCATTCACCATGTTTCTCGGCTTTTATTTTTCTTCTTTTTAAACATTTTTCTTTGTATTTGTATTGCCTTCTCTTATTTACTTTGGTCGCATTTGGCCAATATAATACTAATTTAACTATAATGCCATTGCCGCCGCTGCGGATGCATCCCGGCTCACGGGCCACCCAGACGCTTACGGAGCCTAGCCGATAACGAAACCGCTGCTCTACAGCCGCGGCCACGATGGAGCACATTTACAAAGTATGCGCAAATAAATTCCGAATAATATTGCAAAAGTTTTGCCACCGCGCGTTTGTGGCCAAAGATGAGTTTGTACTCGTATGTAAGTGAGAGGTAGGCAGCTGGGCGTACTCGGCGTGCTGAGCATTATGACGCTGCCACCGTATGGTATACTACTATGAGTAGTGTAAGCACAAAACTTTTTCGACGGCCCCAATGTGCCCGTGCAGCGTAAATTTTCGCTTCAAGGCACGCATTGTGACCAAGTGGGCAAAGAGGAGGAGGTTGAAAAGGGGAGCGAAAGCACAAAGACGTGAATGCCGAAGTAGAATCAAAGAAATTGGATTTCGCGATTTAGTGAAAATTTAAAAGAAATTCGATTGAAAATTTGCATCTTCTCCTTGTCCGCTGTCCAGCCCTGTGCATTCACTTGCATTGCCCTGGCGCGAACCTGTCGACCTTCATTGCCGCACTTTGCAAACTTTCCAATCATGTTTGCCCCGCATTCTTGCTGACTTTGCCTCTTTGCTTATAAATTATACTATACGATACTTCTGCTGCGCTTGCATTGCCGCGCCTTTCTTTGCATTTTTGCTTTTGTTTACATTTACATTTTCGCTTTGGCAATTTCGTAAATTTGATTTGACGTTTTCCCCACAAAACGCTTCCGCCCAAAGACGCCAAGCACGCCACCAAGAGAAGCCACAGGCACAACTAATAAGGTTGGTCGAGAGTAGTGATGGGCGAGTCCGAGATGTTTAGACAATCGAGAGAATCACCATCGTTGCAAAACCACAATCGAGTCAAAAGTTGACTCGCTCCTCGACTACACAATCGAGATGTTTTTGCGATTGTTCCGAGTTGGCGAGTCGGAGGTTGTTTCGATGACATCTCGACTACACAACCGAGATGTTTTTGCGATTGTTCCGAGTCGGCGAGTCGGAGGTTGTTTGGATGACATCTCGACTACACAAGCGAGATGTTTTTGCGATTGTTCCGAGTCGGCGGGCCGGCTGTTGTTTTGATGATATGTTTTAGTTGATAAAATAAACTGAATGAGGTTTGTTGATAAAGAAAGTTGGATTTTTAATGGAAGTGAGGCAAATACATAAATAAATTAACCAAATTGAAAAATGTGCTATACATAGACGCTGCATTATTACAATCACAACTAAACAGTGTCGTGCATAATAATAATAATTAATTATTTAAACATTAATAAATTTTCTGAAGTGAGGCGCTTATGAAACAAATGAATTTTACGAGTACCAACAACGGCAATAGATTTGTACCACTCTGTATGTTTTGTAAAGCAATTTTAATATTCAAGCGGCAACAATTATTATGTATTTTTTGCAGCGAGTGCGAGATGTTTTAGGGTTGCTTTGAAAACGAGAGGAATCGTTGGCGAGTCCGAGATGTTTTAGCGATTGTTTCGACTGACGGCCATTTACGACTTGACTCGAATACGAATGAAAACCATCGAGAGCATTCGAGATGTTTCAACAATCGAGAGAATCGAATAAAACATCTCGGACTCGCCCATCACTAGTCGAGAGCAAATAAATTTTGCTAGCATATTGCGGTGAGATTTTGGGAGGCAGAAGAATGATTTCAAACTTGAACTAGGCAATAGTCGGATATTTTCTAGCGAAATGCGTGTGAAGCTTTTAAATGAGGTACATATGCATGTACATTATGGCGGGTCGATTAGGAGGGGCCAACAAAAAATTAACAGGGGCACATCGCGATTATGAAAATTTAGGTAATTTAAGGCATTTTTGCTCAAGAAACCGTATGTCTAAAATGAATTTCGAGCCAGCGCTTTTTACGATTTATATTACTTCCAACTGTTTTATATTTTTTTACACGGATAAAAATAGCTGATTAATTTTTAATGAACAGCGTTCATAAATTTTCTGAAGTGGGTTTTATGAACAAATTTATTGATTTTAATGAATTTTTCATACATTTAATCGAGAATTTCATAAAATTTAATGAAGGCGTTCCTAAAGTTAATTAATGAAAATTCATAAACTTGGCGTAGAAAAAAATTCAAAATTTTAACAGTTTTTGTATGAACAATATGTATGAACACTATTCATAGAATTCATTGTTGCTCAGTTAGTATGCAAAAGACAAATTCGATGTGTTTCCTTCGTTCGCTAATTTGCCGACAGCTTTGCATATTTCCGCAATTCTCAGACGATTAGCGAAGCACTTTGTGTAAAGAGTTTAATATTTGCATCTTCACTTATATGAAATTAAATGTTGCCCTTTGTCCGAATAAGTCCTAGGAAATTACTAGTTGACTAATTATGTTTTTCCAATCCCTCCCGCCTTTTACTTTTTATTTATTTATTTTACGTTTTAAATATTTTTGTTAAAAAATTTAATTACAAAAAAATCAGTCGCCTTGAAATCGGCGAGTTTCGAACCTGCGACCTGCTCGGTTCCAAGTCAGACGCCTTACCACTGTGCCATCGCACAACTTGTATCGAACATGTCAAATGCTGGACTTAACCTGTATTTGTCTTCAACTATAACAAATAAATTCATAAAATCTATGAAAAAATTCATAATATTTTATGAACACGCTCATTATTTCGTTCATATTCATAAACCACGTTCAATAAAATCTCGAGCTTATGAACGCTGTTCATTAATTTTAATGAACACGTTAATTCTATGTACGTTTTCCGTTCCGTTTATGTAAATAAATTGGTAACCAATGCTTCGATTCTTTTGATTTTTTCGGCATTAGTTAGGAAACTTATTTGACAACAAGACGTCGAGGTCAGTTTTTGAAATTTTATAAGTGACATAACTCAAAAGTTAAATTTTTGGAAATAATCGCTGTTTTTTCCACGTTTTCATACACATGTTTAGGAAAAAAAAAAGTAATAAACTGTGTATGATACAGGTTTTACATATTTTCATAAATAAAAAATACCGCGAAAATTTTTTTTATTGTAACTTTGTTATTTTACATCCGATTTTTTAAATTAATATGCCATTATTTTAGTCTTGGGATGCTCTATATTTCCCCTTAATGCTCTTTTGAGCTGTAAAGTAAAATAAAAATATAAAAAAAAAAATGCTTTTAACCCCCAACCGATCTTCACGTTGTAACTTTATTTTAGTACAGAGTTACTAAATTTTTTTTATGAAAATGAAGCCGGATATTAAGCGCATTCTAAACATATGGGAACGTGAAAAAGCAGCAATTATTTTCAAAAATTTAACTTCTGAGTTATGCCATGTTTGAAATTTCAAAAACTGGCCACCACATTTTGTTGCCAAATAAAGTATCCTAACTAATGCCGAACAAAATCAATAGAATAGCAGCATTGGTTACCGAGTTATTTAAAAAAATATAAAAGCGTTAAGAAAAATTTAACCGCGAAAAACTTGCTGAAAAATCAAAGCTAGCAAAAACGTTTTTGGGAGCATATTAGAATGGGTTAGGGTTGGACGATATATATCGATGTATCAATATATCGATATTTTTAAAATAGTACAGCCGATAATATCGACGATATTTTGAATTACCGTGCATCGATAATCGATAATTTTTTGCCAATCAAAATTCCAGTGCAAAACTTGCATACTTATTTATTCAAATTGCTATTGCTGTAAACTACAAAATTTTGCGATAAATTTTCAAATAGAAAACTATGTCGATTCTCGCGGTAAGATTTTAAACGTAGAAAAAGATCTTTCCACGTCAAGTGAAGTTATCAGGGCGTATTTAAAAGCTAAAATTTCAGTCACTGTGTAGCGTGTAGTGCTACACGTTCAATATGATTTACTTCCGTCCTTTTCGAACTTTCACTTTCAATTCGTTTATTGCCAATATTGCTATCCGAATCGCGGATTTCAAAATTTCTAAACATTTTGCGATCCAGAATCGCGATCCATTAATACTCAATGCTACACTGTCAATATGAATCGCGATCCACGGATTTCATCAATATATATTGACCGTCTGACGTATGCCTATGCACATATGTAGATACACAGTAGATGAGTTTTTTTTTGTATGGGATTCTTTAAACCTTCTCAGATCCTCCCTCCGGCACCGGAATATGAAAATAGGATGTTTTAGAGTAAGTAACCTGAAAAAAAAATTTCACTTTTCCAAAAACTGGATGGAGCTACACCGAAAACCGCGCAAATTTCAAGGTATGTTTAGATTTATGTATGAGTTGGTTTAAGTGAAGTAAAGTCGGGTATAAAAGAGTAACATATCTTAAAATTTCTTAAATTTTTTAACAATTTTGCTCTTGAAGACGGTTTTTTGGGTTTTAAGTGATAGTTTTATGTGGATGGATAACTCCACAAATGCAAAAAAAATAGAAAGGCCGAGACCGCGGATAACGGACAAAAAGTTGAGCCGGATGGTGCCAAAACATTTGTGGGCAATATGGGTATCAAAATAAAGATTTTACCTAGGACTTTAATGTAAAGTCAATCCATTTTACTGTGTCCACCGTTTCGACACATATAAGTCAAAAATTAGACTCAAATGTCGCCGATATCCTTTAAAATATTCTGTAGTCATCCTGGACCACTTATTCGCCAGTATATCAGAAATTGGCTAAGAAATTGGCATGTAATAAGTTCCATATGCAAGCCCTAGTTAAGACCTTTAATTTGATACCAATATTGCCCAATAATATTTTGGCACCATCCGGGGCCACGGTTTTTTCCGCTATCCACGGTCTCGATCTTCCAAATTTTTTTTACATTTGTGGAGTTATCCAACAAAATAAAACAATCACTAATAACCCAAAAACCCGTCTTCAAGAGCAAAATTTAAAAAAAAATTGAGAAATTTTAAGGTATGTTACCCTTTTATACCCGACTTTACTTCACTTAAACTTGATGAACTCATCCAAATTTTATTCGATTATTAAATTAAATAACGCAGCCTACCGTGTGATTTAGTTAAAAAATAACGTTCGCTTTCGGGAAGAGTATAGGGCAAGAAGTTGAAGATTCATGAGAAAAAAAAGAAAATGGTCACTTTAGGCCGCGTTATTACCTTCCCTGGGTAGTGTACCAAAAAACTGAATATGCCATTCGATTTAGCGATTAATTCTTCGTATGGGTGGGTATCAATTTTTTTTCTTGTGCAAAATTCTAACTTTTTTCAGACATAAATCTAAACATACCTTGAAATTCTGGGAATTTGCGCGGTTTTCGGTGTAGCTCCATCCAGTTTTTGGAAAAGTGAAATTTTTTTTTCAGTTTACTCACTCTAAAACATCCTATTTTCATATTCCGGTGCCGGAGAGAATATCTAAAAAAAAACTCATCTAATACACAGCTGATTCGTGTAGCACATTTGAATGAAGCATTGCGAAAATTATTAAATTCGTCTTGAACTTGTCAGACAAAGAGGAATAGCAAATAGTATGCGCATATACAAAAAAAAGTTGCCAGAGTAAAAAATGTAAATAAAAACAATTTTAAGAGCGAGATAGAAAACTATGAGGAAATACTATGCTAAAATATGAATTTATAGCAAAATATGCCAAAAATATGCAAATAAGTCAAAATATGCAAAAATAAGCCTTTTGACCTAAATATGCGAGAATATGCCCTAACAAGTTAGGCTGATTCTCTTCGTCTTGAGCTAAAACGCCGATATATATTTATCATAAGTAAATAGGACTGCAACAGAAAAATATGCATTTGCATATCTTCTGTTGCCCTACTTATTAGGTTGGCAACCTTCTTAAGAAAAGTGCTAATAAATATCGATAAAAATGTGGTGGCACTAAAACTTTCATGTTGGCACACAAAATGTTCATCAAACGAAAGGCGATAGCGAGATCTTTAGTTTGGACTTGTTTTCATTTGGATAGCATGGTTTGAAGTGATGCGGGACGCGATTACCTAAATATTTTCGGGTTGTGAAAATACTTAACTTGCTTCCTGTCGTGTCTTCCTTTATACAAAATTTTATTTCACTCAGCAAAAAGCTTCGAAGTGGTCGTGGCTAATAAACGAACCCTCCATTTTTTTTCTTCAACCCCAAATTATTCCTATCTGGCAACCTTTTTTCCTTATTCATAACCAGTTTGGTAATTGCATCAATATGAGCGAACAATCATCTGCCAATCAAGACCTGCATATTTTGCTGTTGGCAAACTTTTATTGGTCAAATCTTGTTGGTGTCTTGTTCTTTATCGTCTTGTTTGTAATTTACAAATGTACATTCATACTTATTATTGCCAAAAATTATTTCTGATTGATTCATTATCGTTGGAATGGAAAAACTGTGTTATTATGTTGATGCATTCACCAGCAACTTTTGTGGTTGAAATTTCATTGTTGCTGAAGTAAAAAAGTTTACAAGCGCTTCAAATTTCGTTGCACATTTGTTGAAGGATCATTTGGAAGCAAATTGCTAAGTAATTGATCAGAAGATTTTTCTTCGTCTTTAAAAGATCCAATAAAGTTTAAGTCAACTTAGTGAGCGCTATTTGAAATATTCTCTTTGATTCGAAGTTGCCTAATATCGCCAATTAATTTCGCAATCTTTTTGAAATGCTTATTGTTAGGAATTTGATGCGTATCTCTTAATTAAAAATGTCTTGCTTCTTTTGAATAAATTTATTTACTCTTGCATTACGTTAGTAAACTTAACAGATTGAATTAATTTTCTAAGCGTATACAGGGATCCCATTAGACTTAGAGCATTCAAATAATATATATTTTTTTTAATTTCCTTATCACACATTTTTTTTTTAACTTTGCACCATTTTCGCACTCCCATGACTTGATTTAATGACGATAACGATATCTTAAACGACGCACGGTTCTATAACGATAACCATCATTACCAACAACAGTTTTCACCTCCGCAGCCGGAGCTGGAGCCGAAGCCGCTGTCAATGCTACATCATTTGCTGGAGGAGGCAAATATTCACCAGATCGCAACGAAGGCAATTCAGAGACATCACGACGACGACGACGCACACGATAACGTAGACGACGTACCGTCTTATAGTGATAACCATCATCAGCAAGTTTCGTTTCAGCGCCTACAGCGTCGACTTGCGGTGCTGTTGGTGGCAAATACTCAACGGTGGGTTCAGCAGCAACTGTTGGCGGTAAATATTCAGCGGATATTGCCGCAGCACGACGACGACGATACTTAAGACGACGCACCGTTCTGTATCGATAGCCATCGGCAGTTAAGGGTGCAGACTCAATGGGCTCAACAGCGGCTGCAGCGGGTGGTGGTAGATAATCGGCGGTGGGTTGTACGGCGGACTCGGCAGCTACGGCGGATTCGATGGACACGGAATCTACGTTGGGTTCGGAGCTGAGTGTGGGATTGGAGACTACGTTGGGTTCGACGACTGCGGCAGCAGGATCAGCTTCAGCACCAAATACCAGTGCAATATAGCACGCAGCAAGTGCGATTGTAAAGAGCTTCTGTGAAGAAAATAAAATGATGGATATATTTTTTACTAAATCTTAGGAGAATAGTTTATATTCTATAAACTAAATATAAGACAACCACTTATGCATATTCTATGGTTTGCTATGGATTAAAAGTTCGACTATCGTGTTATTAAATAGCTTATACCGGTATCCCTACCTAATCATGGCACATATAAAATACTAGCAAATACCCGTCCCACTTCGATGCGACAAATCACACTATGCCACTCCCTTCCCTATCGGTCTCCCCACCACTCAGCATTTCCCGTTCCCTCTATCTCTTCCTCCTGTTATACTACTCTCTCTCTCTCACCGTCTCACGTTCCTTATCAACATCTTTCCATGGCCAACCGGTCCACATATCGGTGTACATCATGATTACTACTATCTTTTGGATAACCGACTGGAAAATTGGAATGGAATGAACTCTCTATTGAAGCTCTGATTGATACCTTTAATTTGATACCAACAATGCCCAAAAATATTTCGGGGGCTATTTAGATCCATGTTTCGGCCTCAATCCCGGGAACCGATTGAGATATTCGTATAGTGTAAAATATATATGGATACCCTGATCAGCACCTTTAATTTGATACCAATATTGCGAAAATATATTTGGGGCCATCCGGGTCCACGTTTTGGTCTCTATCTGGAGAACCGATTGGAAATTTGGAATGGCATGAACTCTGTATTGAAGCTCTGATTGATATCTTTAATTTGATACCAATAATGCAGAAAAATATTTCGAAGGAATCTGGGCCCATATTTTGGCCTATATCTCGGGAAGGGGTTGAGATACCAGAATTAAATGTGCTCATAATTTCAACCTAATACCAGGTGATCATTGTGTCAAAATTTGAATGTGATCGGCCCGGTAGTTTCGGCGTCCATAGGGAACAAACAAACAATCAAACAAACAAACTTTCATCCTTATATATATAGACTCATCTTTCGTCTTAAGAAGTTGAGATTGAAAAACCTTTTTAAAGCTCTATTCTTCACAAAACCTGGTAAGGTCCTTAGGAAAGAATTATTCCCATCTTGAGCAAACATTTTGTTGGAGATTTTTGCATTTTCCTACGACGGGACTATCGAAGAAACTGTCCGCAATGCAGCTATTGTTACAGATCTTGGTCTCCCTTCCATCTTGTAAATGTAAATTTATAGGTTCCCATATCGCTTGAGAAATCTTTAAAAGGAACTGCATTCGACAAAAATCTTGTTTACCTGAGATATACGCTCGAATTGGGTTTCAAACGAATTGTTTTTTTGAATATGTACGTTGTTCATGGAAATGTAGCTTTTATGACAGATCTTGATTGAATAGAGTTCCTTACGTGTAATGGATTTCGTTTATGTAGTCTATCATCTTACTATTGCCAACACAAATTTATATTTGGGTTTATTTTGCTATTCTTCGTAGTATTTGATGCCTTCTCTCCAACAAGTACATATAAATGGAATTACCAAAGATTGGCATCCTACGGCGGAACACAATTAGATATGAGGTTTCTACCCATTCCCATTCAAAGACTGCTTCCACTTTAAGAGTCTATGATATAATAATTATCAGATTTCCTTTGGGGAGGAATTAAGGTTTTTTTTTTGTTATTTCAAAATATTTTCAGTGGAATCGGAGGAAACACTTGATGACTTTTCTTCAAACTCGGCTGCTCAATTAAATATCTTACTGGCAAAATTCTTTTTCACTCACCATTTTTATTATTTATACTCTATAAACTGCTTCACTTTGATTTAACTCAGCTTTTTCTATTTTATTATAAACTTATCCTTTTTCAGTAATTGTATTATTAGTTAACACTTTGCTTATTTAAATCTTAATGATGCCAATACTTCTTTTGCTCACAGTATTTATAATCAAATCACCAGGAAGAGTTGATCCAAAAAGAAAAACTTAACATAAGTTACAAAATTTACTACGCACTTGCAGAGCAACAGCAAAAAAAAAACACAAATGATCAAAATACAAAAAATAATATAAAAGATTTACATGTGCTAGTACTTATACACTGTGTGGACATATCGAGTGGCTAAAATACCAAGAAGTTTTCTGTTTTTACTCTTCTTTATTTTCAAGTGTTTCTAATGCCACTCCTATTCGATTCAATTCAATCGCTTCAATTCCTCAATTTTTACTCTTCTTTATTTTCAAGTGTTTCTAATGCCACTCCTCTTCGATTCAATTCAATCGCTTCAATTCCTCAATTGGCTAAACAGTAGCCGGTTTTCGCTTTCAAGCCAAACAATCGATCGTTATAAATTTGACTTTAATGTGATTTAATGCTGTCAAAGTGAAACCAAAGTAAAGGCACTTAATTATTTATAAGTATTCATGCACTTATTGAGGTAAACAAATGTGAACACGCCAGCGTTACGAGCCGTTGAAATAGGATGAGTCAATACACCAGAAAAAAAATCATGTAAAATTTGCCAAGTCATTTTTATCAACAACTTTGCTTTGCTGGTATGTATCAAATACGCGTACTCATCACATCCATATATATGTAAGTACATATTATTTAGTTATGTATTTACATTTTTTATACGGATATTAGCTGTTTCTGTTTTGCTTACTCATTTCATATGTATTTAGAATGAAAAAATTGAAAACCCGCTTAACACATGAATTAGATCATATAAATTTAGCTTCTTCGCTGAATTACGTAATCTGTTCAAGTAATTTTGTGAGGTAAATATATTTATTAGCACTTGTAAAATTAAATGCATATTATGAAGTAAACCTTTTTGCCGGATTTTATAAACAAACAAACAAAAATTATCTTCCTTATTATGCTGAAGAATCATTGAAACTGATAAAAGGTCATTTAAGTTGCCACGTTCTTCCTTTATACTCATCTCATTAAAACTCAGTTTTAAATCGAATATAACTATGTATACATACGCTTGTCTCTGTTCTTCCAAAGTAACTTCAAGGCCCATATTTTTCCGCCATAACAGACGAAATCACAATGAAGGTAACTGAGCTAATCTAAAATGTTGTAGAAGACTAATATTCCTGGCTCACCTACAAACAACGACGGATCATTGTGCCTGTGACATGTCTGATCCATAATCTTGATTGCACCTGTATCGGGTTAGGTTGGGTTGGTCAGGATACAGTGATCCCTCACATAGAACACATATGGTCCTAGGTGTTTCCAACAAAGTATTGTAGGCGTTATATTAAACTTGAAATGCAGGACTTCGCAAGTCTTAGTATTTTGTGTATTTCTGATCCGTAATGCTTCCTGTGGACGAGAAGTGTGCAGAATAAAGTCATATAAGACGCAGTCTGCCACAAGCTGGGTATTGATAGAGAAGACGTTCCAGAGTGCCAAAAGCATCGGGTTCGTTGCATGCCGTGTACGTGTGACTTTGCATCAGTCCCATTATGAAGGCATGAGATGGTGTGGGACAGTAAACTGTTACTATGCCGATCGCCAGTCTGCAGTCTGCTCTAGGAAATGTGAGTAAATAGTTTACAGTTTTTACGTTGTATGGCCAAAGCATGATTTTGCTAATCGCCTTTACGTAATGCCTGATCTATTTGATCTATGTTTTACACATTCACTTGCGCTAGCAATGCCCTCTCATTTCTCTCGATTCACCGGTGTCGCGTTATCCGGTAGATCGTAACGCTTCTATTCGCACAGAGTTCATGCAACTTAGCCCTACACTAATTCACGCACTTAGAGGCGGTCGTCGCTGCCGTGGTCGCTTTGATTGCTGCTTGAATGTCGATGAAAATGTTTATAGGAGGGTTTGAGGTCGTTAATTCAGCTGCAAGTTCCGCTGCTTTTGAGGCAACGTAAACCTCAGCCTGAAATATACCTACTGTCGTAGTTCGGAGGTCTAAACACCGCAACTCCCACCCTTGCGTCCATCTTTGATCCGTTTGTAAATAAGTTGAACGTATGGCGATTGGTTCTTAATCCTTTCTTCCATCCGTCCTGTTCTATTATTACACGTGGTTCTCTGTTGGCGTCGGTTTTGGGAGTAACGTACTGTCAACTGCCGTTTGGCCCCCATATGTTGCTGTATCCAAAAGGTCGTTGTCTAAAGTGTTCTGTTGCTCTAAGGCTTAGTGAAGTATTTTTAACTATAGAGGCTTTTAGCTACAAGGAGAACAGGTTCGGGTATCTTATTTAGCGCTGCTGAGGGGGTTGTGCGTTACGCTCTGCCTCTGTACATTCTCTAGCTTCTTTGTGGTACCTTATATTTTCTGCTTTATAGGGACTTCTGCTTGAGGGACTATTTAGATATGAAATGCTAAACAAAAAATTGTAGAACACACACATTATAAAACCGCGGAATTTCGAACTTAAACTATTATGTATTTAAATAGCTGGAAGGAATATAAATATGTAATTGGTGGCAATATGCTTGGGATGTGTAAAATGTAGTCCAGTTAAACCAGAATAATCGGAAGATTAACTACTTCTTAGGTATGTATGTGAAAGAATTATAGAGCTGAGGTATATTTTTCGTGGAGCTCCAAATGTATGGTAACCTAAGTCATTTGGTCACATAACCTTAGTCGGTTTGGCGTCAATTTGAACATATGTATGTATGTATATCAATGGAACCCAGTCAGAGGCGGATTATCCCTAAGGCAAACTAGGCACTTGCCTAGGGGCGCGTAGTTACAAGGGGCGCGCGAGCTCAGAATTTTTAAACAAATAAAGAAAATAACATATCGACGATTAAGAATTACAGCTGATTTATAATAGATCGATAATAGATAAATCGATTATATTGCACAAGCATCGATAGATTGTGCAATATTGCGCGTTTGTTGCGTCGTCAGGCTTGCCAGTACTGGCTATTTGTCGCCAAATTGGCGATTTTTTACAAACTTTGGCGACCAATTTATGAAAATTGGCGATGGCGACTTTTTTGGCGATTATCAAAATATTAGATTATATTAATAAAAAAGCAATTACTTTTTCAAGCCTTTTTCTCAAATTTTGAAAGTTTCTTCATACAAATTTTTGTCAAATTACAAAAAATTTGAGAAATAGCAATTGCTTTTTGTTTATTAATACGACCCATTATCTCCACTTTGCCAATAAATCTTACGATATGTAGAGATCTATTGAGAAAATAAATATATAGGTGATTCACAAAGTGTCATAAAGTCATATGTCATATTAAAATTTTGTACGGAAATAGTTATAAAAGACTTTTCCGAAGCCCTGTGAAAAATGGGCAGCTATTGTTACAGATCTTGGTCTCCCTTCCATCTTGTAAATGTAAATTTATAGGTTCCCATATCGCTTGAGAAATCTTTAAAAGGAACTGCATTCGACAAAAATCTTGTTTACCTGAGATATACGCTCGAATTGGGTTTCAAACGAATTGTTTTTTTGAATATGTACGTTGTTCATGGAAATGTAGCTTTTATGACAGATCTTGATTGAATAGAGTTCCTTTACGAGTAATGGATTTCGTTTATGTAGTCTATCATCTTACTATTGCCAACACAAATTTATATTTGGGTTTATTTTGCTATTCTTCGTAATATTTGATGCCTTCTCTCCAACAAGTACAAATAAATGGAATTACCAAAGATTGGCATCCTACGGCGGAACACAATTAGATATGAGGTTTCTACCCATTCCCATTCAAAGACTGCTTCCACTTTAAGAGTCTATGATATAATAATTATCAGAATTCCTTTGGGGAGGAATTAAGTAAACAAATACAGATTATCAAATACGGCGATCCAAAAACATATCGTGCAGAGTTGTATTTATTTAGTACACATATAGCATAGAATGCAACCACAAAATATTATGACTTATGACGATATAACGCAATATGACAGGTTGTGAATCCCCTAATATACTACATACTCTGGCAACCATTTTCTGCACACTTGAGTGCAAACCAAAATTTTGGTCTGCACACTCGCCTATCCACGATACGACGGTCTGTACAACTTTGACACCCTACGGGACAGTGAGCTTCAGCTGAAACCGCACGTGCTGTTCATCGCTGACATATGTTTTGTGCATCGTCGACAGCACTTTCTTAAGGGCCTTGTAAGAAAAGTGATGCCTGGCTTTGCGTACGTGTGATCTTGCATCACCTACTCTCTTATGTACTTTGGATATCTATTCAAAATAGGTTTGTCTCTTACTCCAATCACAAGTGATCAAAAACAATAGCACTCTACTTAGCAGCAGAGTTTATATCTATAAGTTGCGACATTCTCACTTATTTTGTTATTTTATTAAATACTAGCTGTTGCCCGCGACTTCGTATGCGTATAATTTCTCTTCTATTTTTCAACTCTGTTGGTAAATAATAAGTACCAGCAAAAAAGACTGGATTTCAACTCTAAGATGATGCCTGCTTTCAACCAGCTCTTCGCGTCCGTGTTTGAACAGCTCGGCAGGTAGTCCGTCTTTTCCAGGAGCTTTATTGTTTTGGACCCGGGGTATAGCTGTTCTCACTTCATCATAGTCGGGTGGTGGAATGTGTTTTCCATCGTCAGGGATTGTGGTATCGGGTTCGACGACTCCCTCGCAATTTATCAATGAGGAGAATTTATCGCTCCATAACATAAGTACACTCTGTACGTCGGTTACCAGGTAGCCATTATTTTATTTCTTATAACAAAATAGCCATATTAAGCATTTTGAGACTAAGAAGGTTCACATTTTATGAGATATCTCCGAAGCCAGTCTAGGTATTGAAATTAATCAAATGGTTTATGGCAGCATTCATAAACACCTTTGATACCCATATTGTACGAACACATTTTGGTGCACATATTGGCCGATAACTCCGAAACCGGTCGAGATATCGAAACAAATAATACCTTAAACTTTAAGTTGAGCGTCTAGCAATCCAATAAAATTTCGTTCAATTCCATTCAGCACTTTTTGAGTGATACGGCCACAAACATACGGACAGACAGACAAAAATTCTAAAAATGGTTGATTTGGATTCTACTGGCTTAATAATGCTTCCCCCAATCATTTTTTTTCTCGATATCTGCAATGTACAGACATCGACCTGTTACAATTTTATTATATGTAGAGATTAACAAATTACACTGGTCGACAAGTTTTTGTTACAGAAATAAAATTCTACTTTGTAAAATTTCGATGCGCTGAATCCGAATCTGAAGTCAGATTTTCGCTAATACGTACAGTTTTTGAGATATTCAGTTTAAAGAGACCAAAAACGCGATTTTTGACTATATTCACTCCTCAATATCTTTTAAATTACTTACTTATTTTAAAAACTGATTAAAGCTATTGAAAACGCAGACATTTCTCTTGAAGAACCCGTTTTAATATTTCAGATATCTTTCTTGCAACTTGCAATATTGCATATTAAGCTTCATCAGTTTTGGAATATTTTCTCCATACAAAAAAATTAAAAATTTTGAAGCACGCTTTTAGGCAGTTTATTATATTATGGAAGTATGTAAGTGGATCGTAAAAAAAATTGTTCTGCTGGGCAACTACAAAATTTGATTGCGCCTATAACATGCTACAAATGCTGCCGTTGTTTTCGACGAAAAATAACTTATTGTGCAAAAACATATATTACTACATAACTATATTAGATATCCGAAAAATTAAAACATTGTCTTCAAGAGAAATGGCCGGACTTTCGATAGCTTTAACCCTTAGACGGGCAAGCAAGAAAAACCAATATCATAGTTGTGAAAATTTTCGTTTTAGGATAGTTTTCCTGCGTTGAATTCATATCTGAAATTCGTTTCCTAAAATTCTGTGTAGTTTAGGCGCAAGGTCCGAAAATTTGAAGACCGTCTGGAGACGGTCTTGCCCGGGTAGGAGTAAAAAATAAGCAAAATATTTGTATAGATATTTAATGAACCAAGACACTTTAGTCAGACAAATAATTAATTTTAATTAAAAAAAAATACATATAAAATTACTTTAAAACTATTTATGCGAATGACGGTCTTTGAGACCGTTTTTTTTTTGGTTGAGTAGCATATACATACATATATGTATATACTCGTAGTTTACATTTTGTAATGAATTATAAAAAAAAAACGGAAGATGGGTTTACTTGACATGCTTTAGATGTTGATGGTCCCATTTATTCTAGTAAAATTGTTGAAGTTTGAGGTTTTGAATTTTCTGTTGCAGATGAGACATCACTTAGCGTGCTAAAGTTCAATGATATCCCTGCTCCATCGCCAAAACCACCATTGTCAATCTCATGCAAAACTTCCGTAATCATGTTATCATCTTCAGGTAGTATCTGATCAAAAGCGTAATCGGGATCTGCTACACTATCGTCATCGTCCTGGTACTCAGATTCCTCATCAGACAAAATTATTGAGTTCATAAATTGCTCGATTTCATCGTCTGTCATTGAGGATATATTGAAACGCTTTCTTCTCTCTTCCTCAGCAAGCTCATGGGGCTTTTTCGGACAATATTTTATTTTCCTTTGTGATCTGTCCTCTTCCATTTTCTAAAAATAATAGTAACTCTAGTGTAAGTAGCTTTTTACTAGCTAAAACATGAAAAACAGTATTGTGAACATAGGAAATTACCGTTGCACTGCACCAACTTATATGAATTTTGTTTGCCTTACCCGGGCAAGACCGTCCAGAGAAGGTCTTCAAAAATCACTAAAAATCACGGTAATTTTTTTGTATAATATAAAAGTTCAAGTGAACTATGAAAGAAAATAATATTATTACGTACCAAAAAAATTCCCAACTCGAATAGTGCACCAAAAACACTTTTATACTTATTTGAATTTAAAAATTTTTTCAGAGCAATTTATGTACCACTTTTCACTTCAACTCCTATTTGAGTTCACAATACAGTCCAATCAGTTCACTAAACTCACCTTTTTCTCAATTGGGGTGGAGATATGTTTAATATTTAATTATTCATAGCCTTATATCAAACGTACACCTACCAGTTTTAATTTAAAGATAAAAAAAGCAAAGACCTTCTGTAGACGGTCTTGCCTGACAAAAGGTTAATCAATTTTTAAAATAAGTAAGTAATTTAAAAGATATTGAGGAGTGAATATAGGCAAAAAACGTGTTTTTCGCCTCTTTGGGCATGAATATCTAAAAAACTGTACGTATTACAGAAAATCTGACTTCAGATTCGGATTCAGCGCACCGAAATCCTTTAGAAAAGTAGAATTTTATTTCTGTAACAAAAATTCGTTGAAATTTTGTCGACCTGTGTTATCTAAGCTTTTACATCATTTATATCTACATCTACACTAATATTATAAAGAGGAAAGATTTTGATTGTTAGGGTGTAAAACAACTAGGTAGTTAAAATGTATAGTATTATGATGGCCATTTATGGTCGGTACAGGGGCGCCGAGAAAGTGGCTGCCTAGGGCGCTCTGGACCTTTAATCCGCCACTGAACCCAGTCACTTTGTTAATTTTGATAAGAGATTTTCCGCATATGTTTCCTCTACATTCATGTTAAATGATACATATCTATAGGTTAGGTTAGGTTGCCGTGGCTGCTATAACCCATAGCACACTTAGGCCCTAAGGTCCCATTGTGATACCACGCGGATCCGAAGATCCCCTACTCGAACCATCGTGTGGA
This sequence comes from Urophora cardui, assembly GCA_960531455.1. Taxonomy (NCBI): domain Eukaryota; kingdom Metazoa; phylum Arthropoda; class Insecta; order Diptera; family Tephritidae; genus Urophora; species Urophora cardui. The sequence continues at coordinate 111,422,846 of OY482673.1, read as the reverse complement.
TTCCACAAATCTTAGAATTTTCCTAAATTCTATTGTAACTAGATCCTCTAGTTCCTTAAATTGGTAAGCTCCTAAATGTTTTAGTCGCCTTCTTCCTAGTGCTGGACAATCACACAGCAGGTGTTTTACTGTTTCAGGCTCCTCTTCGTCTTCACACGTCCTACAGTAATCATAATGTGGAGCATTCATCCTTTCTGCATGCCTCCCCAGGATTATATGGCCTGTTAATAGCCCTATCATTAGTGCAAACTCAGACCTTCCGAGTGCAAGTAGACTCTTCGTCCGTTTGGCGTCCCAGTTAGGCCATAAGAGCCTAGTATGGTTGCATGTACTCATACCATGCCACCTGTTATTAGCTTCATTGGAGTATAGCTCTTTGAGTTCGAGCTTGCTTGTAGCGAGCGGCATACCTAAACCTTTCCACGACGTTGAAAGTGGAGCGGATGTGTCCTCTCTAGCAAGTTCGTCCGCCATATCATTTCCCGGTATGTTACAGTATCCAGGCACCCATACGAGGTGTAAGGCAAATTGCTCAGCCATCTCGTTTAGAGATCTGCGGCAATTTTCCGCTGTTCTGGATTTGCATATGACAGACCCAAGCGCTTTTAGAGCAGACTGCCTGTCTGATAAAATGTAGACTTCCTTACATTCGTTTCTCCTTGCCTTCAAGGACTCAATCGCCTCCTGTATCGCTACTACCTCAATCGGTAGTATGTTAAGAATGGCATCTAGTGCCTCTGAGGCGGTAGACCGCAGCGCACCACTTGCGCAGACCTACATATCTATAACAATACTCAAAAAATCCTCGCAATAAATCACCAAAACCAACATGAAATTCAGCTAACGCCACATTAACCAAACGTGCGTTAAATGCATTTTTTATGTTCGGGTATTATTGCAATATATGTATCATCAAAACAAAAATTTATAGAATTATCAAAAAAAAAATAAAATCGACCAACAAATAAAAACCGAATAAGCATTACACAGTGCTACAAAAAAAAAAAAGTAAATACACTCATCATTCCTAGAGGGGCTATTTTTTAACCGATTTAAATTTTTCCAACGGTTTCGGAAAGTTAAATAATGGTATCCTTAATATATAAACAGCAGTTTGTTAGTTTATAAGGTATAAGAAGAAATTTTTGCACTTAAATCTGAAATTTTCATAAAATTTTTTCGTTTTTTCGAGTTTGACGTCATTTTTTTGGTACAATTCGAAAAACATGCTTTAATTACAGTGTATTAGCTAGTAGCTAGTTTCAATACCTTTCTAGTGGTATGAAGGTCTTTGAAATCGGTAAAGCCATTCCCTAGTAATCACACTTAAAAGTACCTATTATCGTCATTTTTCGAATATTTTCGAATATTTCGATACCTTGCCACGCCCACAATTTTTCGAAAATGCAATTTGTAAAAATGAGGTTGTGTTTGGGTAGGTAAGATGTACCTCTATGCAAAATTTCATCAAATTGTGAGGGGGTCGGGTTCAAAATGTTCGTTTTTTTTCAGCCTTTGATATGAAATTCATCTTATATGCTATGCTATGCAGTGGGTGGTAAAAACGTTGAAATTCTTGTTTTCGAAAAAGCGTTGTAACTTCGACAATTTTTTAAATTTTTCAAAAAATAAGGTCTAGTTTTACTAAGAATTAATAGCAGAACAATAATAATTTGTTGTAATTAAAGCATGTTTTTCGAATTGTACCAAAAAAATGACGTCAAATTTGAAAAAACGAAAAAATTTTACGAAAATTTCAGATTTAAGTGCAAAAATTTCTTCTTATACCTTATAAACTAACATACTTCTGTTTATATATTAAGAATACCATTATTTAACTTTCCGAAACCGTTGGAAAAATTGAAATCGGTTCAAAAATAGCCCCTCTAGGAATTTTTATGTGCCGACAAGCATGGAATAACGGTTTTTTAGCAATAAAAAAAAAAAATTGAGGGTACAGCGGATTTTTCAAATACCGTTTCGTGTTACACTTGACTAGATAAACAATCTTAGCTAGGTCGCTTCATGAGTGTATTTTCACTGTAGCACTGTGTTATTTTCATGTACTCAGACTTGGTTAGCAAACGATGCATTGTTTGATATCTACATTTATACCACCTACATAACTAGTTATTTGCCTGGTTATATGTATGTATGTATGTCCATACGTGTTCAACAAGCATTATAAATGCAACTAAAGCAAAACGAATGCTTAAACATTCAATTGATTGGAAATGCTCGCACATCATTCATAATTAATAAACTGCGAATAATTTCACAGATTAAGTTCAACTACGCCCTCACCAAACTCCGTTGCAACCAATAGCCACCAACGACCAACAACAGCAGCAGCCACCAACAACCGTGGCGCTAATTCCGCCTAAAGGTGATCTGGCCAGGACCACGGGGCAGTGACGGTAAGCGAGTGCATGACTGACCACGCCGTCCGCATTCCGCAGCAAACACAAACCAGAATGACGATTGTAGGTTTTTATTTGTGGGTGTGTATTTAGTTAAGTGCTCTAAGTACGCAGGAGTGCAGTTAAAAGTTCAACAGTTCGGCAGTTCAGCAGCTCAGCAGCTTAGCAGCAGCTCAACTTATTAACCCCACACACCTTTTTCATTCATTCATTTGCTCATGCACTTTATTATAATTCAGCTGTTATCAGCGATTTTCAACTTTTAAATGGCATTACTCATCATACAAACATTTCGCATGTATTTGTGTGTGTGTGTGTGTGCCTGAGTGAGTGTGTCACCCTGCAAAAAATGCGATCACTCCGGGATACATCCGGGACAACTCGCAAGGGAGCATGCGATTACTAGCCATTTGTATCTCTTTATATGGGTTGAAGTGTTCTCTTTTGTTTGAGCATGTCCTATGAAGAGACTAATTGTACCCAGTTTGTACCCGAACGGGTAGCATAAGCGCACAATTGTACCCGTTTTGTACCCGAACGGTTAGCAAATGCGACACATCCATTTGTGCGACTAATTGTACCCGTTTGATACCCTTTCGGGTACAATTCGTCTACAATTAGTATACATATGTACCCGTTCGGGTACAATTGGGAACAATTGTAGACTAATTGTACCCGCAAGAGAGCGCTCCCGGACAAATCTTTTTAGAGACTCGTCGCACACTTTTTTGCAGGGTCACTTATAAAAGTTGCTGGATTATAAACATATCTAAATGTATAAATGCAAGCTTATTAATGCGGTATATAAGGTATATAAAAATGTGGCACGTATGTAAGTATTCTAAGGCCTTGAGGTGGTTCGGAAATATTTTAGGTGCCCATACGATGAATACACCTACAGCACAGGGTTCCAAACTATAGAGATGCTCTGATGATTTTGTCTGTGAGGTATAGCAGCGTTCGAAATTGTTACATATGTCGTCGCCCGGATAAATTAGTGTCGTATGTGAAATTTGGGCCGAATTGAGTTAATAATACAGTTATACTAAACTAATCAAGATCTTTCGAATGGTGTTATCCGTTTTTTGCTATCTCGTTTAGTTTAAGAGATATTGAGCAGAATTTTGTCGTTTGTGCAAGGTCGCAAGCGATTTCGTCTAATTTGCAATGTGCTTTTAATTGCTGTGAATTATTTAATTTATTTACTTATATGAGAAATAAAATACAATATTTAACTAATTTAAAAAATCTTTAATTTAGTTAAAATTGGGAGCACATTTTGTCGTACGTCATACAAATTTCCTGCAAAACTGTTGCTAAAGATAACATACGACAAAATTTTACTGAAGAAAATCCTTTATAAATTCCAAAATAATAAACAATATATAACAAAATTAAAATAATTTTACCCCCTTACTGTGTAACCTAAATCAAACGCACGCCGTCAATTTACTGTCAAAAATTTCTCATGCCCATACAACTTGTATGGGAGTAACCGAAATTGAACGGCGTGCGTAAAAAGCAAATTCGACGCCCAATTTTTGTTTTGCGTGACAGTTGAAATTAAGCATTGTGGGTGATTGTTTGCAAAAAAATTGACACTTGCTTTTGATATCGTGTCTGTTAGGTACATATTCCACAAAATAACAAGATTTTCTCTGATTTTCTGTATTTTTCTATTTCTTTATCTGAACACGCACGCAAGTCAATTTCGGTTCAACGCATATGAAAAATTTGCGTGCGTGCGTTAAATTGACGACTTGCGTTTGATTTAGGTTACACAGTTATTCATAAAAAATATCAAAGATTTATAGAGCTTTTTAAAATGACATTTCCATACAAATATTCAATTATAAGAGTTTAATAAACCTATTTTATTTTGTGGCCTAGTAGTGCTCTGCCCGACTTTGGAGAAAAACTAAAGAGACGTTTTGGAGAAATACAATTCCAAACTTCAAACCTGTTTTCCCAAAGGTCTTTAAATGCAACATACGACATTAATTTATCCGGGCGACGATGTATGTATATAGTTTAACTGGCCAAAGGTCTCAGTTAAGCCTCATATACAAAGCTCAATTTATAGGTTTCGCATGCAGCTTAATAGCCCCAACACATAGCATACGTCAATCCGTCTACGTCGACGTATGTGACTGACAGCTCAGTAAAATGTCGGCATTTAAACGTACGTCGTCACACGTACGACGGATCCGTCGCCGCAACGTACCGAAGTTGCCCAAAAGTCAACTTTTGGTATACGTCAATCCGTCGCTATGTCAGCTGATTGCTTTTGATTGTTAACCTTTAGCTACTCTTGAATTTCACTTTTTTTGCAATTTGCTTTTCGAGTTTTTACTCATTTGTATAACATTCCTCCATAAAACAAAATTGTTAAGAATTATCAGGAGGATGAAGTTACTGAAAACTGAATTTCAATAGGGCAACTTAAAAGAGAAATTACAAAATATTCTAAAGAGTTAAGTTTTTGCCACCACCTCTGTAGTTAAAGGTTAATCAAACAGCTGATTTGTGTATATCCGCCAACGTTTCCTATGTGGCGACCTCTCCGTCAAGTACGTGAGCTGTCAGTCACATACGTCGACGTAGACGGATTGACGTATGCTATGTGACGGGCCTATAAAGAGTTTTGAAAGTAGAAATTATGTTAGCTCTTTTTGTGTTCTTCTGGGACCAACTGAGAGCAGCGTTGCCACTTTTGGTACTTTCGTACCAAAACTGGTACTTTGAAAATGATTTGGTACGTTGGTACGTTGCTTTTGATTTTGGTACTTTTTTCCTTAAAAGCAATTTTTTGAGAAAACAGTGTTTACTTATTTCCATCTGTCTTTTATTTTTCTATATATTATTTTGGTTCGTCCACTAAAAGAACAGTAATTATGTTGATTAATTACATCGCCAATACGTGATAGGTATCCCAAAGCCGTAGATGTTATGAAATCGATACAATTATAGATCACTAGCACCACCAAACATTTACCGTATTTTGTTAGAGCTTTTGGCAAGTAGTTGTCAAAATTAGCAAACAAATTGTAACTCAGTTTGACCCTTGTGTGCTGTGGCACTTGCTCCTAGCGAAGAAAAAAAATCAGCTGATGCTGTCAGTGAGCCCTCATCACTACTCAATAAATATATGTATGTACCTACATGTATCAAGCAAGTTTTAAGTGGAAATGGAGTGATGTAGATGTAAAAAGCTAAATTAATTTAAAGCGCGATAATTACAAATTACAAATCATTAAGTGACACAACTCAAAATTTGTTGAAATCGTTTTTTTATCATAAACCGGTATACAGAACATATCTCTAGCGGTTGCAAAAAAACTTTTCAATCGGTGTCCCATTTGACTGAAAGATTGCAATTATACTTAGCCTTTTCAACATCATTGCTTGTAAAGAAAAAAAAGTTGACTCCTGAAAATTTTTGAATTTTAAGTTGTGTCAATTTATGATTTAGGGTGTGATATATTGAAGTTAATTTTCCATTAAAAAATAATAAATGAAAAAAAAACCATTTGTCTACTACGACTGTTACCAAGAAAAAATCTGTTTGGTACTCTCAAAAGCAATTTGGTACATTTTTTGGTACGAGAAAAAATATGTTAGTGGCATCGCTGACTGAGAGATGCGAAATTCAGAGAATAGAAATACATATCTCGAAGAATAACGAGTATGCCTGTTAAACTTTTGGGGCCTCATGGAAGAAAGAAACGACTCACTTACTGATTAGATCATTAAGAGTGGTGAGATAAAGATCAAGGAACTGTCTTCTGAGAGCAGTTAAACTTCTATCGCGTGGACTTTTGTGCTGATATAAGAACAGCAAATATACTTATGCCAAATAGTTTTTCTTGATGGGATTTTAAGATGCACTCTGAACTATCAGCTCTTTTACGAAAGAGAACAGTAGCGTTTACATATTTTCCTGAAGGGTATTTGTGTAAATGTTGCCAACAAAAACAAATCCACCGCCACCACATACATACATACATACATAGGTCAACCCCAAAAAACAAACGAACCACTAACGAACCACACGAGCCAAACATTTAAATTCCCCTGTTCATGTGAGAGTAGTAAAATTGACAGGCTAACAATTAAATGCCACAAATGTAGCATAAAAATAGGTGAAACAATAAATAAAAATAAAAATAGGTAAAAAAACTTTTTAAGTTAAACGGTTTTATGTTATACATACATTGCAATGTTTAAGATAAATGTACTAAAAACCAAAAAATAATAAAATAGATACAGTCGTGGGAATTATAAACATTTGCATAGACTAGACTAAAATAAAACCGTGGGGCACGTCAATTGTCTACAATCGTTGATTAAAATGTTTATTTTGTAATGTTACACTATAATTAGGCAGTTGTTCAACCGACAACGATGGACATGTGATAAGTAGGGCTAGAATGTGGAAAAAAGCTAGCAAGCTCGATTATAAGCGAGTTTTAGGGTTTCATATTGGTGAGCGAGTAGTACTTTTATCATATGTTTTGTCGATTAAAGACAAACTACGAGCAGTGAAACGATTCCTCGTGTGAATGTCCAACGATAAACTAGTTGAAACATCTCTTTTATTAACATGGAGTGTATAATTATTGGAATTTCCATGAGCAAGAAAATAGTAAGTATTTTCCTCACCGTCTGCGGGCCAACTGCCTAACGACGAATTAAACGATTCTTCTATCGCACATTAAGTCGATAATTTGTAGACAATTGACGTGCCCCCCGGTTTTATTTTAGTCTAGTCTATGCAAATGTTTATAATTCCCACGACTGTATCTATTTTATTATTTTTTGGTTTTTAGTACATTTATCTTAAACATTGCAATGTATGTATAACATAAAACCGTTTAACTTAAAAAGTTTTTTTACCTATTTTTATTTTCTAGTTTTTTTTTTTTAAGAAAATATTTCTTTTCAAGGTAGTAATACATGTTCCGAATTTCAGCCAAATCGGACCATAAATGCGATTTTTGTAAATATAGCGACCCACGCGCCACCTAGCGGAATTTTTTTTTTAAGAAAATATTTCTTTTCAAGGTAGTAATACATGTTCCGAATTTCAGCCAAATCGGACCATAAATGCGATTTTTGTAAATATAGCGACCCACGCGCCACCTAGCGGAATTTTTTTTTTTAAGAAAATATTTCTTTTCAAGGTAGTAATACATGTTCCGAATTTCAGCCAAATCGGACCATAAATGCGATTTTTGTAAATATAGCGACCCACGCGCCACCTAGCGGAATTTTTTTTTAAGAAAATATTTCTTTTCAAGGTAGTAATACATGTTCCGAATTTCAGCCAAATAGGACCATAAATGCGATTTTTGTAAATATAGCGACCCACGCGCCACCTATCGGATTTTTTTTTTTCATAATATTGCATTGTCATCGGGGTTATACATGCGTGCAAAATTTCAGATTAATCGGTTGACAGGAAGAGGGTGAAATTTGAATTACTAAATTTGACCCAAGAATAAAGAATAAATAATAAAACAAACGGGGTGAGCTAAATAAAACCGTTTAATAACAAGTACTAACGGAAATACCCATTGGGCCCCAAGGCAAATAAATATTTACGCCTTTTTATTTTATTTTACATTTTTTTTCTGATGCAGTTGGTAACCTTTTTTATGTTTGAATTGTTTCGAGTTTTTATTTGCATTTTATTTTTACTAGCGCTCATCTGTGTTAACACATTTATACGATAAACCGTCACTGTGACGCTGAGCAGTAGCCGAAACGTCGCTGAAAAGCCCATTCAACATTGAACTCCCAATTGGACACACGCGCATGTTTATTTGTAGTTTTTACAAATAATTTTTTGTCGCCTACAAACAATGTCTGATTACGCTTGTTTCAAGTTACGCAAATAAGAGAATGCGTTTTATTTGTTGTTTTGTTGGCTTTTATTGTTGTTGATTTTTTTCAATGCTTTTCAACGGTTTACATTATTCCCAAAAGCTTTGCAACAAAACACATGCATACAGGGTGACAAAAGGGGTGTTCACGCAATGTTTTTCGCTTCCTTGCCGTCAAGTTGGAAAAACTGAATGTTTTGTTCAAATATTTTGTATTTGTATTTAATAGATATTTAAAGATGCTGCATATTTAATTAATTCTCTATAAACATTAACCTTGGTTAACAATTCGAAAATTAATTTAAAACAAATCTCCTTTTCAAGTCTTTCCTTCCTTATTTCATTCGAGAGCTACAAATGTCATTCTCCAGTAAAGTGAAACCTCCGATATCCGTAGATATGAATTCGAAATCTAGCACCTAATCGAAGGGAACATTTCTAAAACACGTCACTTTTTCTCCTTTTTCTCTTATTGCTTTACTAACGCATGGTTATTATTATTTTCGAACCAATTTCGACTGTATTCCTAATATACTATGAACGTTAGAAAACAAAGTTTGGTTGTAAGTTCGTTCTCAGTTCTATATTCATATTGGATATCGAAATATCGAAGGTGATCCTTTTATTGAAACATTCATATCGAAATTCTTAAAAGTTATGTATAATTACTGTAAAATTTCACTTTTCAAAACTTTTACCGACAACCACTTATGTATGTATACTTTTTGTACTTTTAACATCCCAAAAAACATCAGACTAAAAAATCCCAAACGGTTGAGAAAACCTTAATTGTCAATTTTCTAATACAGATTTTCTCGAAAAATTCACCAACGTTTGAGAAAAATGTGCCTTTTTGTTTGAGAGTTCTATCAAGGTAAATTTGAGGTACATTTGATAACAAACGTTTGAAGTTTGAGAATAAGGTGGGTTCTCAAATGCATCTCAAATTGAGAATTAAGAAAACTGTTTATCGGGGTGTGTCGTCTTTGGAAACTTTCGTCGCGGGTTCAATGATATGGTGAATGAGGCCAGAGAGTCATTTTATTTTGATTCGCATTGATGGTTTCAGAATAGATGACAGAATATTGTACTTTGGACAAACAATAAAGATCTTGGTTAATAAACACGAAATAGCTTTAGGCCTTTAAGCGCCCTTTTTGGGACTCAGCAACTAAGAATATTAAGTTTTTAATTGTTGGGGTAAGTGGAAAAAAAATTCAACAACTATTTACAGCGAAGGTTGAGTGTATAGCTATTTCACGAAAAACCATTTTCGATCATCAGCACTCTTTTCGGAAGTGGATGCACCGGGGATTGAACCCGAGTCCATTCCATCTTCAGCCGCAATAACCCAACGCATAAACACACTCGGCCATTGAGACTCTGTGCAAGCTGTTGGATTTTCCCCACTTTTGCCTTTTTTTCATTTTCAAGAATATTAAGCTTTTGGTATTAGTTGGTGAATAATTTTATTAGTAGAATTTAACTTGGTACTATGTAAAACTGAAATTGGGCTTGGTAAAACTGAAAGTAAGAAATTACTTTTGTTAACATGTTGACATAAACTGAGACTGATTAAGGTCAGCTAACCTTAACATACTCGAAAAATATTAAAAGAAATTCCGTATACTGAATGTGATACCCCCAATTCCAAAAGCAAATGTAGAAATGTATTTATGTACACAAGTCCTCTTAGGTCCTTTTGACCTCTGTTAATGCCTGCTTGTCATATCCACATGCACATGTGTGTATATTTCTTGCATTTAACTCATTTCTCATTTCATTTCATTTGTTTATCTGTTTATCTGTCATGAATGCATTCATTCATTTTCCAATTGTCATTTATTTTTTGCAGAAAAATGTATGCACAAACATTTAAATAATAAAAACCAACAACATAAAAGTGACTTCTCTTGGCTGAAAAGCATCAAAATAAAAAAAAAAACAAATATAGTACATACAATATATTTGTAAACAACGCTAAAGTGTCAGCAACAATGCCAATAACAATTACAATAACAATAAATTGCATGCGAGTAGGCTCGGGCTGATTAACGTCAGTGGCCAATTGCCAGACTTTGTTAATGGTTACATTCACTTATGTACGTACATATCAATGTACATATCGTTGGCTTCGTGAGCAAATGTGCTAAGTCCAATTTTTATCAAAACTGAGATTTTAATGCAGTAAGATAGTACAACTAAAAATACATCGTCTGCCAAAAAGAAGTTACCATAATGTCTGTTTTTCATGGTGTAATGCTGTGGCCGCTGTGGTGCAGTGGGCAGAGTGCTCGCCTGCTATGCCAGAGGTCTCGGGTTCAAACCACGGTCCGAGCCAAACAAAATTTTCTAATTAGTAAAAATCCAATTATTGGGTTTTTTAAGAGCAGCGGTCACCTCTCGGCAGTGGGCGGCATACCCTCCGAGAGTATTTCTGCCATGAAACAAGCTTCTCACAAAAAATGCATTCGCCGTTCGGAGCCGGCATAAAACTGTAGGTCCACCCAATTAGTAGGAAAAACAAAAAGGAGCACACCTCGAATTGGGAGAGAAGCTCGGCCATAAAACTCGTCAGAGTTATAATAGCGCCATTGTATATATTATTATTATAATGCAGTAATATGCAAATGTGCTAAGTCCATAAAAATTTTTTTTTTTTTTCAAAAATCTACGTGCTAAGTCCAGGCGAAAATGAGAAATTATTGGTTTTTTTTTTTTAATTTGTTTTGTAGAATGATATAGAATTATTACTACATTGCATTAATAAGCATGGCTTGGGAGTGTAAACGTTAATGATTTGCGGGAGTGGCAAGCTTTCCCACCAATTTGATATGCAAACTAGTTTGCGGTACTTCTTACATTTTTATTATTATTGTATGCGTTTGATCGAAAGGCGGTGCACCTATTTTATATAGAGAGGGTACAGCATAATGTGGTCGTTGCCACACCCATTATCAACAGTTTTATCTCTCATCAGACCAAGACTAAAATATTCTTGTTAGTGCAAAATTTCATCTCTTTATGACTTTTAGTTACAAAGATGCCACGTCACAAGTTTCCAAAGGGATTTTACAATTTTTTTTTAAGTAGGAGTGGTTACAAACCGATTTTGCTAAAATTTTACTACAAGTAATAAAAGTACATATGTACCTACACCAAGTTCCGCCGTAATATCTCAATTATTTGTCGAGTTATTTTATTTATTTTATTTATTTATTTATTATAATTATTTGTACAGGTAAGACTTAGTCTTTTTGTAAGTACCTCAATCTGTTTAACAATCTTAAAAGGAATATTGACATTAAAAAAATTCTTAAAATTAAGTGCGAAATAATGGATTAATATTATAAACATAGTTTTAATATATATATATATATATATATATATTGTTTTGTTTAGAGACCGTTAGAAGGTGAGTCAGAGCTAAAAGATGTTAGAGAAAGAGAGTTAAGAGTTAAAGAAACATAATACTGCTGATTTGAAACACCCCGCTTTACGAATTGCTTTAATGTTAAAAGGAAGCGAGTTCCATAAGCGAACTGTGCTGACAAAGAACATTCTTGATGAGGCAGTGAATTTAAAGTTAGGAACTAATATATTCAAAGTCCGATTAGACTGACAAAACTTTAGCTTGCAGAACAGATAAGCCGGGGTATGCGAATACAAAAGCTTATGCAAGAAACAAAGATTACGCATTTTTAAGTAGTTTTGAAGGTCAGCTCCAAGAATTTGTTTGACGAATACTGATATATGGTCGTATTTCTTTTTAGAAAACGCAAAACGCGCAGCATTATTTACAGCCAGTTGCAATTTGTTTAGCGATAATGCATCCAAATTTCCATACACAAGCTCACTATAGGAGATTTGAGATACTATGAGGCTTTTGACTAAATTAATCTTAGTGTCGCGGGGCAACAAATATGCTGTCCTGTACAGGTTTCGTAGTGTGCAGTAAATTTTACCAACCAAAGAATTAATATGATCAGTGCAATTCATCTTAGAATTTATCTTAAAGCCCAAATTAGAAACAGCTTCATATAAGTTTATTCTGTCGCCATTAAGCATAACTTCGGCATGATTGCTTAAATCATATGTTGCCTTAGATATCCGTATGGCTTTCGATTTAGCTACGTTTAGGGATAACTTATTTTTTTCAGCCCATACTGCTATCCGCTCCAAATCTTCTTTTAACCTAACAACCAAGTCTTCAGAGAGCCCCACTGGCCGAGACATATATAACTGCGTATCATCTGCATAGAGATGTATGGAAGCATTGTGACAACATGCGACTATATCATTAATAAAAAGGGTAAACAAAATTGGACCCAAGATAGACCCTTGAACACCAGATATAATGCGCTTTAATTCAGACACTTTATCACCACATTGTACTTGCTGGAAACGATCAGACAGGTAGCTAGTCATTAGTTTTACAGCGAACGAGCTGAAGCTGTAGATTGATCCCAATTTCTTAATTAATAAATTAAAGTCAACCATGTCAAACGCCCTTGAAAAATCCAAAAGTATAAGGATTGTTAACTCATTATTGTCATAACCTGGACGCACGTCTTCAATTATTTTTAGCATCGATGTGGCGCAACTATGACCATTTCTAAAACCCGATTGAACATCTGACAGTAAGGGTTCAATTAGTTATGCAGTAGCTTTATTTCCATAATAGTAACAGTATCGGTATTAATTTGGTCGATTATTGGTGCAGTAACAGTAAACAGCTGAACAGTGATCATAGCCCAATAAAAGTGGTCATGAAATCGAGTCGCTCTTCTTCTTTTAGTTTTTTAGGTTGCGAAATTATCATATTTTGTATTAACGCTAATGGCGTATTCTCTTTTGATTGCTACGACCTTATTATTATTGGGTCATGACAGTGAACAACTGAAACAAACAATCGATCAGCTGGTTAGCGTTACGGCTGAAAACCAAAATTCATTTGGTTGTTACCGATAGCGTTACTGACTAGCGAATCACTAATCAGATACATTGTTTCCCATAAGGTTGGTTGATCAGCTGTTTTATAACGATACTGTTACTGCATAACTAATTTGAGCTTAAGTTATGTTTACTTACATGATCACTTATCTGCTTTGCTAGTAGCTTCTCATAAACTTTGGATAAGGCAGGTAACAAACTTATTGGCCTAAATTCTTTATAATAGCAAGGAGACTTAACCTTCGGAACTGGAATTACATTAGCAACTTTCCACTGACGGGGGAAATTGCCAGATGCGATGGAAAAATTAAGTATATGTGTAAGAGCACGGACAACAAAAGGAATAATAATCTTAATAAAGCGAATGCTAATGCCATCCACCCCAACAGCATTAGATATAACGGCATTAATGACATTAGCTACATCAGCTTCAGTTACCACTGCAAAGTCAAAAACAGGAACACTGACTTCCGGTCTACTATCTACACTAGTTAAATCAATCGTATTAGCAATATTCAATGAGCAATTAGTATTCAGGAAATGAGAGCTCATAATATCTGGTTCAAACTGGCACTGACCATTATTTTTTTTAGAGACGCCCATAGAACGAAGATTTTTCCACAACATTTTAACTGGCAAGTTGCCATTGAACTTTCTTTTTATACTCAGCTGTACTAGTACACAGAGTATTATAATTTTGATTTCATAACGGTGGATTGTAACATAATGAAATAATCGAGATAGATATGGACTTATATATATCAAAATGATCAGGGTGAAAAGAGAAATCGATTGAGCCATGTCCGTCCGTCCGTCCGTACGCACGATAACTCGCGTAAAAATTGAGATATTTTGATGAAATTTGAAATGCAAGTTGGTATCGAGACTGGGACGGTTGGTATTGAAAATGGGCGAAATCGGACCATGACCACGCCCACTTTTCCTATATAGAAAAAATCGGAAATTTGGTTTCTCAGCCACTACTATAGCTAGAGTGATAAAATTTTACGCACGTATTGAGCTCAGGCCCTTATGAAGAAATTTGATGAAGTTTTGGAAAATGGGCGTGGCACCGCTTATTAAGGGTCAAACATTGAAAGTTTTATATGTCATAACTCAGAAACCGTTGAAGATATATCGATGAAATTTGGTATGCGTAATTTGCTTACTTAGACAAATGTTTTGCCGAAAAATTATAAAAATCGGTTGACGACCACGCCCACTTTTATATATGGGAACTATAAAGGGCCCTAATAAAAACATTTTAAGCGATATCTCTGTCAAATATAAAGATCTATCACTGAAATTTTGTGGCAGGAGTCCAACTATGGACATAAAACAAAAAATACAAAAATTTTTGAAAATGGGCGGTGCCACGCCCACTTATTAAGGGGCAAATATTGAAAGTTTTATAAGCCATAACTCAGAAACCGTTAAAGATATATCGATGAAATTTGGTATGCGTGATATATTTACTTAGCCAAATGTGTGGACGAAAAATTACCAAAATCGGTTGACGACCACGCCCACTTTTATATATGGGTATTATAAAGTGACCTAATAAAATCATTTTTAGCGATATCTCTGTGAAATATAAAGATAATTCATTGAAATTTTGTGACATGAGTTCTACAATAGACCGGAAACAAAAAATAAAAAAAGTTTATAAAATGGGCGTGGCACCGCCTCTTTTTATAAAAAGAAATCTACGAGCCTATTACTCGACAAATAACTGAGATATTATGACGAAACTTGGTTTATGCACTTTTATAACATGTGTTAATAGACACGCAAAAATGTATTGAAATCGGTTTATGACCACGCCTACTTTTTAACAAAGATATTTCTGGAACACCCTTTTGGAATTTGTAACGTGAAGTCTTTGTAACTAAAAGTCATAGAGGGATGAAATTTTGCACTAACAATAATATTTATATGCTTATTTGGATGATTGATACAAATTTTGAAAATGGGCGTGGCTGCGCCCTGCTGCGTGCTGAAAGTGATGAACAGGATAAGAGATTTCATCAGGACTTAATAGTTTTTGAATGGCGATATCAAGGGTCTTGGTAAGAGGATATGATGGGAGACTATTTTTTGGACAATCGTACGTGTAACAAATGCAGAAAATCACAAAACAGAAGTCACATCGGTCATTATTTATCCTCTCTTTAAAATCGCGAAATGCAGATATTTTTTATTCAATTATTTTTTTTTCCTATTAGTCGCTGTTTTGAGAGATATTTTGCACTTCAAATCACGTAATAAATGGAATGAAATAATCTTAAGTATTACTCCTTAATAAAGTTTTATGAATAAACCCAATTTTGTTGTTGAAATTTTTCTCTTCCGGAAAATTTTTGGTAAAGGACTTTCAATAAAAAATAGGTAAATATAAAAAATGGTACATCCGATTATTGCGCAATTAGTCTTAAAATGTTCACAATTAAATTATCTATAGGATAGGGGGCTAACTTTTTGTCCCCCATACAATTTTTCTGATTTTAGGACAGTGGAATCTGAAATTTCTTTAAAAACGTTCGATTTTTTTTCAAATTTTTTTCATTATTTTTGTCATTGTGACCAAACTACTTGACCAATTTTGGAGTTTGAGGGCAAAAAATGTTTGTTAGAGCTTCCTCTATCAGCACTTCCTAGATACCAAAACGCCACGATGTCTAATAAAACTTTTTGATGCACTTATGTGATGCAATGTCTTGCATATAGGGCTTTTTCCACATTTTTACCAATATCTCGAAAACTGGGTCTGCCATAAAAAAATGGAGATGATATTCGGAATCAGCGTAAAATTTCGCTTTAGAAAAGTATTATTTTATTCTTGGTGATTTTTGGTGTCGAGTAGTGTTATCTTCATATTTGACAAAGACGTCGCTTAAAATGTTTTTATTAGTTCCATTTATAGTTTCCATATATAAAAGTGGGCGTGGTCGTCTACCGATTTGGACAATTTTTCGTCAAAACCTTTGCCCTAGCAAGTAAATTATGCCTTCCACATTTCATTTATACATCTACTACGGTTTCTGAGATATTTATCACTTATAAAACTTTTAGAAATTATCCTTTCATAAGTGGGTGTAGCTCCGCCCATTTTCGAGAATTTCAATTTATTTCTTTATAACAGCGTAAGCTCGTTGCATGGATGGAATTTCATCCATTATCACTTTTTGCATGTTTTTCGATATATACTATATAGGGAAAGTGGGCGTGGTTATCATCCAATTTCGCCTATTTTCAATACCAACCTTCCCTGTCTCGTTAGAAACCTCTGTACCAAATTTCATCAAAATATTTCAATTTTACTACGTACAGTTGAGTATAATAATTTGTGAGCAAATGTGCCAAGTCCACCTAAAAAAAAAAAAACAAAATCATACAAAGCAAATGTGCTAAGTCCTAAAGAAGCTCATAACTTTAAACAAGCTTTATATTAAAATGTGCCGATAACTGGTATTTTAGCACGACCATCTGAGGAAGCAAACTGCATTTTCAGATTTTTAAAATAGTAACAACAAAAAAAGTTAGAAGGTTTTTTGCCTCTCCTGAAAAGTTACCATAAATGGACTTAGCATATTTGCTCACGAAGCCAACGATATGTATGCATACACACATATGTATGTATGCATATTTATAGGTGGATAAAGTATATGTGCATGCATAAATAAATACGTAATGAAAATGCAACTATAGATGGCATCTCCTTACCAAAACCCCCCTGCCGGAAAAATGTACAATGAAGCATTTAGCAACTATTTCATGCACAACGGTGAAGCCTTTTTTTTGTAAATAAAATTTGAATCCCTTTTCTTCAAGCTACCGACTTTGTCTTCCTTTAGTACTGTAGCAAAGTAGTTCTTTTTATACTCAGCTGTACTAGTACACAGAGTATTATAGTTTTAATCACATAACGGTGGATTGTAACAGAATGAAATAATCGAGATAGATATATACTTATATATATCAAAATGATCAGGGTGAAAAGAGAAATCGATTGAGCCATGTCCGTCCGTCCGTCCGTCTGTCTGTCCGTCTGTAAACACTCTAACTCGCGCAAAAATTGAGATATTTTGATGAAATTTGAAATGCAAGTTGGTATCGAGACTGGGACGGTTGATATTGAAAATGGGCGAAATCGGACCATGACCACGCCCACTTTTCCTATATAGAAAAAATCGGAAATTTGGTATCTCAGTCACTATTAAAGCTAGAGTGATCAAATTTTACCCACGTGTTGAGCTCAGGCCCCTTAGAAGAAATTTGAAGAAATTTTGGAAAATGGGCGGTGCCACGCCCACTTATTAAGGGGTAAACATTTGAGTTTAATGAGTCATAACTCAGAAACCGTTGAAGATATATCGATAATAATCGGTATGCGTGATATACTTACTTAGGTAAATGTTTGGACTAAAAATTGCCAAAATCGGTTGACGACCACGCCCACTTTTATATATGGGTCTTATAAAGTGACCTAATAAAAACATTTTAAGCGATATCTCTGTCAAATATAAAGATATATCATTGAAATTTTATGGCAGGAGTCCAAGTGCGGACATAAAACTAAAAACACAAAAACTTTGGAAAATGGGCGGTGCCACGCCCACTTATTAAGGGGTAAACATTTGAGTTTAATGAGTCATAACTCAGAAACCGTTGAAGATATATCGATATTAATCGGTATGCGTGATATACTTACTTAGGCAAATGTTTGGACTAAAAATTGCCAAAATCGGTTGACGACCACGCCCACTTTTATATATGGGTCTTATAAAGTGACCTAATAAAAACATTTTAAGCGATATCTCTGTCAAATATAAAGATATATCATTGAAATTTTATGGCAGGAGTCCAAGTGCGGACATAAAACTAAAAACACAAAAATTTTGGGAAAATGGGCGTGGCACCGCCTCTTTTTAGAAGCAGGAATATACGAGATTTCTGAGCCCATAACTCGACAAGTAAATGAGATATTATGACGAAACTTGGTGTGTACACTTTTATTACTTGTGGTAATACATGTTCAAAATTTTTGCAAAATCGGTTGACGACCACGCCCACTTTTATATATGGGAACTATAAATGGGCCTAATAAAAACATTTTAAGCGATATCCTTGTCAAATATAAATATAATTCATTGAAATTTTGTGGCATGAGTTCCACAATAGACCGGAAACAAAAAATAAAAAAAATTTTGGAAAATGGGCGTGGCACCGCCTCTTTTTAGACAAAGGAATATACGAGATTTCTTAGCCTATAACTCGGCAAATAATTGAGATATTATGACGAAACTTGGTTTATACACTTTTACAACTTGTGTTAATAGACACGCAAAAATTTATTGATATCGGTTTATGACCGCGCCTACTTTTTAACAAAGATATTTCTGGAACACCCTTTGGGAATTTGTAACGTGACATCTTTGTAACTAGAAGTCGTAAAGGAATGAAATGTTGCACAAAGAATAATATTCATATGCTTAGTTGGATGACTGATAAAAATATTGAAAATGGGCGTGGCTACGCCCACTTTATGCAGCACTAGCTTTATATAAAATACGCCGTGTTTCCATCAAACGCAAACAAACAATGAAAGCATACAGCTGAGTATCTAATTCTCTGAGTATCGATTCCACTCGAACTTAGGCGTCCTTACTTGTTAACTAAAAACTTAAAATTTTAAATAGAGAAATTGCTTTCGAGTGTTTAGGTATTCAAAAAGAAAACGGAAAATATAAATTTTATTCCCTACCGACCTTCGACTCATTTGTTTAACCATTTATGCTCATTGCATACTTTTGTATGTATGTATACATATATTTACATACGTCTACTATTTATTTGATGACCATTTTGTTAAGCTCAATTCACTTAAATACAGCTGCGTTAAACTCGTGAATCTCACACTGTACATAGATATGTATATGAATAAATAAATATACCTACGCAAATAAATAAATAATTGTGTACCTACAAATTGTCGATTTTGATGAGGCGCAAAAAAATCGCATATGAATAACCCTTAAATTGGGTATTATTAACATGAAAATTCAGATTTTCACTTAACGCGCAATGAAATTAAATAAGCACATCTCACACTGAAAAACTCCCATTCAGTGTATGAATACACACGCTTTTGCATTAACTTATGCAATGCAAAAAGGACTCGGCTACATAAATGCGTACAAGCAAGTATATAGTGAACTACACTGCGTATACGTAACTTGTTTACATACATACATACAGGTGAAACTAATCAGGCCCGCTGAGAGCCGATCCGGGCCCCTGGGACAGTACGCGTTTACGGGCCCCCCTAAAAAATAAATTCAATCTAGTAAAAAATAACATACAAAAATTTTTCAATTCACATTGTCAGTTTTATTTCATATAAAATAAGATTTACTAGAGCACTTACATATAGGGTCTATGCACGATGCGTCTGATTCAAGAGTTAGTTTAGGTGTATTAGTGAAAATGCGCATGTAGTAGTTACACCGACATGACTCTGGCATGACTCAAGAAAATCAAAATTAGTTTGATATTTTGCTGTGACTCGCTTGTCAAATTTTGTCAGTTAATTTCCAAACTGTTTAAAAAATAAATAACGAAAGGAAAAAATATATTTTATTTTCAAAAATGTTTGCCAATAAGTTCGATATTGAGGAAGATAAAATTTTTTTATTTGAATTCATCGAAGTA
Source organism: Urophora cardui (assembly GCA_960531455.1). NCBI lineage: Eukaryota > Metazoa > Arthropoda > Insecta > Diptera > Tephritidae > Urophora > Urophora cardui. Next base: position 111,402,877 of record OY482673.1, on the reverse strand, counting down.
TACAGGTCGTCTGAGATATTCATTTCGAACCTGCAATGAAAACTATTCACAAATGAATGACGCAAGTGAGCCCAGAATGACAGCGAGTCAACACGTACACAGATGAATCGCGAGTCAGACGCATTGTGTATCGACCCCAATACATACATATGTAAATGAAATGTTATACCATGTCTCCACATAATGTGTTTCGCTCTTTTTTTCTGCATTTTCTCTCTCAATCTTGTTTCGACACGGCCCAGCGGCGAACATTGCCTACCTGACTACTTCTCCCCAATGATGTATACTACACATTACGAACAATGCCAACTAACATACAATGTATATGAAAAAGTAAGTTGGGTTCACAAAAATGAATTTTGTTCTGTTTTTCTTCAAATTTCATTCTTGTTGTGTTGCTATGTATAATAAATTCGGAAATTCCATAGAAACAAAATAACAATCACATTGAAGAATTTTTTTGTTACAAATTCGGTTGTGAATCAAGCGCTGATAGAATAATATTGTATAAAAGAGATCTGAGTGCTAAAAAATGCTCTACTTCTTCATGGACGTTCTCCCTATGCAGATATATTGGCTTATTGGCGGATTTCGGTGTTTTCTTTTGGTGTTTTATGTGGTTTTTTCTCAGTTTCGCTAATTATGCACGTTTCCTTAAATATATATGTATGTACCAGTAGCAGTCCCAGCATAAATTGGCTGGGCAAGCCTATGTGTGAAGCAGTCATTTGCCCTTTATGTATATTTCTTTGCTGTATTATCTGAAAGTCATTGCATATGTACATACATATGGTTAGTGGGGGTAGTGGTGGTTTTTGAATTCGAAATGTCTACTTACAGCTTACAATGTAAACGGAATTGTGTACAATCCGCCTACATTCACCTTACAAGGTACGCTAAGGAAGATTCGAGGTGCCTACCTACAACTTACAATGTAAGTGGAATTGTATTCAGTCCGCCTACGTTCACCTTACAAGGTATGCGAAAGTAGATTCGAGGTGCCTACCAACAACTTACCCTGTAAACGGAGTTGTATTCAGTCCGCCTACATCCACCTTACAACGTTGGCGAAGTAGGATTCGAACTGCCTACCTGTAGCTTACAATGTATGCTAGTTAGTGATATGGTCAATGGATGAACACTTCACTACCCTGACTACTTTGTATGTAACGTGTAGGCGTTCACTCTACATTTGCGGCCATGTATATGAAAATGTATAACAGATCTGTATATGAGGTGGTGTGCATTACAGCCTTACATGTATGCATGACTTAATCGATTCTGTAAGCAAAATTTTCGCCGCTGGGGGAAACCAGTGACGAAACTCGCCAATTTCCAAACAAATTTCTGAGAGCGAGTGAAGATTGAAACACTGTTTCATTCTGAATCATCTTGCCAACCTCGATGATATCGATGTCTTCTCTAATTTTGTATCGAAAATCTATCGAAATCTCACACAGACCAAAACAAAGACGCTAAAATAAGCAAACATACAAACATTTAAGAAGAACAAGAAAGAGAAATGTCAAACTGAATCACGATTAGCCATGTGGAGACGGGTTATTGAGCGAGATGTTTTGCTAGATGTTTTGTTGGTGAAACAAGTTATGTGGAGACGGGCTTTTAGATCTCATTGTTTGATTTGCTTACATTAACCTTTTTAAATACATTTTAAGAGCTTGAATCATCCAAGGAAAACCTTCCGTGCTTTTTGGTCTGCGAATATGGAAATTACTGAGTCAAAACTAATGCTGCGAGCAAGGCTGGACGCCAATGCCAATGTTCCAAGGCTTGTCAAGCTATTTTGGCTCATAGTAGAACGCAAAAAAATATTCACGCGAGACAATAGGCTGAAAGAACGCTCCCCTTCAGCCACACTGACTGGAAGTGTGCAAAATATTCTTAATGCTATGCAGATGTTAGGAAATAATACTTCCAACTTCAAGTTATGAAGTTTGTTCAAAAGTTGTAATGGTGGCAGCGAATCACATCCCAAATTTGTTAAGTGGATGGCTTTGAGATAAATGATTTCATCTATTAGATCCGTAGAAATATCTATGCCATAAATCGTGCAGAATGCCGTTGCCTTTTCTCTGAGCTCTTCTTCCGACAGATCCTGATACTTCCACAAAAAACTAAATTTAATCGCAATGTCAGTTTATTTATTTAATCCTTCTTGCAATTGTTCCTGGTAATAACTCTAGTATCTAACTATAAAATCATGGAAATAATAGTAGATAGATAATGGTATTGTTTTTAATAATTTTTTAAATTTTGTATACCTTAACTCTTTGAAATCAATTTAAACAGGGTTAACAACATTTTTCATTTAAAAAGTAAATATTTCTGAGAAGCTTGGTTCACCACCTTACCAATTGCGGTACTTTGGAAACTCTAAATCAAAGTCGATTTTCCTCAATTTCAACTCACTTTTCTAGGATTTGCCCATGTATAAACAAAGTAAATATTTGATTGGATGCTTATAATTTTATTTTGGCGATTTGGTTAAGTTAAACACTTCAATTTTAAAACAATTTTTTGTAGCAACCAAATACCTATGTATCTATGAAATCCTAGTTCGAGTACTGTCAATACTGCTTTGCCTTTCCGGGCCCCCAAAAACCTTCCGGGCCCCAGGGCGATTGCCCCCCCCCCCCTCTCCGCGGCCCTGAAACTAATAAAAGCGTGTTAAAAAAGGCTGCTGTCGTAATCAAGTAACTTGAGTTTTATACATACATACATATATATGTAGAGGTTTTTTTAGTTTTGGCATTACAGCGAAAATGTAGGAAAACTGTTGGTGTGCATTTAAGTAATTAAAGTTCCGAATTACATACATATATGATAGCTATGAGTGAGTACTTCTTTGCTGATACTTGCATTTAAATAAATGAATCCATGATATCCTTTAGTATTTGAAGTGTGCGATACAGAGTAGAGAGTACAAGTATATGTAGTATATATGTACATACATTTTTTTATAATAACTTCTAGCATAATTAATTACTTTTCCAATTGTTTTTTATAAAAAAAAAACCCTTGCTTTGTCATCAGCTAATAATGCCCACGATTGCTGTCATGAGATAATAAACTCACTTTTAACGCATGATTATTTTTTTTGCAATAAAGTCACGTGTGTAAAATAAACGTTTTACATATATTTCCCTGAAAAAATTTAGTTTTTTTTTAAGCTAAGGGAAGAAAGTGTATCCTACTATGCACCATTTAATCCTACTAGTCACTGCCAAAACTGTTCGATTATCTTCGAGTGCAACAGATTGTTACCCTGTATGCATAAAGTTCTTTGTTAAACTGATTCTCCTACCTTCATACGGAACGGTAATGGAATGGCAAGAAAGCTAAAATACCGTGGTAATTAAATTGTGCCGAATTTGTATCGAATTTGTAAAGTATTTGTACCGAAGAGAGCACTTCGGTTGATGCAGAACTGAAAACTATAAGGAAATTTTATACCGGATTTATTGTATCACATTTTTATAGAAGTCAGTGTTGGACTATTTTTAATATTGGGTACATAAGCACCAGTGATTACACTATGTGACAGTGAAAAAGTACTTTTGGCGAGACATACCTCAAGTTGTCGGTCTAGTGAATTATATTAAAACTGCATACTTAGAATTTCCAATATACTCCAAAAAATCTGGAGTTAGGGGCCAAAAACCCCCTTTGCATAGGTTAAGTCATATATTGTGTCATAACTTTTTCCATGTTCATCGCATCAGCATGATTTTAATGTCGATGAAAAGATGACATTTTGCCGCTTTTACGAGTATAGTATGCGAACAATCTTGATAAATTCCAGAGAAACTGTAAAAAATATATCATAAATTAAATTCTTAATCACGGATTTCTTGATGAATTTGTTAACCAGTGTGGAAAAAAAAATTGAAAGAATTTTTGTATGAAAAATGTCACAGTAGAAATTGATTAAAGTAGAATATATTAGGAACGCCTATGCGGATATGCAAAAGTTTTACGTCGTTGCAAACAGAGCTAAGAGTAGATTGTTCTAAAATAGTTTTACATGTACACTGATTAACAAATTCATGGAGAAAATGTCATCTTTTCATCGAAATTAAAATCATGATGATGCGATACAGGGAGAAAAAGTTATGATACAATGTATGACTTAACCTATGAAAAGGGGGTTTTTGGCCCCTAACTCCAGATTTTGGGGGTGTATTGAAAATTCTAAGTATGCAGTCTTCGTATGCTTGGTAAGGCCTATAACATATGTCAACCTCGAAAAAGTGCTTTCATTTTTTTTTTTTATTTTGTCACACTGTGTTATCAATCCAAAATTTAGATTCTAAATTCCAACAAGCAAATCACTCACTAATGCAAATATGAAACATGTGCATATACATTTGTATGTATATATGTATGTAATAAAATATTAAAATTATCATTAATTTCTATGTACATATGTACACAAATATGTACTCATGTACTTATACACATATGTACATATGTACGTACATCTAATAGGAACATACAACGTGCAAATTTGCGTATCTAAATAATAAATATTGCAAATCATTGCGTTTATTGGCATTGTAATTTTTAATTCATATAAATATTCAGCAGATCAACAAACAATACAATTTACCAACATGAAATATTTGCACGGGAAATTTTGTTTGTGCGTACATATGTACATAGGTATATACTTTGTTTGCCACCACAAAATATTTGTCTTGCACCTACAGATGGGTAACAATGCCGAATTAAATGGATGTAAATTTGTAGGTATTTTAGATAGTTTGGTTGATCATAATTAATTTTGTTGCAAGTTTTGATTCCAGAACACATATACTCGTGCATACATACTTACACAGTAAAAATTTTAGTTTAATTAGTTTAATTAATTAAAAGTATAAAATTAAAACCATTCTGGTTTAAAAAAAAAGAAGAGAATATGAGAGACAGAAATTATTCTTGGTCAAATTAATACTTTTTTGGAATTAAATCAAAACCAAATCTTAATTATTTTTAGAATATTTTTGGTATTAAAAATAGTTGAAATGGTATAAGATCTATCCGAAAATTGGAATAAATACTATACTTTTTTGGTATTAAATCCAAAGCAAAAACATGTATGTAGAAATGCTCATTTTATTTCATATATATATATATATATATATATATATATACACAATATTACAACGATAGAAAATATCACATAGACTTTGTTGTTTGTATTCCTAGATAATAGGATGGGCTGCTCCCTTGTCGAGTTGTACCACGGTCAGTAAAAAAACTGCTACAGCTACTGGCCTTTGCCAGAGAAATTTCGGCACCATCGCGGTGTTGCAGAGATATTGTTGCCTCAAGACTGAAAAAAAAATAAAACAAAATTTACCCTCAAAATATTCACTTAATTTCCTGTATTACTTACTTGTTACAATCGTTCCACTAGGCATGAAGAATTCGCTTTTCGGGAAATTTGTTTTAATAAATTTAATTTCTGCATCGTACCCAATTCACTTTAATAAAATTTTGTATATATTTACATATTTTGACAAATTTTTTCTAATATTTTTTTGGTTTTGATTTCAAACCAAAAGTGAGAAAGAGTTAATGCCGGAATCGCAATTTGGCGTTAGGTCGGTCGCGCGTTGATCGTACCTCAAAGCCGCTTCACACTGACATTCGATATTAGATGTTGGATTGCAAACATGTTCACTGCCACTAACATATTTTGTTGAATTTTTTCATAAATTTTACAATTTTTCATCGAAAGAAAACAATTCGAATTTATTTAATGTCAAACGCCCGACTTAGTAGAGAAATGTTCAACTCAGGCGTTATACAGGGTTGCAATAAATATACGATATTACAAAAATTTTACGATCAAACGCTTGAGGTCACAATGCGATTTGCTTCATATATTTCCATACATTTCTACTCACTTGTCAGAAGCGCGACCGACCGAACACCAAATTGCGATTCCGGCATAATACTTTTTAAGACTTTATTTTTAAACCATTTTGGTTTAAATAAAATTGTAAAACTTCTCATAGTTTCAAAATCAGAGCTGGGCGATAAGGATTACATGTGCAATCGATTACACATAGGATTACGATTACATTAATCGTAATTTCAAGTTTTTTACGATTACGATTACAGTAACCGTAATTTTTGTAACTACGATTACGATTACAGTAATTGTAATTTCAAGTTTTTGACGATTACGATTACAGTAATCCTTATTTTCTGTAATCTTGAATTACAAAATTTAAGAATCACATGTGAAAAATTATTAAAATTGCTTTTTGATACTAAACGGTGTAGGGAGGAAAATATGCTTGGCTCTGAAAGAAGTGCTAAAAACTACAAATAATTATGTAAAGCTTGCAATTCCACACATATTATATACATTTTGAAATATTTGCGATTGAGATAGCAGATTTTAGTGGGCTGGAGACAATGGCCTCATGCATAAAAATCGAGCTGTAGCTCACACTAATTTTCTTCGTAAAATGTGGATTTTGCATGTATAAAAAATATGTATTCCAATTGCTAGATTTTACTAAAAAAATTACTTAGGTTTATCTCATAACAAAATTAAAAAGTAATAAAACTCCACTGCAACTTTTGAAGATGTAAATGGCCATAACTATGAAAAGCCAATATTAGATGAAGATTTTTTTGACTTCGGCGGTAAATACCTAACTACATATCTATATAACAACTTAATATATATTTATTTAAAACTCAATATTATGTATGCATGTATGTAAAAATTATTACTATTTCTTGGAAAATGATGTTGGGTAAGTATATCACTGTTTTTACACATTGTAATCCCAGAAAACGAGAACAGTAATCGTAATTTCAAGTTTCTTACGAATACGATTACAGTAATCGTAATTTTCATAACGACGATTACGATTACAGTAATCGTAATTTTTGTAACGACGATTACGATTACAGTAATCGTAATTTCAAAATTTCTAAGATTACGATTACTGTAATCGTAATCATCTTGTAATCGTAATCCTTATCGCCCAGCTCTGTTCAAAATAAGAATTTTTGATATTAAAATTCATATTTAATTCCAAGAATGATTAAATTAAGTACCAAATGATATTAGAAATAAACTATCATTTTTTACTGTGTATATATGTAGGCTTATGTAAGCATCATTTTCTTTATGAATATTTTATAGTGCTGATAAACTTTCTATTCTCTAATACAATTTCTAACTAGTACATTCGACGCATTTTACATAAGAAATAGCAGGGTATTACAATCTTTTTAGCGCTCCCTTCGCACTTTTATTTTATCCGTACTAATTGCCGAATATAGACGAAAAATTTTCCTTTTTTCACACCATCAACTGGATTTAAAGTCAGCGAATCTTCAAGTAACTTTTACAGTATTTTTTACGTTTCAGTCTAAGCTATATCTATTTAAATCAGGGATTGCAAATAATCGTTATTTTTTAAATTTTGACTAAAAAAATCATATTGAAGGAGAAATGCTAAATGCAAAAGAAGTACATAGATGTAATCACCGTTACGCAGACTACCTCTAGGTGCATTAACTTTTATTTTTTCGATTCTTATAAAAAAATTGATTTTTAATCATTATTTTCTGAGTTTTATTTTCTGAAAATAAAAGTTATTTCTTGAGTTTTATTTTTCCATCAGAAAATAAAAGTTATTTTCTGAGTTTTATCTTTTGCTTCAGTTTAATTTTAGCTGCAGCTGTCGATTTTGCCACATTAACACGTAGTTAAAGTTTATAAGTAAAAAAAATTAAAAATTTATTTATGTATCTACTTTACCTATTTATATGGCAAAATCTACAATTGCAGCCAAAATTAAACTGAAAAACTTTTATTTTCTGAGCAAAAAAATAAAACTCAAGAAATAACTTTTATTTTCTGAGGGAAAAATAAAACTCAAAAAATAACTTTTATTTTCTGATCGAAAAATAAAACTTAAGAAATAACTTTTATTTTCTGAGGGAAAAATAAAACTCAAGAAATAACTTTTATTTTGTGAGCAGAAAATAAAACTCAGCAAATAATGATTAAAAATCAACTTTTTGATATAACTCATAACCGTTACAGTCCCTGATTTAAATAATCGCGATCCTTTAAAGAAAATGAAGTTTGGATAAGAAATATTTATCAGATCTACTCTGCTTATACCAGAATAATTTTTGTTTGTAAGATCATGAGGAATTTCAACTCTACACCTTTTCCATTTCTGAACTTCAATTGCAACTTTCTGAACTTAAACTGGAAAAGGTGTAGTTGCACGTATAAGCCAGACTTCATCCAAATGATGTTCGAAACAAATGTTACCTTTTTCTGAACCTGATGTATTGTGGAACGATTTCGAACGAAAGAACGAAAGAAGACACTGAAGATGGCGCATATTAGCCGAAACCGGTTTGTCTCCAAACCAAACTTGACAAGGGATGACGGAAAATCGTTCCACAATACATCATATTCCTACCCTGTCGGAAAAACAAGCAACCAAAAAGTTATTTTTCTGAACCCTTTTGTTAAGCTAAAACTCTTTGACTATTTTCATTTAAATGAGTACTTAACTGGTTTCACGTATCGCATGCTTTTACAGGCTTACATATGTACATATGTCCATTGGTAGGTACGTGCGCATTTATATATTTACCCAAAATATGTAGGTTTTTTGAATGCTTTTAATAGGTGCGTGTATGAGTAAGTGGCTGGTTTCCATCAGATTTTCACCACGTTAATTCATTATGGCGCTGAAAATTCAGCTGAAATGCTTCCGATATGCGTTTATTTAACACTTGAACAATGTTAATGCGCCTTAAAATATGCTACTCATACCGAAAAAGTGCGCGCAGTTATAAAAAGTAGACACACATACATATGTAGGTACATATGCCCTGTAGGGAAAATCTCTAGTTCCGAACTAGGTCGCCTCTAGTGCATTTTTCGCCACTACTAGTGCGAGCTAAATCTCTTTTGCATGTTATCAACTATCGAATTTAACACGGCGATGTCCTAGGCGGTGTCAATTGTCCCTCTCTGCACTGCATTTTCGATAGTTCCGAACTAGTACTAAATTTTACAGTTTACACTAGTTCGTTTATTGGCACAATTTCGATAGTTCTGAACTAGCTACAAGTACCTAAAAATTCTACAGTTTTACATCTGCAGCTTAAGTGCAGCATTTGACACACTTCATGCAAGTGGCGCGATGTCCGACTGGCTAACGCATGTGCCTTTCAAACTGAGGGGCGCGGGTTCGAATCCTGTAGGTGTCAAGGTGGATGATATTTTTTTTTAATTTTTTTTTTTTTTTGACACCTTTTCGCTAGTTCGGAACTAGAAATTTTGCTCACTAGTTATTGAGTTCCCTGCAGGGTGTATATGGTTTTTATATGTTAGCATGCGCGAATATGTGTATATTTGTGTCAGTTTATAATAATGATTGTTGATGATTGTGGTGTGTGTTTGCGCTTAAGCAGCTCTCATCAAATTTTTATGTGGAAAAGTGTATTTAAATCAGGGACCCATAATAATCATTATTCGTTATATTTTCAGTGAAAAAAATCAAATACTTGCAAATATCGTAGAAGAGTATTGAGTTTGTGTATGTGCATGTCTGCAACTATCCGAATCCACTATGATCGAATAATTTTAAGCGATATCCATAAAAATCAAAAATAATCATTATTTTTTGAGTTTTATTTTTTTGATCAAAAATAAAACTTATTCCTTGAGTGATATATTTATCGCTCAGAAATAATCATTATTTTTTGAGTTTTATTTTTTTGCTTAGGTCGAAAAACTCAAATCGTCTCTAAACTGCTCTGGAACATAATTACTAAAAAATTCCCGTCGATATAACTTCGTGAATGAGTGATATTTTTGATCGAAAAAAATAAAACTCACACAATAATGATTATTTCTGAGCGATAAATATATCACTCAAGGAATAAGTGTTATTTCTGGTCGAAAAAAAAAATTCAAAAAATAATGATTATTTCTGATGAAATATAAAAAAAAACTCAACATATAATGATTAAATGACGATTTTTATTATAAAACTCATAATGATTACGGTCCCTGATTTAAATCCATGCATGTACAATGTAGATATATACATATACATATGTACGTAAGTCCGTCATGCTAAAGTTGGGTGCTGATTTCATTTGGGCTACTATACTTTGCCAAAGCTTTATTTATAATGCATATGAAAGTATTTGGCCATACAAAGCAAGAAGTTCGCAGTGAACAATTTTTACTTAAGGGAGAGGCAGCAACATTTTCGATAGTCATATCTATGTACATATGTACAGTGTAGTAGTGAGTTCAAATCCGAAATCCATGTCCAAACGGCTTCACATTCAAGCTTGGCCTTTGAAGCTTTGATATTTAGTTCATACATCGTTTCTTATTCGCTTTCTCTTCACTTGAAATATGTATTAGAATACCGGGGGCATTAGAACTCCAAAAGCTACCCCTCTTTTGGTTACGCTCCAACATAAAATCCACACACACATACACACTCACCTATTCAATTACATAATTTGTTGGCAGGTAGTTAGTGCTTGGTAAACAGATTGCAATTTTTGCTAAATTTTTAATGCAACACGATTACCCCTTTCACATTTCAAATTGTTTCAATGTTTTGTGCTAAATGAATAAGCATGTTTCTCACACTTTTTTTTTAGGCATTTTATGTTGAAACTTTGCACGGAGTTTAAATTATTTTTTTGTCTGATTTTGCTGTTGCATTGAAAATGTTGTAGCATATTTAATTTGCGGTTGAGTTATTTGATTATTTGATTACTCCGTTGAAGCATTTAATTTGTGTTTTAATGTTGAGGTCTTGAAAATTTCATTGTAGCTTGCGATGATGTTTCGGTTTGGACCTAGATACATATGTATGTATATCCGCTGTGAGGCTCTTATCAAAAGCTTATCATAAATCCGAAGACACTGCTTGTACTTTTAACTGAGAGCTGTGAAAGGCCATACGTTTTCAATATTAATATCACGTTTTGAATAGACCCACCTTTTTTACCACGAGGAAGAAAATCCCTAATTTCAATTTATTTGTTCTTACTGGTCGAGAACTAAGTCTTTCGCACAGTAAAAAATATCTAGGAGTTTTCCTGTCGCTTAAGTTAAACTGGAGGCTGAACACGGAACATAGAACTAACAAGACTTACGGTGCCTTGTATGCCTGCAAAAGAATGCTCGGAAAAAAGTGGGGTCTGAGGCCAGAGCTCACGGCATGGATGTACAAAGGAGTTATTCGATCAATATTAATTTACGGTACACTGGTGTAGGCGAGAGTAAGGTGAACTACATGCTTGCGTTGCAATCACAGTGGCTATCAAATCATATCCCGCGGAGAGGGTCTGAACGTGATTTGCAAAATCCTGCCCATTGATCTTTTTGTCAAGGAAGTGGCATCTCAAGGTGCTCTTAGGCTGTGGGAGTTGGGACTCTGGAGGGAATGCACATACGGGCATGGACCCGTACTCCTACATCAACATCAACACAAAGCAGCAGTATTCGATACAAACTATGAGATTATCTTTTCATCTAGGAAGGACTGGGGAGAGGGCAAATTTGATCATAGATTGGATGTTTCAGTTTTCACGGACGGCTCAAAGATGTCGTGCGGAGTAGGAGCCGCTGTAACTTATCCGGCCATTTACTTCTCAATTAGGCTGGCGGAGACGGCGAGCGTTTTTCAATCCGAAGTTTTCGCCTACAAGGCTCTACTGGCAACGGAAAGTGCCGATGTCGGAAACAGGATAGGAGAGGAACATTGGTACACACGCGGCTCGATTGGTATTGGACCACACAAGACCTTGTGCCGTAGCTATTTTCTTCCTGGGACGGAGGAGACGGTGGAGCAGCTGCTATGCGAGTGTCCTTCGCACTGCCAAGGCAGAATGATGTTTCTGGCAAGCTTTTCTTCGGCAAACTCAACGACGTCAGGCCCGAGGGGCTGCTCAAATATTTAAATTCAACGGAATGGATATAGGGTGCGGGGCCTGCCCTGGTTTGCGGACTGTTCATTATTTCCTTTTACTTGTCATTGATTTAGTCACGAGTTGTGGTAGCAAAACGGCGCATTGGCGCTACTTGGAGTCAGTCGGACTCGCCAATCAAACCAACCAAACGAGACCCATTCCCATATGAATTGATCCAAAAATTTTAGTCAGTAGTTGCCAGGATTCGCTTAAATTTTCTCTATTCTATTAATCATTTGACTTTAAATGAACCACGGAAAATGCCTTTATGAATTCTTACCTTTACGTTCTCATTATTGCTTAAATGATCTTCCTTCCCCATAAGAATAGCTTGAGTATTTTATTTAAGTTTCTAAACATCTCATGATTAATGTACATTTTTTTTTGTTCTTTGTAGGTCTTCAATTAGAATTTACAGTATTATTTATACCCAAATTTCCCCATGGCAATGTAAGCAAATTAAATTCAGACCTGGGTAATATCAAGTACCAGTACGACTTGTGACAAGTACATTTTAAAAGAATTGTACTAGTACTGGTACTTGCATTCCCAAATTTTCAAGTACTAGTACAAGTACAAGTACAAGTACAAGTACAAGTACAAGTACAGGTACAAGGAATTGAAAAAAAATTGAAGTTTTAGCAAATACTTCAAAGTAATTGAAAAGAATTGAAAGTACTTGAAAAGAATTGAAAAATCGGTTCAAGTACATTTTTCAATTCTTTTCAAGTACTTTCAATTCTTTTCAATTACTTTTAAGCAGACCTGGGTAATATCAAGTACCAGTACGACTTGTGACAAGTACATTTTAAAAGAATTGTACTAGTACTAGTACAAGCATTCCCAAATTTTCAAGTACTAGTACAAGTATAAGTACATTCAATTCTTTTCAATTACTTTGAAGTTTTTGCTAAAAATTCAATTCTTTTTCAATTCTTTGTACTTGTACTTGTACTAGTACTTGAAAATTTGGGAATGCAAGTACTAGTACTAGTACAAGTACAAAGAATTGAAAAAGAATTGAATTTTTAGCAAAAACTTCAAAGTAATTGAAAAGAATTGAATGTACTTGAAAAGAATTGAAAACTGTACTTGAACCGATTTTTCAATTCTTTTCAAGTACTTGAAAGAATTGAAAAGAATTGAAAAATCGATTCAAGTACATTTTTCAATTATTTTCAAGTACTTTCAATTCTTTTCAATTACTTTGCAGTATTTGCTAAAAATTCAATTCTTTTTCAATTCTTTGTACTTGTACTTGTACTAATACTTGAATATTCTGAAAGTACTTGGTACGGACTCATTACTTCAAGATCAAAATATAAAGTATTTAAGTACGTAATAGTCCAATTACTACTCAGTATTACCCAGGTATGCTTTTAAGTATTTGCTAAAACTTCAATTCTTTTTCAATTCTTTGTACTTGTACTAGTACTAGTACTTGAATATTCTGAAAGTACTTAGTACAGACTCATTACTTCAAGATCAAAATATAAAGTATTTAAGTACGTAATAGTCCAATTACTACTCAGTATTACCCAGGTATGATTAAATTCCATATAACATACTATAGTCATATTTATTCATCGTTTCAAACACCCATTCAGTTAAGGGTTAATTTAATTATTTTAACTTTGCCAGACGTGTCTTTGTTTATCTAACATTTGGCTATTCCCATTCGGTTTGCTTGTTTGGTTTTTAATCTCTTTTACCAACTACAAATAGACAAAAGCGGCGAATGACTAATTGCCGGCCAAAGAGTGCAAAATGCGGTATTTGGATTGCAACGAACTTGGACACATGCGGCGAAAGAATGCAGTTTTTTTTTAATTTTTTTTTGGGTTTTACTTTGCTTTTCTAAACTTTTTTTCGCACTCAACAACTTCTATTCAAAAGCCATTTTCAAGGCTCTTTGTTACCAAATGAAAGCAGAGAATGACACCGGCACAGAGAAGAACACGGAATCAGGAATGTGAAATGAAGAAACGAAGAGTAATGAAAATGATAAATAAAGAGGATGATTTGAAAAAGAAAGCAAATCAAGGACTGGCAAATAGTGCGTCGGAAAAGTGATGGGAATTTGCTGTAAAAAAAGGTAATTTGGGATGCAAACTAATTTGTTATAAGGTTGCATTGGGTAAGGCTGAAAGAACTTGTATGAGCCTGCCAAAACTTTCAGATGGAGTAAGCGATGGACTTGAGAAAGAATGAATAAATAAAAGTAGAAAGCGAAGCTCTTGAGGATGAAAGAGGGTACAAAGAAGTCAATGGATGGCAAACTTTCTCACAACAGTCAGGTGTTTGATTAATTGAATGACTACACCTTTTCCAGATTGAAATCAGAAAACTCCAATTGTATTTCAGAAAACGTTAATTGAATTTCAGAATTGATAATTGGATTTCAGAAATTGTAATTTGGATTTCAGAAACGGTTATTGGATTTCAGATTGTGCGAATTAAATTTCAGAATAAGCAATTGGATTTCAGAAAACTAAAATTGGATTTCAGAATATTCAATTGGAATTCAGAATATGTGAATTGGATTTCCGAATTCGTCAAGTGGATTTCAGAAAATACCTTTCGAACTGTTTTTGCCATCTAAATACTTGATTATGTATTTACATATGTCTTATTTTGAATTGTATCTGTAGTACATAACTTATATGAATTTATAACCTGAATTGAACCTACAAACTATTTTCCAACTTTACGAAATAAAGTTTATGATATCCGAAATCCAATTGCCGCCTTCCGAAATCGAGTTGTCTATTTCTGAAATCCAATTCACACATTCATAAATCCAATTACTTATTCTGAAATCCAATTTTCGTTTTCTGAAATCCAATTTCCTATTCTGAAATCCAATTAACAGGTTCTGAAATCCAGATAACTATTCTTAAATCCAAATGACCAGTTCTGAAATCCAATTACCTATTATGAAATTCAATTGGCGTTTTCTGATTTCAATCTAGAAAAGGTGTAGAATTTTTAACCGACCTTGGATTCTCATCTCAACTACCTCCCTTTGAAATTAAAATGTAACGCCACTCACTTTTCGCACCGACTATCACTCAAACATCACACAAGCTTAAAGTTGTCCATTTTTTGGTGTTTGGTGTTGGCGATTGCACCATTTATATTCGTACTGTCTGTGCACATGTGTGGAAGTTCTCAAAAGATTTCACACACATACGAGCTGTTGGCATTGAGGTGAGGCGACGTAAGGAAAACAAATTCTATCCCTTTGACATTCTTTAAAATGAAAAAATTCAGACGAAAACAAAAACAATGCGTTAACTCAAATGAAAATAAATTTAATTCGTTTTTTCACACCGTGTAGCACTAAAAATAAATTTTAGCCTAAAAGCATGCTTTAACATTTATTTATATTGCATACAATGTTGCAGTTTGCTGAAGTGAGTCATGTGGCGCACAGTGGATTGAAGTCATATAAAATGCAAACAAAAAGAAATAGTAACAATAATGTTTGAAAAATTAAAATACGAGTTGACTTTGTCATTAATATTTCGACGTTTCTTTTTTTATTTTTATAATAAATTTAAAAAAAAGTAAAGTTCATTTGCCTAGTGTTTATCAGAGTTTTTGTTGGTTTATTTACACTGAGTGAAATAACAACGTAAGGTGACAGAGTAGCCATACCGAGTTAAAATTTCTGAATGTCAGATCAACAATGCCCTCTTTAAATTTAAAATGTAGCCATGCCAACTGCAAAATATTTACTTTAGCTCTAGAAAAGTGTGATTCAACACGAAATTAGTCAACAATGAAAAATGTAACATTGTCACCGTTGGGAGCTATTTTTACAAGCCTCTCTCACCTCAGTGTATGTTTAACTTTCCTCTAAATGTTCTCACATCTTCTTATCTTCGAAAGTACAAGGTAAAGATTTCTTTCACGCAAAATTAAGACAATTTTTTTTTTTTTTTTTTTCATTTCAATACTTGTTATTTTATATATGTTCAGCCTCTAATTAAATTTACGCTTTGTCTACTTAAAGTAAAAGGATTGCTATGATCTCTCAAAAACTTTCTTTCGTTCAGAGGATTCCTTTGCTCTTCTTCCTCCACTAATAAAGCTGCTATCGCAATAGAATCAATTATTTTATTATTTAAAAAAAAATATATATTTTGTAAAATAAAGTAAAAATGTATTTTTTTTTATCAAAAGTATAAGAAACGTCAGAAAAACCAGCTCAATTTCGCATCATCACTTGGAACGCTGATTCGAACATAGTTCATATAGTTGGCAACACCTAACTTCGAACCGATGGGGTAGCTAATACAGTTTTCGACGAGTTCGGCGCCGTGGCTTTCGGCGTTTCGGTAGATCGTTCGGTGTTTGTGATATGGACCATTATCTATGCGGCTTTTTTAGGTAAATAGGCTACAATATCCAGGAATGCCAAGTTTATTTCATTTCATCTATTAATTTATAATAATGTCACGAGAATGCCATTCGACATTAATAAGGTACCTCTTGATATACTTAGTTCTCATGGTAAACTCACAATAGAGACTGCTTATTAAGCACTAAGTGATGTTCGTCCCTCATGAGCGGCATATGGGTGTGATTGCCCTGATGTCGTTAGCTTTAGTTGCAATCGAGGTCGTAGTAAAATTTGTCTGTCAAAGCAATACTTTCTGATCATTTGCTTTCCAATTTAAAAAAAAAAACTTTTCAATGAGCAGGTAGCCTTTTGTTTCTTTTATTAGTTAAATTAATATGTCAATAATATAATAATATTATTTTCAAAATGTTGTGTGTTGTTCTTTCTCCAAAAATTCTACAAAAAAAATTGTCACCATTCGCTAGTCTATTCTAATAATTAATTATTTTCCCTCTTCCACCATCTATCACACACTGTACTTGCCATCGAGCAAACGCTACTAACTCCAGTCGCCCAAAGATATGCTAAGCAAAATGCTAATAAAAACAAAAATGTAATGTGTGCAAATGCTAAATGCGATTTGACTAGATTTTGTGGTTTGACATTTAGGCTCATCTAATTAAATGCATACAAATGCAGCTGTCTGTTATACATACATATGTACATACGATAAATGCTGGCTGCTGTTGCTGGCGCTGTGCACATATGGATAATGGAAGGAAGTGAGCAATTTCCAATGCGTAAATCTGCATGTATTAGTGTAAATTAGCTTAAAATGTTTATATTTTTTCAATTTAATGTTTTCTTTTTTTTCGAGCCAAAAATTTATTCATTGCATTGCATATTTTCAGGGGCGTCGAACTGTTTAAAAACGTTATAAGCCACCACAATATCGACTGACCGTCACACATACACACACACACAGCCATTTTTGTTTACTTCCCTGCAAAAATCATTGGATTATATGCTCCATTTGTGGTAGGTTGGAGTACTTTCAAAGTGACCACTAACATAGCCCAAGCGACCGATTCGTGTATCTGCATCGCTTCGTAGTTAGTCGAACATAACAAAAACCAAATGTTTATCGCGACGACGACGAAATGTGTATACATACATAACTACATACATACAAATGTTTGAATGTATGCACGTCATTCGTCGTCGTCGCGATAAACATTTGCTTTTGTTGTTATGTTCGGCTAACTGTTAGGTACTCCATCAATTAATCCAATGTAGGTACTCCATGGATTAATTTGAATGTTATGCGGGACTGGAGTATATACTCCATTGCAATGACATGCAATGTTAAATGGACCATATTTTTTGTATGAAATGTGGCAAGTTATGGAGTAATCGGTTGGTCCATAGCGAGCACTCCATGGATTAGCGATTGGAGTACTCGGAATTTTTGCAGGGTTAGTCCCAAAACTAAAATCGTATTTGTTTAGTGGCGCTGTCTCTCTGTCTGTCTGTATGTTTTTGTTATTGTTTTTGTATTTGTTTTTGTTTTTACTATTCGGCAGCTCACCGATTTTCATTATAAAATTGCGGCCGCTTTTTGCCATCAACCAAACCATTTTATTGTTGCATTTTGTGTGTGCGGTTTCGTTTTAGTTATAGTTTTATTTTATTTTTTCAGTTTCTTTTTTTTTTGTTGTTGTTGCTTTTTTGTTTTATTATTTGGCAAATAATCACAAATTTGTACATTGGTGTATCCATCTCATTTTGTCATTTTGTTGACTTGCTCGGTTTCATATTAGTTTGTGGAAATTTAATGCAACAATTCGGCGGTATATTTATCTAAGTTGGATTGTATGAGCAGACGAATTTAGGAAGTGGTTGCGGTGAGGCGGAATTAGTTTTAAATACAAACATACATATATGTATTTAGTAGGTACATATGTACATACATATCCACCCTAAATCAAAATTTTTCGAAATCGAGTTTTTTTCATAAACGGGTATACGGAACATATCTCTAGCGATTGCCAAAAAAAAACTTTTGAATAACTGTCTCTTTCGACCGAAAAATAACGATTATACCTGGCCCTTTGCCATACGATTGCTGATAATGAAAAAAAATTTTTTGGCTCTCGTGAAAATTTTTGAATTTTGAGTTGTGCCACTTTATGATTTAGGGTGCGATATAGTATATGCACGCCTTTTAATTTAAATTTACGCTGTCGTTTTTATCCTTTATGTATATTAATTTTAATTTCAGTTCTGTAGCTTTTATTCAAAAGCTCAAAAAAGCTCTACTGCACTTTTTATGCCCTCTTTTAAAATAAAAGTCTGTAATTCTAAGAAATTTTTTCTTTTTATTTTTATTTTATACATTATATACATTTTCTATTTTTTTTTTTGCTTAATTAAAAATTATATTTTAGTAATTTACACAAATACAACAATTTACTTACAACATAGTGTATTTTTTTATTGCTTTCCTTACCAAATAATTAACTTGTTTACAAAAATAAGTTTTGCGACAAATAATTTGAAAAAAAAAATAATAATAAGGTTTATAACATTACACACAAATATAATACATATATGTACAATATCACAAAAAAAAAAATAATATAAAATTTTTACTACAAAAGTTAATTTAAAATAAAAATTGGTTTTAAAGTTTAAACAGTTGAAAAAATAAAAAAAAAAATTTTTGCAATGTGTAAAAAGGCGCATAAAAATAATATGATTGTATTTTTATGCGCAATCTATTCATCTCTCTCGCACTTATATAATTTCGATACAAGGTTGAAGACAATACATACATAGTCTAGTATACATACATATTTGGGGTTTCTTTTTTTTTTCTAGTAAAATGTCAAAAAAATCGAAAAACTCACGACTAAGAATTTAAGGCACGTTTTACAATGAAAAAAAAATAATAATAATAACAGGATAATTTAAAAATTTAAACTCATTTTTTTCACACCCCTTCGCTCAAAAAAAATAGTATTTGAAAAATTTCTGGCAATCTTGCATTACAGCTACGAAAAAAATTAACCGTGCTTCAAAAACTCGCAATCCCGAAATGTGCGGGATTTTCACATATAATTAAACAAGTCATATTTATATAGAAAATATAGAAACAACATGCTTTCACAAATAAGAGTAAGTCCCGAAAAATTTAGACATCAGCTTCGATATTTACATCACTAACTCAATTACGGAAATTTGGAAAAACACTTATATTTAAAAATTTAATACATTTTAACATATACCTGCATAAAATCAACAATAAAATCAATTGGAAATTTTCACTAAGCTAACAATTAATACGTAAAAAAAACATTTACAAGCAAACAGAAAAAACTGAAAAGTCAAACATTTTAAATACTTTTAATATTCTATTTAAAAAAAAAGAAAGACTTAGTAGTTACATACATATCTCCCAACTGTCACTACATCTTCTCCTGCACACCCAACATACCATTAACACCATGTCTACCATTAATACCATTAACAACACCAATAACAACTCCATTAACACCATTCCCGCCATTCCCATTTTCCGACTTCCAATCCGGCTCGAAAGCCTTATTGGTGTGTTGCATTTTCATTGCTGCCTCGGCGTGATTACGATTTCTGGTTACTTGTGCGGAATTCCTCAGTCCATAAGTAAAATATATTACATAGCCGATAAAGACCCATATGAGGAAACGTATCCATGTGCCCGCATCCAATTGAAACATCAAATAAATATTTACAAACACACTCACACACGGCACGTACGGCACGAGAGGTACTTTAAAAGTCAACTCGAGTGTTGATACCGGTTGTCGGCTGATGATGAACGTAATCAATGCGAGTACGAAGAAAAGTACACCCAGCGCTACAGCACCATCCGTTGAGGTGATATCACAAGTTTTCTCAACAATATCCCAAATAATACAGATTATAGCAAATATCACAATGCCAAATTTGGTAATGAGCGATGTTAGTAGATTTGGGCGGCTGTATGAATTGCAATTAAATAGTTGTGCCATGATGGCGGCGAAACTAACCGAAACCGTTTTCGTATCCATATCATCATCCTGATAGCGTAAGACTAGTACGCAAATGGCGACGATGGTGTAGGCGAGCAGCGTGCCAATGGACATCATATCGATCAATTGATTTAAATCGAAAATTAACGCCATTATAGCTGTTGGAGGGAAAAATAAAATAGAAATAGAAAAGTGCATGTGATTAAAATTTCGTTGTGATTGAATGTGATTTGATTAATTATGATTTATGCGTCATGTGATGTAAAATAATACACTCAACTAGTATGTGATCTAATGTGATGTGGGGTGTATGATGTTACTGATGTAATGATGATATGATTTAATATGATTTGGTATGATTTTTATGTAATTTGACATTATTTGAAATCATTTTATTGGATCTGATATGTATTGATATGACACAAATTAATGCATTTAATATAACTAGTATCGCCGGTGCTCGAAATTCGACAATGCAATTTATTTTTGCAACTTTGTATTGGTACAAAAATTATTCCTTTTCGCGGAGATAAGCAACACTTTCCAAATTCCAGTTGTACCGCAACACTGATTTGCCCTTTTGATCACGGTCCGACGCCAAATCATGGCCAAATTAAGGCAGATCTAGGAAGGTAGGCCCGGTGGCGAATTCAGAAATTTCCCATGTATTTTGTTATTGTAATTGGTAGAGTGTAATGTCAAAATGATATTTCGCCGTAGTTAAAATCTGAATTCGCTTGGGGCTCGTCCATTCCTATTGGCCATGATGTGAATTCGCTTTGATTTTGACATTACACTTTACCTGTGTAAATAAAAAAAGAAGTTTTTGAATTCGCCGCCGAGTTACCTGTTACCTGTTAGATATGCCTTGGTCAAAATTAAAATTACTCAGTGTGCTCTCCCGCCCTCTCTCTCATTTTTTGCTTTAATGGAAAAGCAATAGGAGATATTTGGGCGCGTTGATTTTGATCTGAGCGTAAACTGGGCCAATGCATAAAAAATAAAGAGAGCGCTTTTAAATTAAAGCGACTCTTCAACTGTGTTTACGATATTTGTAGACATATTTACGATATCTATTTCTCTTAACTAAAAATTTTATTTATTAATTATAAACAAATTAAATAATTTATAGAAAAAAGTATATGCCTATGCACTGCTCCTGACTCATACGAACACATCCATATCAATTTTATGTGGATATGAGTATGTTAGATGTGCTAAACAGCCTGGCAATTGTTTGTATGGAAAAAATGTTAGCCTATTAATATATAGATTTCATGATTTCATATGATGTGATATGCCTTAATATCATTTAATATATTTTTACTTCATTTGATGCGAAGTGATTCCATGTAATATGATTTTATTGGATCCTCTATGTGTTCAATTGTATCACGTGTGATTCGATACAGTATGATATGCTTTATTATGAGATGATATGATTTAACACAATGTGGTATGTTGTGATATGGTATCAATCAATCAATCAATCTGATATGTATTGATATGAAGTCATTTAATATGTTTTCATGTGATTTGTTTCCATGTGTTAGAATATGATATGGTTATGATTTCATATGAATATGATATGATTTGATTGGATTTGATATAATTTAACAACATTTGACACGATTTCTAAAGTCATATGATGTGCTTCCATGATACTATGGATTGATATGATCATAATTTGATATGATATAGAGTGAACTGATGTGATTTGAAATTATTGCTTTTATTTGCAGTGACATGATGAGATGTGATATGATTTGGTTGGATTTGATGCAATTTAACTAGATTTGACACGATTTTTGAAGTGATGTGATGGTATGGTGTTATATGATTTGATGTGATTTAATATGATTTTATCATTTGATGTGATATTAATTTGGTGACTTGGAATAATTGCTTTCATATGCAGTTACATGATGTGATATGATATGATATGATTTGAACATGAAAATATTCGATTCGTACAACTAGTACAAAAATATACATACCTAGTTGCGAAATTAAAGAGTACGTTATATGAAATCTCAAAAAAGTCAAAATAAAAATATTAGTTAAAAACAGCGATCTTAAATACTTTTTGACATACTGAGCACCACCCGACGCTTTTCCTTAAATACTTATATTTTCGTTCATCATTTTGTTTCTAATTAAATTATTTCTCAATTCTTAGTACGATTTTTAAGATTAAAGCGTGTTTTTTAGTTTTTTTAAGCTATTATTTATTTTGCAACTAAACAAATAGCAAAAGGCAACAAAATACATATAAACAAGTAAAAGCGTGGCTGTCTTCGGACGTACCGAAGACGTCATACCTTTCATGAGTGGGGAAATGTAAAGTTACCTATGTATGTACATAGCCGGATTAAGTTTAATTTATAATTTTAATTCTGTGGGTTATTTATGGAAAGATTTATTAGAAAAAATGGTGTCTTGGCTATTTAAATGGAGGAGTTATACACCAAAATGTCCATATCTGAACAATCGGTTGTATGGGAGCTATAAGTTATAATGGTCCGATCTTGACAATTTTCGGTAACCCCGTTTGGGCCCATATGGGTACAAATACTTGAAACTTTCACGCCGTTAGCTGTTAAAATGGAGAAGTTATACACCAAAATGTCCATATCTGAACAATCGGTTGTAGGGGAGCTATAGGTTATAGTGGTCCGATCTTAACAATTTTCGGCAATCCCGTTTGGGTCCATATGGGTACAAATACTTCAAAATTTCACGCCGTTAGCTGTTAAAATGGAGGAGTTATACACCAAAATGTGTATATCCGAATAATCGGATGTTGTGGAACTATATGTTATAGTGGTCCGATCTTGACAATTTTCGGTAAACTTGTTTGGGCCAAAATGGGCACGTCTACTTCAAAGTTTCATGTCCTTAGCTGTTTAAATGGGGAAGGTATGCACAAATTACATCCAAAAATTTCATGTATGTATATCTGAATAATCGGTTGTTTTCTATATGTTATAGTGGTCCGATTCGGCCGGTTCCGACAAATGATCAGCTGCATATAACAACATACCTGTATTTCGAATTTCATTCAGATATCTCAAAAACTGAGGGACTAGTTTGCGTTCACACAGACGGACGGACGGACAGACGGACAGACGGACATGGCTTAATCGACTCAGCTCGTGATTCTGATCATATCGGTATATATTTTGGTGGGTCCCCCACGCTTCCTTCTGGTACTTTCGACAAAAATTTTTTGGCACTAAGTTATAATACCATTTCATTCTCATGAAAGGTATAAAAAGTCTGTGTATATCTGTGATATTGGTCGATATGAAATTATGCGATCTGATGTGATCTGGTAAAATGCGATTTGAAATTTTACATTTTGATTTGATGTAAAGTTAAAGAATTCCACAAATTTTCTATACAATAAATCAATCATCAACCAGTAAGTAAATCAACCAATTAACCAATCAATGCATGCAGTGTAGACATGCTACCTTCATTGTAGTTATGGGCTGATATGATATATTGATATAATTGGTTTTCGATGATATTGGATGCGATGATGGCAGTTGTGATGAAATCGTATAGGATATCAAGTGATATTAGGAACTTTTTTTAAACAACTGTGCTTTATTTTTATATTGTTGTACATATTTAATACTAATTAATGAAATTGTTTTATTCTCTCTTACCAGCAAATAATCCCGAAAGAAATGTTGCCAACAACGGAGTCTGCGTCTTCTGGCTGACTTTAGCAAATGATTTATAGAGTATACCATCATTGCCCATGGCATAGAGGACACGCGGCATAGGAAACATTGCACCCAGCAAACTGGTGGTTAAAGCAAACACGGCGCCAATGGTAACAACCCATTTAATAGCATACCAGCCGATGTCATCGAAAGCTTTTGGGAAAGGTGCATTCTCATCCTGCAAGAATAAAATTAAAAGCGCATTAAATTTATTCAAATAAAAAAAAGTTATTTTTCAAAACTCACCAAATAATAATAGGGCAACATCATGGTGAGTACAGTTGAAATGCCAAAGTACGACAAAAATATAATAATCAGCGAAATGACAATGGCCAATGGAATATTACGCTTTGGATTTATCGCCTCCTCGCCGGTCGTGGCCACACAATCGAAACCAACAAAACCATAAAAGCATTTCGCTGCGCCAGCCATAACGCCAGCAAAGCCAAAAGGCATAAAACCACCATAACCAAATTTGCCATTATCCGGTACTTGGTCTTGTGGTATGGACCAATTGGTGGGATCGGCTGGTAGAAGAAGAAAAAGAAAAGAAGTAAAATATAAAACATTAATTAAAAACTCTAAAATGCAGAGGGTGGGTACTATTCCATTTACCATTTAAAGCGCCAGCGATCAATACAACACAAATCGTTAGCAAATTAACGCCGGTGAAAATATTATTCAAGAAGCTGGACTCTTTAACGCCAAAAGCGAGTACTGCCGCCAGCAGCAATATAACGCCGAAGGCCATGAAATCTGGGTATTTTGCTAGGAAATCAATATGAATCGGTAGCGTCTCTTCCAGGCCACGTGACATCGAGTTATTGATGAGCGCATCGAAGTAGCCGCTCAAACCGCGTGCAACACTGGCGGTGCCTAAGAAAAAGGTAATAAATGAATATTTAATTATGCCCATGCAAGTTTATATAATCAGTATATTTGTTAAAAATATTAAAATAATTTTCTGCATCGTTAGAAATTCGGTACATATTTTGTATATAACCGCTACAAAATCGGTATATATTCGATACAAATTATATACAAATTCGATACAACTGAACTAACTCAAGCCATAATATTATAGCTACCTTACCACCTATGTACATACTTACCTATTACATACTCCAACACCAAGTTCCAACCAATCGTATACGCTACAAATTCGCCAACCGTTACATAACTGTAAACATATGCCGAACCTGCCTTCGGTACACGCGCTGCAAATTCAGCATAACATATGCCAGCAAAAGCCGATGCAATAGCGGCAATTAGAAATGATATAGTCACTGCGGGACCGGCTATATTATAGGCGACTGAACCGGCCAGCACATAGACACCCAAACCAAGTGTGCTGCCCACACCGAGGCCCGTCAGATCGACCAGCGTGAGAACACGTGCCAGCTTCGAATCGACCTCCACCACATCATCTGTTTTTCGCCGAGTTAGGGCGGCCCAAAGTTTTTGCATTTTATTGTTTTGGTTTTGTTTTGTCGGGTGTGTAAAAATAAAATGTAAGTATTACGCCTGATTTTGTGGAAGCGGAGTGTAAGCTGAAAGTAAGAAAAAAATAAAAGATTAGGTGTATTATTCATAAAAACTGTATGCGAGTTTTTCATACTTGACAGTTTTTCTGCTACTTTAATAATTTGATTGACGGTTTAGTACGTATAAATTAAATTTTATTATGCTAGTCATCTAATAGTCTGTTTTAGATTTATTAATTGAATCATGTTAAAATAATAAGCACCTAAGATAAGTAGATACAAATAAGCTCATAGCGCAATGCGCGCTGAAATCTGTAAAGAGTAAATATACGAACTTGATCGTTCAAAAACGAGCTTTGAATGCAGTGCTAGGTCCTATTTTGAAATTATGGGGAATACCCTGTCCCACAGGGGTAATTGTGGATGTAAAAGGGCAAAAGTGGGATGCAGAAAAAAGTGAATATGGTTTTGATAGCCGGTGCTTTCGTTCAACTCGTACGAGCACCAAAAATTTAACTACTTTTCTAATTAATTGAGAGTACCCACTTATTAGGAAAAACAAAAATTAAGGATCACCACTTGAATTGGGAGGACCACCTTTTTTAAAAGTGGGATGTAGAAATGTACAAATATGTAGTTGTTTGATTGACGGTTTAGTTTATACCCTGTGGGAAAATCAATAACTAGTGAGCAAAATATCTAGTTCCAAACCAGTGAAAAGGTGTCAAAAAGGAACTAGCTCAGTTGCAGTTAGACCCTCACAAGTACAGAAGGAGTGAATTGAGTGACCATCATAAGACACACTTTGATTTGTATGCAATTCCGAAGTGATAAAAATTCTATGAAAATTTTTCGGTCGTTCAATTACCGTCGGCTTTTTATATTTCTGCAATTCTCAGATGGTTAGTGAAGCATTTTATATAAAGAGTATTCTACTTGCATATTCAGTTGTGTGGAATGAAATGTTGTTCTTTTCTTCAGCAAGTGCTAGGAAAATTGCAGTTTAGTATTTTTTCCGATTCCAAGGAATATGTTTCTTATTTGCTTCATTTTTATTATTACAAGCTTTTATTTAAATTCACTTTTTGTATGTATTGGGGTATGTATGTCGTGGAATTTTGCAACGAATATTTAAGATACTTCTAGTTGAGCTAGGTACTTGAAAATTGGAACATAGTTCAGGACCCGAAGACAATGCAATGTGAAATTAAAAAAAATCCGATAGATGGCGCTGGTGTCGAGATATTTGTAAAATTCGTATTTACCGACCGAATTTGTTCATATTCGGTATATATATTGCCTATGAGAAAGTAAATACATCCGTGGAAAAAAATCGCCGCTAGGTGGCGCTGGTGTCAAGATATTTGTAAAATTTGTATTTACCGACCGAATTTGTTCATATTCGGTATATATATTGCCTATGAGAAAGTAAATACATCTGTGGAAAAAAATCGCCGCTAGGTGGCGCTGGTGTCAAGCTATTTGTAAAATTCGTATTTACCGACCGAATTTGTTCATATTCGGTATATATATTGCTTATGAGAAAGTAAATATATCCGTGGAAATAAATCGCCGATAGGTGGCGCTAGTGTCAAGATATTTAGAAAATTAGTATTTATGAACCAATTTTGTTCCTATTTTGAACACGTATTACGAAGTAATCTATTCACAAATGAGTATAGTAAAACCACTTAAAAGACTACACAGGAATTGGATAATAAAAAAAACTGGCTGAGCAGAAACCATCAAAATGTTAAACATAGTGCACTTCATATTAAAAACTGTTGGACTATATTGATAGTGGGAGTGTTGACAAATATTAGATGTAATATGCATTGTAAAACTAAAAAGGCAAAAATAAAAAAAAAGTAAAAAAAATTTTTTAAAAAGCTTTTATTTAATATTAATATAAAAATTTACTAAAAAGAAAAAAAATAATTTTTTTATATTTTTGAACAAGATTTATATTAGTCCTTAGTTCATTTGGATCTTAATTTCAATCTAAGCATACATTTAACGTATTTCTTCAAAGCATTTCTGTATATTCATGTTATAAAACAGTATTGGTGAAATGGAAGGAGGCGATTAAAACTTTAAATTCCCATTACGTAAGATATGCATTACGTAAAGTGCACCCGCGCTTTTATTTATGTTGATACATATACAGAAATGCTTTGAAGAAATACGTTAAATGTATGCTTAGATTGAAATTAAGATCCAAATGAACTAAGGACTAATATAAATCTTGTTCAAAAATATAAAAAAATTATTTTTTTCCTTTTTAGTAAATTTTTATATTAATATTAAATAAAAGCTTTTTAAAAAATTTTTTTTACTTTGTTTTATTAATATTTTATTCAATAAAAAAAATAATAATAAACAAATTATTGAAAGCGACAGCATTCGAACCGCGATCGCCCGATTCCAAGTCAGACGCATTTGCCATCGAGCCACTTGCATGGAGTGTGTCAAATGCTGCTCTTAATAGACAGATGTAAAACTGTAGAATTTGTAGGAACTTGCAGCTATCGAAATTGTGCCAATAATCGAACTAGTGCAAACTATAGAATTTAGTTCTACGTCGGAACTATCGCAAACATAGTGCAGAGGGTGACAATTGACACCGCCTAGGGCATCCCTGTGTTACATTTGCCAGTTGGTAACATGCAAAGAGATTTAGCTCGCTCTAGTAGTTGCGAAAAATGCTCTAAAAGCGACATAGTTCGGAACTATACATTTTCCAAACAGGGTAAGCTTCTCTTTAAATATGTGTATGTACAATGAAACTGTAGTGGACAAATGGACGCATTTCTCAGAAAATATGGCTCTTGCCAGACAGCTGTAAACTGCAACTTTAGCGAAGCCACTACATAAAACATACGTATAAATAAGAAACACAAACTGACAGAACAATAGAATATTATATATAAAGATTCAGTTGTAGGAAATTTAAACAATAATAGCAGACACCTCGTCCATAATAATAAGACCCTGTGGTTGTTCAGTCAATATATTCAACAAAGGCGATTATACAAAAAAAAAAAAAACAAAAAACATATTCACTTTGTATATAAATAACTAAAATGGGTAATTTTACAATTATATTTACACCAAAGCTCATGACAGATAAGCGCTGCGTGAATCAGATAAATTTAAAAAAATATACATACAAAAAATATTTAAAAAAGTTTTTATTATACCCAATTTATTTAAAAAACGCGAGAAACATTTAGTGCAATTAAATCAACCACTGCAATGTCAATGAAGTCATCAAACTAATTTATAAATTCTACTTTAGAAACGGCATTAACTAACTACACGTAGTTATTTACGTACAGTGTTGAGCAAAATAAAGCCCTATATGCGATGTTTGTGCATATGCACATGTTCCACTTTATTTTATTTTATTTTAATTTATTTTATGTTATTTTATTTTATTTTAATTTAATTTATTTTATTTCATTTTATTTTAATTTTCTTTATTTTAATTTAATTTAAGTTATTTTATTTTAATTTATTTTATTTTGTTTGATTTTATTTTATTTTATTTTATTTTATTTTATTTTATTTTATTTTATTTTACTTTATTTTATTTTATTTTATTTTATTTTATTTTATTTTACTTTATTTTATTTTATTTTATTTTATTTTATTTTATTTCAATTTATTTTATTTTGTTTTATTTTATTTTATTTTATTTTACTTTATTTTATTTTATTTTATTTTATTTTATTTTACTTCCACTTACCCCAACAATTAAAAATTGAATTAAAATAAAAATTTCGTGCTAAGCACTAAAAACTCTTTCAAGTAAAATTGTTAACGTTGTTTGGTATATACATAAAATAAAATACCAACAACAATGTTCATTGCGAACTGCCTACAACAAAAAATTCAGCACGTTTGTGGAGAATATATGCAAAAGCATATACACACTAACGTTAATGTTGAAAATGAAA
The DNA here is from genome assembly GCA_960531455.1 of Urophora cardui. Taxonomy (NCBI): domain Eukaryota; kingdom Metazoa; phylum Arthropoda; class Insecta; order Diptera; family Tephritidae; genus Urophora; species Urophora cardui. The sequence continues at coordinate 111,373,276 of OY482673.1, read as the reverse complement.
AAGGCAAAAGTGGGGAAAATCCAACAGCTTGCACAGAGTCTCAATGGCCGAGTGTGTTTATCCGTTGGGTCATTGCGGCTGAAGTTGGAATGGACTCGGGTTCAATCCCCGGTGCATCCACTTCCGAAAAGAGTGCTGATGATCGAAAATGGTTTTTCGTGAAATAGCTATACACTCAACCTTCGCTGTAAATAGTTGTTGAATTTTTTTCCACTTACCCCAACAATTAAAAATTTAATTAAAATAAAAATTTCGTGCTAAGCACTAAAAACTCTTTCAAGTTATTTTACTTTATTTTATTTTATTTTATTTTATTTCAATTTATTTTATTTTATTTTGTTTTATTTTATTTTATTTTATTTTATTTTATTTTATTTCAATTTATTTGATTTGATTTTATTTTACCTTATTTTATTTAAATTTATTTCATTATACCTTTCATGAGAATGAAATGGTATTATAACTTAGTGCCAAAAAATTTTTGTCGAAAGTACCAGAAGGAAACGTGGGGGACCCACCAAAATATATACCGATATGATCAGAATCACGAGCTGAGTCGATTAAGCAATGTCCGTCTGTCCGTCTGTCCGACTGTCCGTCTGTCCGTCCGTCCGTCTGTGTGAACGCTAACTAGTCCCTCAGTTTTTGAGATATCTGAATGAAATTCGGAATACAGGTATGTTGTTATATGCAGCTGATCATTTGTCGGAACCGGCCGAATCGGACCACTATAACATATAGAAAACAACCGATTATTCAGATATACATGAAATTTTTGGATGTAATTTGTGCATAACTTCCCCATTTAAACAGCTAAAGACATGAAACTTTGAAGTAGACGTGCCCATTTTGGCCCAAACAAGGTTACCGAAAATTGTCAAAATCGGACCCCTATAACATATAGTTCCACAACATCCGATTATTCAGATATACACATTTTGGTGTATAACTCCTCCATTTTAACAGCTAACGGCGTGAAATTTTGAAGTATTTGTACCCATATGGACCCAAACGGGATTGCCGGAAATTGTTAAGATCGGACCACTATAACCTATAGCTCCCCTACAACCGATTGTTCAGATATACACATTTTGGTGTATAACTCCTCCATTTTAACAGCTAACGGCGTGAAATTTTGAAGTATTTGTACCCATATGGGCCCAAACGGGGTTACCGAAAATTGTCAAGATCGGACCATAATAACATATAGCTCCCATACAACCGATTGTTCAGATATGGACATTTTGGTGTATAACTCCTCCATTTAAATAGCCAAGACACCATTTTTTCTAATAAATCTTTCCATAAATAACCCACAAAATTGAAATTATAAATTATGCTAAATCAGGCTATGTACATACATAGGTAACTTTACAATTCCCCACTCATGAAAGGTATGAAGTCTTCGGTACGGCCGAAGACAGCCGCGCTTTTACTTGTTTTATTTTATATTGAGTCAAGTTTTCTCAAGTGGGCCACCTAAAATCAATTTTTCGATATTGTATGGTTTATGGATCAATTTTGAAAGCTAACAACCATTGTAATATGATCACAAAAGCGTTTTTGCTAGTTTTGATTTTTCAGCGAGTTATTCGCGGCCAAAGTTTTCTTAACGGTTTTTAATTTTTTTGAATAACTCGGTAACCAATGCTTCGATTCTATTGATTTTTTCGGCATTATTTAGGAAACTTATTTAGCAACCAGATGTAGTGGTCAGTTTTTGAAATTTCAAAAGTGGCATAACTCAAAAGTTCATTTTTTGAAAGTAATCGCACTTTTTCCCCGTTTTTTTCCACGTTCTCATATGTTTAGGAAAAAACACCAATCAGCAGTCTATGCGCTTAATATCAGGCTTGATTTTGCAGAAAAGAAATTTTGGTAACTCCGTACCAAAAAAAAGTTACCACGTTTTTAGTAAAGGCCGGTTGGGGGTTAAAATCAATTTTTTTATATTTTTATTTTTTTTCTACTTTACAGCTCAAAAGCACGTTAGGGGCAAATATAGAGCATCACAAGACTAAAATAATGACATATCAATTTTAAAAATCGGATGTAAGATAACAGAGTTACAATAAAAAAAACTATTTCCGCGTTATTTCGCGTGATAAAAAAAAAAAACAAAAATTGTCCCTTAACCCTATCAACCACAAGCTTCAAATTTAAGGGCGGACTTTTAAAAAAAATTTTCGTTTTAACGTGGTCGGGTCAATTAACCATGTTTTTCGTTCACAAAATATCCTTTTGTTTCACCTGAAAAAAATTACCAAAAATTAAGTATTCAACAGATCCTAGTAATATTATGCTTAAAATGTTTGCAATTTAACAGGCTAATTTTTGGAAAAATAAAACTTTCCTGATTTTTACAAATTCTTATAAAAAACCTACTTTTAAAACCAAAGTTTTTGCTTTCGATCGCAAAAAATTAACAAATTTTTTATTTTGACGAGCTACAGTTCAGCAAGTTTTTGCTCTACCACCAAAAGTTGTACGTCTTTGGAAGCGTATTTTCATTGTCTTTCGAACAGGGTATAGCTTGTGGTTATCGCTTGTAACTTTAGCCCAATATATTTTTGAATGCAATGATACTCAAGAAACACAAAAATAAAATTTTTTTCAGGTGAGACAAAGGGACATTTTTGGGGACGAATAACCCGATTAGATGACCCAACCATGTTAAATCGAAAAAATTTGCAAAAGTCTGCCCCTAAATTTGAAGCTTATGGTTGAGGGGGTTAAGGGACGAATTTTGGTTTTTTTTTATCACGCCAAATTCCGCGCAAATAGTTTTTTCATTCTAACTTTTTTATTTTACATCTTATTTTTAAAATTGATACGTCATTATATTAGTCTTGGGATGCTCTATATTTCCCTCTAATGTTCTCTTGAGCTGTAAAGAAGAAAAAAAATAAAAATATAAAAAATTGATTTTAACCCCTAACCGGCCTTCACTAAAAAAGTTGTTACTTTTTTTTTGGTACGGAGTTACCAAAATTTCTTTTCTGCAAAATCAAGCCTGATATTAAGCACATAGACTGCTGATTGGTGTTTTTTCCTAAACATATGAGAACGTGGAAAAAAACGGGGAAAAGCGCGATTACTTTCAAAAATGAACTTTTGAGTTATGCCACTTTTGAAATTTCAAAAACCGACCACTACATTTTGTTGCTAAATAAGTTTCCTAAATAATGCCGAAAAAATCAATAGAATCGAAGCATTGGTTACCGAGTTATTCAAAAAAATTAAAAACCGTTAAGAAAACTTTGACCGCGAATAACTCGCTGTAAAATCAAAACTAGCAAAAACGCTTTTGTGATCATATTACAATGGTTGTTAGCTTTAAAAATTGATCCATAAACCATACAATATCGAACAAGTAAGGAAGCCTAAGTTCGAGTGGAATCGAACATTAGATACTCAGCTGTATGCGTTCATTGTTTGTTTGCGTTTGTTCGATATAGGGTGTATTTTATATAAAGCGAGTGCTGCATAAAGTGGGCGTAGCCACGCCCATTTTCAACATTTTTATCAGTCATCCAACTAAGCATATGAATATTATTCTTTGTGTAATACTTCATTCCTTTATGACTTCTAATTACAAAGATATCACGTTACAAATTCCCAAAGGGTGTTCCAGAAATATCTTTGTTAAAAAGTAGGCGTGGTCATAAACCGATTTCAATAAATTTCTGTGTGTCTATTAACACAGGTTATATAAGTGTATAAACCAAGTTTCGTCATAATATCTTAATTATTTGTCGAGTTATGGGCTCCGAAATCTCGTTGATTCCTTTGTCTGAAAAGAGGCGGTGCCACGCCCATTTTCCGAAATTTTTGCGTTTTTCGTTTTATGCCCACAGTAGGACTCTTGCCAAAAAATTTCAACGATATATCTTTATATTTGACAGAGATATCGCTTACAATGTTTTTATTAGGCCACTTTATAATACACATATATAAAAGTGGGCGTGGCCGTCAACCGATTTTAACTATTTTCCGTCCAAACGTTTTCCTAAGTAAGTAAATCGCGCGTACCAAATTTCATCGATATATCTTCAATGGTTTCTGAGTTATGACATATAAAACTTTCAATGTTTGACCCTTAATAATTGGGCGTGGCACCGCCCATTTTCCAAAATTTCATCAAATTTCTTCCTAGGGGCCTGAGCTCAACACGTCGCTCTAACTATATTAGTGACTGAGATACCAAATTTTCGATTTTTTCTATATAGGAAAAGTGGGCGTGGTCATGGCCCGATTTCGCCCATTTTCAATACCAACCGTCCCAGTCTCGATACCAACTTGCATTCCAAATTTCATCAAAATATCTCGATTTTTGCGCGAGTTATCGTGCGCACAGACGGACAGACGGACGGACATGGCTCAATCGATTTCTCTTTTCACCCTTATCATTTTGATATATATAAGTCTATATCTATCTCGATTATTTCATTCTGTTACAATCCACCGTTATGTGATTAAAACTATAATACTCTGTGTACTAGTACAGCTGAGTATAAAAATCGATTTTAGGTGGCCCACTTGAGAAAACTTGACTCATTACTTTATTTTATTTTATTTTATTTTATTTTTATTTTATTTGTTTTATTTTATTTTGTTTTATTTTATTTTATTTTATTTTATTTCATTTTATCTTATCTTATTTTAATTTATTTTATTTCATTTTATTTTGTTTTATTTTATTTTATTTTAGATTATTTTATTTCAATTTATTTTATTTATTTTATTTCATTTTATCTTATTTTATTTTCTTTTATTTTATTTTATTTTATTTTATTTTAATTTATTTTATTTCATTTTATTTTATTTTATTTTCTTTTATTTTATTTTATTTTAATTTATTTTATTTCATTTTATTTTATTTTATTTTATTTTATTTTATTTTGTTTTATTTTATTTTATTTTATTTTATTTTATTTTATTTTATTTATTTTCTTTCGAATTATTTTCTTTTTTCTTTACCAAATATTTTTGTACCCAAAAACCGTTTTTGAAATCCTACTTTTGTCTTTATTTTAACAATAATTAAAAAAAATATAAAAAACTGGTAAAGTCTCTTTGTTACATGCTGCTCAAAAAATTCCCAACACTGAAAATTCGTGTCCGATATTAAATAAGTTAAAGGGAAAAAAAAGGTGAAAACCCCATTGCACTCTTTTAGCTTGATTACAACGTTACACGTGCTTTACATTAAAAGCACGTACAAAGAATTGACTGTTAAAAAAGAGAGATAATGCAGAAATACATGTATGTATGTATATTAAAAAAACAGCTGTAAAATACTTAGCGCAGCTCCAGATTGTCGACATAGTTGTGACTGTTCCAAAAACAAAAAAAAAAACAAAACAAAAAAATAACCAAAAACAAAAACAAAAAAATGCACTGGAATGTCATTAAAAAAGCGGCTCAGAAAAATAAAGCAACAACAAACAATAAAAGCAGCAGTAAGGGTACATATAATTTTGCATTTAAACAAATAGCAAAAGGCAACAAAATATGTATAAAAAAAATTAGTAAATAAACGTTTATTTAAATTTGTCATAATTGTAGAGCAAATATTTACTCTCTGATTATTAAATTGTTTTGGACACGCTTTGATAGATTCGTTTAGCATTTCTTTTTTTTTTTTATTAAGTATTAATGAATTTTTTTCAGCTAAAGTAAAGTAAAGTATAGCTAGAATATATTTTAGTAATATTATTTAAATTAAATTATATATACATATTTATACATAATAATAATATTTATAATATAGGGTTATGTTTATATATGTATTAATGTGTGTTAAATTCTTTTTTTTCGTAATACAACTCAAGTATGTATGTACCACAATTTTAACTGTGTTAATTATATTCTGTGACTAGCACTAAAATAAATTTATTATTGTTGTGCTAGGATGTTTAAAACAATAAATACAAATACAAATACAAAGTTAGTTGAGTTCTTGTTGGAAAAAGTGCATATGGCAGTCACGGAGACAGCGAGTTTTAAGCTTTATTTAGATTCGTTTGGATTAGATAGTTTAAGAAATCCAATCTACAGTCATAGAAATTAATGAGCAGAGAATGCTTACTAATATACATATGTATGTATCATTACTAACACTATTCTAAATCATTGCTATTATTATTTTTATTATTTCTTATTTCTATATGTTTCCATTGTCTTTGAAAGTAGCTGCATTGATTTCGCATCAAAGGTATCTACTATCGAATGACATTTGCGACAAGAGAATTACTCTTATTCAAATTAAGTTGAAGCTCTTAAACCCGTATCTTTGAGTTTTTTATATCTTTTCTGTCATCTAATCGTCTTAGACATTAGTTTAATTGGTTCTAAATAACATTTTTTGAGGTTTTATTGCAAATTGCAATACTAATTGAAAGTTTTATTGAAGGTTCATACGAACAGATGTTACATTGCCCTGCACTTTATTTTTAATATTGAACATTTCTGAATATGAAATAAATTAATATTTTTACAAAACATTAAAACCTCCAACTACTTATATACATACATATATATATGCATACATACAAATTGCAATGCAAAATTATAATCTATTATTTAAAAATGTTGTAATTTAACATATAAACACGTTTTTGAATGCTAATGCGATAATGAACTAACAGATATAAATACATACATCAACTTGCAGTAGTGTGCGCTTAAGTGTGCATATCGGGTACCGCTAAAGTGAAGTACCTCTTTTAAATGCAACACGTGACTTTCAGCCCTTAATTTACACCTATGTATACATAAATCAAATATATGTACATATGTAGCTAATAAATTAATATCTTTGTTAAGTTATTGCCTCTGCTTTTCCCAACATTCTCAGGTGTAACTTTGTAAATAAATGTCATTAGTAAGTTTAAATTTACATGCATACGTAGAAATGTGCACACAATGTATGCATGTGCAGTAAGTAAGCAATTTTTACATATATTATTTTAGTTTGTTGATCACGTATTCAGATCAGTTCGCCAAGTTATTTTTCAAATACCCAGTTGGCATAATGACCATCTGAACTCCATACATACATACATATGTATGTATAGAGAAAGTCAGTTTTCCTGTCATTTTGTTAGTGAAAAAGATGTGATCCTCAGGCCAGAGTACCTTCGAGATTAATAATACGAGTACCTAAAAATCGCACAATTTGTGCCATCCCCTAAATATTATCTGAAAAGACTTGTAGCATTTGTTTAACATAAAGTTTGCATGCATTGGGGCATCTTTTTCAAATTCTTATAATCAAGTTCAGTGATCAGCAAACTCACATACATACATGAATGTAAAAATGTACATAATTTATAACGCAAACAATTATTACGTGAGATTGTGTACTTTTTATTACGAGTGGTTATTAGGTTCACGTGCAGCCCACAAATAAACAACTTTAAACCTTAGGCAGAGGAGTTTTTCAGTTTAATTTCGGCTGCAAATGTAGATTTCGCCATATAAATGGGTAAAGTAGATAAATAAATTTTTAATTTCTTTTATTTATAAACTTTACCTACGTGTTAATGTGGCAAAATCGACAGCTGCAGCTAAAATTAAACTGAAGAAATTGGCTGTCAACTGATACAGCACTCTTGTGGCCGAGTGTGTAAATTACTCGATCATAAGGGTGGGAGTTGTGAGGTCCCAAGTTCAAATCACGCTTGATTCAAACTTCCACTCCCGAAAGGGGTACTGATGAGAAAAGTTTAAGCCCTTTTCGAAATAGTTATATACCCCAGCTTCGCTGTTAATAGTTTTCAGCTAATTTTCCACTTACCCAAATTAAACTGAAGAAACTTTTATTCTCTGAGCAAAAAGATAAAACTCAGAAAATAACTTTTATTTTCTTATCGAAAAATAAAACTCAAAAAATAACTTTTGTTTTTTAAGCGACAAGTACAACTCAAAAAATAACTTTTATTTTCTGATCGAAAAATAAAACTCAAAAAATAACTTTTATTTTCTGAGGGAAAAATAAAACTCAAAAAATAACTTTTGTTTTTTAAGCGAAAAGTACAACTCAAAAAATAATTTTTATTTTCTGATCGAAAAATAAAACTCAAAAAATAACTTTTATTTTCTGAGCAGAAAATAAAACTCAGAAAATAATGATTAAAAATCAATTTTTTTATAAAAATCGAAAAAATAAAAGTTAATGCACCTAGAGGTAGTCTGCGTTACGATGATTACATCTGTGTACTTCTTTTGTGTTTAGCATTTCTCCTTCAGTATGATTTTTTAGTCAAAATTTAAAAAATAACGATTATTTGCAATCCCTGATTTTTCTTGATCTGCTTTATCTGACATCCATTCACCCGAAAAGGCAATTTCGTGATTTGGATTCTAATGGCAAGGAAATCCCAACTAAACATATGTACATATAAATATGTATAAGCTTGGCTTGAAAGATATCGCATCCAACTCCAAGCTATGAGGATTATGAAAAACAGGCTGAGCTCATACTGAGGATAAAAGATTATAAAAGACTTTTGTTTATTGGCAAGCATGACCACTTCCACCCTTCGCAATGTATTACTTTATATTGGTGGCGATCTGACATAATCTATACTAATTATATAAAATTGATTGTATGGAAAATGTATGTAACGCGATAACTAAAAAAGTACTCGACCGATTTTAATAATTTTTTTTTTAAATGTCATAAATGGTAAATTCTCGACAACCATGTACTTTTTTCTGAGACTTTAATACCTTTTTCGCCATTGTGATGACTAGATATCCTCCCCAGTCTGGGTAAGAATATGGACCCAGATGACTCCGGAATGTTTTTGAACGATATTGGTATGAAATTAAAGGTATTGAGCAGGGCTTTAACACAGACCTATTTCCATTGTGATTCCATGCCGGGTCTCCTGATATGGGTCAGAAGGTGGACCTGGATGACGTCGGGATGTGTCTGAGCGATATTGGTATCGAATGAAAGGTCTTGATCTGGACTTCAATATAGAGCTATTTTAATAGTGATGCCTAGGTCGAGTCTCCAGATAAGGGTCAACAGGTGGACCCTCGAATATTTCTGAGCGATATTGCTACCAAATGTAAGGTCTTGATGAGGACTTCGACGTAGAATTATGTTATTTGTGATGCCTGGGCCGGGTCCCCAAATATGGGTCAAAATCTGACCCCGGATTAACCCGGAATGTTTCGGAGCAATATTGGTATGAAATGAAAGGTTTTGAACAAGGCTTTTATATGGAGTTCTATTCATAATTGACTTGAATTGACTTGAACTGACTTGACTTGACTTGACTTGACTTGACTTGACTTGACTTGATTTGACTTGACTTGACTTGACTTGACTTGACTTGACTTGACTTGACTTGACTTGACTTGACTTGACTTGACTTGACTTGACTTGACTGGACTTGACTTGACTTGAATTGACTTGACTTGACTTGACTTGAATTGAATTGATTTGAATTGACTTGACTTGACTTGACTTGACTTGACTTGACTTGACTTGACTTGACTTGAATTGACTTGACTTGACTTGACTTGACTTGACTTGAATTGATTTGAATTGACTTGACTTGACTTGACTTGACTTGACTTGACTTGACTTGACTTGAATTGACTTGACTTGACTTGAATTGACTTGAATTGACTTGAGTTGACTTGACTTGACTTGAATTGACTTGAGTTGACTTGACTTTATTTGAGTTGAGTTGACTTGACTTGACTTGACTTGACTTGACTTGACTTGACTTGAATTGACTTGAATTGACTTGAGTTGACTTGACTTTATTTGAGTTGAGTTGACTTGACTTTGGTTAACTATTATTCCTCATTGCGAAGCAACGGGTATTTGCTAGTTAATTGATACGCTTAATTAAAATGTAAAGCGAAAGCAATTAATCGCAAGTATTTGAGTAGACAAATTAACAGGTAATCGTGCCGTTCTTAACGCGCTTTTATTAGCTTCAGCTGCATGTTTGTGTGTAAATATACACGTATTTTAAGGCGAAAGTTTGTGTATTCATACACTGAGTGGAAGTTTTTCAGAGCGAGCTGTGTTCATTTACTTCTCTATTGTAGCATACGTGCCTAAGTTAATTAGTTTGGTTGTAATGTACATAAGTGTGAACCCGATGTAATATTAAATAGGATTTGCTATAAGTGTTATACCATTTATTATTTTGAATAGTTCCTTAATACTCTTTGTAAGTAAATTAGCCAATAAGAACCGAGATAGCAACTCGTTGTAAATACTTCACTTGGGAAAGAAAATATAAGAACGAGAAGATTCATTCGATATTCAAGACAAATACAAGTGTTTTCTTTAGTTTATTTTCCCTCGGACCGAATGCCACCCGATAATTACACTATTCTTATGTATCTGTGGACTTTTGGAAAAGCAACCTAAGTCCAAATTCGCAATTTTACAGGAGAGCAAAAAACAGTTTTACAAGTGCACCGAGTCTTTCCATCATATAATTTCATAGAAGTAAGAGCGTGTCATGATACAACAATCTTCTGTTGTTCATTTTAAATTAAATTTTTATTTCTTGGCGTAACGGTTTTTATTTAAATGTATTTCAAATAAAATAAGTGCTTCTTCCAATTTAAAAAAAAAAAAAAAAACACCAATTTATCTTAATTTAGGTTCTTTTTTCAAATTGATTTTCATCAAAATTTTATAGAATTTTAGCCTCCTAATTGGAATTAAGTTCATTTGGCAAAACGAAATATAGTAGAAAATTGACTTAACTTTATAATTAGGTTGATTTTCAAAAGCATATTGATAAAAAATATGCCACCTAAATTAAATTAGGTTCTTTTTTCAAGAGGAATTCTTGCAATTTTTCTTGCCACTTCTATCTTATCTTAAGTTAAGTGGCTTAGGCAAACGCATATGTGAAAAATATGGACTTAAGATGATTTTCGATTCATCGTATCTCCTGAACCCGAAATGATATCATAACACCGATTAGACAGAAAGAAGCGTATTTTAAAATGTATCTTTATGATAAAAAAATCTGAAAATGCAATTAGGTCGACTTAGGTTGTTCTTTCAAATGCCCACAGATAGCATATGGCGTAATACTGGTGAAAAATATGTATATAGAATCAATCACGAGACATTTTGAATTGACATACAATCTGCTGCAGGCTGATCGGCCCAGACAGTAAGTCACTTGTGTAAATATTTGTCATCAACTGCGTCATTGTCAGACAAATTCAGAAAAAAATTTAATCTATTCAAATATGTATGTATGTATGTGGTTCAAAGCATCCAAATGCCAATAGAGCAATATAAAAATAAAAACATTTGCTCAAATTTACTATGTACAAATTTACCAAGTTATCTGACTTCTTTGCAAACCGTAGACAGTTAGCTGTTTTATCAAGTCTTAATAAATGAATACTAACAGTAATGTTGATAATATATACATACATACATATAATTATCATAGTGATAATTTCTTCAGTTCAACAGCTTTGCAAAGCCTTATCAATTAACAAATGTAATCTTACAATTACAACAGTAACAACAAAAACAAAAACACATGTGTTAGGTTAATAAAAAAGCTGTTAAAGTAAATTAAATTATTCTCACATTACAAACGCTAATTATGTACATATGTACTTTTAGAAAGTGCGACGCTACACAAGGTCATACTTATCTAAATTAACATATGTGTTACTATAAAACTGATCTATAAAATCTAACAAGTTATTCCTTTCACTAAATATACATACATATGTGTTTAGATAATGATAAGCTGATTTGAATGTTGCTAACGATTGTTGCTGAAGGTAAAAAATCAGTTAACATACAAACATACATACATATGATCACAATAAATTTTAAATTAGCATAAGACAAATCACATTTGAATTTACTTCCGACTTCAGTTGAATTAATTTAGTTAACTTTTTTTTAGTTATAACTTTTTCGCATAAGGCTTGGCCAATTCTCTGTATTTATTTATACACGTAAAATTGAATATGTTATTATAGTCAGTTAAAAATAAATAAATGCACTTGTTGTATTTTTTAGGTATGCATGCCTTTGTTTGTACGTCTGTCCATATGTCTGCCTAATTAATATGCTTCAAATGTTTTGACTTATGTATGTACTTATGTATATGCGGGTTTTTACGTTTATGCTAAATTAACATAACAAGATAATATTTTTATACTCAGCTGTACTATTACACAGAGTATTATAGTTTTAATCACATAACGGTGGATTGTAACAGAATGAAATAATCGAGATAGATATAGACTTATATATATCAAAATGATCAGGGTGAAAAGAGAAATCGATTGAGCCATGTCCGTCCGTCTGTCCGTCTGTCCGTCCGTACGCACTCTAACTCGCGTAAAAATTGAGATATTTTGATGAAATTTGAAATGCAAGTTGGTATCGAGACTGGGACGGTTGGTATTGAAAATGGGCGAAATCGGACCATGACCACGCCCACTTTTCCTACATAGAAAAAATCGGAAATTTGGTATCTCAGTCACTAATATAGTTGGAGTGATGAAATTTTACCCACGTGTTGAGCTCAGGCCTCTAGGAAGAAATTTGATGAAATTTTGGAAAATGGGCGGTGCCACGCCCACTTATTAAGGGTCAAACATTGAAAGTTTTATATGTCATAACTCAGAAACCATTGAAGATATATCGATGAAATTTGGTACGCGTGATTTACTTATTTAGGAAAACGTTTGGACGGAAAATAGTTAAAATCGGTTGACGGCCACGCCCACTTTTATATATGTGTATTATAAAGTGGCCTAATAAAAACATTGTAAGCGATATCTCTGTGAAATATAAAGATATATCGTTGAAATTTTATGGCAAGAGTCCAACTGTGGACATAAAACGAAAAACGCAAAAATTTTGGAAAATGGGCGTGGCACCGCCTCTTTTTAGAAGAAGGAATATACGAGATTTCTGAGCCCATAACTCGACAAATAATTTATATATAATGACGAAACTTGGTGTGCACACTTTTATTACTTGTGGTAATACATGTTAAAAATTTTAGCGAAATCGGTTGACGGCCACGCCCACTTTTATATATGGGTATTATAAAGTGACCTTATAAAAACATTTTAAGCGATATCTTTGTCAAATATAAAGATAATTCATTGAAATTTTGTGGCATGAGTTCCACAATAGACCGGAAACATAGAATAGAAAAATTTTGGAAAATGGGCGTGGCACCGCCTCTTTTTTGACAAAGGGAAATACGAGATTTCTTAGCCCATAACTCGACAAATAACTGAGATATTATGACGAAACTTGGTTTATACACTTTTATAACTTGTGTTAATAGACACGCAGAAATTTATTGAAATCGGTTTATGACCACGCCCACTTTTTAACAAAGATATTTCTGGAACACCCTTTGGGAATTTGTAAAGTGACATCTTTGTAACTAGAAGTCATAAAGGAATGAAGTTTTACACAAAGAATAATATTCATATACTTAGTTGGATGACTGATAAAAATGTTGAAAATGGGCATGGCTACGCCCACTTTATGCAGCACTCGCTTTATGTAAAATACACCCTATATCGAACAAACGCAAACAAACAATGAACGCATACAGCTGAGTATCTAATGTTCGATTCCACTCGAACTTAGGCTTCCTTACTTGTTTTTTTTTTAATTATAAATTCTGAACAAAAGCGAATGCAGTTAAAAAGGTAATAAGAAATCTGACACTAAAAAATGAACTGACTAAAAGTTATACACGGTAGGCAGGAAGCGACGATAGGTTGCATGAAAATGTCGAGAAAAAAGGAAAGTGGGGTTGTGTTTTGTGATGTTTATAGATGAAACATCCGTTGAAATTAAAATCCGAGCTGCTCCTTTTTCAAGGATATCCATATTTTTTGTTTTTTTTTTTGAAAGGATCAAATATTGAGGAAATCGAAAATTCGCCACCGTCCAAATTTTTCCGATTTCAATACATTATTTGGTCGCTAAGGGATACAAAAAAAGGTATTAAAAAGAAAAAGGACACCTGTAGGGGAAAAATCCAATGTGAACAGGACCTAAAGGATAACCACTGAAATATAAAATAACACAAAAAGTACCCACTTTAATTTGCGTATAACTCCTAAAATGTTAACTCTACGTGAAAATTCCTTATAATATGTTTCATTCAGAATAAATAAAGGAATATTTCTTTGATATACAATTTTAATGTACCTGCAGTGGTTAATGCACTTTGGTCCATCTAAAGTGAAAATTTCAAAAAAAAAAAGTACTTTTTTTTATGGTGATATTTTAAGTTCAAATATTTTGCAAGTTTATGTAAATATTTTAATCTAATGATCCAATTCCCATTCATACATATTTATACAGCAATATTAAAAAAAATTAGAGCTGAAATACGGGCTAGCTGTGCACGGTGGGCGGGAAGCAACAATAGGTTGCATGGAAATATTGAAAAAAACGTTGGCCCAACGAATATATGCCTGTGTGCTGGTACTAATTTTAGTTAAAAAAAAATGTTGGAGATGTTATTCACGCTTGCTGTGTGTTTATCAAGTAGATTAGAATATCATTTTACGTAAGTTTTTAGCCGGGGATCGTGCATATAAAAAATTTGTAGATGTATTGAGTTTTGTACTTTAAATACGAGAGCGTTGAGCAGCCCTGTTATACAATATGTGCTATGTAGAATAAAAAACAAAAATAAAAGAGAACAAATTTTGAATTGAAAAAATTAAAATAAAAAAAAAGTAAAAGCAAAAGCAAAAGTAAAAATAAAAATAAAATAACAATAAAAATAAAAAATATAACAAGTTAAGACTGCGGCGGTTAGAAGATTGCGCACCTTTCATGAAGGTGCGATATGGAATATCCCACATAGCATTTGAAAGATTGTTTTATGAAAACTGACCATACCGAGTCCTTTTCGATCCCCTTTGATGATCAAAAACTGATTAATCACTTCTGCGATTAGAATAAGACTCGAAAATGAGTCCGAACAGCGATTGAAAAGTGAATTTATTTTTTGTCATATAAAAATCAGCTGTCTATTTCGAGCCCATTTCATGATTAAAAAAAGAATTTATGACAAATTGATAATGCTAAAGATCTAAATGTGATCGTTTACTTTCCTTTTTTAGAAAAAAATATTCCTTAGCCAGCCTAGCACATAATCATAATTATCATTAAAAAAAAAATCAGAAAATTGTTTATTAAATTTCGGTATTGATGGTTGCGAATGTTGTAGAGCAGGAACATATGGATGTATGTATTCCGTGTTACCGTATATGAGAGTACCAAATGCGCATATGAATTTTCATAGGAATTCATTTATGGGTTGGAATTTTTTATATCTAAAACCCTTTATTTACTGACTCTTGTTCTAGGCTAAAAATCTATTTCAGAAGTTTCAACCAAAATGTGGACTGAAGGTAACCATGGAAGTTCTTCTTGCGATATTGGTAAAGGGTAACATACATATGTAAGAGGATAGAAGATGGGAGAGAAATGCGGTTGTAAAATGACCCAAAAAGTATAGGAAAATGATTAGAAGATGATCACAAAGTTACTGAAGAACGACCCAAAAAAGATTCGAAAATGACCAGAAAACGATTCAAAAACGAAAAAAATAAAATCTAAAGGGACTCGAAAATGTTTAAAATACGATTAAAATAAGGCTCAAAACGACTCCCCAAAAAGAGTCGGATAGAGGATACCATTTTCTACCGAAAAAATACTCTTTTATGATCAGAAAATGAGCGAATTTATGATTATTATATCTAAACGTGTATAGGGGTCGAAAAAGACTGGAAGATGATCAATAATTTCATAGAGCAGAAAAAAGGTCAAGTTAACAACAACAAATAAAAGAAAAGTATTTACTTAAATTAAAATTTGTTTGAAATGTAACGAGATAAAAACTTCAAAAAAAAGTCTCAACTTCATCTACTTTTTATTCTTGATACACTGAGAAAAAAGTACTATTTTTACATGTAAAATGAATCAAGCAGATTTTTGGTAAATATTACTATGCTGATTTTTATATTTAAGTCAAAACCTTGAAAAAATCAACTATATAATATTTAACTGAACTCACACTTATTCCATATGAACGATTTTGGGTTACTTTTTTGTTTCTAAAAGGAAATATTGCATAAAATCAGACATTTTATTTTAAACAAAACTCTTGTTGATTTCATTTTTAATATAAAAATAGTACTATTAACCAATTTTTGGTTGATTCTCAGTGCAAGAGATAGAAGGAATTTCGTAGACATTTACCTAGAACTTCTTTCTGATTGATCTCCAATAAAGAATATTAGAATCTTAATTAATTATTTGTATGGACTCATAATAAAAAAAAAGATATTTACATTAGATATTTTTTCTCCATTTTTTGGTGCATACAGTTTTTGTGAAGCTGTGGAACAAGTTACATGAAACACAGCGACATCTAGCGGCTATTGCTTAATAGGAGCGAAATTTTTGTATTTCATGTGGACTACCTACACAGTTTTATGTGAATTTTATATGAGCTATTGGTCAGTTTATAATTAAGGAAAATTGAAAAAATTTTTTTGGTAGAAGTTATGGATCCATTTCGGAGACCACCACATCCCCTCATCAGACTTCTTCCAGCGGCCTCAACCGAGAATCGAACTTAGGTCGTTTCGATTGGTAGTCCAATGTCTATCCCAATGAGCTACCACCGCCGTCAGCTACACAGTTATTCACATATATAAATCTTTCTACAAGAACCAAAGATGATCATGAATATACGACCAGCGCAGAAAATGGTTTTTCCTCATTTGTTGTGGGTTTTACTTATGTATAAGTAAAGTTTTTATAATGAACCGAAAACCAAATTTAAATATCTACGATGGCATAATAAACAATATTGCGGAACAAACAAGAAATCGATATGATTAAAGCAAATTATGAAAGTTAAATTTAGCACTCTTACTTGTACGAGTTATTTATACGTTGTCGCCTAAATTTATTACTTCCAACTGACGAAATTTACGATACTCTTTATCCGAATGTATGTATGTAACCAAATTATTGACGTAGTCAAAATGTAGTATATTCTTGTTCATTATCACATAAAAATAATTTGTGCATTTAATCTACAAATTTTGACTTAATCCAGCTTTATGGCAGAATTTTATGATTTAGTAATTACTGATAGCGATATATTGCATAAGCTAAAGAATTTTTATTTTACTAATATAACAACGAAAAGGAAATGTACACTTAATAATTATATGGTTTGCGCATGATATAGGTATATAATATGTACGCCGATAACTGAGTAGCTATTAAAATCACTTCTACAAGGATTTATGATGCGAGAGAGTGTGCGATTGAAGTGTGTGGCGATGTTAGTCCGATGCCTAACTTTTTAACAAACTTTTTTTTTTGATTCGCTTTTAAAGGAATACAAAGAAATACTCTTAAAAAATTTGAAATTCTTGTCCACAACGCAGAGGGTGTCGCATTAGGCCGTCTCGTCTTATATGGACCAAAAAAACAGCCCACCGTACGCCCTCCAATATTATTTTTTGCCGGCATGTTAAACGTCGTCAAAAAACATTAATCTTTTGCAAAAGACATAATTCGATCGCTTCAGTAGAACTGGAACCAAAACACATTTAACATTCAGAGGAATACATATAAGTTTTTCGCTTTCTGTGGTCTTTTAGGTTCATTTTACAAAGAATTCTTCTGAAGAGACTCCTACTGAAATTGTATGCCGAATAATTTTCTAAAACATTTTAGCCCTCAAGCGACTTTAAAAATACTTTTTCCTGACAATACTATATTTCCTGACTGTATGAAAATGGGTCAAAATAACCCTTTCATATTAATATGTATGACTCCTCTGCGAGATCCCTTAACCGTTTTCGATAGGAAACCAAATTTATGTGTGATATCTTTGACTGTGCTGTTACCGATGTAAGGGATGAGACCGCACAAAATCGCTAATTTGATTTTTTAAGCTCCACCCTAATATACCTACATATATTTTTTAAAATTTTAAATTTTAAATTTATTATAAAAAAAATTTTATTCTTAATAAAAAAGTTTATCTAAAATTTTTTTATACGATTTTTAAAATTTGGTTTATAAAATAAAAAAAACATAAAAATCATTAAATACTTTATTTACTCACATTTCACTAAACAAACCTTCACTGCTTTAAACTTTACGTTGTCGATAATCGCCCCCAATGTTTTTAATATCAACACCAACACTCGAAAAGACAAAAATATTGTTTATTTTTTATTTTCTGTTTTAAACAAGTTTTAATATTTTCCGTATTTTCAAGCACCGCACTTAACAATTTCCTTCAAAACGTCCGTCCCGTATAGAATTTCTTCGGCTCAACTACCACTAACGGCAAAAGGTAGGGCTTCTCACATACAACACAACAAATGCAATTACGGCAACCGCAAAACTTTTTTACAACTTCAAACTCAATTTTGAATATTTTTTTTACTTCCATGCAATTTACAATAAATTTGGTTTTGAGGAGAAATTGGCGCTGCAATTTCACATTTCACTCGTTTGACACATTGCACAAAAAAGTTACGCATCCGCACTGTTGGCACTAGATATGTATGTAAGCACTTGCACAGGCGCACTGCTTTCCTTTAAGCTATTGCTGTTTTTTGTTGTTGTTGTTTTGTTTCAAATACACAATCCTCTAAGTGTGTTCTTGTTCTCGTCTTCACTTGCTCGTTACACCTCCACGCACGACACGCTCCAAACTCGTTCTGAACGGATCGTGCCTGAAGTTAGCCAAGATAAAGAGCTTTAGCGCTGCATTGGCAGTACTATGTAGAGTTAACCGTGCGCGCCGTTAACAATGGCAAGAAGCAGATACATATAAAAGCACGTACATACACTGAGACAAAAATCAACCAAAAGTTGGTTAATAGTACTAATTTCACACTTGAAATGGAATCAATGTGAATTTTGTTTAATATTACCATTACCATGGTTGATATATTAGACAGTGCTTTTGGTTACATCAACCATGATATTTGTTGATATAACAAAATGTTAGTTGAAATTTTCAACCAATTTGTTGTTACTATTAAACAAAATGTTGGTTATATTAAACATGATATTGTTTGATTTTTTTGACCATATTTTTGGTCATATTAACCATGATATTTGTTAATATAACAAAATGTTAGTTGAAATTTTCAACCAATTTTTTGTTACTATTAAACAATTTGTTGGTAATATTAACCATGATATTGTTTGATTTTTTTGACCATGTTTTTGGTCATATTAACCATGATATTTGTTAATATAACAAAATGTTAGTTGAAATTTTCAACCAATTTTTTGGTACTATTAAACAATTTGTTGGTAATATTAACCAACACCTGTTTAAATAAAATAAAAAAATATGTATGTACATATGTGCATATATTGGATGTATATATGCACATACATACCATATTTAAAACCCTTGAATTTATTCAGTTGAGGGGGCGCATGATTGCGGCTCCGAGGTTGGAGTGCCAACCTCATTTTCATTGTGAAAATCCCTGACTATGAGTTGCTAATTCAAACTATATAGCTCGAACAATGCATAAGACGACTGAGAGTTACAGAAGCTTTTCACAGCCGCATGCGAATACACGAACGAAAGCTATACAGCATAACTTGCGTAAACTGAAATCTTCAACCAATTTTTTGTTACTATTAAACAAAATGTTGGTTATATTAAACATGATATTGTTTGATTTTTTTGACCATATTTTTGGTCATATTAACCATTATATTTGTTAATATAACAAAATGTTAGTTGAAATTTTCAACCAATTTTTTGTTACTATTAAACAATTTGTTGGTAATATTAACCATGATATTGTTTGATTTTTTTGACCATGTTTTTGGTCATATTAACCATGATATTTGTTAATATAACAAAATGTTAGTTGAAATTTTCAACCAATTTTTTGTTACTATTAAACAATTTGTTGGTAATATTAACCATGATATTGTTTGATTTTTTTGACCATGTTTTTGGTCATATTAACCATGATATTTGTTAATATAACAAAATGTTAGTTGAAATTTTCAACCAATTTTTTGTTACTATTAAACAATTTGTTGGTAATATTAACCATGATATTGTTTGATTTTTTTGACCATGTTTTTGGTCATATTAACCATGATATTTGTTAATATAACAAAATGTTAGTTGAAATTTTCAACCAATTTTTTGTTACTATTAAACAATTTGTTGGTAATATTAACCATGATATTGTTTGATTTTTTTGACCATGTTTTTGGTCATATTAACCATGATATTTGTTAATATAACAAAATGTTAGTTGAAATTTTCAACCAATTTTTTGTTACTATTAAACAATTTGTTGGTAATATTAACCATGATATTGTTTGATTTTTTTGACCATATTTTTGGTCATATTAACCATGATATTTGTTAATATAACAAAATGTTAGTTGAAATTTTCAACCAATTTTTTGTTACTATTAAACAAAATGTTGGTTATATTAAACATGATATTGTTTGATTTTTTTGACCATATTTTTGGTCATATTAACCATGATATTTGTTAATATAACAAAATGTTAGTTGAAATTTTCAACCAATTTTTTGTTACTATTAAACAATTTGTTGGTAATATTAACCATGATATTGTTTGATTTTTTTGACCATGTTTTTGGTCATATTAACCATGATATTTGTTAATATAACAAAATGTTAGTTGAAATTTTCAACCAATTTTTTGGTACTATTAAACAATTTGTTGGTAATATTAACCAACACCTGTTTAAATAAAATAAAAAAATATGTATGTACATATGTGCATATATTGGATGTATATATGCACATACATACCATATTTAAAACCCTTGAATTTATTCAGTTGGGGGGCGCATGATTGCGGCTCCGAGGTTGGAGTGCCAACCTCATTTTCATTGTGAAAATCCCTGACTATGAGTTGCTAATTCAAACTATATAGCTCGAACAATGCATAAGACGGCTGAGAGTTACAGAAGCTTTTCACAGCCGCATGCGAATGCACGAACGAAAGCTATACAGCATAACTTGCGTAAACTGAAATCTTCAACCAATTTTTTGTTACTATTAAACAATTTGTTGGTAATATTAACCATGATATTGTTTGATTTTTTTGACCATGTTTGTGGTCATATTAACCATGATATTTGTTGATATAACAAAATGTTAGTTGAAATTTTCAACCAATTTTTTGTTAGTATTAAACAATTTGTTGGTAATATTAACCAACACATGTTTAAATAAAATAAAAATATGTATGTACAGTTGAAGGGTTTGAGGCGCAATTTGCTTTTGTTCATAAACGAAAATTTTTCAAGCGGCGCTCATCACAACATCAAAAAAACTCTCTCGCTCTCTGCAATTCGGGTCCAGCCATTCAACTTCGTCAAGCACAAACGGTGTTGAAGGCGATGGTCACAACAGAGCCGAAGCCATAAAGCTTCGTAAATGTTTTTATGTTTTTTTTAGATATGAATCAACCAATATTTTGGTTAATATTACAAATATACACGTTGGGGTAACCAACTTTTTGTTTGATATTGATTTCAACCAAAATATTGGTTAATGGTACAATGAAAATGTGAATATTACATTTTTTCCTTTTGACATGAATAAATCAACCAATAAAATATTAACCATGAAGTTGGTTGAAAAAACCATTGTACTTTTTTCTCTGTGTATGTGCATACATGTGCACATCTAAACGCACATGCACACGTGCCCAAAGAAGATAAATGTATGTACATATCGTCGATGCCTATGCAAAACCGCCCATCGAACAATTGTAAAAACCGCCCATTTACTAAAACCCAAATTTTACAGAACGAAAAGATGTGCTTGCTTTGTCATAGTGCTGGTGGGATGGTTAGTATTTCATGAACCGTTATTTTAAAAATTTCTTGCTGAAATAATGCTTTTATGATTTGTATGTGTTGCCAACGATGTTTGTAGCTCAGAGTTTCCAAATCTAATTTTTGCCACAAGTGTCTTGCAATTGTTCGATGGGCGGTTTTGCAAAGGCATCAACCATATGTATGTGTATATGCATGTCAACTTTTTATAATTTCACCTGTTGATTGTTGACGTTTTTAGTGCCGCCACTAACGTTGAAGCGCTCTTGTTTTTTTTTTTTGTTGTTAGTCGGTGTTGTGGTGTTGATATCGCGACTTTTATTGGTTAGGGCTTTACGGTTGGCCATCGATAGTTAATCCAGTAAATACTGGCTGGGACTCGATTGGCATTGTATTACATGTGTTATATAGTAAAATTGCACGAGCTTAGTCGTAGAATACACTAACCTGCTAACACCCCACGAAGAGGTCGTTTTGACGCCTTTTAGATAGCTAAAAAAAGTATTTTGAGGTCCCTAAAGGGTTAAAATGTTATGTCGGAAAACAAAGCAACCAAAAAGTTTGAAATATTCTAGAAAATTATTTGCCATAAAATTTCACTAAAGGTCTACCCAGACAAAATCTGTCAAAGTCTCTCACAAAAAATGCATTCGTCGTTCGGAGCCAGCATAAAACTGTAGGTCCACCCAATTAGTGACAAAAAACAAAAATTTAGTAGCACTCCTCGAATTGGGAGAGAATCTCGGCCTAAAGCTCATCACAATTATATACGACCTTTGTATTATGTATACATACTCGTTAATCACTGTTTTTGTTACAGATTATACTGTTATAATTTAATACTACACTGAGAAAAAAATATATAGAAGGGTTAAAGAAATTGCTTCCCTATTTTGAATACTATTTTCTTGGTGTTAAGTAAATTTTCCATAAAAACATGTTAAAACGATTATAAAATAAAAACAAGTAAGAGCGCGGCTGTCTTCGACCGTACCGAAGACTTCATACCTTTCATGAGTGGGGAAATGAAAAGCTACCTATGTATGTATGTACATAGCCTGATTTAGCATAATTTATAATTTCAATTTTGTGGGTTATTTATGGAACGGTTTATTAGAAAAAATGGTGTCTCGGCTATTGCATGTGTATATCTGAACAATCGATTGTATGGTAGCTATATGTTATAGTGGTCCGATCTTGACAATTTTCGGTAACCTTGATTGGGTCAATATGTGTACAAATACTCCAAAGTTTCGTGTCCTTAGCTGTAAGAAGGGAGAAGTTATACCCCAAAATGTGTATATCTGAACAATCGGTTGTATGGGAGCTATACGTTATAGTGGTCCGATTCGGCCAATTCCGACAAATGATCGATTGAGCATCAAAACTCACCCGTACTCCAAATTTCAATCAAATATCTCAAAAACTGAGGGACTAGTTTGCGTTCACACAGACGGACGGACGGACGGGCGGACGGACTGACAGACGGATATGGCTTAAACGACTCAGCTCATGATTCTGATTATATCGGTATATATATTGATGGGTCTGTTACGCCTCCTTCTAGTACTTTCAAGATTTGATTTTCGGCACAAAGTTATAATACCATTTCATTCTCATGAAAGGTATAATAAAATATCATTGTTTACATGCGTTGCCATGGTTTCATATGCTTGTTTTAAAGAAATTAGTACATGCAAATAAGGCAAAATTTCTTAAGCGCCATTCCATTCCCAACATGCCCTTGTTTTGAGTATTTGATTTCTTTAATTTTTATACATAAATTGAATTCCTATACAAATCACCATAGCAACGAATTTGTTTGGATGTTTTTTCCATATTTGTGAGAAAAATTACTCAAAACAAAGAAAATTTTGCTTTGGAACGTGTGTTCAAAACAAGGAAAAATATGTCTTTGATCGAGAGAATTTTTTTTAGTGTACTTAATATCCAAACATCACTAATTTAAGTGAAATTAGATCGAAGGCTTGATGAATGAAGATTTTCTGTAGCTACCCTGGAACTGTGACATAGTGCTGGAAAAACATCGATGTTTACGAGTATCGATATTTTCGATATTTTTGAGAAAAAAACATCGATATTATCGATATATCGACCTTTAGATACCCGGGTATCGAACAATTCGAAAAGACCGAATTTGTCTGAGGCTCGTTTGTTGTTCAAATGCCCGTACAAACATTCGAGCATTCGAGCTTACAGACAAAAAAATTTGTATCAGGAAAACAAAAATAAAAAAATACATATGAAGACAACAAAAAAAAATAAACAAACGAAAAATACAATCTTCAAATGCCCGTGCAAACATACGGGTAATAAACAAACAAACAAGTGTTCGAGAATTTGAATAGCATTTGTTCGGGCTACTCGAAAATGTTCAAAAAAAATCGAGAACTCTACTTTATATAAACCTTAATTTAACATATCTATATATAACAGCTTCATTTTTCGAAATGTCTGCATTCATTATTGTGCCCTGAATTGAACGAGAGTAAAAATTAACTAAATAAACATTTAAACTAAATATTTCAATTTATTATCAACAGAAATCTTTTTTGAAAAGGGAATTCAATAATCAAAAAAAAAAAACAAAAAAGGTAAATTCTGTTCCAGCCAGAAAGAGTAGGTATCAATTACAGTGGTTCACTGAAATATTTCGCATTTAAGTTATTTAAAAAACCATGTTAAAGACTAAAAGGTTTGAAATAGACAAATTAATAACGCATTCTAAATACCTTTTACACTCAGAGAAAATAAATCAAAAATAAAATTTTTATTTTTATAATGCACGTTTTCAACTAAGTCATTTTATTTTAAAAATGAAATTTTTTAAATTAAAAATGAAATTTTTGGAATTAAAGTGTATTTGGGATTTAAAAAGAAAATGTTTAAATCAAAAATAAAAATGAATGGAAAAAAACATAAGTTTTTGGTTCAAAATCTCATAGTGCTTAAAATAGAAATAAAAATTTTTAAATTTAAAATATTTTTTCTAGATTTTGCAATTCTACAATGAACATTTAAAAAAAAATATTCGTATTTACATTACTTTTAAACACAGGAATTTCTACATAGGAATCAAATTTTAAAAACATCCCCAAATTTGGGAAATTACCCACAAAACGGCAATGCTGCTTTTTACCTGCTTCTTTCCGCGTTTCGTCGCCTGAGAAAACGAATGTCGTATGTAGCAAAACATAGTTTCGAGAAAATCGACTTTGAAGTTGAAATTGGAAATTCTCAAAAACTGTACAACAGATTTTTCTGTTATTTGGACGAACTGTAGAGAGTATTATATATTTTGACTTGCAATTTGCAAAAGTTGGATATCTTTAAAATTATGGGAGATAAACGACTTTTCATTCAGTATGCTTTTGTCGTATGTGACGTCTGAGCACCAATACCTGTTTATGATAGCACATACGACAAAAATTCTTCTCTTTTTTCAAACCGGAATGGTTATGAGGCTCACATTTTTTGAGATATCGACTTGAAATTTGGCAGTTGCATATATTTTGATGATACTTTGATCATTTGTCGGAATCCACCACATCGGACTAATATAAGATATAGCTCCCATACAACCGATTGTTCAGATATAGCTGTTTTTGGGTATAACTTCCATATTTAAGGATCAAATTATACTTAACTTTGCAGTAATTGGTATTATACTACAATAAAATACGTCAGTGAAAATCATTCAGATCGGATCACTATAACCTATAGCTCCGATACAATATTTTGGTCTATTCTCAGTAGCTCAGCGGCACATACGACATTTGCTTAAAATAAACAAACACGAATTTATATGGAAATTTGTCGTATGTGTGTTACATACGACAAAAGCTTACCCAAATGGTAGTAATTTTGTAACATACGACAAATGCATACTAAATAACTCAAAAACTAAAAGAGATGGAAAAAAATTAAAGCGTGAATAACGGGTATTCATGAACATTGATGTGTAAACAGTTTCAAAATCGGATATTTATTCCCTTTTCTATATTCCTTTTTTCCTGGTTTTCTATGGATTAAAAGGCGACTATCGGTTTTGTAATTTTTTGTTGTCATTGTGACTGCTACTATTTTGTTGTTTTGGTTTTTGACTTTTGATTTTTTATTTTGTTTTCTTTTGTATTGCTCAGAAACGTGCAAGATCATCCAAGTCCACGTTTGACCCATATCTGGAGACCCGGCCTATGAATCGTAAAGAGTAGAGCTCCGTGTAGAAGTCCTGCTCAACACCTTTCATTTGATACCAATATTGCTCAGAAACATTCCGGGTTAATATGGGGTCACATTTTGACCCATATTTGGGGACCCGACCTAGGACTCATAATGAGTAGAGCTCTATGTGAAAGCCCTGCTCAACACCTTTCATTTGATACCAATATTGCTCAGAAACATTCAAGGTCCTCATTATGGCCCATATCTCGGGACCCGACCTAGACATCATAAAGAATAGAGCTCCATGTAGAAGCCCTGTTGAACACCTTTGATACCAATATTGCTCAGAAACATTCAAGGATCATCCGGGTCCTCGTTTTGACCCATATCTCGGGACCCGACCTAGGAATCATAAAGAATAGGGCTCCCTGTAGAATCCATGCTCAAGGCCTTTCGTTTGATATCAATATTGCTCAGAAACATTCAAGGACGTCCTGGTCCTCGTATTGCCCCATATCTCGGGACCCGACATAGGAATCATAAAGAGTAGAGCTCCGTGTAGAATCCCCGCTCAAGATCTTTCATTTGATACCAATTTTGCTCAGAAACATTCAAGGATCATCCGGGTCCTCGTATTGACCCATATCTCCGGACCCGACCTAGGAACCATGAAGAATAGAGCTCCCTGAAGAAGGCCTGCTCAAGATCTTTCATTTGATACCAATTTTGCTCAGAAACATTCAAGGATCATCCGGGTGCTCCTTTTGACCCATATTTGGAGACCCGGCCTAGGTGTCACAATGAAAAGAGCTTCATATCGAAGGCCTGCTCAAGATCTTTCATTTGATACCAATTTTGCTCAGAAACATTCAAGGATCATCCGGGTGCTCCTTTTGACCCATATCTGGAGACCCGGCCTAAGGGTCACAATAAAAAGGGCTTCATATCAAAGTCCTGCTCAAAACCTTTCATTTGTATTTAGATAGGTAGATAGGTAGATGTAGGTATGCATATCCATACATTTGCATACATGTTCAAACAGGTTGGTCCTTTTTATTTTGCCTATTTGTCGAATTGTTGCAGAAAATAACAACAACAACAACTTCACTTCGCTTCGTTGCTGTTGTTGTTGATATTTGCATTTGCGCGGCTATGCATGCAAGCATTTGTAAGTACATGTCTATCTACCTACCTACCACTGACAATGCCAAGCGATTCACACGGACGCAGCAGTGCACTAACACAAATGTCATTTACGGTTTACGCGTAAACTTTACCTGTTTTTCGAAATCACTCGTAGCTACAGCAAAGATGTTTACACATCAAAAATGGATTGGAAAAATTAAAAGATTAGGTCCGATTTAGTTAATTTGCATCAAAAACTAGAAATCGTCGATTTTCACATACGACATTCGTTTTCTCAGGCGACGGTTTATCAGTGATGGATCCATGATCGGAAAAAAATATCGATATATCGAAAAGTTCAAAAACATCGATGAATCGATATTATATCGATATCGCTTCCAGCACTACTGTGACATCAACAGTACTAACAGAATAATTTTTTTATTTTGTGCCCGGAGATCACTTCAACCATCGGCTGAGTAAAGGACACATACAGAAAACTTTCACATTTTTATACTTTTTTAGGATTTTTATTTGCTGTTATTATTTTTATACTCAGCTGTACTAGTACACAGAGTATTATAGTTTTGATTTCCTAACGGTGGATTGTAACAGAATGAAATAATCGAGATAGATATAGACTTATATATATCAAAATGATCAGGGTGAAAAGAGAAATCGATTGAGCCATGTCCGTCCGTCCGTCCGTCCGTCCGTACGCACTCTAACTCACGTAAAAATTGAGATATTTTGATGAAATTTGAAATGCAAGTTGGTATCGAGACTGGGACGGTTGGTATTGAAAATGGGCGAAATCGGACCATGACCACGCCCACTTTTCCTACATAGAAAAAATCGGAAATTTTGTATCTCAGTCACTAATAGAGCTAGAGTGATAAAATTTCACACACGTATTGAGCTCAGGCCCTTATGAAGAAATATGGTGAAAGTTTGGAAAATGGGCGGTGCCACGCCCACTTATTAAGGGGCAAACATTGAAAGTTTTATGAGTCATAACTCAGAAACCATTGAAGATATATCGATGAAATTTGGTAGGCGTGATATACTTACTTAGGCAAATGTTTGGACGAAAAATTGCCAAAATCGGTTGACGACCACGCCCACTTTTATATATGGGAACTATAAAGTGACCTAATAAAAACATTTTAAGCGATATCTCTGTCAAATATAAAGATATATCATTGACATTTTATGGAAGGTGTCCAACTATGGACGTAAAACATGAAATACAAAAATTTTGGAAAATGGGCGTGGCACCGCCTCCTTTTAGAAGCAGGAATATACGAGATTTATTAGCCTATAACTCGACAAATAATCGATATATAATGACGAAACTTGGTGTGTACACTTTCACTACTTGTAGTAATACATGTTGAAAATTTTAGCGAAAGCGGTTGACGACCACGCCCACTTTTATATATGGGTATTATAAAGTGGCCTAATAAAAACATTTTAAGCGATATCTTTGTCAAATATAAAGACAATTCATTGAAATTTTGTGGCATGAGTTCTACAATAGATCGGAAACAATAGAAAAATTTCGGAAAGTGGGCGTGGCACCGCCTCTTTTCAGACAAAGGAATCAACGAGATTTCGGAGCCCATAACTCGACAAATAATTGAGCTATTATGACGAAACTTGGTTTATACACTTTTATAACTTGTGTTAATAGACACGCAAAAATTTATTGAAATCGGTTTATGACCACGCCTACTTTTTAACAAAGATATTTCTGGAACACCCTTTGGGAATTTGTAACGTGACATCTTTGTAACTCATAAAGGGATGAAATTTTGCACAAAGAAAGCTTAGTTGGATGACTGATAAAAATTTAGAAAATGGGCGTGGCTATGCCCACTTTATGCAGCACTCGCTTTATATAAAGTACACCGTGTTTCCATCAAACAAACAATGAAAGCATACAGCTGAGTATCTAATGTTCGATTCCACTCGAACTTAGGCTTCCTTACTTGTTATATAAATTTTTGGTCTTTTTTTTAATTTTTCTTGTTTTGAATTTTATTATCCTACTTTTAATCCCTTTCACTTGCTATTTTTTGTTCTTTTCGTTAATATACTCGTATTACATTTTTACTTTACCAAACCGGTTGTGATTTTTTTTGTATGTAACTACTTAGTCTCTGCTTATTCTTTCTTCAATTAATTTTTTTATTCTTTGCACTTTTAGTAAAACTTTTTTCAACCTCACACTTACATACGCCGTTTTCTAGTATTTGATAACTACATACATATGTACCTTTTTATTAGCAGCGATAATGGTATAAGAAATTCTGCACAAATTTCTAAGCAAACAACTCCCCTTTATACCAACCTGCTACTGGAATTTCTAGGTGCAGTGAAATAACGCCCGTGGAATTAACGCCCGCGGGCGTTATTTTCCAAAAAAGGAAATAATAATCGCGCGATTTTTAAGTCCAATTTTTCGTTTTTTTTTTTAATATGATGTATTAGTATTGGAAAAAGCGCCGCAGGTGAATCAAATGAGTAATCCCGAAAATAAGACATGTGACACAGAAGACATTGATGTATCCGAAATGGATTGTTCTGACTATGAAGAAACGGCGGACAATTTTTGCGAGAGTCAAAGCATGTTGTTGTGTGTTATTTGTTTTACCAAGCCACGCGATGTTCTCTTAAGCCCATGCAGTCACTTTAAATTGTGTGTGGATTGCTTTGGAGAGCACAGTAAGGTTGCAATCGTAAATGGCAATAGAAATATTTTGTGCCCGGTTTGTCGTCAAATTGTTGAAAACTCTATGAGTATTTGTTTAGATTGTGGTCTGAAAGTGCCAATATGTATGTAATGAAGTTTTGTTTATTTTGATTGCGTATTTAAATATTTACTTACTTAGAGACCTTGAAAATTGTTACTAATAAATGATTATAGAAATTTACTGAAGCTTTGTTTATTTTGATTGAGTATTTGAATATTTAGAAGGGGATTTAAAAAAAATTGAAAGAATCGAAAAATTGGAATTAAAAATCGCGCGATTTTTTATTCCAATTTTTCCCCTGCGGCGCTTTTTTCCCTAATACACCATATTTAAAAAAAAGCACGTCTGCGGGCTTAATTGCCCTTCCGAAAGAGAAATAAAGCCCGTGGATCAAACGTAATAACGCCCGCGGGAATTATTTCTTTTTCAAGAAAGGAAAAAACGCCCGCGGGTGTTATTTCCTTTTTTGGGAAATAACGCCCGCGGGCGTTAATTCCACGGGCGTTATTTCACTGCACGGAATTTCTATAATGCACCAACTATTACGCAATTTCTATTCTTATCGCACTTCAGCAATGTTTTAAAGTGTTGTTTTGAGAAATGTTGATTGGTTGTCAATTTATGAACATGTCGCACGTTTTATGCAATAGGGATTTAACTAAAAAATTTTTTTTTTGGGAAAACGCAAATAAACTTTTATAATTTCTAATAGTTTCCTTCTACGGCTAACTACAAAATCACTTTTATTTTCGCCATTTTTATCTTTTTGAGTATTTTATAAGGCGAGACTCAAAGGCACGACCCAGTTATTGAAATATATCGCAAAATCCCAGAAATCGAAAATTTCGAGTTAAATCCCTATTGCATAAAACGGGCGATGTCATATACAAAATTTATGTTGCCTAACTTGAGATGCATATCGATAATATAAGTTAGGGTGGGGCGATTTGTATGGAGGGAAATTAATCGATACCGCGCCATCGAAATTCGGATTCCTCTCATCTTTCTGAGTAGAACACGCCGCTACGACATTTTTCTAAAACTAATTTTAATGTTCCGGAATTTGGTTTTTATTAACCAAGACGAATTTTTGAAAATAAAAATTGGGCAAAAATCCACAAAAAAAATATCCAGGCCAATATGCACATCGAATTGAAGCAGAATTTTATGCTGAATCCAGATATGAAATCGAAACTAAAATCGGATGATCTGTTTTCGAGATATAGCCTGATTTCCGGTTATGGAGGCTGAATGCCGAAAATCGCATATTTTCGCGATTATCTCTTGCTTTGTACAATATATCTTAATTTTTTGCAAATTTCTTAAAGATAGGTCAATGCAATATATGAGCAATAGTTTAAAATATTAATTTATCTTCCTGTATAGGAAAACTAGAATGCACTCTTTTTTCCTTGGCCCAAAAGCGCGGTATGGGATCTCCATGTAATAGTCATCCGATACCGATGATTTTCGCCGACAGCGCTTTGTGTACAATAAATGCTCTAAATACAAAATTTCAGAATTTTAGCTGCAAAAATTGAGGAGTTATAACCCAAAACGTAGACGTATGCTGTTTGGGAGTTGTTTTTTTACTTTAGTCAACTCTAAAAAAAAACTCAAGGTTACTCATACGCCATAGCGTACTATTGGAAGAAAAAAACAAATTTCAGAAGAATAAGTCTACGTTTTAGGGAATAACTCTTCAATTTTTGCAGCTAAAATTCTGAAATTTTGGATTTGAAGCATTTATTGTACACAAAGTACTGTCAGCGAAAATCATCGATATAGAATGACTATAACATAGAGAACCCATACCGCGCTTTTGGGCCTAGGAAAAAAGAGTACATTCTAGTTTTCCTATACCGGAAGATAAATTAATATTTTAAAGTACTGTTCGTATATTGTATTGACTTATATGTAAAAAGTTTGCAAAAAAAATTAAGATGTATTGTACACAACAAGAGATAATCGCGAAAATATGCGATTTTGGGCATTCAGCCTCCATAACCGGAAATCACGCTATATCTCGAAAACGGATCATCCGATTTTAGTTTCGATTTCATATCTGGATTCAGCATAAAATTCTGCTTCAAATCGATGTACATATTGGCCTGGATATTTTTTTGTCGATTTTTGCCAAATTTTTATTTTCAACAAGTAAGGAAGCCTAAGTTCGAGTGCAATCGAACATTAGATACTCAGCTGTATGCTTTCATTGTTTGTTTGCGTTTGTTCGATATAGGGTGTATTTTATATGAAACGAGTGCTGCATAAACAGGGCGCAGCCACGCCCATTTTCAAAATTTATATCAATCATCCAAATAAGCATACAAATATTATTGTTAGTGCAAAATTTCATCCCTCTATGACTTTTAGTTACAAAGACTTCACGTTACAAATTCCAAAAGGGTGTTCCAGAAATATCTTTGTTAAAAAGTAGGCGTGGTCATAAACCGATTTCAATACATTTTTGCGTGTCTATTAACACATGTTATAAAAGTGTATAAACCAAGTTTCGTCATAATATCTCAATTATTTGTCGAGTTAAAGGCTAAGAAATCTCATATATCCCTTTGTCTAAAAAGAGGCGGTGCCACGCCCATTTTCCAAACTTTTTTATTTTTTGTTTCCGGTCTATTGTAAAACTCATGTCACAAAATTTCAATGAATTATCTTTATATTTCACATAGATATCGCTTAAAATGGTTTTATTAGGTCACTTTATAATACACATATATAAAAGTGGGCGCGGTCGTCAACCGATTTTGGTAATTTTTCGTCCACACATTTGGCTAAGTAAATATATCACGCGTACCAGATTTCATCGATATATCTTTAACGGTTTCTGAGTTATGGCTTATTAAACTTTCAATATTCGCTCCTTAATAAGTGGGCGTGGCACCGCCCATTTTCCAAAATTTTTGTAGTTTTTGTTTTATGTCCATAGTTGGACTCCTGCCACAAAATCTCAGTGATTGATCTTTATATTTGACAGAGATATCGCTTAAAATGTTTTTATTAGGCCCCCTTATATTTCCTATATATAAAAGTGGGCGTGGCCGTCAACCGATTTTGATAATTTTTCGCCAAAACATTTGACTAAGTAATTATATTACGCGTACCGAATTTCATCGATATATCTTCAACGGTTTCTGAGTTATGACTCATAAAACTTTCAATGTCTGCCCCTTAATAAGTGGGCGTGGCACCGCCCATATTCCAAAATTTTTGTGTTTTTTGTTTTATGTCCATAGTTGGACTCATGCGACAAAATTTCAATGATAGATCTTTATATTTGACAGAGATATCGCTTAAAATGGTTTTATTAGGTCACTTTATAATACACATATATAAAAGTGGGCGTGGCCGTAAACCGATTTTGATAATTTTTCGTCAAAACATTTGTCTATGTAAGCAAATTACGCGTACCAAATTTCATCGATATATCTTCAACGGTTTCTGAGTTATGACATATAAAACTTTCAATGTTTGACCCTTAATAAGTGGGCGTGGCACCGCCCATTTTCCAAAACTTCATCAAATTTCTTCATAAGGGCCCGAGCTCAATACGTGGGTAAAATTTTAAAACTCTAGCTATATTAGTGGCTGAGATACCAAATTTCCGATTTTTTCTATATAGGAAAAGTGGGCGTGGTCATGGTCCGATTTCGCCCATTTTCAATACCAACCGTCCCAGTCTCGATACCAACTTGCGTTCCAAATTTCATCAAAATATCTCAATTTTTGCGCGAGTTAGAGTGTTTACAGACGGACGGACGGACGGACGGACGGACAGACGGACGGACGGACGGACGGACGGACGGACGGACGGACGGACGGACATGGCTCAATCGATTTCTCTTTTCACCCTGATCATTTTGATATATATAAGTCTATATCTATCTCGATTATTTCATTCTGTTACAATCCACCGTTATGTGATTAAAACTATAATACTCTGTGTACTAGTACAGCTGAGTATAAAAATACGTCTTGGTTCATAAAAACCAAATTCCGGAACATCAAAATTAATTTCAGACAAATGTCGTGGAGGAGTTTTATACTCAGAAAAATGAGAGGAATCCAAATTTCGATCGCATGATATAGGTTAGTAAATCGCCCCACCCCAATATAAGTATTTATAAGATTAGTAATTTAATAGCAAGGATTTCCCAAAAGAACTAGCAACAAATTTGACTATGGAATTAGGCCTTTTATGAAGTATAAAAAAGTACATACTTGGTCATTTCAAGTTGTCATAAGTAAGTCAAGATCAATTGAAAAAGTATTGATTAAGTAATTTATCAACTTGTCACAATTAAAATTACTTTGTTTACTTAATTGAGCTTATTTGGCTGAATACTTACCCAATAATTATTGGCATTGGTGAACAATGAGAAACCGATTAAAATACGAATATCTTTTAAGTGACAGCTTCGTTAATAAATGTGAAAATTTGTCATGTGATTCGATAATTGTAGTTCTTTCGTCAACAAAATGGTGTCTTCGTTGTCCAATATATTTTCTCTAAATTAGCCCATCAGTATTACCACTTTAGCTTTTTTGTAGCTAGATTTAGCCATTGCTTTTGACATTTAGCTACAGAAATTTGCCATTAACTATTGTAGTATATAGATGGTAGTAGGCAAATAAGAGGGCTATTTCTATATAGATCATCGATAAATATCAGAAAAATACATACGAATAATTTTAATGAAAAACTCTAAGTGCAGTAGCCATGGGAATTGGCGCAATTTTTTTGGCGCTGATACAATAACACCAGCGCCAACCGTGGCGCCGCGCACATTTCTGGCGCAATAACACCTTTAGCGCAATTGCCATGGAATAATCGATAAATAACACTTGTTCACTTTATTTCTTTTGGCGCAATTCTGCTACATACATGCGGGCACAATAATTGTGCCACAATTAAATTTAATTTTAAAAATCATTTGCGTATATTTGTGAAAATATGCTGGCATCTCGTTTTGCTGCATCTTCATTATGGAATACGAGGGTCGGCTCCACCCTATTAAAAAGAAAGATTCCGGGTCCGGGCGCATTATATCGAAATTTCTCCTTACGATTTACCATGCGTAACAAAAATATACTATATGCTAATAAATATTTTATTTTTTATTTTTTAGAAGCTAGAAAAAAACTTTTTAAGCATGGATGTAACTACAGCTGTTTAACCTTAGATCCCTCTAAGACTCATCAGGTTACTTTTGCTTCTGCCAAGACTCGAACTTGCGCACCTTGCAGTACAATAACTACAGCTCTAACCGCTGAGCTATTGCATGCTTTCGACATTTGATAGAAAATTTGTTGCTAGTTTCTTTCCTACTATAATTCGTTTCTAACTTATGCACATACATATGTACATATTTATATATATTTTTTTTATGAGATGTCGAAGGCATGCAATAGCTCAGCGGTTAGAGCTGTAGTTATTGTACTGCAAGGTGCGCAAGTTCGAGTCTTGGCAGAAGCAAAAGTAACCTGATGAGTCTTAGAGGGATCTAAGGTTAAACAGCTGTAGTTACATCCATGCTTAAAAAGTTTTTTTCTAGTTTCTAAAAAATAAAAAATAAAATATAACCTGGGCCTGTGCTCGTTAAATAAAATAAAATATTTAATTTAATTTATTTTTTATTATATTTTTCTCTCCTATTCACAGATAATGTCAATTTTGTCTTCTTTCTTTGTGAAAGTACCCTTTCAATACCCTTTCGTATTAGCGATGATTCGGTATTGGCGTTAGCATACATAATTGTGACGGTGTCATATCCCTGCAAAAAATGCGATTAATCCGGGACGTGTCCGGGATCAATCGCAAGGGAGCATGCGACTAATACAATTTTACATCCCTTTATATGGAGTGAATTGATCGTATTTGTTCGAGCATGTCCTATGAAGAGACTAATTGTTCAACTTGTATACCCGAACGGGTACCAATGTAGATTAATCACTAACATACCGAACGGGTACAAATGTAGATCAATCGCTTTCATCCCGAACGGGTACAAATGTAGATCAATCGCTTACATCCCGAACGGGTACAAATGTAGATCAATCGCTTCCGGCACGAACGGGTACAAATGTAGATTTCTCCAAGTTGTTCGCCAAGGCAATTTTTAATAACAATCTTTAAAAAATTGTAAATGTTCATGCATTTTGTAAGTTTTGACATCGATACCACCGAAGAGGACTTGAAATTTTTCATTTCATCTAAAATTAAAACTGATAATCTGTTTATTAAAAAATTTAAATTTAATTACAACCGAAATGTTGCCTCGTTTAAAATTGATGTACCTTTAAGTGACTTTGATGCTCTTTTGAGTACGTCTTTTTGGCCGTCCGGAGCTTTTGTCCGTGAATTCGAACACAGACCAAGAATTCGTAATACAAATTTAGCTAAAATTTCTTCCGTTCCAAAAAACTAGTATCTAAATCCGCTTTGAATATTTACTATCAAAATGTGAGAGGTCTGAATACTAAATTAACTAACGTATACTTGAAAACGGTTGAATCTAACTTTCATATTATTTGTTTTACTGAAACATGGCTCAAACCACATACATTTAATTCCGAAATATTTAGTAGCATGTACCAAGTATACAGGAATGATCGTTTAGACAGAGTCGGCGGGGGTGTATTGCTAGCCGTACATTCTTCAATACCATCTGAAGAAATTGATGTAAACCTCGTTCTACCTTTTGAATTTAAATGCATCCGCATTAAGGTCGGCAAAGGTCACACTTATTTTGCAATATATTACATTCCTCCCTCGTCTGATCTATCAGTATATTTACAACTTATTTCTTCACTTAAATTTCTTATCTCTAGAATGACACAGTTAGATTCAATAATCGTCTTAGGAGACTTTAATCTTCCCCACATTTCATGGCGCATTGCTGATCATAATACTGTGCCACTTACATCTAATATTAACAATACCACTTTCATTGAAGAAATATCTGACCTCTGTCTACATCAAATCAATACTATTAGAAACGAGTTTGGGAAAATGCTTGACCTAATTTTTGTAGATGATGTATCCAGTTATACTGTAAACAGGGCTAATGCCCTGGTATCACCTGTTGATGTTTACCATCCTCCTTTAGAGTTGGTTTACGAAATTATAAATAACGATAACCGTGGTAACGTAAAAGAGTTTAACTCTGAGTCTAGTTTTTGTTACAATTTTTCTAAAGCAAACTATAATAAACTTAATAAAGAAATCTCAAGATTGGTATGGCCAGACTATAATGGAAACGTCGATCTAAATGTTTTGCATTTCAATAACACGATTCTTAACCTTTTTGAGAAATACGTACCGAAACATAAACGCAAATATAATGAACCTTTGTATCTTTGGGCCACTAGAGAGTTAAGAGCTTTAAAAAATAAAAAATCGCGCTTCTTTAAAATATATAAGAAGACTGGTTCTCAAAAGGATTATATGAAATACTCAGTTCTGCGTCATAAGTACTCACTTCTGAACAAAAAGTGCTATAAGTCTTATATATTTAAAATGAAAAAGAACATTTTTTCCAACCCGAAATCGTTTTATGGTTTTGTAAACTCGAAACGTAGAGTAATGGGATTCCCATCATCTATGAGATATCGTGATAGTGATGCCAGTGATAGCCAAGATGTCGCGAACCTTTTTGCCCTCTTCTTTGAATCAAATTATTCCAATACTAATGTTAGCTTTAATGAATACCCGTATCAAGTTTTTCAGAATAACACATTTGAATGCCCTTTTATAGATCCCGAAGAGGTTTTATTTTTGCTTAAAACAATAAAGAAGTCCATAAACTACGGACCAGATATGATTCCTTCAATATTTTTAAACAAATGCGCCGAGTATATTTACCAGCCATTATCCACACTATTTAATCTGTCTTTGAAGTCAGGAATTTTCCCAAAAGCGTGGAAAGAATCTCTTATAATTCCTCTACATAAATCTGGAAGTAGATCTTCCATCGAAAACTATCGCGGTATAGCAAAGCTTTCGGCTATCCCAAAGTTATTTGAGGCTATTGTCACCAATTGTCTAAATCATTCCATTTCCTCATCAATAGTAAGTTCGCAGCATGGTTTCTGTAGAGGTAAATCAACTGTTACCAACTTACTAGAATTTACAACTCATGTCTCTAACGGTTTTAGGAATAATGCTAATACCGATGTAATTTATACTGACTTCAGCAAAGCCTTCGACAAGGTCAATCACGCGTTACTTATCCATAAACTTGATCTTCTTGGTTTTCAACCTATTCTGTTAAAATGGATTGCGTCATATATCACTAATAGAACACAAAGAGTTGTTTTTAAAAATGCTTTTTCCAACATCATTAACGTATCTTCAGGAGTTCCACAAGGCAGCCATCTTGGTCCGACTCTGTTTTTGCTGTTTATAAACGACATTTCTTATGCTATTTGTAACTCAAAACTTCTGATGTATGCCGATGATGTGAAACTTTTCAAGTCTTACTCTTCTTTGGAGGAAAGATCTGCCCTACAAAATGATTTAAATTGCTTCGCTACGTGGTGCAATATTAATCTTATGCCACTCAATCTTAGTAAATGTAAATTTATGAGCTTTTCACGGAAGATCCTTCAACCTGCGTCTTGCACAATTAATAACTATAGTTTGGAACAGGTTTACGATTTTGTTGACCTAGGAATAAGATTTGATAGTAAGCTCCACTTTAACCTGCATATTAATGCTACAGTAAACAAAGCTAAAAGTATCCTAGAATTTGTAAAACGTTGGTCTAAGGAATTTAATGACCCTTACGTAACTAAAGCCCTGTTTACAACATTAGTACGACCTATACTAGAATACGCTTCAATAATCTGGAGTCCGCAATATCAAGTTCATTCCGATAGACTGGAATCAATTCAAAAACAGTTCTTACTTTTTGCGTTAAGGAACTTTCATTGGGATCCACGGACAAATCTTCCCTCGTACACTAGTCGCTTGAAGCTTATTAATCTTCCAACCTTATCAAGCCGCAGGGAAATGTTAGGTGTAATATTTCTGGTTAAACTACTGAAAGGATCCATAAGCAGTCAATTTCTCCTAGCCGAAATAAACTTAAATGTTCCTATTCGACCATCAAGACATTTTCAACCTATCTTTTTAAAGCAGTGTAGAACTAATTTTGAATTACACGAACCACTTCGTTGCTTATGTAAATCTTTTAATGATTATTCTACTCATTTCGATATATCAGACTCTATTTGTCTGATAAGAAAAATTCTGTTGTGCGCTCTTAACAAGTGACAACAAATCTCTCGCTCTAATTGACTATTCTATTTTTGTCTATTACTTTCATTTGTAGTTTCATATTTTATTCTATGTACATATGTATATCCAGCTGATGGAATTATATTTTCTGTAGCTGAGCAGTATAAGTTCTCGACGTTTAATAAACTTCTACCACTCAACACCTTGGCCAAATTTTATTTTAAAATATCCGTACGTCATGCGGATGCGCCCCTCGTGCGGTTGGGTGGGTGGAGGGAAATCGTTGGGTTTATTATTATTATTATTATTATTATTATTATTATTATTATTATTATTATTATTATTATTATTATTATTATTATTATTATTATTATTATTATATGAGCGTAATGTAAAGGATTTTTTCATAGAATATTTTAGGCAACATTTTGTTAAAATTATTATTCATCATTGTTATTAAAAGAAAGGGTGTTCAATTCGTTTTACCGGTTGTTCTACAATTTTTTAAATACATTGCATATTTTTGTAAAATTTCTACATTTAAGGAATCTAGATTTGTACACGTTCGGGATGAAAGCGATTAATCTA
Source organism: Urophora cardui (assembly GCA_960531455.1). Taxonomy (NCBI): domain Eukaryota; kingdom Metazoa; phylum Arthropoda; class Insecta; order Diptera; family Tephritidae; genus Urophora; species Urophora cardui. The sequence goes on along the minus strand of OY482673.1, from coordinate 111,333,441 downwards.
CATTGGTACCCGTTAGGGAACAATTGGTCTACAATTAGTCTACATTTATACCCGTACGGGAACAATCGGAGACTAATTGTGGACCGATTGTTCTCGAAAGAGATCAATCCGGGACAAATATCTTTCGGTATTAATCGCACATTTTTTTGCAGGGATACGCTGTGCTGTTATTGGCTTTGTGGTGGTGCCATTTTACACCAGCGCTATATTGGTGCTGATGTTAGCGCACGAAATTGAGTCAGTGTTATATTGCAATAGTGCAAAATTGAGTTGGCGCTATACTGAGTTGGCGCATTTTCCAAATCGGGGTTAGCGCAATAACACCAGGGTTGGCGCCAGCGCAATTGCGCGGCGCAGCCCAGTGTTACCCATGCCTAAAGTGCAGAAATTGGAGCAATTGAAAATCTAAGTATCATCAAAATTAGTATTGGCAAACTCACAAATACCACATAAGATTTAGTAAATATGTATGTATATCCACTAGTAGTAAGCGTTACGAATGCTAAGAGTACTAAGAAAATGTAAACATACATACCTACATAATTAAAATGCTCAATCGCGTGTATTGAATACTAACTAGCTATTATTCGTAAGTTAATTGATTGTAAACAAGTGTAATACAACTATTGAAAATGGTAATAAATAAAGCAAATTAGTTAGGCAACCTCCAACAAGAACATTGACTTGACTTTGGTCAATGAAATTAGCCACAACCACAAAAACAATAAAAAATTAATTTATAAACATACATATTTCTATATAAAAAAAAAAATAATGCCGTGCGTGTCTAAAATAAAGCTTTTGTACTTTTAATAGTCGTGTCAACTTAGCTTATATTTCTAAGCGCATACATATGTACATACATATAAACGTATATATACATATAAACGTATATATATATATAAAGTACATACTTATATGCATTTGTTTACTGCATTTGCAAGTTATCTTACGCAGCGAAATTGAAAATTTCAGTTCCACAAAAAACGTTGAAGCAAATTATGCCATTGCGGCTTAGCGTCTGACCAAATTTGACAATAATAAGATGACAAAGAAGCTAATGGTGTTGATTATGATGACTTATTTCAAACACATACATACATATGTAGCTTCTGTTGCGATTTAATTTGTGGTTACTAACTCCCTGCAGACAAAACAACTACACCTTTTCAAAATTGAAATCAGAAAACGCCAATTGGATTTCAGAATTTGTCATTTGGATTTAAGAATAGTTATCTGGATTTCAAAATCTGTTAATTGGATTTCAAAATAGGCAATTGGATTTCAGAAAACGAAAATTGGATTTCAGAATAAGTAATTGGATTTCAGAATGTGTGAATTGGATTTCAGAAATTGACAATTGGATTTCAGAAAACGAAAATTGGATTTCAGATATCATAAACTTTATTTCGTAAAGTTGGAAAATAATTTGTAAATTCAATTCAGGTTATAAATTCATATAAGTTATGTACTACAGATACAATTCAAAATAAGAGATTACGCAGTTATCGCGAAACTCCATTTTTAAAAATAAAATTACAACTGAACGGCATAAAAATTACGAATTAACTTATTCCATAGTAAATAATTTTTGCATTTTCCATGGCCTTTATACATAATTAAGTATTTACATGGCAAAAATAGTTCGAAATGTATTTTCTGAAATCCAATTCTCTATTTCTGAAATCCAATTGCCTATTCTGAAATCCAATTAACAGATTCTGAAATCCAGATAACTGTACTTAAATCCAAATGACAAATTCTGAAATCCAATTACCTATTCTGAAATCCAACTGGTGTTTTCTGAAATACAATTTGAGTTTTCTGAATTCAATCTGGAAAAGGTGTAGAAGAATACCAGTCAGAATTATACTAGAAAAATGCCAGTTCATGTTGGTGAAAAAATACCATATTCGTTCATTTAATAAAACTCATTTCAATTAGCTCAGTACTTTTTATACTCAGCTGTACTAGTACACAGAGTATTATAATTTTGATTTCATAACGGTGGATTGTAACAGAATGAAATAATCGAGATAGATATAGACTTATATATATCAAAATGATCAGGGTGAAAAGAGAAATCGATTGAGCCATGTCCGTCCGTCCGTCCGTCTGTCCGTCTGTAAATACTCTAACTCGCGTAAAAATTTAGATATTTTGATGAAATTTGAAATGCAAGTTGGTATCGAGACTGGGACGGTTGGTATTGAAAATGGGCGAAATCGGACCATGAACACGCCCACTTTTCCTATATAGAAAAAATCGGAAAGTTGGTATCTCAGCCACTAATATAGCTAGAGTGATAAAATTTTACCCACGTATTGAGCTCAGGCCCTTATGAAGAAATTTGATGAAGTTTTGGAAAATGGGCGGTGCCACGCCCACTTATTAAGGGTCAAACATTGAAAGTTTTGTATGTCATAACTCAGAAACCGTTGAAGATATCGACGGCTGAGAATAAGATCGTCCTATTTCAAAAATTATTTCAAAAACGCCCTACCACGCATACCAAATTTCATCGATATATCGACGGCTGAGAATAAGATCACCCTATTTCAAAAACTGTTTCAAAAACGCCCTATTCCAAAAATTGTTTGAATAACGTCCTATTTCAGATTTTGCTTCAAGATCGCCCTATTTGAAAAATTGTTTCAATAACGTCCTATTTCAGATTTTGCTTCAAAAACGCCCTATTTCAGAGAAAATTCCATATATATTTCTCTGAAATAGGGCGTTTTTGAATAATTGTCTGAAATAGGACGTTATTGAAACAAATTCTGAAATAGGGCGTTCTTGAAGCAAAATCTGAAATAGGACGTTATTCAAACAATTTTTGGAATAGGGCGTTTTTGAAACAGTTTTTGAAATAGGGTGATCTTATTCTCAGCCGTCGATATATCGATGAAATTTGGTATGCGTGGTAGGGCGTTTTTGAAATAATTTTTGAAATAGGGTGATCTTATTCTCAGCCGTCGATATATCGATGAAATTTGGTATGCGTAATTTGCTTACTTAGACAAATGTTTTGGCGAAAAATTATCAAAATCGGTTGACGGCCACGCCCACTTTTATATATGGGAACTATAAAGGGGCCTAATAAAACATTTTAAGCGATATCTCTGTCAAATATAAAGATCTATCACTGAAATTTTGTGGCACGAGTCCAACTACGGACATAAAACAAAAAGTACAAAAATTTTGGAAAATGGGCTGTGCCACGCCCACTTATTAAGGGCCAAACATTGAAAGTTTTATATGTCATAACTCAGAAACCGTTGAAGATATATCGATGAAATTTGGCGCGCGTGATATATTTACTTAGACAAATGTTTTGGCGAAAAATTACCAAAATCGGTTGACGACCACGCCCACTTTTATATATGGGTATTATAAAGTGACCTAATAAAACCATTTTAAGCGATATCTCTGTGAAATATAAAGATAATTCATTGAAATTTTGTGACATGAGTTCTACAATAGATCGGAAACAAAAAATAGAAAAATTTCGGAAAATGGGCGTGGCACCGCCTCTTTTCAGACAAAGGAATCAACGAGATTTCGGAGCCCATAACTCGACAAATAATTGAGCTATTATGACGAAACTTGGTTTATACACTTTTATAACTTGTGTTAATAGACACACAAAAATGTATTGAAATCGGTTTATGACCACGCCTACTTTTTAAAAAAGATATTTCTGGAATACCCTTTTGGAATTTGTAACGTGAAGTCTTTGTAACTAAAAGTCATAGAGGGATGCAATTTTGCACTAACAATAATATTTATATGCTTATTTGGATGATTGATACAAATTTTTAAAATGGGCGTGGCTGCGCCCTGTTTATGCAGCACTCGTTTCATATAAAATACACCCTATATCGAACAAACGCAAACAAACAATGAAAGCATACAGCTGAGTATCTAATGTTCGATTCCACTCGAACTTAGGCTTCCTTACTTGTTAAAGTTACATTTAGTACAAATTACATACAGTTCAGATTGGCTTAGGTTACAAAAACATAATAATATTTATTTTGTTATAATTTTTTCGTGTTTATTTTTGGGAAATGAAGGTAAGCAATAACTATTCTGACTCTTTTGTTAAATAATAACGTAAATTTACTTCAAAATCGCCAAAAAAGCTTAGTTCGTGATAAAATTGCACAAACTGCTATATTTAGTTAATAAATAAATTGGTATTTTACAAGTAGAATACCAACTAGTATGATTTTGTCTTTTTAAAAACAGTTGATCAATAGTAGAAAACCAACTACATTGTATAATTTTTTCCGTTTCATACCAGTTGATTAAGTAGTAGAAAACTAACTAGTTTATTTTTTTCCTTTACATACCAGTTGATCAACTACACCTTTTCCAGTTTAAGTTCAGAAAGTTACAATTGAAGTTCAGAAAATTACAATTGAATTTCAGAAAACTACAATTGAAGTTCAGAAAATTACAATTGAAGTTCAGAAAGTTACAGTTGAAGTTCAGAAAATTACAATTGAAGTTCAGAAAAGTTACTCATACGCCCTGGTATCTCGATTGTAGGAAAATTGTATGGATTTGTTTGAAGATTTAATAAAAATGTAAATTCTCGTATCTTTAACGCCCTTCGGAGTAGATGCAGTTTTAATTCGATTAATCGCATATATGTTTTATAGGGCTTGAAAAAAATGTTCGCGCATTCACATGGAATGAAACTGATGTTATTACTTTTCATGAGCAATGAAGCTAAATATTTTAGGAATTGCATACATATAAGCAAATAAATTAATTATTTACATAAAATGCATTATTTCGGAATAAATGCATATGTAAATAACAAGTATGTATGTAAGAACGCGGGTGCCTTAGAGATACCATGCCGTAGTCTTTACACGTTTTATGATGCGAAATGAACATACAAATCATCTTTGTCTGAAAACACTATTATGCAATTGAAAAGTTTGAAAAATGCATCTACATATGTACAACGAAGGCCGCTAAAGACACGAGAATTTACATTTTTATTAAATCTTCAAACAAATCCATACAATTTTCCTGCAACCGAGACACTATGTACATAGGGCATATGAGTAACTTTTCTGAACTTCAATTGTAATTTTCTGAACTTCAATTGGAATTTTCTGAACTTCAATTGTAATTTTCTGAAATTCAATTGTAATTTTCTGAACTTCAATTGGAAATTCTGAACTTCAATTGTAACTTTCTGAACTTCAATTGGAAATTCTGAACTTCAATTGTAATTTTCTGAACTTCAATTGTAACTTTCTGAACTTCAATTGGAAATTCCGAACTTCAATTGTAATTTTCTGAACTTCAATTGTAACTTTCTGAACTTAAACTGGAAAAGGCGTAGTTTAATTTTGCCTGCAGGGCTGTGTCAACACACAAACAGATGAATTTGAATATCAGTACATTGACATTAGAACAATAGACCGTACCAGTGGTGCCAGATTGAGGGAAATTTCCCTTTTTGAGGGTTATTTCACTGCAAAATTTTTAAAGATGGAAAAAGGGACATTTTGTTGTCGTCCATATAAAAAAAAGGGTGTTTTGGTTCTAGAACTGTTTACATACCTACATATGTATAACTTATACTTAAAATAAGCACATCTCATGCTGAAAAACTCAGGGTATGAATACACACGCTTTCGCGTTAACTTATGCAATGCAAAAAGGAGTCGGTTACATTCATGCTTACAAGTAAACATACAGTGAACTACACTGCGTATACGTAACTTGTTTACATAAATACATACATACAGTGCATTCGTACTCTATTGTTAATAATCGAAAGAATTTTGGAGAATTGGGGGCCACTTAAAAACTATTTTCGCCTGGCCTCATTTGAAGATAAGCGTAAATAAGCAGAAACTATTTATGAAGACTTTTAAATAATTCAAAACAGGGCTTATTTTAGATTTTTGAAGTACGTTCTTAACTTTTCCAATGAAATTAACGCATTGTTCCAAAGCCGAAATGTACTTGTACACCCACTAGGGCAAGAAGCTAAGACACTTTTGTTGAAAATTGCAAGAAATTTCTTAAAACGCGACTTTTTTACAATTCCGTGGGAATTACAGCTAAAAGTGTTGGAATTTCCAACTCCATATTTACTTGACGTGCATAACGTTTACGTGGCTTGGTTGAGTAAAATAATAAACTTTAAAAACTATAATAACAATTTTTTGTTTCATAATCTTAAGCAATTAGTTGAAATTGTACTCACGTTACCCCATTCAAACGCTGAATCAGAAAGAATATTTTCAATTGTAACGGATGTTAAATGTAAAAAGCGAAACAAACTATCTAGTGATACGTTAAATAGTATATGTAAGTAAGGTAAGAGTTGCCTTTCAATCCAAAAATATCAATTGCTTCAACTTTAAAATCAACAAAAATCATATCCACTTGCACAATGCGAATAATTTGTACAATTGATACTTTTAGCTATTAAAAAAAAAAACTGTATTTGCCTGTTATGTATTCTTATATTAGTGAAATAAATGCTTTAAATTCGGGGGGAATTTTGTGGGATTTTTTTATTTAAAATGTGGGAAATTAGGGATTTTTTCTAATTTCTGTGGGAATTTTAGCGGAGATTATCTGGCATCACTGGACCGTACCAAAGAAAAAAAAACAAAAAAATTTAAGAGGATATATTCAACTCATCTTACGTACATTGTGTTTTTAAAGTTTCTGACGGTCAGCTCTAGAGATCCATACCATAAATTTGTCTTTGTTCGGGAAGCTCTATGTTTCCTTCTAATGTCCTTTTCACTACTGAAGTCGTAGAGCTGGGCGTCAGGAATTCAATTCAATTTTTTGGCACACAAGTGTCGGTTAGACTGTTATGAAGTTCAAACGGCGTTATGTATGTATTTTGAGATTTATGTTGATCTCCGTTGTTACCTTTTAGTAGGAACGATTGTAAATGTCAAAAATATTCAACATTGTGGCATTTTGTTGTAATTTCTTCGAGAATGAACTTTTTTTAGCACTACAGGTAATATGCCTATAGAGTAGAACAAGGATCCGATGAACGTCTTAGGGCCACTCGCATGACCATGTTAAAGTAGTCCATTGCTAATCATTGCTTCGATAACACCTGTATAATTGTCGTATATTCATGTACATATACATATGTATACCTACTAACAACTTTTTATGACTAAGTACGTATACGTACCTACATGCCTACAAGCATATGTTTATCATATAGTAAATTAAATCATATAATAAAATTTCTTTGTTGTTAAGCAATCAGAATTTTACGATTTGACTAAATTACAAGATAAGCGCATAAAATTATTGAAAAATTTATATTAGACAGACAATTCTTTTATATTTACGATCATTCTTATACTGTATATTGATTGTGCTGTACAAAAGCGCAATTTCATGATATATTTATTAGTCATCAGTCAAAGGGTTATTATATAAAAGCGATTGTGTTCGAAATTTGTATTGCTAACCAAAAAATAAATAATTAAAGCGTAAATAGCCAGTATTCATGAACGTTGATTTGTAAACAATTTCGAAACCGGATTTTTATTCCCTTATTCTTTTCCTTTTTCCCTGGTTTTCTTTGGATTAAAATGCGACTATTTTTTATAATTTTTGTTGTCATTGTCACTGCTATCTACTATTTTGGTGTTTTTTTTTTTTTGATCTTAGATATTTTTTTGTTCTTGTTCTTGTTTTTGTTTTTGGTCTTGCTTTTGTTTTTGTTTTTTCTTTTGCTTTTGCTTTTGCTTTTGCTTCTGCTTCTGCTTTTGCTTTTGCTTTTGCTTTTGCTTTTGATGTTGCTTTTGCTTCTGCTTTTGCTTTTGGTTTTGCTGTTGTTTATGTTTTGGTATCTACCTCTTCATATTCTTCTCCCTTTCTTCTTCGTCTTCGTCTGTCGCTTCTTTTCCCCTTCCCCTTTACTTTTTCCTTTCTTTTCCCGTTTCTCTTTCAGTTTCGTTTCCTTTTTCCTTTTTATTTTCCCTTTCCCGCCACATTTCCTCTTCCGTTTCCATTACCTGTCACTCTCACTTACAGCTCCTTTTTCTCCTATGCGTTCTCTTTTCCCTCTCCTACTCTCTTCCTTTCTCTTTGTTCTTGCCTCTCCTATTCCATTTTCTTTTCCTTTTTCCTTCCTTTTTCTTTTCCTTTTCATTTTCCATTCCACTAAATTCGTCTTTTCCCCTTACCATTCCCTTTACCAAGGAAACCGGGTTGAGCATAACATCGAAGAGAACTCTATATTGATTGATTTCCGCCTTTCATTTGATACTAATATTGCTCAGAAACATGCAAGAATAGAGCTCTATGTGAAAGCCTTTTCATTTCATTTGATACCAATGTTGCTCAAAAATATTCTGGGGTCATCCGGGTCCACGTTTTGACCCATATCTGCAGACCCGGCATAGAGTCCACAATTAAAAGTGCTTTATATCCAAGTCCTGCTCAAAACCTTTCAATTGATACCAATATTACTGAGAAAATTAGATAAATAGATGTTGGTATGCATATCCATACATTTGCAGACATGTTCAAACATGTTGGTCATTTTTATACTCAGCTATACTAGTACACAGAGTATTATAGTTTTGATTTCCTAACGGTGGATTATAACAGAACGAAATAATCGAAATAGATATAGACTTATATATATCAAAATGATCAGGGTGAAAAGAGAAATCGATTGAGCCATGTCCGTCCGTCTGTCCGTCTGTACGCACGATAACTCGCGCAAAACTTGAAATATTTTGATGAAATTTGGAATGCAAGTTGGTATCAATAGAGGAACGGATGGTATTGAAAATGGGCGAAATCGGACCATGAGCACGCCCACCTCCCCTATATAGTAAAAATCGGAAATTTGGTATCTCAGTCACTAATGGAGCTGGGATGACAAAATTTCACCCACGTGTAGAGCTCAGGCCCTTATGAAGAAATTTGGTGAAATTTTGAAAAATGGGCGGTGCCACGCCGAAAGTTGTATAAGCCATAACTCGGAAACCGTAGCAGATATATCGATGAAATTTGGTACGCGTGATTTACCTACTCAGGCAAATGTTTGGACGAAAAATTGTCGAATTCGGTTGACGACCACGCCCACTTTTAAATATGGGTATTATAAAGTGACCTAATAAAAACATTTTAAGCGATATCTCTGTCAAATATAAAGATAATTCATTGAAATTTTGTGGCATGAGTTCTACAATAGACCGGAAACAAAACATATAACAATTTTGGAAAATGGGCGTGGCACCGCCCCTTGAGCAACATTTTCCACTAATAGTAAAACGTTGAAATTTTGCACAGGTAATGTGATTAGTTAGGTGAACAAAATTATAAAAAGACTCAATCAAAAAAAAATATATATAAAAAAAATTGGACCCCCCTGATGTGCATACATTTGCACTATTATTTTCGCAAGCTGTTTTTGTTTGGTGCTTAAGCAAAATATTATTCATTAGGCAGATAAAGAGTAATAGGTATGTTATTTATTTTTATTTTCTTTTTGTTCGCCTTTGTCTAATCAGTGGGCGCTGTAAGGTGTCTCGATTCCACTTATTTGCTTACCCGAATTGGTTAACATATTATTTTTTAACTGGTGTCATTGCTCTCCATATGTATATATAATAATATAATACAATGGCGCTATTATAACTCTGACGTGTTTTATGGCCGAGCTTCTCTCCCAATTCGAGGTGTGCTCCTGTTTGTTTTTCCTACTAATTGGGCTGACCTACAGTTTTATGCCGGCTCCGAACGGCGAATGCATTTTTTGTGATAAGCTTTTTCATGGCAGAAATCACTCGGAGGGTATGCCCCCCACTGCCGAGAGGTGACCGCTGCTCTTAAAAAACCCAATAATTGGATTTTTACTAATTAGAAAAAAAAATTTTTTTCGTGTTTGCTCGGACTGTGGTTTGAACCCGAGACCTCTGGCATAGCAGGCGGGCACTCTACCCACTGTACCACAGCGGCCATGTATAAATATGTGTATATATGTGTAATATGTAACTCTTCGTATACCTTTGTGTTTGGCTCCCATACGGTGATGCATATATAAGTATTTTAATTAGCTGATAATTTTTTCATTTCAAATCACCGTCTACCTCTAAAATTTTTTTTAGCTTTAATTCAACACCTTATTTTTGAAAAGCGAACCAAAAATTTAGATCTTAGGGCATTCACAAAAAGTATTATAAATATAGATCAGCTAATATAATACAAAACAAGTAAAAGCGCGGCTGTCTTCGGCCGTACCGAAGACTTCATACCTTTCATGAGTGGGGGAAATGAAAAGTTACCTATGTATGTACATAGCCGGATTAAGTTTAATTTATAATTTTAATTCTGTGGGTTCATTTATGGAAAGATTTATTAGAAAAAATGGTGTCTTGGCTATTTAAATGGAGGAGTTATACACCAAAATGTCCATATCTGAACAATTGGTTGTGTGGGAGCTATATGTTATAGTGGTCCGATCTTAACAATTTTCGGTAATCCCGTTTGGGCCCATATGTGTACAAATACTTCAAAATTTCACACCGTTAGCTGTTAAAATGGAGGAGTTATACACCAAAATGTGCATATCTGAACAATCGGTTGTAGGGGAGCTATATGTTATAGTGGTCCGATCTTAACAATTTTCGGTAATCCCGTTTGGGCCCATATCTGTACAAATACTTCAAAATTTCACACCGTTAGCTGTTAAAATGGAGGAGTTATACACCAAAATGTGCATATCTGAACAATCGGTTGTATGGGAGCTATATGTTATAGTGGTCCGATCTTAAAAATTTTCGGTAATCCCGTTTGGGCCCATATGTGTACAAATACTTCAAAATTTCACACCGTTAGCTGTTAAAATGGAGGAGTTATACACCAAAATGTGCATATCTGAACAATCGGTTGTAGGGGAGCTATATGTTATAGTGGTCCGATCTTGACAATTTTCGGTAACCCTGTTTGGGCCCATATGGGTACAAATACTTCAAAATTTCACGCCGTTAGCTGTTAAAGTGGAGGAGTTATACACCAAAATGTGTATATCTGAACAATCGGTTGTAGGGGAGATATAGGTTATAGTGGTCCGATCTTAACAATTTTCGGCAATCTCGTTTGGGTCCATATGGGTACAAATACTTCAAAATTTCAGGCCGTTAGCTGTTAAAATGGAGGAGTTATACACCAAAATGTGTATATCTGAATAATCGGATGTTGTGGAACTATATGTTATAGTGGTCCGATCTTGACAATTTTCGGTAACCTTGTTTGGGCCAAAATGGGCACGTCTACTTCAAAGTTTCATGTCCTTAGCTGTATAAATGGGGAAGTTATGCACAAATTACATCAAAAAATTTCATGTATATCTGAATAATTCGGTTGTTTTCTATATGTAATAGTGGTCCGATTCGGCCGGTTCCGACAAATGATCAGCTGCATATAACAACATACCTGTATTCCGAATTTCATTTAGATATCTCAAAATCTGAGGGACTAGTTTGCGTTCACACAGACGGACGGACGGACAGACGGACAGACGGACATGGCTTAATCGACTCAGCTCGTGATTCTGACCATATCGGTATATATTTTGGTGGGTCCCCACGCTTCCTTCTGGTACTTTCGACAAAAATTTTTTGGCACTAAGTTATAATACCATTTCATTCTCATGAAAGGTATAAAAATCAATTCATTACATATGTATGTATGTATGTATGTATGTATGTATGTACATTCAATTGCAGTATTAAAATAAATTATAATAGCGACTAATTAATATTTAAACTTTAGTTAAAAATTTGATTCAATAACATTTCAAAAATCATATCTTCTTCATTTAATTCACAGGTTGAATTATTATTAATTGAAGTCATTGCTTTAATAATATCGTTAGGAATTTTAAAGTTATTACAACATTTTTCAAGCCTTTTTAGACCATACCTAACAGTCAATAGAGAGTTTAACATAAATAATTGCATTCTATTTCTTTGCTTTGTTTTTATTACGTTCATAACAGAAAACGTTCTATTTCTGTATTACTAAGCGGTAGGATTAGAAAATTAAACACAAAAGATTGTAGTTCTTCAAACGGATTTTCGTTAAGAGCATTTCTAAGCTTTCTTACGTCTACCCAAAACTTTATTGTAGAGGTAGTTCCCTTCCATGGGTATGCGTGTAGTTTTTCCATTGCATTTCTAAAATAGTGATTTCCTCCGTGTTAAAGTGATCCTTTTCATCCTTGAAAGTGTCAAATATTTTTGGCTTATTTACAGAAAAAAATTCAATATTTTTTAAATATTGAATATTCTGCGGTAAGCGTTGGCGGAGTTGCTCAATTAACTTGATAATAAAGTTCTGAAAAATTTTGCGAATACACCGTGAAAAGGACGGTTTAAATATCGCGTATGCCAATGGTCATTTGCGAATTCAAATAGCAAAATGGGCAACAACAAAATGTATGGCAGAGTTGCTTTTGCGCACTGCGAAAACCTTATTGCATCCAAGGCAGATCTAGGAAGGTAGGCTCGGTGGCGAATTCAGAAACTACTTTTTTATTTACAAAGGTAGAGTGTAATGTCAAAATCAAAGAGAATTCACATCATGACCAATAGGAATGGGCGAGTCTCAAGCGAATTCAGATTTTAACTAAGGCGAATTATCATTTTGACATTACACTCTACCAATTACAATAACAAAATACATGGGAAATTTCTGAATTCGCCACCGAGCCTACCTTCCTAGATCTGCCTTGATTGCATCAACCTTGCATATGAATGCACCAATAATCGATAAAATAAGGAAGGCATGCCAGACTATCAACTTTTGTATAGTTTGATAATCATAAGGATAAGTACTCTGAAAAAAATACCCGTAGTTAAATCAACAACTTTCCGTTGTTGAATCTCCGTCTTTGATTCAACAGCAAAAGTATTTGTTTTAACGGCAAAGTTTTTGATTCAACAACTTTCCATAGTTAATTCAAAGACGGTCGTTTTTGATCCAAAAACTCCCTTGCTGTTGAAAAATTTTGTAGTAAATAAAAAATAGAAAATTTTCTTTCCAAACTTAAATTTTCGGGAAAAATTTATACATATGTACATATGTATATGTATGTACATGCAAAATATAATTACAAATAAAGGTAAGTCACAATAATAATATTTATATATTATTATAATATATTAATAGGCGCATTTCTGTCGTACCCAAGTATGAAAAGAATACTCGCTTATTCATCAAATTACCTTCAAAGCAACAACACCAACTGGACTATTTTTAATGAACTGACTATTTTGATGAATAAGCTATTATTCTTTTCATACTTGGGTACGACAGAAATGCGCCTAATATTATATGTACATATGTACGTTAAAAAATACATATATGTACTATGTATTTTCAGATTATATATGTTTGATTATCCCGTTTTTCCGATAGCGAGCAATCGAGGTAAAACGAGCAAACGAGGCAAAACTTTTCGGCGATGATTGCGCAGAAACCTACAAATCTGGCGGTCGGAAAACAATGTAAGTTAATATAAAGAATGTGTTATGAAATAATAAAATAAAATCAGTTGTGTTTATGTGTTTGTGTGTGTAAAAAGCCCTACAGACAGTGATAGTCATTTGATATATCATTTGAGGTGCAGGATTGATGGATATTTCTGCCACTACTGCCTACAAGTTTCCATAATCTTTATATTGGCGCTGTGAAAATGTGATGCAAACCTTTGTGGCCGTGTCTCTTTCCACGCATCGTGTTGTTCAAATGATGCATCAAATGACCATCACTGAATGGAAAAAGTTTGTTTGGTGAAACCGGGCCTTAGTATTAATATTACTATGTATGTAAACATATATGTATTATATAAAAAAAAAAACTAAATAAAATAATATCTATTACATTAAAAAGAAATTACTATTGTTTACATTTTTTTTGAGGTTAACTTAAATGCGTAAGTATTTGCTTCAATGGTGCCCATTTTTGGACCAAAAACTTTTGCGGTTAATTCAAAAGCCAAAGTTGTTAGCTTAAATACGAACAGTATTTAAATCAACAGTGCTCGTATTTGGACTAAAAATTTTTGCTGTTAATTCAAAAGCAAAAACTGTTAACTTAAATGTAAAAGTATTTCTTTCAACAGTTTCCGTTGTTAACTTAAATACGAAAAGTATTTGAATCAAAAACGCTCGCATCTTTCAAACAACAACGGAGCGTTGTTGGGCACATTTCAACTGCGGAAAGTTGTTCATTTAACTGCAAAAGTCTTTGTATTTACAACGTTTTTTTTCAGAGTATACACTTTCAAGTTTTCATAAACTCGCAGATGACTCATTAGCTTAAAATGATAAACTGATGTGCAAAATAAAGAAATTAAGAAAAATAGCTAAAAATAGCTAAGCTATTAAAAAAAAAGCTAACAAAAATAGCTAATAGCTAAACGCAAATATCTGTAGCTAAACGCCAAAAGTTATAGCTAAATCTAGCTACAAAATAGCTAAAGTGGCAACACTGGGTCTAAGGCTGCGAACAGAGTGGGCGCTGAAAGCCGAGCCGAGATTGTCAATGCGATAGCCATGGGTAATGGCGCAATTTTTTTGGCGCTGATACAATAACTCCAGCGCCACTCGTGGCGCCAACTCACGGTACTGGCGCAATAACACCTTTGGCGCAATTGTCATGGAATAATCGATAAATAACATTTTTTCGCTTGATACTGTTCACCATTCCCGTTTTATTTCTTTTGGCGCAATTCTGCTTACATATACGAGGGCACAATTAATTTAAATTTTCATAATCATTTGGAAACATATTCCGTATATTTGTGAAAATATGCTGGAAATTAGAGTCACTTAGATCACTATCAAGCATACATAATTGTGACGGTGTCATACGCATACATATACTATGGTGCTTAGGGATTCCAATTTTTCCGATTTTTACGATCCCGGGATTTTCGGTATTTTATTTTATAATCCCGGGATCCCGGGATTTATCCCGGGATTTGGACTTTAATTACACAGGCCGAAAAAATTTTCAACAAATTTTCTAACTCAAATAAAATTCTACTTTTCTAAAGGATTTCGGTGCGCTGATTCTGAATCTGAAGTCGGATTTTCGGTAATATGTATAGGTTTTGAGATATTCATGTCCAAAGAGGCGAAAAATGCGATTTTTTGCTATATTCACTGCTCAATCTGTTAAATTACTTACTTTCATTAAAAGATGATTGCAGCTATTGAAAGAACGATCATTTCTCTTGAAAACAGCGCTTTGCTTTTTCGGGTATCTTATTCAGATATCTACGTTGTCTTCAAAAGAAATGATCGTGCTTCCAATAGATGTAATCAGTTTTTAATGAATGTCAGTAATTTTAAAAATATTGAGGTGTGAATATGGCCACAAACTGCGTTTTTCGCCTCTTCGGACATGAATATCTCAAAAACTACACCGAAATCCTTTTGAAACGTAGAATTTTATTTCTGTTACAAAAATTTTTCGACCAGTATTATTTTCCAACATTTGGGGTTGAAAAAAGTAAATAAAAGTAAAAGTAAATATGAAAAAGTGTATTTTTATGTAGAATGCTAGAAAAATAAAAAACACCATGCTAAACAAGTCTGCGATACTTGTCTTATTTCTACTCGTTTTTATTCAGTGATACGCAAATTGTATAAGTCCAAAAAGCGAAGAAAATTGTGTAAGTCCAAAATATTTACATGAACACAAATTTTTTTTTTTCATTTAGAAATTTTTTTATTTTTTGTTTTTTGTCTCTCCTACAAGGTTTGAAAAAAGGACTTACACAATTTGCATTCTAAGCTAGCGAAATACATTTTTAGAGAAGCGCTACAACTTTAAAATGCAAAGAAAAAATAGATTTTTATTGCCATTTTTTATTATTTCATTAGTAACAAAATAAAATAGGAATGTAAAATCATTCGTATTATTTAATAATACCTAAGAGTTACTTTAAAAAGCACAACCAACAACGAAAATTACAAACATTTGGTGAACAAAACATTTGCCTTTGCAGTTGGTAGATACTTTTAGGATATTAATAAAAAGGCTTGCAATCATTTGATAATTTCCAATAGAAATTTTTTTAGAATTTAACGACGAACTTTGTTTAAGCGAATATTTCCAAGCTTGCCGAAAAATTCAGAAAATTAATGCAACTTCTGAATAGATAAATATCGGAGGCAAAATTTTGATATGAATTCCGAGTATGCAGCTGCGTATTTAATTTTAGTAGAGTGTTGTAAGACTATCAAGTCTAATTAAAATTTTGTTTCCATTTTCTTCCATTATGTACTTTCCGTGTGGGAAAATTCCAAAAAACATTTGAGAAATAAATGACCAAAAATCAGGAAATAGAAATTATCAAATGAATTTTGCCACAAGCTAAAAGCTTTAAAAAATACCTAACGTACGTTTCCCTACAACGCGTACTTCAACACAAAAAATTTAATTATTAAAAAAAAATCAAAAATTGTAATCCTTATTTTGACTAATCGACTTTTTTATTCTAGCAAAAATGTCGCACTTTCTTCCGGCTGTCACATTTTTTTGTTCTCTTCCACACAGACTCAACACTTTTTTAGGGATGTTTGTTCTATTGACGAAATATAAAACTGGCCCGACTACGGGCAACATTTTCTGCTCTTAGCACAAGTAAAAGGTTGCATTATTTTTGTTTCATTCATCACATGAAAAATGCAACACTTTGATACGACACAGGACACATGTTGATAATGCTGCAATGTAATAATGCAACATTTTCATTCAGAATAGGAAATGCTGTTAGTATACAGATCTGAGACCAATAAAAATTATATAAAATATAACTTTTCTTTGCTATAATAGCGGAATATTCTCTCTTTATCTTATCCCGAAAATCCCGGGATAAAATTCTAGCTATCCCGGGATTTTCGGGGAGTCTGAAAGGGCGGGATCCCGGGATCCCTAATGGTGCTGTTATTGGCGTTGTGGTTGCGCCATTTTACACTAGCGCTATATTGGTGCTGGTGTTAGCGCACGAAATTGAGTCGGTTTTATTTTACAAAATTGAGTTGGCGCAATATTGAGTTGGCGCTTTATTGGGTTGGCGCTATATTGAGTTGGCGCATTTCCCAAATCGGAGTTAGCGCAATAACGCCAGGGTTGGTGTTAGCGCAATTGCGCCGCGCAGCGCAGTGTTACCCATGCCTACAATGCGATAAAGATTGTCAGTGCGATAAAACTGGTTACATACAAGTCAATACAAATAAGCTTGTGCATAACACAGTGAACGCCGACAAGGGCAGAGAGCAAAGCCGATGAGTGCGAGAAAAACAGTTTCAAAGCGTTTTGCGCGCTTGTTTGCATTGTTGATGTTTACTTTTTAGCGTGAAATCGTGTTTTTTAATGTTTTTTTTTTTTTTTAAATTTAGCTGGATATTTTCTTAAATCATTATATAAATGATGAAATTCACCAAATTGATATATTTTTAGTGTAATTGGATGTTTTCCAAATTCTTTTGTTATAATAATTGCATTAACCACACTAGGAGAAGCAAAATACTCTTCATCAGATGAATCCATTACCGTGTACAGCAATTTTATAAACACAAACGAAAAATAAGACTAAATCACATAAAGGCAAAACACATGGAATAAACAGAATTTCAGCGCTGATTCTCGCATTCACTGTGTTATAGACAAATTTTCTTCTCGCATGAAAATAAGCGTCAATAAGCTCGGCTCGGCTCCGCTCGGCATCAGCGCCCACTCTGTTCGCACCCTAAGGCTTAGACTCTAATGGCGTTTTCTTTTCTGACAAAAAATGTTGCCCTTTAATATCTCAATTATCGAATTACGTAACATGACTTTCTATAAAATGGCTGAATTTGTAGTTAATGATGCCCTCTTACTTAGTCAGAGGACAACATTCGTTGAAATCACCACACAAGCTTACAAAATGGCTAAGAAAATCAAACAGGGCAACATTTTTTCGAGAAAAGAAAACGGCATAAGCATTTGTAGGTACATGCCTACCTACCTACCTACCGCTGACAATACCCTGCAGCGAAACAGCGAACTAGTATGCCAAAATTGTAGCATATTAACTGGTATTCGTATGACCAGTTTATTTTGTCTAGTATTATACCAGTTAAATGCGGTTGAACCACAAGCTAGTTATCAAAATACTACACTCAGAAAAAAAATCATCAACACGATTCATGTAAAATTAACACGATCGATATTTACACATAGAACAGCAATTTTTTCAAATTACACGATGTTTGAAACATGATTTTGGCTTTGTAACTGTCATCTGAAAATTTGGTAAATTCAACCAAATTTTATTGTTGATACAACATGAAGAAATTTTAAAATATACAAGATGATTCAAATATAAAATTTTATTCCTAAATGTCATTTGGAATTTGGTTTATTTAACATGATGATAGTGTCAATATAAACTAAAAAAAATGTTAGAAAAATTACGTCCCAATTTTAGTGTTAATACAACATGAAAACAAATGTGAAAACAACAAGAACCACAATTAACAATCAAATTTGGTTGATATAACACCAAACAATGTTCAAACATAAACGTCATTTGTAATTTTGGTTTATTCAACACGATCATAGTGTCAATGTAATCTAAAAAAAAGTGTTAAAAAAGAACGTCAAAACTATTTTGAAACATACATAATTTTTTTGATCATTTGAAGTCTGATTTTCGTGCAAAACGCAAATTATAATTTAAAAAAAAAAAGGAAAATTTTGTGCCGTCAGTGATGCGAGTTTAGCATCATTGTCAGTTCGCGATAGTGGGTTTTCGATTTATATTTTCAGTTTGCAGGTGAGTTAAAACAGGATTACATTTTTGTTTCTAAAAGTATTTAATGTTCAATATTTTATTTTTCCTCTTCATAGGTTGCAATATCACGAGGAGGTTTTTTAGCGAATGGGGGTTTGCGTGCAGCATGCGATTGTTGCATTAGCGGCCAAACATTACTCGGTGCAAGTGATAGTACTATCGCCCATGTATGAACTATCGCCGGTACATTCGTGTTCGTATGAGAAGGACGCCTTCAATTTGGTCAGCTGTGCGGGTGATGTACGAATGTGCTTAATTGAAGTGATGATTATATATTTAATGTTTTATATGTTTTTTATTTAAAAAAATAAATTGTACAATCAACAAGACTTTGTAGTTAATTTAACAATAAATTTAATGTAAAATCAAAAAGATGTTATTGTTAATTCAACAGGACCATTTCGTGTTAATTTAGCCAGATTTTATTGTAACATTAACTAGTTAAAATTGTAAAATCAACAGGAAGACTCAATACTTTTTACTGTTAATTCTACAGTTGTCATCCTGTTAAACTAACACTTGACAGTAGTGTTAAAAATACACGATTACATGATGGCATACATTAAGCATCGTATTGAAAAAAATTAACCACAAAATTTGTTGATTTTTGGTTGATTTCACACAAATTTTTTTTCTGGGTGTAGTTTATCAACTGGTATCCAAAAGGCAGCATCATACCAGTTTATTTTATCCAATATAAAGAAAGAAGTCCAGCTAGGAAAAGCATTGCAATTGAACAAAAAGGAGTATTTTAAAAAAAAGCAAAGGAATTGAAAAAACAGAGTGCGTGAATTTTTATACAATGAGTTTTTTTTAATTACTGAATATCGTCGGTGATACTGCAATACGTTCCATGTCACTTTTCACTTCTTTCTGAACACACGAAAATAACGTGCTTACTCTTTTGCCAATCACATAGATTTTGCTTTGATATATAACTTTGATTTTATGTATACTATAAGAATGTAAAAAACTTTGCGAAAAGTAAAAATATATAAAGTTTTTTATACCTCCAAAAAAATTTTATCACCGCGACATAGCACGGTTTGCAGTATCACCGACGATATGTGGCTTAATTTTTTTGTTTTTAAACTGAAATGGTACCTTATTAGTTATTTAATTTAAGAAATCTTTTTAAGATTCCTGAGTGCCTGAATTTTTATACAATGTGTCTGTTTTTGTTTTTTATTAATCACTGAATATGTATCTTACGTTTTATTTTTGCTTATAAAACTGAACTGCCACCTATGTATATTAGATGAGTTTTTTTTTGTATGGGATTCTTTAAACCTTCTCAGATCCTCCCTCCGGCATCGGAATATGAAAATAGGATGTTTTATAGTAAGTAAACTGAAAAAAATTTTACTTTTCCAAAAACTGGATGGAGCTACACCGAAAACCGCGCAAATTCCCAGAATTTCAGGGTATGTTTAGATTTATGTCTGAAGAAAGTTAGGATTTTGCACTAGAAAAAAAATTTATATCCATACGTACGTAGAATTAACCGCTAAATCGAATGGCGTATTCCGTTTGTTGGTACACTACCCAGGGAAGGTAATATCGCGGTCTAAAGTGATAATTTTCTTTTTTTTCTCATGAATCTTCAACTTCTTGCCCTATACTCTTCCCGAAATCGGAAATTATTTTTCAACTAAATAACACGGTAGGCTGCGTTATTTAATGCGCTTTCCAGAAATGTGTAGCTATTAAAAATCAAATAAAATTTGGATGAGTTCATCAAGTTTAAGTGAAGTAAAGATGGGCATAAAAGGGTAACATACCTTAAAATTTCTTTAATTTATCAACAGTTTTGCTGTTGAAGACGGTTTTTTGGGCTATTAGTGATTGTTTTATTTGGTTGGATAACTCATCAAATGTAAAAAAAATTCGGAAGATCGAGACCGTGGATAGCGGAAAAAACCGTGGACCCGGATGGCCCCAAAATATTATTGGGTAATATTGGTATCAAATTAAAGGTCTTAATTTGACCATCCTGGACCATTCTAAAGCATTTGATACCGTTAGTCATGAACTTCTTGCCTTGAAACTCCGCAATCTGTTTAATTTCTCAACAGCAGCAACGAATCTAATAAAAACCTACCTCTGTGATCGCTCGCAAGCTGTGAGCGTTGGAGAAATTTTGTCTTCCCAACTGCCCGTAACCAATGGTGTCCCCCAAGGTTCGATTCTTGGCCCTCTGTTATTTGTGTTATATATAAATGACCTTCATAACGTATTAAATTATTGTGATATACACGTTTATGCAGACGATGTCCAATAATATGTCAGTTGCCCTTTGGAATCGGTCAATACCTACATTGAAAATCTCAATTCTGATCTAGATCGTGTTAACAAGTGGGCCTGCGACAATGGGTTACTTCTAAATCCAAGTAAATCACAATGTATCGTGATTTATAAGAAGAATTTTAAACTTGATGATTGCAGCATAGTGAAACTAAACAACAACGTCATAAATTTTGTGGACACCGCCAAGAACCTGGGAATTACCTTCAACAGAACCCTGTCGTGGAACAATCACATCTTCAGTGCAATAGGGAAGGTATATGGCATGCTCCGTTCTTTATGGGCTGTACAACATTCTACCCCAGTGAAAATTCGACTTTTGTTAGCTAAGGCTTTTTGTTACCTACCTTGTTATATGGATGTGAACTGTTTGCCAATTGTGATAGTATTTGTCGTAAAAAACTTAATGTCCTCTACAACAATATTGCCAGATACGTCTATCGTGTGAAACGCCATGAACACATATCTATATTTGCCACACAAATACTCAATATAAAACTTGATTACCTATTAAACTTAAAGTGCCTAATGCTCCTACACAAGGTAATATACACTCGTGAGCCCATATATCTGATGGAACGTATTCAGTTTATGAAATCGTCGCGATCACTTAACCTGCTTAGTATGAAATATTGTTGTCTTATATCTGAGCGCCAGTTCTTTGTTCAGGCTGTTCGTCTTTGGAACGCTCTGCCGCCTAGGATTAAAACAATTCGAAGTACATTGCACTTTAAACGTGAGCTCTTCCTCCACCTTTCCCCTCGAAATTCCTAATATGCAAACATTGTTATGGGTACATCTCACTATTCGTCTTAATTTCTCGTTCTCTATACTTCCATCCCCACTTCTTCACTGCCTATGGTATTGCTTCTTCTTCTTCTTCTTCTCCTCCTTTTTATAATATAGTGTATACATACATATGAGTTCATTAGATTTAAGCTCAAACACTGTCAAAATAACTTATGGTTGTGTGTTTGTTAGATAAATAAATAAATAAACTAGGGTTGCATATGGAACTCATTACATGCCAATTTCTTAGCCAATTTCCGATATACTGGCGAATAAGTGGTCCAGGACGACTACAGAATATTTTAAAGGATCGGCGACATTTGAGTCTAAATTTTGACTTATATGTATCGAAACGGTGGACACAGCAAAATGGATTGGCTTTACATTGAAGTCCTAGGTGAAATCTTTATTTTGATACCCATATTGCCCACAAATGTTTTGGCGCTATCCGGCTCCGCTTTTTGTCCGTTATCCACGGTCTCGACCTTTGTATTTTTTTACATTTGTAGAGTTACCGATCGGCAACGCGTAAGGGGTGTCGCACAGGGGTCTCATATATATGGTTATCTGAAATTTTACCCCTTTGCGAAATCACTTGAGTACAGCAGTATCGATTGTGGGTATTAGATTTAAAAAAATAAAAATACAAATTTTGAGTCTTGATATGGTAATCTGAACTTTGACCCCTGTGCGACGCCCTTTAGCAATCTCCGATCGCGACCAACATTTATATGTGAAGTCTTTGACCATGCTGTTACCGATGTAGGAGGTCAGACAGAAGAAAATCGCTAATTTGATTTTTTTTAAGGACCACCCTAATGTACATACATAAGTTATCAATATTGTTTAATATCTTAATTCTGATAATAGTTATGGTTTAACTACTGGACTGAATCATTCATTCTTACATGCGCTAAGCTTTGTTTCCATGCGAAAGCGTCCCTCTGTAGTCGACCCTTGAGCCCTCGAGGACTCTTACGCTTCAAGTATATTAATTTTTATTAACTAAGTAATTATGTTTCACGGTCAAATGATTTTAAAACATGACGATTACGTGGTATTTATAAGGTAGCTATAGTAACTTATGTTCGATATAGCGAAATTCCCCGCTCGAATACTGGAACGTCCACTCATCATATCTACTAAATACCATTTTAACAATACATACATACGTAGTAAGTAGCTCGTGCAAAAGTACCTAGTACTTGAAGTTTTATTGCTGGTCATTTAAAAACAAGATAAAATAACAACGAGGCATAAGTATACATACATAGGCGCATACTTTTGTATGCCCAATTATAGCTAAATAATAATACTTAAGTTTTATATTAAATTTATTGATTATAGAAAGTAGGCGAAATACCCCCATTTTTCAAACATAAGTAAAAGACCATTTTCAGACCTACATATGTAACTACATAATAATAATAATATTATGTATTTACGTTTTTCTTTTTTTAACAATAATGCAATAAATTATGATATACATATAAATTAGGTAATAAACATATGTACACTTGTGACTTTTTATGTATCTACAAGTAGGTACATACGTCATTTATTTTTATTGCTGATAAAGATCCCAGCAAAAGTGTCTATGCAAATATTTTTCAAACAATGAAAGTGAATCAAAATAAAATAAAAGCGATTTTGTAGTTCTTAGAATGAACTCAAGATAAGCGTAAATTATTGATATCAAAAGTGTCACTTTCTCCAATAAATATGATTTTAAATCCTGACTTAATCAATGTTTCCAACTTTCTAATATATGGAAGGGAGATAGAATGGCAAAGATACACAGAGAGCGGAAAAGTGTGGAAAATCTGAGATTTGAAAATTATGCCCGATAATTTGCGAGTGTCCGTGCTGAGTCCGGCCTAACTTTTAATGACTTTTTCCCACCAAACTACACTTTCCCCTAGGGCTAAGAAAACAAATAAATATCCCACTAAACAATTTATGTGAGTAAATTTTTTCTTCAAATTGTTTCGCTTCATACCACACATCCGAAGAAGGCTTAAATTTTTAGTGTCGCATATTGAAATCTGAACTTTAACCCCCTTAAAACACCACTAAACCATCATCAATCAAAATTTATATTTGTTATCCTTGGGTATAGTAGCATTGATTTTTGGTATTAGATAATAAAAAAAATATATGTATTTCGATTTTTTTTACCCTATATGTGACCTCAATGCGCCACGCCTTAACCGCCACTAAGCGGAACCAAAATTTGTGTGCGTTATCTTTGACCATGTTACTAGCGATTGAAGCGGCGATACAGTCTATTTATGTATGAACTTAAAATTTTTTTTTTAAACATCTGAGAATTGTTTTTGGTTAAAACTGACAGCCTCTGCATCAACATCGTACCACTTTGCTGATTAGTCAGTCAGCTTGCCTAAATATTCCAGTGGAATGTGTGGTGCAAAGCCTTTCACCTGCACAAAGTAGCGCAACGGTATAATACAGCACTTGAGTCGCTAATTCCCAATAAACATTTTCTTTATTCTCAATTTGACATGCATTTGAGAATAAACTCTTTTCTCAAACCTCAAACGTTTATTTCAAATGTATCTCAAATTTCCCTTGATAGCGTTCTCAAACTCAAAGGCACATTTTTAATATGGGATTTTGGGCTGATTTTCAAATTGAGAACGTCCGTTTTCTCAAACCTATTTCAAACATAATTTTTTTCTCAAATGCTTCTCAAATTGTTCTCAAATTGATAAACATGTTTAAGAACCACTTGAAAATATGTTTATTTTCAAATGATATATATGCTGATTCTCAAATTGAGAAACAATATTTTCCCAAACGTTTGAGAATTTCCTTTTCAGTGTTTAATGGGTTGTACTAAAATGATAAGCAACAATGTTTAAAAATGTTAAGAACGCAACGGGTAGTTAAACAATATGAAAAAAGTAATATAAATTGTATATATGTATAAGTAAATAAATATGTAGATATTTACATATGTATGTTTGTTTATGAGTGAAAACTTTGTAATACTTATCTAGGCCTTATTTAGCATGGCGGATAAGCCTTTGGAGTAAGGTGTGCTCTCAGAGAGATAGGGAGTACTCTTTATGGCCTGATGACATAAACACAAAAAAATCAGCCTTATTTTAAGCCCTACGCTATACAAATTTGAAACCCTTATAATTTGCAGGCCTTATTTCGTAAGCCTTTAAATCTGCTGTTTTAATTCTTGAATAATGCTTAGATTTTTTGGTGAGCACATATGTACGTACGAGTAAATTAACTTCTCGCAAACATTTAATATTCATTTGCCTTACTAATTATGATTCCATTTATACATTTCTCGTAGTTATGTATGTATATATCGATGGCTGAGAATAAGATCGCCCTATTTCAAAAATTGTTTCAAAAACGCCCTATAGATTTGAACGTACATATTATGTAAATATGAAGGTGTATATGTACATATGTAGGTTCTTACACATATTGTACCATATCCAGCCCGATTCTAAACGTTACCACAAATTACTTTATTGGTAATTTTCTTTGCTCAAAATTGTTACACACCTTCTTTTCAATCAGTATTCTGACACAAATGGTAATGCGACCAAAGCAATTCCATACGAACAGAATGAAATCGGGCTGAAAACGGTAACAAAATGTTAAGATATGTATGTATATTGAGGTGATAACTTAATTTTCCTACTGCCAGAATACGAAAAGCGTAGGTATACAAAGTTGCAGATTCTTCATCTTACCAGTAAAGTACCTACATATGTATATGTATTATGTTACCACGCCGGAATAAGGCGGATCATATCTAAATATTTAAGTATGTAAAATGATTAAAAGTACAGTAGAATCGCACAAAAGTTAACTCGCGAGAAAGTTAAACCTTCGGTTAAGTTAACCAAATTTGAGTGTCCACGTACGGCTCTAAAAAGTTAACTCTTTTCTGAGCTTATCGATTTTTTTTTCAAATCCAACCGTTTATTTCTCAACAAAAACAAGCTCATTCCCCTTGTTTCTATGTATTCCCGGAATTTGCGTGCATTCCCCGAATTTCTGTGTAAAAAATTATTGTCAGTTTCGCGAGGTACAAGTGTATTTAGTCGTTTGAACTATTGAGTGGTGTAAACATAGTTTGTGTGTTAAAAATGGCAACAAAGCGGAATAAACCATCGCAAATTAGATTGAATTTACATCAAAAAGCTGATATTTTAAGAAAACTTGATGAAGGTATTCACCATTAGATTATAGTGTATCTAAAGTGGCCATCTCAAAAATAAAGAAAAAACGATATGAAATTTTGGAGGCAGTGGCAAGCACACAGGAATTGGCATCCAAGAAAACTTTGCACAGGTCGGAATATCCCGTTCTCGAAGCAAGGTCGTATAAATGGTTTTTGAACCAAAGGCAACGCAATTGTGCAATTAGTGGTCCAATTTTAAAATCAAGAGCTAAGCTTGAATTTGCCAAAATGTACCCTAGAAAAAATTTGTATGCAAGTGATGGATGGCTAGCAAATTTTATGTATGTAAATTAAATCTAATTTTCTGCTTTATATTGATTAAAACTGAGATATTCAAATAAATTTGATATGTTATATCCCAAAAATTATGTTTATTACCGTATTCTATCAAATTTAAAAACCACCTGGAAAAGTTAATATTTCGGAAAAGTTAAATGCCCTTGGGACCATTACAAAACTTCGTAGCCGGTATTTGAGATTATCTAAGGAATTAAGAAATGAAGTACGTTTGGAGCGCGATAGTTTCTATCGTAATGAGTTTAGGTCCTCTTACGGCAACCCAAAGAAAGAGTGGAATGTCATTAACACTCTGCTAAATCGTGGTTCTAAATCAAATGACACATCAATTGTACTATGCGATGGTGATGAGAGTATTTCTGACCCCACAGTAGTAGCAAATCTGTTTAATGATCACTTTTCATCAATAGGGCAAACTTGCGTTTCCGCACCT
The DNA here is from genome assembly GCA_960531455.1 of Urophora cardui. Taxonomy (NCBI): domain Eukaryota; kingdom Metazoa; phylum Arthropoda; class Insecta; order Diptera; family Tephritidae; genus Urophora; species Urophora cardui. The sequence goes on along the minus strand of OY482673.1, from coordinate 111,306,501 downwards.
CCGTGTATGAGATCTGTCGAGTTGAATTCAGAAAACAGTTTTTGCTTTGAGCATTTCACCGGTATCGAAGTTTTAAAAGCCATCAAATCCTTAAATAACTCCAGATCATGTGGCTCTGATGGAATTTCCAATCAAACTCTAAAACATGTGGCTCTAAACCTAGTGGACATTCTTACATATCTCTTCAATACAAGTGTTTTGTCTGACATTTTTCCCATTGACTTAAAATGTGCTATTGTTATTCCTCTATTCAAAAAGGGCAACAAAAAAAATGTGAATAACTACAGGCCAATTTCTTTACTTTCTTCCATTTCTAAAATTTTTGAGAAACTTGTTAAATATAGAATTGTGTCTTTTCTTGAAAGCAAGAACTTTAGCAGCTCAAGGCAATTCGGTTTTAGGTGTGGGCGATCGACAGAAGATGCCCTGCTGGACTTTTGTTCGTTTATACATCGTGAACTAGACAACAAAATGAATTGTGCTGGCCTGTTTGTCGATATCAAGAAAGCATTTGATATGGTAGATCATCAAACTTTATTAGAAAAGTTATATTGCGCAGGTTTTCGTGGCTTTATGTATAACTGGTTTAAGTCGTACTTATCAGGAAGAGTGCAGAGAGTAAAGATTGGAAGTAGCTTAAGTCAAGGCCGTATCTAGGGGGGGGCATGGCAGGGATCAATCCCTCCCCCCCCGAAATTAATGCGATAAAATTTTTTTTTATAATATAAATATGCTTAATTGTATTTTTTAGAAGCATAGAAATCATGTAAAAAGTTAGTCTCAATTATTATTTGTATCTATGTATGTACTAGCAAGTACCCGGCTTACTTCGTTGCGCCGCAAAAATTAAATATACTGATGTTTAGCTTTGAGTAGAGTGTAAAAATGGGTTACACATTCATATTTTGTGCTTGTTTTCTGCAAGGAATGTAATATACCACCCTCCTTTAGATTAAATGCAAACACTTTAAAATTAAACAACGTTATAAACAATACATTTATTAACAACAAAAAACTCAAAGTTATAATAATTCAAACAACGTTTGGTACCTACACAGAGCGAAAACCACCTAATAAAATAGAACAAAAGTAAGAAGATATCTCTATAGTTTTTCTTTAAGAAGAATCCCTACTTACTTTTAATGGGATAGTCTTTTTAATAAAATCAAGAAGAAATCTTCGAATATATGTATATGTGGATATCTCCTTGAATTAATAAAGAGGGCGTTCTTCTTATTTTTATTAGGTTATCTAATTAAATTTATTATAAAGTTAGTCTTATATACATACATATGTAAACTGAGTTAGCGGTTCACAGTCGACAACAATAATGCGTAAAGAAAAGTTGAGTAGAAAGTTTTTTTATTTATTGTAAGAAGGTATACTTTTAAATAAAATTAAAAAGATTTACCTCCCAAAAATAAGAAGAAATCTCTATGGAAATATCTTCGAAAAATTGAGTAAGAAGTTTTCTATTTATTGTAAGAAGGTATACTTTTAAATAAAATTAAAAAGATTTACCTCCCAAAAATAAGAAGAAATCTCTATGGAAATATCTTCGAAAAATTGAGTAAGAAGTTTTCTATTTATTGTAAGGAGGTATACTTTTAAATAAAATTAAAAAGATTTACCTCCCAAAAATAAAATAAGAAGAAATCTCTATGGAAATATCTTCGTCTCTGACTTCTGTCCTCTTTTTGGGCCACGAAGCTGTTCAAAGAGACAATCTTCTTATTTTTATGAGGATTATTTGGCTCTGTGTACATTAGTAGGCAAATTAGTTCATAAAATAAGGTACATCTTGTTCATTAATTAAAAACTTCCGTGAACACAACATTCTTTGTTTTGTTACCATTTCCAGGTATAAGAAAACTCAGGTTTTGTGGTGAACCAGTTCGCGACAGAGCGACATACATTTGACGTGAGAAAACACCTCGTTGTGAAGGTCTACCCCAATATAGCTAAATGTTTGCCCTTGGGACTTACAAAAAAACGCAAATTTCACTCATACGACCCATGAAAAGGGAAGAATGTTCCATATAGTTTAAATCCGGTCTGTAGTTAAATGCTGATTTCGTATGAATCGCCACATGTCTCCTCTGCATTCCACGCAACCGTGAGTTCTCTAAACGATTTGCATGTTCAGCGACTGTCCCGTTTCTTCTGAACCTAATTTGGCGCCTTATTCCAGAAGATATAGATAACTGCGGTTTTGCTTTTGGCATGTCTAAGAAATTGTTTAACAAAATCATAAACTTATAATTAACTTAATTGGGTAAGAGCTTAATTTAAAATTTTACCATTGAAATTAATGGTGATTTCGTTTCATCAAAAAAATGCGCATTTTTGTTACACTCTTCAATTTTCCGTTTTCGTTTGCAAAATGAAGGTAAAACGTCAAACAGAATATGCCTTCTTTTTTTAGTGGTTTTATTAGGCTAGTGGATCTAGTGGTAATTTAGTGTAAAAAAACTACACAAGTTTTTCACTTGCTACCCTCTTTTCGTTTCCTAAAAATGTACACTTCAGTGGTGTAAAAAACTCACACTTTTTACCCTCTGAAGCTTTGACAGGGTAGCTGGTTGCACTGAAAATCAGCTGACGAAAATTTTATTTGACAGATAAATTTTGGTGAAATTAATTGGATTTTGCAATAACAATTAAATATGGGTGATAAGCGAAACCTAATTATTCATGCACATAGCATAGCAAACGGGGAAGATATGTATGTAATTTGAATTTGAAATGTTTTTTTTTTTGTAGTTCATCCCCCCCCAAAATGAAATCCTGGCTACGGCCTTGGCTTAAGTAACACTGTTACAATTACCTTAGGAGTACCTCAAGGGTCCGTTCTGGGTCCGATGCTTTTTTTAATTTATTTGAATTCCATATTCTCGTTACCCTTCTCCGGGAAGGTTACCGCATTCGCAGACGACCTTGCTATAGCATATAGCTCATCGAGTTATGTGGATTTGGTGGCAGGCGTCAATAATGACGTGCATTTGTTAAGGGTGTGGTTAGCTATGCATAAACTTACTGTCAGCACGAAAACGAAGATGATGTATTTCAATCTACACCCAAGAACCTCACCTGACATAGCAATTGTATTTCATGCAACTGAATGCCAGCGTTTTGCCCTAAATGGTATGTTACGCTCGGATACATCTTTTAATTCCGGAACAGACTGTTGCACTAAGTGTTTCTCAATTGAAGTAGTAATTGATTTTTCATATCTGGGTATTTCCGTGGACCAAAACTTAAATTGGTCTACACACATTTGCCGATTGAAGTCCTACATGCGATCTACTGTTCGATATTTTTATAGTTTAAGAAATGTTTGTTCAAACGCAACGCTTAAAACCCTCTATTACGGTCTGGTACACTCTAAGCTCCAATATGGAATAAGCTGTTGGGCGGTGCTTCTTTTAATAAAATCCAACAGCTTTTAGTTATACAAAAATATCTCATAAGGAAAATATGCAATGTTAGTAGATTTCATCATACCATGGAGTTATTTAGAGATATGAAAATTTTACCTGTAAAGCACTTGTACTATTATAAATGTTTAAAGTTATTTTTCATTAGATGTGGGTATCTACATAGCCTAGTCTCTGATGCTTACAACTTGAGGACGAACTTACATGGACTTGTTGTCGTTCCCACATCTCGCACTACGCACTTCAATAACTTCTTTACTGTTGTCTCATGTAAAGTTTTCAATGCACTACCTGCGCCTATACGTATCATTAGAGATTTGCGGAAATTTTTAGTAAGTGTTAAATCGTTTCTTTTAGAGCTATCACACGACAAAATCAAGGATTTGTTGAACTCTGCTACTTAATTTTAATTAAATAAAAATATATAAACTTCATTGTTTGTTATTTGTTTGAGTTATAATCATTGTAAAAAATCTATACTTAATTTGTTTTCTTTCTAAGTTTAAGTTTATAGTTGTTGTAATTTAAATCTTATTAACCACCTCACCCCACACACTGTGCATTTCCTATAATGTAATTTATTTGAGATGGCATTCAATACTAAAAAGAATTTTAAAGAATGCTTTGCTTTTTCTTACATTACGATTTAATTATTTAGTAGTACAAATAAGGTAATATTTTGTTACGCATACATGTATGAATTCACTTTGTAAGAAAAATGAATGAATAAATCAATCAAATCAATCAATATATTTCAAAAGGAATTATGGTGTCCCAACTGCTTCGAAGCTGAACGTATAACATGCTATATTATATATATACTATATAATTTTTAATTAAAGGACTGCGTTTGCTTATTTTTTCTTACTTCTAGAATTGACTACGCTTTCGAGTACCTCGTACCTACTAGAGCTCCAGATTTTTTTGAACATTTTCGAGTAGCCCGAACAAATGTTGTTCAAATGCTCGAACCAAGAATTATCTAAAGAAGGATATCGCAGTAGATAAGCTGATTGGAATTGTGTATGTATACTAAATGGTATTCCGCCAATCATGGCGAAGAAGGTTCTTGTAGAATGTCAAACAAAACGGATTGGAAAAAATTTTTCTATGTGATTTGACATATATAAAGAAACAAGAAACACATGAAAACGGAAGTAATATAACCTCTATTTGGATAAACCTTGGCTCGAACAGTCGTTTGTTTGTTTATTACCCGTATGTTTGTACGCATGGTATAAGTATACCAGGTAAAACAAACGTCAAGTTTTCGTCGCCATATTAACCACCTGACAATTAAGCAGATTATGACATTTCGTGCTGCCATACTCAATGATAAAAATCCTCCATTAATGGCATTTTTCACTGCTTTGTTTTAAAAATAAATTGTAACCATGATATTCATAGTAACGAATTTTTTCAATTTGAATTGAAAGAAATTTTTTCAATTTGAAAAAATTACACATCCTGCAGTAAATTTGTTTCACTGCTGAATGATCATTGATGATTCTTCTGAGTACAATTTTTATTATTATTATTATTATTATTTTTTTGAAAAACGCAAACCATTTATATGAAAAATTCAGCAGTCTTTATTTGAAAGTACTCACTGATGCCTCCTCAGTCATAGATGAATTTCATCAGTGATTCATAAAAGATTCATTTCGGATTTTTACTTCGCGTTTGGCCGTACTACAAAGTAGCCCGTTTCCGGTATTCTCGGTGAGTTTTTAATTTAGTTTAGTAGTTACGATCACTTTTAATTTAGGCTTTGTGATCACTCTGGTATATAGTTTGGGGAGGTTTTGGAGATTGATCTATTATAACTCCATATCGTCGCATAAAGTGCAATACCGCGTGTCCGCTACCACCCAAATTTTACAGGAGACAGTAAAAACTGTTTTAATTCAAAACGGTTCGGAATTTTGCAAACCCACATCCAAACCAAGGTAGATTTTTGGATTATATTCTTAATCCAAATATCATTTTGGCGAAACACAGTTAAAGGTGCAGTTATTGGCTTACTTATGTATTTATAAGCGGTTTTTCGTCTTTTATTTTGTTCAATAGTGACGTATAGGCGGTTTTGCAGGCGTTCGTAAAAACTTTTCTTCAATAAAGCAAAGTTATAATCCATTTCGTGTTTATGAAAGTATAATCAACTTTAGAACATTACAGTACAGTTATAAAGCAATAACACCTATTATTCGCGGTATTGGTTCGAAAAATTTCCTTAAAAAAAGCGGTTTTGAAACTGTGTCATTATTTGGAATTGCGTTGTGTGAATCTCAAAATTGTTGCATGAATGGATGGGGACGGACGCCAGGAATGTATTTTTGATGAAATCTCATTTTTGGCTAAAATGCCACGCGGTTTTGCACTTTAAACGACGATATGTATGTACACCACCATACCAAGTGAGCATTTCAGTCTATATATGTATGTACATATGTCCAATCCAATTACAAAAAAATATGTACCCTAGATTTTAACAATATGAGTTGCTTATTTCCGCGGTGCAATAATACCAAATATGGGTGCAAAGACTTCTTCTTCTTCTTGATTGGCGCTTAACCGTCTAGACGATTCTGGCCGAGTCCAACAGAGCGCGCCAATTGCTTCTGTTTCGTGCAGCATGGCGCCACTTGGGAACACCTCGGGAGGCAGCATCGCTGTCCACCTGATTTTCCCAACGCAGTGGAGGTCTCCCTTTTCTTTTGCGTTCAGCGGGTTTCGATAGAAATGCTTTCTTGGCCGGAGCGCCTTCGTCCATTCTCACGACATGACCTGCCCAACGCAGCCGCTGGATCTTTATTCGCTGAACAATGTCGATGTCTGTGTAAAGCTCGTACAGCTCATCGTTAAATCTCCGTCGATACTCGCCCACGCCAACGCGCAAAGGTCCATAAATCTTACGAAGAACTTTTCTCTCGAATACTCCAAGTGCCATCTCATCTGATTTTGAAATTGTCCATGCTTCTGCGCCGTACATGAGGACTGGAACGATGAGCGTCCTGTAGAGTGTGGTTTTTGTTTGTCGAGAGAGGACTTTACTTTTCAGTTGCCTACTTAGTCCGAAGTAGCATTTATTGGCAAGCGTGATTCTTCATTGGATCTCCGTGCTGACATCATTCTTGGTGTTAATGCTGGTTCCCAGATAGACGAAGTCCTTAACAGTTTCGAATTTGTAGCTATCAACATTGACGTGGCTGCCAAGGCGTGCTGTTTCTTTGTGTGATGACAGGAGGTACTTCGTCTTGTCCTCGTTGACCGCCAAACCCATTTTCTTAGCCTCTTTATCCAGCTTGGAGAAGGCAGAACATACGGCGCGCGTGTTAGTGCCAATGATGTCGATGTCATCGGCGTACGCCAGCAGTTGCACACTCTTGTGATATAAGATGCTTCCTGTATGGTTAAGTTCTGCAGCTCGTATTATCTTTTCCAGTATCAAATTGAAGAAGTCGCACGAAAGAGAGTCACCTTGTCTGAAACCTCGTTTGGTCTCGAACGGCTCGGAGAGGTCCTTCCCAATTCTTCCGGAGCTGGTGGTGTTAGTCAACGTCATTTGGCATAGCCGTATAAGTTTAGCAGGGAAACCAAATTCAGACATTGCGGCATACAGGCAATTCCTATTCGTGCTATCAAAAGCGGCTTTAAAATCGACAAAGAGATGGTGTGTGTCGGATCCTTTTTCATGGGTTTTTTCCAGTATTTGTCGTATTGTGAAGATCTGGTCGATGGTAGATTTACCAGGTCTGAAGCCACACTGATAAGGTCCAATCAGATTGTTGACGATAGGCTTCAGTCTTTCTCACAATACACTTGCTAAGACCTTATATGCGATATTCAGGAGGCTTATCCCACGATAATTGGCGCGTACTGTGGAGTCTCCTTTTTTGTGGATTGGGCAGAGCACACGTAAGTTCCAATCGTCGGGCATGCGCTCGTCCGACCATATTCTGCATAGGAGTTGATGCATGCTCCTTATCAACTCTTCGCCACCATGTTTGAATAGCTCGGCTGGCAAGCCGTCAGCGCCCGGGGACTTGTTATTCTTAAGCCTACATACTGCTATTCGCACTTCGTCATGATCAGGTGGTGGAACATGCCTACCATCATCTGCTATTGGGGATTCGGGTCGTACATCTTCTCCTTCCGCACTTTCACTGTTGCCATTATCTAGCAAGGAGGAGAAGTGATCCCTCCACAACCTAAGTATGTTCTGGACATCAGTTACCAGATCACCGTTATCATTCCGGCAGGAATTTGCCCCGGTCTTGAAACCTTCAGTCATCCGCCTGATTTTTTGATAGAATTTTCGAGCATCGTTCCTACCCGCCAGCATCTCAAGCTCTTCACACTCGCGCCTTTCAGCCTCCCTTTTCTTCTTTCGAAAAAGGCGCCTCTCTTCCTTCTTCTGGGTGCAAGGACGGTGATATAAAATTTTTCCAATTTCCGACGATACCCTTTATTCGTGGAGAGTGGGTGAAGATTTGTGGAGTGAGCGAAGAGGAGCTATCAGAAGTTCCATAAATCTGCTCACTAGTGCCCTTTCTCTTTCTGTCCTTTGATTCCTGAAATACCCAAACTTTCAAACAAAAATCTACGCATTCAAAAAATAAAAGTCTGGCATCGCTATACTCCAAAACTGACATAAGATTAAACTTCAAAAATCTGCTTTTTAATCAAAAAGACAGCGTCAAAATGACAATGCACATACCTGTATTTTTTATACCATGGTTTGTACGGGCATTTGAACAATTCGAGCATTTTGAAGTTTGTTTTTTTCTTTTGTTTATTATTTTTTTTCTTCTTCATATGTAGTTGTTTTTATTTTTGTTTTTTCGATACACATTTTTTTTGTTTGTAAGCTCGAATGCTCGAATATTTGTACGGGCATTTGAACAACAAACGGGCTTCGAACAAAAACGATCAATTCGAACTGTTCGATACCCGGGTATCTAGAGCTCTAGTACCTACATATGTATATGATCTTCAGCATATGATTTTCAGTCTCAATTGTCTCAGAACCGGCATAAGTAGCAACAAACTGCGATTTAGTGCTGTGATTTTAAATCAACTGTGACCTGTGAAAAATTCTGATAGGATTTTCAGTTGACTTTTTGAGAGATTAATGATCGCTTTGAAGAACTTTTCGTTGTATCATCCCAATATTAATTTTGCCTGATGCATACCCTCAGATTGGTAGCAACGCTGCTTAGATGCCTCTAAATCTTCTGCATTAACAGGCATACCCTAATGAAAAATATATATACTTATATGTACATATATAGTAGATATCGTCGTAGTATTGTACTCAAAGATACCGCATATAAATTTTGAATCCGACCGGAGACGGTAAGGGGGGGTCGCATATGGTTATCTCAACTTTGACTCCTTTGCGACACTGCTTAACCGTCTCCGCTCGGATCCAAAATTTATATGCAGTATCTTTGACCGTACTGTTACCGTTGTAGGGGGGTAGACCGAAGAAAATCGCTAATTTGATTTTAAGAACCACCCTAATGTATACACATGTATACAGCTATTTAAATCTTTGCTTAATTTTACGTAAATACTACATGTATATATGTACATACATAGGTACATACATATGATGTGAATAACTAAAACAGTTCTTGCCATTTAATCGCTGGTCGCGTTTACGCAAATATTTGCACATTCGCTTTATCTCGCTTCCACAATATGTTCACGCATCCAGAGCGTTTATAGAAATAGCTTCTATGGATAAGTAGGTATGTATATATGTATGTATTATATATGTAATATAAAATGTACATAAGTAAACATTTGTATGTACATACAGAAATATGTACATATGTACATATGTGCAAATATCCGCTAATCAACCTGTCTTAAGACTTTTTATTATTGTCTTTCAATTAGTTCACGCGAATACAGTGGTCGTCCAATATAACGACTCTTATGTTATGCAAAACGTAAAATCGAAAAATTCGTTAAATGGAGTAAGCCTTTTTTCCCCACTATATGTATTAGAAAAAAAGTTGTAAAAGCCCGCCCCTAAATTTGAAGCTTATATTGAGAGGATTAAGGGATAAACAAATTTTTTTTTCTGATCCCGCGAAATTCCGTCGAAATGGTTTTTTTCTTGTTCTTATTTTCGTATTTCGAAGCTCTATATTTTCTTCTAATGTCCTTTTCAAATTTAGGGGCGAACTTTTACAACATTTATTTTTCGACCCTATCTAATATGTATGTTCGTATTTTCATTGAAACAACTACATATGTACATAAATGCATTCTTTTCGCCTTGAGTCAAAAACCAATTGTAGAAAATTCATTTCCTTTATTACGTGCATATTTTGTTCGTTGCGCTTTTTGAACTTATAACGTACATATCGACGCTTCCAAACAAAACTGTACTAAGTCTGAAAACTGTGTTTTGCAGGAGAAGCTCTCATAGTTTAAACTCGATATAAAGCTTCAGTTGTATGTTAAGTATACTTTCACTTATAACTTCTGTTTGGACTGAAGGATCAATACCAAAACTCGAGAATACCAAAGTTATGGTACGATTTATATAAAACCGTAAGAAAAAATAAAAATTTGCCAAGTGCTTTTTCATGGCAAGATCTCAAAGTTCTTATTCTGTAAAAATCTCGAGTTGTATTATAAGTACAATTTTGCTTATAACTTTTCATTGGATTGTCCGATTGATACCAAAATTAGACAGCATCTAAATTAAGACGCGTAATACAGAGAAACCTCTCCTAACGGACACCTCTCATAGGCGGACACCTCCCATGAGCGGACATTTTTTCATGCACCAAGGTTTAGGTTCAATTTTTAGAACAAATTGCCCTCTCTTAGGCGGACACTCTCTTGGCCGGACGCGGACAGTTATTTACTATTGAATTGAACTAAAAACTTCTACTAAGCGGACACGAACCTCTCGTCAACGGACACTTTGATTTTTTTTTCATAACGAATCACATAAAAACCTCTGTTAGGCGGACACGAACTCCTGTTATGCGGACAAAATAAAAGTATGTATAGCAATATAAAAAAAGTTCGTGGAATGTTCGTTAGGTAAAACGCGCTACGATGAAAGGGGAATCTCCAACTAAAATAAATGTCCGCATGGCTATTGGAATAGATATAACCAGTGTTGCCACTGAAAAAAAATTTTACCGACCAAATTACCGCCCAAATCCGCCAAAAAAGGCCCAAAAATAAGAAGTCAACTTAAAATGGATTTACATATTTATTTTTAAATACATATGTACATACTAAGTAATCTTGACTCCCACTCATTTAATTCAGAACTAACACTAGACTGTCGCCGATCTCTAAAGGAGATGGCCAAACAGACCTGTCTGCACCTCGTGTAGGTCCCGGGATATAGGGATATCAATGGCAATTGTAGGGCGGATGAACTTGCGAGGCAGGGCACTACCGAGCAGGTTCTTCCATAAGGCATAGGTATGCCGTAGCCACAAACATGTTAATTCCTAAACAGCATGTCTATAAACTAGCAAGCGATAGATGGCAACAGAAGCCAGTATGTCGAACATCAAGGCAAATCTGACAGAAATGGGTTCACAAGCGATCCCATCAAATAAGTACTCTAAGGAGAGATGACATCTCGAACCTTGTGGTGGTACTCACAGGACACTGCCTCATCGGGAAACACGCAGAGAGGCTAGGTGCACCCTACGGCAGATGCTGCATAAGCTGGAAAGATGATGAGGCGAGGAGACAATCGAACACCTCATCTGCCACTGCTTTGCTCGGCTCTTAACAGCGGCAGACAACGCTTTCTTGGTACTTCCTTCCTGGATAGCCTATGCAAAGTCACTAAAGTGAACTAGTTCACTGAAGAGAGCGCTCAACAAAGTGAACTAAATTTCCCAACTCTAATAGATATGCGAATAGTGTGTTTCGCTAACAATAAAAGAACTTTACACGGGAAAGATAAAATGTTTAGCGTTCGAGAAATTGTCTCCACTAAAAATATTCATATTACAAATCGGACCAAAATTGATTTTAGCCGCCCAACAGCCCAAAGTAAATTTATCGGACCAGATTTGGTCCGAAAGGCCCAATTTCGGCATCACTGGATATAACTGCATTCACGGGTTTCCAGTTAGATGTTCTAACTGACCAGAATGTAGAAACCATTGAAGATGATAGTACCGATACTGAAAGTATTACCGCTGAAAGTAGGTAATGCAATCTCCTCGAACGAAATGGCTTTGACTGCAGTTTCAAATTTGAATAGATTTTGCACGGAAGACCTTATTGCATTTGAATTGTTGCAGAAATTTCAAAGCCATCTGCAAAACAATTTTATTTTAAATAAGCAAAAAACCCCTCTTCAATCGACAATTTCGCAATTTTTTAAATAATTTCAAAGATATGCCAACATTTCTAGCTCTCAGCAACTTACTAATTGATATGTAATATGTATATTAATACTTTATGTATTGTATACATATGTCCATACATAAATATGTATGTATGTACCTATATGTTTTTATATATTTAAGTGAAATTTTGAAGACATAAGAATCCTTGTTTTTTTCAGTGATATATGAATAAATAAATCCTTTAAAATTCAAAAAATTTCTAAAATAGCAACCCACTCCCTTAGGCGGACACCTCTCTTGGGCGGACAAAATTTGCCCGACGGTGAGTGTCCTCCCAAGGGAGGTTTCACTGTACTTGAAAACGCCAAAAACGGGAAAATTTACTAAGTCAACTTAGTACAGTATTGTTTGGAAGCGTCGATATGTAGGTAATCATCGACTTTAAATGTAATTTTCCTTTATATTACAAACCAAACCAAACAATCGACGAAATACGATATGGACTCCCCTTAATGGAACCGTCCAAAATCTTTCATTTAATTTCTAATGATAAACGCTTTCGAGTTGACATTACTAGCCATGGGTAATGGCGCAATTTTTTTGGCGCTGATACAATAACTCCAGCGCCACTCGTGGCGCCAACTCACGGTACTGGCGCAATAACACCTTTAGCGCAATTGTCATGGAATAATCGATAAATAACATTTTTTCGCTTGATACTGTTCACCATCCCCGTTTTATTTCTTTTGGCGCAATTCTGCTTACATATACGAGGCCAAAATTAATTTAAATTTTCATAATCATTTGGAAACATATTCCGTATATTTGTGAAAATATGCTGGAAATTAGAGTCACTTAGATCACTATCAAGCATACATAATTGTGACGGTGTCATACCAGTGATGCCAAGTGTAGGGAAAAGAGGCTACATGTAGGGAAATTCGTCCTTAAATTTGCAGTGTAGGGAAAAAAGGACAGATTTTCAAAAATTAGCTAAATGTAGGGAATTTTTGAAGTCAAAAATTTTCGTTCGTTAATTTTTTCTAACCTAAAATTTTTTAATAACTACTAACAAAATGTTTCTTTGTGCCTGTATGCAATAGTCCAAAATTGTACTTTGTTCTGATCTGGCAATATATTCTTCGACCTGCTTACAGGGCCTCGGAGCAAAAGTTTTTTTTTCGCTCCTGCTCCGCTCCTAAAATTTTTTGCTTTATCTCTGGATCCGATCTTAGCACCAAATTTCGCTTCCATTTTTTGTTGTGGTGGTCAGAGATGCGTTTGTGGGCTTTTCTTACTAAACCAGTATAGAAAGCCGTTAATACATCAAATTTATTTGGAGTCAACTAAAATATTTTATCAGCTGACTCAAAATTTTATTTAAAAAAAAAAACTAAATAAGGATTGATTGTAACGTTAGGTCACCTCACGTAACATTCCCAGCCGATGATATACATATATATATTGAATCTGAATATCTCGAGCTTCTAAATACTCTTCCGAAATCAGCTTATGAATAAGATTATATTGCCTATCTTCTTATATCACTGCTTTGGAAGAAATACAGCAAAGATTGCCTCTACAGAGTAAAAGTGCAGACATTGGTGACTTATCTGTAAGCTTATAAAACAGCTGCTTCAACCAACCTTACGACAAGCTGTGTTACTAGTCATTGGTGCCTTATCGTAATTCCGTAGCTGTATCGTTAACTTACAGACCAATTGGATTTTGGTTAGCAACCCTAAATCCGTAAACAGCTGACACTTGTGGAAGCAGATATAGGAAGGTAGGCGCATAGGCGAATTCAGAAACTTCTTTTTTTTATTTACAAAGTAGATTATAATATCAAAATTAAAGCGAATTCACAGCATGGTCAATAGTAATGGGCGAGTCCCAAGCGAATTCAGATTTTAACAAGGAGCAATGTTATTTTGACATTGCAATCTACCAATTACAATAACAAAATACACGGGAAATATCTAAATTCGCCTATGCGCCTACCTTCCAGGATCTGCCTGGACAAGTGTCAGCTGATTACAGATTTACGGCACCACTAACAGCTCATATGGATAGCGATAAAGATACTATAAGGTTAACGATACTGAAATACTTGTAAGTCACCAATGTCTGAACCTTAACTCCTATGTCAAAGACATATGCTTTCTTAATCCCAAGATTGTACTGCGGGTACATACTGAATTCGACCGGAGTGTTATTGAGAATTTAATTTGTGAGAAATTTAAATTTAATAGAAATGACTTGCTGGTTGGGTGGAGTTCTATTGAATATCATTTCCTTGAACATGAAAAGAAAGTTCTTGAAAATATAGATGTTGAAAAATTTTGGCTTAAAATTTAAAACCTTCTAAATTTTAACGACAAACTAATGTTTCCCAATTATAAAAATGAGCTAAATATTGTTTAGTATTGCCTCTCGCTAATGCAGACGCAGAACGAATATTTTAAATTATAACTGATATATGCACAAAAAAAGGAATAAATTCAGTCACGATAGCCTCAGTTCAATATGCATAATTCGGCCTTTTCTACAAGCGAAAAATCAAAATTGCTTTTCTTTTAAATTTAACGAATGCGATTTCAAAAATGTGAAACACTATAGAGGTGTATATGATAATTTTCTTGGGAAATGTGTACCATATAAGTTTTTTATGAAAATATCTACATAAATACATGTATACATTCTTTATTTAAAAATGTTCATTTATAATAAAAAAAGTTACAATTATAATTTTTTATGAAAGATGTACAATGTTATTAAGAAAAACTAAATTTTATTTATATAGTTATAAATATATATATTTATATTATATAAACACAAGTAAACATAAAAATTTTTGTGTATTCATACGTGAACAAAAACTATATTTTGCATCAATTTTGTGTGTGTTTATTTTAATATAGAGAAAATACGGCGTAGGGAAATTTGTAGGGAAAAATTTTGTTAGCGTAGGGAAAAGTAGGGATTTTTTTGGCATACTGTAGGGAATTTTGGTCCAAGAATATTGGCATCACTGTGTCATACGTATACATATACTATGGTGCTGTTATTGGCGTTGTGGTTGCGCCATTTTACACTAGCGCTATATTGGTGCTGGTGTTAGCGCACGAAATTGAGTCGGTTTTATTTTACAAAATTGAGTTGGCGCTATATTGGGTTGGCGCTATATTGAGTTGGCGCTATATTGAGTTGGCGCATTTCCCAAATCGGTGTTAGCGCAATAACGCCAGGGTTGGTGTTAGCGCAATTGCGCCGCGCAGCGCAGTGTTACCCATGCCTAGACATTACATTTTTTAACCACACGAAAAAGAAGCAACCGCACCGAAAATACAAAGATAACAAAGAGAAACTTGATGATAAAAAAAAACTAAATTTATGCATATTTTTGGCAGTTAAATTACCGTTTTCTTAACAAAACCTTTGTTTTTACAAAAACCTCTCGAAGATTTCGTCAAAAGATAGATGTTTGTTATATCGAGTACTACAACTCATTAGCGTTCGTAATAAAGAAACTCCAATGAAAAAATTTTGATGATTCTCGTTAAACCGAAAATTCTTTATCTCGAAATTTCGTTATACTGGACGTCCACTGTAGATGGAACGCCAAAGAAGATATTATCTACCTATACAACAAAAATTATGATAAAGACCAATAAACTTAACTTTTTGGTTCACCTGCTTTTGTGATGATAACGCCTTGCGTATATATGTATGTATAAGCATACATACATACCTAATATGTACCTATAATGTGCAATAATTATGGCAATAACTAGTACTAAATAGTCTATTATCTGATGACTAAGGCAATTGATTGACAGTTTCGTTCCATATCTAAGAAACAAGTTTTATGGTGCCATGGGACAAACTTCAAAGTCGGCTTTACATATTGGCCTGGTATTTATTTATTGTAGGCTAGAGTTGTCACCGTTACTACAACAAAGGCCGTACCAAATCAACAAATCAAATGCTGCTCTAAAAAACTAGCATTTAGTCGTCATGTATTTTTAAAAGAAAACAATTGCGCGCGAATTTTTCCACATTTGCCTATATAACGTTGTTTCTAATGTATGTACGTATGTATAATTTTAAACATTTAAGTTTAATTAACGAAAGCTGAACAAATTAATCAAAAAATTAATAAAGAAATAGGTATTTACGAAGTAAGTAAGATTACAATTCTTTCGGTATACATACTTATGTATGTATGTATTAAAACATAGATGCCCAAGCCCTATGCTCGCATACACATTTTGTTTTTGTAATGCTCGTAAGTATAGGATTTTACTCGCCTATACACTTCCATAAGAAATTTGTGTATATGGCGAGCATAGGCGAGCATAGGAAAAAAATTTGTATACTCCCGAAACGTTTCTATGGAAATAAAAAAACAATTTTTTATTTTGATTCGAACAGATACAACCCAGCAATGAAAAGAATGAAATGTGGGACATACATATATGCATGTATGTACATATAGACGGCTGAGAATAACATCGCCCTATTTCAAAAATTGTTTCAAAAACGCCCTATTCCAAAAATTGTTTGAATAACGTCCTATTTCAGATTTTGCTTCAAAAACGCCCTATTTCAGAGAAAATTCCATATATGTTTCTCTGAAATAGGGCGTTTTTGAATAATTGTCTGAAATAGGGCGTTTTTGAAGCAAAATTTGTAATAGGACGTTATTCAAACAATTTTTGGAATAGGGCGTTTTTGAAACAAATTTTGAAACAGGGCGATCTTATTCTCAGCCGTAGATATATACATCGTCCCCTCAATATAACAATAGCGTATGTGCTCATACGCCATTATTTTTTTATTGCATATTTAGAATCTCCATCATTGATTCTATGTCTGGTCAAAATTTCGTCAAATTCTACTTCCACAAAGTGGGTCAAAATGTCATTGGAAAAAATGGTGTATAATTTCTTGTTCAAAAATTTAATAGATATTTGATTTGACAAAAACTTTAAACTCGATTTTCTCAAAACCCAAAAAAAATTATACGCTATTGTTATATTGAGGGGACGACATATATATACTAATTTGATTCGTTCATATTTTCGATAATGTTATCCATGTCTATTTCAACATTTGTGGTTGATAGTTGCAAAAGCGACTCGAGGTGTTTGTCTGACATCCGGTTTCTGTGTTTTGATTTTACAATTTTTAATTTTGAAAATACACTTTCGCAATTATATGTACTAAAAACATTGACGAAAATATATATAATAATTTTGTCACACTAATAATTAATTAATTATTTATTTATATATTTTGAAAAATTTAGAGGGCATTGAAAATTAATTAATAAATTCAGTAATTGTAGCCAAAGTCCATAAATCTCGTATTAAAGATGTTTTTTAAGCTTTCTAAAACCAATCCACTTTTCAATATTAATTAATTATTTATTTATAAATATTAATATTAATTTTATTAATTAAAAATGTATATATATATTCCAATGCATATTCGATAGCTTTGTTTGCATAACATAAATACAAAGTTGGATTTTTAGTTAATTTCGATCATCAGTCTGGTTTGTGTCCTAATTTTTCTACTGGGTTATCGAGATGTCAATGAAGTTGTAAAAAACTACAAAAACAAACATATAGAAAAAAAAATTTTTTTTTCTTTAAATTATGACATTGCTCGCCCGTAAGATGTGTTTGGGCATCATTGTATTAAAACAATTGATTTGTGAATTTTCGTCTAAGAACAATGTACGAGATGAGAATGCAAAATATTAAAGAAATATTATAAACAGTGTTGCCGCAGCCTCAAAAAATTTGGTATCAAAAATTGATACCTTCATGATTTTTTTTCGTATCACCGAAAATTTTTTTGGAAAAAACACTTCAATTAATCAAGGAAGCTGTTTTCGAGCTTTTAACCCGTATAATAATTTGATACGTCCATTTTTTTTTTCGTATCACCAACAACAATTTTTTACAAAAACCCTCGATTTCCTTGTATTTCGGGTAATGTGCATACATGAAGACGCGCGTTTTCTGCCGTCATGTATGGCTAGCTTTAGTGAGCCGTGCTCATTCCTTCCATGGGCAGTGATGCCTACTATAAAGTTTGATAAAATATTAGGGGTATTCGCTATCCCTAGCAAGATAGCAAGATAGCACGGATTGCAAATATCCTAGACCAAAATATGCTACACATCGAGAGCACCCCATTGCACAGTCGTAGGAAATTTTAAGAAGCAGCTTTTCTTTTTAGCCAAAGGGACGCGTTTATCACTCACTTTTTAATAAATAAATCATTTTATTTTAGCAAATTTAATAAATACACATAAAAAATAACATTTTAGGCAAAATTCGAATGATCAAATTGAAATTGAAATTAGCAATTGGCAAATGTCAGCTGGCGCAGGGTCGCAATTAATTTCCTACACTTCATAGCAAATAAATATACATAGGTTTTGGTGTAGCATATTTTTGAGGTCTAGCATATTTTTGTGAGCCTGTATTTTGTTGTTGTGCGTTGTAAAAATTTGCAATCCGTGCAATCCGTGCTACGTGCTAGGGTTATGCTATGGATAGCGAATACCCCTATTGCCCTTTTTTGAATTTTCAAAGACCTTCACAATACATGTTTTTCGTGGCATACACAGGTTGTTAAAATTTTTAAGAAAATCTTAAAAATGAAAAAGAATCGGTTAATATTCTTTGATTTTGATTAAATTGTATCAAAATTATTTGATACGGATTAAAAATGTATCAAATTTGTTCTACGGCAAAATAAAAAGTATCTACGTATCTTCGGCTTAAAAAAGTATCACATTTGATACGATTGTATCAAAACGGCATTACTGATTATAAATATGTATGTTGTAGTATATACCTGCATGTACATACATATACATATGTATACTAAGGGTGGCCCAGCAATTTCAACAACGGAGCCATACGACAACAACCTCATAAACTTTACAACAGCATCGGCGCCAACGCTCGATTCGTTTGTTGTTGGAATCCAAAAGAGCCATTGGCTGCGCATGCTTGTTATATCAAATAGACGTTGTGACTAGAGTGTGTGTTAGAGGCTCGGGTTCAAGTTCTGGCTTAATTTAAATTTAATTTACTAATTCAATAAATAAATAAATAACAAGTAAGGAAGCCTAAGTTCGAGTGGAATCGAACATTAGATACTCAGCTGTATGCTTTCATTGTTTGTTTGCGTTTGTTCGATATAGGGTGTATTTTATATGAAACGAGTGCTGCATAAACAGGGCGCAGCCACGCCCATTTTCAAAATTTGTATCAATCATCCAAATAAGCATATAAATATTATTGTTAGTGCAAAATTGCATCCCTCTATGACTTTTAGTTACAAAGACTTCACGTTACAAATTCCAAAAGGGTGTTCCAGAAATATCTTTGTTAAAAAGTAGGCGTGGTCATAAACCGATTTCAATACATTTTTGCGTGTCTATTAACACAAGTTATAAAAGTGCATAAACCAAGTTTCGTCATAATATCTCAGTTATTTGTCGAGTAATAGGCTCGTAGATTTCTTTGTATAAAAAGAGGCGGTGCCACGCCCATTTTATAAACTTTTTTTATTTTTTGTTTCCGGTCTATTGTAGAACTCATGTCACAAAATTTCAATGAATTATCTTTATATTTCACAGAGATATCGCTAAAAATGATTTTATTAGGTCACTTTATAATACCCATATATAAAAGTGGGCGTGGTCGTCAACCGATTTTGGTAATTTTTCGTCCACACATTTGGCTAAGTAAATATATTACGCGTGCCAAATTTCATCGATATATCTTTAACGGTTTCTGAGCTATGACATATAAAACTTTCAATGTTTGACCCTTAATAAGTGGGCGTGGCACCGCCCATTTTCAAAAATTTTTGTATTTTTTGTTTTATGTCCGTAGTTGGACTCCTGCCACAAAATTTCAGTGATAGATCTTTATATTTGACAGAGATATCGCTTAAAATGTTTTTATTAGGCCCCTTTATAGTTCCCATATATAAAAGTGGGCGTGGCCGTCAACCGATTTTGATAATTTTTCGTCAAAACATTTGTCTAAGTAAGAAAATTACGCATACAAAATTTCATCGATATATCTTCAACGGTTTCTGAGTTATGATATATAAAACTTTCAATGTTTGACCCTTAATAAGTGGGCGTGGCACCGCCCATTTTCCAAAACTTCATCAAATTTCTTCATAAGGGCCTGAGCTCAATACGTGGGTAAAATTTTATCACTCTAGCTATATTAGTGGCTGAGATACCAAATATCCGATTTTTTCTATATAGGAAAAGTGGGCGTGGTCATGGTCCGATTTCGCCCATTTTCAATACCAACCGTCCCAGTCTCGATACCAACTTGCATTTCAAATTTCATCAAAATATCTCAATTTTTACGCGAGTTATCGTGCGTACGGACGGACATGGCTCAATCGATTTCCCTTTTCACCCTGATCATTTTGATATATATAAGTCCATATCTATCTCGATTATTTCATTATGTTACAATCCACCGTTATGAAATCAAAATTATAATACTCTGTGTACTAGTACAGCTGAGTATAAAAACCAATCAAAAAGCGGTCACTTCACGGCAGTGGGCGGCATATCCATGGAGTGTGTTTCATCATTACAAATTATTTTTATATCATCCTTTTCAAAGTTTCCGATTTATTTATTTTTTTTTCTTTTCAAAACAACCTTAATTGTTATCCCTTTTTTATTTGCCGTGCAATAGTCTAGCGATATTTGGATTTTTTATCACAACAGACGTACATATGTAAATAAATACTATGTATGTACATACATATTCTGAAAATTAGAAGCTTGTGTTTTTACAAATGTTTTGTTTCTTGATGTATAATTTTAAGTATTTGCTTTCTTATATTATTTTTGCACTTTATACATATCATTCATGTTTTTGCTGTTTTAATTTTTTATTTATTTTTGTCATTTTTATCTTCATTTATTTACATGCATACATACATATGTACATATTTGTTTGTTACTGTCTGCTTTAAATTGCTGTCATTTTGCGACTAATTCTCAGTTTCAGTTGCTTATACATAGCTACCCTGCAAAAAAATGTGCGATTAATACCGAAAGATATTTGTCCCGGATTGATCTCTTTCGAGAACAATCGGTCCACAATTAGTCCCCGATTGTTCCCGTACGGGTATAAATGTAGACTAATTATAGACCAATTGTTCCCGAACGGGTATAAATGTAGACTAATTGTTGGCCAATTGTTCCCTAACGGGTATAAATGTAGATTAATCGCTTTCATCCCGAACGGATATAAATGTAGATTAATCGCTTTCATTCCGAACGGGTACAAATCTAGATTCCTTAAATGTAGAAATTTTACACAAATATGCAATGTATTTAAAAATTGTAGAACAACCGGTAAAACGAATTGAACACCCTTTCTTTTAATAACAATGATGAATAATAATTTTAACAAAATGTTGCCTAAAATATTCTATGAAAAAATCCTTTGCATTACGCTCATATAATGCATACTCAAAAGTAACAATTTTTTTTATTTATTTATTAAGATTTTTTTTCAAAAGTAAAACATTATATAATCTTTATTTATATATGCATGAAAATTTACAATTTTTTAAAGATTGTTATTAAAAATTGTCTTGGCGAACAACTTGGAAAAATCTACATTTGTACCCGTTCGTGCTGGAAGCGATTGATCTACATTTGTACCCGTTGGGGATGAAAGCGATTAATCTACATTTGTACCCGTTCGGGATGTAAGCGATTGATCTACATTTGTACCCGTTCGGGATGAAAGCGATTGATCTACATTTGAACCCGTTCGGTATGTTAGTGATTAATCTACATTGGTACCCGTTCGGGTATACAAGTTGAACAATTAGTCTCTTCATAGGACATGCTCGAACAAATGCGATCAATTCACTCCATATAAAGGGATGTAAAATTGTATTAGTCGCATGCTCCCTTGCGATTGATCCCGGACACGTCCCGGATTAATCGCATTTTTTGCAGGGTATGTACACATGTATGTATATATGTACAAGTACATAGTATATCGCCGTCTATAAACTTCATAATCGTCTAACACTGCTATTCCGAGCTTGGTTTAGCTATGCTACTGGCCTTTTCTTTGCAAAATAAGTGAACAAAAGGAATCTGCTTTAGTACAATAGACTGAATAGGGGAAATAAGTACAAGGAGTTTCAACGTATTGAACTTTTATTTAATAATAAAATTTATTATCCTTTTTAGCAATATTTATATATTATTGTTCAATAAAAGCTCCTGAAAATAATTTTAATTGTGTATTATTACTACGATCATGTAATATGAGTGGGTAGCGCAACTCGGGCATAATTTCTGTGCCAAGATGTACTCCTTTAAGCATTTTTGCCTGACTGTGTCTTTCTAAAGATTTAAAATATCGCCTTGCAGCATGATTTACAAACATTTGCACGAGAAACTAACAAATCGAAGAAACGTGCTCACTTTCTATATCCGTTCATGCTCAACGCGTCCTGGCGAGTCACAAAATTCCTGCTACACGATATGTACATATTCATGATTTGATTGATCTCAACCTGGATCTCAAATTTGCTTTTATGTTTTGCGATCCATAAAAACTTGTTGATATGCGACCAGTGTGGAGCGTCATCCATGCATTAGTATAACATATCACTATAAATAGTAGTTGTATTCGCGTACAGCAATTTGTTGCAATTTATTACAATTTTGCAACAAATATCCGCTTTTTCCATTTTTTTACGCAAAAAAATTGCAGAAGTGATGGAAATGAGAGAGCAAAGTGACGTTTATTTTTGTGAGAGGCTGCAAAATTCTGCAGGACAAATTTTTTCCATCACATTTGTCCAGCAGCAAAACAGCTGATGAAAAAACATATGTTTGTAATTTGCGAAAATTGCAAAATTGAAATTCAAAATTAAAAAAGTTAAATATGGACGAATTAATTATGAAAGATGTAAATAAATAACATTTGATTATGTCTGCATCTGTACTTGAGCTAAATGTCGGATGATAACAGCAGCATTGTATGTTTGTTGCTTAATGTAGGAAGTCCGCCGGTTACCCTCTGCTAACTTATATGTATGTATGTATGTATGTATGTATGTCAATATGCAATGCCAGCAGGCAGACGCAGCTCCGCATTTATATACATACATACATGTTTCTTTATTAGTAAAATACAATGCAGGCATAATCTACAGCTGAAACTAAGCTAAAGTAATACAAATTTCGTATAAATTTTTGTAAATATAGGATTTGTATATATTTTGTTAATTCCCATAATTTTAATTTGATCAGCTGTTCATCTTTCCTGCAAGATTTGAATAGATTTGCATTTTTTTACTTTTTTAGATATTTTTCTCTTGTGAGAGGAAGAATGATATTTGGCTAGATAGAGAGTGATAGAGGCAAACAGAGAAAAGCTGCTGGAAAAAGTACGCGAGTACACCTAGTGTAAAACAAACCAACTGCAAGAGGTTTTCGCATGAAACTTTGTTGGAATAAGCTGTAAATGTTATTTTCACTAAAGTTGGCATTTTCATTGCCCTTGAGTTCATGGAGTCCAGTTTTTTTTTTCATTATTTTTAAATTACTAATAGTTAAAGTGGGAATCGCAATAATGTACCACTGGTGTTAAGGGAAAATTTGTATATAATGAACCACGATCCTATCGCAGATCATAAAAAAACCTCAGCCGGCAGAATTCTCCTTTTGGGGAACTTTAATATTATAATTTAATAATAGTTGAAAGCGTTAAAGGTAGATGAATTATCATCCAAAGAATATTTCCTGAAAGTTTCACTGAAAAATTCGCAGTAGTTTGTAAATAAATAAAATTGGTTCATTCTATCCAAGCTTAGCCGGTGTTAATTTCCGAATTACAAGATATTATCGCATGAAACTTGGTGGCAGCATTCTATAAATGCCGTTTTCATATATGTTGGCACTTTTTTTTTATTTATAATAGAAAGCAATATTTAAAAAAATTTAATTAAAATTAATGTCCAAATTCCTTTGTTCTTCCATTTATTTTTCCACTAAATAAGCTGCTGAAGCAATGGAATCCATTTTTTAACGATTTAATATATTCTTTCTGAAAATTTAATCTAAAACTTACTGAAAATATAAATTTGCTGTCAAAAATACAAATGTGCTGTCAAATAATACATATTATTTCGCATAAACGCTATCTAACACTGATTCGAACATAGTTTAACACGGAAACACAAAATTAGTAAAAATATATTACATTGGATAGTACGGAAACAGACATAAGTTCACATCAACACTTTGAAGTTGGCTGCGATTCAAGGCAGCGGCAGCGAATTTAGAATTTGGGCTAAACGGAGCGGTGCTGCCAGCTGCCTCTGCTGTATTATGTGCCGCTTCATTGCAAACCGTAGTTTCTAAAAATCAGCTGATTTCGAAAAACAGTCGCTGCCACAGCCACAGCGCTATTGTAATTCCGGCTTTACCGGAAAATTACTTTACTAGTAATTTATGTTGCTGAAAATTTTTACCATCTTTTCAATTGGTATTCTGGCACAAATGGTAACGCTGTCAAAGCATTTCCATACGAACGGAATTGAATCGGGCTGAAAATGGTAACAAAATATTACCACGTATTGAGGTGGTAACTTAATTTTCTGCTGCCAGAATACGAAAAGAGTGTTTAAAGTACCAGATTCTTTATTTCACCAGTAAAGTAAATTATGTTACCACACCGGAATAAGGCCGTAAGTGAGACTTTCATAACCGCCTAATCAACATTGGTGCCGAAAATTAAAATTTAATTACGAACGCCCAACTCTACGACTTCAGAGCTGAAAAGGACATTAGAAGGAAATATAGTGCTTCCCGAGCTGCACAGAGACCAAATTTATGGTAGGGAACGATAGAGCTGGGCGTGAGGAGTTAAAGTTTGGCAAATCTCAATTTTGGCATAGGCGTTTATGAAAGTTTCACTTACACTGCTTTTCCGAGCGTTACCGGAAAATTACTTTACTGGTAATTTATGTTGTTGAAAATTGTTACCATCTTTTCAATTGGTATTCTGGCACAAATGGTAACGCTGTCAAAGCATTTCCATACGAACGGAATGGAATCGGGCTGAAAATGGTAACAAAATGTTACCACATATTGAGATGGTAACTTAATTTTCTCCTGCCAGAATACGAAAAGGATGTTTAAAGAACCAGATTCTTCATTTCACCAGTAAAGTAAATTATGTTACCACACCGGAATAAGGCTGTTAGGCGGTTATAAAGTTTATAAAGTTTAAATTATACGCTTTCGTGTGAATATAATGAGCTTGTGCAAAAAATAGCAATTGCAATCATGATTTATGCATAAATATATGCACATATGTATGTATGTATGCATGAATGTACATACTTACATACATAGTATGTACCCTGCAGGCAAAATTAAACTAGTATGAAAATAAACTAGTTGATCAACGGGTATGTAAAGGAAAAAATTCAACTATGTAGTTGGTTTTCTACTAGTTGATCAACTGGTATGAAACGGACAAAATTATACTAGTTAGCTATCTACTAGTTGATCAACCGCTTTTAAAAAGACAAACTCATACTAGTTGGTATTCTACTAGTAATATACCAATTTATTTATTAACCCTTTCGGTTATTCTATGCCGTACGGCATAGTCGCATTTCAGTGGCAGATTTATGAAATAAAACTTCAACATCCAATTTTTTTTTTTTAATTTTTTTTTTTCTTTGAAGAATTCTGAATAAGAAAGCATTGAAAAATTTTTGATTACTGCAACCAGTAACTCGCGATAATTACAAAAGCAATCATCTCTTTTGAGTCTTGTTTTTTGCAAGAAAAAGTAACTTCATAAATTCAGTTATTTCACGAAAAAAAAAATTTATTTGGCAAACTTTTGTACATGTATTAGTAGAAAATTATTGATTTTAACATCTCGAAAAAAATTAGGACCCTGGACTTCTTAATAAGGTTGCAGGATTTTTTTTATTTCCTACCATGCCATACGGCATATATTTCACTCCAGGGCCGCCGAGAGAAAATCCGGGCCCGGGGTCAAAATAACTAAGGGCCCCCATACTAAATGAACAAATTCTCAAAATCAAAATTCAATGAATATATAGTTACGAACTTTAATTTATCTATACATGGCCGCTGTGGTGCAGTGGGTAGAGTGCTTGCCTGCTATGCCAGGCTTCTGTTTTAGCCACTCAAAAAAAAAAAAAATGGACGTGTTTTTGTAGCGTCCGGAACGCAGTTTAAGTGGCTAAAACAGAGGCATTAAACTAAATTTCTGTCGCTAACATACTTTAATCATTAGCTGTGGCCTAAATCTTTCCTTTTATCATAAAACGATACAATATTTCGCGATATTTCTGCCTCAAAAGTTCAAAAAATCGTGCGAACATACCGTCCGAAACGCCCAGGATATACCCATATCGCTGTATAAGAATTTGCATCATACCGAATTTTTCTGTTGCAACAGAAAACGAATTCAAATTTATGCTGCAAAGTCGACGCCAAAAACCAACAACAAAAAACTTGGATATCATTTTGAGATTCCCGGGCCCTCTAAAGCCCGGGCCCGGGGCAATAGACCCCCTCAGCCCTCCCCCCCTCTCGTCGGGCCTGTTTCACTCAATGGAAATAAAAAAAATGTATGGGATGAAATTAGTCGCAACGATTGCGTGTTTTTTGAGAACAGAGGCCAACAAAGTTGTCACCCGGAAACTAGTGTATACTTTTCCGAAGGCCCAACTATCTCAAATCACTCCAGTTTTCGAGATATCCTGACCTAAAAGTGTAAAGATTGGGGTCTTTCCCTTTATTTGAGGTAATGTGGCATAAAATGACTCTTTCAGTCAAGAAAATTAAATTTATCTAAAAGTACGAGTTATCACCTTCCAGATTCCGTTGAGCTTGCTAAAATATCATTTTTCCTCGCTGAGATATTGCATTTTTAAATGTGCATGTGTGCAAAGGATGCGAAGGATATTCGTGTTGCGCATTCTAAATGGCCCGAGGAACCGTTTCAGATGATACCATAAAAGATAAAGTAAGTTATATTTGCTTCTAAGAGACATATATATATATATATATATATATATTTTATCTCATTTTTATCTTTTTTCTTCTTTGTTTCAGGACTGATACAGAGGTGGATCTAGTAATTTACTAGAACAAGGGCTGAAATCGTTTACACTATAATTCTAACGTTTTAAAGCGAATTTAAGCTTTTATCTTTAATGTTTTTTGTTTTATGAATGGTTTATGTCAATGTATCTTATTATGCATGACTTCTATCTTTTAAAATAAATAAATTATATCTTTAAATCGAAATTGTATCTCGAATATCCTTTGCATCCTTTGCAAACATGCACATTTAAAAATGCAATATCTCAGTGAAGAAAATTGATATTTTACAACGGCCAACGGAATTTAGAAGGAAAAAACTCATACTTTTAGATAACTTTAACAGTATCATGACTGAAAGAAAAACTTTGATGCTAAATGATCTCTAAAACTGACAAAAAATGTAATTTTTACAGTTTTGGATAAGGATATCTCGAAAACTAAAGTAAATTGAAATATTTGGACTTTCGGGAAAGTATATTCTAGTTTATGGGCCACAATTTTGCTTGATTTTGTTATCAAAAAACACGAATTCACTGCGACTTGATTTCATTCTATACATATTTTTATTTCCGTTGAGTGAAATCTATGCCATATGGCATAGTGCAAAAAAACCACTTTTAAACAAATTTTTTTTAAAAATTCCTTTTGATTATTCATAACAAACCCCTTGACAGTAAATAAAATGCAAATATAGATTTTTAAGGTCAAAAACAAAAAAGAAGTTCCGAAAGGGTTAACTAAATATAGCAGTTTGTGCAATTCTATGACAACTAAGCTTTATTGGTGATTTTAAAGTAAATTTACTTTATTATTTAGCAAAAGGGTCAGAATAGTTATTACTTACTTTCATTTGCCAAAAAGAAACACGACAATTTCTCAGAAAATAAATATTTTTAAGGCTTTTCATTTATTTTTGTGCAAGGGTACACAAGAGCAATTACGTACATACATATGTACATATATGTTTTCAGCAGGTGGCAAGAAGAGTTTAAGAGAGTTTAGTTAATTGATTTGGTTTCATCGAAATCGGAGATTCTATCAGCCAACTGCCGCAGTAACACGAAGCCATTGTTCTACTTTACTATACATCTTTGCGTGTACTG
Source organism: Urophora cardui (assembly GCA_960531455.1). Taxonomy (NCBI): domain Eukaryota; kingdom Metazoa; phylum Arthropoda; class Insecta; order Diptera; family Tephritidae; genus Urophora; species Urophora cardui. Next base: position 111,278,411 of record OY482673.1, on the reverse strand, counting down.
TATATAATATGTACTAAATGTAACTTTAAAAAGTACTGAGCTAATTAAAGTGAGCTTTATTAAATGAACTAAAATGCTATTTTTTCACCTAGATGAACTGGCATTTTTCTAGTATTATTCTGACTGGTATTCTTCTAGTATGCCCTTAACTGGTATTTTTCTATTATGAAGCTGATGGGTTGTCTACTGGTATGAAACTGAGTGGTATTTTTCTAGTATGAAGCTTATGCAAGGGAAGACAATTGCCATCTCGTAGGCCATCGCCACGTTAAAACTACCAGTTGCTTTCAAGTAAAATGGATAGTTGGGCAACTAGATGCCGACATTTTCAAACTGGTAGAATTGTAGTATGCAACTACTTAGTTGTTTTGCCTGCCTGGGTACTTACTTACGTACAAACATATGTACATCCAGACTTATCAAAAATAGGTACAATTATCTTTTTTAACACGCTTTTATTAATTTCACCTGTATGTATGTATGTATGTATGTAACTTCTTGCTTAGGTTATAACCACCGCTATGTTCCAACAGATGGCGCGCGTGTATTTACATTTTTAAAATATCCACTTATTGTCTCTCTGTTGCTGTGTTGCATTTACCTCGGTAACAATTTTAATGTTTGACATACATGGATACCTACACAATATAGCCTAAGGGAAGTTTGTGAGCCTCTTTAATTGTAATATCAGAATTTTTGCGCAAAATGCAATCTACAAGTGCATGTACATAAATACGTATGTATGTATGTATGTCATGGCAACATTTTGACTTTGAAATCAAGACGATACATATTGAGATTGGAAGCTTTGAGTGGTTGATGCTCAAGAAAGGTATGATTGATTATCACATTTTTAAATACAAACATCTGTATGTATCTACATTAGAGCTGCAAAACCATCGATAGTCGGACCACTCGATAGTTTCGATAGTCGAAAAAAAACTATCGATACTATCGATAGTTTTTTATGAGTATTTCTCTAAAATAAAAAGAGGGATGGTTTTGTTTAGAGCCTATACACACTTGCGACTCAATCGATTTAGTCGAATGTTGATTTGCATGGGAATGTATGGAAGCATTCACACTACATTCAATTAGTTGTACAACTGAAACAGTTGGATTTGCAGCCCAATTTCATTCCAACTGAAACAGTTGTACAACTGCTTGATCAGCAAGGCGCCCTTCTACGTATTCACACTTGAGACAATTTAGTCGAACGACTACAACAACAACAGTGATATTCGTAGTGGAAAGAGTTGCCATGCTGGCAGCACTACTTTTATTTCACTTTTGGTAAATTGTAGAGATTGAATATTTCAATTAATATTTTCAAAATGTTTAAAAACAAAAGGTTCGTTTCTTATTAACGACACCATTTCCAGATGGATTTTTGAAAGCGTTAACTGGATTTTAGAAAGGGGAAATTGGATTTTAGAAATGTCAATTGGATTTTAGAAAGGGGAAATTGGATTTTAGAAATGTCAATTGGATTTTAGAAAGCGTTAAAAGGATTTTAGAAAACAAAATTGGATTTTTGAAAGCGTGAATTGGATTTCAGAATGTGCGTTTATAATAAATTTTACACAGAATTTTTCGAATAGAAATTCTTTATTGCGTATGAAAGTATAAATTAATAATTATATAAATTTTCGAAAATCCAATTTACAGTTTCTAAAGTCCAATTTCCCTTTTCTAAAATCAAATCGACATTTCTAAAATCCAATTTCCCCTTTCTAAAATCCAGTTGACGCTTTCTAAAATCCATCTGGAAATGGTGTAGTTATAGACAAGAATTATCTAACTAAGGATATTTACTTCCGTTTTCATATGTTTCTTGATATTGTTGTTCTCTTCAAATGTCATTAATCGCATTTTAAAATAGAAATAATGAAAATGAAATTTCATGAAAATTATTAATGGCTGATTTTTACTATTTTTCCGTTTCTTGTACTTCTGTTCGTTTCGCCTTTATGAGCGTAATTCCTTCCGTTTTTCTCTTTTCATTTACTTGACAGCTAGTTGCTAGTTTAATAAGAAACAAAGCCAAACAATGTATGCACTTTTTGTTTATTTTATTGTTTTTATTTTATTTATATTTTATTATTTATTAATCAAGTTGACAGCTTACAAGAAGGTGCTTTCATGTAAGAATGCAGATAAACTTTAACAATTTAATACTTCATCACTTTATATGAAGACCACTAATGTAAAATTTGCTGAGTAAAATGTGAACATTGGCAACACTATGTCATTGTCAATCGCACGACTATTTAGTCTCAAGTGTGAATAGCTGCCACCGACTGTTGTATTCACACTACTCCAACTATTTAGTCGAATCGGTGGCAGCTATTCACACTTGAGACTAAATAGTCGTGCGATTGACAATGACATAGTGTTGCCAATGTTCACATTTTACTCAGCAAATTTTACATTAGTGGTCTTCATATAAAGTGATGAAGTATTAAATTGTTAAAGTTTATCTGCATTCTTACATGAAAGCACCTTCTTGTAAGCTGTCAACTTGATTAATAAATAATAAAATATAAATAAAATAAAAACAATAAAATAAACAAAAAGTGCATACATTGTTTGGCTTTGTTTCTTATTAAACTAGCAACTAGCTGTCAAGTAAATGAAAAGAGAAAAACGGAAGGAATTACGCTCATAAAGGCGAAACGAACAGAAGTACAAGAAACGGAAAAATAGTAAAAATCAGCCATTAATAATTTTCATGAAATTTCATTTTCATTATTTCTATTTTAAAATGCGATTAATGACATTTGAAGAGAACAACAATATCAAGAAACATATGAAAACGGAAGTAAATATCCTTAGTTAGATAATTCTGTCTATAACTAATGTCTATAACTACACCATTTCCAGATGGATTTTTGAAAGCGTCAACTGGATTTTAGAAAGGGGAAATTAGATTTTAGAATAGCCAAATGGATTTTAGAAAGGGAAAATTGGATTTTAGAAATGTCGATTTGATTATAGAAAAGGGAAATTGGACTTTAGAAACTGAAAATTGGATTTTCGAAAATTTATATAATTATTAATTTATACTTTCATACGCAATAAAGAATTTCTATTCGAAAAATTCTGTGTAAAATTTATTTTAAACGCACATTCTGAAATCCAATTCACGCTTTCAAAAATCCAATTTTGTTTTCTAAAATCCTTTTAACGCTTTCTAAAATCCAATTGACATTTCTAAAATCCAATTTCCCCTTTCTAAAATCCAATTGACATTTCTAAAATCCAATTTCCCCTTTCTAAAATCCAGTTAACGCTTTCTAAAATCCATCTGGAAATGGTGTAGTTAATAAGAAACGAACCTATTGTTTTTAAACATTTTGAAAATATTAATTGAAATATTCAATCTCTACAATTTACCAAAAGTGAAATAAAAGTAGTGCTGTCAGCATGGCAACTCTTTCCACTACGAATAACACTGTTGTTGTTGTAGTCGTTCGACTAAATTGTCTCAAGTGTGAATACGTAGAAGGGCGCCTTGCTTATCAAGCAGTTGTACAACTGTTTCAGTTGGAATGAAATTGGGCTGCAAATCCAACTGTTTCAGTTGTACAACTAATTGAATGTAGTGTGAATGCTTCCATACATTCCCATGCAAATCAACATTCGACTAAATCGATTTAGTCGCAAGTGTGTATAGGCTCTTACAGTTTTCTTTCCAAAAAGTCTTTAATTTTTTACGCAAAACAATAATTAAATAAAAGATCAAATAAGAATTAGATACTTCACTTACACTGAGAGAAAAATCAACCAAAAGTTGGTTAATAGTACTAATTTCAAAATGGAATCAATGTGAATTTTATTTAATATTACCATTACCATTGTTGATATATTAGACAGTGTTTTTGGTTATATTAACCATGATATTTGTTGATATAACAAAATGTTCGTTCAAACCTTCAACCAATTTCTTGTTACTATTAGGGTGCCGACAGTCATCAACGAGTCGACCGAACGAATCGAGTAGGTACCCGTAAACATAACGAGTTGAACGAATTTCATGCCCGCATGACAACACAAAAATCAGCTGTTTTCTATCTTGAACAGCCGTGTGAGTGTTGCCGTATTTGAAATAATGGGAAGACACAAAAATTTCGCATGAAATACCCAAACTTAGTACCGATATTTATTCTCGATTTAAATTTTTAAATGTATTGTTTTCTTTCAGAAAAAAAGACGTAGGCGAAAATTTTTAATAAAAATATGCGCGATTTTGTATTCAAAGTTTTGGTAATTATCTACTTTAGGTGACATGGTGAAAATTGGTAAATTTTCAAGAACTGGGGTGTCAATCGACGCGTTTTGATCACATGAACACGAATTCGAAGCGGGACTTAATTTTTTAACGCAATAAAAAATTGTTAACAAAAGACGGCGGGGTAAAAACAGTTTTTTGAGTGGTGTGGTCCTGTCCCTCCTCAGGAGGCAGAGTTGCATTTCTGATGCATTTTGTAATTTTCTTGTTGAACAGTGAAAAATAAGTAAAAGAAAATACACTTTTTTGGCAATAAATAAAGGAATAACCATAAGCATTTTTTATTTCGTGCTTACACAAACAATTTTCTAAAATCTGCCTTCGTCGCAATTTTGTTTGCCTGTGTGGATTTTATGACGGAAAATATCAGTTGTTCACTACCCGCTGGCCCGCTATCCGTTGATCCGTTCAAAAATGGTAAAAGGGATAATTTTGAAATAAAAATTACTTTTATTTATCGTAAATTTTTTTTTTGTTTTCATTGCCTAATTTCTCATTTATTTGAAAAATACGCTATCCATTTCCTATGTAGCAGGGATATAAAATAACTATTATTTCATTCAAACATGTACATTTTTCAACTATAACATCATTTATGCAACTTTTTTATTTCATCCTGTGCGAAAAGTTATGATCCGAAAAACACAAAAGTTATAACTGGATAATATCGATTTTAAGTTTATTTGAAACTAAAAAAATGGCATTAAAAATGGTTACATGTGAATTAATAACATATACAGAAATGATAATTATTTTCAATAAATGAGCTAAACAATTATCTAATAACTCATATTTCGCTTAAGTAAACTTAAGCGGTTTTTCCTATGAACAAAGATATATTCTATTACATTTTACACTCGCATTGATTTCGTTTAATAACACTACCCGACAAAAAAAATATCCTCGACATTTGATACATGATTCCTATGTAGAATTTTCTGCTGATTCCAAATATGTAATCAGATGGTTCAAAAGTAGAACAGTTTTCGAGATATTTTGAAATTTCAGTTTTTGAGATAAGAAAAAAAAGTAGGATTACTCATTTGTCAATATCTCCACCGTTACCGTCTCGATTTTTACGTTATTTAACTTCGTTTTGAGAGGATGAAATACCCTTTCCAACAAAGCAAAAATAATTAAAATCGCCGTTAAAGTGACGGAGTTATGGCGAACAAAAGATTTTTTTAATGAAAATTTTCAGGTTTTTTTCGAAATTCATCTTCTTTTTGTAATATTTTTTTACGAAATATTAAATATCCTCCTGGTTTCACACTTTGAGTCAACAGCCTATTTCTTAGTGAACATTTTGGCACCTTCCGGATTATAATCTGTGGAAAAATGGCAAAGTTATAAGAGATTAAGTGAAGAAACCTATATTTATATTTTCATTGAACTTTCAAATGTGGCAAATGTAAACCACTATAACAATAACACTAGTTTTCAGCAAAAAATACCTAGAAATCGGGGTATGGGGGAAAATCTGCATGGGCCCCCTGAGCTCAAAACTATTTATTTTTATTTTTTGCACGGTTTGGTTTTTGAGATAATGGTAATTTTGCGTTTTTTGGTTATCACTTCATTCAAAAATATTTTTCGCTAAAGTTACATGTGCGATAGCAGCTAACAGTACCTCGTTCAAAAGGTAATTAAAATACGCTTTTAATGACGTACAACTTGTGGTGGTTGAGTAAAAACTCACTGAGTGACAGCTGGTCAAAGTCAAAATTTTGTGCATTTTTTGCAATTTTTTTTTAATTTCGATTTTGAAAATAGTTTTTTTATAAAAAGTTCGGAAAATCAGCAAAAGATTTATTTTTACAAAATAGCCTATTAAATTGCAAACACTTTAAGCGTAATGTTACAAAGATCCCATTAGTACTTTATTTTTAGCAAATTTTTGCAGGTAAAACGAACAGGATATTTTATAGACGAAAAACTTGGTTAGGTGACCCAACTATGTGAAAACGACTTCATAGCTCAAAAGGACATTAGAGCGATATATAGAGCTCCACCATACTAAAATAATGACATATCAATTTTACAAATCGGGTGTCAAATAAAAAAGTTGCAAAAAAAATAAAATGTTTTCCGTGGTATTTCGCGGTGTAAATAAAAAAAAAAAATTGTCCCGAAACCCTCTCAACATAATCTTCATATATAAGTGATGACTTTTACAACGGTGAGCGTTCTCACGGAGAAATAAAAAAAAACATGGGATTGCGATACCTAAGCCATTGGAATGTCAGGGACATTGACTGATGAGCCATATTTGCTGGTTCCTTCTTCGAGAAGAACAAATGTACCAAAACGGCGAAAGCTATCAACATTTAAACACTTTTAATGTACATAAAAATAAAAAAATGGTGGTTAAGTACAACATTGTGATAAAAAATAAATATAGGTTTGTTCATTAAATCTCTAATAGCATTGTAATTTTTCTACGGATTATAATCCGGAAAGTGCCAAAATGTTCACTAAGAAATAGGCTGTTGACTCAAAGTGTGAAACCAGGAGGATATTTAATATTTCTTTAAAAAAATTACAAAAAAGTATATGAATGTCGGAAAAAAAACTGAAAATTTTTATAAAAAAAATCTTTTGTTCGCCATAACGCCGTCACTTTAACGGCGATTTTAATTAATTTTGCTTTGTTGGAAAGGGTATTTCATCCTCTCAAAACAAAATTAAATAACGTAAAAATCGAGACGGTAATGGCGGAGATATTGACTAATTAGTAATCCTACTTTTTTTTCTTATCTCAAAAACTGAAATTTCAAAATATCTCGAAAACTGTTCTACTTTTGAACCATCTGATTACATATTTGGAATCAGCAGAAAATTCTACATAGGAATCATGTATCAAATGTCGAGGATATGAAAATTTTTGAAATTTTGTCGGGTAGTGTAATGGGAGCACAACTGTTGTGTAGATATCAGTAATCGGAAAGTGATACAATTTTCGCCTTCTGAACGAGCTGATACATTAAATAAACAAATTAGTATTTTAATTATCCCCAACGTAATTGCCAATAATTTCGCGGCTTTGAAACATTTTTATTACATTCCAAAATTCATAAACACTATTTATATTTTTGTACATATGTCAAAATCGTAAGCTCAACATGTTGTGTAAAGTGAGCGTAAAAAATTTATGATGGAAAAAAGTCTCCAAAATCACAACATGTTGTGTTGATCAGAAATACTCAACGTTGCGTTCAGAAGATAAAACACAACAGTTGCGCAACTGTTGCGCCACGGTTGCGCCTTCTGAACGTAGCCAATACAATGAAAAATACCGTTCAAATGTTTTAGTGGCTAAAAAAGTTCGTTCGGCAACACCGCGTTGAGCAAAAGCAACCAGCTGACACGTTGTTATGGGAAAAATCAAAACTCGTTTGATTTCTTCGATACGGGCGGCTATGGGCGTTTATGTCAGCGTCGGTGAGATTTCGTTTACATGCAACTCCCATAAGATAGATCGTGTCCATTGTGAATGGATACAAGTGACTTGACTCTGGGATGTGTGTTAAAAAGGTCGAACAGCTGTGCTCAGCTGATTTCAGGGTTGCTGTTATGGCCCAATAACGATGGTGAAAGCAATAGAAGTTGCTCTTCTTCTTTTTGTTTTGTAGGTTGTTGATTTTACATTCTTGCACATGTTATTCGTGGAATAGATGGCGTTTACGCTATCACCGGGAATTGCGTTTTAGGAACTCAGCCTTAAATTCTTTTCGGAATTATGAATTGGTTTTTTCAATTCCCAATTCCGGAATTGCGTTTCTGTCTTGATTGCTACGACCTTGTCATTATGGTCCCTTTTCTTACAACAACCACATCCGGCCGCCATACCAATCTGTACCCCCGGAAGTCGCCGCCATACCAATCTGTCCCCGATTTTGATATTTTTCGATGACTTATCGTCTTTTTTTTTATCGAATTTCGACTACGCATCCCAGAGCCATTTCACTGTATGCTATACACTATGATCGTGTCAGCTGACACGGGTATGTGCGGGCGTTGATGACTGTTGGAACCATTAGGGTCCCCACAAACAGGAGCGATACGATACAGCCCACACAGCAAAATCGCGTAGAACGCGATACGATTTGCATATGTGGACTGTATCGTATCGCGTCTGTTTGTGGGGACCTTTAAGCAATTTGTTGGTTATATTTTTATGCCAGTAGCAGCACTGCTATGTATGATCCATAACGCCGAAACTCCACAAAACAAAAATTATGTTAATTTTGTCTACCAGAATCATGTCTAAAATCCATGTTTGTATATGCGTGGGCACTTCATTATGTTAGACATAATTTGCAAAATGGCGCCGAATTGGCATGCCGTGTACGCAGAAGCACTTAGAAAGTTAAAAAAAATTGTTTAAAATTGGCGATGTTGCTCGCAAACTGTATATATGCATTTAATGTTCTTTTTATTTATTTTTTAAGCCCAAACACTCAAGCCAAATGGACGCCGTGCGAAATTTCACGTTCAATGTGGAGATGTTGCCACTGTGAATTTTTCGTTGAAATGAAAAATTAGCTGTCAAATCACCAAACTGACAGCTCATGTTAAGGCAATCTTGTTAAAGCAATTGCCTTGGCATCTCTGTTATACCAGAAGACAGAGGCGGTCTCCATTTGAAATCTATGATATAATGGTGCTTGTGATGACAGAATTCTGTTTTGAGGAGACGCCGGGTAAGGGAGTGTTAATATGTTAACTGAATAACAAAGAAAATTCCAAATACTCACTCTCTCGCTCTCTGCAATTCGGGTCCAGCCATTCAACTTCGTCAAGCACAAACGGTGTTGAAGGCGATGGTAACAACAGAGCCGAAGCCATAAAGCTTCGTAAATATTTTTACTTTTTGTTAGATATGAATTAACCAATATTTTCGTTAATATAACAAATATACATGTTGGGGAAACCAACTTTCTGTTTGATATTGATACAATGAAAATGTACATATTAATTTTTTTCCTTTTGACATAAATAAATCAACCAATAAAACATTAACCAAGAAGTTGGTTGAAAAAACCATTGTACTTTTTTCTCTGTGTATGTATATAGCATTTTCTGGTTAAATTAAACCTTAAAAAGAGGCATGGTTTTGTTTACATTTTCCTTTTCAAAGTCTTTAATTTTTTTTAACGCATAACATTAATTAATTAACAAAATAACAACAAATGGGAATTAAATACTTCACTTATATGTAGCATTTTTTGGTTAAATTAAACCTTTTTTCAATTTAAAATTTGCACTTGATTTGAAAAAGGTTTCATTTGACTTGAAAACGCTATAGTAATAAAACTAAAAGTAGTACATTTGTTGTTTAGCATCTTTGGCGCTGACTTGTACATAAGGCACATTGTTTATACATTTCATTAATGTAGAATACACTATGCTTTAAATAAATCAAAAAACAAAAAAATACGAAGAATTTCAGTTATGGGGGAGATAGGTATGGGCCTGCTGAGCACAGAACAATTTCTTTTTTTTTTTTTTTTAATTTTTTTATATGGTTACGTTTTTCAGGTAACGGTAATTTTGTGTTTTTTGTTATCACTTTATTCAAAAATTATGTTCGCTGGAGTTACGCTTCTAACAATATACAACTTGTAGTAATTGAACCACACCTCGCTAAATGACATCTGGTCAATGTCAAAATTTTTAATTTTTTGCGTTTTTTGAAAAAGTTTTGATTTTCAAATTAAGTTTTTTATAAAAACTTGTAAAAATCAGAAAAGTTTTATTTTTTAAAAATTAGCCCGTTTAATTGTTAACGTAATATCAAGGATATAATAATAATATAATATAATACAATGGCGCTATTATAACTCTGACGAGTTTTATGGCCGAGCTTCTCTCCCAATTCGAGGTGTGCTCCTTTTTGTTTTTCCTACTAATTGGGTGGACCTACAGTTTTATGCCGGCTCCGAACGGCGAATGCATTTTTTGTGAGAAGCTTTTTCATGGCAGAAATACTCTCGGAGGGTATGCCGCCCACTGCCGAGAGATGACCGCTGCTCTTAAAAAACCCAATAATTGGATTTTTACTAATTAGAAAAATTTGTTTGGCTCGGACCGTGGTTTGAACCCGAGACCTCTGGCATAGCAGGCGAGCACTCTACCCACTGCACCACAGCGGCCACATCAATATATATAGTAATATCAAGGATATCTGATAAAAACATATTTTTAGCGATTTCTTTCATGTGAAACAAAAAGGATATTTTATGGACGAAAAACTCGGTTAGATGACTCATCCGTGTATAGACAAAAGATAAAATTTGTTTGTGACTTCACCCTCTCATAGGGTTAGCGTTAATCAGAGGTTGAGTAAACGGCCCTTAAGCTAAAGATATAGATACTTATGTATTCTGGAACGATTTTTCGTCATCCCTTGGGAAAAAATCGTTCCACAATACATCATATTCCTACCCCGTCGGAAAACCAAGCAAAAGAGGAATAATGAAAATTACTTAACTATTGCTTGTCATTTTATATCAGAAGATTTCAAATTGCGAGTAGCTGTACTGTAGACACAAAAGCTGCTGTCAGATACAAATCATTCCTCAGCTAATATATTGGAAACCTTGCACCATGTTCCGTGCGAGTTACCGTGTTTTGCACTTTCATTGAATTTAGCTGTGCGAGCAAATTGTTTCTTATTTTAAAGGCAGTACTATTGAATATGAGAAGTTTAAGGCCGCGCAGGAAGTCTATAGTGTTTGGCAAAAAAAAAGTTGTAAAACGACGCCCTATACACGGATGAGTCATATACCGAGTTTTTAGTCCATAATTTTTACAAGTTTTTATAAAAAACTTAATTTGAAAATCAAAACTTTCAAAAATCGGAAAAACTTAAAAATTTTGACATTGACCAGCTGTCAATTAGTGAGGTGTGGTTCAATTACTACAAGTTGTACATCGTTAGAAGCGTGGATTTTAGTCGCCTCTTACGACAGACATTCCTTACCACGGGTATTAATTTGACCAATTTGATATCGAAATCCAATTCCTCCCTAACATTCAGTATTCTTCTCTTGGGACAAAACTACAAGAATGAATAGGGATAACCATCGATAGTGGAAAAAAACTATCGATAATGACACGAAAAAAAACTATCGATACTATCGATAGTGCCATCGATAGTTTTGCAGCTCTAATGTACATACCCAGCCAGCAAGGTACCGTACATTTTACGAACATTGCGATTTACGAGCTATTCTCGAATAAAAAAACAATAACAAAAGAAGCTTTTTTCTATCATGTAAAAAAAAAACGAAAAATTTCAAACTCAATATTTTAAAAGTAAGTATGTATGTTTGTAAAATTTCTACATTTACGATAAAAAAACGGACGTAAAAAGATTCATATACGAGTGCTTTTTCGATACATTTACTACACTCGTAGGCAATGAACATTTTAAAGCGAAACAGTATTCGTAGGCGAATCGTAAACGGATTTCGTAAACGATATTTTATTAGAGTTTTCTTCGAGAAAACATCAGTTTACGAGCTCGTTTACGATAATTTTGCTGGCTGGGTATGTATGTAGGTATATGAAGCACTTTGTTATGAGAGGTATATGTATGTATGTCTATAAAGCTTTAAATTTTACAATTAAAGCAGGGTAATGCATTGACCTACACGAAGGTAGTGATGGGCGAGTCTGAGATGTTTAGACAATCGAGAGAATCGCCATCGTTGCAAAATCACAATCGAGTCAAAAGTTGACTCGCTCCGCGACTACACAATCGAGATGTTTTTGCGATTGTTCCGAGTCGGCGAGTCGGAGGTTATTTCGATGATATCTCGACTAGTGATGGGTTTACACCTGGGTATTTACCCAATGCTGGGTTTTTACCCATTTATACCCATTTTCATACCCGGGTATTTACCTAATTGTGGGTAAATACTCATTTGAATAACGAATAGTCGTTGTTATGTAGCGTAAGAGAAATGTGGACATTTTCGAATTTAAAAAAAAAAAAAAAAGCGGTTTGGGCTGTTGGAAACACAATAATTCTTAATAACAACCGCTTAGCAGCGTGCTTATGGCAATTCAATGTAATGAGTGGGAGCGATGGCAACAACAATGCTGAATCACCTAGAAAGTTTACAGTTATGAAACTTAAGCTTGAGCCTCAGGTGCATAGAAATAATTTGTTTCATTCATTCGTAAAGATTTGTTCCAAGCGATTAGTGAATGAAATAAAGTACGCGCATTTTAATTTATAATATATATTAATATTAAATAATTAACTGATGGGAAGACCACAAATGTAACTATTTGGAAACATTTTTATAGCAGCGGAAGTAGCAAAGAAGTTTCATGACAACATTGCGAAAAGCGGTACAAATTTCCAAATGTGAATAAAATGGCAAAACATTTAACAACGTGCGTCAAGTGTCCATTATTAATAAAGCAACGAGTTCAAGACATGCTTGCAACCAATGCGGCAATAAACAAGATACAGAAGCAAGTGATTATCCGCCTTCGTCTGATTTACATACGCATATTCTTTCAAACTCGGCACAATACAACTTAGCTAAGGCTATTTTTGTAACCGGCGCTCCTGTGGCTATAGTGAGCATCCATAGTGGAAGACCTTTTTAAAGACCTTACTCCACATTTCAAGGTTCCTTCACATATTTGGATACAATTTATAACGAGATAAGCATGGGCATTACTCTGCAATTTTTTTACATATTCAATGTGATGGATGGAGTAACACTCGTCACAGGCGCTAAACATAAATAGAATGACAAATTTTGCCAATTACAACGCCAAAATTGCCTTCTGGGCAAAAACTTTTGCCTGGAGCTGTTTTCTTGAGATTTCTCCATTAACTTGGTGAAAAGGAATTTGTGGCAGCACGCAATTAAGCAGATTAGTTGTTCACCACCTTCAGCAGAAAATACGCACTCCACTCAATTCGAAAATGCCATTAATTCTTCACTAGAAAGTATTCAAGACGACATCCCTTCAACTTCAACGGGAATCACGCACTCTATTCGATATGATTTTTTATCGGATACTGATAGTGAAAGCGATTATGACCAAATTCATGTATAATTTCATTTGTCACTAAAAATCTATTTCATACCAAAAAATTAAATTCTTTCTTAATTCTGGTTTATACCCACATTTTGGGTAAATACCCAGGTACTTGGGTAAATACTTGGGTATTTACCGGTAAATACCCAATTTACCATTTGGGTATTTACCCCTGTCCCATCACTAATCTCGACTACACAAGCGAGATGTTTTTGCGATTGTTCCGAGTCGGCGGCCGGCTGTTGTTTTGATGATATGTTTTAGTTGATAAAATAAACTGAATGAGGTTTGTTGATAAAGAAAGTAGGATTTTTAATGGAAGTGAGGCAAATACATAAATAAATTAACCAAATTGAAAAATATGCTATACATAGACGCTGCATTATTGCAATCACAACTAAAGAGTGTCGTGCATAATAATAAATAATTATTTAAACATTAATAAATTTTCTGAAGTGAGATGCTTATGAAACAAATGAATTTTAGGAGTAGCAACAACGGCAATAGATTTATACCACTCTGTATGTTTTGTAAAGCAATTTTAATATTCAAGCGGCAACAACAAATATTATGTATTTTTTCGAGTCCGAGATATTGTAGAGTTGCTTTGAAAACGAGAGGAATCGTTGGCGAGTCCGAGATGTTTTAGCAATTGTTTCGACTGACGGCCATTTACGACTTGGCTCGAATACGAATGAAAACCATCGAGAGCATTCGAGATGTTTCAACAATCGAGAGAATCGAATAAAACATCTCGGACTCGCCCATCACTACACGAAGGTCAGTAAGGATTCACTCTTGAAGTGCACAGAAAACCCTAACAACGTAAGCGTCAGCAATACATTGCTTCTATGTAGCCTTGATTCCTTTTGTTCGTTGAGTAAAGCAGATGTCGTGAAAAGTAAATGGAATAAATACAACCTTAAAGTGCCAGATCAGGGCCGTGCGCAGGAATTAGCCTTGGGGGGGTTTTTAATTTTGGTTTGCATTCGCATTCATTTTTCGCTAAGATAAACATAATTGCTGAAACAGATATCCAGACCCATACACCATAAATTTAAATGTTCTCTAACTTTTCTGAAACTCATTATGATTCATCAAAACCTAGTTAACCAGGTCCTGAATAGTACACGGAAAGAATTTTTTACTAGAATCAATGCCGAGACAAGAAAAATTAGACTTGATTTTGAACTTAGAAAATAATTTCTTAATATCAAGAAAATCCAAGAAAATTGGATTTTAAATAAATAAGTAAAAATTTTCTTGCCTCAAGTGAAATTGGATTTTAAATAAATAAGAAAACATTTTCTTGCTTCAAGTAAAATTGGATTTTAAATAAATAAGAAATAATTTACTTAGGGTAAGTGTTTTTTTCTTGTTTTTTGAAATAAATTAAGAAATTATTTTTTTGTTGCAAGTAAAACTTTTCTTATACGAGCTTAAGTAAGTAATGCGAGAGACACACATCGTAGTATAGTAATAATATTTCGATCTATACCACATATGTGTCACCCTCATATTGTAGTTTAATTGAAAATTTTCATAGCATAGCCAAATCATAATATTGATATTCTAATATTCATACCACATGTGTGTCTGAGGCATATGAAAATATTAAATATTAAATTAAGCAAATATTTTCAAAAAATATTAAAAACGTAAAAAATAAGGAAAATGAAAACTAATCATGAGGGATTAGAAAACCATAATTAGTCAACTAGTATTTTCCTGGGACTTGTTTATTGAAATGACAACATTTTATTTAATATAAATGAAGATGCAAATAGTGAACTCCTTATACCAAATGCTTCACTAACAATCTGAGAATTGCAAAAATATTCAGAAATATGCAAAGCGGATGGCAAATGAAAAAAAAATACATGTAACTTTGGAAATGCAAATTCAGCAAGAAAAATTTTACTTCGCTCAAGAAAACGTTTTCTTATTCATTTTACATTTTTTTTCGCTGTATTTTGTTGTTCCAATTCGTCGAAACACAATTTTCTTAAATTCTTCTTGATATTAGCAAAAAGATTTTCTTCATTTAAGTAAATTTAAGAAAAGAATCTGATGTTCTTATTTATTTAAACATTTTTTTTCAACATTTTTTTTCTATAGATTTTGTTAGTGTTCTTGAATAAGAAAATAATTGTCTCATTTTTGGAAAACTCAATTTCTTATTTCCAGTAATAATTAAGTCAATTTTTCTTATTTCCCTAAAAATTTTTTAAATTGAGTTCAAGAAAGCATTTTTCTTGATTCAAGTATACAAATTTCTTTCCGTGTACTGTTTACAGTACTTGTTAATTGAAACTGCTCACTGTTTTCACAAAATGAACATTTTTTGTTATCAGTACAATTTTTTTAAAAATGCCAAACGAACATATGCTACACAACTTTGTAATTTCGGAAAGCTCCAAGTGCAATTCAAAGTGCCGAACTTATGTATTGGCCAACCTTATTTTTTGCAACTTTTACCAATTCTTCTTCCGTAAAATTATTGTAACTAATATTGTCAAAAATTATGAGTCAAAATTCAATGCAAAATTTATAAACTGTATTTTGAAAATTTTTGCAAAATCATTGCAACTTAGATTTGGTCATGGGAGCGAGGGTTTTAACCCCCAAAGCCCCCCGTGCGCACAGCCCTGTGTCAGATTAATTACATTTAAAAACATAAGCAAATCTTTAGCGAACTGCATGGAATATTTTAAGGAATATTATTTTCTCACAGCACGTTCAGAGAACTCCCTCGTGGTATTATTTTGGCAGTAGCGTAGAATGGAGCACTTTCGTCACCCCCTGTTTTCTGAAAACTCAGCAGTCGTATCGAATTTGGGTTTACCACGTTATCCCCAAAATCAAAATCCCCAAATCAAAATCCCCAAATCAAAATCCCCAAAATGAAAATCCCAAAATCAAAATCCCCAAACACAAAATCCCCATATTCTGTGTGAAATAAATTAAAATTAGGTTAGAAATCGCGGCGATTCACACAGAATATGAGAATTCTACATTGGACATTATTTCTCAAACTGAAACTCAAAAGAATTGTATACGTGATGATTTCACAAATGTTTATTAATAAATTCATCTCAATAACTTATGATTACATATTTACATAGGGTTGGGTACGAAATGTCAAAAAAAAATATCGAAATAATGTCAAATTAATGATGTGTAAAATGTGCGCGAGTAGAAAACTTTTTTGCATTGGAATAAAACGTATAGAGCAATCCACAGGACTTTTGAGTAGAAAACCTTTTTGCACTGGCGGCCTTTCGCCGCGCTTATAAAAAATAATCCTGGGCTACGCCATCCAAGTCCGGTCGTGTGCCATAACCGTGGCGGTGATGTCCTTATGCGTAGTACACATTTCAGCGCAAGCGGCCTTCGCCTTTATTTATTCATTTCATTTATTTAGATGAACATATTTTTTATAAAATATGGAATCTCTTAGATACCCTGTAGGGCGCATTATATCGAAGCCGACCCACCTACCGAAAATAAAGAAAAAACACGCCAAGTATTTGTCCACATTTTCTACATTTTGCGACCTTTTTATTTCGGTAAATTAAAATTCGACATTATTGGCGAGAACTCCATGAATTAGCGAATGGAGTACTCCGAATTTTTGCAGGGATATATATGTATTTTATATGTATGTATATATATATGTTATTACGTATCAGAGCTCAGATAAGACTCGGCATGCGGTTTTTTAAATATGATCTTCATCGTTGTTTATTTAGTCATCTTTTGGGGATTTTGTGACGCTATCCCCGAAAAAATGTGGGGATTTCGTGTTTGGGGATTTTGATTTTAAGGGTTTTGATTTTGGGGATTTTGATTTTGGGGATTTTTTTTTTTGGGGATTTTGTGCGTTGGGATTTTGTTTTTCGGGGATTATGTGGCACTCCCTCGAATAAACGATAAGTTATACTTAATTTGACCTTAATTTGTCTTGTTTAATTAGCCTTAAAATTTGAAGTTTACAAGTCATTATAAACAGTAGTGTTTTTTTTTTCACTTTTTTGCGTTAGTGTGGGCTTTTTTTCGTGTCAATATATTTTCCAATAACTTAATTAATTTCAATGCGATCGAAAAATTGTTCACAAGTGTAATACAGTCAATATTGTTGTTAATAAAATTGAATACAAATTTTGAAAAGGTGCTGCGGAGTGCAGAAAAAAAAATACATTTATTAAGAGTGGCTGCACATTCGCCAGATCATAAGCGGGACTATGCTTTCCATGGGTTAAATTCACAACTGGCGTATGTGCCCCATGAAGTAATTGAATAGAATTTAAGGTCAAATAAAATTTATATTTTATCATTTTCTGAAATGCAAATTTTTTCTCCATAACAATAAAGGCTACGGCTTTTTAATGAAAACAAATTAAAAAAAATACAATTATTATACTTGTTTTTTACACTGTGGCGATTGTGCCCCATGGGTAGGACAGTTTCACCAATTTGGCCAATTGGGAAAAATTAAATAAAAAAGTTTAAAAACATTAAAAACATTAAAAAAGTTATACAAAGAAGAAGAAACAAAGTAGGTAAAAGATGTAGGTTTGCAATTATTTTAACATTAAATAAAAAAACCATTGGTTTAATTTCCACAGCAATTCAAAAAAAAGTGGTGAATGTGCCCCCTTCTAACCTACTTTCTCGCTCCTAGTTTGGAGCGCACCGCAAGCGGTTGGCTGGGATATTGTGTATCCATTTAATGGCATACATATGTGTCCGCCGCAAATTCGGTGATGCAATTTAAAATTTACATATGCATGTCTGAATATAAAATAATCTGTATTAATTTTGAAATTTTGCTCACTTACCTTAAGTAAATTTACTTCTAAATCTTTTAATTTGTTTTTGGTCGTGCTTTTTTTCGAAGAAATTTTCTTATGCAGCAAAACAAACCGTTTAGAAATTTTAAAACATACTCAAGAGTATTTTCACTGTTTTTAGTTGTTGTAATAAATATTTTTTCTTTTTTCTTAATTTTTTTTCTACAAATGTTTGTTTTTATCTTTTTTTAAACAAAACTAACTCAAAACACTAACACTTCTTCATCTTTTTTTAATGCTTATTTAGGTATTTTCTCTTATTTGAAACGGTACATTGTCCACTTCGCCTTTAGCTCCTCAATTTCGCCATAACAAATCATTAAAAACAATAAAAAATCAGTGAACATAGCAATTTAACTAAATTTCTAATATTAGGTAAAAAACGTGTGCACAAAGCGACTAGACAAAATAAACTGTAATATCCACTACCGCAAAAAAGGTTTTCAAGTTCAACAACAAAGTATGAAAATCATGCAGTAATCGAGGATTGTGCTTTAAACTAAAGCTGTGATTATATGTATGTATGTATGTAATATGCAGTAATTAATTAGAACAATTATAAAAATAAAATAGTGCAATGTTTGTATGTACATATGTATGTATGTACGTAAATGCATGTACATATGTATATTTATTTATAGCGCGAAAAAATCTGCTATAATATGTAGCTAACTAATTGCAAATTACCGTCTGTCAAATTAGATAATACATACATATATTTGTTGACATTAGCATGGGTCGGATTTTATGGGTTCAAAGTTAGGTGGCGGCCTAAAAAACTATAAATTTAGACATTTCATCTAAAAAAAAAGATTTAAGATTTAGAGTATCTAAACAAACGAAAACAAATGATGGAAGAAATATTTTTATTAATCAAAATTTGCAAACAGGAAAAAATATAAGATACTTTGAAGTGGTCACTTGGAGGGTTTATATACATATGTACATTTATATCTCGCGAGCGCTCTTTGTGAGAACTAACCTGCCCTTACTACGCACACGTGAATATATAAGGGGTTTTATGTGCGAAATTGCAGCCGTCCTCTGCTTTAAAGCATTGCTTTAGCGCTATAGCTAACAAAACTAGCCTAAATTTTAGCCGTCCAGACAGTTTGTTCAACACAGATGTTGTCATGTTTAATATTAAAATGGACTCAAAAGTGCCGTCAGTGACTTAAAGAAAAAAATTAAATAAAACAAAGAAAATGCATACATACGTATCTACTTCAGCATTGCTTATACAGAATTTCACCTAGTTTTATTTTATTTTATTTTATTTTTTTATACAGCATTTTATGATTCAACTAACTAGCAAATTACTTATTAATTAATATATCAGTTGTCTATAAGGAAAATACAAAAAAATACACACATACATATGTAAATATGTACATATGTACGTACGTACATATTCATATAAATATAAAGTGTGTAATTAGTTTTCTAATAAATATATTTACCAACCCAGTTACATATGTACATATGTATATCACCAAGGGCGTAGGCAGGTAGGGGCAGGGGAGGGGCAGCTGCCCCCCCTGGCTAGGTACTGCTTAACATTATAATGGCATCAGAGAATAGTACAGAAATTTACATGTCAAAATAAAACAGTGAGATTTGTTTCAATTCGTGTCTACAGTTCACTAAATATTTTAGCATTAGCATTGATAAGCAGAATCTAAGGCCCGGTTTCACCAGCGCAACTAAAGCGAATACTGATTTCACACAGGCGGTTAATGGAGTAATTATCCACAT
This sequence comes from Urophora cardui, assembly GCA_960531455.1. Classification (NCBI taxonomy): domain Eukaryota; kingdom Metazoa; phylum Arthropoda; class Insecta; order Diptera; family Tephritidae; genus Urophora; species Urophora cardui. Next base: position 111,258,443 of record OY482673.1, on the reverse strand, counting down.
TTTCTTCATTAAGTTGATAATGAAGCTCGATCTTCCATCCAGAAGTTCAATTATTAATGGATCCATTACAAATCCAACACAACTCTGGGAGGTAAGTTCGTTTTTATTAATTTTGAAGTTTTCAGTGTCAACCGTCAATTCGTTTTGGCATGAATTTATTATCCCAACAAACATTCTCAGAGCACTCATAATTTGGAGTCGGATATGAATCACAAACATGTGTGAAATATGTATGAGCTTAGGAGAAATTTTTTTATAATTTTTTTTCTTGTTTTTTTAAATGATAATTGTAATTCGAAAAATGGGAAGTAGGTATAAAAGTATCACTAAAGTTCATCAGGAGGAAAATACAAATAGACAACACTATAAAGCAAGGAATGAATGTCCCACAATGGTTGTGTTCAGAATCCCAACGGTTACGCAACAGTTGTGTTTTTATCTTCTGGACGCAAAGTTGAGTATTTCTGATTAACACGTGAGTTTGGACACTTTTTGTCATCATACATTTTTTAGGCTCACTTCGGACAGCATTTGTGCTTACGATTTTGACATATGTACAAATATATAAATACCTATATTTATAAATTTTTAAATATGATAAAAATGTTTCAAAGTAGCGAAATTATTGCCGATTATGTTGTGGATAGGTAATTATAATAATAGTTTGTTTATTTTCTGTATCAGCTCGTTCAGAAGGAGCAAATTATATCCCTTTCCGCTCAGTGATATCTACACAACAGTTTTGCTCAATAGTTCCGACTTCTGAACGCAACCAATGAGAGAAGAGGAGAATAAGCTGGCAGAATGGAGAGAGGGGATGAAGAGAATTGGGTCAGGGGAAGGAAAATGCAAAAACAAAAGACATTTTTTTTGGTTTTACCACATATTCAGGCTCATAAAATGTATGAAATTAGGCTCATATCAGGGGACCACCTTAAGAACAAAATACATACATTTCGGACTCCAAAATGAGCTCATAATGAGTGTGAATGCTCCAGTTTACGATTCCTTTCTGACTTTTTTATGACTCCGAATGTTTACTGGGATTATTTATTAAAAAAATTCTTGTCAATAATAACAAATTATTTAATGAAAAGTGACATCTCCTTGTTAATTGAGTGTGTGTGAAACACAAGAATTTATTGTTATATTATAAATGTAATGTACTACATTAATTTTCTGTCTGAAAACAGTATAAAACTAAGTTTTGACTTAAGTTAGCCCAGATTTGAGATTAACTTACTTTTGGGTTTCACCAAATGAGCGCCTTGAATAATTTTGCACACAACAACCCGATCAGCTGTTTTATACATAGTAGTATTTTAGTAGTTTTTTTCCTACTTTTTGACTTTGCGCAACCCAGTTTATTTGACAGTTGTTGTTGTCATTTTTATATTAGCAGTGTTGCTGTAGTCGCACTCACAAACTAGTATTATTTTTGACATTTAAGAGCGGAACCAAGTGTTGCTTGATTTTAGTCGCAAAAAAATTGATTTTTGACTGCTTCAAATATTTGATGTGCTTTCCCCCCCTGGATAAAATCCTGGCTACGCCCTTGTATATCACTGCAAGAAAACAGAATCGTTTACTTTTAAATACCGCTTGGCATTATTAAAACAAATTTTCAATTGTTCGCTCAAAGTTCCGCATCATTTGTTGCAAATTCCAGTGCGATTCGTTCATCGGTAATAACTATATACAATAGACCACAACAACATTAGAGTGGGGCGAATGAAATGTAAAAAAATAAAAACATTAGAGTAAGATTTTATTTTTACCTGAGCACTTTAGATAGCATGAAAAAAATTAAATTTTGTATTAAATAAATAATAGCTTAAAAAACTAAAAAACACGCTTTAATCTTAAAAATCGTACTAAAAATTCAGAAATAATTTACATAATTAGAAACAAAATGATGAACGAAAATATAAGTATTTAAGGAAAAGCGTGGGGTGCTCAGTATGTCAAAAAATATTTAAAATCGGTGTTTTTTTACTAATAATTTTATTTTGACTTTTTTGAGATTTCATATATCGTACTCTTTAATTTCGCAACTAGGTATATTTTTGTACTAGTTGTACGAATCGAATATTTTCATATTCAAATATTAATGAGCACCCCCACGCTTTTCCTTAAATACTTATATTTTCGTTCATCATTTTGTTTCTAATTATGTAAATTATTTCTGAATTTTTAGTACGATTTTTAAGATTAAAGCGTGTTTTTTAGTTTTTTAAGCTATTATTTATTTTTGACTTTTTAGTGAAATTTTTCATTAAAGGATGTTTTACGCGGACGCAAGAATAAAAGTAAAAAGAAGTCTGATGGGATGTGGTGTTCTCCGAAATAGATCTACATACATATGTATTTATAACTTCTACCAAAAATCCCAATATTCAGTGAAGTAAACTAGCTTATTATGCAATATTTTCCAAACCCTTTTATTCAAGGTTTTCCAAACTAGTTTGGAAATACAAAATTTTCCAAACGTTTTGTTATATTTCACAATCAGAAAGTGAAGAAAAGTTGAGGTGAAGCATTTGAAAAGAACAAAAAAAAAAAGAAACCTGATTGAATAAATTCGAATTTAGACAATAAAGCTCCGAATACGTTTGTAGCGTAATTGTGAGGTATGATGCCTACGGACCAAGGAGCTCAGGTTCGAGTCCCGAGTGGCGCATTTTTTTTTTTTTTATTTTTATTTTTTTATTTTTAGAGAAATTTTTTTCACCTCACGTTTACAAAACATTGTATAAAAATGTAATTAGGATTCCTTCCTTTTCGTTGATTCAGCACTTACTATTGAATGAATTACAAACAAAACCAGTTCTTGCTTTGCATACATATGTATGTACATGCGATTGTTTTTATTGCAAACACAACAACGACAAAACAGAAAGCTTGTTACACAAAACACAAAACCAGTTCTTGCTCTGCATACGTATGTATGTACATTGTACATGCGGTTGATTTCATTGCAAATACAACAAACCCAAAACAGAAAGCTTCAAGCTTCATTTTTGAGTGAATTTATGCATTGAGTTTATCGCCATCGCTGTGAGCGTTTGCTGGCTGTTGTGCGTTAGTTCGCTAGCTATTTGAGTGGTTATACGTTTTTCTTTGAACATTTGTTTGTGATTTGAGAAGAATGTATTTTTGAGCGTTCGTGAGTTTTTCCGTACCCTGAAAGCTTGTTACTTATTGGCTTATATACGGGAGTGAATTGAAATTCATAGAGGCTATTTTGAAAACTTCCCGGAATATAGGCCCAAATTTGGACGCAGAGTGACCCAGCAAGTCTTTGAGCAATATTGGTATCAAATGAAAGGTGCTGAGCAGGCCTTCAACATAGAGTTATTTTCATTGCGATGCCTAGACCGGCTTCCCAAATATGGGTCACTACGTGGACCCGAATGACCCTCGAATATTTCTGAGAGATATTGGTATCAAATGAAAGGTGTCGAGCAGGGCTTCAACATACAGATATTTTCATTGTTATATTTTGAGTCGGTTTCCCAGTGATGGTTCAAGTAGTGGGCCCGGATGGTGACGGATGGTCCCGATAAAGGTAAAGGTAAAGATAAATGCAAAGATAAAGGTAAAGATGAAGGTAAAGGTAAAGGTAAAGGTAAAGGTAAAGGTAAAAGTAAAAGTAAAGGGAAATGGGAAAAAGCTTTTGTGGTCACCGCGAAGCGGGACGGGTATTTGCTATTAATAAATAAAATGGATTAATAAAAATTTATGTTTGTATTTCTGCATATCGTCGTCCCATACGAAAACTAACATATTTAAAATTTCTGGCGAAAGCTATCAATAAAAAAATTCTGTACGAAAAGTAGAACATTTGACTTTTGGCCGACGAAAAGTAATAAAATCGAGTTTTGGCTGACGAAAAGTAATAAAATCGACTTTTGGATGACGAAAAGTATCAGTAATTATATACTGTTTTTACATTAAAAATGTTGTTGTTTAAACGAAATTGATAGTTTTCGTCAGCCAAAAGTGGATTTTATTACTTTTCGTCAGCCAAAACTCGATTTTATTACTTTTCGTCGGCCAAAACTTGAACTTTTTACTTTTCGTCAGCCACAAAAAATCTGATGTTAGTTTTCGTATGGTACGACAATATAAAAACATTTGAAACTTTCTATATCTTCCATTAAATTATTTCCCTATACATGCATGCATTAATGTTTGTGCATTCCACACTTCAAAACCGTTTTCAAGGTGAGCCAGCCGCTTAAGACCAAACAAACAAACAACATGCAAGCAGAAATCGCTCAACAAAAACTTGTATACTCGTATTATACTATAAGCTATTTGATATTACCACTTATTTGCGCTAATAGATAATGAATTTATTATTTTGACCGTCAAATTATAAAAAGAACTTAAAAAATTTGTTAATGAACTGATAGCCAATTCAGACAAATAATAAAATTGAATAATTCCGCTTTAATTTAAAAACTTTATTAATTGAATCGAATGGGTTTACTATACAGTGGTGTTCATAAAATTGTAGGCAGATGACATACATACATACATATGCAAGCTAGAATTAATCTTTTGGAATCGTAAAATGGAACTAAAGTATTGATATTTTTATACAGATCTCCCATGAACGAACCCAGACTGGCACATTTCTTACTTAAGTCCCTAATCCTTGTACTTCCTTATACGCCGAAAGCTATTCCAATCATATACATACATACAGAAATCTTCGCCTAAAATGCCTAAATTAATTTAAATTTTGCTCAAAGTAATACTTTTATTGATTCACATGTTGATTCGCCGTATTACAACCAACACACGTATGCAATGTCTCATGTATAAATATATCGCAATCAATACAGTAAATTCGTGTACATTTCTCACAACGATAAACATTTTTGTCAGTCGATTGCGTCAACGGCTTCTGACAAGCATAACAATTCGCCGCCTGGCCATTAAAATCCAGCTCAGTAAAATGTTGTACGGGGAAGAGATGGTGATAGGAGCGAGCCAAATGTGGAGCTGATACCAGTGTCAACCCGCAAGTCTGACATTCCACAGGCAGTTCACAATACTTGGAAAAGCATTGCGGACAATGATAACCACCCGATGTAAGTTTACTCGGTTCCTGTGCATTCTCAATGTGACACATACACATCGAAAGCGGTGGATCTTTGCCACCATCAGTTTTTGCATGTGGAAAGCCCATTTTAATTAATGAGTTCTCTTGTGTTTGCGCCGCTGGTGGTGGATCAACATGCGCCAACAATTGATCTCGATAATGTGCATCGTCGAGAACAGCACCATAAGTGCCTTCGGTTTGTTGTGTAAGATGACGGCAGACATGTATCTCGGCAGAGAGTGAAATAACTGAACAGCGTATGCGATCAGCTTTAAGGGCGTCGATGGTAAGATTGATATCCACGGGATCACATGTGGTTAACGAGCCCATAATTATTAGTATTTCACGTGAGGCATGGCCGGGTAAGAGTTTTAAGGCCTTCATAGCTAAATCGAGACCATTCTGCAGGGATGGTTCATTGCTAAGTGGAATTTTACCGACGCTGAAATGAAAGGAAAGCAATATAACTTTAGCTATGATCAAATTAATAATTTAACAATTGAGTCTTAAGTGACGCATCGTTGGGTTTTCTTATTCAAAGGTTTTTGATTTTGGCATACTGCTGTATAAAATGCAGCCGGTACTTAAACCATCTCTGCGTGATTAATAGTAAAACTAATAGTATAGATGTGTACCCTTCTAGCGCCTTAAGATGCAACTTTGCTGTGCCCGTTAATTCAGTAAGCTTCTCGGCCCGTTTACCCTTCAATAAAATCAAACCCAATTGGCTAATAGGATTCTGATCGAAAAACTCTTGAATAAAGATTTCCAAAAGCTGAAAGAAAACAAACGTATTATGTACAATTTTATGATAAATGATCAGTAAAAAAAAGTATAACCTTAATGGTGCACAACATTCGTGTTGGTTTCAAATCCGGCACGCTCATTGACTCGGAACAATCAAGTACAATGTACAAGTGTCGCATCATGCCCAAACGATTTTGCTGTGTTTTTTGCGCTTGTCTCTTACGCTTTGCTTTTTGTATGATTTCCGCAATTGCGCCGTCCAGGAGACCATCATCATCTTCCTTGATGGCTTCCCTGCAATGTTACACTGTTTATTTAAAATTTTTATTTATATATATATATATATATGAAAAATAACTTACCAGGTTTTTTCGTAGCCAGTTTCCCAGCGATACTCTTTTGGATCTTCGCCATCAACATCAGCCATTTTTCGTGTTAAAGTTAGCTAGTAAATTAAAAAAAAAACAAATATTTTTGTTTATAATTGACCCGGCCAAGAAATGTTAAAAGAAACAGCTGATTTTCTAAACACAGTCGAAATGTTGCCACAGACATGCGAATTGGTAGAAGCACAAGCAGCGTTGCCGAATTGACGATTTTTCAGAGCAATGACAATTTGACGATTTTTCCGAAAGGCTAGTACTGAGTTCACCGCCGTGGAATTTCGCCAGCAACAAGCATTTATTTTGCCGTGAAATGTTTCAAGAAATATTTTTTGTCAAATGAGAATAAATGCCAAAACGAAAACTGAGCAAATGTAAAAAAAAAAAATTATATGGCCAATAAAAAATTTTTTATACAATATATGAAAGCCAATTTCAACAAATGTAACTTTTTACTCGAAAATAAAAACATGACTGGCTGGGTGATTGCTTTTAGGGCCTTATCACGGATCGACATTTCTTTCTCGGTATTTTCATCTTACCGAAACGAGTCCGCGTTGCAATCTTTTTCACATTTGTGGGAATACTTTCGGTGCGTATTCGGCAGAAAAATAACAATAATGTTTTCTAGCGAAGACGAAGGCTTGCAAAATTTATAGCCGAAACGAGATTTTCACTGACTTTCTTATTCTTTTATTACGCCGCAAAAATGTATGCAGTAATTCCTCAAATTTTACTGACCGGTTTTACCGTGTTGCGGTATACCGAAATTAATCCGCTCCGATTTCATGTATGCAACACTAATGTGAAAGTGCCAATTGATATATGTACATGTGGTCGGTAAGGTACCGGTATACTTTCGGTAAAAACCAAATATATCGATCCGATACCGCATCGAGTAATGTGAAAGCGCTCTTATATACATACACTTTATTTTCCGTACTCTTTCCTCTTTGGGTTCCTTTCCTTCGCCATTTCCGTCCCTTTCATTTTCCCCGTTCACTTTCTTTTTGTTACCCATCTACAGGGTAAGACTTTTCTTGACAAATAAAATTTAAAAATCGGACAAACTGTAGCGTAAAAATGAATTTTTAAACAGGTGACAACCCATTTTGTAAAAATCGCAATAAATTACTCATTTTTAGGCCAAGCCTTTTCGCACGACTCTTTAAATTTAAAAATCAAACAAACTGTGGAGTAAAAATAAATTTTGGAACAGGTGGCAACCCCCTTTTTAAAAATTATTATAAATTACTCATTTTTTTTTTTTTTTTTTTTTGTGTTTAAGGTTGCTTTGACGCCTTCTATTGACGGCTAAAGACTTATTTGGCCAGTATCAACTTAAAACGCCATGACAAAAATTACTCATTTTGAGGCATACACCTCAAACTTAAAAATCAAACAAACTATAGCATAAAACTGAATTTTTGAACAGGTGGCAACCCTTTTTGTAAAAATTTATAATAAAATACCATGGTGAAATTATATGTATATGGTGGTGGTAAATGGGCAACAACAAAATTTACTGTTATGTACTGATCTGTCAAATGCAAAAACACGTGTTTTTCTTTGTTTTGTTTACTTATTGAAATTCGTGCAATTTATGAATCGGCTCGAAAAGTTTCTTCAAAATGGCTGACAAGCGTTCACTGCTTGAAATAATGAAAAATAATTGTATAATTATCCACACAGAAATCACACAAAGTGTATAATAATATAATAATAGCCTCAGAAAAACTAGTTGCATACGCGATTTCACTACTTTTCTCGGAAATATGTATGTATAGAAGACATAAAGCAAAACAATAATGGTTGAAAATTTGGCACATTTGTCCATCAGCTGATTAATAAGTAAGAGCCCGTGCACAATTGACTTCTACCTCGCTTTGCTTCAGAGTTTTGCTTTGACAGTTTCGTTCAGCATGTGCTTTTCAAAGGGATATGTTCACAATTGAGGTGAAGCGAGTAAAGCAAGGTATAAAGTTAGCCATCTTTCAACTTTTTTACACTTTGACAAACATCTCCCCTTGTGTGTGTGTGTGTATGTTTGTATAGCTACACTTAATTTACCGATTTCGCGCAATTTCGTGAGAAGTGAACAGAGAAAAGTAAAAAATAACATTCGAATAAGCAGAAAAAAGCTAATTCCCCAAATATTTTACCAAAAATCAGGTTTATAAATTAAAGCAAAGAAGTGAGGTGGAAATTGTCAAAGTGTTAATTGTAGCAAGCATCTGAAATTTCGCTTTGCTTTAAGGTTTTTTCTATTAAAGTTGGAGCAGACAAAGCCAATTGTGCACGGGCTCTAAGAAGCATAATTTCATTTGATTCCACCATTATAATTCCACCATGATAAAATACCAATATTCATCTCAAGCCCTATCATGTGGTACCTGAAATTTAAAAATTAAGCAAAATAAACTGGATAATTAAATTTTGGAAAAAAGTTAAACCTTCCTGCACATCTACAGGCCAATCCAAGACCAATCTATATCCAGGTCGTCTAATGTGAAGCAAAATAGGTGATTACAGTTAGATGGCGTCTTTCAAGAATGTCAAAAGCAGAGAAAACGCGAGCGAACACACAACCGAACACACAAACGCACAACCGAACACACAAGCTATTTCCACGAAAAGCACGTGCAAGAATGCAAAATCAAAACAAAAGACAATAGTTTGACATCAGCTACAAACTCGCGTAAGAAGAGCTACCCTCCCTTGCATGGACCTTCTATAGTTAGGTTATGGGCCAATCCCTTTCATATGACACCCCATTTTCGAAAATCGGTATAACGGTGTAAAAGTTATGGTGCGTACAAAAAATAGCTTAGTGTAATATATATAAATATACGCTTAATAAATGACGACTCTGCTCAAGTTTTTCTGCGTAGAAGTTTTCGGATAAAACCACAATAATAACAAATAAAAGATGACCACTGCAGCCAGGTTCATGAATTCAAGAATGATTTGTTATTAATTATTTGACAATGCATACATATGCACATGCATATTAGACCGTATCGCAAAAAATAAAGTTCGCCGTACGCCCCTCCATATGATGTCTTTTTGGAAAACATTTCCGGAACATTTTTTAATTTTTTTTTGGACGCCGCTAGATGTCGCTAAAATGTATTTTTCTCATATCTTCGGTATTTATAGTCCGATCTGTAAGTTTAATAAAGAAATGTCTTTGGCTTGAAAGGGCGGCTTATACTGTAGAATATTATTAACCCTATGTGCGCCATTGGGGTTACTACCACCCAGTACTTAGTTTATACCACCCTAATGTACCTTTTTTACGTCTGCATGTTAAACGTAGTCAAAAATCATTAATCTTTTGCAAAAGAAGTATTTCGATCGCTTCAGCAGAACCCGAAATAAAACACGTTCAACATCCCGAGGAATATAGGTTTGTCGGTTCCTTTGGTCTTTTAGGTTAGTTTTACAGAAAAATTTTCTGAGGAGACTCATAGTAAAATTTTATGCCAAATAATTTTCTAGAACATTTTAACCCTCTAGCGACCTTAAAAATACTATTTTTCCTGATTTTCTAAAAAAAGGGGGTCAAAATAACCCTTTACTGGCGGTGATAGAGGGTTAAAATATTCTAGAAAATTATTCGCCATAAAATTTCAGTAGGGGTCTCCTAAGAAGAAATTTTTGTAAAATGAACCTAAAAGACCAAAGGAAGCGAAAAACTTATATTCCACGGAATGTTGAACGTCTTTTATTTCGGGTTCTACTGAAGCGATCGAAATACTTCTTTTGCAAAAGATTAATGATCTTAGACTACGTTTAACATGCAGGCATAAAAAATTCATTAGGGTGGTATAAAATAAATACTGGGTGGTAGTGACCCCAATGACGCACATTGTGTTAATAATATTCCATAGTATAAGGCGTCCTTTCAAGCCAAAGACATTGGTGTATTAAACTCTGAGATTGGACTATAAATACCGAAGATATGAGAAAAATAAATTTTAGCGACATCTAGCGGCGTCCACAAAAAAAATAAAAAGCTTTTCCGGAAATGTTTTCCAAAAAGACATCATATGCGGGGGCGTAAGGCGCACTTTATTTTTGCTTCCCTATAACGCGAGACGGCCTAATGCATATACCGAATCTGCGATAAACCAAAGATGTAACAAAACTGAAATCATCCAATTTCTTAAAGCAAGTCTAGACGCCGATTACATTTCCGAGTAGTGGAATGAGGAAGAACATAAACGAAAAGCACACCAAAATGAATTATCGAGAAATGATACTACGCGAAGCATCGATAAACATCAAATCGAACGATATTCATGAGAATCGAGGGATTTTAAAAATAAAAAACATATTAAACGACTGAAATAAGCTGATTAATATATTTTTTAATATATTTTTTGCACCCAAAAGTTTCAGAGTGGACAAAGTTGTATATATTTGTCATTGTGATATCCACAAAAAGGCACGGTAAACTAGCTTCCATTAAAAACCTTGTGAGGAGTGTCACATACTAAAATAATACAGTCCAATTTATTTTCTGTTTCCTCCATTAATGTTCGTAAAAATCTACCGCAAATTAGGCTAAAATTGCTTATTGGTGTATTATTTCTCAAAGGTCCTCCGCCTTCATAATTAATAGTACCTACACTTTTTTAAATATAAAATGACTATATGCATCGAAACTCTCGATTTCAGCGTGCATATCATTATCGTTATGTCAATATTAGCCGCGTTTTTATTCAAGCGCATATACATCTGCGCTTAAATTTTGTATGGACAACTAAGCGCGGATAGAGATGTACGCTTAGAAATCCATACAAAATTTAAGCGCAGATGTATATGCGCTTGAATAAAAACACGGTTATTATTTGCATTGGCTATTTTAATTGTAAGTTTATGTACTAATGAAAATAAAATTTCCTATATAAATTTTTCTGCTTTACCAAAAAAATTATCGAACGCCATTATCCACAGCACCCATCACTAATATAGAATTTCGTCCGCTTCTGCGCCATTTTGATTGGTCAACGCACTGCTACGTTTTGCGAACGAACGGAAATTTTTTCCGTTTTGCTTATTTCACATTTTCGCTAGGACGCAGTAGCAGTGATAATTAATAAATTTTGGTATGTTTTAATTGTTTAAAACAAATTTAAAAATAAAATTAACAAATATACAGTCAAATAATATGTGTGAAAGAATTGAATTAATTTAAAACGAAGTGAATAAGAATTTGTTATTGTAGCCGAGTGAAAATGTGAAGAGTGCATGAAAGAATTGGGGAGCATAAAGCAAATGGCAAAAATTATTAATTTAAGTGAAAAGTTAATGTTTTACCATCAAAAACAACTAAAATAAGATTTCTGACAAATTGAAGGTGTTTTTTAGTGCAAATATAGAGTAAAAATACCATTTAAGCTGGGTTATACTATGTATTTCCAATTGGCGATTGATTATACATATATATGTACAGCGCGCCGCATTTGGCGCAAATAGCTTGGCTCGTGTACTACAGCTTGTACTGTACATATGTATGTATGGAGACGAATGCTGATTAAAGAGAAGTGCGCTAGTACCAAATTGGTGTAAACTGGTAGAAAATAATTGAATATTACATGTGAAAATACTGGAGGGCGGCAGATTTTCAATATAACGATATATATGTATTTGATGTACTTCAATTGGACGCATGGAAATAGGAATAGGGCCTGGAACGACTAATTATTGAGAGGGCGTGCTTTATACTAATGTACCACTTTATTTATTGGCTCAGATTTCCATCTGTCTACCAAGAGGGTAGGCCTTAGATTAAGGAACCACGGTCCGAGAAAAATGACTTTCAGGGAGGTAGAGGGCCTCTCACAGATCTCAAAACTGAAATCAAAACCTGCGAGAGGCTTATAGTTCACGAGATATTTGTTAGTATTTTATTGGTAGTTGGATGGGTCCATAGATGTTACCCCAGAAAGAGAATTCTGCCGGCTGAGGATTATTTTTTTGAAGCGTGGCCAAAGGCCGCCAACGCAAAAAGGTGTTCTGCACACAAATATATATAGTGCGTGTTTTTATAAGTGTCTTCATGCGGTAAAACTGCACAGTTTTGGGGTTTTATAACTGACAAATATCTCGGGTCGACGGGACTTTTGGATTTTGAATCAGCAGAACCTCCTCTACAACGCCCGACAAGTCTTTTTTTTTTCAACGCGTGGAGGATGTTGGTAAAATTTCCCCCGATAAGTATACCGAAAAGGCGAATCCTCTCAAGCTAACGTGAAAAGGGTCTTATATATGAAAGACCTAAGGACAAACTTGGAAAAGTGACTATTAAAAATTGAAACATGCGACACCTTAACTATAACTTTTGAGATGTATCAGATAAGCCTACTCTTTTTAGATCTGTAAAAGACCTTAAGACAACAAAAAAAGTTATATGTACTTTATAAAATAAGCTGACGAAATTAAACAATTAATTTGACAAGTCATACCTATTTTCTGGGCGCGTTTATTTAATGTAAAGTTCCCCGCTTTTCCTTTATATTACAGGTATATAGAAAGAATTAACGCACGTTTTCGCAATGGTCGGCCGCGATATAACACCAACGGAAATCGGAAAGCATTCTAAATTGATTAAGAGTAAGATTTGTTAGCTAGAATAAAATTCCTAAACTAAACTATTATTCTCTCTTTGTTTCAGCCGCACAAGAAGAAATGGCCACAATGGACGTTCTAGTATGTGGTCGCTGCCTCAACGTATTCCATTTCATTGAAGATTTTGAAGATCACAAGCAGAAACCTTGTCGTAAGGAGAACAACAATGTGCGTGAATGTAATGATACCAAACCAAAAATATGGGCTTTCTTGTTGTGGAAAGCTACGCAATTAAATAATAACAAAGAAGCTAATATTGTTAGCCCAAATTCTTGGGCTCTCTATCAGACATGGGTTAAAATGGATGAAAGTTTAAGGGAAACATGGATTGTTGCCGGAAAGACGATACAGTCGTTTGCTAAAGTGGGACAGGGTGGCTTGCAAGAGATGCCAGTCAAAATTACAAAAACAGTTGTAAATAACTCGAATGAAAATGCTTCACCTGGACGAAGTAAGCTCAACTGGGTGGTTTTTTATTGTTTTAATTTTACTGTAATATGAAATTTCAGAACTTTTGACACAAACCAAACCGCAAGTAGCAAATTTGAAAGCACCATCCAAACCCGAGAATAAGGACGTTGAAAATGACAACAAAGTGGGCATTATTTCACAAAAAGTAATTAAAAAGCCTTTGCCAGTACGCAGTGATGTTGTGGGTGCTGGGCAACCAAATAAACTGGCTAACGCACAAACCACTAAACCGCAAACGTAAGTGTGAAAAGCATAATTATAATAATTCTGAACATTTATGAATTACCTCTTTTTTTTTATACTGCACAGCCGCAAAGCCAAGCGCACAGTTCCCAATTCCGACGATGTAATTGAGGAAAATGTCGAAAAAATTGTTGCAAAACGTTTCAATCCACGCCGCAAAATGCATGAGTATTTGGTTAAGTGGGAAGCACGTACCCATGAACAGAATACATGGGAGCCATCATTACATTTAGAGAATGTCCCCCACCTCTTGGAGACCTTTGAGACACAATTGGCTAGACAAAAAGAGACACGCGCCGCTTTGCAAGCTAAGCAGGCAGCACAATCTGCCGCCAATAAAATGGCCGAGAACAAAACAAATGATGCTGTGAAAAAAGTCGAAACCAGCGCCAAACCTGCTACAGTTGGCGTCAAATTGCCAAATGTCAGCAGCAGTAGTAATAATGATATTGGCGGCGATGCAGCAAACAAATCGACAGGTTCTGATATGTCCAATCGCCCATCGCGTAACTCAAAAACAAAAGCCTTGGATCAGGTGAAACAATGGGTTGGTGATCAGGCGGCTGGTGCTTCACGTTCCGCATCGCCGGGCAGTGATGCTGGCGGCAGTTGTAATAATTCACAAGATGGTGAAAGGGGCGAATGGTCAATGAATACCAGCACCAGTTCGGCAGTTGGTGTTGGCGGTGGCGGTGTTGCTTTAAAGCGTAAATTGGAAGATTCAGATTTTAATGATTCAAATGCTAGTGACTTGCCTAGCACTACAGCTACCATGGAGGATTTGGAGGAAGATTTGATACCATCGCATACAGTGAAACGCATGAAGAATGGCAATGCAGTATCAATTGAGGTAAACACACAAGAAAGGCTATCAATTTTACACAGTGCAGCAGCGATTGATAAAGAAAATTGCTTAAACAAAGAAGAAGATAATGTTGACATATGTAGTACTTTCATGCCTAAGCTGAAATCAGAATCAGTATGCATTTTCGACTCCACTTCCCCCTCTTTGGAACTGTTGCACCGTGTATTTAATATTATCTAAATGGCTTTGTGTTAGCAATAGCTTACTAGTTAAGAAAATCCTAATTTTTGTTCATTATCAATTTATAGTCCAAAGTGGTTAAGGTGAATGGAACAAGCAGTGCGCGTACTACTACACCCTCTTCTATAAGCGGTGTGTCATTGCCAGTTGCACCGAATTCGGCGGATGTTATCATAATAAAAGACTCAAATGCTTCCGGTGTGGTAAAGAAACCTGGTTTCAATGGCAACAACCGCAATGTAAGTTCATGTCAAAGCTGGCAAATGGCAAAAAAAAAAAAAAAAAAAGAATTAAAATTATTAAATTTTTAAGTATTGTATGCTAAAGGTTTGTTGTTGTAATTTGAAGTATATTATTTGGTTCTCGTATGTGTGTTATATGCTCAGAAAAAATATGTGCTTTTCCTTGTTTGAGTACGTTAAAAATATTTACACATTTGCTGTGCCACAAATTTAGCCTTAAACTACTTTGGGCTTAGTATTATGCAAAAATTTAGTTTAGAGTTTAAAACAGTTGCTACTCGAGGTCTTGAACGATGCTTTGGCGGGTAGTGAAAAGAAAGAGGCACTTCGACCGCAACGCAGTCGGCTTTAAGCTACCGCAGCGACCCCGAACTTGCAGCGAGCCAAGTTTCTGTTATTGCTGAAACTGGCGCTTTATCTAGTAGAAGGTTGGCCAAACAATGCGGCGCTATGGCCGCCCATCAATTCTATATAGTTTTTTTTTTTATATTAGTGCTTCCTCTATTAAAGCTCCCATAGTTTGCTTCTAAATCTGTAAATTGATTATTTTAATTTTCTATTTTATTTTTCAGACAACTACCAAAAATGAAGCCACAGTACGAATTCTATCGAAAGGCGAATCAGCTGTATCCAACACTGGCATTGTGCGTGTGGGCGCCGGCGCTGTCAGCGATAGTGGTAGCGAATCCAAACCGGCATCAGCCGCAACAGCAACAACAACACGTCCACAAATTCGTGTAGGTGGAGCAGGCGGCGGTACAAGCGCCAAAAATACCGCCTCCAGCGAAAAAATACAAGCAAATGCAATTTCTTCACGTCAGCAACTCGTGCAACAACGTTCAGCAGCAGCAAACATGCCAAGAAAAATCATCGACAGCCACCCACAGCGCAGCGGCGGCGTATCATCCATGCAAGCGCGCTCACAACAACAACAGCATGTCTCCACAGCCTCGTCCGGCCGTATGATCATACCACGTCAAGGTGGCGGCGGTGGCGGCAGCTCCGCAGCAGCATCAGCACGAGCAGGAAACAGTGCTAGCAATCAGAAAACCGTTACGCCAGAACAGAAAATCTTGCAACTATCGAAATCTGGAGATTTGAAGGTAACCAAAAAGGTGATGACACGAGAGGATGCCATGGCACAGCGCATGAATGTGCGACAGCAATCGCAATCGCAAATACAAATACAAAAAGTACAGCAGATTGCACCGCCAACGGGCGGCGGACGTAGCACCAGTCAAGTGAGTTCGGTTAGTGTGCGCAAACAGCCGGATGGCACATATGCGCATGAGGAGCAACCTACAACACATTTGTGTCCCATAACAGGTGATTTTTTTGTTTTGTTTTTATCGATTTAATGGTGGACAAATGCAAACTTTAAATGCTTCTTTTTTCTTCCTGCAGGCAAAATATTAGGACAAGATGGCCAAGAAGTGCCACAACCGCACCACCAACAACAACAACAGCAGCAGCAGCAGCAACAACAACAACAACAACATATGCAAAGTGGCGTTATGCATACACAATTGATGACAGACATCGGCGGTGAGCAGCACTTACTGCAACAGCAACACGAACAACAACAGCAGCAACAACAGCAATTACAAGATATCGATCCTACTTTACTACTTACCGGCGATCAACAAATGCTAACCAATGAAGATGGCACACCACTACTAGTGACCGGCGAAGATGGCACCGTTTATCAGGTGGCCGGCAAAAATGCCGAAGGTCAAACTATATTAGTGACACAAGGACCCGACGGTGAACAGCAATTCGCTTATGTAGCCGCCGCCGAAGGTGATGAAAATCAAATGTTAACACTTGATAATGCCGTAGCCGAAGCGATGGCACAAAATACAAACGAATTGCAACAGCAACAACATGAAGCGGCTGTGGGTGAGGCGCAGTATATTGTAAAGACCACAAAAGAGGATGGCACAACACATGTGGTGACAATGAGTGAAGCTGAATTGCAACAACATCAGGCATTAGTTGCCGCGCAGCAACAACAGGTAGATGCGGCGGGTATTGGCGGCATTGTTGGTGGTCAGGATGTTAGTGCACCTGGTCAGCTATGCATACAAACATCGGATGGCGCTGATGGCCAGGAGGCGAATATACCGGCAGAAGTGATACAAGCGGGCATGCCATCACCGGGTAAGTGACTCGTACATACATATGCATGTATGTATATAAATGCAAACATATAAATTTCTCTCATGCGATATTTTTCTGCTTTTGCTCGTTGCAGGTGGCACACGACGTGTCGTATTATTATTGCAAGACGGTACTTATATGATGACTGAGATGCATGATGATGAATTCAAAGCACTGAATATACCAGCGTAAATAGAACACACAAACACACATCACATGACTGCAGCAGTTAGAGAGAAGAAATGAAAAAAAAAGAAAGTGTTGAGTTTGAGATGCTGAGCTAAATGCATATACGTACATGTCGCAATTTCGCAATTTGAATGGCAACTTGCGCGTCCATGACGGATGAAAAAAAAAAAACAAACAAATAAAATAATAAAATACACACATATGTAAATGACAGACGTTTATATATTTAACGTATTGTCTCATAACATTTTAGTTATGAAATTTTAAGCGTAACTAAATTTTTGGCTATAGTCGGCGTACAAAAAAGTGTAAAACAAAAAATTTTTTAAATTTTCTAACTTTTTTGAAACCTTCGCTTGTTTTTGAAAAGCTTCAATTCTTGTAAAATTTTCGAGTTTCGCTTTCACACTTTTGTTTTTAAAATTTGGGGAAACTTTCCAATAATGTCACACGCCCCCAAAAAACGACTTCTATCGGTTGGTAGGGGAGGGGAAGTGTGTTCTGAATCCGTACAATTTAGGCGCCGCACTTACTTCGTTTTCGAGGAATTTATGGTTAAAGTTTAGTAACTCCATATAAATTCGATAGATAACGAAAAAACTTTTGCGCAGAACACTTTTCTGCGTTGGCGGCCTTCGGCCGCGCTTATAAAAAATAACCCTGGGCTACGCCATCCGTCCGGACGTGTGCCCTAATCGTGGCTACCGCCACAGTGATGTCCTTCTGCGTAGTACACCCTGTGAAGTCGCTATTAGCAACATTTTTAATAAAAGTGATTTTAACGCAATATTGTAAAATTTATTAAATATATTAGTAATATACGTGTTGTGACTAAAATAAAGAGTGAAATTTGTTTTGTAAATGAGGAATTGGGGTTGTTATTGGTAAAAATTTAAAAACTTTAACAAATTCCGGGAAAACTAGGTACGTCCGGCGCCTGAATTTAACTGATTCAGAACCTAGTCCTCCCCTACAACCCAGTAAAAGTCGTTTTTTTCGGGGCGTGTGACATTATTGGAAAGCCAACCCCAAAATTTTATAACTAGCGAAAAAATTTTAATTTTGGAAGAAGCTTGTTCTGTACGCTTTTTTCAACGCCGACTGTGTGTTTATTCTCGTTTAATGCCTCTATACATACATATAACGATAGTTTATATGTAGTGCAAGTATGTAAATCATACGAAAATTAATTATTAAAGTTAAAATTTAATATACGTAATGCTCGCGTTAATACAAGCAAGAAAAGAGTAAAAAAACAAGATGCATTAAAAAGTTGAAACAAAAAAGGATAAAATGTATGTATGCACATTGTAAAGTTATATTTTATTTTAAATAACTTTTTTTTTAAACATTGTATAATATTTTTTTTTTTTTACATAGACGGCTACTCTCACTAATAAACATACATATTTCATTACGATTTCCTTGCATACATTACTTTTAAATAAAAGTTAAGTGCTTTCTTTTGCTTTTGAGTAATTTTTACTTTATCATTATTTTTTTTTCTAAAATGTGCATGTATAAATAAATAACACTCAACTTCCACTGCTAACTAAAATTATCGACAAATTCATTGTATGTACTAGGTATGTATGTATGTATGTTTAATGTGTAAGCATTTCATTGATATACATAATATACGAGCATATGTATAGCGGAAAAGCAAAAATCTCAATAAAAACTAGAATAAATACTTAATTAATGTAAATTTTGATTTTTCATATATATATTTTAACGGTAAATGTGCATGCATATGTCTCAAGCTATTTTTGTAAATTTTGCTATAAAAAATCCTACAGTATCAATGGCTGCACCCTCGAATGTACACATATCATGACCAAAACGCTGAACATAAGTTCTGGAATAGAGAAAAGAGCGATTAAATGTGTCAAACTAAAAGTTGTTGCAAGGAATGCTTTACCGCGCTTCCATATTTAAACCGGTATCCTCCAGTCCGCAGCCTCCCAAATGCGGCGTAGACGCCACTAATTTCATTTCCGGAAATTTATCAAGTACCCAAGCTACCAAACATTCATTCTCTTGCTCAGTCACCGTACACGTAGAGTAAACCAACACACCGCCGGGCTTAAGTAAAGCCACAGCCGCTGAAAACAATTTCCGCTGGAGCTTCGGATACGAAGCAATCGTGTGTGTGGTTATATGAGCTGAAGCCGCCAACAAAGGTCTATTGCCCAACGCGCTGCATGGTGCATCCAGCAGAATCCTATCGAACGTTGCAGCCGCATATGGTGGCGCACCCAAGTTAGCGCTCGCATCTTCTGGCGCTTTAGTTGTGTCAATCGATTTTGTAGCATCGAAGGCATAAGCTCGTATACTTTTTAGTCCGAGCTGCTGTAATTTCTCTTCCATCGCACAGATTTTCTTGGCTACCTTATCCAGCGCTATTATTACGCCACGATCGCCCATCATCTCAGCAATGTGTGTTGTCTTATTGCCCGGCGCAGAGCACATATCCAATATTCGCTCGCCCGCACGCGGCTGCAGCACTCGTACACATACTATAGAGGGCAGGTTTTGGAGCAGCGCCTCGTCGCAACTCAGATCGCCGATGCTGGGTACACCAGACACTGTCTCCAACATTTCCACTGCAATACCTCTCAATGACTTGCTGTCACACGTACTACTTGCCGCATTAATACTTGCATGCGGGCCAAAAATTGTATGTCGCTGCATTCGCACGATGCCCAAACCCAGGAATAGTTTACTTGGTGAGTCGTAACGTGTGTTTGTGCCTTGTCTACAGTTGCCGGCCAAATCAGCATAGACCAACACTTTCTCATCCAGTTTGGTGCCCGCTTCCATTGCCAATACGCCGGGCGCATAGATGTGAGCACCACGGAGTAGCGCCGCACCACAACAGCTGTCCACGACAACTTCACGCTGAACTGATGTTTGCTTTTCGATTAAATCCGGTTGGTGCAGCGCGATGGGCGATATGCAAAGTACTTCTGGAATACAGGGAATTTCAAATATTTTTGGTGGCAGTTTATACTTTTCGTGCAGTGCATTTTGCAAGCGCTGTTTGAATGCCGGAACGGTAGTACGCAGAGTATTAACGCGATATGTTGTAATTGTTGGCGGCCTGCATAACCAGCTCATGAGCTCTTCTATTTGTGTTGGCTGGAAAGGTATCAGCGAAAAATAAAGTTCTAAAAGAATCTAGTATGGAAAGGCATTGAAAAATTTGGATATAATAAACCACGGTCCGAAAAAATGACTTTCCGGGAGGTAGCTGGGTCTCGGAGATCACAGCAAAACAGTTCCACCGACCGGATGCTTGTTTAGAAAATATTCCTTGTCAAAGTGACATAATTCCTTTTCTGGATTTTTATTCATGAACCAAACCGCAGTACTTATGTGTTGAATACCTTTTGCGTTGGCGTCCTTTGGCCGCGCTTTAAAAAAAAATAGCCCTTCAGAATTCCCTTTCTGGATTAAAATCCATAGACCAATCAACAGTGCTTTTGCATAGAATACCTTTTGTGCTGGCGGCCTTCGGACGCGCTTTCAAAAAATAACCATCAGCCGGCAGAATTCTGTTTCTGGAGAACTTTAATATTATAATTTAATAATAGTTGAAACTGTTAAAATTAGATGAATTATCATCTACAAAATATTTCCTAAAATTTTCACTGAAAAATTCCCAGTAGTTTGTAAATAAATGAAATTGGTTCATTATATCCAAGCTGAGCCGAATTATTATCCACAGAACATTTTCTAAAAGTTTCCCCGAAAAATTCCTAGTTTGCAAGTAAATGAATTTGGTTTATTATATCCAAGCTGAGCCAAAAGCATTTGTAGAATGGCTACATGGTCGGAAACCAAAATTATTAAAGAAAAATTGGTGAGCTCCCATATTCTACCCTGAATATCTCATTTGTTAAAAATTACCCACTGTACCCCAGCATATGGCTGGATATCCCCAATTGCCCTTCTTTTAAATTTAAACGAAAACTAACGGCAACTCTATTTTTTAATCAGCTTATTCACCTCATCTCTCCACAACACATACACACATAACCATCTCTCTCCCTCATTTGGCAGTTCGTGCGAGTAGACTATACCTGTTAAAACATCCGATGTGTTTTCCGCAAAATTGTGCATAAATGTTATATTTTCAATAAATTTAAACATATTAAAAGTTTAAAAAACTTACATTCCGTTTAAGTATTTGTGACTCCACAAGTGGATTACGTAGAAAAGGTGATTTTGGATACATATTTGATTTCGAAATAATTTTTAACCTGTCGTGGGCTACGGTAAGAAAATGGGATGAAGGAAGAGATAAAAAAAGTGAAAGAATGTGATGAAATGGCAAAACGTAACGAAATAATTTAGTGTTGCCAGAATAGGAATAATTTTTGGGTTATTTTCAACAATTTTCAAAATTTGTTTGATAGCATACAGCTTTCTCGGAAATTTTCGATATAGTGCGCCAGGCGCCGGATTGGCTTTAGGGGGAAGGGGGAGGGATCACATAGATATCTAAAATGCTAACTAAATCTTGCGGAAACTCATAGTTTATTAATATTTTTGCATAAAACATTATGCGTTAGCAGCCTTGGGCAGCACTTTAAAAACCCTCAACAGGCAGAATTCCCTTTCTGGTGTTGTGTTTGTGGATCGATCCACAGTTATTTTGTGTAGTCGGGAGTATCAAAATTAGCAAAATTAAAATCCACAGAACATTAATCGAAAGTTTAATTCTTGGTGGTTTGAAAATATATACGGCGGACGCATTGTATCGAAGCCGACCCCAGCTTTCCATTGAACTCTATTTTTTCCGTATATTCTTTTGGGGTAATTATCTAGTTTACGATGCAACGACTAAAATAGTTCCTTCTTTGAAAAGCGGGGTATCGACGTGTTTCGATCTCAGGAACCCGAATCAGATGGCGGAGCTTAACTTTTTATTTCAAAAGTTAAAAGTTATTAACAAAAAACATCATTTTTTGTTTGCTCGTTAGACACATACACGAACACACAAATTTAGCTTATTTCTTTATCATGGGATAATACATTCTTTATATTTACTACATCACACCCCAAATAATTTAATATGGTGCAAATAAATATTATTTTTTTTTAATAAAACCAAAGTAAACAATTGAGATTCTTTCATTTTTTTCGAGCGATAATTGAGCTGTCACAAAGTTAGTTGGCAACGCTACGCACCATAATAATGAAATTTGCTTAGTTTGTTTACTTGTACTTTGGGATTTACTAAAACATATTTATTTGCAACATATTAGCGCATTTTGGTCGTGAAATAGTAAATATGTATAAAGAATGTATCTTCAAATGGTAAAAAACTAAATTCATTTTGCGTGTTCGAGTGGGTGTAATAAGCAATCAAAATATGAAAACGTTTTTTGTTAAAAACTTTTTATTGAAATTAAAAAGTTAGGCTCCGCCTTCTGATTTGTGTTCCTGAGATCAAAACGCGTCCATTAATACCCCGCTTGTAAAAAGTTACGAGTTTTAGCCGTTCTACCGTAACCTAAATAATTACCTCTTTCAGTTTCGGTTTTTTTTTTTTTTTTTTTTGAATATTTCATTCACTTATTTTTGTTTTAAAAATTACATATGGCAACATTATTTTTGGCACTCACACACGTTTACAATAGTCTTCTCTCATTTACCCTTTTTTGCTACATGTGCCGACAGCTCAACACGACGTGGCAACTTTTCGTTGTTTCTGCTTCATTAATATAGTAGCGTGTTGTGCTCTTCACTCCCACAGTAAACTACACAAAAAACCTTTCTTTATTGCGTCTACTATAGCATATGCACTCTACCAACTCTGTGGTGTGGTGAGATTTTCCGTGGTAATCTGTTATAATTTTTTCTTGTACTTTGTGAATTGATGTCGAAGGTCCGTTGTGTGTTTATTGCTGATTTGTGTGATTTTTGCTGACATTTTCAAGTGGATTTTACAATAAGAAATTGTGCAATTAAGGTGTGTGTTGTGAATTCAGTTCATTTACAATTGGTGCGTATAAATATTAGTTGGGAAATATATAATACCAAAAATAGTGTCGCGTATTTTTGAAAAGAAGAATTTTTCCACATACAATCGGCGCTGCTGCGCCTCCATGTTTTTTTTACTTTCATGTTCAAAGAAGGGAAATCGTGCTATCCCTTTTTAATTATTACTTTTATTTTACTCTTTTCCTAAATTTCTCCATCATTAAAATTAAGCTTTAACTTAGAAATTTTTTAGTTACTTTGAAGTTCGGAAGAATTGATTGTAATTAATTACAAATTAAGTAAAAATTTGGTAGGACGAAGTTGTGAATTCAAACCGGTCAGTTG
The DNA here is from genome assembly GCA_960531455.1 of Urophora cardui. Lineage (NCBI taxonomy): Eukaryota > Metazoa > Arthropoda > Insecta > Diptera > Tephritidae > Urophora > Urophora cardui. Next base: position 111,234,878 of record OY482673.1, on the reverse strand, counting down.
TTTGCAAACTACATATGTGCATATGTTATATTGTACTTAACTCCTCCACCAAAATTGTTGGAAGGTTTCATAGCGAACAAAAGCTGAGTTTGCTTTAATCTGTAATTTCATTATAATATATGTGCTATAGATATTAATATGTATCTTCATTGCAGATATTTAAAAAATTTAAATTAAGCAACAACGAAATAAAAATTGGTCCATTTTGGGGTGTACTCTATGTTCCGCGGTGGACACCTACTCGCAAATTCCTTGACGAAAGTCCTCCGTTTTATAGCTTATAGCTTAAAAAGATGGGTCGACCGGGCGTGTTTTCGCATGGTGCGGCGATAACATTTGTTTGCGAATATCGCCTAGTAAAACAGAATCAATGCGAAATTGCCATATGCATATTTTTATAATTACGATGTTTCCTTACTTCTTCCATTGACTCTAGTGATGAGCGATATAACGCAAACGGTGATTTTTTCACTGTGAATAAAAAATCGCAAATCGCAACTGCGATCACTTTTTCAAAATCGCAGTTCACTACTTATTGGAACTGCTATCGATGTAGCAAGTAAGCAGTTCACCTATTTGAATCGCAAAATCAATATAAATTTCCTTTTGTTTACACTTCTGAGCAGACCACATACGTACAAACATATATAGAAACATATATTGAAAAATGTTGACAACAGCGAAATTACTGCGGAATACGTTGTTGTTGCTATCATTTTTGCCACATAAAATGTTGACAGGTTATGTCGCTCAGAAAACGCAAAATGAATCTCTACCGGTAACTGAGGATTTTATAACAGTCCATGCAATCGCAATAGCAGTTTAAAATCGCAGTGATTTTAAAATAGCAATCACTGAAATCACAGATATCGAAAAATCGCAGTTTCGCTCATCTCTAATTGACTCTTCTCTTCTGTCCATACTTTCAATTTTTTTCCATAGCGATAGCGTCCAAATTAGAAATAAGTCTATTCTGACGAATAGCTTAAACAGAATCAGCGTCGGACGAATTTTCGTCGGCCGCGGCGTCCTGTCAAACGTTTAAAATCATGATCCAATTACCAGGTCGGTCCATGATACATACACACAAACATGCCGTGAGCTGAATGTCAAACGGAATGTCAAAACTGAAAGGAGAACGAAATAATTTGACATTCAGCTCACGAGCGAATGATGGAGAAACTCAGAGAACGAAGAATTTGACCAATAATAAACACGAATGTACAGCGTTGCCGTTTGGGCCACTAAAGTGGCAATTTGAACCTTTTTTAAAGCCAGACCACCTGAACCCAACTTTTTGAAAATACGCAATATTTGAACCTTTTTAAAAATTCGGGCCACTTTTGGTCCTTTTTTACTTTCAAAACTATAATTATTAACACATCTATTCCGGTTTACGATCCACTTTCATCGGAGGTGAATCGGATCAAATGGCATTCTGCAATTCGATTGACGTCCGAGCCCGTCTCCACATAACTTGTTTCACCAAAGAAACATGTAGCAAAACATCTCGCTAAATAACCCGTCTCCACGTGGCTGATCGTGATTCAGTTTAACATTTCTCTTTCTTGCTCTTCTTAAATGTTTGTATGTTTGCTTATTTTTGCGTTTTTTGTTTTGGCCTGTGTGAGATTTCGATAGATTTTCGATACAAAATTAGAGAAGACATCGATATCATCGAGGTTGGCAAGATGATTCAGAATGAAACAGTGTTTCAATCTTCACTCGCTCTCAGAAATTTTGTATGGAAATTGGCGAGTTTCGGCACTGGTTTCCGTGTCGAAACAAGATTGAGAGAGAAAATGGAGAAACAAAGAGCGAAACACGTTATGTGGAGACATGGTACATATAAGAGGGAGATAAACCGCAACTGTGGTGTATCCAACAAAATTATCGATTTTATCTATTTTATGGAAATCAACATTCATTATCAGACGCATCAACTTCTAAAATTTCATAGCCGTGTGTTTTGATATTAGAGACTAACACTGTTATTCCGAGCGTTACCGGAAAATTACTTTACTGGTAATTTATGTTGCTGAAAATTGTTACCGTCTTTTCAATTGGTATTCTGGCACAAATGGTAACGCTGTCAAAGCATTTCCATACGAACGGAATGGAATCGGGCTGAAAATGGTAACAAAATGTTACCACGTATTGAGGTGGTAACTTAATTTTCTGCTGCCAGAATACGAAAAGAGTGTTTAAAGTACCAGATTCTTTATTTAACCAGTAAAGTAAATTATGTTACACACCGGAATAAGGCCGTAAATAAATTTTAAGGCTGCATACAAACTATGCAAAGGAAATTAAACAGACCCCTTCTGTAAAATTTACCTTTTGTTGGTTAGATTAAGTTAGGGCTCGACATGTTGTTCGTATTGTGGTGGCTTATTGCTCACACGGGCCTCCAAAATTTGTGCCAAACTGACAAAATGCAGGAAATGTTACTTGAACGAAGGTAAAAATCTATCAGTTTTGGTGAGAAAAGCCCACAAACGGTAATCCTGATCGGAAATTGTCGTTGCCGCCGTCGTCAATTGGAGTTTCATAGTTTCTTTCGTTTTCTATCGTTCCCTTTTCGTCGGTCGTGTATTTTAGGTATGGTGGTTCTTTGGCCGATCTGCGAAGAAAAACTGGTAATAAAGAAAAGTTTTGTTCAACAAAGAAAGTAATTCATTTTGTTGTAATATTACAAAGTGCAAATGTGAAGTAAAAAAAATGATTTTATTTATACACTCGCTATTTCAAATGAGGTGGACACAATCCAACAACAACTGTTAGTAACTGGTATTGCCACGACATGGCAGTTCATTGGAAAATTTGCTAATCAATGACAAAAGCAATTAATTATAATTAATTAATATGTTTTTTAGCAACTTCCTGTCGATCTTCTGGAATTTAACGACTTAAAGTAGTTAATTTTGCAAAAAAAGATACTTATTTACAAGCGTAAGCACAAAATTTGACTCACTGGAAGTTTTTGACTGCGCCGCTGACTCACTCGCAAATTAACATTGCTTCCCCCTCTACATACATACATATGTATGTACCTCATGTTATATTTGTACTCAGCGGATGTAGCAACTTTATAAATTTATTAATGCACTGCTAAATACATATGTACGTGTAAATTATAAAATATGAATGTAAGTTTTTTCTTTAGTCATGCTTCCTTTCTTATAATTCGTGTTTGAAGAAGAAATTCGAATTATATTTTACTTAGTTTTTATTTCTATAATAAAAATATTTTTAAGTAAAGATGTGAAATGTGACCCCACAGTACACTTGCATATGTATATCATTTACACAAATTTCACTTGAATCCAATGTCAACTGTTTGTTGATATCCGAGTAAAACTCTTAATCTTCACCGCTTATATACTACCTGCGTTCAATTTTGTCTTCACATACATATATGCATGCCGTTTAACTAACTCGCTATTATTTTTTTTTTTATATATTTCCAGCCAATTTACAAGATTCCTCTGCAGCCTTGAAGTGCAGAAGCTCGGATCGACTTGCTAAACTCTGAACAAATAATTCCCTCAACTAAAATCATATACACCTAAGGTATCTTAAAAGCTGGAATTAACATCCACAATACATACGTGCTTACATATTATAAATACGGAATACAATAAGCTACAGCAACAAGTGTAAATCAAGAAACTATCAAAATGGGGAACGTTTTTGCAAATCTATTTAAAGGATTATTTGGTAAAAAGGAGATGAGAATATTAATGGTCGGATTAGATGCCGCTGGTAAAACCACAATTTTGTACAAACTCAAATTAGGCGAAATTGTTACAACGATACCTACCATTGGTGAGTTGGAGGTTGTTTGTTAAATAAGTTCATAATTTTAAAATATCTTTTTTATTTCTCTTAGGTTTCAACGTCGAGACTGTAGAATACAAGAATATTAGCTTTACAGTGTGGGATGTGGGCGGCCAAGATAAAATTCGTCCATTGTGGAGGCATTACTTCCAAAATACACAAGTAAGTTTGAGTATAAGATAAGATAAGATGTAAATATGTATACCTTTCGATGCTGATATGAAAAATTTGTAAATATCGGTATTTTATTAATAATCCGTAACAGTTAATACGTGTAAGGCATTGTCTGGCTTTCCGGGCATTTGATAATGCAAATGCTTGGATAGTGTCGCAGTACTTTTGGGTTCAGCTCCAACTTGTATACTGTAACATATAAATTTCTTCCAATTAGGGTCTTATATTCGTTGTTGATAGCAATGACAGAGAACGTATTGGTGAGGCGAGAGAGGAATTGATGCGTATGTTAGCAGAAGATGAGCTCAGAGATGCTGTTTTATTAATATTCGCAAACAAACAGGTAAGATATTTAAAATAGATAAATAAGCTTCTTATAAACCATTTGTGTAATTTGAAGTTACAAGTTGCAATATTTATTTTATAATTACAAACCAAAAAAAATTTCGAAATTCTTTTAGGATCTGCCAAACGCAATGAATGCAGCTGAAATTACTGACAAGCTTGGTTTGCACTCACTAAGAAACCGTAATTGGTATATACAAGCGACGTGTGCAACCAGCGGCGATGGTCTCTACGAGGGTCTCGATTGGTTATCCAATCAACTTAAGAATGCTAATCGCTAAATAATATTCAACAAATAAAAAAACACACAACCCCATATATATAAATACATATATTAAAGAAAAAAACAAAAAAAAAAAACATCTTTTTGATTTAAACGTAATAAAGTAAAGTTAATAAAAATTAAAAATTTGAATAAAAACAAAATACACAAAAGATAAACAAAGGAGCGAATATTGAAGCAAAAGGAAACTAAATAAAAACAAGCTCCTACTCTATTGATCGATCCTTCCGTTCATCATCAGAAAGCATGCTGACCAGATATACAGACATATATTTAAGCGGTTAATTAATATTTATACAGCGGTTTTTGAGAAAGTGAAGTAGTTTGATAGTTATAAAGCCGTTACTTTTAATACAATTTCCATAAAATAATTATTTTCTCCAAATATGTATGTAGACTATTGAAAAATAAAATTTCAATGTTTTCTTTCACATGCATACATATAAATATTATGTGTCATTTATATGTCTCTATGTACATGTTAATATGATAAAAGAATAATTACCCAGCAGTATTTGAGGTAAGGAGCTGCATATTCAGTAGAATATTCATTATGAAAAATAGCCTGAAACTAAGTTAAAAATTCATTGCTGAAAAAATAACTGAACACGCAGTGAAGACATCAGGTGTACTGAAATACATGCTATGGAAGTTCTCCCTGCGTATTCAGGCCTTTTTTCCTACAGAAACTCTCCCTTCTCGTTCGGCAGTTTTTAGGTAGTTGATTTTCCACGCCACCTCTATAAAAACGAAAGGGAAAGTTCAGATATTAGAACTACATCTCTATTGAATATTCAGTAGGAAATATGTGCTGTTTTCCAGCTGATAAATACTGCTGGGTAGCAACTACCTACATAAATACAAAAGTGTAGTATGTAATTCAAAATGGATGTTGGAGAAGGTGGAGTGACAAAAATCAAACGAGGACGACATACATACATAAAATGTATGAGACAATTAGGGGTAGATCAGTAATTATTCGAATGCGTATGCGAAAGGAAAACTAACGGAATGAAATCTCCACCCCTAAATGGCAAGCACTTCTAAGTATAATATTTTAGTATTTCCTATCTTTATTTAATTTTTTTTTTAATTGTAATAATTTCTACATACGAATTGATTTAATTTTATTAAAACAATTTACAATAAGAAAGGTAATTTCAAAAGAAAATGCTGTAAAACATTCAGACACGTACATACATACATATATAAAAGTTCTTTATATGCAGAAACATAATTTCGAAATAAAAATAATGATAATAAATGATAAATAAAATAAATTGTAAACAAAAAACAAAAAAAATTTAAGACCAGGAGTGAACGATTTTAGGACCGCGGTTAGCCCCCTGTGAGTGGTGTGCTCTATATTGTTTCCTTAGATTCATCTACAGATTTCAGCCGACGCCAAATTGTATGGCTTTTGGTTATTGTGACGCCAAAAGTCGGTAGTCTGGGAGTCCGGGTCGTTGCGGTTGCTACCTAAAATTCAACTTACGTGGGACGAATTCAGCCGAAATGTGGCAGTCCTTGGCGGAAATTAGAAAAACTTCAGATATCACCAGTGTGTGAAGATAATGAAAATGTTATATTTCAAAGATTCTTAGAATGTCATTTCTTACCGAATAGATCTGAAGAAAATTGTACTCAAAAACCATGAAAATATGTATGTCTTTAGCGACGAATCATTCCAAATTCTTTTTCCGCTGTATACGCCGCGACAAATCTAATTCACCCTATCTCTGGCTATCCCTATCCTTATCCTTCATTTTTTTTTTCTTAATTTCCAAGGTCCTACCATGAACGGTTCCAGAGGTATTCAGCATCAAAAATTAAGTTTGTGTGGGAAGCGCCACGTCCCCTTTTCCTGTAGCTCCCATTTTTTCTCGTAGGTATGGTACTGATATGTGGCCGCTGTGGTGTAGTGGGTAGAGTGCTCGCCTGCCATACCAGAGGTCTCGGGTTCAAGCCCCAGTCCGAGCAAACACCAAAAATTTTTTCTAATTAGTAAAAAACGCAATTATTGGGTTTTTTGAAAACAGCGGTCACCTCTCGGCAGTGGGCGGCATACCCTCCGAGCGTAATTCTGCCACGAAAAAACTCACAAAAATGCCTTCACCGGCATAAGAACTGCAGGTCCACCCAATTTGTAGGAAAAACAAAAAAGTTAAGGAGCACACCTCGAATTGGGAGAGAAGTTCGGCCATAAAACTCGTCAGAGTTATAAACGCGCCAGTGTATTATATTATACTATGGTACTGATATTGTTTATCTCCGTGCCAATGTCCAGAGTCCCATCATCAGCACTTCCAGAGATAAGAATTATCGAAATCGTTACCCGATTTATAACCAAATCAAACTTTACAAGGGATGACGGAAATTCATTCCACAAAACATCGCAATCCTACCCCGTCGGAAAAGAAAAAAAGAGATGTTTCTATATAATTATTTTGAATTTTTCCATATGTATTTAGATGTTCTCTAACCTTATTTTTTCGGAACTTTCTCAACTGGGTTTAATGTCGTCGATATCAAGGCAGATCTAGGAAGGTATGCTCGGTGGCGAATTCTGAAAATCTCCACGTATTTTGTTATTGTAATTGGTAGAGTGTAATGTCAAAATGATAATTCGCCTTAGTTAAAATCTGAATTCGCTTGGGACTCGCCCATTCCTATTGGTCATGATGTGAATTCGCTTTGATTTTGACATTATACTCTACCTTTGTAAATAAAAAGTAGTTTTTAAATTCGCCACCGAGCCTACCTTCCTAGATCTGCCCAAGGCAAATTCATTATGGTAATGGCACGGCGAATTCGGCAATATTCGCCTCGATTCGCTTTAAATTTTCGTCCAGCATAATGTCAAACTCAAAGTAAAATTTTTCTTTGTTTGACATTCTCCTGTATTCTTCTATACACGGTGAACTAAAAACGAGAAGAAGAAGTCAGCTGTTCACGTACCATTACCATATGAATGAATTTGCCTTGGATCTGCCTTGATCGATATTTTATATTGTGAACGAAAAAATTAAAGTATGCATCAGCAGATCACTATTAGGGCGAAAAATCAAAATTGATTCGATTTATTATACCGATAGTGTTAGATTTTTCGTACAACCGATACACAACTTCATACAACAGCCCCAAAAACGTTGCAATTTCGAGCGCAACTTGACCAAGTGTGTGGCTAGCATTACGACTATCCATGATGTACCTACTCGACTACCGATAACGCGCAGAAGAGTAGCACTATCGTTATTATTAAAGTATCACTAATAATGTTCCCATTGTTGATCAGCTGTTTTATAACGATACTGTTACACAAGAACTAATTGCAGCTTTAGGGGGAAGCGTACATAACGTGCGAGAAAATTCGATAGACGGCATACTTTCATTTTCCGTAAGCCGGAGAGAGTTTGACTGGGCTTTGGCCACATGATTTTTCATTTAGTGATGGGCGAGTCCGAGATGTTTAGACAATCGAGAGAATCGCCATCGTTGCAAAATCCCAATCGAGTCAAAAGTTGACTCGCTCCTCGACTACACAATCGAGATGTTTTTGCGATTGTTCCGAGTCAGCGAGTCGGAGGTTGTTTCGATGACATCTCGACTACACAACCGAGATGTTTTTGCGATTGTTCCGAGTCGGCGAGTTGGAGGTTGTTTCGATGACATCTCGACTACACAAGCGAGATGTTTTTGCGACTGTTCCGAGTCGGCGGGCCGGCTGTTGTTTTGATGATTTGTTTTATAGGGCCCTTCCACGATCAAATATTTGATCAAATCGTGTATCTGTGGTAGTAAAATTGTCTATGTGTTTTTCACACGTACGTGTTTGATGCCGATTTGACCGAAATCAAAAATTTTTGTTTTCCATCAAATTGGATGGTATTTGACGTGCGTTGTGGATGCGTGTAAGGTGCTGTTTGATCAAATTTCAGTGCCAAATTACCATTTGACGTGTGTTGCAACCATTTGATCAAATTTCAGATGTAAACAAACGTGTGAGTAGGCAAGTGCGCAAAATTAAATTAAAAAGGCAATTAAATTTGGATCGGGACAAAAAAGTGATAATTATTGTGTTTTAAAAATTCAAATATTGTTAATTGTGCATGCTACAGCCATTTATCGCGCTTCAAATCGCTTATATTTTAACAATTTCCTTTGTTAATTAATAGAAAGGTAGCATGTAATTTGATGCCGATTTGACGTGTGGATGTCAAATCGTCAAATCACACAGACACGCGATTTGATCAAATGATTTGATCGTGGAAGGGCCCTATTAGTTGATAAAATAAACTGAATGAGTGTTGTTGATGAAGAAAGTAGGATTGTTAATGGAAGTGAGGCAAATACATATGTAAATAAATGAACCAAATTGAAAAATATGCTATATATAGACGCTGCATTTTTGCAATCACAATTAAAGAGTGTCGTGCTTAATAAATACAATTAATTATTTAAACATTAATACATTAATATATTTTCTGAAGTGAGACGCTTACGAAACAAATTAATTTTACGAGCAGTAACAACGGCAATATATTTGTACCACTGTATACTTTTTTAAGCAATTTTGATATTCAAGCGCAACAACAAATGTTATGTATTTTTTGCAGCGAGTCCGAAATGTAGGGTTGCTTTGAAAACGAGAGGAATCATTGGCGAGTCCGAGATGTTTTAGCGATTGTTTCGACTGACGGCCATTTACAACTTGACTCGAATACGAATGAAAAACATCGAGAGCATTCGAGATGTTTCAACAATCGAGAGAATCGAATAAAACATCTCGGACTCGCCCATCACTATTTTCATTTGCGTAACTGTGTAACCTAAATCAAACGCAAGTCGTCAATTTAACGCACGCACGCAAATTTTTCATATGCGTTGAACCGAAATTGACTTGCGTGCGTGTTCAGATAAAGAAATAGAAAAACACAGAAAATCAGAGAAAATCTTGTTATTTTGTGGAATATGTACCTAACAGACACGATATCAAAAGCAAGTGTCAATTTTTTTGCAAACAATCACCCACAATGCTTAATTTCAACTGTCACGCAAAACAAAAATTGGGCGTCGAATTTGCTTTTTACGCACGCCGTTCAATTTCGGTTACTCCCATATAAGTTGTATGGGCATGAGAAATTTTTGACAGTAAATTGACGGCGTGCGTTTGATTTAGGTTACACAGTAATGTCGCCGACCAGGATCCACCAATACAGGTCGGCTCTTCAGATCAGCTGACTTCTTCTTAGCTATCCAATTTCTCTGCTTCTGCATATTCTATACATACATTCGTGTTTACTATTGGTCAAATTCTTCGTTCTCTGAGTTTCTCCATCATTCGCTCGTGGGCTGAATGTCAAATTATTTCGTTCTCCTTTCAGTTTTGACATTCCGTTTGACATTCAGCTCACGGCATGTTTGTGTGTATGTACCATGGACCGACCTGGTAATTGGATCATGTCGCCGACGAAGAACCTTCGAGCTTTGCAGGCTCTCAGACGCTTTAAAAAATTACATAAACCGCGTTGCAATTATGCTATTTCCACGAATAACACGTGCAAGAGGGCAAAATCAAAACATAAGACCATAATTTGACAGCTTACTAAGACATTGTGAAGAAGCATCATTTCCTATGGCTACGACCATTTTCAATTATTTGGTCATGATCCATACATTTATGTATGTATTCGATTTTAATTTACCACGATGCAAGGTTTAAGCAAATAGTGGTTATATTACTTCCGTGTTTTTGTGTGTGTTTTCTTTAAAAACGTCAATGTGAAAGAGGAGAGAAGTGAATTTCAAGGTAAAATTTTTCCCAAATGGTTTTGTCTGACATTCGCACTTTTTAGTATACATACAAAATTCCAAACAGCTTATCTACTGCAATATCCTTCTTTATAGGGCCCTTACACGGTCAAATATTTGATCAAATCGTGTGTCTGTGGTAGTAAAATTGTCTATGTGTTTTTCACACGTATACGTATATACACGTGTTTGATGCCGATTTGACCGAAATCAAAAATTTTTGTTTTCCATCAAATTGGATGGCTATTTGACGTGCATTGTGGATGTGTGTAAGTTGCTGTTTGATCAAATTTCAGGGCCCTCACTCTGTAGTTCGATTCGAAAGGGAAATTCGATTCGAAAGCACATTCGTGTTGTATAGAATATATGGAAAAGAACTCGAAAGCGAACGAATTTTCGTTCGATTCGAATCGAACTACAGAGTGAGGCCCCAGTGCCAAATTAGCATTTGACGCATGGAGGAACAATAAAGGAGAATGCATAAGATCAGCTGACTTCTTCTTCAATCTTCATAAACACACGAACACAAGCATTTTGTTTTGTTGACATATGCCACACACACACACGCACCCTAGCATTTCCATAGGGGCCGAATCTGTCAAATTCTTCTACATTCCTCTTTGCATGACACTTCTCGCCCCACTATGTATGAAGGTATGTCGTCATGCGTAAACCTTTATTGTTGAATCATGCATTTGACGTGTGTTGCAACCATTTGATCAAATTTCAAATGTAAACAAACGTGTGAGTAGGCAATTGCGCAAAATTAAATTAAAAAGACAATTAAATTTGGATCGGGACAAAAAAGTGATAATTATGGTGTTTTAAAAACTAAAATATTGTTAATTGTGCATGCTACGGCCATTTATCGCGCTTCAAATCGCTTATATTTTAACAATTTCCTTTGTAAAAATGAGAAACACGAAAAATTATAAGGTCTGTTCGCTTACTTTCTCCGACAGCATTTACTCAGCAACCTCCAACAGCTAAGTGTTGGAGAAAAATGTCATCTATTTTCTCACAAGAGAAAAATATCGTAAGAGGTAAAAAAAACACAAAATTTGAAGAGTTCAACAGATTTGGCAAACAGTTGATTTTTATTTAAATTCACAAGCCCCAAAATTAAAGTTACAGAAAAGGATTAAGATTAAAATGATTATAAAGTTAGTGGAAATTATTGCTGTTAATTATGTATATACATATAACACAAAAAGAATAAAATAAAACAGTTTTTTTTCTTATTTAATTTCTCTTGATTCGTTTTGGGTTTCTTTTTGGTCAGATATTCTTTTGTCACCTCGCGATAAGCTCCTCAATCTAAAAATCGTTCGCATAGGCTCACAAAAAGGTTTTTGAAATTCGGAAACTCGGAACTCTCTTTTACAATAATTCGACACTGTTTGTTCTATATAAATGCTAGTGGAGCTGCAATTCTGCCTGAAAACCACGGGGATATATGTACATATGTATGTATGTATCTGCAATACAATTAACTTCATCAACACTTTCGAATTCACTATCTGATAGGTAGGATTTCATTGTAATAATGATCAAACTAACAAATGCTTTTCGTTGTACCCATGTCCATAGTGTTTTCCACCGTAGTATGTCTTTGCGTCTTCTGCTCCGCAGAAGAGATTTCAATTTAATGTAAAAATACGGGTCACTCTGTTGGAGATTTGGCGTAAGAAAACACCGAAAGAGTGTTAGTTTTTAAAAGTTTTCGAAAACCATCAAAAAATATAAGTAAACGAACAAAGTTAGTGTTAGTTTTTAAAAGCTTCCGAAAAACATCAAAAAATATCCGTAAACGAACAAAGCTATGGTTGTCAGCATGCTAGAACTCGCAAACCGCTCCGTATGCGAGAAAAGCATGCTTGTACATTTTTCCTTACTGTGGGATCACTCTATACAGGTTTGCTTTCTCGTGTGTACAGCGCGGCAGAGCAACAACAACGACCTTTTCCATATTTCAATCATTTCGCTGACGGAACGGGACGCAGTAAAATTGAAAAAATCATGGAGAATCAATTTAATTAAATTACTCTAACAAATGAGCAAAAAAGTGGGCTTATCAAATTATTCGATAACTGCAAAGATGAAAAGAACGGGAATAAATGTCCACATTATTGTCATTAACTGAATAAACGAGAAGTGAGTGCCACCAGGCTCTAGGAGTTGAGTGAAAACGCTGAAAAAAATTGTGCGATAAATTTTCAAAAGGAGTGGCCCACGGGCAATGGAAAAATGAAAAGCAGTCTGTGTAAAAATTACCTCCTTCAATCGAATAATTTCCATTTTTATATTTTATGAATTATAATTTCATTAATTTTTCCATTTCTGCTTTTAAAATTGAGAAAAAAGAGGAGAAAAAGCGAACTGCTGCCACAAATACGATTTGTAGAAGCCATCATCCAGTAGAAGCAAAAAATATACCAATACGCGAAGTGTTGAAATGGTGTTAAAGCAAAGTAGGCGTGAAATATTTTTGTAGAAAAGAAAAACGAAGGAGAAAAATCAAGCAAATTAAATAAAAGTGAAAGCGAATAAAAAAGGAAATCAGTGAAAATTGCTTATACATTACAAAAAAAAAAAAAAAAAAAAAAAACGAGTCTTAAAACGTGTGGAATGTGGAACGCCGAGCAGCAGCTGGCTGCTCTTTGACAAAGTTTCAAAAAGGTTTAGCCGTGGAGGGGAAGTTTTTGGGAAGCTTGGGCTTGGTTGTATAGTTAGGGCTGGGCGGCACAGCGGCACATAAACAGCTGCCACAAAACGTTGCGTTTGCTAGACTCAAAAAGTAGTAATAACAAAAGAAAGGTATACACACCCTACTAATTGTAATTAATTAAAATGCATATAAAATAAGAATAAAAAGAGCAATAAGAAATCGAATAACAAAAAATACTTAAAACCAACAAAAACACCGCACTACTCACAAAAAATGTCCAGCTGGGCGCGACGTGCTGCAGATATAAGCAGTGTTGTCACATCATGCGGGCATCCCGGCACATCGGCACCCGAATATATTTATCGCCTGGAGAAAGTGAAATTCGGTGTACCACTGGAGGACGTATGCAAAAATAATGACAACATTCCTGGACCCTTATTGGTACTCATACTGAAGCTGAATAAGGAATCACCAAATAGACGTGACGTTTTTCGTGCGCCCGGTCATCAGGGTGCCATGAAGAAGCTCATTCATTTCCTGCAATCGGGACGTTTGGTTAATGTTGATAATTATTCCGTTTACACAATTGCCAGTGTCTTGAAAAAGTTTTTACGTAAAATTCCAAATGGTATATTTGGTCGTTCGGGTGAGAAGGAATTGTTCGAAATTATAGAGTTGGAAAATGAAGCGGAACAGACAGATAGATTGCATAGGTGAGTTTAAATTTTGGTAGCGATGTACATAAATATGTATGTATCTACAAAGGTAAATAAATAAATAAATATGTATGTGAATTACTACTTAGTTGACAAAGGTACAATAGTATTGTTGAGTAATTTAACATGGGATACTGTTGTTCGGGGTAATATTCCAAAGCTTTAGTAATCTCGTGGCACCTTCTCGCAATAACATTTAGTTTTAACCTAAGAACTGCGCTTGATCTACGATAGCAATTTCATATTTTCACTCGTTTTCAACAATTTTAAAATTGGTATGCTTTTTTCTATTTATTTATGTACAAATATGTTTATAGATACATATGTATGTTTGTATGCACCTACCTATTTCATTTTAAATTTTAAGTACCATATTTGGTAATTTTTTGTTTTTCAAATTACTGATTGAACTAGTTTTGTACCAGTTTAAATCGTTTTTTTTATATGTAGTATCTCCATTCATATACAGTGGCTCTCAGAAGTATTTTGCATAATTCATTTATTAAGAAATCGTTAGAAATTCGCCTTTTTCTCGAAATCTTTTGCAAATTTTTTTTAATATGGTATTATAGCTGAATCTTCATACTACAAAAACACATTCATTAAAAAACCAAAATGCATTTCATCTTTTTTATAAAATTAAAGAAACGAAAAAAGTCATACATTTTTGCTCACAAAAGTATTTTGCATATCGTCGTTGAAGATGCATTTTTGCGTAAGAGGTATTAAATTACATACCTCTTACGCAAAAATGCATCTTCAACGACGATATTGGTAATTTTGGTGAATAAATGCATCCACAACCTGTTTAATATTTTTTATGATATCCGTTCTTTTTCCAAATGGCTTCCAAGAGTCTAGGGATGGGCTCTGCTAATTTTTGGCAAAATTCCGGAGGTTTTTTGTCCCATTCCTCGTCCAAACCCGCATTTGGATTATTTTTTGGGGAAATCTTCGATTTTCTCACATGATCTTCAAGACAGGACTAAAAATTTTGATTGGTTCTTATATCGGAGCTTTGAACACAAACTTGGAAGTGTTTTTATTCGAGTGTTCACATTTTAACATCATGAGTGATATTTTTGGGAAAAAAGTTGTTAGTACAAAGAAGAACGTCGCTAGAAGAACGTCTAATATTGAGGGAAAATCAACTAAAGCCCCATACATAAGCTCTTACAATAAACAGAAAACTAAAGCCAATACTCAATAATCAAGTATCGGACGAGGCAGTGCACAGAGTACCGAAAACCCCCATATTCACCGCCAAGTACTGCGCAACTAACTCTCTATCTCAAAGAAAGTGTCTTATTTTCCCCAAAAAACACAAAATAAAAAAAATTTGACATTTCTAAAACCATAATTTTAAGTGCCGAAAGCAAATAAAATATTTATGAATCGTATTTTATGGCGGAAGCCCAATTAAGAGCTGAAAAAAAAAAAAAAAAAATTAAAGCGACTCTTATAACTTATTAGCACTGTAGGAGTTTGTGATCAATCGAAGCTCAGGGAGTTTGTATATCACCTCAGTGAGTTGTAAACCTTATTTTAGTGGATAGTACGATGGACGAGCATTCACGATTTTCCATTTTCAGGGAAAACCTACGTTCTAGTGCAGACAAAATGGGTATGATATACAATGGGTTTTTAATTCAACAAGATAATAATACGAATAAAGTTGTAGATGCATTTATTCACCAAAATTACCAATATGCAAAATACTTTTGTGAGCAAAAATGTATGACTTTTTTCGTTTCTTTAATTTTATAAAAAAGATGGAATGCATTTTGGTTTTTTAATGAATGTGTTTTTGTAGTATGCAGATTCAGCTATAATACCATATTAAAAAAATTTGCAAAAGATTTCGAAAAAATTGCGAATTTCTAACGTTTTCTTAATAAATGAATTATGCAAAATACTTCTGAGAGCCACTGTATATGTATGTAATAATTGCATGCGACAAATCGCTTTTACTTTTACTTGCTTTTCACAAACAAGTTATTATTACATATGTACATGTTTTAATTTCTGCATTTCTTCTTTCACAGACAGAAAGAAAGAAGTGCTTGAAGTGAAACCACACAGTAAACAAAACTCCAAAGTAATACAAAAATTAAAACATTGAATTGCAAATGAGGCACAAAACAACTGTTTACATATGTACATATGTATGTATGTATGTACCTATATCTCTTCGTTTTCTTACTCTGACATATGCTTGGTTACAGCGCTGGCCACAAACAAATATCATAATTATGATGATTATATGCTTAAGCATATTAAAAAAGGCAACTCGTGTTGCAATAAGCTTAGCGTATTTGCAAGCGTACCTACACTAATTAAAATATTGCTGACTATGCAAAACGGCGGTTAAATAATCCTCATGCTCAAGAAAAAAATCTTTCTTAGAAGTTTTTGTTATCACGGCGAAAACACTCCAGAAGTTTTGAGGAGCATAGCCGATGAGGCAATCCTTGATCGATTAAAAATCCGGCTCATTCCGGTACTTACACACGTCTGTTAGGGACCGGTGGTTGTTGTTATGATTATAATTGTCGTTGTTCTTATTGTTGTTTTAGCCGATGCGTTAAAGTCAACAATAACTGGTGTTTCTAATTATATGAAAACAGCTGTATTGTACATACATACATACATACCTACATACATACTATGTCCCCTATTTCGATAGTAGGCTTCACATTATCAACAAATGTTAAAAATAAATTTAATACAAATAAGCCTTTTCATATTATTATCTTACCCTGCAGTAAAAATCCGCAATGAATCCTTAATGAATCACTGATGCAATTCACCTATGACGAGGAGGCATCAGTGAATACTTTCATATAAAGACTGCTGAATTTTTCATATAAATGGTTTGCTTTCCTCAGAAAAAAAAATAAAACCAAATAAAAATATACTGAGCTATGACGACAGTGATGAATATTCAACAAAGAATCATCACTGATCCTTCAGCAGTGACACAAATTTACTGCAGGGTATATGTATGTATGTATGTATGTACATATGTTTTTTTTTGCTTTTAACAAATTGCCTAGACTCGCATTATGCAATACAAAAATAACTTTACACCAATAAAAATTAGATTTTGTTAGTTAATCAAGTTTTCAAAACGCATTTCAACATAATAAATAAAAAATAATTAGAGCAACGCCAAAAAATTACAAAAAGCTTAATTATAATTCTAGTTTCATAATGTGTTTTTGATTTTATTTCTCTTTTGAATTTTTTCTTTATTGTTTTCATTGACGTTGCATTAATTATGAAAACAAGAAAGGAAAACAACAAAAAATGTATCTGGCAGTGTCTAACTTGTTAAAGACCTGAAGTGGCAGCCGTAGTAAGCGCCTTTTAAGTGTTTAGCTCATTGTTACGAGAAAAACACGTTTTTAAGCAATTGTTTCGCCACAAATCCATATGTACATATGTATGTATGTAAATACATACATATATACCTACATATATATGTATGCACATATGTGTACTAAATACATACATACATAAAATCATGCATGCCTTTAATTAATAAAAAAAGTTAAAATTAAGTATAAGGACTAAAAGAAAACAGACGAAAAGCCCAGCAAATAAGAAAATTGAGAAAAACACCAAAAAAAATGCTATCTGATATTTCAAACAATTCTGGATAAAGTAAAGTTAATTATCCAAATTTTTGATAAAAAAAAATAAAAAATAAATAAATAAAAATTGGCGGTCACGGGGCCGGTAATACATAAATATGTACATATCTAAGTAACTAGTACTTATTCCCCTTTTATTTACTACATAACAACAGTCATTCTACATTTTCTTTTCGACTACATAACTTTAATTTATATGGATGAGCATAACCGTAAATGGGCGGAAATGTACAATAACAACAAATAGCGCAACATTGCAATACTCTATATTTGTTACGGCTTATTTAGCCTAGATCGAGAATACAATTCATATATATATATTTATTTATTTATTTATTTATTTATGTCTACAACAGAGTTAACATGTTTCCACAGACATATCAGCAAAGTTAGAATAAAATGTAATCAATTATCTATAAGTTGTAGAAATTAAATAAATAAAGCCATATAGGTTAAAATATATAACATATAAACATAATTAATAATACAATTGATAATGAACTAAGTTCGAGCAAAATATGTTTTCAATTCTAAAGCAGTCTTTATTGGATCAGAAATGTCCAGGTCTAGCAAATTTGAGAAATAGTTAAATTCAGTCAGCGTTCTGTTTAAAGGCGCATTAGCATTATAAACCGTTCTACTAAAGCCAACTTTGAAAACACTGAAACTGCGAAAGTTTCTGCTAGGGGTATAAAATTGTATTCTCTCAAGAATAGAGGGACAGTCAATTCTCCCCGTAACTATACCCATTAAAAACGAGATAGCTTGAGTAATTGCCCTATTACGCAAAGAAGGTAAACTAATTAGCTGACATCGCGAAGCATAAGGTGGTACCGGTTCTTCAAAATTTAGAGAGCGCAAAGCAAAACGTACAAATGTCTTCTGAACCCTTTCCAGACGATTTATGTGGACAGAATGATTAGGTCTCCAGATAAAGGCCGCATAATCTAGCTTAGATCGTACAAAAGCTGAATATAACATCTTATGGGTATAAGGATCCGAGAAATTTGTAGAATGTCTTCTTACAAAAGCAAGCGTAGCAAATGCATCCGCTATGGTCTTATTCAAATGTGTGATAAAAGTGACTTTAGAGTCGAAATGCACACCCAAATCCTTAATCTCACTAACCGACTCCAGACAGATATTATTGATGGCATATGATGTGGCTATAGGATTTTTCAACTTAGAAAACGTAATTTTATGGCATTTTTTAATATTAAGAAAGAGTTTATTTGCTAAACACCAAGTATAAAATTTAAATGTCTAATTTCTGAATAAATTTTCAAATCATCGGCGTAAAGAAGAAAGCGGGTATTTGTAAAGCAAGAGCTAATATCGTTAATAAAAAGAACGAAAAACAATGGACCCAAAATACTTCCTTGGGGGACACCAGAGCGCGCAATAAATGGTATAGATGAAACTCCATCAATAACCACATGACTGCGTCTGAGTTGAAGATAGGATTTAATCCATTTAAGAAATATTGAATGGATACCCATTGCGGCAAGTTTAAGTAAAAGTAATTTATGAGAGATTTTGTCGAAAGCTTTGGAAAAATCAGTGTAAATTACATCCATTTGGTATCCATTATGGATGGTTGACATACAGTCCTCCGTAAAGACAGCAAGATTGGTAGTCGTGGACCTACCTGCTACAAATCCATGCTGATTTGGACAAATCAAATGTTTGACACTGAAATAAAGTTTTCTCTTGACTATGTTTTCGAAAATTTTTGCTACCGAAGAAAGTTTACTAATTGGTCTATAATTTTCGATATTGCATTTATTGCCACTTTTGAATATTGGCGTAATTGATGTACGTTTCCAATCATTAAGAAATATGCCTTCAGAAATAGATTTATTAAAAATGTGCATTAATGGTTCAGCCAAAGAGATACAGTTTTTGAATAAAACAGCTGAGAAACCATCCGCATCTGACTTGAAAGAGCATTTTATGCTCCTAATACCTTCAATAATATCTTCCTCAGAAAGCTCAAGGGAGCCAAAGTCTAAGGCGGTAAGTATCTCCAGATTATTTCCACGGCTTAGATTTTCTAACAAAAAATCATCATCAGACTCGAAATTTGACGAAAAGAATTCAGTAAATAAATTCGCAGCATCAGGCACTGATGCAGCACTAGTATTTTTGTAAAAAACCGATTTTGGTATATCTGAGCACGCTCTCCTTGATTTGATGTATGACCAGAATTGTTTAGGATTCACCTTAATATTGGCTTCAAAACCA
Source organism: Urophora cardui (assembly GCA_960531455.1). NCBI lineage: Eukaryota > Metazoa > Arthropoda > Insecta > Diptera > Tephritidae > Urophora > Urophora cardui. The sequence continues at coordinate 111,215,141 of OY482673.1, read as the reverse complement.
CGGATGTAGCTATTGTACCGCGATTTATTTAACTTTGAAAACTCTTTTTTATAATAACTATATTTCACAAAGTAACAACGCCGTTTAGTTGATTTGAACTTCTTATGAAACTTATTTCTCAAATTTCTCAGACGCTTTAGGTTTTTTGAAAACCAAGGAATTTTATACCTGACTGGTTTTAGAACTGGAACATAAAGATATAATAAATCATAAATATATGTTTTAAATATTTTAAAACAATCTTCAACACCATTATCTCTAAACAGAGCCTCCCAATTTAGTTCGCTAAACATAGCATCAAGAGCATTAAAATCACAGCGGTTGTAATTAAAAGAAATATCATTATCATTATCCGTTAGGGAATCTTCAAAGAACTCATAGAATTCAAAATCCAAACACTATATAGTGTTATCTTCAAAAAAAAAAAAAGAAAAAAAAAAACAAAGCATGAGAATGCTAGAGCGCCGCACATTTCAATCCAGACATACAACATACATATGTACATACATATGTACATATTATGTATATAAATACATTCAAGTATGTATATGAATTTTATCCATATGGGGCAAGTTCCGCGTATAAATATGTACTTACATTATGTATTAATACATATGTACGTGCATATTCATACATATACAAATTTACAGTGCTTCCTAGTCAAATTGATTCAGCATATAAAGCCGTGTGCGCCAAAAAGATTTATGGCGTTTTCTTTTCTCGAAATAATGTTGCCCTCTTTGATTTTCTTAGCCAGTTTGTAAGTTGTCTGGTCATTTTACCAAAAAAATTTACTGTTTGAAAATTAAAAGAAAATCTCCTGTAAAATTTCCACTTTGGCTCATACATATGTATGTATGTATGTAAGTCTTTTTTACGCACACGGCTCGATATTTTTCTAAAGTATGTAGGTATCAAAAACTATGTAGAAATTTTCAGGAAATTTGTCAAAATAAGTTAAAAAGCTTAAACTGTTTCATTTTAATTTGGGCACACTGTACGTAATCACCCATATTGTGTTTATTTATTTATTTATTTTTTATACTCAGCTGTACTAGTACACAGAGTATTATAATTTTGATTTCATAACGGTGGATTGTAACATAATGAAATAATCGAGATAGATATGGACTTATATATATCAAAATGATCAGGGTGAAAAGAGAAATCGATTGAGCCATGTCCGTCCGTCCGTCCGTCCGTCCGTCCGTCCGTCCGTCCGTCCGTCCGTCCGTCCGTCCGTCCGTCCGTCCGTCCGTCCGTCCGTACGCACGATAACTCGCGTAAAAATTGAGATATTTTGATGAAATTTGAAATGCAAGTTGGTATCGAGACTGGGACGGTTGGTATTGAAAATGGGCGAAATCGGACCATGACCACGCCCACTTTTCCTATATAGAAAAAATCGGATATTTGGTATCTCAGCCACTACTATAGCTAGAGTGATAAAATTTTACCCACGTATTGAGCTCAGGGCCTTATGAAGAAATTTGATGAAGTTTTGGAAAATGGGCGGTGCCACGCCCACTTATTAAGGGGCAAACATTGAAAGTTTTATATGTCATTACTCAGCAACCGTTGAAGATATATCGATGAAATTTGGTATCCGTAATTTGCTTACTTAGACAAATGTTTTGACGAAAAATTATCAAAATCGGTGGACGGCCACGCCCACTTTTATATATGGGAACTATAAAGGGGCCTAATAAAAACATTTTAAGCGATATCTCTGTCAAATATAAAGATCTATCACTGAAATTTTGTGGTAGGAGTCCAACTACGGACATAAAACAAAAAATACAAAAATTTTTGAAAATGGGCGGTGCCACGCCCACTTATTAAGGGTCAAACATTGAAAGTTTTATATGTCATAACTCAGAAACCGTTAAAGATATATCGATGAAATTTGGTACGCGTAATATATTTACTTAGCCAAATGTGTGGACGAAAAATTATCAAAATCGGTGGACGGCCACGCCCACTTTTATATATGGGAACTATAAAGGGGCCTAATAAAAACATTTTAAGCGATATCTCTGTCAAATATAAAGATCTATCACTAAAATTTTGTGGCAGGAGTCCAAAGACGGACATAAAACAAAAAGTACAAAAATTTTGGAAAATGGGCGGTGCCACGCCCACTTATTAAGGGTCAAACATTGAAAGTTTTATATGTCATAACTCAGAAACCGTTGAAGATATATCGATGAAATTTGATATGCGTAATTTTCTTACTTAGGCAAATGTTTTTGCGAAAAATTATCAAAATCGGTTGACGGCCACGCCCACTTTTATATATGGGAACTATAAAGGGGCCTAATAAAAACATTTTAAGCGATATCTCTGTCAAATATAAAGATCTATCACTGAAATTTTGTGGCAGGAGTCCAACTAGGGACATAAAACAAAAAATATAAAAATTTTGGAAAATGGGCGGTGCCACGCCCACTTATTAAGGGGCAAATATTGAAAGTTTTATAAGCCATAACTCAGAACCGTTAAAGATATATCGATGAAATTTGGTACGCGTGATATATTTGCTTAGCCAAATGTGTGGACGAAAGATTACCAAAATCGGTTGACGACCACGCCCACTTTTATATATGGGTATTATAAAGTGACCTTATAAAAACATTTTAAGCGATATCTCTGTCAAATATAAAGATCTATCACTGAAATTTTGTGACATGAGTTCTACAATAGACCGGAAACAAAAAATAAAAAAAGTTTATAAAATGGGCGTGGCACCGCCTCTTTTTATACAAAGAAATCTACGAGCCTATTACTCGACAAATAACTGAGATATTATGACGAAACTTGGTTTATACACTTTTATAACTTGTGTTAATAGACACGCAAAAATGTATTGAAATCGGTTTATGACCACGCCTACTTTTTAACAAAGATATTTCTGGAACACCCTTTTGGAATTTGTAACGTGAAGCCTTTGTAACTAAAAGTCATAGAGGGATGCAATTTTGCACTAACAATAATATTTATATGCTTATTTGGATGATTGATACAAAGTTTGAAAATGGGCGTGGCTGCGCCCTGTTTATGCAGCACTCGTTTCATATAAAATACACCCTATATCGAACAAACGCAAACAAACAATGAAAGCATACAGCTGAGTATCTAATGTTCGATTCCACTCGAACTTAGGCTTCCTTACTTGTTTTTTTTGAGGTTAACACCCTCATGCTGTATTACAAAACGAACGTTCGTTTCCTGTCAGAGACGAATCGTTCGCCTGTTTGCATTATGTATTACGAAAACAGAAGCAGACGAACACAGCTGCCAAAACGTAAGAAATTTACATTCTCTATTTCGAAAAATCGACAAAACGACGAAAAGAAATGTCAAATTCAAACGAAAGCTATTTGTTATCGTTGATGAATTTGAAATAGAATAATGATGGGTTAGGCACACGTGCACCACCAAAAACACCACCAACAAAAGTACTGTAAACAACCACTCCATCCACAACAGGCCCTACAACAACAACAACACTTCCTACGACTACTATCTACAATAGAGTCACCTAAGCTACTAGCAAATTAGCAACAGCAGCTATTGCCGAATGTTTGCGCGGGATCGCACCGTCAACGCAACCATTATCACCGTTGAATAGGTAATCGCAACCTTATGTATGAATTCATCTTCGTATAATATGAGAAAATACCGCCTGCAGTGTGATTATAATTAAACCGCGATAGATGACAAATTCTGAAAGTGCCGCTGAACGTTTATATGAACGACGGCCGTACACCAGCAATAGCTTAGCGATGTGTGAAAATTGTGGTATGCTAAAATCACCGGCAAGCGAAGCCTGCCTACCCTCACATCCTTCATAATGTTTTGCACCTAATCTTTTTCATTTTCAGTAAAATTTTTGAACAAACTATTGGGAAAATAAACAAATGAAATTATACATATGTATATATGTATGTACATAAATATATTGACAGAGACAAGAAAACAAAGACTGGTGTTTTCAGATTTTCAGAAAAATGATTAAAAAATATAAAAACTTTGAAAAAAAGCAGTTTTTTTATAAATCTTAAATTATTTTCATATGGTAAATTGGTATTTGACAAATGCTTTCGTCTCATATTTTGTCATAACGAAACCAACGTAAGAATTGACGAATAACATAGAGAATGCCAATGCTAGACGAAATCGTCTCGAGACGATTCGTTCGTCTGAGCTTCCGTTCGCAATACAGAATGAGGGTGTAAAGTGGTTGATCGAGTCAATAAAAAAAACGAAAATGAATTTTATAGAAAATTGTAAATGGCACAATGCAATAACTGACATTTCAAACAACAACAACTACTTACGTATAGCAAAATGCAAGGGGAACAATAAATAAAGGCCAGCTGCAGCAGAGTTGTAACGAGAAACTCGCTTTCTCACCGATTAAGCGAGAGTTCTGAGCGCTGAATGCTTACTTTATGATATCCAACTGTGTGTTTATACATATATATGTATATATGTACGTACAAATGTACATACTTATGAATGTGGGAATGTACATATGTACATACATACATACATACATACATACATACATACATACATACATACATAAAAGATTCCTGGGCACGCCTTGGCCAGATCAGGGGCACATTCAGTCTCTAAAGCCGAGCGATATCTTTCGATTTCTGGAGGGGCTCGGGTTAGATGAGATAATGTGTTCGAGGAGAGGGTACAATAGACCTACTGGTTGCAGAACAGAAACACGATAATGTTTTATATACATATGTATGTACCTATGTAGATACTTATGTACATTAGAGTGCGTTTAATTTGTATGAAAAAATTAAAAGTTCATAAAAAGACTGTATCGCCCCTCAATCGGTAGTAACATGGTCAAAGATATCACACATATATTTAGGTCCCGATTGGTGGCGGTTAAGGCGTGGCGCATTGAGGTCAAATTTCAGAAAATTCTATGAAGGGTCAAAAAATCAAAATATTTTTTTTAATTATCTAATACCCAAAATTAATACTTCTATACCCAATGATAACAAATATAAATTTTGGTCCCTATTGATGACGGTTTAGTGGTGTTTTAATGGGGTCAAATTTCGGATTACCATATGCGACACTAAAAATGTAAGTTTTCTATGGCAATCTGAATTTTGACCCCCGTGAAACACCACTAAACCGTTATCAATCTGGACCAAATTATATATTTGTTATCCTTGGGTATAGAAGTACTGATTTTCAGTATTAGATAATTAATAGGCCCGTCACATAGCATACGTCAATCCGTCTACGTCGACGTATATGACTGACAGCTCACGTACTTGACGGAGAGGTCGCCACATAGGAAACGTTGGCGGATATACACAAATCAGCTGTTTGATTAACCTTTAACTACAGAGGTGGTGGCAAAAATTTAACTCTTTAGAATATTTTGTAATTTCTCTTTTAAGTTGCCCTATTGAAATTCAGTTTTCAGTAACTTCACATCTCCTGATAATTCTTGACCATTTTGTTTTATGGAGGAATGTTATACAAATGAGAAAAAACTCGAAAAGCAAATTGGAAAAAAAGTTAAATTCAAGAGTAGCTAAAGGTTAACAATCAAAAGCAATCAGCTGACATAGCGACGGTTTGACGTATACCAAAAGTTGACTTTTGGGCAACTTCGGTACGTTGCGGCGACGGATCCGTCGTACGTGTGACGACGTACGTTTAAATGCCGACATTTTACTGAGCTGTCAGTCAGATACGTCGACGTAGACGGATTGACGTATGCTATGTGTCGGGGCTATAAAAATAATATTTTGATTTTTTGACCCTTCATAGAGTTGTGTGAACATTGACCTCAATGCGCCACGCCTTATCCGCCACCAATCGGGACCAAAATATATGTGTTATATCTTTTACCATGTTACTACCGATTGAGGGGGCGATACATTAAAATATCGTTAATTTGAATTTTAAACGCACTCTAATGTACATGCAAAAATAAACTTGAAATTCGTTCACAGCAACTTGTTGCATGCAACGCGATTTTCAAGTGGTCAAAAGCGCTTGTACATACATATGTGTGTAGATATGTATGTAGCTATACATCAGCACACATGTGCCAAATAAAAGTGATTTGAAAACGTGCTTAACTGAGTTGCGGCGCTGACGTATTTAGATATTTTTGTATGTTTGTGTGTTTGCAATTTGGAGGCTGAGGCCGCCTGCCATTAGCTTGTTGGTGAGTGTTTAATTTATGGCTGTTTGACTGCTGTTGACCGTTTGCTGACACTTTCCAACTGCCTCAAGCGGGCGTTAAAATGTGTCATGCTATTTCTGTGTTTGTGGTTTAAATACAATTACCTACATACATATGTAGATACTGTTTGTACGTACCCTGCAGGGAAATCAATAACTAGTGAACACAATTTCTGGTTCGGAACTAGCGAAAAGGTGTCAAAGAGGAGCCAGTTCATTTGCCGTCGGCTTTGCATATTTCTGCAATTCTCAGATTGTTATTAAAGCATATATTATATAAATAGTATTTAGAGTTTGCATCTTCACTTAATGATTTCTCATTTAATGAAATGAAATGTTTCTCTAATTATGCTTTTCTGGTCCCTCAGGTTTATTATTATTTATTATTGTATTTTATTACTTTCTAAATATTGTTTTAAATTTTTATTAAATAAAAAAATAAAAAAATAAAAATTATCATCCGCCACTCTCATGATTCGAACCCGCGCTCGCCAGATTGAAAATCCACTCTGCTATCGCGCTACTTGCTTTAAGTGTATCAAATGCTGCACTTAAGTGGCAGATGTAAAACTGTAGAATTTTTAGGAATTTTTAAGTAGTTCGGAACTATCGAATAGGTAATGCAGCGGTGGATAATTGATACCGCCTATGACATCGCCATGTTAAATTCGCCAGTTGCTAACATGCAAAAGAGATTGAGCTCGCACTAGTATTGTCGAAAAATGCACTAGCTGCGCACCAGTTATGAACTAGAGATTTTCCCCACAGGGTATGTATGCATGTGTGTACATGGTTAGGTTAGGTAACAGTGGCTGTTGGTACACACCAACACACTTAGGCCCATAAGGACCCATTGTGATACCACGAGGATCTAAACCCCTACTCGAACCAGAAGGTGGATTCAGCGAATCTTAGGATTTTAACAGGCTCCAAATCGGCCAAATCGCCGAGGCCAGAAAAGTGGGGGGCCCCCAGAAATTTTAGCCTCTTAGTCCACAGCGCGGGACATTCACACAGCAAATGCTCCACAGTTTCAGGCTCCTCCTCATCCTTACAGCTCCTACAGAAGTCGTGAAAAGGAGCGCCCAATCTCTCAGCATGTCTGCCGATAATGATGTGGCCCGTGATCAGGCCAACAGTGAGCGCCAGGTCTTTCCTCTTTAAAAGAAGTAGCCCTTTAGTACGTCTCGCATCCCAATCAGGCCATACGAGTCTAGAATGAATGCAGGTGCTAAGGCGCTTCCATCTAGCACCCGCTTCTGCATGGAAAAATTCCTTAATATTGAGCTTGCATGTAGCGAGCGGCATTCTTAAACCCTTCCAAGATGGCGAAAGCGGAGCAGATGTGCCCCCTCTTGCAAGTTCGTCTGCCATCTCATTGCCTGGTATATTGCAGTGTCCAGGCACCCATACCCGCGTTAGAGAAGCCTGCGTAGCCATCTCGTCAAGAGATTTGCGACAACCCTCTACAGTCCTGGATTTGCAAGTAGCAGACCCAATCGCCTTCAGCGCAGCCTGACTATCTGAACAAATGTAAATATTGTCGTGCATGAGGACTCCTTTACGAAGATAGTCCACCGCCTCTTGAATGGCAGCAACCTCTGCCTGGAATACGCTGCAATGATCCGGAAGGTTGAATGATAGTTTCGTACCCGTCTGGGCTACGAAAACTCCACCACCCACCTTACCATTCAGCTTCGAACCATCAGTATAAATGTGGAGGGCACCCGGCAAATCCGGAGGTCCATTGGACCAAAACTCCCTATCCGGAATAACAACATCGAAATTCCTCCCGCGAATGGTGGTCGGTGCACAGTAGTCCGTTGCACTCGTCAGAGAAATGCTAAGGATCTCAGCATGACCACCTACATTTACCTTCCACCCCGGAAGTTCCCTTAAGCGCAGTGCCGAAAACAGTGCGCATTGCCTACCCATCAGGTCAATCGGCAGGACATTAAATAAAGTGTCCAGAGCCTCCTTGGGAGTGGTACGCAGCGCACCACCAACACAAATCAGCGCACTCCTTTGCACCTTTTGAAATGCAAGAAGGGCTGAACTCTTTTCAAGACATTTCCACCACACCAGAACCCCGTATAACAGGATTGGTCTGATCACAGCAGTGTAAAGCCACAGCGACACACTAGGTGACAAACCCCAATTACGCGCAACGGCTCCTCTACAACTGTAGAGGGCAACCATTGCCTTTTTAACACGTTCCTCAGAGTTGGGGGCCCAAGACAATTTTTTGTCCAGAATTACCCCCAAGAACTTTGCCGTAATCCCTAATTTTAGGGTAGTATTTCCAAGAACTGGCAGTTTCAAAGCAGGAAGTTTATACCTCCTGGTAAACAGTACAAGTTCAGTTTTAGCTGGGTTAATCCCCAAGCCTTTGTTTCTAGACCAGTGATCCACCAGTCTAAGTTTACTTTGCATAATATCGCATAGCGTCTGTGGAAACTTGCCACTAACTATTAGTGCAAGATCATCCGCATATGCTACAACTTTAGCGCTACCATCCTCCTCCAAGACGGACAACAGCTCATTAATCGTGGCCACCCATAAAAGTGGGGAGAGAACCCCACCCTGTGGCGTACCTCTATTGGCGTATCTAGAAACTGATACCCCGGCCCATTCAGCACGAACCTCCCTACGTACCAGCAACTGCTTTATCAAAGCAACCATCCTGAGATCAACACCTAGCCTCGTCAGAGCTCCAGTTATTGCGGATGGTGTAACGTTGTTAAATGCACCCTCTATATCCAGGAATGCAATCAATGAGAACTCCTTGAGCGCAAGAGACCTCTCAATTTGAGTAACAACAGCAAGTAGGGCTGTTTCAGTGGATCTCCCTTTCATATAGGCATGTTGGGATCTAGTGATTTTACTATCTAAATCTTCTCTAAGATGAGAATCAATAAGTCTTTCAAACACCTTAAGCTGAAAAGACGCCAAACTGATCGGTCTGAGGTCACCTGGACTGGTATGAGAGGTCCTACCAGCCTTAGGTATAAAAACGACCGTCGATTTCTTCCACAAATGAGGAATGTAATTTAGAGTACATACTCCCTTAAAAATAGCTAGCAACCACGTACTGCACAGCTCAATAGACTGCTGCAGTTGTATTGGCGCCAATCTATCAGGACCCGGAGTTTTGAAGGGCTTAAAAGTCCCTACTGCCCAACAGACACCGTCAGTATCGATGAAATCATCATTGACAGGCCGATTATCGGGCCCTTCTCGTATGTTTAATACTTCGTCAGCAGAGCTCGGGAAATGCGTGCTCAGAAGAAGGTCCAGGGTACTCTCACCAGTGTCCGTCCACGACCCATCAGGCCTTAGCAAGCACCCAGGGGCGCTTCGTGGAGAACCGGAGAGAATTTTCCTAAGCCTTGAGACTTCCGACACCGATTCCAAGCCATTGCAAAATTCCCTCCACGAGGATCGTTTAGAAGACCTTAGTATCTTCTTGTATTCTCTAAGATGCGTTTTATATTTGTATTTTTGTATTTGTATTTATGTTTATTAGAAATCCTAACACAACAATTTTAACAAAAATTATCTTAAAGTGCTAGTCATATAAAAACACTAAACAAAATATAAAATGTAAAACAAAATAAAAATGAAAAATATAAACTACTACGTATAGATACCTATGTATTAATATAATAAATATAAAACATAAGATATAAAGTTATGTATAAATATATTTATATGAACAGAGTATGCTTAAATTAACGCTACAAAGTAGGAGAAATAGAGGGAAGATAAAGAGTAAAAGAAAAAGGGACAATAGGCTAATTATGTATATTCGCTGTTATAGTAATTTGTTAACTCATTTTTGAAAGGCAGTGCATTCTTTAAAAGTCTCAAGTTTGCGGGAAGAGAGTTCCAGAGACGTACAGAATTAATGAAAAATTGACGTTCAGACATGAGACTACGATATTTTGTATGAACTAGAAGAGGAGACCTTGGAGATTGGAGGAACTGAAGTCTGTCATGAAGGTATTGAGGTTCTCTCGTATGTATAATTTTATGCAGGGTCATTAGTGTTCTGACTTTTAAAAGATTATCAAACGAGATATTTAAAATATTTTTAGCAGGGCCTGATACGTGGTCAAGTCTCTTTAGCCCATACACATACCTGGCAATGTTGTTATATACAACATTTAACTTCTTCCTGGAGACAGAGTCACAATTACAATAAATTTCACATCCATATAGTAGCGTAGGTATCAAGTACGCTTTAGCTAAGAGTAATCTAATGTTTAAAGGAGTAAAGTATTGTGTTGACCAGAGTGTACGAAGCATACCATACACTTTTCCTACGTTATGAAAGATATGTTGTTTCCATGTCAAGGTGTTGTTAAAAATGACACCAAGGTTTTTGGCCGTGTCCACGTATTTTATCACAGATGAGTTCAACTTAACCTCGGCAAATTTACTTACGTCAAGAGATTTTCTAGAGATTACGATACATTTAGTTTTGTCAGGGTTAAGACATAGACCATTAAGAGTTGCCCATTTCGACACACATGCTAGATCAGAATTTATATCACTAATACAGCTACTAATACTATCAATCGGACAACACACATATAGTTGGACATCATCGGCATAGACATGAACATTACATTTATTCAATACGTTCGGTAAGTCATTAATATACATCACAAACAGCATAGGGCCCAGGATTGAGCCTTGAGGTACACCATTAACTACAGGCAGTAGACAGGACGTTCTTTCTCCAACGCAAACAGCCTGGGATCTGTTCGTGAGATAAGACCTTACAAGATTAGTTGCTTGACTCGAGAAATTGAACAGATTACTCAGCTTACAACATAGTAGGTTGTGGTCAACTGTATCGAAGGCCTTAGAATAGTCAAGCAGAGTTAAAAAGCCTATATAATTTTTATCAATTTGTGACCTAATGTGTTCAGTTACATCTAAAAGCGCCGTGGTACAGCTTCGCTTTGGCCTAAACCCAGACTGGCGGCCAGTAAGGATACCATTATCATGCACATACGTACTTATTTGATTGCAAAGTATACGTTCGACCACTTTAGATAAGAAAGGAAGAATGGCTATTGGCCGATAGTCATTACCAGCCTTATGAACTGGAATTACCTTGGCAACTTTCCAATTGCTTGGGAAAACGCAGGTTGTTAGGACGGTGTTTATTAGATAGGTCAGGTGCGGTAGAATCTTCGGTAGAATTATTTTAAGGAAGCATGAGTTAACGCCATCAAATCCCACCGCACTTGATTTAATAGACAGAATCGCTTGTAATACGTCACAGTCATCTACACATACAAATCCAAAAGAACTGTCACTAACATTTAAACGGTCACTGTAATACTGGAGACATATATTAGTGTTATGACTAGATGTTTGCACAAATTTCTTATTTAAATCGTCGATATCACTTATGAGAGTTGCAGTTTGCTTGGATTTCCCAATACCAATATCCCTTATTCGGTTCCATGTTTGTTTTGTGGAAAGCGCTGTGCTAAATTTCTCCCTATAGAACTTTGTTTTGGCTAATTTAATGGCTTTGTTGACTTCAGATCGTGTGTTTTTAAATTTCCTATGCAATTCCAAAGTTCTATAACGTTTCCATCGCAAATAAGCTTGATTACGCAAAGTTATTAAGTTTTGAATATTTGCATCAAACCAGGGTTTACTTAAGGGTTTTGCAGCTTTGTACTTTAGTGGAACAAATTTATCGAAAAGGCTGTTAATGTGATTCTGCATGAAGCAGGTCTGCTCTTCGATTGATGTCATGCTCCTAATTTGGTTCCATTGGACTGAATCGACAGCCACTGAAAGTTTATTATAATCGATATTTTTAAAATTCCGATATGAAACACGACTAGGAGCGTCAGATATTCCGAAGTTATAAGTCAAGAATATCAGGTCATGTTTAGAGAAACCAGGGGCGTCCAGCTGATTGTAGTGGACTAAGTCTTTTAGGTTACTCACAAAAAATATATCCAAAAGAGTACTGCTGGTATGAGTAAAATGCGTAGGCATAGAGGTGTTAGTAGGATAAAGGCCTAGGGATTCCATATTCAATTTGATGCTGGTGTCTTTAAGAATATTGCAATTAAAATCTCCTGAGATAATGATATTTTTGTAATTCAAAAGTAACGGCTGAACAGAGTCCGTGAAATCAGTAAAACTGATATTACGATTCGGCCTATATACGCAGCCAATAAGCAACTTACAATTTCTCGACATGATATCCACAAACATATATTCAACAGAATCATTGCTACTAGACGTACAAACTAACTTACAACACAAACCAGTTCTAACATAAATCGCAACACCACCACCATGACCACCTCTATCAGCCCTGAAAAGTTGATAACCGTTTACTCTTACCAAGTCATTACTTAGATGTGCCGAGAACCACGTTTCTGATATGCATAAAACGTCAACAGCTGAACCTTCAAAGATATATCGGAATTCGTCTAACTTTCTAAATAAACTCTGAGCATTCAAATGAATTATCTTCAGCCCAGAGTCTCGCTTACAGAGGACTCTTAGCATAGTATGTAGTACGTCTTTGGAACTCTTTGACTTATTGAATTGGGGTGTCATTGCAATATATAACCGAAGATAATTTTGCACTGCTATTTGGTAACAGATTTAAACACTGAGTTAACCTGATACTATAAGAGAGGAAATTGTATGCTAAGGAGAAAGGAAAAGGAGAATAAAAGAGATAGTTATAGAGAGGGAGTAAAACTATTCTATTTCTAATCCTAATCCTGGCTTTCCACACGAACAGATGCGTCTTCATTCTGAGAACCAATCCCATCTCGAAATAAATCACCATTTGGGCTATGACTTCTGTGCTGTATTTTGAGTAGATCCTCGAACGTGCGCACATGAATGGGCTTATCATTTACTGATGTTTTGATGAAAACTTGTCCCCGTCTTGTAAATGCAGATGATAATTTTTTCCGCCTTTTCAGATGTAATGCTTCCTTTAGTATCTTATGATTGCATTTACTAAGAGACTCATTAACATAAATGGGGGCTTCAGAGTTAATTCCCACATGAACAAGGCGCAAGACGTTGTTGTTTAGTCGTCTGAACGCTGCAATTTTATTTAGTAATTCATTCCGCTCTGACGCTGATTGAAATTGAATTATTATTTCTGGATCACCTGTGGATTGCTGAGATTTCCGAATGCGGAATATATTTTTTATTATAGGTGGCTGAATGTCAAGACTGAAGCAGAGGTGATTGAATATATTATGCAGGTTTTCATTTGCTTCCTGGGGTATACCATGCACTCGAACTTCGCAAGCTGCAATCAAATTTTCTTGTCGCACTATATGTTTTTTGGCAGCTGTTAACTCAGCCTCACATGTAGCGATCAGATTTGCTTGCCTCGAGATTATGTTCTTGGTAGCGGTTAACTCAGCTTCCAGGACATCAACCCGATTAAATTCTGCCTCCAAATGGGTTACTCTTTGATCAATAGCAGCTATATCACTTATGATGCTTTCAAATTTTTGGCACAGCATTTCTTTTATTCTACCTTCTGAGTCTACTATTTGCTGTGATAATGAATCGCTGAGTTTTGCGAGCCGGTGATCGAGGTTTCGTAGCATGGTCGAAGAAGAATCAGAAATTCGTGGAGTTTTTGAAGTTTCCTGGTCACCACTTACATTTTCCCGAACTCTCTTTCCGGACGGCGGAGCCATATCAGCCAATAAGGAATTTAATTTGTAAGGCGGAAAACAATTAAAGAAATTTTTGAAAAATGTTTGTTGGGTAACTCAAATTTCCCAAGACGATTTACTTGTGCACTGATAACACAGATGGCGCTGCTTAAGAGCTTATCCCAGACGCAAACCTCGCTATAGAAAAGCTTAGCTTATAGTAAAAGTATGTATTGTACGTATGTATGTATTTGCCGCCTTTTTTGCTTATTTGTTTTGTTAGTGAGATTGTTTGTTTGTGTAATTGTTTAACTTTGTTGGCTGGAGCACCCCCACAACTTACGTCCAGATCCAATGAAAACAGCAACGGGAATCAAAAAAACTTTTTAATGAATTTAGACACTTTATCTTTAAGATAAGACAGCGAACCAGAAATTACACAGTGATATAAACCAAATATATAAGATACAACAGATCGCGGAATTTTCGATTGTCTACACGCCACAACGTTCAACCCATTTCTCGACATCGTCTGAGGATTTAGCTTGGTTGAACGACCGACGACACCTCTTGCGAGCCGAGTCTAAATCCGGATTCCACCATGGTGGTTTCGTTTTGCCTCTCGGCTTTCTCAAGGGACAGGCCTTATCCAGCGCCTGCCCACACACCTTCGTAAACGTATGAACCATATCGTCCAGCTCCTTCGAGCTGGTCGGAGTACGGCAACTAAAACCCGAGAGTCTCTTATGAAGCTCCTCTCTATACAAGTGCCAATTGGCAGTTTTAATGTTTCTATAGGCGACAGCCCTGACTGGCACCCTGTCCAGGTCGAAGCGAACAAACCGATGATCAGAAAAGGAGTGCTCATCAAGCACCCTCCAGTTCTTTATCATGGCTTCCCCGCCTCCCAAGGCCAGGGTGACGTCCAAGACTTCCCTCCGATTTTTTGTCACAAACGTAGGTACAGAACCATTATTACATATACTAATATTATGTTGTAGGATAAAGTCAAAAAAGTAACTCACCCCTTTCGTTGGTGTCTCCACTCCCCCAGGCAGTGTTGTGTGCATTTACGTCACCTCCGAAAACAACCGCACCAAGCGTATCCCCCACTATCTTGCAGACTAGTGGGGTAGGTACTGGCCTATCGTGCCCGAAATAGACCGAAGTCAAGGTCAACACCAAGCCGTTGACCAACATTGAAATGGACGTGGTGTCCTCATCACTGAACTGTGGAAGAAAAAGAGCATTCAAATTAGATCTCGCCAAGATACAAGCCCTTGGCTTCCCATTTGTGGCCCCACTTACCAGTGTAAACCCAGCTGCCTTCAGCCCGCATATTTTCCGCCCTACCACCCATGGCTCTTGGATGAGGGCTATGTCAGCTGCTCCCTTCGATGTTAGTTGGAGCAGCAACGCAGCCGACGCTGCCTTACTATGGTGGAGGTTTATTTGGAGGACTCGCACCATGATCACCGATGTCCACCCCGACCACCGTAATATTGCCATCGTCCTCATCCGACAACAGCTCATCGCCAGTGTAACCACACGAAAAATGGCCGGATAGGCGTGAAGAGGTTGATGCCGCATCGCCTGCCGCCGTGTCATCCATCGGACTGACATCAACAGGCTCCGCGTCGTCTTCCTCCCCGCTCTCCGCCTCCTCAGGCTCAACCTCCAGATCGAGGTCCGTAGCCGCCTTCAGGTCACTAGAGTAGACCTTAATCACTGCGGTGTCGAAACCGTATTTTATTACGCCCTTCGTCCGCTCAAGAAAGGGGAGTGACTCCTTATGGAGTATCAGGACGGCCTGTAGCGTCGCCTTGGAGGTGTGCTCCAACCTCATCACTCGCCAGTTGTGAGCTGGGAGCTCGGGGTTGAAGGTCCTGATAATCTCCAGGACACCCTCCGGATCGCCTGGTTTGGACGGAACCCACACTCTAGCCCTCGGCCTAGACGGGATGTCCTTAAAATCAACGGCATTCAGCCTCGCACCCGGGTAAACCTCGCCTACCCTTAAGACAGCCTTCTTGTATAGGTCTGCCGAACGTTGGTCATCGCACGCCACCAACTTGACTGTACCCTGGTACCACCCCACCTCTCTGCAAGACGGTGGAGGACCAGGGTTTTCCCTAACAGGGCAACTGAGAAGCTAGTCATCTCAAGCTTGACCCACTTCCAGTTATCCTTCAGCTTTTGTTCCATATATGGGTTAGTTTCAATGACCCCCAGGAGTATGCTGCCTCGCGCGACCTCCGCAAAGGAGGGGCCCTGCGTCCTAACCCGTTTCGGGGCATTCACCGCAACCTCCATCGATCTGTTGCGTTTACCTTCGGCCTGTACCTTAGCCGGAGCCGGCACCGGAACAGACCTATAAAAGTTAGGGTAGATGGTCCTCGCCCAATCAATTTCAGCCCTGATCTGCATAGCATCTCCAGGCAGCGCCTTGGTGCACAGATCAGGGACATCATGGAATCTCTTCAAGATCCTTACGGCCACCCTCTTATGCCAGCCTCGAGCATGGGATAAGGGTAACCTATCCTTAAAAAGGGTAAACGCCGTGGGCGTGGCGGGAGTCGTCCGAGAGGTCTTCTCCCCAGCTTTGGCGTTCGCCCCGGTAGCGAGCTGCATACCAGGAACACCTCCACTGACAGAAGAAGATCCCCCAGTAGACCCCACCCCATCCTGGGCGACTCCAGATGAAGTGGTAGGCCTCGGCATCACCAGAAGCCTACGAGCTTCATCTTCCCTAGCAATAGCCGCCGCGCGGCTGGTAGAGGGGCCCTGCATCGCACAAGCCCCCGAATGAACGGGTGTTGACCCTTCCGGCTGTTTACGAGTGCCGGTCTCGTTTAAATTTTTATTTTTGTTATTCTCCATACTTAAACCCACGAGTAGCGGAGAAGGGGTACGTCAGCCCCGGGCAGAGATCCGCGATGCCCGGGGTAAGGCCAAGATTACAACTGGGTGTGGCCCGGTACCCAGAGGGCACCGTACGAGACTGGGCTATTTAGGGGCCCCCAGCCAGGCTGATCGTCAGCACGGTATGCATAACACCTTGATCCGGCCCCTACCCTGAAACCATGATCAAACACCATTTCAACGTCCCTAAGCTATTGAGGAGCTAAGGAAGCACTGACGCCTGATCTCAGCTGGACCCCCCGACAACGTACGGGGCTTCTGTGGTGGCCATTACCAGTCGGCACCCTCTCGGAGGGTTCAGTTCGGGATTTTTGCCAACCATGTGTGTACATATTTGTGCCACTTTTGGTATCCACCAATTCACATGCATTTTGTTTAAAACTCTTTATCCCACCCACCCACTCTCGCCCGTGCGTACGTACCTACATATCAGTGAAATCATTAATCTTCTGTTTAACATCTGTAATTACAAACTTTCCAATGAACATACATACACACGCACATGTTCGCTCACTCACTCATATTTTTATTTCGTCAAAGCGTTCACAGTTTTGGCAAAAATTGTAGTAGTGGAAATTTTAAAATAAAATAGTCAAAATCCTTTTGAAGTCAATACAGAGATTGCCATTCAATTGCACACAAATGTAAACATATTTTAAATCATTTTATGATGCTAAATTTGCTATACATATGTATAAGCATATGTACGCATTACATAGGTATATAAGTATGTATATCGCAGATATATTGACTACATCTATCATTGAACCTTTCAACAGCTCTTCCATTGGCCCGACTAGACCTTAAATTGTTTACTTTTATCAATATGTACATACATACATATGTACATATATTTTTATTAAATCTATTTTAGTTGTGAATTTTTATGTATATAAGCTTGTACATGCATATGTACGTATGTATGTATGTGCTGGTAAATTGCTAATAAAAATTTGTGTTTAGTTTATTTTAGTAGAATTTTGCTTACAATTTTATTGCAAAAGTGTGACGTACGTTTTTACCTTTTAGCTACAAACGTACAGATTTACGCATGTGCATGCATACAGGGTATGTGAACTACATATCTTCATATTCACATCTCGTAAGGGCATTAGAAGAAAGCATAAAGCTTCCAAAGACTAAAGTTTTTGTATGGATCAATAGAGCTGTTCGTCTGGAACTTAAATCTAATGTTTGGCAAAAGGTTGAGTTTGGTGGTTATGAAAGTTTTATTAAGGCGGCTATGAAGTTTAAACAACGATAGGTGCCTATTTATTCGTTAGTGTTTTATATCCCATTTTAAAAACATTTGTGCAACCCTAATGCTTTTGGATTACGTGAAATTTATGTATTGCTCTATAGCTAGGTAGGGAAGGAGCACAAAGTCCATAAATAACACATTTCAAGGTGCGAAATTATGTTTATATGTATGTATGTACATATGTACGTATTCGTACATACATACATACATACATTTATTTCCAAACATACTAGTCAGGTTATTTTTGGAGTGATCGAACTTTCTTTAAAAATAAACCATTACCTTAGCTGTTCAAATTTGTTTATAGCATCGTCAATGGATTAACACGTGGCAGAGCAGAGCAGGCGTTCGTGTGGCCCAATTAACCGTTTTCTGTAACAAAGAGCACTCGAAGTGCGGGCAATATGTCAGTTTTAAAAATTGTTTGAAGTATTAATGATATATAAGTAAGACTCACTTGTCTGCTGCACTTATATTTTTGCGCTTAAAGGTCGGCAAGAATGCGTTTGTTATAGCAGAAGAGATCTCTCCAATCTTTGATATCCAAGTTTGTTTGTTACTCGCGCCTAGATAATTGAATACCTAATCAATGTCTGTGCTAAGTTCTCATTGCAAACTTGTTTGTGTTTAATTCTATTTAAATTGAGAATACGAATGGAATTAGTACCGGGAGCTGTCCACGAATTAAGCTTAAGTACTTAAGATGATATGAATGGGCCGGTATGCGGATTGTACTAATCAATCAAGATCCAATTTGGTACCTATTACAAGAGCTTCAATGCTAGCGAAGACCTACGTAGTGTTTTTCTGCTATATAATTTCTTGTATTAAACTGCAAATCTTCTGCCTTTTATTGAAGTTTGAATTTGTTTCGAGTACAGCTCTCTGTCAACGAAGAAGACAACCCTTCGGCAACCTCAACTTTAGGTTTTCTAACGAAATGTAAATACAAGCAGCCTCGCACCTTGCACTCAACCAAATATACCTACCATAGCGGCACCGAATAGAAGCTTTAAAAAGCAAATGAGCGTCTAAAACTGAATTTAGCAAAGTAGACCAAGTCTTTCCTTACGACTTGTGGCTTGAAAAAGCCGATAACCCAGAATAATCTGTTCATCTCTAGAGCCAGACGAATACAATTAAAGCGCTGTTTTCAGTAGCCAAAAGGCAGACTACGCACACATAAATTCCTCATTTTAAGCACTAAATTGCATTGTGCGGATAAATTTTAAACAAAAATTCCATACATACATACGTATGACCCCAATTGAAAGTGTTGTCGCATTCAAAGCCCATATCGTATGTATGCTTACTCGTAAATACATAAGTATGTGTATATATATGTACATCTACTTAAGTTGATGTGTAACGTCAGAATTCACAAATTCGTAAAGCGTTAATTATTGCATATCCATGTTATATATAGCTCCGGTCTGCTAATTGAATCGTCTCCCTCATATATGTACTTACATACATACATAATAATAATATAATATAATAATACAATGGCGCTATTATAACTCTGACGAGTTTTATGGCCGAGCTTCTCTCCCAATTCGAGGTGTGCTCCTCTTTGTTTTTTCTACTAATTGGGTGGACCTACAGTTTTATGCCGGCTCCGAACGGCGAATGCATTTTTTGTGAGAAGCTTTTTGATGGCAGAAATACACTCGGAGGGTATGCCGCCCACTGCCGAGAGGTGACCGCTGCTCTTAAAAAACCCAATAATTGGACTTTTACTAATTAGAAAAATTGTTTTGGTGTTTTGCTCGGACTGTGGTTTGAAGCCGAGACCTCTGGCATATCAGGCGAGCACTCTACCCACTGCACCACAGCGGCCACATACATACATACATACCATGAACATTCATGAATGAACGTAAACAATTCTTTGTAAAAAAAGCTAAAAATGACAAGCTTAGATCGACAGTGCAGTACAGACTTTACTAACGTTGCTTGACAAAGAGATGGCAGATCCATCATATGTTGTACATATTATTTACAAACACACATACTATATAACTTACTTGGGACAGTGATACAATTATTCACTACATCTTGATGATTGAGGAGTGATAAAATTCCATATACATATGTACATATATATAAGTATAGCGTACTCGTATATACATAAGACCTAAGTGGTTAAGCTGTGCTGCATAATTTGAAGCGAAAATTCTACAAATATTTCCACTTGGCAAGATACTTTGAAGAAATTGTATACTAAAATTTATCTAGAGTCCCTTAAACTTGTACATACCACAACGCACATTTTTACTCGAGTGGGGCTAAATGTTTAGCAGAAAAATGTCAGTGAAATTCGTCAAGATTGTAAAGCTTCAATTCAGCTGATCTCACAGTGTAGTTTACACGTTAAGTATTCATTAATTTAAAAACCTTTCTCCAATAAGGAAAATTATGAATCTGCGACGGACACGATTACAGCAACAGCCCTGTTATCTTTCGATTTTTTATTTATGTACATATTTTGTTGCAATAATTAGAACTAGTATCCCCGTGGTCGAAAATTCGACCAATTAGATTGAAAGCGGAACAATTTGAGAGTGGAAAACCCATATTTTATAATAAAATATCTATAAAATAAAACATATAGTTACTGGCAGACTTGGGCATTATTCGAATAAATTTTTATTTAGATAATTATTTGAATAAAAATTTATTTTTCAAATTTTGTTCAGATAAATTCATTTGAATAATTATTCTGAGGTTTATTCGTTATTTCAAATAATAAATAAAAACTCAGGGTACAACAAAAAAAACAACTGAGTAATAGTAAAAAAAAAATTTGTATATTTTTTTTGTTTGTATGTTTGTTTGTTCTTACATATGTAAATGAAAATTATCTATTATTTTGTTTGTTGTTTGTTTTGTTTGAATAAACGAAATTATTTATTATTCAAATAAAAAAAATTTATTCATCTATTATTCTTATTCGAATAAATTTTGCCCAACTGTGGTTACTGGTTATATTGTCCGAGGAGACAGTGACATTCTAAACCTCTAGCGACCTCCGAAATTCCATTTTCCGGACTCTTCTTTCTCTTTCCAGTGTCCTTCCTTTGCTCTTCTCCTGTCCTTTTTGCGTTTCCTTTTCGCTTTATCTTTTCTACTCTCTGTACACTTTCCTCTTACCTTTTCTCATTTCCTTTCTTTTCCCTTCCTTTCCTTAACTTTCCTTCACTTTCATTTCCTTTCCTTCCTTTCTTTCCTTTAGTGAAAAAATGTCAATACAATTTTTCAAATAGGTGGCAACCGGTTTGGTAAAAATGTTATTTTATTATTCATCTAGAGAACAGCCCTTTCAGATGACGTTTTAAATTTAAAAATCAAACAAACTATACCGGAATATTAAATTTTTTGACAGGTGGCAACCCTTTTTGTAAAAATGATAATAAATCACCAATTTTCAGATTAAGCCCTTTCATATAACACCTCAGACAAACTGGAGCATAAAAATGAATTTATTAACAGGTGGCAACCGTTTTTGTAAAAATTATAATAAATTACTCATTTCATGCAAATCCCTTTCAAATGAGAACTCAAATCTAAAAATCAAAAAAAACTATAACGTAAAAATGAATTTTTGAACAGGTGGCAACCCTTTTTGTAGAAGTTATAATAAATAACTCATTTTAAAGTAAAGCGCTTTCATATTTTCAGGCAAAGCCCTTTCATATAACACTTTAAATTTAAAAATCAAAGAAACTGTACAGTTTAATTGAATTTTTGAAAAGGTGGCTACTATTTTTGTAAAAATTATAATAAATTACTAATTTTTATGTCAAGCCCTTTCATGTGACACCTCAAATTTAAAAATCAAACAGCATAAAAACGAATTTTTGTACAGGTGGCAACCCTTTTTAAAAAGTTAAACCTTCCTGCACATTAG
Source organism: Urophora cardui (assembly GCA_960531455.1). Taxonomy (NCBI): domain Eukaryota; kingdom Metazoa; phylum Arthropoda; class Insecta; order Diptera; family Tephritidae; genus Urophora; species Urophora cardui. The sequence continues at coordinate 111,193,135 of OY482673.1, read as the reverse complement.
AGCGTATCACGGTGTATGGAGGAAAAAAAAATTGAAAATGTTCCCCCCAAGTTTGAACACTTACCTTATGAGGTTTTCAAAAAAATTTTTTTTAATTTTTTTGTCACCCTGTAAAAACAGCGAAATTTGTTTTTTTTTTCTATAATTTCTATATTTCACGTTCGATTTTCAAAAGTGATACATTTTTAGAAAGGTATTCACCAAGGCAATATTTCATCCATAGAAACTTTTAGCCCATCATGCCAAGTTCAGCTTTTATTATATTTTTACTAAATCCAACACCCTGTATTTGAAAAAAAATTGTTTCCTGAATACTAAGAAAAACAAGTAAGAGCGCGGCTGACTTCGGACGTACCAAAGACTGCATACCTTTCATGAATGGGGAAATGAAAAGTTGCATAGTCTGATATTGTTTAATTTATACTTTCAATTCCCTGGGTAATTTATACAAAGATTACTTAGAAAAAGAAGTGTCATTATTTAGATGGAGAAGTTATACCCTAAAATATATATATCTGAACAATCGGTTGCATAACAGCTATATGATATAGTGGTCCGATTCGGCCGATTCCGACAAATGATAAGCTTCTCCTAAAAATACACTCACATTCCGAATTTCATGCAGATATCTCAAAAATTGAGGGACTAGTTTGCGATTAAACAGACAGACAGACAGACAGACGGACATGGCTTAATCGACTCAGCTCATGATCCTGATCATATTGGTATATATTTTCGTAGGTCTGCAACACCTCGTTCTGGTACTTTCACCATTCGTGTTTCGGTACAAAGTTATAATACCATTTCATTCCCATGAATGGTACTTACAAAAAGAATATTTACCTGCATATAATGAGGAAATAAATGTAATGCATTTATGCTAAATCTTTTCTTGGCTCTAATTTTCTGTAACGTTCTCGGCTACTTACTTTAGCGAGTATATAACCTAGGCGTTCCTCGTCGGCAACTTCTGTACAAGAATCACTTACTACCTGTTCAAATCGCTCAGTATTTAGAGAATGGCATAGAAAATCTAAGTAAATTAATAGGTTATAATTAGTATAATTAGTATCAATCACTGCTGTTTGGAAATATTAATCAGGTATTTTTATAACATCATTAGAATTTTGTAGTTCCTGCAAGTCCGTATCAGAATAAAATTGCAAGCATGGTGGCTCTGTAATTCTAAATGAGCTCCAATCGATCATTTGAGTGTACTATGTACTTCTTCATGGCATTTCTGCTCTGAGTTGCTCTATGTTGCTCTATTTCGACAGCTGCCCTACTTTGCTCTGCTCTAACCTGCTCCGAACTTTTTTTGTTCATTAAACAGAGCTAATATTAATAAGTAATAATCTTTTTTACTCATATAATGATGTCAAAACTAAATTCAAGGCTAAATTTACTTTATTAAAAAAATTTTTTTTATACAGGGTGTTGGTTTTAAATAAATTTTAATAAAAGCTAAAGTTGGTGTCGCAGGTTAACGGCTTATATGGACGAAATATGACACGGGTTAAAACCTTTACAACAATATATTGCTCGTTAAAATCAAACACAAAATAGAAAAGTTATAAGCAAAAAACGAATTTCGCTGTTTTTACAGGGTGCCGAAAAAAAATTTTTTTCCATTTTTGAAATCTCCAAGGAGTAAACATTCAAACCAGAGGGGAACATTTTAAACTTTTTTTTGGCGATACGCTCTACTGCACATCTATAGGTCAATCCCTTTCATTTGATACCACATTTTCCAAAATCGGTGTAATCAGTGTAAAAGTTATGGTGCGTACAAAAAATCCCTTAGCGTAATATATCGTCGCTACGTGAACAAAAAGAGCTATACGTTTTTCAGCAACTTTTCAGGAGAGCAAAAAAACGGTTTTCTGGTGATCCTAGAGAATATTTTTTCTAGTTTGCATTGTTAACTAATGATACTACACATATGTAATAGACTTGTGCAATTTTTTTTTACTTTTTTTGACCAAACACTTCGCATGAAGAATTTGCGCCGTTTTACAGCACATAGCTCTTTTTACAAATTATTTCAATTTGCTAGTGGAGGTAAGAAATCGTGAAAGATGTGTATACAATTCTTTGCTAGGGTCCGATGCAATTGGCGATAGCTTGGAACTGCATTATTTAATTGACCAGGAAGAAGCAGGGATAGTAGCTCTGATTACCTCTTTTCATTTGATACCAATATTGCTTAAAACATTCCAGGGCATCCGGGTCCACTTTTCACCCATAACTGGGAACCCGACCTACGAATCTTAACAAATACACCTCTATGTAAAAGCCCTGCTCAACACCTTTCATTTGATACCAATATAGTCCAGAAATATTGACAAATAAATAGGCTTGATCTTTATAGCTGACCAAAAAAAAAAAATAAAAATCTGAATAACGGTTATTCAGGCCCAAAACAGTTTTTTGGTTGCCATAACGGTTATTCAAGCCCAAAACAAATTTTTGGTTGCCATAACGGTTATTCAGGCCCAAAACGGTTTTTTGGTTGCCATAACGGTTATTCAAGCCCAAAACACTTTTTTGGTTGCCATAACGGTTATTCAGGCCCAAAACGGTTTTTTCGTTTTTATAATGGTTATTAAGGACCAAAAGAAGATAAAGGTTATTTTTGCGTAACATTTTCACCACACTATAAAAAATAACCGTTGTTTTCGGTCCCTGTTGATAACTTCTAACCAGATATCAGAAAACGGCAAATGCAGAAATGTGGCTAGCAGATAGTGCTAAATAAATATGTAATAAAAACAAGGATGGGCATTTTTCAACTACCACTCATTTTCAACTACCACTCAATTTGAGTGGTAGTTGAATTTTGATTCAACTACAACTCAAATTTAGTGCTCGAAACCTATTTAGGCAGTGGAATCATTGAGAAGTTAATCAACACATCAGCTTGTGGTGAAATGTATGTACATACATATGTATGTGAGTCGTTAGTTTTGAAATTGGCATAAGTGAACTAGAGTTGAACTAGAAATTGAAATAGGGTTGAACTAGAAAGTGAACTAGAACTTTAACTAGAACGAACTAGTAGATGAACTTGAATATCTACAACTACTATTGTAATGCACATGTCCTTCCCTTGAATTTTGTATACTTAATGTACATACATATGTATAAGTTATACGCATACATATACATATGTATGTATGTAAGTTTTTCCATAAGATTTTTTGGGGTTTGACTGACTTCTGTGCACTTTTGCTACCAACACTAAAGTTGAGTGGTAGTTGAAAATCGAGTTAAATCATGAATTTAACTACCACTCAAATTGAGTGGTAGTTAATTTCAAGATTTAACTACCACTCAATTTGAGTGGTAGTTAAATTCGGGTTCTTGCAGGCTGAGTAGTTGCAGGCTGAGTGCACTCAAAATTAGTTGAATCATGCCCAACCCTGAATAAAAATAAATCGAAAAAAAACATATACCTCAATTTGTTGGCGCAGCGACGATATATAAAGATGGTTATCAATTCATTATTCCCGTCTGTCTTAGAGCAGTTAAGAGGAGTTTAGACACATATAAGTACATGCTAGGTTAGTTTTGGGCCAAGTGAGCTTGTGCCAGGGCTTCACTTTTTTTTTAATGTCTAATGTCAATAGGAATCATTTAAGATGCTAAACAGGAAACAAAACATTGCTAAGGCATGACTATGAAACTCTTTTCCACATTAAACACGTTCTTGTCGCGATGTCTCCGCTCTGGTTATTTTTCGGCAAACGCGAGTTTGTAAAGCGAACTTGCTTTATTTTAAATGGCGTTTATTTGCTTTCAAATTTATAATTTGCAAGAAATTAAATTGAAAACGTACATTTGTGTGTATGTTACACATCGCCGACAAATATAAACACGTACAAATTACGTTCGTATGATGATTATTATGTAGTCAATGAACTCGCCTAATGACGCACACCTCAATTACGTTGATGAGCGCCCTTGAAAGTGTGAAATGTGTTTATTACAATAAAATGATTAAAACGATTTGTAGTTTGGGTTATGTTCCCTTTTAGGAGGAGGATTGGAACGCCTATTAAGCACAAAACTGATATTTAAATGACAAAATCTACAGCATTGCAGGTAATGGGCCCGACTAAATACGTAAAAAGATGTCCTGGAATCAAAAAATAAAATCAAAATGGTCGCCTATGAATCGATAAACCCTATCGGCCAGAATAGAGCTCCACACATTTGCCCTAACATTTGTCTTTTGGAGTTAAAAGCATACTTGAATTTTCACAATAAAACCTTAGAAATTGGGCAAAAATTTGTGGAGAGGAAATAGGTAAACACATAAAAAGCATCGACAGTTGGATTCAGCTGTACGGACTACTCTTCTTTTAGAAATTCCAGATTTTCGACTAAGCTAACTAACTCCTTTTATCAAATTTGCTGTATGGAGTAACTACCCAATAAACACAAAAACGAGGACGATATCGTGCAGAATTCGAGAGGAATTCACCGAGGTTAATGTAATTTTTTAGACTCGCATCGAGTTGGAGATGGACTCTAGAAAAATCAATTAACGCAATAGCATTTAGGTATAAATTTAGTTAAATCTTGCTTTACGCGAAGAAATTCCCTGTTGGGCTTTAATTTACCATTTAAAACTCTACTAAAGAAGCTCAAAAGCTCGGATGATGTCGTGGCGAATTCGAGGCGGATTCACAGAAGAAAATTTTCTAGAATGGAATCGCCAACGATCCGAGAAAATCACAATGCGCGAATCGCTAATGAGAGGTGACTGGCCTGGGGATTCGGATTCACAGATCCATCGTCTCGAAGTATCGCCGCGATAATATGTATAAATATGTAATCAGAGAAGCGAGCTCGTCTCGAATTCGAGGCGAATCCGTTGTGTTTATAGGGTAATTGTTGTCTACGGATGCCACTATTTCCTTTTTCCTGGCATTATTGTCTTTGTATGTAGCTACAATTTAAAAAAAATATGCATCGGCTTTTGTTTTTGTGGCTTTGTGTGCTTATTATTATGCCGTTCAAGCAGCAGGCAACTAAAAGATAAATAGCAGATGCATTCAGCAAAATAATAATACAATACCAAGTATTGGAAATACTAAAGGAAAACAAAAGCGAAACACAAATAAAATCAAAAACAGAAACAGTAAGAGAATATTTACAAGTATATACTTTGTTTTTACATAGATAAAATTACCAATAAAGCAGGCACCTAGTAGCCTACCGCGTACATAATTATGTCCATATATAAATGTTTGTATGGCTCTTCTTTATCATCACACTTTTAAGTACAAACAAATGAATGAATAAAGTAGCGATGACAAATACTTAATAAGATAAAGAAAATGAAGTTGATTTGTCATAAAGAAATATGAAGATACAGACATATATACATTAGTACATAAGTACTTACATTTAAGTTTACAGAAGTCATAAATATGCACATATATGTATCTACATTAGGCCGTCTCGCCATATATGGACCAAAACAAAGTCCACCGTACGACCCCCATTATTTTTTTGCAAAAGAAATATTTCGATCGATTCACTATTTCCTGACTGTATAAAAAGGGGTAAAAATAACCCTTGCTTAGGGGTGTTAGATGGTTAAAATGTTCTAGAAAATTATTCGCCATCAAATTTCTTTAGGGGTCTCCTCAGAAAATATCTTTGTAAAATGAACCTAAAAGACCACAAGAAGCGAGAAACTTATATTCCTCGGGATGTTAAATTTGTTTTATTTCCAGTTCTAATGAAGCAATTGAAATACTTCTTTTACAAAAGATTAATGTTTTTTTGATGACGTTTAACATGCTGGCAAAAAAAGTTATACTAAGGTGGTATACCGTACCACCTTTTTTTGCTATACTCTCTAATGTACATACATATGTACTTACTTACTTACTTAATTGGCACGTAACCGTCTAGACGATTTTGGCCGAATCCAACATAGCGCGCCAGCTATTTCTGTTTCGTGCCGCGTGGCGCCATTTGGGAATACCTAGGGAGCCAGCATCACTGTCCACCTGATCTTCCCAACGCAGTGGAGGTCTCCCCTTTCTTCTGCGTTCAGCGGGTTTCGACAGAAATACTTACTTGGCCGGAGCATCTTCGTCCCTTCTCACGACATGACCTGCCTAGCGGAGCCGCTGAATCTTTATTCGCTGAACAATATCGATGTCTGCGTAAAGCTCGTACAGCTCATTGTTAAATCTCCGTCGATACTCGCCCTCGGCAACGCGCAAAGGTCCATAAATCCTCCGAAGAACTTTCCTCTCGAATACTCCAAGCGCCATCTCATCTGCTTTTGATATAGTCCATGCTTCTGCGCCGTACATGAGGACTGGAACGATGAGTGTCATGTAGAGTGTGATTTTGGTTCGTCGAGAGAGGACTTTACTTTTCAATTGCCTACTTAGTCCAAAGTAGCATTTATTGGCAAGAGTGATTCTTCGTTGGATTTCAGTGCAGACATTATTTTTGGTGTTACTGCTCGAATTTGTAGCTATCAACATTGACGTGGCTGCCAAGGCGTGCTGTTTCTTTGTGTGATGATAGGAGGTACTTCGTCTTGTCCTCGTTTACCGCCAAACCCATTTTCTTAGCCTCTTTATCCAGCTTGGAGAAGGCAGAACATACGGCGCGCGTGTTAGTGCCAATGATGTCGACGTCATCGGCGTACGCCAGCAGTTGCACACTCTTGTGGTATAAGATGCTTCCTGCACGGTGAAGTTCTGCAGCTCGTATTATCTTTTCCAGCATCAAATTGAAGAAGTCACACCAAAGGGAGTCACCTTGTCTGAAACCTCGTTTGGTCTCGAACGGCTCGGAGAGGTTCTTCCCAATTCTGACGGTGCTGGTGGTGTTAGTCAGCGTCATTTGGCATAGCCGTATAAGTTTAGCAGGGAAACCAAATTCAGACATTGCGGCATATAGGAAGTTCCTATTCGTGCTATCAAAAGCGGCTTTAAAATCGACAAAAAGATGGTGTGTGTCGGTTCCTTTTTCATGAGTTTTTCCAGGATTTGGCGTATTGTGAAGATCTGGTCGATGGTAGATTTACCAGGTCTGAAGCCACACTGATAAGGTCCAATCAGCTTGTTGACGGTGGGCTTCAGTCTTTCGCACAGTACACTTGCTAAGACCTTATATGCGATATTCAGAAGGCTTATCCCACGATAATTGGCGCGTACTGTAGAGTCTCCTTTTTTATGGATTGGGCTGAGCACACTTAAGTTCCAATCGTCGGGCATGCGCTCGTCCGACCATATTCTGCATAGGAGTTGATGCATGCTCCTTATCAACTCTTCGCCGCCATGTTTGAATAGCTCGGCTGGCAAGCCGTCAGCTCCCGGGGCTTTGTTATTTTTAAGCCGAGACATTGCTATTCGCATTTCGTCATGATCGGATGGTGGAACATTCCTACCATCATCTGCTATTGGGGATTCGGGTCGAACATCTTCTCCTTCCACAATTTCACTGTCGCCGTTATCTAGCAGGGATGAGAAGTGATCCCTCCACAACTTAAGTACACTCTGGACATCAGTTACCAGATCGCCGTTATCATTCCGGCAGGAATTCGTCCTGGTCTTGAAACCTTCAGTCATCCGCCTTACTTTTTGATAAAATTTTCGAACATCATTCCTACCCGCCAGCATCTCAAGCTCTTCACACTCGCGCCTTTCGGCCTCCCTTTTCTTCATTCGAAAAAGGCGCCTCTCCTCCCTCTTAGCCGTCCGATAGTGCTCCCATACGCTTCGTGTTGCGCCCGCACGCAATGTAGCCCTGTAGGCGGCGTTCTTTCTTTCCGAGGCGTCGTGGCATTCCTTGTCGTACCCGGTGTTGTTTCTGCGGGCTCGCTGGTATCCAATAGTTTCCTCAGCGGCGGTACGAAGTGAACGGGCGATGCGCTCCCATTCCTCGGATACATCGTTTGGTGGAGAGTTGCTCTCAGAGAGCAGGAGTGAGAGCCGGGTGGAGTATTCGTTGGCTGTCTGCGTCATGTGCAGTCTCTCGACTTCAAACTTTCCTTGCTTCCCTGTTGGCACATTCTTTGCTGCACAGAGGCGAGTGCGTACCTTGGCCGCCACAAGATAACACAGGCCGACAAAATGAGACCGATTTTTTTGACCACAAACCAGACCATACTTTCCTAAAGGGTTTCGATGCGCTGAATTCAAATCTGAACGCAGAATTGCTCTATCACGTCAGAGATATCCTAACCTAAATGTGCAAAAAACACCGTTTTTGCCTATTTTTGAGGTTATATATAAACGGCAAATTATTTTTTTTAAAAAAAAGAACACATAGCATCTTAAAGAAGAAGTTTTTCTCTTACGAATGGCGTTGAGTTTGCTCAAATATCTTTTTTTTTCGCTAAGATGGAGCAATTGAAATTTGCAGACTTATCGTAAGAGGTATGTGTTCTACTGCATCATACCTACGTTAATTCATATAAACTTTAAATTGCTCTATCTTAGCGAAAGAAAAAGATATTTGAGCAAACTCAACGCCATTCCTAAGAGAAAGACTTCTTCTTTAAGATGATATGTGTGCTTTTTTTTTTTTTTTTAAAATAATCTGTCGTTTATATACAGGGACTTGTAACGCGTTTCGGTTTCGGTTTCTGTTACACAGCTAAGTAACGAAACAGAAACAGAAACAGAAACAAAACTCCTTTGTAACAAAAGTCGTAACAAAACTCCGAAACGTTTCCAGCAGAAACAAAACCTGTAACGAAACTAAATTAATTTTGTTCCTTGTAACAGAAACAGAAACAGAAACAAAACTCCTTTGTAACAAAAGTCGTAACAAAACTCCACGTTTCCAGCAGAAACAAAACCTGTAACGAAACTAAATTAATTTTGTTCCTTGTAACAAAATCCGTAACGAAACTAAATTAATTTTGTTTCTCAGTATCAGAAACAAAATTAATTTTGTTCCTTGCAACAAAAACAAAGCCAGAAACAAAATTAATTTTGTTCCTTGCAACAAAAACAAAACCAGAAGCAAAATTAATTTTGTTTCTCAGTAGAAAAACTATATTTGCAGAACATTAGGATGGACTTGTTATTTTTAGGTATATAATATACATACATATATATGTATGTCTGTGGCAACCAACTAAAGTATGGAATAAGACACTTATGTTTTTTAAATATTATCGTAAGGGACATTTATTCAAATACGATCATACACATTGAGAGCGAAATTATCGTAAGGGACAAAATTATGATTTTTTCGCAAACTGCAAATTTTTTCAAGAAAAAAGATATCAAGTTCAATATATTAATTAACCATATAAACGCGTATTCAATTTCATTTAAATATACCAGTAAAAAACAGTGAAAAAATCAAAAAAATGCTCTCCTGTAAAATTTGCTTTTGTCCCTTACGATAAAGTCGCACAAAGGGGTCAATATGAAGAAAAATATAACTGGGTGACTATTAGGGTTGTCTTTTTTAATTTTTTTAAATGATATATAAAAACGCTTCATATGCATAGAACAACGGATTGTGAAAAGTATACATTAATTGTTATCATGAAATATTTAATTTTCTAATAATAGCTCGGGGCTCCGTGTAGAAGTCCTACTCAAAACCTTTCATTTGATACCAACATTGCTCAGAAATATTCATGGATCATCCGGATCCTCATTTTGACCCATATGTGGAGACCCGGTCTAGAATAGAGCTCTATGCGAAAGCCCCGCTCAACATCCTTCATTTGATACCAATATTGTAGAAGGCCAGTTCAAAACCTTTCATTAGATACCAATATTACTCAGAAACACACAAGATCATCCGGGTTTTGACCCATATCTCGCGACCCGACCTAGGAATCATAAAGAATAGGGCTCCATGTAGAAGCCCTGCCCAAAACTTTTCATTAGATACGCGTAAACTTTACATGTTTTTCGAAATTACTCGTAGCTACAGCAAAGATGTTTGCACATCAAAATGCCACAGGTATACATATATATATTATATACCTAAAAATAAAAAGACGATCCTAATGTACGGCAAATAGTATTATATAATTTTTATAGTTTTTCTACTGAGAAACAAAATTAATTTTGTTTCTGGTATTGTTTTTGTTGCAAGGAACAAAATTAATTTCGTTTCTGGTTTTGTTTTTGTTGCAAGGAACAAAATTAATTTTGTTTCTGATACTGAGAAACGAAATTAATTTTGTTTCTGAGAAACGAAATTAATTTAGTTTCGTTATGGATTTTGTTACAAGGAACAAAATTAATTTAGTTTCGTTACAGGTTTTGTTTCTGCTGGAAACGTTTCGGAGTTTTGTTACGACTTTTGTTACAAATGAGTTTTGTTTCTGTTTCTGTTTCTGTTACAAGGAACAAAATTAATTTAGTTTCGTTAAAGGTTTTGTTACTTATTGAAACGTTACAATCTTTTGGTTTCGAATTTAGTTTCTATCCTTTAATGTTTCTTGGAACAGAAACGCCAGAAACGAGAGTTTCGTTTCGTTACGAGTTTTGTTACAAGTCCCTGTTTATATATAACCTCAAAAATAGGCAAAAACCGTGTTTTTTGCACATTTAGGTTAGGATATCTCAAAATCCTGACGTGATAGAGCAATTCTGCGACCAGATTTGAATTCAGCGCATTGAAAACCTTTAGGAAAGTATGGTCTGGTTTATGGTCAAATTTCTTGTCGGCCTGTGTAATGGACCGAGTCGATATTGGGACCACGGATTGTGCGCACGTCTAGGATGCTGGAGCTGTGTCTGCCGTCGATCATGACGTGATCGATCTGATTTCGCGTTTTTCGATCAGGTGACAGCCATGTGGCTTGGTGTATTTTTTTGTGCTGGAATTTGGTACTGCTAATGACCATGTTTCGGGACCCGGCGAAATCGATCAGCCTCGTCCCATTAGGGGTAGTTACGTCGTGGAGACTGAATTTTCCGACTGTGCCACCAAAGATACCTTCCTTGCCCACCCTGGCATTAAAATCGCCAAGCACGATCTTTTTATCGCGGCGGGGGCAGCGGTCGTAGATTTGTTCTAATAGCTTATAGAAGGAGTCTTTGGTCGCATCGTCCTTCTCTTCCGTCGGGGCGTGGGCACAGATGAGCGATATGTTGAAATGCATATGTACATATTATTTAAACTGGTGGCCAAAAAAAAAGTAAGTTCAAAATGAAAATCAGTTTTTATGAGGGCTTTACTTATTTCCTAAATCATTTTATTCGTGGAATCGGCTTAAGAGGAGAGGCGCCTTTTTCGAATGAATTAGTAGGTTCTATAAATAAATAGTTTCAATAGTTTTATTTTGCTGCTAATTTAGAAAATCATGGAAAGGGACGAGGATGACCTTATGTTATTGCTAATCTGAGGTATATTGATGGCCGGAATGGAAGAAGATGCCAACTTCCGCTTTGCATCATTAAAAACATTTTTCCTATATACTGGCCGATAAGTGATCCAGGATGACTCTAGAATATTTTAAAGAATAGCGGCGAAAACGGCTGACACGACAAAATGGAATTGCTTCACGCTGAAGTCCTAAAATATTGTTGGTTTCCACATTATACCCAGCAATGAAAACTGATGCGCAATACTGGCATATGACCCAGTTAGTAATCGAATTCTGATTGAAATTGCAAAAAAAGCAGAAATTTTCCAAAACACGAAAATTAGTATAATACATAGTACGTTAGACCTTATGTATAAATAAATAAAATTAATTATGAGGAAACGTGAGGAAACTGAGTTAACGGCAAAAAAATCGAAAAAGATGAACAGATTTTTAACTTTGACCAGCTGTCACTCAACCAGTACTGAGTTTCTGTAACTGAACTCTATCAATAGTTTCGACCGAGTGACGTCATAATGACGTCAATCGATAGATTCTCACTTGCTTTTTAGGTGGTGACAAAGTGTGGAACGTATTAATGTGACGTCATTTTGATCGACAATTTTCGCGATTTTGTTACAGAAACTCACTTCAGGTTTGGTTCAATCACTATAAGTTGTATGTCGTTAAAAGCGTATTTTAATCATCTACCGAATGACGTACTGCTTGTGGTTGTAGCATTTCTCTCTTCAACCAAAATAATAATATTGCCATAAGACCCAGTTATTAATGCAACTATGGTTGAAATTGTAAACTTCTCCGAGCTTTTCCGAACCACGAGGACTAGTATATTATATAGTAAATTAGACCTTATATATAAACTAGCAAATACCCGTCACACTTCGCTGCGACAAATCACACTATGCCACTCCCTTCCCTATCGGTCTTCCCACCAGTCAGCATTTCCCGTTCCCCCTATCTCTTCCTCCTCTTATACTACTCTCTCTCTCTCTCTCTCCCCGTCTCACGTTCCTTATCAACAACTTTCCATGGCCATCCGGTGCACATATCGGTGTACATCATGATTACTAATATATTTTGGATAACCGACTGGAAAATTGGAATGGAATGAACTCTGTATTGAAGCCCTGATTGATACCTTTAATTTGATACCAACAATGCCCAAAATATTTCGGGGGCTATTTCCGTCCATGTTTCGGCCTCAATCCCGGGAACCGATTGAGATATCCGTATAGTGTAAAATATATATGATTACCCTGATCAGCACCTTTAATTTGATACCAATATTACGAAAAAATATTTGGGGTCATCCGGGTCCACGTTTTGGTCTCTATCTAGAGAACCGACTGGAAAATTGGAATGGAATGAACTCCCTATTGAAGCTCTGATGATACCTTTAATTTGATACCAATATTGCGAAAAAATATTTGGGGCCATCCGGGTCCACGTTTTGATCTCTATTTGGAGCACCAACTGGAAAATTGGAATGGAATGAACTCTCTATTGAAGCTCTGATTGATACCTTTAATTTGATACCAATAATAGTCAAAAATATTTCGGGGGCTATAAGTCCATGTTTCGGCCTCAATCCCGGGAACCGATTGATATCCGTATAGTGTAAAATATATATGGATACCCTGATCAGCACCTTTAATTTGATACCAATATTACGAAAAAATATTTGGGGTCATCCGGGTCCACGTTTTGGTCTCTATCTAGGGAACCGACTGGAAAATTGGAATGGAATGAACTCCCTATTAAAGCTCTGATTTATACCTTTAATTTGATACCAATATTGCAAAAAAATATTTGGGGCCATCCGGGTCCATGTTTTGGTCTCTATTTGGAGAACCAACTGGAAAATTGGAATGGAATGAACTCTCTATTGAAGCTCTGATTGATACCTTTAATTTGATACCAATAATGGCCAAAAATATTTCGGGGGCTATTTAGGTCCACGTTTCGGCCTCAATCCCGGGAACCGATTGAGATATCCGTATAGTTCAGTACCTTTAATTTGATACCAATATTACGAAAAAATATTTGGGGTCATCCGGGTCCACGTTTTGGTCTCTATCTAGAGAACCGACTGGAAAATTGGAATGGAATGAACTCCCTATTGAAGCTCTGATTTATACCTTTAATTTGATACCAATATTGCGAAAAAATGTTTGGGGCCATCCGGGTCCACGTTTTGGTCTCTATTTGGAGCACCAACTGGAAAATTGGAATGGAATGAACTCTCTATTGAAGCTCTGATTGATACCTTTAATTTGATACCAATAATGGTCAAAAATATTTCGGGGGCTATTTAGGTCCATATTTCGGCCTCAATCGCGGGAACCGATTGCGATATCCGTATAGTGTAAAATATATATGGATACCCTGATCAGCACCTTTAATTTGATACCAATATTACGAAAAAATATTTGGGGTCATCCGGGTCCACGTTTTGGTCTCTATCTAGAGAACCGACTGGAAAATTGGAATGGAATGAACTCCCTATTGAAGCTCTGATTAATACCTTTAATTTGATACTAATAATGGTCAAAAATATTTCGGGGGCTATTTAGGTCCATGTTTCGGCCTCAATCCCGGGAACCGATTGAGATATCCGTATAGTGTAAAATATATATGGATACCCTGATCAGCACCTTTAATTTGATACCAATATTACGAAAAAATATTTGGGGTCATCCGGGTCCACGTTTTGGTCTCTATCTAGGGAACCGACTGGAAAATTGGAATGGAATGAACTCCCTATTAAAGCTCTGATTTATACCTTTAATTTGATACCAATATTGCGAAAAAATATTTGGGGCCATCCGGGTCCACGTTTTGGTCTCTATTTGGAGCACCAACTGGAAAATTGGAATGGAATGAACTCTCTATTAAAGCTCTGATTGATACCTTTAATTTGATACCAATAATGGCCAAAAATATTTCGGGGGCTATTTAGGTCCACGTTTCGGCCTCAATCCCGGGAACCGATTGAGATATCCGTATAGTGTAAAATGTTAATGGAAACCCTGATCAGCACCCTTAATTTGATACCAATATTACGAAAAAATATTTGGGGTCATCCGGGTCCACGTTTTGGTCTCTATCTAGAGAACCGACTGGAAAATTGGAATGGAATGAACTCCCTATTGAAGCTCTGATTTATACCTTTAATTTGATACCAATATTGCGACAAAATATTTGGGGCCATCCGGGTCCACGTTTTGGTCTCTATTTGGAGCACCAACTGGAAAATTGGAATGGAATGAACTCTCTATTGAAGCTCTGATTGATACCTTTAATTTGATACCAATAATGGTCAAAAATATTTCGGGGGCTATTTAGGTCCATGTTTCGGCCTCAATCGCGGGAACCGATTGAGATATCCGTATAGTGTAAAATATATATGGATACCCTGATCAGCACCTTTAATTTGATACCAATATTACGAAAAAATATTTGGGGTCATCCGGGTCCACGTTTTGATCTCTATCTAGAGAACCGACTGGAAAATTGGAATGGAATGAACTCCCTATTGAAGCTCTGATTAATACCTTTAATTTGATACTAATAATGGTCAAAAATATTTCGGGGGCTATTTAGGTCCATGTTTCGGCCTCAATCCCGGGAACCGATTGAGATATCCGTAGAGTGTAAAATATATATGGATACCCTGATCAGCACCTTTAATTTGATACTAATATTACGAAAAAATATTTGGGGCCATCCGGGTCCACGTTTTGGTCTCTATCTGGAGAACCGACTGGAAAATTGGAACGGAATGAACTCTCTATTGAAGCTCTGATTGATATCTTTAATTTGATACCAATAATGCAGAAAAATATTTCGGAGGAATCTGGGTCCATATTTTGGCCTATATCTCGGGAAGGGGTTGAGATACCAGAATTAAATGTGGTCATAAATTCAATCTAATACCAGGTGATCATTGTGTCACAATTTGAATGTGATCGGCCCGGTAGTTTCGGCGTCGATAGGGCACAAAAATACAAACAAACAAACAAACAAACTTTCATCCTTATATATATAGATAGATAGATAGAAGATAGATATATGAGATTAATTTTGAGGAAATGTGAGGAAATTTAGTTAAGGGCAAAATGTAAAAAATAAGCGAAAATACATATGTACATACATACATTGAACAAGAATGAGAAATTTTTGGATTAGAATACTAATAAATTCAAATTTTGATGCTTGTCCCGTACATGATACGAAACTGGGATCTCTTGCGTTGCAAACGAGTGGTATCAGTAATAATAAGTACCTAAACCACAATAAATTCTTCTGGTAAAAATTTAATTTTTGTCTTCAGAATTTTTTGCCACCACTGTACATACATTTTTACATTACATGGTTAGTAAACATAGGAGTGATAAATAGATAAAACTGTGTTCTTATTTGAGGTCAGCGGTATTACTTAATATTTGATAAGACATAACATAATTCTGATAACTACGTAAAAGCAAATAAATGTGTGACTAACATGAATGGCTATGTAATAAACTGAATTTATGGAATAGAAACCATTTATTGTTATGAAGAAAAATTTTGCTTTTTAGCGTCAAAGATAGAAAGTAAAAGAACGCTTAATAGGTTTAAGCATTACAAAACGGCAAAATTGCAAATTCTATTGGAAATTATGTATATTTCTCAAGGAAATTATGTATATCTAGGTATAAACTACATAGAGAAAATTTAAATCCAAGCAATATACATATCGCCCGTTTTATGCAATAGGGATTTAAATCGAAATTTTCGATTTCTGGGATTTTGCCATATATTTCAATAACTGGGTAGTGCATTTGAATCTAGTCTTATAAAATACTCAAAAAGATAAAAATGGCGGAAATAAAAGTGATTTTGTAGTTAGCCGTAGAAGGAAACTATTTGAAATTATAAAACTTTATTTGCGTTTTCCCAAAAAAGTTTTTTTTGAGTTAATCCCTATTGCATAAAACGTGCTTTATGTATATATGTAGATAAACAAAGCACTTTTATTGCACGTTTTTTTTTCTTCTTTTTTTTTCCTGTTTAAGATCGTACAAAACTCCAACCAAAAAAAAAATTTTCAAGGCAGACTAGCGGTCGAGTCCATCGATTGGCAGGGGTGCGTTCAGCTGGACCCCCCACTCAATGGATTTGGAAATTGATAGGCTAGGATTTATGTGCTTTTTATGTGCTAATTTCGTCCCCCAACAAAAAATTTTGTGCTCGAATTTTAAGGGTATTTTTTAAAAAATCAAAAGTGGGGGGTCCAGGTGAACGTTCACCTAGACCCCCCCCTCAATGGATCAAGATGGTAATAACATAAAATGAATTAGATATTTATGTGCTAATTTCGTCCCCCAACAAAAAATTTTGTGCTCGAATTTTAAGGGTATTTTTTAAAAAATCAAAAGTGGGGGGTCCAGGTGAACGTTCACCTAGACCCCCCCCTCAATGGATCAAGATGGTAATAACATAAAATGAATTAGATATTTATGTGCTAATTTCGTCCCACAAAAATTTTTTTTTTTTGCTTAAATTAAAAAAAAAAATTTCACTTGGGAAGTGGGAGATAGGTGAACAGTGTACAAAACCAACTATATAATCTATAGTTAATATAATATTGATGTACTAATTACCTACACCAATAAAAAAAAAGTTTTTTTTTTTAAATAAAAGAGTATTTAGCATTTTTCTTATCTTAACTGCATGTTTGCTTGCTTGTATGTACATACATATGTATATATGTACATCCATATGTAGCCGGCTCCTTTTTGCATTGCATACTTTGCGGGGAAACGTGTGTACATACATGTGTATGTGTGTATGAGAGCTTTCATATGACATTAAAAGTGGGGGCTGAGATTATCAAAATTGTAATATTATATTATGGACACAATATTTATGTGCTAATTTCGTCCATGAGGAAATTTTATTTTTCCTACATTTTACATGAGTTTTCATATGACTTCAAAAGTGGGGGGTCTGGATGCAACTTCTACCCTATGTTATGTATCAAGATATTGATAGTATAAAATGAACACAATATTTATGTGCTAATTTCGTCCCCGAGGAAATTTTATTTTTCCAACGTTTTATGAGTTTTCATATGACTTCAAAAGTGGGGGGTCTGGATGCAACTTCTACCCTATGTTATGTATAAAGATATTGATAGTATAATATGAATACAATATTTATGTGCTAATTTCGTCCCCGAGGAAATTTTATTTTTCCAACGTTTTATATGAGTTTTCATATGACTTCAAAAGTGGGGGGTCTGGATGCAACTTCTACCCTATGTTATGTATCAAGATATTGATAGTACAATATGAATACAATATTTATGTGCTAATTTCGTCCCCCAACAAAAAATTTTGTGCTCGAATTTTAAGAGTATTTTTTAAAAAATTAAAAGTGGGGGGTCCAGGTGAACGTTCACCTAGACCCCCCCTCAATGGATCAAGATGGTAATAACATAATATGAATACAATATTTATGTGCTAATTTCGTCCCCGAGGAAATTTTATTTTTCCAACGTTTTATATGAGTTTTCATATGACTTCAAAAGTGGGGGGTCTGGATGCAACTTCTACCCTATGTTATGTATCAAGATATTGATAGTATAATATGAACACAATATTTATGTGCTAATTTCGTCCCCGAGGAAATTTTATTTTTCCAACGTTTTATGAGTTTTCATATGACTTCAAAAGTGGGGGGTCTGGATGCAACTTCTACCCTATGTTATGTATAAAGATATTGATAGTATAATATGAATACAATATTTATGTGCTAATTTCGTCCCCGAGGAAATTTTATTTTTCCAACGTTTTATATGAGTTTTCATATGACTTCAAAAGTGGGGGGTCTGGATGCAACTTCTACCCTATGTTATGTATCAAGATATTGATAGTATAATATGAACACAATATTTATGTGCTAATTTCGTCCCCGAGGAAATTTTATTTTTCCAACGTTTTATGAGTTTTCATATGACTTCAAAAGTGGGGGGTCTGGATGCAACTTCTACCCTATGTTATGTATAAAGATATTGATAGTATAATATGAATACAATATTTATGTGCTAATTTCGTCCCCGAGGAAATTTTATTTTTCCAACATTTTATATGAGTTTTCATATGACTTCAAAAGTGGGGGGTCTGGATGCAACTTCTACCCTATGTTATGTATCAAGATATTGATAGTATAAAATGAACACAATATTTATGTGCTAATTTCGTCCCCGAGGAAATTTTATTTTTCCAACATTTTACATGAGTTTTCATATGACTTCAAAAGTGGGGGGTCTGGATGCAACTTCTACGCTATGTTATGTATCAAGATATTGATAGTATAATATGAATACAATATTTATGTGCTAATTTCGTCCCCGAGGAAATTTTATTTTTCCAACGTTTTATATGAGTTTTCATATGACTTCAAAAGTGGGGGGTCTGGATGCAACTTCTACCCTATGTTATGTATCAAGATATTGATAGTATAATATGAACACAATATTTATGTGCTAATTTCGTCCCCGAGGAAATTTTATTTTTCCAACGTTTTATGAGTTTTCATATGACTTCAAAAGTGGGGGGTCTGGATGCAACTTCTACCTTATGTTATGTATCAAGATATTGATAGTATAAAATGAACACAATATTTATGTGCTAATTTCGTCCCCGAGGAAATTTTATTTTTCCAACATTTTACATGAGTTTTCATATGACTTCAAAAGTGGGGGGTCTGGATGCAACTTCTACCCTATGATATGTATCAAGATATTGATAGTATAATATGAATACAATATTTATGTGCTAATTTCGTCCCCGAGGAAATTTTATTTTTCCAACGTTTTATATGAGTTTTCATATGACTTCAAAAGTGGGGGGTCTGGATGCAACTTCTACCCTATGTTATGTATCAAGATATTGATAGTACAATATGAATACAATATTTATGTGCTAATTTCGTCCCCCAACAAAAAATTTTGTGCTCGAATTTTAAGAGTATTTTTTAAAAAATTAAAAGTGGGGGGTCCAGGTGAACGTTCACCTAGACCCCCCCTCAATGGATCAAGATGGTAATAACATAATATGAATACAATATTTATGTGCTAATTTCGTCCCCGAGGAAATTTTATTTTTCCAACGTTTTATATGAGTTTTCATATGACTTCAAAAGTGGGGGTCTGGATGCAACTTCTACCCTATGTTATGTATCAAGATATTGATAGTATAATATGAATACAATATTTATGTGCTAATTTCGTCCCCGAGGAAATTTTATTTTTCCAACGTTTTATATGAGTTTTCATATGACTTCAAAAGTGGGGGGTCTGGATGCAACTTCTACCCTATGTTATGTATCAAGATATTGATAGTATAATATGAATACAATATTTATGTGCTAATTTCGTCCCCGAGGAAATTTTATTTTTCCAACGTTTTATATGAGTTTTCATATGACTTCAAAAGTGGGGGGTCTGGATGCAACTTCTACCCTATGTTATGTATCAAGATATTGATAGTACAATATGAATACAATATTTATGTGCTAATTTCGTCCCCCAACAAAAAATTTTGTGCTCGAATTTTAAGAGTATTTTTTAAAAAATTAAAAGTGGGGGGTCCAGGTGAACGTTCACCTAGACCCCCCCTCAATGGATCAAGATGGTAATAACATAATATGAATACAATATTTATGTGCTAATTTCGTCCCCGAGGAAATTTTATTTTTCCAACATTTTACATGAGTTTTCATATGACTTCAAAAGTGGGGGGTCTGGATGCAACTTCTACCCTATGTTATGTATCAAGATATTGATAGTATAATATGAACACAATATTTATGTGCTAATTTCGTCCCCCAACAAAAAATTTTGTGCTCGAATTTTAAGAGTATTTTTTTAAAAATTAAAAGTGGGGGGTCCAGGTGAACGTTCGTCCCAGAGGAAATTTTATTTTTCCAAGATTTTACATGAGTTTTCATATGACTTCAAAAGTGGGGGGTCTGGGTGCAACTTCTACCCTATGTTATGTATCAAGATATTGATAGTATAATATGAACACAATATTTATGTGCTAATTTCGTCCCCAAGGAAATTTAATTTTTCCAACGTTTTATATGAGTTTTCGTATGACTTCAAAAGTGGGGGGTCTGGATGCAACTTCTACCCTATGTTATGTATCAAGATATTGATAGTATAATATGAATACAATATTTATGTGCTAATTTCGTCCCCGAGGAAATTTTATTTTTCCAACATTTTATATGAGTCTTCATATGACTTCAAAAGTGGGGGGTCTGGATGCAACTTCTACCCTATGTTATGTATCAAGATATTGATAGTATAAAATGAACACAATATTTATGTGCTAATTTCGTCCCCGAGGAAATTTTATTTTTCCAACATTTTACATGAGTTTTCATATGACTTCAAAAGTGGGGGGTCTGGATGCAACTTCTACCCTATGTTATGTATCAAGATATTGATAGTATAATATGAACACAATATTTATGTGCTAATTTCGTCCCCAAGGAAATTTTATTTTTCCAACGTTTTATATGAGTTTTCGTATGACTTCAAAAGTGGGGGGTCTAGATGCAACTTCTACCCTATGTTATGTATCAAGATATTGATAGTATAATATGAATACAATATTTATGTGCTAATTTCGTCCCCGAGGAAATTTTATTTTTCCAACATTTTATATGAGTTTTCATATGACTTCAAAAGTGGGGGGTCTGGATGCAACTTCTACCCTATGTTATGTATCAAGATATTGATAGTATAAAATGAACACAATATTTATGTGCTAATTTCGTCCCCGAGGAAATTTTATTTTTCCAACGTTTTATATGAGTTTTCATATGACTTCAAAAGTGAGGGGTCTGGATGCAACTTCTACCCTATGTTATGTATCAAGATATTGATAGTACAATATTAATACAATATTTATGTGCTAATTTCGTCCCCGAGGAAATTTTATTTTTCCAACATTTTACATGAGTTTTCATATGACTTCAAAAGTGGGGGGTCTGGATGCAACTTCTACCCTATGTTATGTATCAAGATATTGATAGTACAATATTAATACAATATTTATGTGCTAATTTCGTCCCCGAGGAAATTTTATTTTTCCAACATTTTACATGAGTTTTCATATGACTTCAAAAGTGGGGGGTCTGGATGCAACTTCTACCCTATGTTATGTATCAAGATATTGATAGTACAATATTAATACAATATTTATGTGCTAATTTCGTCCCCGAGGAAATTTTATTTTTCCAACATTTTACATGAGTTTTCATATGACTTCAAAAGTGGGGGGTCTGGATGCAACTTCTACCCTATGTTATGTATCAAGATATTGATAGTATAAAATGAACACAATATTTATGTGCTAATTTCGTCCCCGAGGAAATTTTATTTTTCCAACGTTTTATATGAGTTTTCATATGACTTCAAAAGTGAGGGGTCTGGATGCAACTTCTACCCTATGTTATGTATCAAGATATTGATAGTACAATATTAATACAATATTTATGTGCTAATTTCGTCCCCGAGGAAATTTTATTTTTCCAACATTTTACATGAGTTTTCATATGACTTCAAAAGTGGGGGGTCTGGATGCAACTTCTACCCTATGTTATGTATCAAGATATTGATAGTACAATATTAATACAATATTTATGTGCTAATTTCGTCCCCGAGGAAATTTTATTTTTCCAACATTTTACATGAGTTTTCATATGACTTCAAAAGTGGGGGGTCTGGATGCAACTTCTACCCTATGTTATGTATCAAGATATTGATAGTACAATATTAATACAATATTTATGTGCTAATTTCGTCCCCGAGGAAATTTTATTTTTCCAACATTTTACATGAGTTTTCATATGACTTCAAAAGTGGGGGGTCTGGATGCAACTTCTACCCTATGTTATGTATCAAGATATTGATAGTACAATATTAATACAATATTTATGTGCTAATTTCGTCCCCGAGGAAATTTTATTTTTCCAACATTTTACATGAGTTTTCATATGACTTCAAAAGTGGGGGGTCTGGATGCAACTTCTACCCTATGTTATGTATCAAGATATTGATAGTATAAAATGAACACAATATTTATGTGCTAATTTCGTCCCCGAGGAAATTTTATTTTTCCAACGTTTTATATGAGTTTTCATATGACTTCAAAAGTGGGGGGTCTGGATGCAACTTCTACCCTATGTTATGTATCAAGATATTGATAGTACAATATGAATACAATATTTATGTGCTAATTTCGTCCCCGAGGAAATTTTATTTTTCCAACATTTTACATGAGTTTTCATATGACTTCAAAAGTGGGGGGTCTGGATGCAACTTCTACCCTATGTTATGTATCAAGATATTGATAGTACAATATTAATACAATATTTATGTGCTAATTTCGTCCCCGAGGAAATTTTATTTTTCCAACATTTTACATGAGTTTTCATATGACTTCAAAAGTGGGGGGTCTGGATGCAACTTCTACCCTATGTTATGTATCAAGATATTGATAGTATAAAATGAACACAATATTTATGTGCTAATTTCGTCCCCGAGGAAATTTTATTTTTCCAACGTTTTATATGAGTTTTCATATGACTTCAAAAGTGGGGGGTCTGGATGCAACTTCTACCCTATGTTATGTATCAAGATATTGATAGTACAATATGAATACAATATTGATGTGCTAATTTCGTCCCCGAGGAAATTTTATTTTTCCAACATTTTACATGAGTTTTCATATGACTTCAAAAGTGGGGGGTCTGGATGCAACTTCTACCCTATGTTATGTATCAAGATATTGATAGTACAATATTAATACAATATTTATGTGCTAATTTCGTCCCCGAGGAAATTTTATTTTTCCAACATTTTACATGAGTTTTCATATGACTTCAAAAGTGGGGGGTCTGGATGCAACTTCTACCCTATGTTATGTATCAAGATATTGATAGTATAAAATGAACACAATATTTATGTGCTAATTTCGTCCCCGAGGAAATTTTATTTTTCCAACGTTTTATATGAGTTTTCATATGACTTCAAAAGTGGGGGGTCTGGATGCAACTTCTACCCTATGTTATGTATCAAGATATTGATAGTACAATATGAATACAATATTTATGTGCTAATTTCGTCCCCGAGGAAATTTTATTTTTCCAACATTTTACATGAGTTTTCATATGACTTCAAAAGTGGGGGGTCTGGATGCAACTTCTACCCTATGTTATGTATCAAGATATTGATAGTACAATATTAATACAATATTTATGTGCTAATTTCGTCCCCGAGGAAATTTTATTTTTCCAACATTTTACATGAGTTTTCATATGACTTCAAAAGTGGGGGGTCTGGATGCAACTTCTACCCTATGTTATGTATCAAGATATTGATAGTATAAAATGAACACAATATTTATGTGCTAATTTCGTCCCCGAGGAAATTTTATTTTTCCAACGTTTTATATGAGTTTTCATATGACTTCAAAAGTGGGGGGTCTGGATGCAACTTCTACCCTATGATATGTATCAAGATATTGATAGTATAATATGAATACAATATTTATGTGCTAATTTCGTCCCCGAGGAAATTTTATTTTTCCAACGTTTTATATGAGTTTTCATATGACTTCAAAAGTGAGGGGTCTGGATGCAACTTCTACCCTATGTTATGTATCAAGATATTGATAGTATAAAATGAACACAATATTTATGTGCTAATTTCGTCCCCGAGGAAATTTTATTTTTCCAACGTTTTATATGAGTTTTCATATGACTTCAAAAGTGGGGGGTCTGGATGCAACTTCTACCCTATGTTATGTATCAAGATATTGATAGTATAAAATGAACACAATATTTATGTGCTAATTTCGTCCCCGAGGAAATTTTATTTTTCCAACATTTTATATGAGTTTTCATATGACTTCAAAAGTGGGGGGTCTGGATGCAACTTCTACCCTATGTTATGTATCAAGATATTGATAGTATAAAATGAACACAATATTTATGTGCTAATTTCGTCCCCGAGGAAATTTTATTTTTCCAACGTTTTATATGAGTTTTCATATGACTTCAAAAGTGGGGGGTCTGGATGCAACTTCTACCCTATGTTATGTATCAAGATATTGATAGTATAAAATGAACACAATATTTATGTGCTAATTTCGTCCCCGAGGAAATTTTATTTTTCCAACATTTTACATGAGTTTTCATATGACTTCAAAAGTGGGGGGTCTGGATGCAACTTCTACCCTATGTTATGTATCAAGATATTGATAGTATAAAATGAACACAATATTTATGTGCTAATTTCGTCCCCGAGGAAATTTTATTTTTCCAACATTTTATATGAGTTTTCATATGACTTCAAAAGTGGGGGGTCTGGATGCAACTTCTACCCTATGTTATGTATCAAGATATTGATAGTATAAAATGAACACAATATTTATGTGCTAATTTCGTCCCCGAGGAAATTTTATTTTTCCAACGTTTTATATGAGTTTTCATATGACTTCAAAAGTGAGGGGTCTGGATGCAACTTCTACCCTATGTTATGTATCAAGATATTGATAGTACAATATTAATACAATATTTATGTGCTAATTTCGTCCCCGAGGAAATTTTATTTTTCCAACATTTTACATGAGTTTTCATATGACTTCAAAAGTGGGGGGTCTGGATGCAACTTCTACCCTATGTTATGTATCAAGATATTGATAGTATAAAATGAACACAATATTTATGTGCTAATTTCGTCCCCGAGGAAATTTTATTTTTCCAACGTTTTATATGAGTTTTCATATGACTTCAAAAGTGGGGGGTCTGGATGCAACTTCTACCCTATGTTATGTATCAAGATATTGATAGTATAAAATGAACACAATATTTATGTGCTAATTTCGTCCCCGAGGAAATTTTATTTTTCCAACATTTTATATGAGTTTTCATATGACTTCAAAAGTGGGGGGTCTGGATGCAACTTCTACCCTATGTTATGTATCAAGATATTGATAGTATAAAATGAACACAATATTTATGTGCTAATTTCGTCCCCGAGGAAATTTTATTTTTCCAACGTTTTATATGAGTTTTCATATGACTTCAAAAGTGAGGGGTCTGGATGCAACTTCTACCCTATGTTATGTATCAAGATATTGATAGTACAATATTAATACAATATTTATGTGCTAATTTCGTCCCCGAGGAAATTTTATTTTTCCAACATTTTACATGAGTTTTCATATGACTTCAAAAGTGGGGGGTCTGGATGCAACTTCTACCCTATGTTATGTATCAAGATATTGATAGTACAATATTAATACAATATTTATGTGCTAATTTCGTCCCCGAGGAAATTTTATTTTTCCAACATTTTACATGAGTTTTCATATGACTTCAAAAGTGGGGGGTCTGGATGCAACTTCTACCCTATGTTATGTATCAAGATATTGATAGTACAATATTAATACAATATTTATGTGCTAATTTCGTCCCCGAGGAAATTTTATTTTTCCAACATTTTACATGAGTTTTCATATGACTTCAAAAGTGGGGGGTCTGGATGCAACTTCTACCCTATGTTATGTATCAAGATATTGATAGTACAATATGAATACAATATTTATGTGCTAATTTCGTCCCCCAACAAAAAATTTTGTGCTCGAATTTTAAGAGTATTTTTTAAAAAATTAAAAGTGGGGGGTCCAGGTGAACGTTCACCTAGACCCCCCCTCAATGGATCAAGATGGTAATAACATAATATGAATACAATATTTATGTGCTAATTTCGTCCCCGAGGAAATTTTATTTTTCCAACATTTTACATGAGTTTTCATATGACTTCAAAAGTGGGGGGTCTGGATGCAACTTCTACCCTATGTTATGTATCAAGATATTGATAGTATAATATGAACACAATATTTATGTGCTAATTTCGTCCCCCAACAAAAAATTTTGTGCTCGAATTTTAAGAGTATTTTTTTAAAAATTAAAAGTGGGGGGTCCAGGTGAACGTTCGTCCCAGAGGAAATTTTATTTTTCCAAGATTTTACATGAGTTTTCATATGACTTCAAAAGTGGGGGGTCTGGGTGCAACTTCTACCCTATGTTATGTATCAAGATATTGATAGTATAATATGAACACAATATTTATGTGCTAATTTCGTCCCCAAGGAAATTTAATTTTTCCAACGTTTTATATGAGTTTTCGTATGACTTCAAAAGTGGGGGGTCTGGATGCAACTTCTACCCTATGTTATGTATCAAGATATTGATAGTATAATATGAATACAATATTTATGTGCTAATTTCGTCCCCGAGGAAATTTTATTTTTCCAACATTTTATATGAGTCTTCATATGACTTCAAAAGTGGGGGGTCTGGATGCAACTTCTACCCTATGTTATGTATCAAGATATTGATAGTATAAAATGAACACAATATTTATGTGCTAATTTCGTCCCCGAGGAAATTTTATTTTTCCAACATTTTACATGAGTTTTCATATGACTTCAAAAGTGGGGGGTCTGGATGCAACTTCTACCCTATGTTATGTATCAAGATATTGATAGTATAATATGAACACAATATTTATGTGCTAATTTCGTCCCCAAGGAAATTTTATTTTTCCAACGTTTTATATGAGTTTTCGTATGACTTCAAAAGTGGGGGGTCTAGATGCAACTTCTACCCTATGTTATGTATCAAGATATTGATAGTATAATATGAATACAATATTTATGTGCTAATTTCGTCCCCGAGGAAATTTTATTTTTCCAACATTTTATATGAGTTTTCATATGACTTCAAAAGTGGGGGGTCTGGATGCAACTTCTACCCTATGTTATGTATCAAGATATTGATAGTATAAAATGAACACAATATTTATGTGCTAATTTCGTCCCCGAGGAAATTTTATTTTTCCAACGTTTTATATGAGTTTTCATATGACTTCAAAAGTGAGGGGTCTGGATGCAACTTCTACCCTATGTTATGTATCAAGATATTGATAGTACAATATTAATACAATATTTATGTGCTAATTTCGTCCCCGAGGAAATTTTATTTTTCCAACATTTTACATGAGTTTTCATATGACTTCAAAAGTGGGGGGTCTGGATGCAACTTCTACCCTATGTTATGTATCAAGATATTGATAGTACAATATTAATACAATATTTATGTGCTAATTTCGTCCCCGAGGAAATTTTATTTTTCCAACATTTTACATGAGTTTTCATATGACTTCAAAAGTGGGGGGTCTGGATGCAACTTCTACCCTATGTTATGTATCAAGATATTGATAGTACAATATTAATACAATATTTATGTGCTAATTTCGTCCCCGAGGAAATTTTATTTTTCCAACATTTTACATGAGTTTTCATATGACTTCAAAAGTGGGGGGTCTGGATGCAACTTCTACCCTATGTTATGTATCAAGATATTGATAGTATAAAATGAACACAATATTTATGTGCTAATTTCGTCCCCGAGGAAATTTTATTTTTCCAACGTTTTATATGAGTTTTCATATGACTTCAAAAGTGAGGGGTCTGGATGCAACTTCTACCCTATGTTATGTATCAAGATATTGATAGTACAATATTAATACAATATTTATGTGCTAATTTCGTCCCCGAGGAAATTTTATTTTTCCAACATTTTACATGAGTTTTCATATGACTTCAAAAGTGGGGGGTCTGGATGCAACTTCTACCCTATGTTATGTATCAAGATATTGATAGTACAATATTAATACAATATTTATGTGCTAATTTCGTCCCCGAGGAAATTTTATTTTTCCAACATTTTACATGAGTTTTCATATGACTTCAAAAGTGGGGGGTCTGGATGCAACTTCTACCCTATGTTATGTATCAAGATATTGATAGTACAATATTAATACAATATTTATGTGCTAATTTCGTCCCCGAGGAAATTTTATTTTTCCAACATTTTACATGAGTTTTCATATGACTTCAAAAGTGGGGGGTCTGGATGCAACTTCTACCCTATGTTATGTATCAAGATATTGATAGTACAATATTAATACAATATTTATGTGCTAATTTCGTCCCCGAGAAAATTTTATTTTTCCAACATTTTACATGAGTTTTCATATGACTTCAAAAGTGGGGGGTCTGGATGCAACTTCTACCCTATGTTATGTATCAAGATATTGATAGTATAAAATGAACACAATATTTATGTGCTAATTTCGTCCCCGAGGAAATTTTATTTTTCCAACGTTTTATATGAGTTTTCATATGACTTCAAAAGTGGGGGGTCTGGATGCAACTTCTACCCTATGTTATGTATCAAGATATTGATAGTACAATATGAATACAATATTTATGTGCTAATTTCGTCCCCGAGGAAATTTTATTTTTCCAACATTTTACATGAGTTTTCATATGACTTCAAAAGTGGGGGGTCTGGATGCAACTTCTACCCTATGTTATGTATCAAGATATTGATAGTACAATATTAATACAATATTTATGTGCTAATTTCGTCCCCGAGGAAATTTTATTTTTCCAACATTTTACATGAGTTTTCATATGACTTCAAAAGTGGGGGGTCTGGATGCAACTTCTACCCTATGTTATGTATCAAGATATTGATAGTACAATATTAATACAATATTTATGTGCTAATTTCGTCCCCGAGGAAATTTTATTTTTCCAACATTTTACATGAGTTTTCATATGACTTCAAAAGTGGGGGGTCTGGATGCAACTTCTACCCTATGTTATGTATCAAGATATTGATAGTACAATATTAATACAATATTTATGTGCTAATTTCGTCCCCGAGGAAATTTTATTTTTCCAACATTTTACATGAGTTTTCATATGACTTCAAAAGTGGGGGGTCTGGATGCAACTTCTACCCTATGTTATGTATCAAGATATTGATAGTATAAAATGAACACAATATTTATGTGCTAATTTCGTCCCCGAGGAAATTTTATTTTTCCAACGTTTTATATGAGTTTTCATATGACTTCAAAAGTGGGGGGTCTGGATGCAACTTCTACCCTATGTTATGTATCAAGATATTGATAGTACAATATGAATACAATATTTATGTGCTAATTTCGTCCCCGAGGAAATTTTATTTTTCCAACGTTTTATATGAGTTTTCATATGACTTCAAAAGTGAGGGGTCTGGATGCAACTTCTACCCTATGTTATGTATCAAGATATTGATAGTACAATATTAATACAATATTTATGTGCTAATTTCGTCCCCGAGGAAATTTTATTTTTCCAACATTTTACATGAGTTTTCATATGACTTCAAAAGTGGGGGGTCTGGATGCAACTTCTACCCTATGTTATGTATCAAGATATTGATAGTACAATATTAATACAATATTTATGTGCTAATTTCGTCCCCGAGGAAATTTTATTTTTCCAACATTTTACATGAGTTTTCATATGACTTCAAAAGTGGGGGGTCTGGATGCAACTTCTACCCTATGTTATGTATCAAGATATTGATAGTACAATATTAATACAATATTTATGTGCTAATTTCGTCCCCGAGGAAATTTTATTTTTCCAACATTTTACATGAGTTTTCATATGACTTCAAAAGTGGGGGGTCTGGATGCAACTTCTACCCTATGTTATGTATCAAGATATTGATAGTACAATATTAATACAATATTTATGTGCTAATTTCGTCCCCGAGGAAATTTTATTTTTCCAACATTTTACATGAGTTTTCATATGACTTCAAAAGTGGGGGGTCTGGATGCAACTTCTACCCTATGTTATGTATCAAGATATTGATAGTATAAAATGAACACAATATTTATGTGCTAATTTCGTCCCCGAGGAAATTTTATTTTTCCAACGTTTTATATGAGTTTTCATATGACTTCAAAAGTGGGGGGTCTGGATGCAACTTCTACCCTATGTTATGTATCAAGATATTGATAGTACAATATGAATACAATATTTATGTGCTAATTTCGTCCCCGAGGAAATTTTATTTTTCCAACATTTTACATGAGTTTTCATATGACTTCAAAAGTGGGGGGTCTGGATGCAACTTCTACCCTATGTTATGTATCAAGATATTGATAGTACAATATTAATACAATATTTATGTGCTAATTTCGTCCCCGAGGAAATTTTATTTTTCCAACATTTTACATGAGTTTTCATATGACTTCAAAAGTGGGGGGTCTGGATGCAACTTCTACCCTATGTTATGTATCAAGATATTGATAGTATAAAATGAACACAATATTTATGTGCTAATTTCGTCCCCGAGGAAATTTTATTTTTCCAACGTTTTATATGAGTTTTCATATGACTTCAAAAGTGGGGGGTCTGGATGCAACTTCTACCCTATGTTATGTATCAAGATATTGATAGTACAATATGAATACAATATTGATGTGCTAATTTCGTCCCCGAGGAAATTTTATTTTTCCAACATTTTACATGAGTTTTCATATGACTTCAAAAGTGGGGGGTCTGGATGCAACTTCTACCCTATGTTATGTATCAAGATATTGATAGTACAATATTAATACAATATTTATGTGCTAATTTCGTCCCCGAGGAAATTTTATTTTTCCAACATTTTACATGAGTTTTCATATGACTTCAAAAGTGGGGGGTCTGGATGCAACTTCTACCCTATGTTATGTATCAAGATATTGATAGTATAAAATGAACACAATATTTATGTGCTAATTTCGTCCCCGAGGAAATTTTATTTTTCCAACGTTTTATATGAGTTTTCATATGACTTCAAAAGTGGGGGGTCTGGATGCAACTTCTACCCTATGTTATGTATCAAGATATTGATAGTACAATATGAATACAATATTTATGTGCTAATTTCGTCCCCGAGGAAATTTTATTTTTCCAACATTTTACATGAGTTTTCATATGACTTCAAAAGTGGGGGGTCTGGATGCAACTTCTACCCTATGTTATGTATCAAGATATTGATAGTACAATATTAATACAATATTTATGTGCTAATTTCGTCCCCGAGGAAATTTTATTTTTCCAACATTTTACATGAGTTTTCATATGACTTCAAAAGTGGGGGGTCTGGATGCAACTTCTACCCTATGTTATGTATCAAGATATTGATAGTATAAAATGAACACAATATTTATGTGCTAATTTCGTCCCCGAGGAAATTTTATTTTTCCAACGTTTTATATGAGTTTTCATATGACTTCAAAAGTGGGGGGTCTGGATGCAACTTCTACCCTATGATATGTATCAAGATATTGATAGTATAATATGAATACAATATTTATGTGCTAATTTCGTCCCCGAGGAAATTTTATTTTTCCAACATTTTATATGAGTTTTCATATGACTTCAAAAGTGGGGGGTCTGGATGCAACTTCTACCCTATGTTATGTATCAAGATATTGATAGTATAAAATGAACACAATATTTATGTGCTAATTTCGTCCCCGAGGAAATTTTATTTTTCCAACGTTTTATATGAGTTTTCATATGACTTCAAAAGTGGGGGGTCTGGATGCAACTTCTACCCTATGTTATGTATCAAGATATTGATAGTATAAAATGAACACAATATTTATGTGCTAATTTCGTCCCCGAGGAAATTTTATTTTTCCAACATTTTACATGAGTTTTCATATGACTTCAAAAGTGGGGGGTCTGGATGCAACTTCTACCCTATGTTATGTATCAAGATATTGATAGTATAAAATGAACACAATATTTATGTGCTAATTTCGTCCCCGAGGAAATTTTATTTTTCCAACATTTTATATGAGTTTTCATATGACTTCAAAAGTGGGGGGTCTGGATGCAACTTCTACCCTATGTTATGTATCAAGATATTGATAGTATAAAATGAACACAATATTTATGTGCTAATTTCGTCCCCGAGGAAATTTTATTTTTCCAACGTTTTATATGAGTTTTCATATGACTTCAAAAGTGAGGGGTCTGGATGCAACTTCTACCCTATGTTATGTATCAAGATATTGATAGTACAATATTAATACAATATTTATGTGCTAATTTCGTCCCCGAGGAAATTTTATTTTTCCAACATTTTACATGAGTTTTCATATGACTTCAAAAGTGGGGGGTCTGGATGCAACTTCTACCCTATGTTATGTATCAAGATATTGATAGTATAAAATGAACACAATATTTATGTGCTAATTTCGTCCCCGAGGAAATTTTATTTTTCCAACGTTTTATATGAGTTTTCATATGACTTCAAAAGTGGGGGGTCTGGATGCAACTTCTACCCTATGTTATGTATCAAGATATTGATAGTATAAAATGAACACAATATTTATGTGCTAATTTCGTCCCCGAGGAAATTTTATTTTTCCAACATTTTATATGAGTTTTCATATGACTTCAAAAGTGGGGGGTCTGGATGCAACTTCTACCCTATGTTATGTATCAAGATATTGATAGTATAAAATGAACACAATATTTATGTGCTAATTTCGTCCCCGAGGAAATTTTATTTTTCCAACGTTTTATATGAGTTTTCATATGACTTCAAAAGTGAGGGGTCTGGATGCAACTTCTACCCTATGTTATGTATCAAGATATTGATAGTACAATATTAATACAATATTTATGTGCTAATTTCGTCCCCGAGGAAATTTTATTTTTCCAACATTTTACATGAGTTTTCATATGACTTCAAAAGTGGGGGGTCTGGATGCAACTTCTACCCTATGTTATGTATCAAGATATTGATAGTACAATATTAATACAATATTTATGTGCTAATTTCGTCCCCGAGGAAATTTTATTTTTCCAACATTTTACATGAGTTTTCATATGACTTCAAAAGTGGGGGGTCTGGATGCAACTTCTACCCTATGTTATGTATCAAGATATTGATAGTACAATATTAATACAATATTTATGTGCTAATTTCGTCCCCGAGGAAATTTTATTTTTCCAACATTTTACATGAGTTTTCATATGACTTCAAAAGTGGGGGGTCTGGATGCAACTTCTACCCTATGTTATGTATCAAGATATTGATAGTACAATATTAATACAATATTTATGTGCTAATTTCGTCCCCGAGGAAATTTTATTTTTCCAACATTTTACATGAGTTTTCATATGACTTCAAAAGTGGGGGGTCTGGATGCAACTTCTACCCTATGTTATGTATCAAGATATTGATAGTATAAAATGAACACAATATTTATGTGCTAATTTCGTCCCCGAGGAAATTTTATTTTTCCAACGTTTTATATGAGTTTTCATATGACTTCAAAAGTGGGGGGTCTGGATGCAACTTCTACCCTATGATATGTATCAAGATATTGATAGTATAATATGAATACAATATTTATGTGCTAATTTCGTCCCCGAGGAAATTTTATTTTTCCAACGTTTTATATGAGTTTTCATATGACTTCAAAAGTGGGGGGTCTGGATGCAACTTCTACCCTATGTTATGTATCAAGATATTGATAGTACAATATGAATACAATATTTATGTGCTAATTTCGTCCCCCAACAAAAAATTTTGTGCTCGAATTTTAAGAGTATTTTTTAAAAAATTAAAAGTGGGGGGTCCAGGTGAACGTTCACCTAGACCCCCCCTCAATGGATCAAGATGGTAATAACATAATATGAATACAATATTTATGTGCTAATTTCGTCCCCGAGGAAATTTTATTTTTCCAACGTTTTATATGAGTTTTCATATGACTTCAAAAGTGGGGGTCTGGATGCAACTTCTACCCTATGTTATGTATCAAGATATTGATAGTATAATATGAATACAATATTTATGTGCTAATTTCGTCCCCGAGGAAATTTTATTTTTCCAACGTTTTATATGAGTTTTCATATGACTTCAAAAGTGGGGGGTCTGGATGCAACTTCTACCCTATGTTATGTATCAAGATATTGATAGTACAATATGAATACAATATTTATGTGCTAATTTCGTCCCCCAACAAAAAATTTTGTGCTCGAATTTTAAGAGTATTTTTTAAAAAATTAAAAGTGGGGGGTCCAGGTGAACGTTCACCTAGACCCCCCCTCAATGGATCAAGATGGTAATAACATAATATGAATACAATATTTATGTGCTAATTTCGTCCCCGAGGAAATTTTATTTTTCCAACGTTTTATATGAGTTTTCATATGACTTCAAAAGTGGGGGTCTGGATGCAACTTC
Organism: Urophora cardui; assembly: GCA_960531455.1. NCBI lineage: Eukaryota > Metazoa > Arthropoda > Insecta > Diptera > Tephritidae > Urophora > Urophora cardui. The sequence goes on along the minus strand of OY482673.1, from coordinate 111,158,553 downwards.
TACCCTATGTTATGTATCAAGATATTGATAGTATAATATGAATACAATATTTATGTGCTAATTTCGTCCCCGAGGAAATTTTATTTTTCCAACGTTTTATATGAGTTTTCATATGACTTCAAAAGTGGGGGGTCTGGATGCAACTTCTACCCTATGTTATGTATCAAGATATTGATAGTACAATATGAATACAATATTTATGTGCTAATTTCGTCCCCCAACAAAAAATTTTGTGCTCGAATTTTAAGAGTATTTTTTAAAAAATTAAAAGTGGGGGGTCCAGGTGAACGTTCACCTAGACCCCCCCTCAATGGATCAAGATGGTAATAACATAATATGAATACAATATTTATGTGCTAATTTCGTCCCCGAGGAAATTTTATTTTTCCAACATTTTACATGAGTTTTCATATGACTTCAAAAGTGGGGGGTCTGGATGCAACTTCTACCCTATGTTATGTATCAAGATATTGATAGTATAATATGAACACAATATTTGTGTGCTAATTTCGTCCCCCAACAAAAAATTTTGTGCTCGAATTTTAAGAGTATTTTTTTAAAAATTAAAAGTGGGGGGTCCAGGTGAACGTTCGTCCCAGAGGAAATTTTATTTTTCCAAGATTTTACATGAGTTTTCATATGACTTCAAAAGTGGGGGGTCTGGGTGCAACTTCTACCCTATGTTATGTATCAAGATATTGATAGTATAATATGAACACAATATTTATGTGCTAATTTCGTCCCCAAGGAAATTTAATTTTTCCAACGTTTTATATGAGTTTTCGTATGACTTCAAAAGTGGGGGGTCTGGATGCAACTTCTACCCTATGTTATGTATCAAGATATTGATAGTATAATATGAATACAATATTTATGTGCTAATTTCGTCCCCGAGGAAATTTTATTTTTCCAACATTTTATATGAGTTTTCATATGACTTCAAAAGTGGGGGGTCTGGATGCAACTTCTACCCTATGTTATGTATCAAGATATTGATAGTATAAAATGAACACAATATTTATGTGCTAATTTCGTCCCCGAGGAAATTTTATTTTTCCAACATTTTACATGAGTTTTCATATGACTTCAAAAGTGGGGGGTCTGGATGCAACTTCTACCCTATGTTATGTATCAAGATATTGATAGTATAATATGAACACAATATTTATGTGCTAATTTCGTCCCCAAGGAAATTTTATTTTTCCAACGTTTTATATGAGTTTTCGTATGACTTCAAAAGTGGGGGGTCTAGATGCAACTTCTACCCTATGTTATGTATCAAGATATTGATAGTATAATATGAATACAATATTTATGTGCTAATTTCGTCCCCGAGGAAATTTTATTTTTCCAACATTTTATATGAGTTTTCATATGACTTCAAAAGTGGGGGGTCTGGATGCAACTTCTGCCCTATGTTATGTATCAAGATATTGATAGTATAAAATGAACACAATATTTATGTGCTAATTTCGTCCCCGAGGAAATTTTATTTTTCCAACGTTTTATATGAGTTTTCATATGACTTCAAAAGTGAGGGGTCTGGATGCAACTTCTACCCTATGTTATGTATCAAGATATTGATAGTACAATATTAATACAATATTTATGTGCTAATTTCGTCCCCGAGGAAATTTTATTTTTCCAACATTTTACATGAGTTTTCATATGACTTCAAAAGTGGGGGGTCTGGATGCAACTTCTACCCTATGTTATGTATCAAGATATTGATAGTACAATATTAATACAATATTTATGTGCTAATTTCGTCCCCGAGGAAATTTTATTTTTCCAACGTTTTATATGAGTTTTCATATGACTTCAAAAGTGGGGGTCTGGATGCAACTTCTACCCTATGTTATGTATCAAGATATTGATAGTACAATATGAATACAATATTTATGTGCTAATTTCGTCCCCGAGAAAATTTTATTTTTCCAACGTTTTATATGAGTTTTCATATGACTTCAAAAGTGGGGGGTCTGGATGCAACTTCTACCCTATGTTATGTATCAAGATATTGATAGTATAATATGAATACAATATTTATGTGCTAATTTCGTCCCCGAGGAAATTTTATTTTTCCAACATTTTATATGAGTTTTCATATGACTTCAAAAGTGGGGGGTCTGGATGCAACTTCTACCCTATGTTATGTATCAAGATATTGATAGTATAAAATGAACACAATATTTATGTGCTAATTTCGTCCCCGAGGAAATTTTATTTTTCCAACATTTTACATGAGTTTTCATATGACTTCAAAAGTGGGGGGTCTGGATGCAACTTCTACCCTATGTTATGTATCAAGATATTGATAGTATAATATGAATACAATATTTATGTGCTAATTTCGTCCCCGAGGAAATTTTATTTTTCCAACATTTTATATGAGTTTTCATATGACTTCAAAAGTTTGTTGGGGGACGAAATTAGCACATAAATATTGTGTTCATATTATACTATCAATATCTTGATACATAACATAGGGTAGAAGTTGCATCCAGACCCCCCACTTTTGAAGTCATATGAAAACTCATATAAAATGTTGGAAAAATAAAATTTCCTCGGGGACGAAATTAGCACATAAATATTGTATTCATATTATACTATCAATATCTTGATACATAACATAGGGTAGAAGTTGCATCTAGACCCCCCACTTTTGAAGTCATACGAAAACTCATATAAAACGTTGGAAAAATAAAATTTCCTTGGGGACGAAATTAGCACATAAATATTGTGTTCATATTATACTATCAATATCTTGATACATAACATAGGGTAGAAGTTGCATCCAGACCCCCCACTTTTGAAGTCATATGAAAACTCATGTAAAATGTTGGAAAAATAAAATTTCCTCGGGGACGAAATTAGCACATAAATATTGTGTTCATATTATACTATCAATATCTTGATACATAACATAGGGTAGAAGTTGCATCCAGACCCCCCACTTTTGAAGTCATATGAAAACTCATGTAAAATGTTGGAAAAATAAAATTTCCTCGGGGACGAAATTAGCACATAAATATTGTGTTCATATTATACTATCAATATCTTGATACATAACATAGGGTAGAAGTTGCATCTAGACCCCCCACTTTTGAAGTCATACGAAAACTCATATAAAACGTTGGAAAAATAAAATTTCCTTGGGGACGAAATTAGCACATAAATATTGTGTTCATATTATACTATCAATATCTTGATACATAACATAGGGTAGAAGTTGCATCCAGACCCCCCACTTTTGAAGTCATATGAAAACTCATGTAAAATCTTGGAAAAATAAAATTTCCTCGGGGACGAAATTAGCACATAAATATTGTGTTCATATTATACTATCAATATCTTGATACATAACATAGGGTAGAAGTTGCATCCAGACCCCCCACTTTTGAAGTCATATGAAAACTCATATAAAACGTTGGAAAAATAAAATTTCCTCGGGGACGAAATTAGCACATAAATATTGCGTTCATTTTATACTATCAATATCTTGATACATAACATAGGGTAGAAGTTGCATCCAGACCCCCCACTTTTGAAGTCATATGAAAACTCATGTAAAATGTTGGAAAAATAAAATTTCCTCGGGGACGAAATTAGCACATAAATATTGTGTTCATATTATACTATCAATATCTTGATACATAACATAGGGTAGAAGTTGCATCCAGACCCCCCACTTTTGAAGTCATATGAAAACTCATATAAAACGTTGGAAAAATAAAATTTCCTCGGGGACGAAATTAGCACATAAATATTGCGTTCATTTTATACTATCAATATCTTGATACATAACATAGGGTAGAAGTTGCATCCAGACCCTCCACTTTTGAAGTCATATGAAAACTCATGTAAAATCTTGGAAAAATAAAATTGGCTCGGGGACGAAATTAGCACATAAATATTGTGTTCATTTTATGTTATTACCATCTTGATCCATTGAGGGGGGGTCTAGGTGAACGTTCACCTGGACCCCCCACTTAATTTTTTTAAAAATACTCTTAAAATTCGAGCACAAAATTTTTTGTTGGGGGACGAAATTAGCACATAAATATTGTATTCATATTGTACTATCAATATCTTGATACATAACATAGGGTAGAAGTTGCATCCAGACCCCCCACTTTTGAAGTCATATGAAAACTCATATAAAACGTTGGAAAAATAAAATTTCCTCGGGGACGAAATTAGCACATAAATATTGTATTCATATTATACTATCAATATCTTTATACATAACATAGGGTAGAAGTTGCATCCAGACCCCCCACTTTTGAAGTCATATGAAAACTCATGTAAAATGTTGGAAAAATAAAATTTCCTCGGGGACGAAATTAGCACATAAATATTGTATTCATATTATACTATCAATATCTTGATACATAACATAGGGTAGAAGTTGCATCCAGACCCCCCACTTTTGAAGTCATATGAAAACTCATATAAAACGTTGGAAAAATAAAATTTCCTCGGGGACGAAATTAGCACATAAATATTGTATTCATATTGTACTATCAATATCTTGATACATAACATAGGGTAGAAGTTGCATCCAGACCCCCACTTTTGAAGTCATATGAAAACTCATATAAAACGTTGGAAAAATAAAATTTCCTCGGGGACGAAATTAGCACATAAATATTGTATTAATATTGTACTATCAATATCTTGATACATAACATAGGGTAGAAGTTGCATCCAGACCCCCCACTTTTGAAGTCATATGAAAACTCATATAAAATGTTGGAAAAATAAAATTTCCTCGGGGACGAAATTAGCACATAAATATTGTATTCATATTATACTATCAATATCTTGATACATAACATAGGGTAGAAGTTGCATCTAGACCCCCCACTTTTGAAGTCATACGAAAACTCATATAAAACGTTGGAAAAATAAAATTTCCTCGGGGACGAAATTAGCACATAAATATTGTATTCATATTATACTATCAATATCTTTATACATAACATAGGGTAGAAGTTGCATCCAGACCCCCCACTTTTGAAGTCATATGAAAACTCATAAAACGTTGGAAAAATAAAATTTCCTCGGGGACGAAATTAGCACATAAATATTGTGTTCATATTATACTATCAATATCTTGATACATAACATAGGGTAGAAGTTGCATCCAGACCCCCCACTTTTGAAGTCATATGAAAACTCATATAAAACGTTGGAAAAATAAAATTTCCTCGGGGACGAAATTAGCACATAAATATCTAATTCATTTTATGTTATTACAATCTTGATCCATTGAGGGGGGGGTCTAGGTGAACGTTCACCTGGACCCCCCACTTTTGATTTTTTAAAAAATACCCTTAAAATTCGAGCACAAAATTTTTTGTTGGGGGACGAAATTAGCACATAAATATCTAATTCATTTTATGTTATTACCATCTTGATCCATTGAGGGGGGGGTCTAGGTGAACGTTCACCTGGACCCCCCACTTTTGATTTTTTAAAAAATACCCTTAAAATTCGAGCACAAAATTTTTTGTTGGGGGACGAAATTAGCACATAAATATCTAATTCATTTTATGTTATTACAATCTTGATCCATTGAGGGGGGGGGTCTAGGTTAGGTTAGGTTAAAGTGGCTGCCCCTGTTCGTCCGAAAAACAGAGGCACACATAGGCCTGGCGGCCCGTTGTGATACCACGTGGAACTCTAGATTTTAAAATTCCCCTATTAGAGAGATTAGACGCCTATAAAACTGAACCACCTGGTTCGTTTCATATAGCGTAAGATGTCAGATACCTTTACGTCTTCGAGCTCCTCCAGACCCCCAAAGGAGTGTCTGTGGAGGCAAGCGTACCTAGAGTTAGACAGCGCGGGACAAGAGCATAGATAGTGTTCTACACTTTCTACCTCCTCCTCATCCCTGCAGCTGCGGCAGAAGTCGTTAGTAAGGAGACCCATGCGAGTACCATGGATTCCCATGAGGCAGTGACCCGTTATTATGCCGACCAAAGGGCCGATGTGGGGCCGACTGAGAAGAGCTACTGATCTAGACCTTGCATGGTCCAGTTTTGGCCATATTTGTCTGGAAATCAAACAAGTGGGTTCTTCAGCCCATCTGTCATTTGCTTGTTTTACAAAATAGGATCGAAGGTAGTTTTTACATGTATTAAGAGGAGGTGCCACCCAGCTGGTGGCCATCGTTGCTTCCAGGAGGGTTCCTTCCCTTGCCAACTCGTCCGCGGCGCAGTTTCCTGGGATATCACTGTGTCCTGGGACCCAAACGACGCTCAGGCTGCACCTTTCTGCAAGTTGGTTTAGGGCCTCCCTGCATTTAATGGTGACCCGCGATGTGGAGTCACTGCTCTGTAGAGATTTTATAGCCGCTTGACTATCGGAAAAGATTGTGACAGCTTTGCCTAAATGCAGTTGTCCTAGAAGGCGGGCTGCCTCCCAGATAGCAACCAGCTCCGCCTGAAAGACACTGCAATGGTCTGGCAGCCGTAGGCTAGCGTTCAGTTTGAAATCCTTAGAGAAGATTCCGCTGCCTACATTGCCATTTAGCTTAGAGCCGTCCGTAAAAATCGATGAAGTGTGGGGTAAGGGCCCAATCAAGTTTTCCCACTCTCTCCTCTCAGGGATTCTAGTGGAAAACTTGTTGTTCCAACATATAACAGGTGTTGTGTAGTCTAACTCAAAGTAGTTTTCTGGGACTGTTTTTAGTATTCGGGTGTGCCCAAATCTCCAGTCCCTCCAGGGCTTCACGGCGTTTAGTCTGGCCGCATTACAACTGGCAGTGTATTTGCCAAAAATATCAGTTGGGAGAAGAAAAAGAATAGTTTCTAGAGCTTTTGTGGGTGTAGATGGGAGGGCCCCACTTATGAGCATCATCGCTAGGCGCTGCACCTTAGTTGTCTTGTTTTTAACTGATTCAACCTCGAGTGCAGGCCACCACACGGTGACTGCGTAGAAAAGAATTGGACGTACTACTGCTGTGTAAATCCAGTGTACAATATTAGGCCTGAGTCCCCATCTTTTACCGATGGCGGACTTGCATGCATAGAGTGCCATAGTGGCTTTCCTGGATCTTTCCTCTACATTCCTCTTCCAGTTAAGCCTCCTATCCAGAATAACTCCGAGATATTTTACCTCGGTAGAGAGTTTGATGTTTACCCCGTTTAGACGAGGTGGATTAAAGTCGGGTATAGAATATTTTCGTGTAAATAGCACCATTTCAGTCTTCTCGGCGCTGACGCTTAGCCCGCTTTCCTTAGACCAGGTGTTTATAACATTAATCGCATTTTGCAACAAATCGCTAAGCACCGGGAGATACTTGCCTGTCGTGATCAAAGCAATATCGTCAGCATACGCAATGACCTGGCATCCCGTGTGCCGCAGTCGCACAAGCAGTGTATTCACTGTAAGGTTCCACAGTAAGGGAGAGAGAACTCCCCCTTGCGGGGTACCCCTGCTGGCAAATTTTGTGATAGAAGACGTCCCCATTGACGTTAGAATGGTCCTTCTCTTAAGTAAAGATTCGATGAAATTGACCAGATGCCGTTCCACCCCCACATTACGCAGGGCTTCCGTGACGGCTTCCGGGAGAACATTGTTAAAGGCTCCCTCTATATCTAGAAAGATGCCTAAAGTAAATTCTTTGAAGGCTAGTCCTTTCTCTATCTTTGATGTGATGGAGTGTAGGGCCGTCTCTACTGACTTGCCTTTAGAATATGCATGTTGATCTTGTGAAATTAGGTTCGGACTCACCGTCACTTTGATGTGGCGGTCTAATATCCTCTCTAAGATTTTAAGAAGGAAAGAGGTCAGACTTATTGGTCTGAAGTCCTTTGGATGGATAAGAGATGTTTTACCTGCTTTAGGTATAAAAATTACTTTAGCCTTAGTCCACTCCTTAGGAATATATGCCAGGGTTAGACAGGCTTTATATAAAGGAACAAGCAGAGGACTGATGATGTCAGTGGCTGCTTGTAGTTCGGCGGGAGAAATGTCATCCATTCCTGGTGATTTGAAGGGCTTGAAAGTTTTGATCGCCCAAGAGATTCTGCTGCAGTTTATAATGTGCTCAAGGCAGCTGTCTGTCCTTGGATTAAAGAGAGTACGATCTGGTTCTGCGGAGCATCCTGGGAAGTGAGGGGGGGGTCTAGGTGAACGTTCACCTGGACCCCCCACTTTTGATTTTTTAAAAAATACCCTTAAAATTCGAGCACAAAATTTTTTGTTGGGGGACGAAATTAGCACATAAATATCTAATTCATTTTATGTTATTACCATCTTGATCCATTGAGGGGGGGGTCTAGGTGAACGTTCACCTGGACCCCCCACTTTTGATTTTTTAAAAAATACCCTTAAAATTCGAGCACAAAATTTTTTGTTGGGGGACGAAATTAGCACATAAATATCTAATTCATTTTATGTTATTACCATCTTGATCCATTGAGGGGGGGGTCTAGGTGAACGTTCACCTGGACCCCCCACTTTTGATTTTTAAAAAAATACCCTTAAAATTCGAGCACAAAATTTTTTGTTGGGGGACGAAATTAGCACATAAAAAGCACATAAATCCTAGCCTATCAATTTTAAAATCCATTGAGTGGGGGGTCCAGCTGAACGGACCCGATTGGCAGCCATAAAGTGTGTCAGTTAGTCAGTACAAAACGACGACGTCAGTGACATTACAAACAAACAAAAAATCCAAAAAGGCACAAAAAAAGAAATCGTAGGTAAAACAGGTTCAAATGCATAAAGGTGCAGTGCATAAAACGCTTAATTTTTATTATTTAGTACGCGTGTATAAATACTTGGGTTTATATGTGCGTGTCTCTCTATATCAGTTTTACATTTTGTACGCAAGCCATAATCGTATTTAAGAATTTTACATATGTACACACATAGTTGCGTATGGTACATATATAAATACTAAATACATAAAATATATTTAACGATGCACAAAAAAACAAAAAAGTAGGCGACTTAACTTGCGTGTAATTAAATTTGTATGTCCCACTTTATGGGTTGTACATATGTACATTGTATGTAAACCAGCGGTGGTGGTAAATTTACATGTATAGGTACAAATGTTTGTTTTTTATTTTTGCGGCTTTTTCTCGACTTTGCCACAATGAAGGTGTTAAATGTGCTGTTGAAAGCGTATTTTTCGTTTACATACATAAGTTTTTTTGTTTGCGGTTTAAAAATGAATGATTATATTGATTCATTGATTGTTCATTTTTCATGTGTATTTATGAGAAATTGCTAAAACTTATAAAATTCTCCATTCATCACACCAAATTTTTTAAATAAGCTTAAAGTTGAGTTCCGCCAATAAGAGACATTATCTTACAAAAAACATCATAGCAAAATTTTGCTCGTACGCGACCTTAAATATAATCTTAGATTTAAATTCCCATTAAGTTCTATTAACCCAATATATATGTATTGTAGCAAATATTCGGAATTATCTTCGATATCCAAAATGACTATCGAACTGAGAATGTTCTTAGGCGGATTTATCGTTTTACTTCAGAACATTGTTGCTCCTGTGTTTCTCTCCCGATTCGGAGTGCAAGAATAACTTGTTGTGAACACTTTAAACTTTCCAATTTCACTTCATCTTTAGTCCCAAACTTTCTTGTTGGATCCGCCTTAGTTGTTAGTTGTACGAAATTTTCAAAACGTCGAATCGATAATGGGAAATTTTACTGAACTTTTTATAAAGCACCCACTTGGTGTAACAACAACCAACACTGAGGTTAGAAATCGATTCGAGAATGAATTCAGAACTAGCTCTATTTACAAATCTCTTACGTTAGAGCACAGTGTGAGAAAAAGCAGAGAATAACAACATTCTCAAATAAATAACAGCATTCTCAAATAAATAACAGCATTCTCAAATAAATAACAGCATTCTCAAATAAAAATCGGCGTAGGTAACTCTCCAATAGACAAAATTATAATTCAACAACCGAAATCTAAACAACTTAGGTACTTGGTAGTTCTCCAATGAGATTCTAATGAGCTTTCGTAAATACTTCCAATTGAAATAAGCAAAGCTACATATGGCTTCACTTCATATTTTATTAACAAAGATGTAGGATTTGGCATTTCTCTAATCAGTTTCTCATCGAATTCTAGCCTAATTTTCTACCTTCGCTCTCAATTAGAGAATAACACTGAGTAGTTACTTATCTCAGTTAATAATATACTTAATGATATAATACATAATGCTGACAATAAGTATTAAAAATGTGAATGCTGAGTATTGCTTTTTGCATTTTTATTGATTATTAGCCACTGCGGCGTGCCTCAATTCGCCTGGTAAAATATTGCTCGTCTGTTTTCTCTTGTATTTTGATTTTAATGAAGTTATCTGCATTTATTTATTTACCTCTTACTACTTTTTTGCTTTTTCACTTGAAAGAGTCACATTTCATTCATAAATTTTATAAGTAATCTTTTATTTACTGATTTTTTATTTACTTAGTATGTATGTATTTATGTATGCACATTCGATTCGTGTATCTCGTGCTTTTTACTATTTTCTTTTATATTGATTTTGCCTGTGTATTTGTGTTTTTTTTTTCTTTTGATTTAGCGCGTGTTGCCTATAAATTATAGACTTCATTCCATGTTTTCTTTATTTTTTTTGTGCGGTTTTGCTTGGTTTTTGTTATTGTTAGGAGACTAAGTTTTTTTTCTACTTTTGCCTTTTTCTGAGTATTTGCATTTTTTATAAACAACTTTTTTCCATTTTTGGTGGTTGCTAACTGATGATTTTATTATTTACATACATATATTAGTTTTTTTTTGTTTTTAATTTTACTTAATAAGCAAATATTATCTTTTTGTTTAACTGGTAATTACGGCTTTCGTAGTAAATTTCTGCACAACTATTTATCTTCTCTTTGTCAAATTAATTGTTTTCAAAGTTTTTATGTTGCCAAATTTCGTTTTTTTAATCATGTATCACGCGACTTTCTAAAGGCGTATTCATATGTGCATATACCTACATATATTGCTAACAATTGGTATTCGAATTGGAAACTAGATCATAGTACAGCATATGAATGCAAATCCTACTCACTCTCGAAGTGAAATTTAAATGAAAGAGTGTCTTTGAATATGTCACTTATTCTCCTTTTACTGTATTTCTCATCTCTTCGAACCCATTCCAAGTGTATTTCCAACATGCATGTTCGTTCTGAGTTCGATCTTCATTCTGGATATCGTGTCATTTTCGAAACTTCGCCACATTGTATTGGGTATATGTAAATATTTGTGGCATTATGAAGTTATAATTGATACATTTGTATGTGAGACGGTATCATAGATAACGACTGCTTTTCATATTTTTATGATCATTTTTTATTTCTACAAATCTTTTAACTTTCTATCATTATTTATTTATGTCATAAAATGGTTAGTTTATGTTTCTTTATGTTTATTACAACTTTTATTGTTGTACATTGAATAAAATTCAGTTGATTGTCATTTTGAATGAGTTACCATTTTTGGTTACATAAGTAAAGGTTAGGTTAAGGTGAATTTTTTTGGCTTTTTTTTCATTTATTACGTTGTTTGTTAGCCAAACAGTGCATAACACGGAAGCTCTAGTTTAGTTCGTATTCATTTTATACAGAGAGAAATGGCGATTTGCTTATTTCGTTTTATTTGGATGCAAAGGGCTTAATTCCGGTTCAAAAAAGTTGTATACACTTTCTAAGCGCAAAGTAATAAAAATTAGTATGATTCATTGTATGAATAAGTAAGTATTGAGCTGAGCTGGTGTTATGATTCGATGAAGCCATCAATGCTTGTCATGCTTACGTAGTATGTAGTACAATATACCCGAGTTTATGTACAGCTGCGTTGAATAAAATAGTAGTTTTATTGCCAATGCAATATGCGAAAAGTATGGAAAACGAATCTGCCTTGCAATTCTGGCCTTTGTTAATGAATGTGGAAATAGGTTGTTATTTCATTAGAGAATTGGGTCAATCTGCAGCAAAATGGAGCCTTCGTTATTTAATAAATTTTCTCTTCATTTTGGTTTGAAATCCAGCTCATTCCACAAGTGAAATTTTAGCGAATTTTTTTTATTTTTTCTCTTTTTAATATAATAAACGTTTTTTATTTTGTTTTTTTTTTTACTTCTAAATAACTGTACATGACTCACATTTTAATTTGACTAGACGATGAATGGCCCAGATTGTAAGATGAAGATGACTGACTAGCTGTATTGGCCGCTCTAGCCACATACATACATACGTACATACATACATCTCTATGAGCAACGTGTTGTTTCTGAGAACAGATTTTTGTATTGTTGTCAGTGATGCCGAAACTGGGCTTTTCGGACCAAATCTGGTCCGATAAATTTACTTTGGGCTGTTGGGCGGCTAAAATCAATTTTGGTCCGATTTGTAATATGAATATTTTTAGTGGAGACAATTTCTCTGACGCTAAACATTCTATCTTTCCCGTGTAAAGTTCTTTTATTGTTATATCTAAATTCGCTTGGGACTCGTCTGGCATGCCAAGTTTAATGAAACGTCAAAATCAGACAATCTGACATTTATTTTGCAAATAAATTTAACGCCAATTATGTTTCACTTGAAAAGCGCCAGCAAACATACGGTTAGGTTGAAGTGGCTGCCATAGAGTCGCACTTAGGCCAGTGCACAGGCCCGTTGTGATACCACAAGAAGAAAACGGATTACTCCTCCTTTTTTAACCAATTTGAGAACTTGATGCAGTTCACCAGCACCAGGGCCCTCACCTTGTATGTAAGGTAAGTGTACATAATTCCGTGATAGTACATTATTCCGTGATAATCGTTTATATTCGTTAAAATAAGGAATTGGTACAATATTTAATCAAATAAAATATTATATCATATTATTTTAACTTCAAAGTATATTAATTTATAATTTTGTTGTAATTTTAGAGCTTACTGATTTAATAAAACCACTTTAAAACTGACAGGTCAGAAAATTAGCATAATTAGCAAATTTCTTAAGCGAATGGTTAAGGAGCATCGACTATTTTCTTAAGGCTATAAAAATTTACTGGTTAAGATTTTTATCAATATTATTATATTTTATGATTCAATAGGCATCTGGCATTTGTTTTTGTACAATTTATTATTATTTCAATAGTTATTTTTTTCTTAAAAGTAAATTTTCTTTATCACGGAATTAGAGACATCTTTCATTTTCCCATGTACATAATTCCGTGACTATCACGGAATTAGGAAATTTTAGTACTTAATTCTTTCTTCTTTTAAATAGCTTTTTTGAAAAGAACGAATGGTAATAAAACATTTTTCCGTTAAATAAAATCCTAGAGAATTTCTTGACCTAATTCCGTGATACACATTTTTGAACCTATTTGCTAATATTCAACTTATAAGTGACTGGCGGTACTGTCACGGAATTAGGGTCTTCATACTGTTCCTTATTCCGTGATATTTCGCAGATTTACGTTGTGTTTTTTTTTTGTACTTTCTTTGTCTTTCGTTTAAGTTCGTATCTAAATATAATTCTTTAACATCAAAAAAATTTTAATGATATTTAATTTTATTATTATTTTGCCCTTTTTTAATAAGTATCTGAATTTTTATAAAGAAAAAAAATTTAATTTTTAATAATTTTTTTTCTTTATTTAAATTTATTTTGTTAAAAACACAAATTTCAATTTCTTATAAATAATAAATTAACTATTTAAATCTAATATGTAATATATTGATTTGAAAAATTATTTCTGTGCATTTTGTTACAAGGCCGGAATTAGGTACATTTATTCACGGAATTAGGGACATGAGACAATTTTTGTCACGGAATTAGGGACATTTGCATGTACATCAAATTTTAATTAAAATAAATAGTAATTATAGTTATTTTAATTTTTTAGCAATTGAAAATGAGCCTCAATGCATCAATTTATTTGTAACATATTTATTTTTCAGTTTGCGGTCTATAGTTTAAGCTCCAAAAATCCTGCAATTCAGAAAAGTCCTTAGTATCACGGAATTATGTACATTTACCTTAGTTCTATTTAAAAACGAAATGCGATTCGAAAGCACATTCTTATTGCATAGAATATATGGAATAGAACTCGAAATCGAACGAATTTTCTTTCGAATTAAACTACGGAGTGAGGGCCCAGGTCCTTTATGTCGACGTCCGCGACTTTGCATAGGCTATCCAGGAAGGAAGTCCCAAGAAAGCGTCGTCTGCCGCTGTTAAGAGCCGTGCAGTGGCAGATGAGGTGTTCGATTGTCTCCTCGCCTCCAGCTTATGCAGCATCTGCGGTAGGGTGCACCTAGCCTCTCTGCGTGTTTCCCGATGAGGCAGTGTCCTGTGAGTACCCCCGCAAGGTTCGAGATGTCATCTCTCCTTAGAGTACTGATGAGATCACTTGTGAACCCATTTCTGCCAGGTTTCCCTTGATGTTCGACATACTGGCTCCTTTTGCCATCTACCGCTTGCTAGCAGGGACCGAAAATAACGGTTATTTTTTCTAGTGTGGTGAAAAGGTTACGCAAAAATAACCTTTATCTTCGTTTGGTTATATTTAACCATTATCATAATAGAAAAATTTTTTTGGTCCTTAATAACCGTTATAACAACCAAAAACCCGTTTTGGGCTTGAATAACCGTTATAGCAACCAAAAACTGTTTTGGGCTTGAATAACCGTTATAGCAACCGGAAAACTGTTTTGGGCCTGAATAACCGTTATTAAGATTTTTATTTTTTTTGGTCAGCTATAAAGGTGAAACCTATTTATTTGTCACTTTCCCTAAATATTTCTGGACGATATTAGTACCAAATGAAAGGTGTTGATCAGGACTTTTACATAGAGATGTATTGGTTATGATTCCTAGGTCGGGTCTGCAGATATGCGTCAAAATGCGGACCTGGATGACCCCAGAGAAAATTGAGCGATATTGGTGTCAAATGAAAGGTGCTTTGCAGGGCTTTTACATAGAGATGCATTGGTTATTATTCCTAGGTCGGGTCCGCAGATATGGGTCAAAATGCGGACCTGGATGACCCCAGAAAATTCCTTGGTATCAAATGAAGAGTGTTGAATAGGACCAAAGATTAACAAAATCGGTTGATGACCATGACCATTTTTATATGGGTCTAATAAAAAATATTTTACGATATTTTTGTTGAAACTAACGGCTATTAAATATGTATACATTTTTGAAAGTGGACCTGACACCGGCTCTTTTTAGACAAGGCATCTGCGAGACTTATGAGCCCGTAGCTCGATAAATAAAACTGTGCGACAGCACAATTGGGGGCAGAATAATATAAAATCTAAATTATAATACTTTGTGTACTAGTGCATCTAAGTATAAAAATATTAACCTCAGGGATCAAAACGGTTTGGCGGCCTTTCGTTCTCTGTGGGAATTATTCCGACACCAAATAACCACCCTCAATCTTTGTCATAGTGTAATTGTAATTGTGATATTATGACGAAACTTGATACACGCACTTTCATCATTTGTGGTAATATATGTATATATAAAAACTTGGTGAAATCAGTTTATAACTACGCCTACTTTTTCAATAATATATTAATGAAAATGCCCCTTATAAAAACTCTGTATGTTGCATAAGATTTATACGCTCAGTCTGGTTACACTGGTCGACAAAATTTCAACATATTTTTGTTACAGAAATAAAATTTTACTTTTCTAAAGGATTTCGGTGCGCTGAATCCGAATCTGAAGTCTGATTTTCTGTAATACGTACAGTTTTTTAGATATTCATGCCCAAAGAGGCGAAAAACACGTTTTATGGCTATATTCGCCCCTCAATATCTTTTAAATTACTTACTTATTTTAAAAACTGATTAAAGCTATTGAAAGCTCGGCCATTTCTCTTGAAGACAACGTTTTAATTTTTCGGATATCTAACCCTCTAACCGGTAAGAGTGCCTCAGGGCAAGCTTCACAAAAATCCAATTTTTTACATGAAAATGTAATTTATTCCTTCGAAAATGATTTTAACTCCCTTCACCATATTTCTACTGACATTTTTTTCTCGAACTAAAATAGTATCCGATTAAAGGTTCCTCTTTTACAATCAGTTTTGTTTAAGCAAGTGCAGAGAAAGGTCGTATTTTTATATAAAAAAAAAATCTGAATTTCGACCCCAAAAATTTTTAATTTGGAGAAGTCTCAAAGGCTCCATAATTTTTTTTCTTAATGTTATGTTTATAAGCTCTACGATTTTATATGTGAAGTATTAAAAGTGATTGGATTTTCGGTGCTGTAACGGAAAAACTTAGTGTGCCTCAGGGCACTCTTATCGGTTTGCGTGAACTTTTATACACTTTGCATATTTATATTGCGTTCCATATGAAGTGTTATTATTCGGCTTCAACATGTATCCTATAAATTATTCACCTATTTTTCGTAAGGTGTAAGCACAAATAAGTAGTATTCGAAAAAATGTGTCTGATGTCGCTTGTGAAACTATCGAAGTTAACGGACAAAGGAATTCTCGAGTTCACGGCATTGTTGGATACTAGTCATGAAGATGAAGGAGTGAAAATAATTCTGTTGATTCGGACTTCGATCCAGAGGGAAATAAGTCCAGAGTAAAAGAGTCCAGAGGATGAACATTTGATATCCCAATACGTTAGGAACTTGGATTCAAGTGAGAAGTTAATCAACGAGGCAGCTAATTTTTCATTAACCACTTCTGCAGTAAACGATACTGCTAAGGCCGATGAAGAAAACATTTAATCACCCGATGTGATTGCAACGACCTACTAGACATTGACTTCAACGTCAATCCAAAAAAAAGAGCTGATTCGCTTTTACCAAGAGCTGAAGCTACCAGTCCAGCAGTTGTACCAAAGTTGTACTGGAAGTAAGTGGAAGTAAGTACATGTCTTTGAACGTTTTATTTTTTTTATGCAAATAATACTCGTTCGAACTTTATATTACAGTCATTGATTCGATGAACAAAGATTTTACATAATTCACCAAAGAGATCTGACGGAAGACAAACTTCAAACTACATGCAAATAAGGTGGCATTTCGTGGCTCCACACTATTATCTGACCCCATAAAAGCACACAAAACTCTTTTGGAACTATTTCTATATTTTTCCTGTAACAAAATAATTCACATGATTGTACAAGAGACGAACCTCTATGCTCTGAGCTGAGACATAAGAATTCAATGTGAGTTCTGATGAAATCTTGCAATGCACTGGATGTCATTTAAAAATTTCAATTTATCGCGATCCGAGTTTGGAAAGCTATTGGGGCTACAACGCATTCGGACCCATTCGAAAATCAATGCCATTGAAACCGTTTGAAACTATAAAAAGATTCCTATCATTCCAAGGCCAGCCACGTTATGACCCGCTGTTTTGCATTTGTAATTTGTTCAATATTCTCAACGAACCTTTCCATTCAATCCCACCAGCTGACAAACACTACACTGCTACACAAAATAAATATTTACCTGCTCATCTGATCATTGGCCAAAAAGCGTTGATCTGCAGAATTGGTTCGATAAAAAAGGTGGAAAAAATGGTGCAAATTTTACAAAACCTCCCAAACACAATGCATTTGCATGACATGTAACTTGCATTTGTGCTGCTCCGCCGCAAAAAATTGATTTATGAAATATCAAAAAATTAATTGATACATATATATATGTATGTTTTCGACTCCATTGTTCTTTGCGCTTTGCACAATAAAATAAATAAATGTTCCTTAATACAAATTTTACCTGTGTCAATTTTTTGGCTTTAACCGACAAGAGTGCCTGGAGGCACTCTTTCTTAAATCTCACCTGGAAGGCAAACGAAACGACATAATGAAATTTTTTTGACAGAATTGAGTTTAGAATGCCCTAACATACTGTAGTGGATTATTTATATATAGGGCAACAGAAAATATGCCCTAAAAAACTCGTTTTTAGCGCTAAAAATATGTCCTTAAAAATATGGTTTAAGCGCTAAAAATATGCTCTTAAAACTTGGTTTAAGCACTGAAAATATGCCCTTAAAATTTTGTTTATATCTATTATATAAAAATGAATGTACGTGTGTGTCCTTTATGGACTCCCAAAGTAATCAACCGATCTTTATGAAATTTTCACAGTGGTATTAGCGCATATAATAGGGAACTTCCCGGAATATAGGCCCAAATGTGGACCCAGAGTGACCCAGCAAGTGTTTGAGCAATATGGGTATCATATGAAAGGTGCTGAGCAGGCCTTCAACATAAAGTTATTTTCATTGCGACGCCTAAGCCGGGTCCCAAATATGGGTCAAAACGTGGACCCAGATGACCTTCGAATGTTTCTAAACGATATTGGTATCAAATGAAAGGTGTCGAGCAGGGCTTCAACATACTGATTTTTTCATTTTTATTTTTTAAGTCGGTTTCCCAGAGGTGGTTCAAGCCCGGATGGTGATGGATGGTCCCGGTAAAAGTAAAGGTAAAGGTAAAGGCAAAGGTAAAGGTAAAGGTAAAGGTAAAGGTAAAGGTAAAGGTAAAGGTAAAGGTAAAGGTAAAGGTAAAGGTAAAGGTAAAGGTAAAGGTAAAGGTAAAGGTAAAGGTAAAGGTAAAGGTAAAGGTAAAGGTAAAGGTAAAGGTAAAGGTAAAGGTAAAGGTAAAGGTAAAGGTAAAGGTAAAGGTAAAGGTAAAGGTAAAGGTAAAGGTAAATGTAAAGGTAAAGGTAAAGGTAAAGGTAAAGGTAAAGGTTAAGGTTAAGGTTAAGGTTAAGGTTAAGGTAAAGGTAAAGGTAAAGGTAAAGGTAAAGGTGAAGGTAAAGGTAAAGGTAAAGGTAAAGGTAAAGGTAAAGGTAGAGGTAGAGGTAGAGGTAAAGGTAAAGGTAAAGTTAAAGGTAAAGGTAAAGACCCATCATAACAGAAAACTTTTGTTCGTCGCTGCGAAGCGGGACGTGTATTTGCTAGTACTTAATAAAAAGATATACGGCATGGTAGGTTGTGTGCCCACCTTTCATGTAAGAGGTTCCAGGTGCAAACCCTGGCTCGAACAAATATCAAAAATTAGTTTTTTATTTATTCCAAACAAAAGTAATCAGGCGTACAATGGTACTTACAGACTACTTAGAGTTAAAGCATCAAATAATTATACATTTATTAAATCATTTAATAATATCTTAAAATTAGTTCTAGATAATGAAAAATCAACCAAAAGGGAATTTTCGAGGTTATTGAACTCATTTAGTGCTCGGGATATAGGAGCATTAGAGGCATAAAGTGTTCGAGCACTCGACGAATAGAAAATATTACTGCTCCGAAGGGTTCTAAGGGGAACATAAAAACGGATTCTTTCCAGAAGATATGGCGAATTTACTACACAATTTATGATATCGAAAATAAAGATAAGCGACAAAGACGTTCTTCTGAACTGAAGGGATTTTAAGTTAATAAGCATGCATCTAGCACGGTAAGAGGGGATAGGAACAGAAAAATTAAGAGACCGCAATGCAAATTTAAGAAAGGTTTTTTGGACCCTTTCAATTCGGTTAATGTGATTGGCATGATAAGGCCTCCAGATAAAAGAAGCGTATTCTAGTTTGGAGCGAACAAGGGAAGTAAACAATAATTTTAAAGTGTAAGGATCGGTGAAATCCTGGCTAAAGCGACGAATAAAAGCCAACATTGAGTACGACTTCGCGATGATATAATTTAGATGACTATTAAATGTGAATTTCGAGTCAAAGACAACTCCTAAGTCAGTAGTTTCTGTGCAAGTGTCAAGTTTTGAACCATTTATGTAATAACACGTGGCAATACTTGAACGTGATTTCGAGTAAGAGATATGAAGACATTTGCTAGTATTTAGCTGTAAGCCATTAGTAAGGCACCAATTTGAGAGGTTATTTAGATCAGACTGGATTTTAGAAGAATCTTCAGAGTTTGAAATAGAACTGAAGAGCTTCAAATCATCGGCATACAAAAGAAAATTAGAGTGCTTAAAGCAGGTAGAAATATCATTGATAAAAAGTACGAATAGTAATGGGCCTAAAATGCTTCCCTGGGGAACACCGGATGTAGCAATGAAAGCATCGGAATGAAAGTTGTCAACAACAACAACACATTCACGATGACGCAAGTATGATTTAATCCAGGACAAAAAGTTAGAATGAAATCCCAGACATGCCAGTTTATAAGTCAAAACAGAATGACTGACTTTATCAAATGCCTTAGAGAAGTCGGTATATATTGTGTCAACCTGAAGGCGGTCATTAAAAGCCGAAAAGCAAGCGTCGGAGAAAATAGCTAAATTAGTGATGGTGGATCTACCAGACACAAAACCATGCTGGTTGTCACAGATGATGTGCTTGACCGCAAAGTATAGCTTCTGCTTTACTACATATTCAAATAATTTTGAGATGGTTGATAACTTAGCAATTGGCCTGTAGTTACTGATATTACACCTGTTACCACTTTTGAAAACCGGGTTAATAAAGGTAACCTTCCAGGCATCTATGAACTCGCCGCATTCAAGAGATTTGTTGAAAATTAATAGTATCGGCTTCGCAAAAGCCAAACAATTCTTTAGAAGATGAGATGATAAGCCATCAACATCCGTTAATAAAGAATGTTTGATGTGCATAATGCCATCAACCACATCATCAAGCGTTAATGAGAGCGACCCGAAATTTATTGAGCAGTCCAACGGAGTAGGAGTTGTGTTCACAGTGCCAGTATCAGGTGCGAAATTCGCGCAGAAGAAATTTGCAAAAAGGTTAGCTGCATCTAAAGGGTTTGAAGCAGAAGCCCCATTATAAAAAAGTTCAGAAGGAAAACTAGAACACGACTTTTTCGAATTTACATAACTCCAAAAAGACTTAGGATTCGCTTTTATATTTAACTCAAAATTTCGAACGTATCTGGATTGAAGTCTCTTGCTCAATAGCTTGAATTTTTTAGAGAAAGTTAGGTACTTTCTTTTATGAGCGTCAGACTTAGTCGACCTGTATTTCTTAAAGTATTTGTTCCTAAGATTTTTTAATTTCTTAAGTTTCGCATTGTACCAAGGTATTTTGTAAGATTTGTTCACTTTTATAGGTATATTGTTCATGCAAATTTCGCTTATTTTATGTTTAAAAATCGCAAAACAATCAGCAACATTAGCGCGATGAAAAAGAGAGTGCCAGTCAATGGAAGACACTTCGAGATCGACATTCGCCATATTAGCACGCCTAAAACAAAAACTGTGGGCACGTTCAACCGAGCAAACCTTATCAAAAGAGTAGAAGTCAAAAGAAATAATAAGTGGAACATGATGCATACTTGGAGGTGAAAAAGGGTCAAGGCATTCATCCAAAGAAAAACTTAAATTATCATTGACAAAAATTAGATCTAAAGTTCTAAATAGCTTATTAGTAGGGCAACAGAAAATATGCCCTAAAAAATTCGTTTTTAGCGCTAAAAATATGTCCTTAAAAATTTTTTTATATACTTAATAAAAAGATATACGGCATAGTAGGTTGTGTGCTCACCTTTCATGCAAGAGGTTCCAGGTTCAAACCCTGGCCCGGACAAATATCAAAAATTAGTTTTAAATAAAATTAGAACACTTTTTGTAATAAAAAAATATTTTTGTTAAAGGTACATATTTATGTTTTTATGGGTACAAAGGACGAAATAAAAAATTCACATTTTATTAAATTACAATACTTTTTGTAACAGAAAATTATTTTTATTAAAGGTACATTTTATAGGTACAAAAGACGAAATAAAAAAATTCACATTTGCGAAACACATCTTCGTTACCAAAAGAAAACACATATTTTTACATACGAAAATATATATAAGTACATACATATATATATTTATGTGCATGAATTTTAAATTTTATGTGTTGATGGCAATCAAAATTCCAGTGCAAAACTTGCATACTTATTTATTCAAATTGCTATTGCTGTAAACTACAAAATTTTCAAATAGGGAACTATGTCGATTGTCGCGGTAAAAGTTTTTAAACGTAGAAAAAGATCTTTCCACGTCAACTGAAGTTATCGGGGCGTATTTAAAAGCAAGAATTTCAGTCACGTGTAGCGTTCAAACACTGACGACTGGTTGTTTGTTTGAGAAAGTTGAGAAGATATATTTTTCAGAATCGTAAACCCAGTATTTATACTCAGCTGTACTAGTACACAGAGTATTATAGTTTTAATCACATAACGGTGGATTGTAACAGAATGATATAATCGAGATAGATATAGACTTATATATATCAAAATGATCAGGGTGAAAAGAGAAATCGATTGAGCCATGTCCGTCCGTCCGTCCGTCTGTAAACACTCTAACTCGCGCAAAAAGTGAGATATTTTGATGAAATTTGAAATGCAAGTTGGTATCGAGACTGGGACGGTTGGTATTGAAAATGGGAGAAATCGGACCATGACCACGCCCACTTTTCCTGTATAGAAAAAATCGGAAATTTGGTATCTCAGTCACTAATATAGCTGGAGCGATGAAATTTTACCCACGTGTTGAGCTCAGGCTCCTATGAATAAATTTGATGAAATTTTGGAAAATGGGCGGTGCCACGCCCACTTATTAAGGGTCAAACATTGAAAGTTTTATGAGTCATAACTCAGAAACCAGTGAAGATATATCGATGAGATTTGGTACGCGTGATATACTTACTTAGGCAAATGTTTGGACGAAAAATTGCCAAAATCGGTTGACGACCACGCCCACTTTTATATATGTGTATTATGAAGTGGCCCAATAAAAACATTTTAAGCGATATCTTTGTCAAATATAAAGATAACTCATTGAAAGTTTGTGGCATGAGTTCCACAATAGACCAGAAATAAAAAATAGAAAAATTTTGGAAAATGGGCGTGGCACCGCCTCTACGTATTCACACTACATCCGGCCCGACTAAATCGATTTAGTCGCAAGTGTGTATAGGCTCTAAACATTTTGCGATCCAGAATCGCGATCCACGGATTTCATCAATATATATTGACCGTCTGACATACGCCTATGTATGTAGATACACAGCTGATTCGTATAGCACATTTGAATGAAGCATTGCGCATGGTACAATAATTTAGAGGTAGGCGCATGGGCGAATTCAGAAACTACTTTTTTTATTTCCAAAGGTAAAGTGTAATGTCAAAATCCAAGCGAATTGTAATCATGGCCAATAGGAATGAGTGAGTCCCAAGCGAATTCAGATTTTAACCACGGCGAAATATAATTTTGACATTACACTCTACCAATTACAACAACAAAATACATATGTATTTTCTGAATTCGACTCTGCGCCTACCTGGTATATCTGCCTTGGCATTGCGAAAATTATTAAATTCGCCTTGAACTTGTCAGACAAAGAGGAATGGCAAATAGTATACGTATATACAAAACAAAGTTGCCAGAGTAAAAAATGTAAATAAGAACAATTTTACGAGCGAGAAGAAAAAATATGAATTTATAGCAAAATATGCCAAAAATATGCAAATAAGTCAAGATATGCAAAAATAAGCCTTTTGACCTATATATGCGAAAATATGCCCTAACAAGTTAGGCTTATTCTCTTCGTCTTGAGCTAAAACGCCGATATATATTTATCATATGTAAATAGGACTGCAACAGAAAAATATGCATTTGCATATCTTCTGTTGCCCTATTTATATATATACATATAAATATTCTACCTTTTTTAAATAATCTATCTATATATATAAAAATGGTGTAAAAAATGTTACTAACCTCATCAGATGAGAACGACTGGGCCGATTTCTGTAAAATTTTTTGTCAGTTGTTCGTATTCTCGAGGAGATGGTTCGTACGGAAGAAAATTTTGGAAAATCTCTCCGGAAAAGTCCGAAAATTGGAAAAATCGGTGTGTATGTGTGTATGTGTGCATCTGGGGATGTGTGTCCTTTAAAAAACTCCCAAAGTAACCATCCGTTCTTTATGAAATATTCACAGTAGATTCATGTGGTGTTAGTGCACATAGTAGGGTATATAGAATTTCGAAAAAAAGGAAGCTTCTCGGAATACAGGCCTAAATGAAGACCCAGATCGATCCAGCAAGTCTTCGACCAATATTGGTATCAAATGAAAGGTGTTGAACAGGCCTTCAACATAAAGTTTCATTGCGATACCTAGGCCGGGTTCCCAGATATGGGTTAAAACGTGGAACCGAGTGACCCTGGAAAGTTTCTGGGCAATATTGGTAGCAAATGAAAAGCGTTGAGCAGGCTTCCATATACAGCTATTGTCATTGTGATTCCTAAGGCTGTTTCCCAGAGATGACTAAAGTAGTGGGCCCGGATGGTGATCGACGGTCCCAGTAAGGTAAAGGTAGGTAGCTATAGGGATAGGGGTAGGGATAGGGATAGATATAGGGATAAGGATAGGGATGGGGATGGGGATGGGGATAGGGATAGGGATAGGGATAGGGATAGGGATGGGGATAGGGATAGGGATAGAGATAGAGATAGAGATAGAGATAGAGATAGAGATAGAGATAGAGATAGAGATAGAGATAGAGATAGGGATAGGGATAAGGATAAGGATAAGGATAAGGATAAGGATAAGGATAAGCATAAGGATAAGGATAAGGATAGGGATAGGGATAGGGATAGGGATGGGGATAGGGATGGTGATAGGGATAAAGATTGAGATTGAGATTAAGATTGAGACCGAAATAGAAATAGGGATTGAGATAGAGATAGGGATCGGGGGAAGTAGGTTTGTCGCGGCGAATATAACTATAACTTTTATTCAGAGAATAGACAATTTTTTGTTATCATTATGTAGTCATTAAGATGGACTCTAAGATAATGCTTAGCAATACGGTAATCAAAGACTTTTCTTTAGGCTTCATGGGAATAAATTTTAGCAGAACAACGTCTGCCGGGTCAGCTAGTACTTTATATTTATTATGTAAAATTGTTAATGTGTTTTTAGTTATTATAATTGTTCATTCTAATATTATTTACAGAGAATTAAGAACATAAAATGTTCATCTAAATAAAATACTTTTTATAAAAATAAATTGAAAATTTTTTGGAAATTTTGGAAATTTCTGCAGGTAGAGCAATAATGATTTCAAGAAAAGCCCCAATTCAATCCGCCCTAATCCCCATCCCTAATTTTTTAAATAATATTTTTATCAAATGTTAGAATTATCAATTAAATACTGTATTCTACTTTGTAATATTTTTACTGTGTTTATAACTGTATAGAAAAATGAATTTAATCAAATGTTTTTAGATTGTTATATCATATACAAAAATTTAATTTTTTCATTCTGTAAAATTTTCTCAACGAATAAACTATTATAAACCAACCACTAAAATTATAATTGCGAATACATATGCAATATCAAATGGGAGGTTTTAACCAATGTTAGAGTTATTTTCATTTTTATGTCTTGTTTTCATATTCTACCACACATACTTTCAGGGGTGCCACGCCCCCATTTCGAATAACTCAAAATTTCTATCATAGGTTATGCATTGATTTCGTTTATTCTGCCACTAAGTTTAGATATTCTACGGAAAATACTTCCAGAGTATGCAGCATGAAAGATTATGTTTGTATGGAAGGTGCCACGCCCCTCAATATTTTCCACTTTTTTTCCGGAACCGATTCGAGGTAGTTACGAACCAACTTTCAGAAGGAATTATCCAGTTTAGTGCAGTGGTTCTCAAGTCTTATGAGACCGAACAAACCAAGAGCAAAATAAGAATATCAAGTTTAAAATGTTTTTTCAAACAGTCCCTATTTTCATACATATATCACCACTCATTAATATTGAATTTTCACCGGGTCCTGAACTATGATAAAAAAAACCGCGTGTAGCACAGTTCACATGATAGAATTTAACTTCTTACTATGGTTTCAGAAAAATGGCATAAAGTTGTATACCTTAGTAAAACCCACCCATATTTCTGTGTGGAATAACAACGAATAAATCAGTGAAAAGTGTGGTCGATTTAAAATGACAAGATTTGCAGTAAAAACTGTAAAATTTAAATTTGAAGTTGCTTTCTAGGTTTTAAAATCGTTAAACTCGCTTTTCTCGAAACCGCACTTTAGATTAGACGTTGTTTCATTATTCAAGCGACGTCACACTTTATAAAAATGAAAATGCCTAGATGACCGATCCTTCCTCGGGTTACAGGCCTCAGCAAAATCAAATTAGTTACAGAACAAGTGAAGGAAAGAATTTATATTTTCAAAAGTTCGCCTCTCTTCATGTCCTATAGTCTCCCGCCCTCTACTATTTCCTTTCTCTTTCCCCTTCCCTTACATTTCCGTATCAGTTTTATTTTCTGTTTGCCGTCACATTTCCCCTTCCTTCCCTTTCCCTTTGCCTTTCTCTACTGCTCTCCCTTACCTCTTCTTACACGTCCTTTCTCCATTTCCCTCCTATTCCTTCTCTCCTTCCCTGTGCTACCCTCTCTCTCTTTCACCAACTCTCTCCATCCAATTTTCATTTGTTTTTCCCCCTCCCTTTCCGTCCCTTTTCCTTTCCGTTTCCCTAGGGAACCGGGTTAAACATAACATCGAATAGAGGTCTATATTGTAGCTCTGACTTCCTCTTTTCATTTGATACCAATATAGCTCAGAAATTTTCTGGGGTCATCCAGGTCCACGTTTTGACCCATATCTGCGGACCCGACCTAGGAATCATAACCAATACACCTCTATGTAAAAGCCCTGCAAAGCACCTTTCATTTGACACCAATATCGCTCAGATTTTTTCTGGGGCCATCCAGGTCCGCATTTTGACCCATATCTGCGGACCCGACCTAGGAATCATAACCAATACATCTCTATGTAAAAGTCCTGATCAACACCTTTCATTTGATACCAATATCGTCCAGAAATATTTAGGGAAAGTGACAAATAAATAGGTTTGACCTTTATAGCTGACCAAAAAAAAATAAAAATCTTAATAACGGTTATTCAGGCCCAAAACAGTTTTTTGGTTGCCATAACGGTTATTCAGGCCCAAAACAGTTTTTTGGTTGCTATAACGGTTATTCAAGCCCAAAACAGTTTTTTGGTTGCCATAACGGTTATTCAAGCCCAAAACACTTTTTTGGTTGCCATAACGGTTATTCAGGCCCAAAACGGTTTTTTGGTTTTTATAACGGTTATTCAGACCCAAAACGGTTTTTTTTCTCATGATAATGGTTAAATATGACTTTTACCCCATTTCTCTTATAACCGTTACGTCCCTGCTTGCTAGTTTATAGATATGCTGTTTAAGAATTAGCTTGTTTGTGGCTAACGGGATACCTATGCGTTCTTTGTCAGGAAGAATCTGCTCAGTAGTGCCCTGCCTCGAAAGTTCATCCGCCCTACAATTGCCATTGATATCCCTATGTCCCGAGACCTACACGAGGTGCAGACAGGTCTGGCCATCTCCTTTAGAGATCGGTGACAGTCTAGTGTTAGTTCTGAATTGAATGAGTGGGACCCAAGATTACTTAGTATGTACGAGTACATATGTATTTAAAAATAAATATGTAATTCCATTTTAAGTAGACTTCTGATTTTTGGGCGTTTTTTGGCGGAATTGGGCGGTAATTTGGTCGGTAAAATTTTTTTTCAGTGGTAACACTGATTGTTGTGTTATTGCCAAGTTGATCATGTTAACCTTCAAAAGGTAGCGCGGATTCGCTAGTGTAATCTAAATGCATACATGTAGTATTTGCTATTGACATAGATAATAAAGGGCCTTGTCTGCGCTAAGGGTTAAAAGGCGCATATCCATACTAATTACTTACGCGTAATATATTTCTGAGTCATTTGTTATTATTTATTTTATTTGTTTTCATTTTTATTACATACATAGATAACACTTATTATGCTTATTATTGACAATCTAAATATAATTAATATAATTGTTTCACCTTTCCATTTCCAGATTATTTACATCACTGCCGAAATACACTCAACGTTTATTAGTTTTACTATTTGGTACATTCCGTGTTATTGCCAGCAATGCAACACAAGCCAGTACGGGCATGACCAGCGAAGCGCTGGGCGTTTCCGTTGCACCCAGCTTCTTTCAGTCGTGTGTTAGTGATGGAAAAACGGCGCGCATGGAGGATGTGTTGAAATTTAAGGTAAGTATGTCCTTTTTTGTTTTGAATTTAAATAGCTTTGCGATTGCAAATTTGGAACTATTTATAATGAGAGGAAAACATATCTGAGGCCAGCGTTTTCATGGTTTCTACGGGAACATAACAAATATAACAAATCTGACCATTGACTTTGATCGTCCAACGCTATATCGTTCCATCAGTAGAAAGCCCCAAACGATCATTTGTAAATCGTACTAAATAAGGTTAGACAGAAATGACAGCGAGGCAATCCCGTTAAGTGAGCCAGACGACAATTTGTGAGACAATAGTGCCGGCTAGGCCGGGCTTAGTACTGCTATAACAACAGGTATTCCGGTATATAATCGGCTCTCGCGGGTTTTATATTCCACATGTTCTGAAGCGCAGTCAATTTTTCTGGCGTTTATTGTAATTTTAGAGAATTTTTTTATAACAATTTAGCTTAAAATATCTAGCTACGTTGTAAAAAAACCTTCTCTTTGTTTAGCCTTTTGAAATTTATTAATTTTATTTTTAGGTTGCCACAAAAATTATGAAGCAAATAATCGATAGATTTGCTACACATGATTTATTTGGACGGGATAATTATGAATATTATGCACGAGTAACTGGGCGTATACTCAAAGTGCAGGACGAATGGATATGTAGCTTTCAATATCCACCACCGCCACGTGGCAAATTGGCACAACAAAAATATGCACGTAAGTACATAAATCGACTGTTAAATATTGTGTATGTCCATAGTTAACATAAGGTAACCAATTAATTTGTGAGTCTAAAGTACAAGTTTAAAAAAGCCAGTCGCTTATTACCGCTTATTAAGTCAGTAGTGGAGATCCTGCTTTTTTTTCCTGTTTTAATTTTCATCTTTCCAACTTTTCTTTTTTAATTCACAATTTTTTTTCTCCACCTTTTTTAGTTCAACACTCATTGGAGGCTGAGAAGACATGGCTGCAGTGTCAGTGCGAGCGTTGGGGTTTGCGTAAGTATTTTACATACATATTTTATTGATATAATTAGATTTATTGATTGGCTTATTTTGATAACTAAATCGATTTGAGATAAATACACACACTCGCATAAATACATATCTTGTTTATATTTGCATACTAACATCAGTGTAATTTGCAACTAATAATCGATAAACATACATACCTACATAAACATACTATCTACTAGGCATGGGACTATTCGAATAAAAAATCCTTTTATTCGAAAGGTATTCGTAATTCGAATAATATTTATTCGAATAATTTATTCGTATATTCGAATAATTATTCGAATACTACTATTCGAATAGTATTATTCGAATAGTATTATTCGAATAGCATTATTCGAATAGCATTATTCGAATAGTATTATTCGAATAGTGTGATACATATATATACATATGTGCACACGTGCTCGCTGTTTGTGCATAGACGTGTAGATACGTGTTTTTATGTTATTGTAGATATATGGATACATACCTACGTGTGAAGGGAAGTGGTAGTTTTTTGTTATTGTATGTATGTATGCATGCATGTACATATGTATGCTTTTGCTTTTGGAGTATAAACATATGTATGTACGTACACTGGCTCTACAAGTACCTACAAATTCTACAGTTTTACATCTCGTCGCCTGAGAAAACGAATGTCGTATGTAGCAAAACATAGTTTCGAGAAAATCGACTTTGAAGTTTGAATTTGAAATTCTCAAAAACTGTACAACAGATTTTTCTGTTATTTGGACGAGCTGTAGAGAGTATTATATATTTTAACTTGCAATTTGCAAAAGTTGGATATCTTTAAAATTGTGGGAGATAAACGACTTTTCATTCAGTATGCATTTGTCGTATGTGACGTCTGAGCACCAATACCTGTTTATGATAGCACATACGACAAAAATTCTTCTCTTTTTTCAAACCGGAATGGTTAGGAGGCTCACATTTTTTGAGATATCGACTTGAAATTTGGCAGTTGCATATATTTTGATGATACTTTGATCATTTGTCGGAATCCACCAAATCGGCCTAATATAAGATATAGCTCCCATACAACTGATTGTTCAGATATAGCTGTTTTTGGGTATAACTTCTTTACTTGAGGAGATAAGGATATGAAACTTTGAAATAGTTGTACCCATATGGACCTAATAAATGTCACTAAAATTTGTTAAGATCGGACCACTATAGCATATAGCTCCCATACAACTGATTGTTCAGATATGGACATTTTGGGATATAACTTCTCCATGTAAAGAGATAAGGGCATGAAACTTTGAAGTATTTGTACCCACATGGACATAATAATAGTCACCGAAATTTGTCAAGATCGGACCACTATAACATAGAGCTCCCATACAACTGATTGTTCAGATATGGACATTTTGGGATATAACTTCTCCATGTAAAGAGATAAGGGCATGGAACTTTGAAGTATTTGTACCCAACATGGACATAATAATAGTCACCGAAATTTGTCAAGATCGGCCCACTATAACATATAGCTCCCATACAACTGATTGTTCAGATATGGACATTTTGGGATATAACTTCTCCATGTAAAGAGATAAGGGCATGAAACTTTGAAGTATTTGTACCCACATGGACATAATAATAGTCACCGAAATTTGTCAAGATCGGACCACTATAGCATATAGCTCCCATACAACTGATTGTTCAGATATGGACATGTTGGGATATAACTTCTCCATGTAAAGAGATAAGGGCATGAAACTTTGAAGTATTTGTACCCACATGGACATAAAATAGTCACCGAAATTGGTCAAGATCGGACCACTATAACATAGAGCTCCCATACAACTGATTGTTCAGATATGGACATTTTGGGATATAACTTCTCCATGTAAAGAGATAAGGGCATGCAACTTTGAAGTATTTGTACCCAACATGGACATAATAATAGTCACCGAAATTTGTCAAGATCGGGCCACTATAACATATAGCTCCCATACAACTGATTGTTCAGATATGGACATGTTGGGATATAACTTCTCCATGTAAAGAGATAAGGGCATGAAACTTTGAAGTATTTGTACCCACATGGACATAATAATAGTCACCGAAATTTGTCAAGATCGGACCACTATAGCATATAGCTCCCATACAACTGATTGTTCAGATATGGACATGTTGGGATATAACTTCTCCATGTAAAGAGATAAGGACATGAAACTTTGGAGTATTTGTACCCACATGGACATAATAATAGTCACCGAAATTTGTCAAGATCGGACCACTATAACATATAGCTCCCATACAACTGATTGTTCAGATATGGACATGTTGGGATATAACTTCTCCATGTAAATAGATAAGGGCATGAAACTTTGAGGTATTTGTACCCATATGGACCTAATAAATGTCATCGAAATTCAGATATAGCTGTTTTCGGGTATAACTTCCATATTTAAGGATCAAATTATACTAAACCTTGCAGTAATTGGTATTATACTACAATAAAATATGTCAGTGAAAATTATTCAGATCGGATGACTATAACCTATAGCTCCGATACAATATTTTGGTTTATTCTCAGTAGCTCAGCGGCACATACGACATACATATATTTAAAATAAAAAAAAACGAATTTATATGGAAATTTGTCGTATGTATGTTACATGCGACAAAAGCTTACCCAAATGGTAGTAATTTTGTAACATACGACAAATGCATACTAAATAACTCAAAAACTAAAAGAGATAGAAAGAAATGGATTGGAAAAATTAAAAGATTAGGTCCGATTTAGTTAATCTGCATCAAAAACTAGAAATCGTGGATTTTCACATACGACATTCGTTTTCTCAGGCGACGATCTGCCGCTTAAGTACAGCCTTTTATACACTTCATGCACGTGGCTCGATGGTCGACTGGCTACCGCATGTGCCTTTCAATCTGAGGGTCGCGGGTTCGAATCCTGTCGGTGTCAAGGGGGATGATAATTTTTTTTAACTAATATTTTTTATTTATTTATTTAATAAAAATTTACAATAATATTTAAAAAGCAATAAAATAAAAAAATTAAAAATGAGCTTGAGGGATCGGAAAATCATAATTAGGGGAACATTTCATTTCATACAAGATGCAAATAGAAAACTCTTTTTATAAAATGCTTCACTAAACATCTGAGAATTGCAGAAATGTACAAAGGCGACGGCAATTGAACGAACGAAAAATTTTCATAGAATTTGTCACTTCGAAATTGCATACAAATCGAAGTGTGTCTTATAATGGTCACTCAATTCACTCCTTTTGAACTGGTGAGGGTCTAACTACAATGTATCTAGTTCCCTTTTGACACCTTTTCGCTAGGTCGGAACTAGAAATTTGGCTCACTAGTTATTGAGTTCATGCAGGGTACTAACTAGGCACTACAAAAACCAAAAGCATTCATATGTACCTACATGCATATATACAAACAATAACAAAAAAACATCCACTTCCATTCGCGCTAGCCAGAGTACGTACATATATATGTACATATGTACTTACAAAAGCATATATATGTACATGCAATAACAAAAAACCATCCACCTCCTTTCACACGTACATATGTCTCCACATACATATTTATAATAACATAAAAACACATGTACCTACATGTCTATGCACAAAAACGAGCACGTGTGCACATATATATATATGTATAACACTATTCGAAAAATACTATTCGAATAATACTATTCGAATAACTACTATTCGAATAATACTATTCGAATAACACTATTCGAATAATACTATTCGAATAATACTATTCGAATAGTACTATAGTATTTTTTCCCACGTATAATATTATTCGTTTATTCGAATAATGTTTATTCGAATATTATTCGAAAAAAGTCCCACTACTACTATCTACATACATATTTGAAAAATAGAGCGAGAGTCTAGAGCTTTTATAAAAAAGTGGTTGTCGCTTGAAATATGACGAAACTGTGACTAATACTATTTCTTCTTCTTCTTACGTACCACATACATACATACTTCCATTTTCATTTGTCTATTAAAAAAAGCAAAATTTTTAACATTTTCATTTCTAAAAAGACGTACCTACTACATACATACATAGATACTAACATTCATAAATACATTACACATTTGTTGGATTTATTAAACAATCTCGTTTTGTAACTTATACTATTATAGCATCGCTTTTGTTAACACGCACATTAGGGATGGGTGTAGCAGAGAAAAAGCGTTGATTTCAATTAGAAATAATTAATTTTAGTGTATAAATTCACTGTTTAAAATCATTTGAAAATACCGATTATCTACTAAATATTCGATTAATCGAATTCGCATTACCCATCCCCAATGAGAGTTTCTTCTAAACATTTTTATATATTTTTTCCCAGTTTGAACTTTCGGTTTCATTGAGACTTTTAACAAAGCTTTAACAGCATATACTAAACACTGCTACCCGAACTTTATTTTATGATTATTTTTTACTTTAATTGTTATGTTCTTATACCCAGTAGTGCGTTTGTTACAGAATATTACAGCTTCGCTCACACAATTGGCGTTTGTAGCAACAAAAGCGCATGAAGTTGGTTATAAACAAAAAAAAAAAATTAAAATCTGAACTGGAAATTAGATTAGTGAAGGTGTATTTTTCCTTCGTTATGAATTCAAAATTCAGCACTTTCTCGAAGGCAAAGTGTTTATATAAAAACTCGTTGTTACTTATTCTCTCTTTACTATATTTCACAACTTTTTCGAATCAATTTTGAGTTTATTCTAATATAAGTACATAAGTACATACAATATGCGTTTTAAAACTAAGGCTATTATAAGCTCCTTTTCAATTCATTTTCATATTGGCTATCAAAGATTAGATATTTTCAAGCGTTCGACACAATGTTTATTGGTAGTCTGTGTGTGGATCTGAGATGCAAGACTCTTGCCAGCAAGACTTTTAATTTTCTCAACTTGGTCTTCTTGGAACATAATTCTAAATTAATGCCAAAGCCACAGCACTTGTAATACAAATATGTACATGTAATATGTATACTGTAACTCACTGCTGGGTATTCACCGTTCGTTCGGTTGCAGTCGATCTTAGATTTTCTTACTTTTGTTCTTAATTACACAATTAAAAATTGTAGCGAAGTTAAACAATTAATTAATTTTAACCAAAAACCCCTAAAGGAAAGTTTGTAAAAAAATCTCTCTTTTCTCTCACTCTTTTTACTCACCCACTACTTACTCATCATCTCCTGCCTGCCTCTGTGTCTGTGTGTGTGTGTGTCGCATTTACATACTATCTATATGTGAATGATGAACTGCTCTACAAACATATGTAAAAATGAATGCCAATGCCAAAAAAACAATCATCTAAACTAAAAAAAACCATCGACAAATCAAACAACAAACAAAAAACAATGCAGTTGCCCAAGAGGAATCCCGCTCCACACCTGCCTTGCTAACCAGCTCAAGCTCAGCTGTAGATAACAGCGTACTATCATTGGGCGTAACGCCAGAACATTCATTTATTGAATCATGTGCACGCCTATCTGTCTCCCTAGAAGGACCTGGTCTATTTGCGATGACATCATCACCAATACCGAAACGTAATTTACAGGATTTACAACAACAACAACAACAGCGTAACAACACCGACAATGATGAAGAATTAAATTTCGGCGATGCCGACGATGACGACTATGATTATGAGTATGACGATCAGGAACAAGGACAAGCACAAGCAAACGAAAATTTAAATGCGAACGAAGCTTTTGCTGCCGAACTCGAATTAAGTAACGACGATGAAAAGATAATGCGAAAAATGCACTTGCCAGCAGCACGTACGAATGTGCCACGAAGGCAACGAATGGTGAAAGCGAAATCTACAAAAACAACCAAACATCAGTTGGACGTTGCTACCACCTTAAATACCACCTACACGGTGAGTGTGGACAACACTGGCGATAGCGTCGATGGTGGCGACGCCAAAGCTGGCGTGGATTCCAACGATGATGATCGCGATGGCGATGCCGATGAAGATGTGACCGTAGTCAGACGTCGTTATCAACAAAATAAAAAGAAAATTTTAACACAAACTCGAATGCAACAACATCAACGACGTTTACGTGGCCAAGGCTCCAAAAGTCTCGACGGCAACAACGCCGAACGCTTCGTACCATCGTCAACGACAGCGGCAACGACGTCGACCGCGAATGCTATAAATGAAATGAAGAATAGTGCCACAACAGCGCCATTGAAAATGATCGGCGCTGGTGCTACCAGCAGCTCAATTGGCACGAAAATTGCAGCGCGCACTTGTAGTCGCTGCAATCGTGGCATACGTCATTCATCGTCATGTTCCTCGGCATCGGGTGCTGGTGCTGGTGCTGGTAATAATGGTAATGGTAGTGGCATGACTATGGATGAATTGCGCGCTGTCAATCGTTATGCGGAGAGTACAAAGAGTCTTTCGTATTTGCCACAGGTGAGGGATGAATACTTGCTTGCTTCACGGATTTCGGTATAAATACTATAAATATGCATACATAAATACGTATTTACATATTTATACTTTCATATATATAATGTACTGCTATATACATACATATGTATTTATATAACTATGTACGCGCGAATAATAAGTTTATAAATAATTTTTGTTTTCGTTTTTTTAATTTTTTTTTTAAATTTTGATTTACTTAGCATAATGCATTTTTATATCTTTTTTCTCTTGCTAATAACGATTTTTGTTGTAAAACTTACTCTTGCATTTGCATTAATATTATTAAAATACGAATTTGTATAATTTTTTCACTTTATATTTAGTTAATTACACACCCCCTCCCTCTCTCTTCCAACTCACTGCTCTGCTTCTTACAGACACACACTTAATTTTTGTAGTTTAAATTAATATTAAATTTTTTTCACTTGATAATATTTATTAATTTTTTTTGTTAATTCATTCTTGAGTCGCGCGTTCTTCATCATTCAGATACATTTTGACTACATTTGATCGAATATTTTATTACATAAAATTCATATAAAAACGAAAATTAGTTTGTAATTAAGCATTTCTTTCAAATTAAGTTTAGGTTAGGGGTTTTTTTGAGGTTATATATGCAAATGCAATTAGGTTAGTTTGAATTTCGCTCTTATGAAAATAATTTTTACCCTTTGATTTGTAAAAATGTATACTTTTTATACTTTTGTACTATCCCTGGCATTTCTATAATGGATACTCACAAACCTTTTATGTATGTATGTATGTACATGCCTACCTAATAAACATTAGGCTTGGTCTAATTCATCTTCGTTATGAATTCGAATCCAGCATATTTTTGAAGGAAATTTCAAGGAAAGAGAGTTTTAAGAAAAGATTCACTTGAAAATAGCATACACCATGTAACTACTAAATCGTGCTTGATAATATAAGCATATTTTTGAAAAAAAAAATCAAATTTCGTTATGGAGCACTCACAGTAAATGCTTTGACGTTTGGTTGGATGTATGTATATGAGGACCTTGAATTAGTAGCACCAAACTAGCATTTTATTGCTTGACCTATTTTTTTTTAATTCTTTCTATAATTTTTATATTTTTTTCACTTTAATCATTATACTTTCCTAGACGTACATATGTAGACTTACTTTAGCATTACAATATATCTAAGAAAACGTATGCAAGTGACGTACAGAACACAAAAAGCATAAATAAAAACAGAAAAATATACATACATAATATGTAATCAATCAATTGGTTTCTTATAAAAAAATGTCCATTGATTTTGTGCATCACTTTTTAATTTAAATTTGATATGATTAAAACAAAAAGAAATGAAAAAATAAAACAAAAATTCGATAACTTTTTTTTTATTTAAGCTTATGTTGTTATTTCTTGTTTAGGGCCATATTATGCAGCAGCAAAGATAAAAGAAAAAAAAAAAGAAAAAAGTGGGGTCTAAAACATAAAAGGTGAGCTATAGCTCATACCCATTGCTGGAGTTTAAATTCAACAGACTCAACACTTAAGTACTGCATAATTTTCAATATTCAATATCTACTGTCAATATGCTAGATTTATTTACACTGAGTTTTAGTAAATAAAATATAGCATAAAACATAATTTAACACAGAAGGTAAACAATTTTTGAATTTTTGTAAAATTAATTGCCTTTTATGCGGAACTATTTTTTTAATAAAATAATAAAGAAAAAATTCTTTTAAACAACAATTTTTATAGCTTGCTGTCACACTGTGCTGTTGGAATAGATTCTGATTTTTTTTATATACTTACATACATACATACATATCGCCCGTTTTATGCAATAGGGATTTAACTCGAAAATTTCGATTTCTGGGATTTTACCATATATTTCAATAGCTGGGTCGAGCCTTTGAGTCTAGTTTTATAAAATACTCAAAAAGATAAAAATGGCGAAAATAAAAGTGATTTTTTAGTTAGCCGTAGAAGGAAACTATTTGAAATTATAACAGTCTGTTTTGTTTGTTTGTTTTTCCAAAAAAATTGTTTTTTGAGTTTAATCCCTATTGAATAAAACGTGCGATATGTATGTGCATAATTCTCAGTGCTGGAAAAACCAAGTACAAGTGCAATTACTCAGTAATTGAAAAAAAAAAACAATTACCAAGAACATACATTTTTCAATTCTTTTCAATTACCTCCAATTACTCCACGTAATTAAAAATACTTGATAGTAATTGTTGGTAATTGATAGTAATTGAAAAATAATAAAAAAATGTATGTACTGACTATCAAGTACCAATAAAATTTACTGCTTAATTGGTTTTTAATTTTTAATTATAAAGTAATTGTACTTAGACCAAGTACAAACACCAAGCATTATTCATTACTTCGAGCCATAACCGCCAAATTGACGTAAGGGGCATGTCGCTAGCTAATGCCCGTTTTCAAACTTTACAGCAGAGACAAAAAAAGAAAAAACTGTCGATATGAAAAAATAATATGGCTGTTATGGCTCGACTTCACAGCTCTGGTTATTATGTTAATTATGCTGTAATGCTTGACTAATTATGTATGTATGTAGTTGTAAGCAGGGACCCAAACAGTTATAACTTTTAAAATAAAAGTCCTTGCAAAACAGTTATTTTTGGACTTTTTAATATATTTGAAAAAAAGTTATATCCGGAGTTTTATTTTTTAAGTCCAAAAATAACTGTTATATCCGGACTTTTATTTTTTAAGTCCGAGAATAAAAGTTAAATCCGGACTTTTATTTTTTCCGGCCAAAATAAAAGTCCTTCTTAATAAAAAACGAACGGCTTATGCGATTGGAATAAAATTGGTACCAATCGATTCGTATTGATTTCCAGAATCCAAAATGTATACTTCTTTAACATTATATATTACTAATACTACGAATTTAGCATAAACAGACATACATCTATTTTCTCATATGGGCATGAATAAGTGATCTTCGTGTCAAGATAACTCGGAAACTAGATCCGACACAGAAAAATGCAAATGATATTCGGAATTAGGAATGAAATTTACTTTAGAAAAGTCTTATTTCGTTCTTCGTGGCCAAAGTTGATCAAAAAGTGTTGATTTAAAATAGCAAAAAAATGTAATCCGGACTTTTATTTTCCATGTCCGAGAATAAAAGTCCTTTCTAATAAAAAACGAACAGCTTATGCGATTGGAACAAGATTGGCACCAATCAATTCGTATTGATCTCCAGAATCCATAAATGTATACTTCTTTAACATTATGTATTACTAATACTACGAATTTAGCATAAAAACACACACAACTATTTCCTCATATACTATGCATACCAAGTGGCAAAATGCATGCAACTGGTGTTGATCAAAAAGAACTTTGGCCACGAGGAACGAAATAAGACTTTTCTAAAGTAAATTTCATTCCTAATTCCGAATATCATTTCCATTTTTCTGTGTCGGATCTAGTTTCCGAGTTATCCTGACATGAAGATTACTTATTCATCCCCATATGAGAAAATAGATGTATGTCTGTTTATGCTAAATTCGTAGTATTAGTAATATATAATGTTGAAGAAGTATACATTTTTGGACTCTGGAAATCAATACGAATTGATTGGTACCAATTTCATTCCAATCGCATAAGCCGTTCGTTTTTTATTAAGAAGGACTTTTATTTTGGCCGGAAAAAATAAAAGTCCGGATTTAACTTTTATTCTCGGACTTAAAAAATAAAATTCCGGATATAACAGTTATTCTTGGACTTAAAAAATAAAAGTCCGGATTTAACAGTTATAAGAGGACTTTTTCCCAAAAAGTTAGAAAAATAAAAAGGATGCATGATTGATCCTGTAAAGGTCCTGGAAGTCATTTTGGTGTCATGGGTGTTCACTTAGCATCATTTTTTGGCCCGGACTTTTTTGACCTCCGAAAAAAAAATAACTGTTAAAATGGGTCCCTGGTTGTAAGCGCTCGGATGTTGTCAAAATTTTTAATTTAATACTACATATTTTATTTATTTTTCTAATTTTAATTTTATCAAAATTTTTATTTTTTTTAGTTTTGTAAATATTTTCCTTAGATGTACATATGTATGTACTTACCGTTAGCCATAGATATGCACATATATGACATATATATGTTTAGTAATATTTATGTATGCTAATAAAGCAAAAAATTAATAACTTTTTGGTTGCTTGTTTTTCCACAATACATCAAAAAATTAATATTGTATAAACTGTAATTGATTATTTTTCTAAATACGAAACTTTGTCGCAGTCAATATACTATGTATGTATAATATGCATCTATGTAAACTTTTTATGCAGTAATAAATACTTTTTTTCTAATTGAAATTATATTTTGTTTTCCTTTGCATTATGTATCTCTCAATTTTAGCAACCCTTTTTTTGTAATCACTGTATCGCTGGTGCATACATATTAGCATATTTCCTTCCTCGCATGTTTTTTGTTCAATTTTTATTTACTTTCTTGTACCTGAATTTTTATTTGGTATCGTAGCTCTAGCTCGTAAAAAAATTATTCGCTGCGGCAAAAAGCATACGCACCCCGAGTTACTACTGCAGCAAGTAATGGTCAGATAATTAGCACATTCTGAGTTTCAACTCAAAACATGACTTTTTTTGTAAAGTTTAAATATTTTTTATAATTACGAATATTTGATTTTGAGATGGCCTAGGAGCACATTTTTTCCTAAGTTGCACTTTTTTAAGTAGGTAAAGTTCAAAATGACTGCTACAGGCTTGCAATAGGGATCACATATGCAGATTAGGTTAGACTGGTTGGCCATTAATAGCCTCACATAGACAAGTCCGTAGTGTTACCAGGATCACATAAGTATATAAGAAAATACTATTTGGTTTCGAAATAAATACAACTTTTTGAAATAGAAAATATACTACCTTTTTAGAGATACTATGGGGCCTATTACGAATTAATACGATACACGCTAAACGCTTGCAGTCGGGTACTTCGTATTACGAAATAATTTCTATCGTGTGAAACCCGATTGACTGTAATGGAAATAAAGTTAACGCATAACTAATTGAACTCTAAACAAA
Source organism: Urophora cardui (assembly GCA_960531455.1). Taxonomy (NCBI): domain Eukaryota; kingdom Metazoa; phylum Arthropoda; class Insecta; order Diptera; family Tephritidae; genus Urophora; species Urophora cardui. The sequence continues at coordinate 111,117,905 of OY482673.1, read as the reverse complement.
TGTCATTCACGATAGTGCACCTAGCGGGCGTGTGGAATTCATAATATGGAAACTCATTTTATACGATACGCTTGCAAGCGGCCGATAGCTATCGTATGACAATCCATAATAAGGGGGTATGTACTTTCTTTTGAAAAAGTACGATTTTTCAAAAATACCACACTTTTAAATAGGAATAAAAAACTACTTCGCTAGCTTAGAGTGCAAATTGTCCTTTTTTCAAACTTTGTAGGAGAGACAAAAAACAAAAAGTAAAAAAATTTCAAAATGAAAAAAAAAAATTTGTGTTCATGTAAATATTTTGGACCTACACAATTTTCTTCGCTTTTTGGACTTACACAATTTGTGTATCACTGAATAACAACGAGTACAAATATGACAAGTATCACAGACTTGTTTAGCGTTGTGCATATTTGATTTTTCTAGCGTTCTACACTTAAAAACACTTTTTCATAAAAATGGACTTACATAGTTTGTACTCTAAGCTAGCGACTTTTCTGCAGTACCTATCTGTGAGACATTTTAGGAACTGAATTTCAATTTAGGTTCATCTTTTTGCTATTTTGCTTATATTTATGTAGGAAGATGCGTATGTACATATGTATATACTACTTTTTTTTTTAATACATACTACTTTTTCTTAAATAAGCAGAAGTTCGTTTTTTTGGGATTTAAAGACTTCCAATACAAAATAAACAACAAAAAAAAACTCAAAGCGGTGATCATGATCTTAATTATTGCACCATGAGCCCTTGACATTCTTCCAAATTCCAAAGTTGTCAAATACTATCCTTTTTATTTAATTTTTTTTTTTAAATCTGCACAGTCATGCATAACTAATATTTGATATTAAACAAAATAATAATAAATAATATCTACTTCAATAAAAGCAAGGCTTTCACTACTTTTTTTTACGCAAAATTTAAGAAAAAGCGGCGCACAGCACTACTCTCTACTGTAGCGCTAATACACAAACACTACGTACAATGCACATCATTACCACTACCACCACGTCCACACACAACTTTAACACAAACCCCGAAATTGTTTTGACAAAGCAGCACCAGAAAAGAATGGAGCAAAAGTTGTATTAACTAGATTGTACTCTTATTTTTTCGGAATATTTTTATTTGTGTCCACCCAAAAGGCTTTGTGGTCAGTGTTTGTGCTCATTACTTATTTGTTTCACATAAAATGTTTCTTTCGCATACCATCGGCATTTTTCATGAATTTATATTTAATTATTATCAATTCATTTTCATTGCTTTTTTGCTTTGTGTGTGAACGCATCATTATCGCTTCAATGGTAACCCTCTTTTTTCTTGGATTAAAAGTTTTTTTTATTTTAAATTTATTTTTAAGAAATGTTAAATGTAAAAAATTTGTTTAGTAAAAAAAAAATGTTAAAACAACAAGTACAAAAACAAACTAAGCTTGTAACTTTTTTTCTTCTGCCAATTCCCTCTTTTTCTCTACCCACCCTCCACCCAAAAATCCTTATATGTGTACCTACTACAACGATAATGACAACAACAAATTTAATAATTGTAACAACAACAACAACACAATTTGATACAATTTGGTGCATGAAAAATGGATTGCTCTGCGATTTGGTTGGATTGATATTAAAAAAAAAAAATCTCAAATTAAAAACAAAAACAAAATATATGCGCATACAAAAGGTCCATGAACGTCAAACGGCGCGCATGCGCACACGTTCCGAGTGGTTCTTGGGTCCCAGGGATAGCGAATTGGCACTCAATTTGCCCAATACATGCAGTAGTTGTTGTTTAGCCGCCGTACAACAGCAGCAACAACAGCAACAGCAATATTTGCATTTATATCAAACGCCCGATTATCTGGGTGGTGGCAGTACGCGCGATATGCGCCTACATTGTCGTGATGACGGCGACGAAGATGGCGATGATGAGAATAGTTTGGTAATTTGTAGAGGCCCTGGTGATCGTCGCAGTGCCAATATCATTTATACGCCGCATTATAAAAAGCGACTGAATCAACAACAACAACAACAACAACAAGGAAAGGGTGAACGACAGCAGTTGTTGCTGCGTGCAGAACAAATGGATACAGACGATTATGATATAAAAGCCAAAAAGGAACAACAACAACAAACACAACCACATATGCATTTAGATCCAGCCTCTGCAGGTCGTCGGCCCACCAGAACAGCAGCTGCTGCGTTGTCGGCAGCGGCGCATAATGGTTGCGGTCGGCGTATGTATTTGGATGTGAATACAGCGAGCGCAACAGCAGTCGGAACAGCGGCAGCGGCAGCCACAACAACAACAAATATCGGTAGCTATGTTGCCTCTACTACTATTTCTACTACTACTACTACTACTACTACTACTACTACCACTAGTGTTACTACTACTAATCAAAATAATAATAATTATGAATTTATATATCACTTTTGTACTACTTCCAATGTTGTAACTAAAGTGTCTGCTTTTACAACAACTACTCTTACTACCACTAATACTACAGTTACTACTTTCACTGCAACTACAACTGCAACTACTCGTACCACTACATGTACTCCACAAGAAACAAGAAATTCCATTGCTTCTGCTATTAGTAAATTATCTTTTGATTTTATTGGTCACACTAAGTACAACTACAGACATATTAATAATAACGGTAACAGTAATGGTGAAAATTACAATAATAATAATAATAATAGTAATTACAAAATTGGTAAAATTAATTATTTTGTAGCGAATATATAAATATTGCAATACAGTGCACAGTGGGTTAAAGCGGTCATAAATGGAGGAAAAAATTTACTACGGACCAATTTTTTGAAAAACTAAGTTATTACAGTGTGTTCATGTTAATGCTAAGTCTAATATTAATGATAAAAAAAAAACAATGATAATGATAGTGTTAATAATGATATACTCCGTTAAGTACCTTTTGCTCATATTTTAAGTACTCCAGAAAGGCTTCTCATACTTACCCACTATTTATGGCCGACTTTTGCATAACATTCCCTTCCATTGTGCGCTGCTGTGTTGGCGCAAGTAGACATGAGGTCAAACCAAATCATTAACTCTAAGCACTAAAACTACACGAACAACTATTTCATACATACATACGTACGCCATCAACTAAACTAAATAATTTATCTCCTAACACCAAATGTTCACATTCAGCTAAAAAATCAGTGTACGCACGTTACGATCTACTACCAAATAACCAACGCAGTAGTGATAATCATCGTCTCAATCATCATCAACATCAACATCATCAACGCCATCATGCAAGAAACAACAGCAATTTTTTTGATACAACTTCTACATTACATCCATTATATACACAACAGTCATCACAGCAACAACAACAACATCGTCAACAATCACAACAACATCGCCAACAACCACAACAACAACAAAAACAACTAGTGCCACCACAAAAACGTTATTCATCAATGCTGCTGCCCAAACACTACCATTCAACCGATTCTGTGCGTTATTGTGATGTCGATTTGGATGTGGATATAGTGGAAGGTACAAATGTCGATAATAATAATCATGATGAGCACGATGATGATGAATACGAGCTGCCATTCGCATCGTTGTCGCCATCGTCGGCATCCGCAACGCGCCTATACTTAAGTCCACGCCGTAGATTGTTCGCCACAAGACGTTGTTCATCCACGCATGAGCTCTATAAGTCGATCGACAATGATGAAGTTTTCTTCGACGACGATGATGAAGTTGTCGTCGACGACTATGATCAGCTGGAAAGGATGAGTAAAAGTTACTATGGCTGTCAGCAGCATGCCAATGATGCAGCATGCAATGGCAATGAGCCACCAGCCGATGCCTACGAAACCGAACATAATGGTCTCTCGAACTCGCTGCCCAATCGTGAATATGTAAGTGCCACAGATTTTGATATTTCACTATCGAATTCAGATTTTTGCACAAACTTTGTTGATATCACAACAAGAACAAAAAAGTCTTCAACGTCCAAAATGCGAAGTGAAAATGAAAATGCACGCGGCATGCCTTTGGCGGCCGCTGAAGAAGTCGATTTCATACAAACCTCGCGTTATAGGCAAAGTACGCCGCGCATTCATCGACGTCAACATCAGCTGATGCGGCGACGTCAACGTTTACCTTCGACTTCGTCGTCCATGGCGTCCACACAATATCAATCGCTAAATTCGACAGCACTTAGCAATGCGACGATGGCAGCAGCGGTGTCCGGTAGTGTTGGTGGCAGCACTGGCGATGGCAGCAGGCATGCGCACAGTGCTGAAAACAGCGGCAACAACAATTTCGTTAGCATTATTTTTAATGTCTTGGATTTTTTATTTTAAAACACACTCAACTCGAATTTAGTTTTTTTTTCTTTGTTTGTAAGAATCAATTAAGTTTTTAATTAGCTTTTATAATGTAATTTTTGTTACTTTTGCTTACAAGTAATTTAATGGTTTACGTTTGTAGTTATGTTTTGTATGTTTGTTGTGCTGAATGACGACGTTTTGTTGATGTTATTGGAATATGTAGTATAAATATACATATATTTTGTATATATATAACTAAATATGTATTGTGCGTAGGCAACGGTATGTGAAAAAATTAAGGTTATGTTTAAATTTTAAATTTATAGGTTATGTTTAAACAGAACAGAAGTTACACTAAAGATTTCGAAAAGTTTTATTTGAGACGTGAAGCTTCATTTTATATTGTAATAATTTTACTTTAAGAGATTTCCTTAAATTTTTATTATAATTTTTAGTTTAAGTTTAGGCTACCAATTTCCTTCCTCGATAAAAGTAATTTCAATATTCATCTCAGCTAGTTAGGAGCGAAAATAGCCTAATATCTTAAGAGCGTTCTTTCTCCTGACTGCCTTCAAATCAGACCTTTGTGCCTTTTTGGTTTTGAAACGTGTCTAGACTCCATATACCGCCCTTAAGTAGAGCAAGAAAAGAAATCAGTAGGCAACAGGTTCCACAGAAATTTAAGGGAAAACAAGTCACACCGCGGTCATGCCGAAGATTTCATGCCAGCGAGTACGCTTCTGAAATTGTCTGATATGTACATACTACGTTCAGAATTGCTTCTATAGACTAGTAATAGTACAAACTGAATGAAATTTTCAATGCAACCCTGGATAATAAAAATATAATACACTTACTCGGATACTGTAACGAGTCTTAGGCCGAGCTTCTCTGCCCTTAATTTTAGTTTTTCTTACTAATTGGGTGGATCTACGGTTTTATACTTGCTCCGAACGTCGAATGCATATTCGATAACTTAATGCCATAACTAGTTTTTTTTACAGTGTACCGAATATAAACATTATGCATAGAACAGATATACATATGTCTTTATGTACATAAATGACTGCATATTTCAAAGAGCGTTATTAGTGTGTTATGAAAATAAAATTAAGTTTGAGTAATGTGAAACGGTTTCACGATATTTTATATAGTAAATATTTGGTTTTTATGTTATTCCCAAAATCTACTATGACAAATGTACTATGTATGTATGTGAATGATATTGGCATTTATACCAATACATATATAATAACTAAATTTTCAGTGTATTAGTAGATAATAAAACTGTATTGTGACAAATGTAAATAAATATGTTTGCGTGTTGTTAAAAATAAATAATATAGTATTTGCGTAAAAACAAAAATTTAACTATTTTGTATCTTTTTTCTGTTACTTTTTCGGTTTTTGCGTACTTTACACTTTTGATATTTCTGTTATAATGAAAAGTGTGTGTTGCTTTGATTGTTTAGATTTAAATTTACACCCTTATTACGGTTGTCGTCGTCGACACTCACTGGACGGTGTCGGCGACGACTTATCAAAATCGGTATTACGTATTGTTACGTATTTGTCGATAGCTCGATTATTTATATCGGGTTCGTATCACTAAATTGTTATATAAAAGTCTTTATTTATTTCTTAATTCACACCGCTTTATTTCACGACTAAAAAGTCTACACTTGTTTTACTTGACTTGATGTTAACACTTCTACTGTTAAGTTACGACTGACTGCGGAGCGCCTGCTCGCCGCCTTATATAGTCTGTCAAACGCAATCTGGAAAATTCTGGCAACACTGGAAATTATCTGGTCTCTTCTTCTAGTTCTGGCAGTTTCTTTAGAGATGTGTTCAGTCATTTAGTGATGTGAGAGTGGAACCGATTATATTCGCCACACTGCCCTCCACCTAAGTCTGATCGTCCCGATCTGACACATTACTCGTTCCAAATGCTGCTAGCCTTTCCAGATGAACCACCTTCATTTTATTCCTCGGTCTTCCAATCGTTTGTATGCGATACACAACATCGTTGAGCCGCTTAATCACTTTGTAGGGCCCTTCCCAAGTACACTGCAATTTCGGGGACAAACCTTTCTTTCGCTGCGGGTTGTATAGCAAAACTAAACCTCCCTCAAGAAAACCTTCTGAGTTCATCGCCTTGTCGTATCTGGCCTTCATTTTGTCACTCATGATCTTTGTTCGCTGTCTCACAAGTTCATGTATTTCTCTCATTTCCTCTTCCAGAACATTGTTAGATTGTCTGGCATTTATTCCCGCATCAGCACTTATGCCAAATTTCAAGTCAGCTGGCAGTCGAAGATCACTACCAAAGATTACTTTTGCAGGAGTCTGACCTGTTGTATCGTGTACGGCCGATCGATATGCCATCAGGAACAGAGGAATATGAGTGTCCCAATCTCTCTGGAACTTGTCCACCACCTTTCGTAAATGTTCCTCTAATGTTCTGTTAAATCTTTCTACCATGCCGTCTGATTGTGGATGCAACGCAGTTGTTCGGGTTTTCCTAATACCCAGTGTCTTGCACATCTCCTGAAACACTACTGATTCGAAGTTCCTACCTTGGTCAGAATGTAGCTCTATAGGTGCACCATATCTCGCCACCCAATTGTTGGTGAATACTTCGGCTATAGTTTCTGCTTCTTGATTTGGAATCGGGTACACTTCCGGCCATTTGCTGAAGTAATCCATGACCACCAGAACATATTTGTTTCCAAGTTTGCTAGTAGGAAATGGCCCAGCTACATCCATGGCAATTCTCTCAAATGGTGCTCCTGAGTTGTATTGTTTCATCGACCCATGACTCCTGGATTTGGGACCCTTAGCCTTTATGCATACATCGCAGTTCGCAATCCACTCAACAACTGTCTGACGGCATCCGACCCAATAAAACCTCTTCTTGATTTTCTCTACCGTCTTTGTTACTCCAAGATGACCTCCACTTGGACCATTGTGTAGTTCATTTAGCACATCCGGTATTCTTTTCCTTGGAACAACTATCAATGTTTTAGAACTTTGACCATCTTCACTCTCCCAAACACGATGTAGGCAACCATTTACCAATTGCAAACTATTCCACTGTGCCCAATATGATTTGGCAACAGGACTTTCTGCTGACATCTCTTCTTTTGATGGTCGTTCGTTTTGCTCCAAACCAATCATTACACGTGCCAGATCTGGATCTTCTATCTGACACTTCCTTAATTGTTCCGCATTCCATTCGTCTGTAGATGTTATTGTCATTAACCGAACATCTATGATGTCTTCCTTCTCCTCAGCTTTAGAGCAATGCTTGCATTCAAGATTACATGGTCGCCGCGACATTGCATCAGCATTTCCATGGGTACTGCCTTTACGATGGTCTATAGAAAAGTCATAATTTTGTAGTCGCTCAATCCACCTTGCTAACTGACCCTCCGGATTTCGGAATTTCAAAAGCCATTTTAACGCTGCATGATCAGTCCTGACGTGGAATCGTTGACCATAGAGGTACTTATGGAAGTGTTTGATGCATTCTACCAATGCCAACAGTTCTCTTCGTGTTACACAGTAATTTCTTTCCGGTTTCTCAATTGATCGGCTGTAGTATGCGATAACCTTCTCCTGTCCGTCGATTTCTTGTGACAAAACACCTCCTATAGCATAAATTTTTCTTTTATTTCTTAATTACTCGAGCACTTCATTGCTATGTTCATCGCTAAAACTTGATGAATCATATGCAAAATACATTTATAATAAAGAAGTAAATTATCAAAATAGCACAAATAAAAAATACGGAAAAAATTGCGCACAGATTGTAAATAAAATCAAACAGCTAGTTCAGAAATTATAGGGATGGTACTTTCGTCATTCGGTTTACCGATAAACAGTCGACGTCGTCTCAATACGCTTAGCTAATACCGATTTTGCGTCGATGTGACGACGACGTCGAGACTACGTGATGTCGACTGAAAAGTGACAACGACGTCGACGACGACAACCGTAATAAGGGTGTTAGTGTGAAAAAAACTTTATACTAGTTATGCGATTTTAATAACTTCTTCAACTAAATTTTATGAGTGTTTGCTTTGTTTGTCGCGTTTAATACTTGTTTTTTTTTGTTGTGATTTTTTTTTTCTTTACAATTTTAACCTTCCTTATCTGCGCAATTTCGGAGCATACACACCAAAACCAACTACTACATACCACATACTTCTAGACAAGCAACATAAAGCCGAACAATAACCCGCAATTTTGTTTCATGATTCATGCACCATAAAAAACCGCACCTCAACCCACAAACCCATAAATATTGGCTAATTTCACACTCGATTTCTTACTCGACCTTGTGGTAGTATGTAATAAAAGAAAATTGGTAAAATATTTACAAAAAATAATATTAACTAATTTGTTATTGCAAATTGTTTGCGTATTAAAAAAAAAATTCTACTTAAGTATGTAAATCCTAACCATTTTACCTTCTATCTTGCCATTTTTCTCTCTCTCTCTCTCGCACACTGTCTATTGCGTAATTCCCGTAACGTTATTGCTCTTTACGACGACGCAACCTAAACCCTTTACAAATACTTAATATCCAATTATACCTACGCCAAAATCGACTGACGCAACTCTATACACGCACATTTCTCGCTCGCTCGTATTGTATGTGTAGTTGGCAACATCCGTTTGAGTAATAGCGCCGAGTCCATTCAGTATCCTGCCTCAACCGCACGACGTACGCCCACCGCCCGACGTTTAATTGGCGTCAATGTGCCGCGTCAATATCCGCTACGTTCGTCATTGCGTCGTAATCGTGAAAAACAGGTTGGCAATAGTGGCACAAGCGCGACTAACGGTAGCGGCAATAGCATCATCGATGGCAACACTGGTAATATTTTGACAATTGGCAGCGCCGGTAGTGGCGGTTTATTGCCTGTTGCAACAGCCCCGCCATCGGTACGCAATTCAATTGCGGAATGTTGTGGCAATATTAATGTCGGCGGTGCATCCGCCGTTGGACATGACGATAGTACTCAACATATACTTACACCAACATATCCATTTATTCGATTAGAGGGCACCGGCAGCGGTGGTGTTACTTGTATATTGGATGGAGGAGGAGTTGAGGATAATGTGGGTGAGGTTGCTGCCTGCGATCTCGATAGCATACCAATGGATACTAATGACTCGTTATATGACGATGTGGTAACACTGCCACCACTGCTGATAGCGTGTAATTTTGAAAAGATCACTGCTGGACAACATCAAAAAATGTCAGTACAGAATCAAACGGTGAATGATGCTGCGGCTACGCAAATGGCGACTGAGGGTATTTCAACTATAACATTTAAGGCACCACGTGTATGAAAATAATTAGTAAAGGAAACAGTTTTGAAGGCACTTAAGCATTAAGATACGATATATGTATGTATGTATACACCATTTCCATATGGATTTTAGAAAGCGTCAACTGGATTTTAGAAAAGGAAAAATGGATTTCAGAATAGTCAATTAGATTTTAGAATGAAGAAATGGATTTTAGAATAGCCAACTGGACTTTAGAAAGGGAAAATTTGATTTTAGAAATGTCAATTGGATTTTAGAAATGGGAAAATTGGACTTTAGTAACTGTAAATTGGATTTTCGAAAATGTATATAATTACGTATGTACATATATGTACATTACTTTCATATGCAATAAAGAATTTCTATTCGAAAAATTCTGTGTAAAATTTACTGTACACACACATTCTGAAATTCAATTCACGCTTTCGAAAATTCAATTTACGTTTTCTAAAATCCATTTAACGCTCTCTAAAATCTAATTGACATTTCTACAATACAATTTTCCTTTCGAAATTCCTATTTACGTTTTCTAAAGTCCATTTAGCGCTTTCTAAAATCCAATTGAGATTTCTAAAATCCATCCGGAAATGGTTTAGATATAATTCATATTTCTGTGGAGACTACACACGTACATATACATATGAAGTTTGGAAAGAATTAAAGATGGCTTCTTAACCAAATTCGATGCTAAAATTATGACATTTCTAGACACATTCTAGAAAAAAAATCCTGTGCTGGTTTTATTAATGCCAAAGAAGCTTAAAATGGTTTTTAGTAGCGTTGAATACTTGCTTCGATACATTTTCATTTCAAAACAGACTTAACTTTTAATGAAAAAACATATAATCCTCATGACAGTATTTTTACTTACATATTTAGGTATAATAAAGATGAATTCTAAATATTTGTTTTAAACAAAAAAAACTAACTTTATTTTTTAAGCTTATGCAGTTATAGTCATACATACATATGTACATAATATAGTAATATAATTTTATTTGTTAGACAAAATAAAGTCCTTGCTTGCGTAAAAATATATGGGAATAGATGCATAAAATACACATTTCCACAAACCTTAATGTGCATATCTATGAGTTATATGTTATATAGAAGACAAAAAAAAAAAAAAAAATACAGTGACAGCTACGAGTAAAATAGTGAAACTGGTGTTTATAAAATAAACAAGTGACAAAAATTACAAAAAAAAATAATAAATTAAAATTAAATAACTAAAATATTTACTAAAATTCAAGAATATTTCTGATATAAATGTAATAAAAAACAAATATAAATAATCCTATTTAGTGTATATATAAAATAAACTTATTGTGAAGTTGTTATATGTATACTAGGAATATACATACATACATATCTGCTAAGCTCCGTTGTTTTTAATTTAAAAACTGATTTAAAATAAAATGCTACACGCTAGGTTTCAAGTTGTCTACTACTTTTGCTACGCGTTTTATACTCGCTTTCGATATACATACAAAAGTTTTTCATAAACTTTTCAAACCTTCACTTTTAATGATACTTTTTTTCATTTTGAACTAAATCCCGTTAGTGGGCATTTATGTTACTTGTGTATATACGCCAACATATGTACTTGTGTGCTGTTGAGGTTAAAAGCCTTTCAAAACAAAGAAGAAATAAGAATAAATAAAAATACTAAAAATTTTATGTAATATAAAATTATCTAATTACATTTAGCTTAATTCAATGTGACGTTTAAAAAGAAATCACGTTTATATTATGAGAGCTTACATATGTACATATGTACATATATAAAAAATTATAAATGTGTTTTCAAATCCGCATAATTTTTGAACACATAAATTTGCTTGGAAATGTACGTATGTAATACATACATACATACATACTATGTATGGCTCAGCGTATCCCTGCAAAAAAATGTGCGATTAATACCGAAAGATATTTGTCCCGGATTGATCTCTTTCGAGAACAATCGGTCCACAATTAGTCCCCGATTGCTCCCGTACGGGTATAAATGTAGACTAATTGTAGACCAATTGTTCCCGAACGGGTATAAATGTAGACTAATTGTAAACCAATTGTTCCCTAACGGGTATAAATGTAGATTAATCGCTTTCATCCCGAACGGGTATAAATGTAGGACAATCGCTTTCATCCCGAACGGGTATAAATGTAAATTAATCGCTTTCATCCCTAACGGGTATAAATGTAGATTAATCGCTTTCATCCCGAACGGGTATAAATGTAGATTAATCGCTTTCATCCCTAACGGGTATAAATGTAGATTAATCGCTTTCATTCCGAACGGGAACAAATCTAGATTCCTTAAATGTAGAAATTTTACAAAAATATGCAATGTATTTAAAAAATTGTAGAACAACCGGTAAAACGAATTGAACACCCTTTCTTTTAATAACAATGATGAATAATAAGTAATTTTAACCAAATGTTGCCTAAAATATTCTATGAAAAAATCCTTTACATTACGCTCATATAATGCATACTCAAAACTTACAATTTTTTTTATTTATTTATTGAGATTTTTTTTCAAAAGTAAAACATTATGTAATCTTTATTTATGTATGCATGAACATTTACAATTTTTTAAAGATTGTTATTAAAAATTGCCTTGGCGAACAACTTGGAAAAATCAACATTTGTACCCGTTCGTGCTGGAAGCGATTGATCTACATTTGTACCCGTTGGGGATGAAAGCGATTAATCTACATTTGTACCCGTTCGGGATGTAAGCGATTGATCTACATTTGTACCCGTTGGGGATGAAAGCGATTAATCTACATTTGTACCCGTTCGGGATGTAAGCGATTGATCTACATTTGTACCCGTTCGGGATGTAAGCGATTGATCTACATTGGTACCCGTTCTAGATGAAAGCGATTAATCTACATTTGTACCCGTTCGGTATGTTAGTGATTAATCTACATTGGTACCCGTTCGGGTAAACAAGTTGAACAATTAGTCTCTTCAAAGGACATGCTCGAACAAATGCGATCAATTCACTCCATATAAAGGGATGTAAAATTGTATTAGTCGCATGCTCCCTTGCGATTGATCCCGGACACGTCCCGGATTAATCGCATTTTTTGCAGGGATCATTTTATGTATGGGTGTATGTTAGCTTAGACATATTAATAAAAGTTGGTTTATCTATATATCAAGGCTGCTCAACAAAATAAACAAAAAAATTTTGTTTCAATAAACATATAAAAAAAATATCAAAAATTTATATTGCTTTGCTGCTTATCAAAACCAAAATATTTCCGATTCCAAAATTATCAATAAAATTGTATCACAATTAATTTTGCTAATTTGATATCAAAACAAAATAACAAAAAGGATTTCGTTTTGTTTATGTTTGTTTGTTTGTTCCTAAGATATACATACATATGTATGTATGAATACATATTTATATGATAGGTTTTCAGTTTTTTTTTATAGGCACAGGAAACAAAATTATTTTGGGAACCAATTTTTTGTTTGCAGCTGAAGCAATATTTTTAAACAAATTTTGTTTCGGCAATTATCGAAACGAAAAAAATTTTGATAATTTTTTTGATTTTTGTTGAAGCAGTCTGAATTTTGTTAAATTTTTTATGCTTTTAAAATGAAATGTTTCAACATAAACAAAATTATTTTTTGTTTATCGTTAAAAATATCAATAAATTTCAGCCCTGCTATATATATAAAAATGATTTGGTATTTAATTGTAACGCTAAAGCTTGAAAACGGCTGAACCAAATCAAATACTTCCTTAGGGGGGTTTGTTTGTTGTTACCCCGCGAAGGTTTAGTCGAAGAAAAAATTAAAAAATGTTAGGGGGCGTGGCACCTCCCATACAACCTTAATTTTTAAAGCTGATTATCTCTAAAACAGTTTAAGGTAGGGAGCTGAAAATTGGTATAGAGGTAGGTGATATGAAAACCCTTCTCACTCAGAAAACTGGGGGTTATCAGAAAAGGGGGCGTGGCACCTCCCATACAACCTTAATTTTTAAAGCTGATTATCTCTAAAACACTTTAAGGTAGGGAGCTGAAAATTGGTATAGAGGTAGGTGATATGAAAACCCTTCTCACTCAGAAAAGTGGGGGTTATCAGAAAAAGGGGCGTGGCACCTCCCATACAACCTTAATTTTTAAAGCTTGTTATCTCTAAAACAGTTTAAGGTAGGGAGATGAAAATTGGTATAGAGGTAGGTGATAACAAACCCCTTCTCACTCAGAAAATTGGGGTTATCAGAAAAGGGGGCGTGGCGCCTACCATACAACCTTAATTTTGAAAGCTTATCTCTAAAACAGTTCAAGGTAGGGAGCTGAAAATTGGTATAGAGCTAAATGATATCAAAACCATTACCACGCAAAAAAGTGGGGGTTATCGGAAATCGGCATGTTCATAGAAATCACTATGCAGATATACGATATCAATACCATGTTCACCCAAAAAAAAAGAATTATCGAAAAATGGGGCATTGCACCTCCCATACGTACTAAACTTTTGAGGCTGAATATATCTAAAAGGGTTGGAGGAGGGGCCTGGAAACCATTATGGAGGTATACTATATCAATCCTCTTACTTACTTAGTGAAAATAAATATCCGGAAGAGAAAACTAAAAATTTTGTGTATCGTGCAGCCTTAAACTGAATACTAAAATTATATATTTTTGAAGTTGTATACACAATGAAGTAGTGAAAAATCGTTAATTTTCTATTAAAAACAATACCGGTGTAATAACAATTTCTGAAATGAAATTAATAAAAAAATCTATTTTGGGCAGAACGAAGTTTGCCGGGTCAGCTAGTTAATAGTATAAATGAATAAAAAATAATAAATTTTGAAACAAAAGAACATTCCCATCAAGTTTAAATTGAAGTTTTGTATCTAAAAGCGCCATAAGTATACATACGCATATAAGGCTGTATTCACACGCTTTCGTTATTGGTTAACGGTAAGTCGATGTTTAAAAAAAGGGGTTTCTTCTGGTTTATTGGTAAGTATACATACATATATGCATGTATATAACATTTTTTGTTCCTCAAAATCTTTAGTCTATAGTCACCCCTCGGCAGGCGTAGGCCTTTATTTCGAAAAATGAAGGATTTTTCAATGCAAATTGTGCAGGGTTCGGTTGTTGTTGTTGTATTAGCAGTACAGGGTTCGGTCGATTTTTTCGCTGTCCATATGTACATTCAAGTAGAAGATACTAATGGCATATGCGATATTTTTTAATTTTTATTAGTAGACAATATACTAGTTTCTACATAGAAAAAATTAAATAAAATCGCTTTGTTTGTAAATATATATTTTAAATGGTATATTTAAAATCCACTTATGTGGGTTTGTATGTAAGTACTTGGTGCACAATATCTAAAGCTCGGTTAAAAATGTACAATACATATATATACCTAGTTACTTCCCAATAAACACAGACGCGAGGATGATATCGCGGCAAATTCGAGGCGAGTTCGCTAAAGCAGATTTTCGCGAACGTAATTTCTCCGACTCGCCTCGAGTTCGCGGCAAGTTCGAGAAAATCAATTTTCGCGATATTAATTTTTTCATCTTTTTTTAAAGTTGTTTTGCACTAAAAGAATCATTATAGTTCTGAAATTTTACATTTATACCTGAACTTGAAAAGCTTTTGTTGTTCATGAAAGTTAAACTTTCTTTATAAAAATGGGATTTAACCCATTGCCAGTAAACCAAACTCTGAACGTTTAATTTTTCGAAACGCCATTTATAAAAAAATCTCGAATCGCTAATCAACAAATTTTCGAATCGCCAACGATCAGAGAAATTAAAAATTCTCGAATCGCTAATGATAAAAAATTCGAATCGCCAGCGATCCGAGAATGAACAAATGCTCGAATCACTAGTGATAGGTGACATTCCTACGAATTCGGATTCGCCGATCTATCGCCGCGAACTATTGCCGCGATAATATAATCAGAGAAAGCGAGTCCGACGCGAATTCGAGGCGAATCCGTTGTGCTTATTGGGTTAATATATAATTTTAATATATGTTAGTATTTTTGCACATATACATATGTATACTATACAGATATGCACATATGTATATACCCAATAAACACAACGGATTCGCCTCGAATTCGCGTCGGATTCGCTTTCTCTGATTATATTATCGCGGCAATAGTTCGCGGCGATAGATCGGCGAATCCGAATTCGTAGGAATGTCACCGATCACTAGCGATTCGAGAATTTCTTCATTCTCTGATCGCTGGCGATTCGAATTTTTTATCATTAGCGATTCGAGAATTTTTAATTTCTCTGATTGCTCGCGATTCGAATTTTTTATCATTAGCGATTCGAGAATTTTTAATTACTCTGATCGGTGGCGATTCGAAAATTGGTTCATTAGCAATTCGAAATTTTTTTTATTAATGGAATATTGGAAATGGGTTAAATCCGTATAAAATATTACAAAGCATTTAAAATATTTTTATAAGAACTATAATGATTTTTTAGTGCAAAACAACTTAAAAAAATAGAAAAAATTGATATCGCGAAAATTGATTTAATCGAGCTTGCCGCGAACTCGAGGCGAGACCGAGAAATTACATTCGCGAAAATCTGCTTTCGCGAACTCGCCTCGAATTCGCCGCGATATCATCCTCGCGTCTGTGTTTATTGGGTATGTACGTGTATCTTGTGCTTACAAGGGATTGAAAATAATTATTATTTTGTTTATTCTTTTTATATTTTCTGATAAAAAGACTATGCGAATTTCAGCCAAAGCTAAACTCAAGCAAATTTGATACAAATAAATTTATTCAAAGAAATTTTCAAAGCAAACGTATTAAGCCGGAAAATAATGACTATTAAACGAAAAGGTTTAATCATATTTTTAAGTGCACTCATATTGCTAAACATGTACATAAATAAATATAGCTTATCTGTTGTACATAGTCTAGAGGAACACATTATGGGCTAATCTTAAGTGACAAATCCAAAGTTGAGAGCAGCTAGACTTCGCTTCATTTCCCTTTAGCGTTCAAACAACATAATACATAGTATATGTATAGTAAATGCATATTAATATCTGCAATAATAAAGAAATTTGAAAATTTGTTCAGATCTCTTGTTGACTATAGCAATCCACTCACCTTTCGCAACTAGCATTACAGAGATCCTATTGATGACGAAATAGTTTATTAATTATACAGCGCTTTATCAACAATAATGCCATTCTCTATCAAAAAACTCTCCACATCTGAGGGAAAAAAGTCATCCGTCAAGTCATCGGTTACACGCACAAAGTTTCCTATCAATGCTTGTGCCTTATAGACCAACAAAGCAGGCAGGCCATTAGCACGAAAATCGCGACTCATACCAGCTACCGAACTGCATATTTTGCCAAATTTTATTGAGGGAAATTCGGTGGCAAGCGTATCCAAACAACGATTCAATGTCGCACAAGCGCTAACACTTTTATCGTATATATGTATAACAACCGTAGTGAGTTTATTCTCTTTCTCAATAAAGTCCAAGAATTCCTCGTGTGTCGTTAAATGCGTAACTTTGCCAAATTGTTTGATGTGCCCACACTGCCGTAACATTTCAGCCATTCGTTGCTTCTGGTATTGCTGTAGGAAATCCTCGCTCATCAGTTCATTTAACTCTGCATCAATTTCCTCTTGGCGCTTACGCTCCTCCTCCTCCTGTGCAGTGGCTGTGGTCATTGACAGCTTTTTTGCCAATTCTATGCGCTGACGTTCGGATTCTTCACGGCGTTCAGCTTGTAGCTGCTTGAATCGTTGCCAATCTTGTACTACACCCTTGGGACCAGTGTTAGTAGAAGTTTGCGCACGGTAACCTTCGGCTGGTGCGGGTGGGCATACATCTGGGTCAATGTAGCCAGCAGCTCCTTGTTTACTTCCAACTTTTGCTTTTCCGCCACGTTCGCCATCGTCATTATCTTCACCCTCACTGCTGCTACAGTAGTATTCTAATTTCTCACCCATTAACTTGTCTTCTAATGTAGCCATTTTTAATGTTTTGGTAATTAATTAACGTAATTTGCTTTCCCTAAATTTAATTATGTTTGCGTACAGCGTTGCCACTTAAAAAATTTAAAATTTACCAAAATACAAAATAAAAGTAACCAAAACCAGAAACAGGTAACCAAAATAAATTAATAATATAAGTATATGCGCCATTAACATTAGAGCTATTTATTTGAAAGCAAAACAATATATGCGGTTAACAAAAACTAAAATATATCAATTGTTTTAAATCTTTAAGCCTTAAACAGATCCAACGTCGAGCGAAATATCGCCCGGTCGTAGCGTTCTATCAACATTTAAAAACACGGCCAGATATGAGAGTGAACAGAACCAAAAAGCTGACGAAAATCGCCATACGAAAATTCGCTAGAATAGATTTATATCTAATGTTGTCGCTGGCTCCTGTCAAATAAACTATTTGGACTTAAAAGCTTTTTAGTGCTTAGCACGAAAATTATTTAATTTCATTTTTTATAAACTACTTCATTCTTGAGCTCTCAAGACCAAAAAAAAAAAAAATTGGTCTTGAGAGCTCAAGAATGAAGTAGTTTATGAAAATAAAAACGACCAAAAACCAAACGTATCTTAATGTCTAGCACGAAATAATTATTTTTTAATTTAAATTTTTATACTTTGGGATAAGCGGAAAAATCCAATTAGCTCATACAGCGATGGTAGATGTGATAGCTATTTCGAAGAAAACCACTTTCTTCATCATCAGACATCTTCTCGGGAGCACACCAGGCATTGAACCTACGATCCAGCCATCAGTAGTCGAATATCAGCGAAACGTTAAGCACCAAGTCTACCCATGGTCCTGCTGAGCTGTTGGATTTTTCCCTTATATATGCCATTGTTCTATTCAATCTAACTATTGGATAACAAATATTTTATTGTTTGGTAAAATTAAAAGCGTATTCTTAAAAATTTAATGTAACCATGGTGTACTGAATACATGGACCTTGAAGGTAACCAAAATCGGCCGAAGGTAACCACGTAACCAAACGAAAAAATTGTAACCAATTTTGGTAAAAAGTAACCAAAGTGGCAACGTTGTTTGCGTATATTTATTTTTTTCTGTAATGCAAATTCGCAAATGACATTTCTACAATCAGCTGTTTTAATAAGGCCCGTAACACAGTGATAGCCCCGACACATAGCATACGTCAATCCGTCTACGTCGACGTATGTGACTGACAGCTCAGTAAAATGTCGGCATTTAAACGTACGTCGTCACACGTACGACGGATCCGTCGCCGCAACGTACCGAAGTTGCCCAAAAGTCAACTTTTGGTATACGTCAATCCGTCGCTATATCAGCTGATTGCTTTTGATTGTTAATCTTTAGCTACTCTTGAATTTCACTTTTTTTGCAATTTGCTTTTCGAGTTTTTTCTCATTTGTATAACATTCCTCCATAAAACAAAATGGTCAAGAATTATCAGGAGATGTGAACCCAGCAAGAACCGTGACCATCATTTGATCCATCAATTGATGGTCACTTGTGATGGATGTACTTATCAGCATTTTCTATCACATTCTTAAGAGCAATATGACAAATGTGATGGGATAAAATGTATACGTGTGAGTTTGCATCTCGCTCACACTCATGCATAATCATATGCTCTTTCTCTCTCATTTTATACCCATCAATGTTGATGTAAATACCAATCACATATGATCCATCAAGCGTGATATATTAACCCGTCAAATATGATCCGTCACACTTGATATACGAACCTATCACAACTGAGCCATCACATTTGATGCATGAACCCTTCACAAATGAGCCAAAACAAATCTATCATAGTCTATATTTATTATATTCATTGTTAACATACATGAAATAAAATTATATTTTTAATATGCGGAAAATACCAAAAAATATACTTTTTACTGCTCGCGGTGATGGCCAAGCAGGAAAGTCTTGCGTACGCCTCTCTCGAATTCTATGGAGTCGAAGACATCTGAAATTGATGTAAAATATATATATGTACATATATATAAATGTACAGAATAAAGCTGGTTTGACTTAAATATGTATGTACTTATCTTTATTCTTTAAAAAACGATTATTAATTAAATTTTTTATTATCTTTAATCACTATTAAATGATATTTTAGCACAAGAAAGAACGCGTTCAACTGATATCTTCCACGAATTTGATTTCTTTAAAAGAATTATCAAAAAAGCAACCCTGTCCTCTCACAGCTGATAAAAAAGTGTGTCAATGTATTGGTGTGAAACTTTTGCATGTGTTAGTTTCCATCACACGAGTTTTGCAGGGAAGTTACTGAAAACTGAATTTCAATAGGGCAACTTAAAAGAGAAATTACAAAATATTCTAAAGAGTTAAATTTTTGCCACCACCTCTGTAGTTAAAGGTTAATCAAACAGCTGATTTGTGTATATCCGCCAACGTTTCCTATGTGGCGACCTCTCCGTCAACTACGTGAGCTGTCAGTCACATACGTCGACGTAGACGGATTGACGTATGCTATGTGACGGGCCTATAAGCGCCGAGGGATTGCATTACGTTGCTGACCATGACGCAATAATAAAATGGTGGACGCAGCAGAGGACGGCTATTTTGTTTTTGGAATAGTAAGCTGTCAAATTATCGTCTTTTGTTTTGATTTTTCCCTCTTGCACGTGTTATTCGTGGAAATAGCTTGTGCGTTCGCTGGCGTTTTTTCTGTTTTTGACATTCTTATCTACGGCCGTTCAACGGTAATCGCCTATTCTCTTTTAGCCGCTACGACCATATAGAATTATTGGATCATGGTTGCTGACATTCGCAATTGCGGCAACGAATTTGCATATGCGTAGCATACATGTGTATTCGTACTTGAGTTTGAATCAAAATTTAAATAATTAAATTATCTCTTCATTAGCAGTAAATCACTCATATGTACCTACATCTATTAACCCTCTAACCGGTAAGAGTGCCTCAGGGCAAGCTTCACAAAAATCCAATTTTTTACATGAAAATGTAATTTATTCCTTCGAAAATGATTTTAACTCCTTTCACCATATTTCTACTGACATTTTTTTCTCGAACTAAAATAGTATCCGATTAAAGGTTCCTCTTTTACAATCAGTTTTGTTTAAGCAAGTGCAGAGAAAGGTCGTATTTTTATATAAAAAAAAATCTGAATTTCGACCCCAAAAATTTTTAATTTGGAGAAGTCTCAAAGGCTCCATAATTTTTTTTCTTAATGTTATGTTTATAAGCTCTACGATTTTATATGTGAAGTATTAAAAGTGATTGGATTTTCGGTGCTGTAACGGAAAAACTTAGTGTGCCTCAGGGCACTCTTATCGGTTTGCGTGAACTTTTATACACTTTGCATATTTATATTGCGTTCCATATGAAGTGTTATTATTCGGCTTCAACATGTATCCTATAAATTATTCACCTATTTTCCGTAAGGTGTAAGCACAAATAAGTAGTATTCAGTGATGCCAATATTCTTGGACCAAAAATCCCTACGGCATGCCAAAAAATTCCCTATTTTTCCCTACGCTAACAAAATTTATCCCTACATATTTCCCTACGCCGTATTTTCTCTATATTGAAATAAACACACACACAATTGATGCAAATAAAGTTTTTATTCAAAAAGCCACGTGACCTAATCAATCCTTATTACGTTTTTTTAATAAAATTCTGAGTCAGCTTATAAAATATTTTAGTTGACTCCAAATAAATTTCATGTATTAACGGCTTTTTGGCTTGAAAAAGTGTCGGTTACCCCTAATAGCAAACCATCTAATGGGTACGGAAACGCATAACACCCTGAATTGGATTAGGGGTTTTTGTGTGAGCGAAGCTGACGAAACAAAAATTTTGCTCCGGGGCCCTGTGAGCAGGTAAAAGAATATATTGCCAGATCAGAATAAAGTACAATTATGAAATATTAGGCATGGGTAACACTGCGCTGCGCGGCGCAATTGTGCTAGCGCCAACTCTAGCGCTATTGCGCTAACTCCGATTTGGAATATGCGCCAACTTAATATAGCGCCAACTCTAGCACCGGCTCACACTGGGGCCACTTATATATATGAGGACGCTCAAAATTCTGAAATCAACTTTTTTACATCAGAATCGCTTTATCTGCACTAAAGCAGTTAATCTATAGCATCTTAACCCATTGACGGTCATGAGTTAACCCGTTAGTGACCTATGTTTTTTATTTTAGTTTCGAGTTTAATTTTCTTGAATCAGAATCGGTAAATCGATACTAAAATAGTAAATCCCAAGAATTTTAACCCCTTAACGACCACGCATTAACCCATTTTTAATCAAATTTTTTCACTTAATTCTTAGATTAAAATATTTAAATCATATTAGTTGTATCTACACTAAAACTAGTAATCTTTGGAATCTTAACCCATTAAAACGGTCATGAATTAACCCATTGGTGACCAGTTTTTTTAAGATCTGTAAACAAATTATGTAAATCAGAATTAGTATGTCTGTGGTATGGTGGCCGCTGTGGTGCAGTGGGTAGAGTGCTCGCCTGCTATGCCATAGGTCTCGGGTTCAAACCCCAGTCCAAGCAAACACCAAAAAATTTTTTCTAATTAGTAAAAATCCAATTATTGGTTTCTTAAGAGCAGCGGTCACCTCTCGGCAGTGGGCGGCATACCCTCCGAGAGTATTTCTGCCATGAAAAAGCTTCTCACAAAAAATGCATTCGCCGTTCGGAGCCGGCATAAAACTGTAGGTCCACCCAATTGGTAAGAAAGACAAAAGGAGCACACCTCGAATTGGGAGAGAAGCTCGGCCATAAAACTCGTCAGGGTTATAATAGCGCCATTGTATTATATTAGTATGTCTGTACAAAAATAGACAATGTGTATTATATTAACCCATTAGCGGCTATGTATTAACCCATTGATGAAATATGCAGGTGCAGGTAAATATGTATGTATACAAAAATGGTTTTCTCCAATTTTTTGTTTCGAGATATTAAAAATTTTCTGTTGTCACAAGTATGTTTATATGGGAATTGAGTTTCGCCGTTAGGGTTTTAAGCAGAACACGTATTTCCCCACACATTTCATGCCTAATATAAAAAAAAACAAAATTGGAGTAACACAACTTGTGCTTCAAAGAACTCATATTGTAATCCAACTTACAAGTCTAAATTAAAGAAACCTGGCTTGGCAAGTAGCCTTAACCACAATTTGTAATTAAAGTAACCAGTAAATAATGGATCAACTAAATTTAAGATAGAACAGAATCAAATTCAACCAGATATGGGTGTATTTTTTTTTTAACTAAAATTGGAATGCAATTTTTAAACTCACTTTTTTTTTAAATGCCCACTTCGCTTTTGGTTCTGAACTCGGATTCTTTGTCACAAAGGACCATATTTTACTACTGCATTTTTACATTTGCCACTTTTTTTTCGCAAATTAAAAAAAATCCATTTTGAAAAAAAAAATTTAAAAAAAAGATGTGATGTTTAGTTTTATAATAAAAATTAATTTTTTAAAACAGCTAGTTCCAAAAAAAAAAAACACTCATCGATTATGTAAGCTTCACTTAATGTTATGGAAAAAGCAGAATAATAAAATTTTATATCCTTCTCTTACACCAACTATTTCAAATACACATTAAAATTTCACACTTTGGAAAAAAATTACTTTTTGGAAAATTTGCCATGTTTGTGTATGGATAACTCCCAACTGAAAACGATAGAAAGCTGAAAATTGGGCCAGAAGTGTAGAATTTTATAGGGAACAATACTGCGTTTTTATTTTGTTGAAAAACTCATTATTTAAAAACTGAATTTTGAGCACGCTCGGCCCCAGTGTGCGGCTCCAATACAGCGCTAGTGTAAAATTGGGCCACCACAACGCCAATAATACACAGCGTATACGACACCGTCACAATTATGTATGTATGCTAACGCCAACACCGAACCATCGCTAATACGAAAGGGTATTGATATTTTACTTTCACAAAGAAAGAAGACAAAACTGACATTATCTGTAAATAAGAGAGAAATGTATAATAAAAAAATTAAATAACATATTTATGAGCATATAGTATAATTATTTTTGTTACCCATGGTAAATGGTAAGGGGAAATTTCGATATAATGCGCTCGGACCCGGAATTTTTCTGTTTAATAGGGTGGAGCCGACCCTCGTATTCCATAATGAAGATGCAGCTAAACGAAGACTCCAGCATATTTTAACAAATATATGCAAATGATTTTTAAAACTAAATTTAATTGTGGCACAATTATTGTGACCACGTGTATGTAATCAGAATTGCGCCAAAAGAAATAAAACGGGGATATCAGACAGTAAGAAGCGAACGAGTGTTATTTATCGATTATTCCATGTCAATTGCGCTAAAGGTGTTATTGCGCCAGAACCGTGCGCTAGCGCTAAAGTTGGCGCTGGTGTTATTGTATCAGCGCCAAAAAAAATTGCACCATTACCCATGGCTATGAAATATTGCATTCAAGCATGCAGAAACATTTTAATTGTAGTTTTAAAAAATTTTAGGTTCTTAGAAAAAATAATTCGTTGCAAAGGAAACGAAAATTTTTAACTTCAAAAATTCCCTACATTTAGCTAATATTTGAAAATCTGTCCTTTTTTCCCTACACTGCAAATTTGAGGTCGAATTTCCCTACATGTAGCCTCTTTTCCCTACACTTGGCATCACTGGTATTATTCGAAAAAATGTGTCTGATGTCGCTTGTGAAACTATCGAAGTTAACGGAAAAAGGAATTCTCGAGTTCATGGCATTGTTGGATACTAGTAATGAAGATGAAAGAGTGAAAATAATTCTGTTGATTCGGACTTCGATCCAGAGGGAAATAAGTCCAGAGTAAAAGAGTCCAGAGGATGAACATTTGATATCCCAATACGATAGGAACTTGGATTCAAGTGAGAAGTTAATCAACGAGGCAGCTAATTTTTCATTAACCACTTCTGCAGTAAACGATACTTCTAAGGCCGATGAAGAAAACATTTAATCACCCGATGTGATTGCAACGACCTACTAGACATTGGCTTCAACGTCAATCCAAAAAAAAGAGCTGAAGCTACCAGTCCAGCAGTTGTACCAAACAATGGTGATTTTACTGGAAGTAAGTGGAAGTAAGTACATGTCTTTGAACGTTTTATTTTTTTATGCAAATAATACTCGTTCGAACTTTATATTACAAGCATTGATTCGATGAACAAAGATTCTACATAATTCACCAAAGAGATCTGACGGAAGACAAACTTCATACTACATGCAAATAAGGTGGCATTTCGTGGCTCCACATTATCTGACCCCATAAAAGCACACAAAACTCTTTTGGAACTATTTCTATATTTTTCCTGTAACAAAATAATTGACATGATTGTACAAGAGACGAACCTCTATGCTCTGAGCTGAGACATGAGAATTCAATGTGAGTTCTGATGAAATCTTGCAATGTACTGGATGTCATTTAAACATTTCAATTTATCGCGATCCGAGTTTGGAAAGCTTTTGGGGCTACAACGCATTCGGACCCATTCGAAAATCAATGCCATTGAAACCGTTTGAAACTATAAAAAGATTCCTATCATTCCAAGGCCAGCCACGTTATGACCCGCTGTTTTGCATTTGTAATTTGTTCAATATTCTCAACGAACCTTTCCATTCAATCCCACCAGCTGACAAACACTACACTGCTACACAAAATAAATCTTTACCTGCTCATCTGAGCATTGGCCAAAAAGCGTTGATCTGCAGAATTGGTTCGATAAAAAAGGTGGAAAAAATGGTGCAAATTTTACAAAACCTCCCAAACACAATGCATTTGCATGACATGTAACTTGCATTTGTGCTGCTCCGCCGCAAAAAATTTATTTATGAAATATCAAAAAATTAATTGATACATATATATATGTATGTTTTCGACTCCATTGTTCCTTGCGCTTTGCACAATAAAATAAACAAATGTTCCTTAATACAAATTTTACCTGTGTCAATTTTTTGGCTCTAACCGACAAGAGTGCCTGGAGGCACTCTTTCTTAAATCTCACCTGGAAGGCAAACGAACAGGGACCGATTTTAATCGTTATTTTCATTTCTTCGGATGAAAAAATCATTATGAAAACTTCGTTAACAATAAAATGCAAGTATGCCGATACAATGATTTTAGCACATTCTATCCAAATATGAGCTCATCTTTATTCTAAAGATTTTTATTTTTCAAATTTTTAAATAACCATTATTTACGATTTTTATTTTTTCGATCAAAAATAATTTTTATTATTGGATTTAAATTTTTTCGATGAAACTTGATCGATATTTTATGATTTTTATTTTTTCGATCAAAAATAATTGTTATAATTGGATTTAAATTTTTCCGATCAACTTTAATCAATATTTTTTTTATTTTTTCTCCGATCATAGTAAACTTTTTCAAACGTTAGTGAATCCTATATTTGATGGCTTGAAGTTGACGATTGTGCCAACATTGGCGCAGTTCTATTTGAGAACAAAATTTGCAAAAAAGAACAAGTTTTTAGAGTTTATTATGATCGGAAAAATTTAAGTCCAATAATAAAAATTATTTTTGATCGAAAAAATAAAAATCATAAAATATCGATCAAGTTTCATCGGAAAAATTTAAATCCAGTAATAACAATTATTTTTGATCGAAAAAATAAAAATCATAAAATATCGATCAAGTTTCATCGGAAAAATTTAAATCCAGTAATAACAATTATTTTTGATCGAAAAAATAAAAATCATAAAATATCGATCAAGTTTCATCGGAAAAATTTAAATCCAGTAATAACAATTATTTTTGATCGAAAAAATAAAAATCATAAAATATCGATCAAATTTCATCGAAAAAATAAAAATCAAATTATAACGATTAAAAATGATTTTTTTTTATAAAAATGATAATCGTTACGGTCCCTGCAAACGAAACAACATAATGAAATTTTTTTGACAGAATTGAGTTTAGAATGCCCTAATTTTGCTAGAAAAAAATTCCCAACAATTTCATATCACGATTTAAAGTTTGCTGGTTTGAGGGTTAAAGAAAAATCTTTTTAATTCTACACAAATGTCAAATCAAATACAAAGAACGTAGATCGTATATCGTTTACGATGTTTGGTCAAATGCATGTTTAGTAAAATAGGTGAATCACCCTGTGTTACATTTCCGCTTCCTGTTGTCGCTTTACGGTACGCTAAAATAAAATTCCGTTAAAGCATATAATATTTTACGTGTTAAATATTTTTTTGCTTACCAGTAAAAGAAAATATTTAGAAAATCATGTTTTGTAAACTTTTCAATTCTTTATATGTATGATGAGTAGCGCGAATTATACGAAAAACTTCTAATAAATGTGTTGGCACCTTGAACTTGTTCAATCTCAGCTCCAAACTGTAGAAATCGACTTTCTCCAACTGCAATTGTTTTTGTTTTTTTTTTTTTGTTTTTAGAGTTTAGTGAAACATCAACAAAAAACCACTCACCTCATCACATGAATCCGAGCTCGCCGCATCGCGCAAAGCCAAGCGTTCAGCGAAAGCCACAATACCACACCACGTACGAAAGTTCATATTGCTTGACGATTTCTCCTTTTCATTAAAGTCCAAAAGCCGCAAAACTTCTGAAATATTTTTTTCGGTGCCATAAAATTCTAGAACATCCTCCAAAGCTTGTGGCAGACAAGCCATGTGTATTTTACGCTCCACATATTCCTTAAGTGCAACATGCTGCATAGTACGCTCTTCCTCAGCGTTTTCATTTCCAGTTATGGGACTGACGGAGTCTTCAATTGCTGTTGGTACTTGCTCTTCTACGTTTGGTAAATATTGTAGAAAAACACGTTTGAAGATTTGCTTACGCTGATCGGATATCCAAACGTATTCGCTAAGGTAATCCAATACGGTCATGTCTGAAATGATGCAACGAATTTCGAAGTATTGGCTTTTTGAAATATAAATTCCGTAAATATGTACCTTCCAATAATTTGGGATCTAATGGTACATCGAATCTTGTGGCAGATCTTGTGAGCTTACGTGGCAGTTTCGCTTGACTTTTAAAAACGAACTCTGGCTGAGGGGTTTCAGCCAACTTTTTGTTGTCTTCTTTGGGTTTATCATCCGGCAGATATTTGTATGCTTCCCGCAAAGCGCGATTCAACTATTTTAGCAATAAAAAATAAAATTAAACAAGTAAGGAAGCCTAAGTTCGGGTGGAATCGAACATTAGATACTCAGCTGTATGCTTTCATTGTTTGTTTGCGTCTGATAGAATCACGATGTATTTTATATAAAGCGAGTGCTGCATAAAGTGGGCGCAACCACGCCTATTTTCAACATTTTTATCAGTCATCCCACTAAGCATATGAATATTATTCTTTGCTCAAAATTTCATTCCTTTATGACTTCTAGTCAGGGCCGCCGAGAGAAAATCCGGGCCCGGGGTCAAAAAAACTACGGGCCCCCATACTAAATGAACAAATTCTCAAAATCAAAATTCAATGAATATATAGTTACGAACTTTAATTTATCTATACATTAATACAGATCAAGTAAATATGTTTACATGGAAATATATATATTACGGTGGGTCAAATGTATTGTTCAAAAGGTACATCCAGTTTCTGAATCCATTGGTCATACTGAGTAATATTGTCCGTGGGACCATAGGTATGAATGAATTTTGTTTCAATATATATTGCTTTATTTGTATGAAATAAATTTCTTTAAATTGGAATACAAATATTTGTTGGTAGTAATTTGGTATATCAAAAGACTTTAATTAACACAAGTGAGCCTTTCTGGCCTTAGCAGCTGCAAAATTATCTATTATAGTGTCAAAATCCAACTGTCTCGCTGTTGGTGCTTCAATACAAAGTATGCCAAGTCCTGTGCGACGTTCTTGAGTTGAACACGATCGATGGAAGTTCTTTATTCTTGCAAGAACACTGAAGGAACGTTCAGCATTAGTTACTGTAACAGGTATGGTGCAAAAAATACGTTTTAGTGCAACAGCAATCGAATTCAACTGTACGAAGCACCAAAGCAAATTTTAGCTTCGCAAGCTTCGTTTGTTTTCGGCGTATCGCTGCTTACATACATACATACACGTACATACATATATCACTGTACAAGAATTTGCATCATACCGAATTTTTCTGTTGCAACAGAAAATGAATTCAAATTTATGCTGCAAAGCCGACGCCAAAAACCAACAATTGCTTAAGTGGGGTGCAGACACGTTCAGAGTTTTATACAATTTGTTGAAATTTAAAATGATTGCTATCTACGAAAGGTGATTAAAGGTGTTGTTTGTTTATTTTCTGTAAGCAAAAAGCTTGGATATCATTTTGAGATTCCCCGGGCCCTCTAAAGCCCGGGCCCGGGGTATTTGACCCCCTCAGCCCCCCCTCTCATCGGGCCTGCTTCTAGTTACAAAGATGTCACGTTACAAATTCCCAAAGGGTGTTCCAGAAATATCTTTGTCAAAAAGTAGCGTGGTCATAAACCGATTTGAATAAATTTTTGCGTGTCTATTAACACAAGTTATAAAAGTGTATAAACCAAGTTTCGTCATAATATATCGATTATTTGTCGAGTTATGGGCTCAGAAATCTCGTATATTCCTGCTTCTAAAAGGAGGCGGTGCCACGCCCATTTTCCAAAATTTTTGTGGTTTTCGTTTTATGTCCATAGTTGCACTCCTGCCATAAAATTTCAATGATATATCTGTATATTTGACAGAGATATAGCTTAAAATTTTTTTATTACGTTACTTTATAAGACCCATATATAAAAGTGGGCGTGGCCGTCAACCGATTTTAACTATTTTCCGTCGAAATGTTTGGCTAAGTAAGTAAATCACGCATACCAAATTTCATCGATATATCTTCAACGGTTTCTGAGTTATGACATATAAAACTTTCCATGTTTGACCCTTAATAAGTGGGCGTGGCACCGCCCATTTTCCAAAGTTTCATCAAATTTCTTCATAGGGGCCTGAGCTCAACACGTGGGTAAAATTTCATCGCTCCAGCTATATTAGTGACTGAGATACCAAATTTCCGATTTTTTCTATATAGGAAAAGTGGGCGTGGTTATGGTCCGATTTCGCCTATTTTCAATACCAACCGTCCCAGTCTCGATACCAACTTGCATTTCAAATTTCATCAAAATATCTCAATTTTTGCGCGAGTTAGAGTGTTTACAGACGGACGGACAGACGGACGGACGGACATGGCTCAATCGATTTCTCTTTTCACCCTGATCATTTTGATATATATAAGTCTATATCTATCTCGATTATTTCATTCTGTTACAATCCACCGTTATGTGATTAAAACTATAATACTTGTGTACTAGTACAGCTGAGTATAAAAATATCAAAATAGGATATCTCGCAAATTTTATCCACGAATCCCCTTACTTACATATCTATCAAACGTATTCTCTATACGATCAACATCCAATTCAGTCTTCAGCGCTTGAAATGCCTCGTTTGTGAGAAAGCTGCCTTTCAGCAAAAACACTTCTTCACTCTCACGTTTCTCCTTGCCTGGCAGCAAACTACCCGCATTCGGTATAAGGCTAGGACGCGCGCTGGGATTAATTGAATCTGGTCCCAAAGCAGCTATTTGTGTCTCTGGCTCGTTGCTTACATGAAATGTGGTAGGTGTTGGTGCTGAAAGTGGGGATTTTTTTTATATGCAAAAGTGAAGAGTTTACAAGGTGCCACTTTGTATGAAACTTTTTTTTTAAACCCAGGGACCCAAACAGTTATAACTTTTAAAATAAAAGTCAATGCAAAACAGTTATTTCTGGACTTCTAATATATTTGAAACAAAAAATGTATACCAGTGCCGTTCCCGTTTTATTAAAAAGGACTTATTTTGGCCGGAAAAAATAAAAGTCCGGATTTAACTTTTATTCTCGGATTTCAAAAATAAAAGTGCGGATTTAACAGTTATAAGAGGACTTTTTTCCAAAAAGTGAGAAAAATAAAAAGGATGCATGATTGATCCTGTAAAGGTCCTGGGAGTCATTTTGAAGTCAAGGATTTTCATAGCATTAATTTTTGGCCCGAACTTTTTTGACCTCCAAGAAAAAAATAAACTGTTAAAATGGGTCCCTGTTTAAAACACATTCCTTCAAAAATTTACCACAAACCTGTCACCGGTGGTTTCACTTTTTTCCTTTTCCTGCCACATCTTGTATCCTCATCGTCTATGGGCTGATCATTTATGCAAGTTTGCACTTTCTTCATTTCAACGCCCTCCAACTCTTTGCCTGCATCACCACCCAAACGCGCCGCCGCTGTACCCCCCAACGAAGTACTAGGTCGCTGTTGTTGGTTGCTCTTTCTCTCTTCATTTGCACCAGCACTTTTCGATTTCACACCACCATTTTCAGTGATGCTTTGCGATATATCCGATGAGGGTTTCCAATACAACGTCTCTTGTGAATGCGTTCGTCGTAAATCTAAAATAATTTTTTTTCTTTTAATTATCTCATTTTTACCCAATTCCGGTGTTATGCAACGTCGTGCATTTAGAAAAGAGCTCGTGCTATTTCGTGTGTGTATACTGGTTACGGTGGGCGTGGGTGTTAGAGGGCGTGAATCGGTGTCTGTATAGCGGCGAAAAAGGTCTTCGGGTATATTATCGTGTTCATTGATTGTGATAGCATTGGATTTTTTGTCCTTTGCTGATAGCTGTGCATTTTTGGCATCTATAGTCTGCAAAAGAAATTTGCAAAAAAGGGAATTATTAGAAATTATTATAGCAAACGTTATAGCAAATTTTTGAATACAGCAGTTTTTATCATCATAACTGTAACATACTACCGATCGCTTACCAACGAACTTTTCATTTGACTTATAATGTCCTTTAAGTCTGATGGCGCCGGATGATTGCATAGCAATGAGCAACCTTTGGCGAAAGGGTTGTAAATGCCACCAAAGGGCCGTAGATTAAGCGGCATTGGCATAGCTTCAAATTTAAGTGGCAGTTCATCGTTGGTTTTTTTGTGCTTGGGAAAGTGGGATAATGAAAATATTAAAAATAACTGATATTAATTTAATTATTATTTACCTTTTCTCTTGTCGAAAAATTTCTCTTTTTAGCTGGCACCAAACCTGTCCTACTAGTTGTATTCATTGTTGTGTTTAGTTTCAAACTGAAACTTCTTTATGATTTGCATTGTTTACTCTGCTAATATGTATTTTAGTTGCTAGGGGTGTCATGTTGGTAATTGAAGGAGTTGCGAGAACACTGTTACTAAGCATTTATATGAAACAGACAATCATTTTTGCATATCTTTAAAGGCACCAACAAAAAAAAAACAAAAAAATTTATGTACCTACACTACTGAGTCAGACATGCAGCAACAAGTAATGACAACAACAATGACAAAAATCAAAATACAAACAGCTGCAATGGATGCAAACAAAAAAACAAAAAAAAAAAAAAAGAATTAAGACCCATTTGTATTTGTGTAATTCTTTGAATTACATTTTTTGTATCCATGCATATGTATGTAAATTAGGGTGGTCCCGAGATGAATAGAGTCAAATTGTATATCATATTTCTTCAACCTCACCCCCAAGATCGATGCTAATATAGTCGAAGATACCACATATAACTTTTTTTCCCAATCGGAGACGGTTAAGGGGCGTCGCACAGGGGTCAAAGTTCATATTACCATGTGTGACTCTGGCGACAACCCTTAACCGCCTCCGACCGGGACCAAAATGTATATGTATCCTCGAGTACAGGGCTATCGATTTTGGTCATTAGGTAATAAAAAAAAGTGATGTAATTTTTTGGCCTTTTGTATATGGTAATATGAATTTTGAACCCTGTGCGACATCCCTTAGGCACTCTGCACACGAGGCGTATCGTCATAGACGCGTACGAGGCATTTCATGTAGCGTCGATTTCTCTACGCCTCAAGATCTGCACATGAAGCGACATGAAACTTCGCTGCACAAAACAATAGGCATGGGTAACACTGCGCTGCGCGGCGCAATTGCGCTGACACCAACCCTGGTGTTATTGCGCTAACTCCGATTTGGGAAATGCGCCAACTCAATATAGCGCCAACTCAATGTAGCGCCAACTCAATGTAGCGCCAACTCAGTATAGCGCCAACTCAATGTAGCGCCAAATCAATGTAGCGCCAACTCAATGATGCGCTATTGCAATATAACACTGACTCAATTTCGTGCGCTAACACCAGCTCCAATATAGCGCTAGTGTAAAATGGCGCAACCACAACGCCAATAACAGCATCATAGTATATGTATACGTATGACAACGTCACAATTATGTATGCTTGATAGTGATCTAAGTGACTCTAATTTCCAGCATATTTTCACATATATACGGAATATTTTTCCAAATGATTATGAAAATTAAAATTAATTGTGCCCTCGTATATGTAAGCAGAATTGCGCCAAAAGAAATAAAACGGGGATGGTAAACAGTAACAAGCGAAAAAATGTTATTTATCGATTATTCGATGACAATTGCGCTAAAGGTGTTATTGCGCCAGTACCGTGAGTTGGTGCCACGGTTGGCGCTGGCGTTATTGTATCAGCGCCAAAAAAATTGCGCCATTACCCATGGCTACAAAACCAAAGAACGTAAATCTATAGATTTACGTTCTTTGACAAAACAAACAAAAAAATTAATAATACGGTATTTGCTTTATATTTCGAAGCTTTAAATAGAAAAGATGAAAAATTTTACGGAATCTTCAATTTTCTTTCATTATACACTCATTTTTTCCGATTTTTTACACAAATTTTACTGCTTTCATAAATTCCACCAAGTGGAAAAATGTAAACAAACATCTTCTTCCTGTTTTCTAAGCGTAGTACGCCTAGCTACCAGCACTGCTTTATAGGGCCCTTCCACGATCAAATATTTGATCAAATCGTGTATATGTGGTAGTAAAATTGTCTATGTGTTTTTCACACGTACGTGTTTGATGCCGATTTGACCGAAATCAAAAATTTTTGTTTTCCATCAAATTGGATGGCTATTTGACGTGCGTTGTGGATGCGTGTAAGGTGCGGTTTGATCAAATTTCAGTGCCAAATTAGCATTTGACGTGTGTTGCAACCATTTGATCAAATTTCAAATGTAAATAAACGTGTGTTGCATTATATGCTAACGCAATATATGCAATGCAATCGTCAGTGTCACTCATTTTGTGCTCCAAAATTTAAATCTATAAACAAATTAAAAGAAATGTCAGCATTAATACGTGATAAAATATCTATTGTAAATAATAGAAAGCTAGAATGAAATTTGATGGGCTATTTGATGAGCTATTTGACAACGATTTGATCAAATTACACAGACACGCGATTTGATCAAATGATTTGATCGTGTAAGGGCCCTATTACGCCAAGCGACATGTAGCCAGCATACTTTGACGAATGCATGAAGCTGACGACTCGTGTGCAGCCCTCAATTGAAATATATGTGCGCGACATCAGCTTTCGTCTGTAGTATCTAAGGCACTCTGCACACGGAGCGTACTGCTTTAGACGCGTATTAGATACTACAGACGAAAGCTGTACGCTTTGATGTCGCGCACGTATATTTCAATTGAGGGCTGCACTTGAGTCGTCAGCTTCATGCATTCGTCAAAGTATGCTGGCTACATGTCGCTTGGCGTAAAGCAGTGCTGGTAGCTAGGCGTACTACGCTTAGAAAAGAGGAAGAAGAAGGTGTTTGTTTACATTTTTCCACTTGGTGGAATTTATGAAAGCAGTAAAATTTGTGTAAAAAATCGGAAAAAATGAGTGTATAATTAAAGAAAATGGAAGATTCCGTAAAATTTTTTATCTTTTCTATTTAAAGCTTCGAAATTTAAAGCAAATACCGTATTATTAATTTGTTTGTTTGTTTTGTGCAGCGAAGTTTCATGTCGCTTCGTGTGCAGATCTTGAGGCGTAGAGAAATCGACGCTACATGAAATGTCTCGTACGCGTCTATGACGATACGCCTCGTGTGCAGAGTGCCTAATACAGTACGCTCCGTGTGCAGAGTGCCTTAGCCGTCTCCGATTGGGACCAAAATTTATATTTAATATCTTTGACTGTGCTGTTACCAATGTAGAGGATGGGACCGTAGAAAATCACTAATTTGATTTTTAAGGACCACCCTAATGAACATACATATGTACATACATACATATATATATTTAGATACTAACAATAGTACAAGCAATTTTAAATTAGACATGAGGGCAGCAGCTAAAGTGCGTTAGGACCGACCGATGAGCCGGTCGATGAGTGCTATTTTGAATTTTGTCGCGAAAATTCAAAGTGAAAAGTTTGCACAGAAAAAATTGCATAAGTTTGTAATTTTTGCGTCAATCTGTTTCGTTAATTTGATAAATTAATTATGGATGCAAAGAAAAAGAAACCACGTCAAAGAAATAGGCCAAGAAATAAGGCAAATCGTATGCAACAGGAACCGGAAGGGGAAGCGAAGCCGGAGTCTAAGCTAGAATCAGAACAGCAAGAGATTAAGGAAGTGGTAATTGGTTTTAAGGAAAATGAGAATGAAAATGTGCCCTCAAAGGAAGTAGAGAAGCTTGGTAAATACGAGGAAAGCAGTGTTAGAGAAAAACATCAACAGAATCAACAGCAGCAGGAAAATGAAAAGGCAAATATTCAGCTAGAGAAAGTTGAAAATCTTGAAAAGCAACAAGAAAAAAGTGTTAAAGAAAAGCAGAAACAACAGCAGCAAAAACTTTCACAAACACAGCAGCAACAACCGCCACAAACACAACCAACAAAACAACAAAAACGACAACAATATGTTATAGCAATACAACCTGAAAAATGTGAGGCACAGAAAGCCCTTGCACCACCCACAAATGAGAGCCAAAACGCAGCCTCAGCACCAGCGTGCAGCCTTGATAATACAAGTTTAAAATTATTACAACAAATGATGCGTTCGAAACTTTTAAAGCAAGAACAAAATAACGGCACTAAAATTGACGCCAATCACAAAACGCAAAGTAATGAAAAAGCAAACAAAACAAATTATGCACAGACAGTGAATTCTAATAAAAACAAAGAGAGTTGCAGCAGTGCAACAGGTGTGAAAAAGCACACACCGCCACCCACTCAAACGATTACAGAGCAAAGTGTAAGCAGCGAGAGCAACGATAACAATTTAACGGAGCAAACGGCTTTTATAGCGAGTTTACAAAAGAAATTGGAGAAATCGGTTGCTAATGGTTTGTTGCCTTTGTATTTTATTGTAATTTTAAATAAGATTGTTTGTTATCTACTTCATTACCAGGTAGCACTGATTTACCCAATACTTTGCTAGAAAATTTACAAAAACTAATCAACGAAGATCCATTGAGTGATGTGGAATCATCTGACGAGGAGGAGGAATATGTCGAGTATGTTTATAAGCCGCGTCCATACTTTTTGGTGGCCCTGTGCAATGTAAGTGTGCGAAGTCGGAGAAAACCACGCTTTGTAGGCCAACGGTATTTTTTTTTGCCTTGAATTTTCAACTTAGAAACTATCAATAGTTAACAGCAGCAGGTTCAATTTGTTCTGAAAGACAAATACAAAACGGCCAGTCATCTTGAAAATTTCTTGAAATTTGTTTTGCTAATGTTACTCATACGCCCCGCGTCACAGATAAGAGCTCCTCAAAAGCGTAGCAAACACTTTCTATTGAAGAGCGCTACTAGGTTTACATAAATAAACATATGTATGAAATGTGTCTTAGACTAACATCTAGGATTTTTAACACAAATTTTACTCCATTATCCCTTTCTCGTTCTAGTTTTGCAAAAGTAACTTAACAGCAGCAACAACAACACCGTGTAGCCGTTGCAACTTGGTTTATTACTGCAGCGCTAAACACGCACACAGCGACGAACAACATCAGCAAATATGTTATGCGCTGCAGCAGGTGGCTGATAATTGTGGTAAGGTGTATTTGACAAAAAAAAAAGAAAATTTCTATTGTACCAAACTTGATTAGTTTTCCTCCTAAACGTCACTAAAGTTTTTTTGAAGAATATTTCTTTTGCTAACTTAACAAAATATGACAAAATAAAGAGTTATAGGAACGCCTCTAAAAAATGCATGAATGAGCACAAAACTCCATAAAAGTGTCAAAATAGTGCAAACGTGATTATGCTTGTCCACTTGCAATTAATAACAACACAGTTTTGCGTGGGTATTTATAGAGACTGCGGCTGCATGGCCAATTGAAAAGCGACATTTTGTTCATAAATTTACAAATGATAAATTATTGCTTATAGACTTTGTGTAAATTTATGTGCAGGCATACTAGAAGTGCACTCGCCGCACGCAAATCAAACAAGAAATGAAAAGATATTAAATTTTTATCTGTATCGTCCACAATATTTGCAAATAAGTTGCGGTTTTTCTTGGCAACTTACCAAACATCAAAGCACGCCACTGACACTGGGAAATAATTGGTTTTTTCGGTATGGCGCACTCAGTGGGCCGTAAGTATATGGCACTAAATATGTATGTACATATGTAGATTAGGTAACGTGTGTAGCAATATGTATGTAAATTTGTATTTATACATATTTATTTTCTTTGATGAGTGGAACGCATGGTAATTGATCAATATAAATTAGGTGAAAATTGCGATCAATACACATTAATCTCTATTATGTTTGGAATATACATATATGTACTCATGAATATATCTTTCAGACACCGTACTATTGTGGTTTTTTTTCTTTCAAATAAAAGAACTTTCCGCTATTTGATGACACATCGAGGCAGAATGATTTCAACTCGCGATGAAATACCTCTCCGTACCCTACTATGACTCCAAATGCTTCTCTAGTCTCAGGTCAATACTTGTTTTTTTTTTCATATTAAACTTGCAAATTTTGTATCAAGCGCTTTTATGAAAAATGTAAAATGTGTATAGTTAAAGCTATAATCAGATATAGGTAAACCAGGGACCGTAACGATTATCATTTTTATAAAAAAAATCATTTTTAATCGTTATAATTTGATTTTTATTTTTTCGATGAAATTTGATCGATATTTTTTGATTTTTATTTTTTCGATCAAAAATAATTGTTATTACTAGATTTAAATTTTTCCTATGAAACTTGATCGATATTTTATGATTTTTATTTTTTCGATCAAAAATAATTTTTATTATTGGATTTAAATTTTTCCGATTATAATAAACTCTAAAAACTTGTTTTTTTTTTTGCAAATTTTGTTCTCAAATAGAACTGCGCCAATGTTGGCACAATCGTCAACTTCAAGCCATCAAATATAGGATTCACTAACGTTTGAAAAAGTTTACTATGATTGGAGAAAAAATAAAAAAATATTGATTAAAGTTGATCGGAAAAATTTAAATTCAATTATAACGATTATTTTTGATCGAAAAAATAAAAATCATAAAATATCGATCAAGTTTCATCGGAAAAATTTTAATTCAATAATAAAAATTATTTTTGATCGAAAAAATAAAAATCGTAAATAATGGTTATTTAAAAATTTAAAAAATAAAAATCTTTAGAATAAAGATGAGGTCATATTTGGATAGAATGTGCTAAAATCATTGTATCGGCATACTTGCATTTTATTGTTAACGAAGTTTTCATAATGATTTTTTCATCCGAAGAAATGAAAATAACGATTAAAATCGGTCCCTGAGGTAAACACAATATTCAGGTGTTAACAGTAAATTTACACGAGTATTAATTTTGCAGAACATTTTAATCCATTAGCTTACTCACGAAGGGATCATTTTCACTCTTTTATTGGGGAGTCTAAAAAAAGCACTAAGGAGGTCGCTAAAGGGTTAAAATATTCTAAAAAACTGTCTCTTGATCTGTAAAACATATGTACATTAGATGCGTTTTTTTCGGCAAAGTTTCTCAGATCTTCCCTCCGGCCACAGAATATGAAAATAGGATGTTGCAGGATAACTAAGCTGATTTTTTTTTTTAGACAAAAAACTGAGTGGGCTACTCCAAAAACAGCGATTTTTTTTTAAATTCCATGATAGGTTTAGATTCATATATGAAAACAACCACAGAATTAAAAACAAAAAAACAGAAGATACATATTCTCATGTAAAATTAACGGCTTAATCGAATGGTGTACTCAGTTTTTTAGTGCGAACCAAGATCGCCTAAAGTGGAATTTTATTTTTTTAGTCACGAATTTTCAAGTTTGGACCCTGGTATTTTCAAGATACCTTAAATTTCTTTTTAATCAAAATATACAGGAATCTGCGCAAATTAATGCAGTTTTCAGAAAAGTTTATTTGATCGAAATCGAGCTTTTTTTGTCCAAGCTACTTTGGTTCAATTGAAATATTCCAAAATCACTTTCATATTGAACAACATTTTTTATTGTTGCAAGTACAAAATTCGAAAATTTATTATTTACATATGTACATTTGTCTAAAAAAACAAAAATCAGCTTAGTTATCCTACAACATCCTATTTTCATATTCTGTGGCCGGAGGGGTATGTTAGATCAAAAAAACGCATCTAATGTACATATACAGAGAACTTAAACTATGTAGAAAAGTAAAACACAAATATATCGCCTTGAAATATGCAACAAATTTTGTAGGTATATTTGATTCATAACTTGCATTATAGGTACTAATGCCTTAGAACAAATCACTCACAATTAACATTTTAATTGCACGTAAAATTACAAAAATTATCATATTATATATATGATCTGCTTTTTATAATATTCAGACGGTCATATCTTTCGCAAATGCGGTGACTTTACAACCGAACAATTTCGTTCCTATCGCATCGTTATTATACGCCAAATAGAATCAATCATAAATCGTCCCATGACTGCCACCGAACAAGAGGTGATCTTATTTCCACGCATTTGCTGTAATACAACCTGCCGTGAATATGATTTTAAGAAATTGAACGATTGTGAACATTGTGGACAGGTATGTAATAAAAAATTTGCAAAACTAAAAAATTTAAAATATTAGTACCGGATTACAATTGTGCCGCTATAGTCTTGAAACCACTATTATAACTTCTACTATTTCTTTTATTCGTTTCTAAGGTTGCCTACTGCCGCGACAAACCTGAGCATTTAAATAATAAATCACATCAACAGTGGTGTCAATTCTATCAACTATTCAAAACCCTGGAGATAACACAAACAAAATTTGGTCGAATCGAACCAACAATGCCTACGAAAATTCTGCGTGACATACCAGCCGCTTGCTATGACACGAAACAGATTTTAAATAAATTGGATTGTGGTGGGTAATAAGGTTGAAATTGTATGAGTTTTCAAAATGCCAATGCCTGTTGTAAAGCATATTTTTTCAAATGATCAAATTTGACAGCCGAGTGTGATGTTTGCGAATTTGCGGTGCTCAGTCAAATTTCGACATGCCCCTTAACTGCTTGGTATGCACTGAAATTGTGCGGGCACTTGAAGAAATCGGAAGAAATTACGGTACATCTCATAGGTATGTATGTACGTATTTAAGGTGTTTCTTCCAAGTTTATTGGAACCACTTTTTTCTATATCAATAAATAACAATAGTTTAAAATAATGAACTGAAACGAATACCGAATTTTTCTCCCAATTCGAGGCGTATCCCTATATTTTTTCTTCTTAAAAATGGATATTCCTATAGTTTCATAGAAATGGTTACTCTGTTTTTTTCCTCTAAAAAGGTGCTGAAATTGACTTCGAGGTCGATGCTCTACATAAATGGGAGCTTTTCTTCCTGCACTTAAATCCAAATACCAAAAAACTCAACGTAATCTTCGTAGGACCCGAACTAAATCAGGGAAACGTACCATTTGCGCAATTGATTAAAACAAAGTAAGTAACAAAACCTCAAAAAATGTATAAATGTATACATAAATATAAGAATATTCTTTAAC
The DNA here is from genome assembly GCA_960531455.1 of Urophora cardui. NCBI lineage: Eukaryota > Metazoa > Arthropoda > Insecta > Diptera > Tephritidae > Urophora > Urophora cardui. The sequence goes on along the minus strand of OY482673.1, from coordinate 111,077,259 downwards.
ACCTTTACATTTTCAAAAAATACTTTGCAGATGCTGTCGATCATGCCGAAAATTGCAACGTACTGTTAGTTATCATTTTCAGAATCAGCTGTATCATGATTATCATAAAATGCCAATGTTCCTGAAGCCAGATTTAAGTAAGATTTTTCCACTGTTTACATTTTTTAATTACATAAATAATTTACCACTCATTTTTCAACTGTTTACATTTTTTAATTACATAAATAATTTACCACTCATAATTTTTCTTGCAGTTTGTTTTTTCAACGCTGGCTTATACCGTTATAACGGTTTCCAAATGGAAGATACTTGGCCTGAAACTATCCAAATCGCTACAAGCATGAATTGTCCCATTGTGGTTACTTCATATACTGAGTATGAGGCACCTTTGGATGTTTCACGTTTGATAGAGGAATCTAGCCGTAGGTTGAATATGGTTATGCCACCCAATTTGAATCCATTCGCGTCCAAGAAACCCGAACGTAATTTTATTTCGGACGAAGATGCACCACTAATGTTTAAAAACTATTATTGTTTTGTTGTAGAATAAAAATGCAGAGTATTTTAATTTGAGAAAAAGGATTAAAAATTCAGTAAATTTATACATGCTAAAAAGATGCAAAGTCACTGGTGCCGACCACTGATTGCCGCTGATTTGGTGTAATTAAGTAGTTTGGAAGTTAGTCGAAAGAATTATGTAATTAATACCGGCTCTATACCGATTTCTAACAGAAACATATTTTTGAACGATACTTTTAGAATATTGCATTAACTGTACTGAGTTTCTGAAACTGAACGTCATAATGACGCCAATCGATAGATTCTCCCTTGCCTTTTAGATGGTGACAAAGTGTTGAACGTATTAATGTGACGTCATTTTGATCGAAAATTTTCGGCTTCTGCATTCATCATATAAACTTTTTTTATAATCTTTTAGATATCGTTTATATTTCGCTCATAATTTGCGCCACTACTGTAAAGAAATTAAAAAATTATATAGCAGCACGAAATTAAGAAATTTTCCTATAACGAATGCAACACTGAGCAAGTTGTCAGTTTAGTAAACAAATAAAACAGCTGATAAAAAAAATATATTTGACATTTCGTAAACGCATGTGTTTCCTGAATTTACACTTCGATTCACTTAAAAATAAGATTTGATTTAATTAATTTATCACCATGAGTGAAGACGAAGAGCAATTCAATCCCAGAGCACACAAAAAGCTTTTGCAGGGCATAAGCAGTTTAGGTAAAAGCCAGCACATTAGGAAATCAACACGTAGTGAACCGCTGCGACTGCAGCAGGATGAATTTCAGTTGGTAAAGCCGGCTAATGAGACGAAAACTCAACATCCTGTCGGCCTACATGATATCGTGAAAGTACTGAAAACTACAAAAAAGCATCTCGAAGCAGGAAAAAAGTTAAAGATTGTACAGTCAAAGAAGAATGTTTTGGCCAAACCGTTCGAAAAGCCGCAGGCGGAACGCGTTAAACGCGGTTTGGGTTATGAGAAAGCTAAGAAGAATTTAGAGCGTTGGGATGCTGTGGTGGCAAAAAATCGCCTTACGGAGACACAGGTTAGTTCGAATATATTCCTAAGCAAACAACTGTCATTCCCTAAACTCTGGGGTATGTACCCCATTTGAGTTCAAAACTAAAATTATCTTTCCTATTCACTTAGGTGTTTCCACAACGCACAGAAACAATTTATATAAATACAGCTTTACATCGAAGACCCTTACAGCGTGCCATTAAATCTGACTTGGCTTTAGAACTGGAAGCAGAACAAGCACGCTTACGGGCTGCTAAACGTGCACTAGCCGGCGAAACTGAAAGCGAAGCTGATTTGGCTAAGCGGGAACGTGAACTACTGAAACGAAAGATGACGCGTGACGAGCTTGTAGCGAAACGACGTGAATTGAAGTATTTGAAAATTCGTGAATCACAAAAGTCACTAAAAGCGCGCAAGCAAAATAAGATCAAATCCAAAAAGTATCATAAGTTGTTAAAAAAGCAAAAAATCCAAGAACAAATCAAACAATTTGAAATTCTGCAAAAAACCAATCCCCAAGCGGCAATTGAAAAGTTGAACGAGCTGGAGAAGAGTCGCGTGTTGGAAAGAGCAAGTTTGCGTCACAAAAATACAGGCAGTTGGGCAAAGAATCTGCAAATACGCGCCAAATATGATAAGGATGTAAGGAAAGATTTGGCTGAGCAGCTACAGATAAGTCGGCAATTGACGCAAAAGAAAACGAATAGCGACGATGAAGCGGAGGAGGGCGATGTCCAGGATGCGACGAAAGTGAAACAAATGGAAGAAGAAGCTGAGGTGGACCCCTTCAATCCGTGGACACGTGTAGGTGGTAGTGCGGCAAAAAATGGACGAAAGGCCGAAGAAGGCGGTGAGGAAGGTGATGAAAATTGGCGAAAATATTGGTTAGAGCGAAATGAAAATGAGAAAATGCTGGCTGAGTATAAAAAGTTGTTGGCGGATGAAGAAGGGCAAAGTGATGATGATGATGATGCGGATAAAAAAATTGATGAGGAGGAGGATAAAAGATATGAGAGTAAGGTAGTTGCTGTATCAATACAAGAGAAAGCAAACAAAAAAATCAATGCCAAACAAAACGAAGCTTCTAATAAGGATGCGAAGCGTAAGTCGAAGGCTGAAAAGCGGAAGGCAGTTAAAGTCGAGGAGAAGGAGAGTCAAAGAGACGAAGCTGGTCAAAATGATGAAGATAGTGATGAAAATGAGGAAATGGAAACAAAAGTAGCTATAAAAGCAGAAAATGCCAAGACCCCAATTATTTTAGGTCAAAAGAGTAAAAAGATTAGGCAGAAAAAAGCGAAAAAGATGAAAACGGAAACTGTAGAAATCACCGCCAAAGAGTTTAATATCGATGACCTTTTTGATCAGCAAGAGGATAAAGTTAAGGCAAGATTGAATAGAAGGCTGGAAGAGATGGCAAACAGGTCAAAACAATTAAAAAATTCACAACTAAGAGATAAGAAACAAAAGCTAAAGAAAACTAAAAAGGAAAAGGATGCCTTGAAAAATTTAAAAGGCTTATCCTTCAAGCAGCCTGTGACACAACCTGACATAGATGAAGAACTCAATGGCGAAGACATTGAAACTGAAAATAAAGCTGATACCGATGTTAATATAACGGAATTGGATTTGAGCGAAAGCGGTAAAAGTGAAGTGCCACCAGCTAATAAACCTACAGCTGAAGAAGCAACAAAAGTAAAGTCCCTAAGCGCAGATACAACAACACCAATCGCACCCGTCGACAAAATTGATCCAACAAAACTAGCAGATGTCAAATTAAAGCAATCGATTAAAAATTTCACTGGCCTTAGTGAAACCATAGACGATGATAACGTTATCGTCGATATGAGTGATGGTGTTGACGATGACGATGAGGATGACGACGGTAAGCTGACAGCGCGAGCACAATTGGCACAACAAATGACCATAAGCGAAGCATTCGAAGATGATGATATAATAGCCGACTTTACGCGTGACAAAGAGAAAGACACGGAGCTTAAAGATGCTGAAATTGATCTGTTTATGCCCGGTTGGGGTTCCTGGGCTGGTGCTGGCATATCTGAGGAAAAGAAAAAAGAAAAGGCCAATCATAATAAGCGATTCGTACTCAAGCTGGCTGAGAAGGAGAAGCGACGTGATGACAATCGCGGTGACTTGTATATTAACGAGGAAGCGAGGAGTAAACAATTGCGTGCGCATTTGGTATCATCTCTACCATTCCCCTTCACATCGGTTTCCGCTTATGAGGATTCCATACGTGCTACAATCGGTCGCAATTGTGTGCCGGAGACAGCATTTCGCATGTTAACACGTCCAGCTGTTATAGTGCGAAAGGGTCAAATAATTGAGCCAATGGATGAAGCGCAATTGACCAATCGACCCAACATGTTGAAGAGTGTGGTTGATAGAAGAATAGCTCGTATGGAGAAGAATGTAAAGAAAATGAAAAAGGTTGAAAAGGTGGACGCTTTAAAAATACATAGCTGATTATATGTAAAATACTATAATGTCTTTTTTTTAATATTTAAATTTTAATGAATTGAAAAATAAAGTTAGTGGGCCGTAGTTATAGTCGTGCACTAAAATCAGTTTTAGTTAAAATCGGTATTAAATTTAGAACGATGTTTAAAATAGTGGCATGGAGGAACAATAAAGGAGAATGCATAAAATCAGCTGACTTCTTCAATCTTCATTAACACACACGAACACTAGCATTTTTTTTGTTGACATATTCCACACAAACGCACCCTAGCATTTCCATAGGGGCCACATCTGTCAAATTCTTCTACATTCCTCTTTGCATGACACTTCTGGCCCCACTATGTATGAAGGTATGTCGTTATGCATTCTCCTTTATTGTTCCTCCATGAAATAGTGGTGTGTCATAGACGAGTTCATGGAGGAACAATAAAGGAGAATGCATAACGACATACCTTCATACATAGTGGGCCGAGAAGTGTCATGCAAAGAGGAATGTAGAAGAATTTGACAGATGTAGGGGCCACACAAATGCTAGGGTGCGTGTGTGTGTGGAATATGTCAACAAAAAAATGCTTGTGTTCGTGTGTGTTTATGAAGATTGAAGAAGAAGTCAGCTGATCTTATGCATTCTCCTTTATTGTTCCTCCATGGACGAGTTAGAACAACGTGTTTGCTAAAATGAACCGCAACAGGGTTACCATATAAAATAATAATCGCTCGGTAATTTGAAGAAATTCCGAATGTTGTAAAAGTTCACCCTGTGTCAACTATTATAGTCCAACTCTAATGCACCGTATGCGAATGCGTGTGCGTATGCGCATCTAAACGTTTTCTTGCGTGCGGCCCTGGCTGCTCCAGTGTATGCGCATGGTTGCGTCTGTCAATTACACTATATACATACATATATACAATTTCCGCCGTTGTTATTTTTGAAAATACATATTTTACTAATTCGCGAAAGATTCAATAAAATGTATAATGAATGGGGATTTAGAGTTGATATTAATTATGATAGGAAGTGTTATTACCGTATATACGGAATACGTTAAAATTATTAAAAAAAAAAACGTACCATTCGGGAACGTGATTTGTATTTGGAAAGGGAAGTTAGTGTTTTTTTTTTAATTTGTTGAAAACCCGTGAAGTGGATCAATTCCAAATTAATAATAATATAATAATAATAATACACGTTATTATAACTCTGACGAGTTTAATGACCGAGCTTCTCTCCCTATCAAGAAGTGCTCCTTTTGTTTTTCCTAATTGGGTGGACCTACAGTTTTATACCGGCTGCGAACGGCGAATGCATTTTTTGTGAGAAGCTTTTTCATAGCAGAAATACACTCGGAGGGTATGCCGCCCACTGCCGAGAGTGACCGCTATTTCTAAAAACCCAATAATTGGGTTTTACTTAATTAGAAAATTTTTTTTTGGAGTTTGTCTGGACTGGGGTTAGAACCCGAGACCTCTGGTATAGCAGCCGAGCACTCTATCCATTGCACCACAGCGGCCATATTGCCAAATGGCTATCCGTTGATTTTTATGTATTGTAAGGCACTCTGCACACGGAGCGTACTGCGTTAGACGCGTATTAGATACTACAGACGAAAGCTGTACGCTTTGATGTCGCGCACGTATATTTCAATTGAAGGCTGCACACGACTCGTCAGCTTCATGCATTCGTCAAAGTATGCTGGCTACATGTCGCTTGGCGTAAAGCAGTGCTGGTAGCTAGGCGTACTACGCTTAGAAAACAGGAAGAAGAAGATGTTTGTTTACATTTTTCCACTTGGTGGAATTTATGAAAGCAGTACAATTTGTGTAAAAAATCGGAAAAAATTAGTGTATAATGAAAGAAAATGGAAGACTCCGAAAATTTTTTAATCTTTTCTACTTAAAGCTTTGAAATTTAAAGCAAATACCGTATTCTTAATTTGTTTGTTTGTTTTGTGCAGCGAAGTTTCATGTCACTTCGTGTGCAGATCTTGAGGCGTAGGGAAATCGACGCTACATGAAATGTCTGGTACGCGTCTATGACGATACGCCTCGTGTGCAGAGTGCCTAAGAATTACAGTTTCTTTGCCTTAAAATATAAGACTGAAAATTTTGGTTAATACAAATATATATATGCACGACCTCTGAAATCTGGTGTTCTGTTATACCAAGGCGAAAACTCCCTATTCAAAGAATACTCACTTCACTTAGTTATTTTTTTACTGTTAAACTTATTTAAGTTTCAATTATGTATTTACACACGGGTAACTACATATGTATATGTAATTTAAATTCATGTACTATGTACATTGGTATGCAGATAGTAATTAACATATAATTAATATTAACCATCTCTAAATATATTTAAAACCCCTTTTAATTAACATTTCTGCTGGCAAACACATTTTCACTACTTCACTTTAAATCAATTTAACGAAGTTTTTACCAAAAAAATATGTATACCGATGTAGCAACAAACCTAATATTAGATGCACCACGCATAGAAAACGCATAGAAGTAGAAAATTTTCAACTTAGCTGCGTTCGAATGCGTGTTCGAAATCATCTTCGAATTTTCTATGCGTGTGGTGCATTTACATCAGTGCCACTGGAGTTTGCCTCATTTAAACACAAGTATGCAACACGGCTGTCAGTGACACGCACACGCATACGCATCTGCATACTATGCACTATTATAGTCCAACTCTAATGCACCGTATGCGAATGCGTGTGCGTATGCGCATCTAAACGTTTTCTTGCGTGCGGCCCTGGCTGCTCCAGTGTATGCGCATGGTTGCGTCTATCAATTACACTACATACATATATACAATTCCCGCCATTGTTATTTTTGAAAATACATATTTTACCAATTCGCGAAAGATTTAATAAAATGTATAATGGATGCCGATTTAGAATTGATATTAATTATGTTAGGAAGTGTTATTGCCGTATATAAGGAATACTTTAAAATTATTAAAAAAAAAAAGTAACATTCGAGTACGTGATTTGTTTTTGGAAAGGGGAGTTAGTGTTTCTTTAATTTGATGAAAACCCGTGAAGTGGATCAGTTCCAAATTAATAATAATATAATACACTGGCGCTATTATAACTGTGACGAGTTTAATGACCGAGCTTCTCTCCCAATTCGAGAAGTGCTCCTTTTGTTTTTGCTAATTGGGTGGACCTACAGTTTTATGTCGGCACTGAACGGCGAATGCATTTTTTGTGAGAAGCTTTTTCATGGAAGAAATACACTCGGAGGGTAAGCCGCCCACTGCCGAAAGGTTACCGGTATTTCTAAAAAGCCAATAATTGGTTTTTAATTAATTAGTGGGTTTTTAATTAATTAGACAATTGGTTAATACAAATATGTATGTACATATATGCACAACCTCTGAAATCTGGTGTTCTGTTATACCAAGGCGAAAACTCCCTATTCAAAAGAGTACTCATTTCACTTAAATATTTTTGCACAGTTAAACTTATTTAAGTTTCAATTATGTATTTTTACACGGGTAACTACATATGTATATGTAATTTAAATTCATGTACTATGTACATGGATATGCAGATAGTAATTAACATATAATTAATATTAACCATTTCTAAATATATTTAAAACACCTTTTAATTAACATTTCTGCTGGCAAACAAATTTTCACTACTTCACTTTAAATCAATTTAACGAAGTTTTTACGATTAAATATGTATACCGATATAGCAACAAAATTAATATTGGCTGCGAAACGCATAGAAAACGCATAGAAGTAGAAAATTTTCAACTTAGCTGCATTCGAATGCGTGTTCGAAATCACTTCGAATTTTCTATGCGTGTGGTGCATTTACATCCGTGCCACTGGAGTTTGCCTCATTTAAACACAGGTATGCAACACGGCTGTCAGTGACATGCACACGCATACGCATCTGCATACGGTTCATTAGAGTTGCACTATTATAGTCCAACTCTAATGCACCGTATGCGAATGCGTGTGCGTATGCGCATCTAAACGTTTTCTTGCGTGCGGCCCTGGCTGCTCCAGTGTATGCGCATGGTTGCGTCTGTCAATTACACTACATACATACATATATACAATTCCCGCCATTGTTATTTTTGAAAATACATATTTTACCAATTCGCGAAAGATTCAATAAAATGTATAATGGATGATGATTTAGAATTGATATTATGATAGGAAGTGTTATTGCCGTATATACGGAATACTTTAAAATTATTAAAAAAAAAAGTAACATTCGGGTTACGTGATTTGTTTTTGGAAAGGGAAGTTAGTGTTTCTTTAATTTGATGAAAACCCGTGAAGTGGATCAGTTCCAAATTAATAATAATATAATAATAATAATAACAATAATACACTGGCGCTATTATAACTCTGACGAGTTTAATGACCGAGCTTCTCTCCCAATTCGAGAAGTGCTCCTTTTGTTTTTGCTAATTGGGTGGACCTACAGTTTTATGCCGAACGGCGAATGCACTTTTTGTGAGAAGCTTTTTCATGGCAGAAATACACTCGGAGGGTAAGCCGCCCACTGCCGAAAGGTTACCGGTATTTCTAAAAACCCAATAATTGGTTTTTAATTAATTAGACAAATTTTTTGGTGTTTGTCCGGACTGGGGTTAGAACCCGAGACTTCTGGTATAGCAGGCGAGTGCTCTATCCATTGCACCACAGCGGCCAAATTGCTATCCGTTGATTTTTATGTATTGTAAGAATTACAGTTGCTTTGCCTTAAAATATCAGACTAAAAATTTTGGTTAATACAAATATGTATGTACATATACCCATTAAACATTGAAAAAGAAATTATCAAACGTTTGAGAAAATATTGTTTCTAAAGTTGAGAATCAGCATATATATCATTTGAAAATAAACATATTTTCAAATGTTCATCAAACATTGTTTATCAATTTTAAAATAACTTACAACACATTTGAAAAAAAACTTGTTTCGCATTTTGTACCATTTCACGAATTTCAACATGTCAAGGCTTGAAGGAACGAAGAAATTGTGTGTGTTTGCCAATTTCAGTCAGCGTTCGTTGTTCTACTCGAGCGGTCTTTTAACGGTTGAAATGATGATGGTTGAAAATGATTGTGTGTAATAATGATTCTGTATATCTTACTATTATTTTATTTGTTTGTGGCTTTTTGTGAAGTTACACCAAATTTAATAGAAACATAGTTTGTTTCTCATATTAACATACTCATGTAACTGTACAAAAGGCACCGGAAAAATTCACCCGCACGCGTAAATGAAAAGCATCACATCAGAGTACAAATATATAATACATATATACATATGTACATCTATTTATTCCATTCCATTTCTGCGCTCACAACACGAACTCTCACTCTCACTATCGCTCAAATTTTCTGCACTCTAGGGTACATATATGTAATACATACAAACATCTATTGATTGCATTCCATTTCGTACCACCTTTGAAATAGGTTTGAGAAAATGAAATGAATCAAATTGAGAATCAGCCCAAAATCCCATACTAAAAATGAGCCTTTTTGTTTGAGAACGCTATCAGGGGAAATTTGAGGTGCATTTGATAACAAACGTTTGATATTTGACAATAGGGTTACTTCTCAAATGAACCTCAAATTGAAAATGAAGAAAAATGTTTATTGGGTATGCACAACCTCTGAAATCTGGTGTTATGTTATACCAAGGCGAAAACTCCCTATTCTAAAGAGTACTCATTTCACTTAAATATTTTTTCACAGTTAAACTTATTTAAGTTTCAATTATGTATTTTTACACGGGTAACTACATATGTATATGTAATTTAAATTCATGTACTATGTACATGGATATGCAGATAGTAATTAACATATAATTAATATTAACCATTTCTAAATATAATTAAAACACCTTTTGATTAACATTTCTGCTGGCAAAAAAATTTTCACTACTTCACTTTAAATCAATTTAACGAAGTTTTCACGATTAAATATGTATACCGATGTAGCAACCAAATTAATATTGGCTGCGAAACGCATAGAAAGCGCATAGAAGTAGAAAATTTTCAACTTAGCTGCATTCGAATGCGTGTTCGAAATCATCTTCGAATTTTCTATGCGTGTGGTGCATTTACATCCGTGCCACTGGAGTTTGCCTCATTTAAACACAGGTATGCAACACGGCTGTCAGTGACACGCACACGCATACGCATCTGCATACGGTTCATTAGAGTTGCACTATTAAATTGAAAAGAAAAAAGTAAACGTATCTACATATGTATGTACATACATATCTCTTCGCTATTTTGACTTTTGCCAATTTTATTTTAATCGTAGACATATTTAAAATATGGAGCAGCTAAAAGTGAGTTAAACTTTGAGATAAAACTACACACTTCATATATGTATGTAAATCAAAAAAAGATCCTGAATCAAAGTGGAGCGCAGGAGAAAAAGCTTGTCTGCGGGAAAGCATTGAGTGCCACCTAATGAGCTTTTCGACCTAAAAATCGTAATTTTGTCAGAACTTGCAATCCGGGTGATATGCTTATCAAAGCAATATCTCGAATAACATTTCTCTTCCTCCATTTGGAACGGATTACATCGGCTTCTACTTATATACCTTTGCTCTCTGTTCCGGCATAGCATAGTTTATAATGGCAAAATCTTGAAAAATTCTGCTATTTGCAAACATATTTATTAAAGTGTCTTCTTTATACGTTTTATTTATTTATTTTTTATTAAATTCACGTACTCTCTTTCTATTTTCATAGGGCCGTAGTCATAGTCGTTCACTAAAATCGGTTTTAGTTAAAATCGGTATTAAATTTAGAATGTCCGTGTCCAAACACAGCAACTCTGCTGCGAAATTATCCAACGATTCTCTTTTGTGCCGCTGTTCTGTCTTCCATTTGTCCAAACACATCAACTCGTCGCTGGCCAACTTTTGTTCATTATGTTTTGTTCTGGCATTCTTCGAACGCTCTGATTGGTCACTGGCGATAAGAATTGCTGCACAAAGCGTGTTGTCCGAGCACCGACGACTTGGTGCCCCCCTCCTTTCCTCGTCGCCTTCTCACCAACAAACGATCAAAAGCAGCGGGTTGCTCAACTTCGTGTCTCCGTGTTTGGACGTCGACAATGATGTTTAAAAGAGTGGTGTGTCATAGACAAGTTAGAACAACGTTTTTGCTAAAATGAAACGGAACAGGGTTACCCATATAAAATAATAAGAATCGCTCTGTAATTTTGAGAAATTTCGAGTGTTTTAAAAGTTCACCCTGTGTCAACTTTTAAAATGAAAAGTTCACCCTGTGTCAACTTGTAAATTGAAAAGAAAAAAGTAAGCGTATCTATCTATTCGACTTTTGATGTTTGCATATTTTAACTTAATCGTATATTTAAAATACGCTAAAAAACAACTAATAGTGAGTTAAATTTTGAGATAAAACTACACACTTCATATAAATCAAAATGAACTTGTGATTTTAGGGAACAACAAGGTCTCGTGCACCGAACTGGAGCGCAGGAGAAAAAGCTTGTCTGCGGGAAAGCATTGAGTGCCACCTGCATATTTATTAAAGTGTCTTCTTTATACGTTTTATTTATTTATTTTTTATTGTATTCACGTACTCTCTTTCTACTTTTATAGTTTTCATGAAGAATTTTCAGTTTAGAACAATATTTTAAGATTTTAAAATGACATTTACCTCATTTTAAAGTTAGAACGCTGTTTTAGTGATAAAACTGATTTTAAGTCGACTATGACAGAGATAAAATGACGTTTATGCTAGCATCATTCTAATAGCATGTTCATGGTGAGCCTGCGTTTTGCGTTTCGAAGGGATTTTTGCGTTTAGTCCAAAACGCAACATTAAATGTTACATTTCTCCATACAAATGCCACCACCAAAATGCAATTTAACGCAACTATTTTTTGCGTTTTGAATGCTAACGCGGAAAGCAACCCTGAAATCTTCGAAAAAATTTGCCATTCGAATGGAAAATAGTGGCAACACTCTGGCAATACAAGAACGAAATACCTACAAGATTACGCATATAGAGCCGCATGGGCATGGGCACACGAGCTCCATGATGACGTCACTCTACATGTAATGAACGAAAGTAAACAAAACAGAGATCAAAATTAGGCACTCTGCACACGAGGCGTATCGTCGTAGACCCGTACGAGACATTTCATGTAGCGTCGATTTCTCTACGCCTCAAGATCTGCACACGAAGCGACATGAAACTTCGCTGCACAAAACAAACAAACAAATTAATAATACGGTATTTACTTTAAATTAGGAAGATTTAAATAGAAAAGATGAAAAATTTTACGGAATCTTCCATTTTCTTTCATTATACACAATTTTTTTCCGATTTTTTACACAAATTTTACTGCTTTCATAAATTCCACCAAGTGGAAAAATGTAAACAAACATCTTCTTCTTCCTGTTTTCTAAGCGTAGTACGCCTAGCTACCAGCACTGCTTTACGCCAAGCGACATGTAGCCAGCATACTTTGACGAATGCATGAAGCTGACGACTCGTGTGCAGCCCTCAATTGAAATATAAGTGCGCGACATTAAAGCGTACAGCTTTCGTCTGTAGTATCTAATACGCGTCTAAAGCAGTACGCTCCGTGTGCAGAGTGCCTAAATAACAAAGCGGTTGGTACGTTTGGTTTGCAAAATTAGTGTATTATATTATTACATATTTTGATAATTCTTGTTCTATTTTTTTAATTAGACAAAACAAAAAAATAAACCTCAACGCCTGATTGCGTAATTCTGGATATTAGATCCGATTGTTTCGAACTTCTCAAATGCGCATTTACAAAACGCGGCAGCATGAACACTTCTCGAAAAGCAATCTTCGAAAATGCAAAATGTTGCGTTTCAAATCCAGCATGAACATAGTATAAGTGCGGTAAAACACTGTTTTAAATCGACTATGACTACGACCCAGTATTTTTCCGAAATGGTGGCTTTTTTAAGTCTCAAACCTCTGGCAGCACTGTAAAGAGCGAAACTGTCAAACAATCCTGTCATTACTGATGGCATTTTGAATAATCTCAATTATCGATAACCATCTTCATCTAGGTATATCTAACTGGTACATATATTTATATATCTAAAGCAAAAAACATCTTTATAAAAACTCAGGAATAAAGAAATCTTAACAAATTTTTATGAGTTTGAAAATAGAACAAACATGTAGAAAATCTGGCCTTCACATGTACTAACATGTTAATTATAACGGGTATGTAATTTCTGTTATTTACATTCGATAAGCCGCTACTAATTAAAATCGATAACATGTCATCTCTACATTCTCTACTAGACAAACGTCACCTGCGAATCGTGCAAAAAAATCCAACTGCCCAACGAAACCGACTTAACTATTTAAGAAAACCATTCGATTTAAAAATACAGTATTAAAAAAGATCATTTAAAGTGAAAAAAATGTACGAATTGAAAACCCTCTTACCGGAATATAAGATACAATTGCCCACATGCATGTATCCCATGAAGGTGCTTAACACGGCAGCAACTGGACTGCCCAAGAAAGCTGACAACACAAGCAATGTGAGTAATCTTTTTGGCACTTTAAATAAAATGAATAAATTAAATAAAAATCAATTTCAAATTCACGAATATTCATATTTTAATAAAATGATCATATTAAAGGATCTTCTTTGCAATGGCAATGCTAATTCCAACACCGCCACGTCCGCTGTCCACACTGCCACCGCGAGACCGACGTTAAAAAGTGTTGGGTGCGTACTTGATTTGGACGAATTAAGTGCACAAATCGAGAATATAATAAAGGTTAAAATGGTTTAACAAAATTTTCATTTTGTTTTATGAAATAAGTGTAATTTTTAATTTAAGTTATAATTATATATGTACCTACCTATGTGCTTTTATTCTAATCAGAGATGTAGAATAATTATTATTTCATTTTGAAATTATAAAAAAGTCTTACAAATTTTCTTCAGGATCATAAAAGTCTTTTGGTAATATTTTTTTCCTGATGAAAATGATAAAAATCTTCTATAATTATTATTCAGAAACTTATATTTTAAAAATCTTTCCATAATAGTTATTTCAAATATATTTTTTTTACGTCTTCAAAGACTTTTATATTGAGACAAATTTGAAAAAAGTCTTTGCGTAATTATTATCAGTAACAAATTGTTTTTTTATATCTTCAAAGACTTTTTTATTGAGACAAAGTTCAAAAAAGTCTCAGAAAATTTTCAATAACTTTCATATAAGTATAAAATAAGAATAACTTTCATATAAGTACTTCAAAATTCAAGCAAATTTCCAATTTGAAATTGTATGAAAGATTTTTATTGAAGATATAAAAAATAAATTTGTTACTCAAAATAATTACTTAAAGATATTTTTGAAATTCGTCTCAATGAAAAAGTCTTTGAAGACTCAAAAAAAAAAAATTTGTTACGGATAATAATTACTCAAAGACTTTTTTTCAAATTTGTCTCAATATAAAAGTCTTTGAAGATATAAAACAAAATTTCTCATTTATAATAATTACAAAAAGACTTAAAAAAAAATATCTCAGAAATAACTATTATGGAAAGACTTTTAAAATATGTTTCTTTCAATAATAATTATTTTTTGATTTTTATTTTTTCTCTTATAATAATTACAACTCTGATTCTAATTTAACATTTCTTTTATCATTTTCATCATTTTTTGCTAACACCCATTGACTATTTGCTTTTGAGTTAGGAAACATAATATTTATGAACAACATGGTATGACCAGTTCTACCACTTAAGAAGGTTTATCATCGAAATTCGTAGTTTTTAAGTCGTTTAATAATTTTGTTGGCAAGCGGGCGTGGCAATTGGACATATCTCGTTGAAAACTTTATGCAGCTGATATTTTTATATGTGTTTTTTATAACGACCATTATACCCTACAAAAGTACGTTTTGCTGTTGCATCGGGTAAGCCAGAAGTTCTGATAAGTGCTCTCGGAGTAGCAGTGTCTGGCCCTATATAAATGTGAGTCGTTCCTATAACTACCTAGAAGCTAACAGATTCCATTTCGTGTAGTATAGATACTGTTTGCATTACCTGATAGTATAGATACTGTTGGCATTACCTTTTATTAGTGTTGTAGCAGTAAAACCCTTGTAATAAGTGCAATGGGAGTGACAGTTTTTGACTGGCATGTTATAAGGGATATGTTCGGGGCGTGTTGACCTGTGAATATTACAGTAGCCACTCAACAGTCTATTTTGTTGTCACCATCCACCTTCACATACTAACAGCTGTTGTAGCATCTGCCTTGTATGCCATTGCATGAATCTTCTATGTATGTATGTATGTAAATAAACATCACATTTCTATATTAATAAGTTTGTACGCGTTCTATTTTAAAAACCCTTTGGTTCTCATTTGGTCACTTCTTCATTTAGTATGTTTACGCTTTGTCATTCGTTCGCATTTACATATTTCAATGTCAGCAGCAAAGCTAGAATATCACGAGCTTTGTTTGCAAAAAAAAAAGAAAAAAACAAAAAAAACTATAAATATAAAAATTATATTAAAGTGCACTACCTCATACTTACCTACCAGCATCTCACTTGGATTTCATCATGTGCGCTCATACAATTTAACATGAATTATGTTACCAACATAGCCTTTTGCGCTGTTATAAACATTTTACTGTTAATGTCCTTTTACAGTCATCCAGCGAGGAGCAATTGTTGTTTGCCCGTCAACAGCAAGTTTTACAGCAACTTGAAGAACTCAAACAACAAATGGCTAATATACGTATTTCGCTTGGTTTAAATACAAAAGTTTTACCACAAAAATCTACGCAAAATGGAGGATTAAGAGAGGTTTGTATATAATATTTTTGTACATACAATATCTATGTTTAATTAAATTCACTTTACCGATAGGAACCTCTGCATGATATTGTCATTAATAGTCATCCCAACTTCATACCTTATGCTTTGTTAGCATTAAAAAATGCGTGGAAGGACACATTTACAATTGATGTGAAAACATTTAAACATTCTACAATACCAGATATTGGCAAGGAAGCACTGGAATTTCAGCGAAAATTGGCACAAGTCAAAGTAGATGCCAGCAAGCCTAAAGTGAATGTGTCGCTTATTTGGAAAAATTGTGAGTTAGAGAATTGTACACAATTGGGTATATATGTACATATTATGTAGTGAAATACGTATCAAATGTCACCATATGTATGCTATTTAATTTATTTATTTTTCTTTGTTTTCAGGCGAACACACCGAAATGATTAGCTCACCCACAATGTACGTACCCATTTATGGTGAAGTGAATATAATACGTTATTTGGGTCGTGTCGGTCCGGCAGCTTATCGCTACGAAGACTCACCCAATTGCAATGAAATCGATGCTGTACTTGATATTTGCTATCAGCTGCTGCGCTGTACAACGGCTAAAAGTCGCGCCGCAATGCTGCGTCAACTCAATCAGCGTTTGGGTAAACAAAAATATTTTGGTGGCGATGAGATATCAATTGGCGATATTGGCGTGCATAGTGCGTTGAAACGTTTGCCTGCCATAACGGCGAAAGATTTGACGCCCGCCTTGACGGAGTGGCAAAAGCGCGTGCAACTTGTGGCACAATTGTAAAGTGGGGAAGGAGATTTTTGTGTTTAGCTTGTATAAATGAAAATAAATGAGATTTCAGCTGGATAAAATTAAATGTGAATGACGATAAATTAAATTTTATGGTTGTTCTTCTTACTGTTACTGCAAAATCACGCCAAGGAGTGTGTAGCTGCTATGATAGTGCTTGGCAGGATACAGATCCGGGTCGCACGGGTACTTTGTTATAAGCAAAGTTATGCTGAGTTTGAAAAGGTTATTTTTTTTTGGTAAAAAATTGACTTTTATTGCAATTCAAAAAACGTTTAGATAGATATATGTATTAAATGTATGTACGTATGTATGTACATACATATATAAGAATATAGCGTTAATTTGACTTAAGTCTATGACATAGCTTGACCTTAATTGGCTGCTACTGCTAGTACTAAATAATAATATAAAAAACATAAGTATGTTTGTATGTAAATTTTTAATTTTAACACTGCAAAGATCTAATCATTGATATTTGCACTTAATTTTTTTTGCGTTTTTGATTGTTTAATTTAAAATTAAAAAAATATTTAGTTGAAATTTTAAATTTCAACTATTTTTCTCTGGGCATTGTTACGATTGTTTAACTGGAAGCAAAATGTTCGTATGGGTGTATGTATGTAAATAACTACATACAATAGCCAAAAGCGCTAATTTTATGTATATACATACATATATGTACATAAGTATATATGTATGTATATGTATTTATGCATATATTACTTCAGTCTGTTTGTTTATTGTCACTTAAATATAGGCATATTAGTACTTGCTTATGCTTTTTCTTGCTTTAATTTTTAATCTTTCAACTAAGTAAAGATTTGATATTATTTTTCATGTTATATCAGCATAACTTTTAAAAACCTGTTTAAATCGATCAAACAGACATACATAAAAAAAAAAAATGAAATTAGGAAATTCATGGCATATTCATATTAAGTACTATGTAGAGTGATAGTGAAACACTTAAGCAACAAGGTCAGCTTGTTGGTGGTCGGTCGGTTGGGTGTTAAGTACACCATGTGGGTGCCATCTATTAGCATGTACAAGCAAGTTGCTGTGTAATAGATACAAAACGAAGCGTCAATTTTACAAAGAACCTTGTATTAAGGATTCGCCTGTGCGTTATGACATGCCTCGACTTGACAAGCGATGCCAGAAAATCATTCCAAACTACATCACATGCCTCGACCGTTACAAAAGTGTTATATATTTGGTATATAGGACTAGGAGTTTGGTAATTACATATTTCCTTTCCAATCATTCGGCGTTTAATAACCGAACAATTCATTTGGACTAGCGGGATAATGCTGACAATCGCATATGTGTTTTATGGAAAAGTTTATAAACGCATTAAACCTGATTAATGCTTAATGCCAACACATTTTCGAATATGCAGACAACATGGAAGCGCAAGCAACTCCATTATTTAAGTTTTTCTTATAGATAACACCGATTTAAACAGATTTAGAATGCTTTCTCTAAAATTATACACCTTAGATAACGCGCGTTATACAAATCGTACAATAATATGTATGTATGTATAAGTATATGTTCTATGTCTTATACGCTTGTATTGGCGCTCAGCGTCAATATATAAGGTATCATATTATCAATTTGTACCTGCCCAATTAAACTCGAAAAGAATAACTCCTCAATCACCTCCGATTCTAAGGCAGCCAATGGTAATAAGGTTATAATTAATGTACTAAAACGTTCCTCCGCCTGTTGCTCATCACCCAATTGCGTTGCGATATGTTTACGTAAGTGTGATAGTACATAAAGTTGTACGCGTCGCACAAAATCGCGCACATTAGTTTCACGCTTGCGCAACAACATGTGCGGATTGAAAATGATAGCGAGACGCAAGTATGCAAATTCCATATCATCCAAATCCAGTGTGAGTGTCTCTTGTATATACGAATGCAAACGTGCTATATGTTCGCTTAGCTTGCGTACCCTTTGCGGTTCGATTTTATCCACTTCGGCCAATTGGCGTACATTCGTAACGAGCGTAGCAATTATCGTGTTGGTGGAGAGATTACTTACTTGTGCCAAAGCGATTGCCAGCAAGCCAGGCCAGCCGGCGCGTAAGAGTTTGATTTGTGTGTGACTATCTAATTGATCGAATGCCGCAATTTTACGCATCCAATAGATGCTAAGGAAAATTATGCGTGAACCGGTCTCGCATATGTAATGCAGATTAAGATAAGCCGATACTAAAGTGGGTGCTTGTAGCACAAAGGCGGCTTGTTCGCTGCTGAGCACTTCGTTTTCGAATAAATGTTCATTGAAAACGAACTCCTTTGTATTGTTAACGCCAAGAATTGTTTCGGCTAGCTCGTATTCATTCTCAGCGCCGCTATCTACATACATACATATAATAGAGGGAAACAAAAAGATCAATTGTGCTAAGTAATAAGAATTAGTGCAAAAAATGAAGCGTCACCTTCGCCCATCTCATCATCATCCAATTCTGTTTTAATGACAGGCGAACCACTTGCTGTGCCGCTTAAGCTATTGCTACCTGCCGCCAACGACAAACGATCCAGCTGATTTTGTATGGGTATCAGCAGCTGCAAGGCCTTCTCAATTACACGCCTATCCAATGACGTTTGTATTTGGCCAACTGCCGTAGCGGCGGGGCTATGCTGCATTGGATCGATATTAAGATTTAAATTTTGTGTATTATTATTATTAGCGCTGGTGGTGAGCGTTTGTATGCACTGTGTGCTGATATCATCCAAAGATTCCTCCTCTTCCTCGATATCATCATCATCCAAGGCGTCACTGGTTTTTGGCATTTCAGGTGAAAGGTAAAAGGGTTGTGCTGTAACATTTTGTACATTATCAGACTGGGATAGTTGTTTGTCTTGTGTGAAATTTTTTGCATTTTGTATAACTGCAAGAGAATAAAAAGGGAAAATGTTTGCGACGCTTAACGGATACTTAAAAATTATAAATCTTACTTTGTCGCATATCGGCGAATGTTAAGTGGAAGGGTAAAGGTGGCACTGGTACATCTGCATTATTTGCAATAGCTGAAATGATATTAAAATTTTTTTTTAATCACAAATTTCCGTTAACAAAACTTCAAACACATTCTTACCTTGCCTCATTTCAGGCAATGTCATATTATAGGAGAAAATGGATGTAGGTTTGGAGGTGGAAGGTGCTGGTTCAACGTTGTTTGCGTTTACGCTTAACGGACTGAAAAGCATATTTGCGCCAACGGTGACAGCATTATTAACACTCAAGGCGGCAGCTGCTGCTGCGCCCACTGCTGCATTGTTGACAGTCGAAGTGGATGAACCCGATGAACCTGAGCTGCCTGCGAATTCCTTCTTATCAACAATTGGTTTACGTTCATGTTGAACAGCTAAAGTGGCGAGGAAAAGAAAGTTGACAAAAAAAAAATAATAATGAATGTTTGAACTTCTTAACAAACATTTTTAATGGATATGAATGAGAGCGAGATTCCCCGAAAGTAAATATAGTAGTTGGCTGGAGAAAGTAAGCCACCACTCGGAAATCAAATTCAGCGCGGGCAATAGATAGATATTTTTGCGCGCAGTTGATTTTTAGACTGAAAATTTAATAGGGCTAGGAATTAAGTTTTCAATTACAACAGAGTTGTTGTTGCATGGCAAAAACACTCAGCCGGAATGGAAGCCATTGACCGGATATAAGTCCTTGGCATTCCGGTAATTAGACCAGACAGAACAGTGGGACAGAATTGTCTTCGTTAAGGCTAGTACTTCTAAAAATTTTAATTTTATGAAAAAAAAAACAGAATAGTATTTTTTTCCGAACGCCTTTCCATTTGCGTGAATTTGGAGTTAAACTCTAAAATTTAGCGATGGCGCCCTGCATTAAGCGCTTTGTAAGTTCTTTAGAGCTCTAGCAAAATATCTATTTGAAGAAAAGTCAACAACTCAGCACACTATGCCAGCGCGTAGTTACATAAATATTTCCCTTATAAATGCCATATGCTCAACGATCGATTTGAGTTCTCCTTCCATTAGAAAATTAATATTTTACACAGTTCTTAGAACACGTTTGACCCTCATTGCGTTCGAGATTAAATTTAAACCGCCTCCTCACCACTCAGGCATACAGAAAGGTTATCAACATGTTGATAGTCGCATTGCATAACCTCAATTTGAACTTAAATAGGTACATATTAGTTTCTAGTGGTATTATCGAAAAAGAGTAAGTTTCTGTATAGTAGTAGAAGAAAAGTTGTGAGGGCTGGCTACTGGGGAATTTAAAAAATGTGTGGTCGAAATTTATGAAAAGTATGTACAATCACTTCGCATTCCGCTGGCTAAACATTTTTGCAAACGACAAAATTGACAACGATTCCGATGATGTTTGGTTACTTCACAATTCATCGAGCCACGGCATTGATAGCCCAATTGTTTGCGTATGGATCGCTTGAAGAAACCTTTGCAGCCTTCGCACGAGATGGCGCCATAATGACGACCTGGAAGAAGAGAGAAGAACACACACACATCAGTTTTTTGCACTTAAATATAATTATCTACACAAAAAAAAACAGCAACAAAATTAATTTACCAGATGCACGATCACCGCAAACCAGACACGTTTCAATGCTCATATTGGCCACCGTTGTTGTTGTTAATGTTGTTTGTGCTGTATGCGCTGCTACTATACCACCAACAGTACAGGTTGTTGTTGTTGTAGTGCCACCACCATTACCACCGCCGCCGTTGCCGAGGCCAACGCCACTGCCACTGCTATTGCTGGTGCCGCTGCCGCCGCTAACACTTCCTACACCAGCAATGCTATGCACAATTGTTACGGCTGCTTTGTTGTTGTTATCTATTAAGAAGAATATGAATGAAGAGCAATATTTAATAAAATTATAAGGAAAATACTATATACTGTGAAGTTATATACATATATAGGCACATGTCAGACGGTCAATATATATTGATGAAATCCGTGGATCGCGATTCATATTGACAGTGTAGCATCGAGTATTGATGGATCGCGAATTTTTAGAAATTTTGCGATCCGCGATCCGGATCGCAATATTGACAATATGGATTGACTGTGTAGCATGAAAATTTTGCGATCCATCAAAATGCGTGTATATTTAGAAATTTAGAAATCCGCGATCCGGATCGCAATATTGACAATACGGATTGACTGTATAGCATGAAAATTTTGCGATCCATCAAAATGCATGTATTTTTAGAAATTTTGAAATCCGCGATCTGGATCGCAATATTGACAATACGGATTGACTGTATAGCATGAAAATTTTGCGATCCATCAAAATGCATGTATTTTTAGAAATTTTGAAATCCGTGATCTGGATCGCAATATTGGCAATAAACGAATTGAAAGTGAAAGTGTGAAAAGGACGGAAGTAAAATATTTTGAATCTCAGAGCGAGAATAATATCGCAATATTCATATTGAACGTGTAGCACCAGTTTGGGATTCATCAAACCATCAATATGAATCGCGATTCAAATATCGCGATTCATATTGACAGTCTGACATCTCCCATATGTATGTAGGAACTAGTGAGAAAAATGTGTTACATTTTTTCTTGCTGTTTTGTTTTAATTTCCAGTATTATTACCTTCGTTGTGCTTATTGAAAACACTTGCGCCCATATCGCGCCGCACACCACCACCAACACCAGCAGCAACTATCAGAAAAACAGCTGAAAATACTTAAGTAGGTATTTGATTGTTCGTGCTTCGCTTTGTGCTCTATATAAATAATTTCCCCTACTTGACTTCCAAGAGTCAAAGTTTATTTGTATGCATAATGTTAGAATCGTTTCTATTTGAAATATATATTAGCAGTCAGCAACTGATATGATGATTTCCTCCCCCTTCCGCCTACTTGTGCTTGCTTGATCTCCTGTTGCTTGTGTTGGCGCTGGCTCACCCAAAGTACCTATTTGTGTGCCTGCTTTGGTGTTCTTGTTAGGTCGCTCAACTTCGGTTCACTCGAGGTCATTACGACACATACTCACGCACAACACGCTGAACAAATCACATTCATTTTATTTCTAAAGCACTTTATTTCCTGTTGATTTTATATTTTAATTATTCTATATTTCATAAAATATTTATAAAAATATTCAACAAGTAATTAAATTTGTAAAAGCTTGCTTCAAATCACAGTTCAATCAAACACACATTTTTTCTGCTGCACTTGCGTTTATGAATTGATGACAGGGTTGCTTTGAAAAGCATTGATTAACAGTATTGCCGTTTTGAATCAGTCGTATTAAATATGATACTTTTTTAAACCCAAGATAGAAAATATTTTTTATTGTTGCTTATGCCTATATGACACTACATTTTTTTCTTGGTTTTTTTGGTTTGGAAAACCCACCGAAAGTCAAAATACAAAAACAATTCTTCTGTAGGTTGAAAAGAGACAAATAATCCCTCAAAACAATTTGATTGACATGAAACTTCAAACGAAATGAAAATAATATTTATTTTAAAAATTAATTTTATTAGAAATTTGAATTTAAATTACAGAAATAAAAAAGTTATGAAACTCAAGGGGCAGAACAGCTGTGTATTCCATGTTATAAAGGGAAGCCAGTACGCAATATAATTTTTCTTCCTGACTTCTTCTTTACCCTTACGGCCATAGCAGAAGCTTACAAGGGGCAAATTTAAAAATTATATTTCCATATATTTTTTATTTTAAATATAATTTATTTTCTAGTTGTCAAATTGAAACAATTGTCAGAAAAAATGACCGAATGCCAAAAAACCTACCGAAATACAATCTGGCTCGTTGGTTTTTAGCCGCCTAGATGGTATTTTGTTTGGTTTTTTTTTCAATATAGCTTGCTCGCTTGCACCAACGCAAAACTGTATTTGACCATCTCTTTCACACAAAAAACCTGGTAGAATACCAGAAAAAAAATGTAGTGTCATATGGGCTTTAGAGCGAATGTAAAGGCGCTTGGCAACTTACAATCTGGATTGAGAAAAAATGTTAATCGAAATCAAATAATATTAATTAAATTTGATACAAGTTAATCAATATCAATGAATATTAATCTATTCGTTTTAATTTTTAACTGTTTCTTAACAATTTTAATAACCTGTTAATGCCAAGAAAAATATGTTTTATGAAAGCCTTTGAAAATACCAAAGATGGATAGATATATTGAGCAATATTTTATCAAACTTTTAGTAGGATCACAACCCATAGCAGAGTTAAGGGAGTGCAACGCAACAAATATTTAAGTACTGATTCAATGACTCCAATTCAATTCAATAATCAGCTCTGGCAACGAGCTCACCCAACTCGTTTGACCATTGAATTTTATAGAACTTTATATTACTCGGTAAAATACCTAAGTATTCATATACATTTGCATATAAAATTTAAGCATTATCTTTGTATTTTTTATTGTTGAAAACAGCGATATCAGCGTTAAAAACCCAAAAGCAGCTTATTTTATTAATTTTAATATTTTTCTCAAAAATTTTTCGGTAATATCAAAAATATCGGTAAACACTGCTATTCCGAGCGTTACCGGAAAATTACTTTACTGGTAATTTATGTTGCTGAAAATTGTTGCCGTCTTTTCAATTGGTATTCTGGCACAAATGGTAACGCTGTCAAAGCATTTCCATACGAACGGAATGGAATCGGGCTGAAAATGGTGACAAAATGTTACCACGTATTGAGGTGGTAACTTAATTTTCTGCTGCCAGAATACGAAGAGAGTGTTTAAAGTACCAGATTCTTTATTTAACCAGTAAAGTAAATTATGTTACCACACCGGAATAAGGCCGTAAGTATCAATTTGTGATACTAAATTTTTTGAGGCTGCGGCAATACTGGTGATAAAGAAGTTCTGCTCGATGATGCCAGATCCAATTTATAAGCAATGTTTGCCCGTACTTCCGTATTGGTACGTAAAAGTATCACGTTGAGATAAAAGTAAAACTGAAATACGTAAAAGAGTGTGCAACAATGTTTAGGTATATTGAGAGTTATGTGTTTACCAATATATAGTGATTAAGATAGATGACGACAAGTATGTATATATACATATCAATAAGGATTTAACTAAAAAAAATCTTTTTTTGGGAAAACGCAAACAAAATTTTGTAATTTCAAAGAGTTTACTTCTACGGCTAACTACAAAATCACTTGTATTTCCGCCATTTTTATCTTTTTGAGTATTTTATAAGACTAAACTCAAAGGCATGGCCCAGTTATTGAAATATATGGCAACAATTGAAAATTTCGAGTTGAATCCCTATAGATTAAAACGTGCGGTATGTACGTATATGTATGTATATATTCGGCTTCTAAAGCAACATGTCTACATCATAGATAGAAAGTTGTTTAATAAAATTTCCACTTACCAAAATTACCAACAACCATACCTGGGTAATACTCAGTAGTAATTGGACTATTACCTACTTAAATACTTTAAATTTTGATCTTGAAGTAATGAGTCCGTACCAAGTACTTTCAGAATATTCAAGACTAGTACAAGTACAAGTACAAGGAATTGAAAAAGAATTGAAGTTTTAGCAAATACTTCAAAGTAATTGAAAAGAATTGAAAGTACTTGAAAAGAATTGAAAAATGTACTTGAAAAGAATTGAAAAATGTACTTGAATGGATTTTTCAATTCTTTTCAAGTACTTTCAATTCTTTCTTCTTCTTTGAAAGTACTTGAAAAGAATTGAAAAATCGGTTCAAGTACATTTTTCAATTCTTTTGAAGTACTTTCAATTCTTTTCAATTACTTTGAAGTATTTGCTAAAACTTCAATTCTTTTTCAATTCCTTGTACTTGTACTTGTACTAGTACTTGAAAATTTGGGAATGCAAGTACCACTACTAGTACAATTCTTTTAAAATGTACTTGTCACAAGTCGTACTGGTACTTGATATTACCCAGGTCTGCCAACAACAAATGTTTATTGCGAACAAAAATTCAGCACGTTTGAGTAGAATACATATATGCAAAAAGCATATACAAACAAACGTTAATGTTGAAAATGAAAAAGGCAGAAGTGGTGAAAATTTAACAGCTTGCACAGAGTCTCCATGGTCGAGCGTGAAAATGCGTTGGGACATTGCGGCTGAAGATGGAATGTACTCGGGTTCAATCCCCAGTAGCATCCACTTCCGAAAAGAGTGCTGATGATCGAAAATGGTTTTTCGTGAAAATGCTGTAAATGGTTGTTGAAATTTTTTCCACTTACCCCAACCATTTAAAAATTGAATTAAATAAAAAAAAAATAAAAAAAATTCGTGCTAACCACTAAAACTCTTTCAAGTAAAAATTTAAGATATTTAATCGCTGTCCCATATGTACATGCATAGATATGTATGTACACATAGTCGCTGCGCCAACAAAAAGAGCTAAGTATACGTTTTTCAGCAACTTTTCCGGAGAGCAAAAACACCGTTTTCTGGTGATCCTAGAGAATATTTTTTCTACTTTGCATTGTTAACTAATGATACTACACATATGTAATAGACTTGTGCAATTTTTGATGTGTAAACATCTTTGCTATAGCTACGAGTGATTTCGAAAAACAGGTAAAGTTTACGCGTACCCTGCAAAAAATGCGATCACTCCGGGATACATCCGGGACAACTCGCAAGGGAGCATGCGATTACTACCCATTTGTATCTCTTTATATGGGTTGAAGTGTTCTCTTTTGTTTGAGCATGTCCTATGAAGAGACTAATTGTACCCAGTTTGTACCCGAACGGGTAGCAAAAGCGCACAATTGTACCCGTTTTGTACCCGAACAGGTAGCAAATGCGACACATCCATTTGTGCGACTAATTGTACCCGTTTGATACCCTTTCGGGTACAATTCGTCTACAATTAGTATACATATGTACCCGTTCGGGTACAATTGGGAACAATTGTAGACTAATTGTACCCGAAAGAGAGCGCTCCCGGACAAATCTTTTTAGAGACTCGTCGCACACTTTTTTACAGGGTAAACGTAAATGACCTTTGTGTTAGTGCACTGCTGCGTCCGTGTGAATCGCTTGGCATTGTCAGTGGTAGGTAGGTAGATAGACATGTACCCAGCAAACAATCTGGTAAGCGTTTTGCAAATCAAACTTAAAATAAGCTTGCATAATTGGACTAATGTAAGCGTTGTAAACCAAGCATGAATAAGGATTTTGCAAGCGACATTTGCATAATATTTGGTATTGTAAGCGTTTTGCGTATGTGTTTATATTTCGTAAGCATTTTATAAATGTTGACGGTGACCGACTAAATATACAGTTATTTTTAGGCGTAAACAAAAAACATATTTATAGGTAGAACTCATTTTAGTTTCGATTTCTGAACAGTAAACAAGTGAAAAAAGTGAAGTTTTAGTGAAATATATAAAGTGATAAAAGTATAGTAGAGAGCAGTTAAGTGCGTTTTTATATAAATTTTTTTGTATAATGTCAGCAACAAGAAAATCGAGGAGTACTGTGCGCAAGAGCAATGAAGTTTTTCAACATTTGGTGGAATAGTGTGGCACCTCCTGAAAAAGAAATAAGTATGCTTTTTTTCAAATAAAAACACCTACATACATATATAACAGTCAGAAAATAAATCTTTAAAACGTTTATTTATTTCATTAAAAATACGTGTTTGGTAACCGTGTTTACAAAGCTTATGAAAAGCATATAAAAATTACTTATAATGCGTTTACTGAACACGTTTGCCAAACGTGTTATTATATGCTTTAAAAAACATTTTTTGCAATCCTAATTTCAAGCTTAGAAAGAGCGACGTGTTTCGATTGCAAAAGGCTTACTTTGCGATGTTTTGTAAATGTCAATGCAAGTGTTTTGCTTACATTTGAACGCTTACAAAACGCTTATTTTCATATGAAATTGTTTGCTGGGTACTTACAAATGCTTGCATGCATAGCCGTGCAAATGCAAATATCAACAACAACAGCAACGAAGCGAAGTGAAAAATCAAAAGTCAAAAACCAAAAACCAAAACAAACAAAGACAACAAAATAGTAGCAGTCACAATGACAACAAAAAATTACAAAAACGATAGTCGCCTTTTAATCCATAGAAAACCAGGAAAAAAGGAATAAGGAAAAGGGAATAAATATCCGATTTCGAAACAGTTTACACATCAATGTTCATGAATACCCGTTATTCACGCTTTAATTTTTTTTTTTACTTTTTTGACCAACCACTTCGCATGAAGCATTTGCGCCGTTTTACAGCACATAGCTCTTTTTACAAATTATTTTAATTTGCTAGTGGGGGTAAGAAATCGTGAAAGATGTGTATACAATTCTTCGCTAGGGTCCGATGCATTTAGCGATAGCTTGTAACTGCATTATTTAATTGACCAGTGCCCCACCTATTTTGAAAAGTGGCCAGATACGCTTTTTTAAATAATTTCTTTACTCAGAAATAAAAGCAGGTTCGCCTGCAATCAAAAACAATTATACGCAAGTAGATGTTTAACTGATTTTACAGAGCATTTCTACTACTGAGAGCATATAGCTGTGTTTGATAACTTTTAACCAAAGAAAGATATCAGAAAACGGCAAATGCAGAAATGTGGCTAGCAGATAGTGCTAAATAGATATGTAATAAAAAAAATCGAAAAAAACATATACCTCAATTTGTTGGCGCAGCGACGATATGTACATCCATGTGTATAAATATACATATGTATATATGTAGGTATGTGCGCTTATAAAAAAATATGGAAGTAAAACACAGTTAATAGCAACAATCGAATGTCAAACTGCGGCAAAGTACTCTGGTGACGCATGTTGGCGATGAACTCTGAATATTAAAATCTTTTTTGGCTAATTGCTTTATCAAAATTTTACATTTTTATGTACATATGTATGTATGTACATATTTACATAGGTATGTATGTATGTACTTTATGTGACCGACCATATGTACGTAAATGAAAGGCATACATACACATTAGGGATTCCAATTTTTCCGATTTTTACGATCCCGGGATTTTCGAGATTTTATTTTATAATCCCGGGATCCCGGGATTTATCCCTATGGACTTTAATTACACAGGCCGAAAAAATTTCAAAAATAAATTTTCTAACTCAAATAAAATTCTACTTTTCTAAAGGATTTCGGTGCGCTGATTCTGAATCTGAAGTCAGATTTTCGGTAATATGTGTAGGTTTTGAGATATTCATGTCCAAAGAGGCGAAAAATGCGAATTTTTGCTATATTCACAGCTCAATCTGTTAAATTACTAACTTTCATTAAAAGATGATTGCAGCTAAGAACGATCATTTCTCTTGAAAACAGCGCTTTGCTTTTTCGGGTATCTTATTCTGATATCTACGTTGTCTTCAAAAGAAACGTAGAATTTTTTTTTCTGTTACAAAAATTTTTCGACCAGTACTATTTTCCCACATTTGGGGTTGAAAAAAGTAAATAAATTTTTAGAGAAACGCTACAACTTTAAAATGCAAAGAAAAAATAGATTTTTATTGCCATTTTTTATTATTTCATTAGTAACAAAATAAAATAGGAATGTAAAATCATGCGTATTATTTAATAATACTTAAGAGTTACTTTAAAAAGCACAAGCAACAACGAAAATTACATACATTTGATGAACAAAATATTTGCCTTTGCAGTTGGTACTTTTAGGATATTAATAAAAAGGCTTGCAATCATTTAATAATTTCCACTAAAATATTTTTAGAATTTAACGACGCACTTTGTCTAAGCGAATATTTCCAAGCTTGCCAAAAAATTCAGAAAATTAATGCAACTTCTGAATAGATAAATATGGATTCCGAGTATGCAGCTGCGTATTTAATTTTAGTAGAGTGTTGTAAGACTATCAAGTCTAATTAAAATTTTGTTTCCATTTTCTTCCATTATTTACTTTCCGTGCGGAAAAATTCCAAAAAACATTTGAGAAATAAATGATCAGGAAATAGAAATTATCAAATGAATTTTGCCACAAGCTAAAAGCTTTAAAAATAGCAAACGTACGTTTCCTTACAACGCGTACTTCAACACAAAAAATTTAATTAATAAAAAAAAAATCAAAAATTTTAATCCTTACTTTGACTAATGGCCTTTTTTATTCTAGCAAAAATGTCGCACTTTCTTCCGGCTGTCACATTTTATTGTTCTCTTCCACACAGACTCAACACTTTTTTAGGGATGTTTGTTCTATTGACAAAATATAAACTGGCCCGACTACGGGCAACATTTTCTGCTCTTAGCACAAGTAAAAGTTTGCATTATTTTTGTTTCATCCATCACATGAAAAATGCAACACTTTAATAGGACAGAGGACACATGTTGATAATGCTGCTGTAGTGGATTTAATATTATACAGATCTGAGACCAATAAAAATTATATAAAATATAACTTTTCTTTGCTATAATAGCGGAATATTCTCTCTTTATCTTATCCCGAAAATCCCGGGATAAAATTCTAGCTATCCCGGGATTTTCGGGGTGTCAGAAAGGGCGGGATCCCGGGATCCCGGGATTGGAATCCCTAATACACATATGTACAATGTATTACATACATATGTATGTATGTACATACATGCTAAAATTTGAATGGATGCGCAGCATTTTGACAGCATGCGTTATGAAAAACTGAATTCAGACACAAAAATTCATATTTGATTGTACAATTGACATTGAAATTACATGCTGCTGCTGCCATTACTTGAAGTGCTCGCGTCATTGACTATTTATTGCACGTGCAACAAACGAGTACATGCCACCTCTACTGCTCTGCAACTCTTTTTGTGTATGGAATTCGACAAAAAAATCAGTAGCGATTTTTTTTACGATTGCCTTAATGACAACAAATTTTTATACCCAAGAATAACAAGGAAGTGGAATGGAAGCTTTTTTTATGTAATATAGTATGTATGCTTATGCTTGCTGGCACCTTCCTTAGTACCTGGAGAACACAAACGGAGTCGGTAAACCAGCAGGATATGTGGAAATAAGCGACATATTGGAGAGCAAACAATGCTTAAAATGTAAAAGAAACTTTACTTGCCAATTAACCATTAAAATTCTCTAGATCTCAAAAAAGCTATACACAGTAAGCTTCTTGTCGAGCTAAAAGCCCGTCTCCACATAACTTGTTTCACCAAAGAAACATGTAGCAAAACATCTAGCTAAATAACCCGTCTCCACGTGGCTGATCGTGATTCAGTTTAACATTTCTCTTTCTTGCTCTTCTTAAATGTTTGTATGTTTGCTTATTTTTGCGTTTTTGTTTTGGCCTGTGTGAGATTTCGATAGATTTTCGATACAAAATTAGAGAAGACATCGATATCATCGAGGTTGGCAAGATGATTCAGAATGAAACAGTGTTTCAATCTTCACTCGCTCTCAGAAATTTTGTATGGAAATTGGCGAGTTTCGGCACTGGTTTCCGTGTCGAAACAAGATTGAGAGAGAAAATGGAGAAAAAAAGGGCGAAACACGTTATGTGGAGACATGGTATAAGTTGCAAGTGATATCAAATTGCGCCGTATAAAGCCTACAAAGTATAGGTAATATTATTGTTGTAAAGGGTATAAGTTTTTATGCACGATTATTCTATGTGCTCATACTGCAATAGCTACACGTGAGTGTGTGCAGTTCCGTTTCCGTCGGCAAGTACGACTAATGGGAAAACTGACTGCAAATTGCTGAAAAATTCGTAGCATGGCAGTGAGTTTTTAAGCATTTTTTTAAATTCTTTTTTTTTTACTTTTTTACATTGTATGTCCACTTTATTAAAATTCATATCAGGTGCTGCTTGTAAGCGCGCTTAAATTCCCATGTATGAACATGCTGCTCGGAGTTAAGTAAATGCAAGTATGTATGTACTATGTACTAGTAAGTTGGAATATTTACTGAGTATTTAGTAAATGAAAAGGCTTTGATTTGTATAAATTAAATAATTACCATTAACAAATTCAGTTTTTAATAAGCTCTTAACTATTTGAAACTGTTGGAGAAAACATATCTAATTAGCATTTCCTTATCTATGTACATATTTAATTGTAGGGATGACGAGTCGTATGAGTAACATTTACATGTGTATGCTATGATCCCCATATGTAAACATTGTGGCGAACGTTCGAAAATCATATTCCATTAGGGGATTCACAACCTGTCATAATGCGTCATATCGTCATAAGTCATAATATTTTGTTGTTGCATTCTAGGCTATATGTGTACTAAATAAATACAACTCTGCACGATATGTTTTTGAGTCGTCGTATTTGATCAGCTGTTTTTGTTTACTTCTTCACAGGGCTTCGGAAAAGTCTTTTATAACTATTTCCGTACAATATTTTAATATGACATATGACTTTATGACACTTTGTGAATCACCTACATATATATTATGAATATCGAACTGAGACTGAACTTATAACGATTTCATTGGCTATTTAGAGCTCAGAAGCCTGAACAAGGGTTTTCTGCTAGAATTATTAAAGAGTGTCTCCTGCCCAGTCAAAACCCTAAAAGAAGACCATACGGTCCAGCTATCTTAAAAAATTTATACTCAGTGGCATATTACATAGTTCAGTTATTGATAGATATAATCTTGGGTATATTGGTAGACTTGGTAGCCGCTGAAACGATTGTCATTTTGATGACGTCAAATACTTTTCACACAATCAAAGAATTCATGCACATACATACATATGTGTGTACATACATAATTGCAAGGATAAAGAATATTCCTAGACTTTTCTTTAATTTCATTTCTTTCTTTTACTAAATCCGCTCTAAATGAATATTCCTTAAGCATCACTTAACATCATTTAAAATACCGCCTCCCCATCAGTGTTGCCGTAGCCTCAAAAAATTTGGTATCAAAAATTGATACTTTCATGGTTTTTTTCGTATCACCGAAAATTTTTTGGAAAAAAAACTTAAATTAATCAAAAAGCTGTTTTCGGGCTTTTAACGCGTATAACAAATTGATACGGCAATTTTTTTTTCGTATCACAGAAAAATTTTGAAAAAAAATTAAAATTAATAAAATAAGCTGCTTTCGTGTTTTTAACGTGACATCGTTTTTTTATTACATTTACCAATATAAAAATATAAAGATAATGAATAGTATCATTTTAGATTTTTCGAATTCAATTTAATTCAAGAAAATCATAAAGGATATTAAAATAATGGTTAATATAAAACATAACGCTCTTTGCTCATGCCTGCCATGGGTAGTGATGCCTACTATACAGTTTGATAAAATGTTACCCATTTTTGGTATTTTCAAGACTTTCACAATACATATTTTTCGCGGCAAACACAGGTTGTTACAATTTTTAGAAAATCTTAAAAATGAAAAAGAATAGGTTAATATTCTTTGATTTTGATTAAATCGTATCAAAATTATTTGATGTTGATTAAAAAGGTATCAAATTTGTTCTACGTCAAAATAAAAAGTATCTACGTATCTTGGGCTTAAAAACGTATCACATTTGATACGATTGTATCAAAACGGCATCACTGCTCCCCATCCACCTGTTTCAGAGAAATATGGCATAGCAAAGAACAACCAAAGAAGACAATCAAAGAACAAACTCATAACCACAAAATATTTTCTTTTATCACTCCGCAAATTTATATGTACCACTATAAGCATATTATCTCGTAATAAGCTCAAGTGCCCCGCCGACCAACAGACAATTTTTCGGGCGCAAATTATACCACATAAAGTGCTGAAAATTACAAAAATAATATTGCATTTTCTCATTTTTTTGATTTGATGGTGGTTTGGTAATGCGTTTTTTGCGGCAAAAATTTAGGGTGTAGAAATAAAGAAGAACAGTAATGGGCATAGCTGACATAAGAAATGAGCTAATTTTTGGTATATACATACATACATACATACATATGATATCCCAATATGCCATGTTATCCGATAAGAGGAGAGATAAGATAAGATAAAAGGAGGGAGAACCCTTTCCTTTAGCATTTTCATACCATTCTATCGATTTCCAGACAGAAGCATTTATTCTTTATATGGACTTTTAAAGTTCAAAATCATCAACTTTACCTAATTTTGGACCGGTATATCTCCTTATGTCCACAAGCAATACGTGCGTTTCTGTGGTTTATGAGTTATTGTCGTTTTTTCTTGAAAATGACGAGTCGGCTTTGATTTGGAATAGCAATCTGTCGCAATACTTGGAAAATGTTTTTTATAAGTCTTAAGTTCTCTTGTAGAACATAACACAAAGTACCTTCGAATTATCTTGACGCGCGGATTGGACATCAGTTACAAAAAGTTTTATGACCTCAGGCAAAAATCTTTTCTCAGGACACTATCTTCCACCAAGTCTAAATATATGCCTTCGGAGTAGACAAATTTAGATTCAAATGGCCTTAATGCGTTTAAAAGAATACGAGGTTAAGGAGGGTGTAAGTTCTAAACTGATCTGACGGAAGTGGCAAATGATTTATCCCGACCTACTCCCACTCTCAAAAACTGAAGATTTTAATACTTTCCTGGTGTAGATTTTTTGTCTTGTTCTCCTTACAGCCCAAAACAACCGACCGTAGAGCATCAAAAGAACCAACTTTACACAATTCACACACACAATTGCTAGACCTTAAGTAGATCGTAAAATTATAATTATGAAAAGGCAGTGATGATGATATTGCGCATTTTTTTCATATTTCATATTTTTTCCATCCCCTACACCCATCACCGCTGTGCATATTAGCATAAAAAAAGTGAATTTCAAAAGAAAAACAATGTGTACAAGTAATGCCGTAAGAAAGGCACACGAAACCCAGTTGCTATACTATACACACCCCTCATTTACACATACATACAGCAACCCTAAGGTGGCAAAAAAAAAGAAAACAATGCATTTTGTTTTTGGCTGAATAGTATCTATTTTAGCGTTTAAGCCGCAAAATATCATGTAATTCTTACGCCCAATTTGCGCTGCCTTTTTGCTTGGAAGTTCTTCGGTAACATTTCTCTTTTCGTTGCATACTTATGT
Organism: Urophora cardui; assembly: GCA_960531455.1. NCBI lineage: Eukaryota > Metazoa > Arthropoda > Insecta > Diptera > Tephritidae > Urophora > Urophora cardui. The sequence continues at coordinate 111,042,550 of OY482673.1, read as the reverse complement.
GCGCTGCTAGTGGTTATATACATATGTGTGTTGTTAACACTCACTGGTTGTCGTTGGCGTTTTTAAAAACCATGTAATCATCGCAAAATTAGTTGTTAAGGTTATATATCCTAAGCATGTATACATATGTGTTTTTATGTATCACATGTGAACATTGGCTTTTTTGCACATCGAATGTGTGTAGGTATTAACAGCAACAGCAAAACCAATTTCACCAGTGAGTAGCGATTTATTTGCTAACTGAGTGGTTGTTATCTTGAGGGAGGATGGGAGTAGTGATTTCATGTTGATGATATGACAAAGTTATTGGCAACAACATACACTAAAAGCGACCCCATATGCGCACGAGGTGACTGTAATCAGTGTGTTAAGCTCCTGCATAAATTTACGATGTGTTTTTTGTATGCGAGACTAAGCTGTTAATAATACTTAACAAATCGAAAAATACTTGTATTGCAAATGATAGATGTATGTATGTAAGTAAGTATATGCGCTTATAAATAAAATCCAAATTAAACACTTTTTCGGTGTAGAGTTACTAAATCAGAGGTTAGTCCCATTTTTTTGCGATTTGAACAATTGAGGCATACTTTGTATGATTTGGACTTCGGAAATCATTTGGCAGCAATTAATTTTGTAATTACATGGAACTATGAAGATTAGATTAGCGGGTGAGTGGCGAGAATGCTTCAGAGAATATTCCCACTGTTAGTCGCCAGCAGCGAAGGAAAATTACTTCTTTTGGCATTTTCTTACATATCGGACTTTTCTTCGTCACTTCGGTTAATTCACCATGTCAAGCGTTGAGAAGACGTTGAAGGATAATTAGTGTTGGAAGTAGGGTTGCCAGAAGAATAATGGCGAAAGGGGACAGCCGAGACCAAATGGGCGGGGGGGGGGGGGGAGGGGGGAGTGGGGAAGTGGGTTCCAGGCAAACCTGTTAAATAATGATTATTAATCGTAATGATTACCGGCTTGATTGATTATTTTTTCAACTGTCCCTTTAATGATTGATTACCCATTGTTTGCAAATTTTAATGATTATTTTGCAATTACCAGTAAAAAAATCAAAAAAATTATAAAAAATCAAAAAAAAAGAAAAATAATCATAAAAAATCAAAAATAATCAAAACTAATCAAAAAAAAATTATTTTGATTGTTTTTGATTATTTTCGATTATTTATGATTTTTTTTGATTTTTTTTGATTTTTTATGATCTTTTTTTGATTTTTTTTAATTTTTTTTAATTTTTATCAATATCGTTTAAAGAAATATGCACATTTGTACGTATGCAGGTATGTATATAGCCTTTTAAGGCAGACTCCCGACGGTAGCTTGATGGTAGTACCGGGGGGTTCGATACGATGAGCGTAGGTGGTGTAGTGCGGTTAAAGTCCCACACTAACAGGATAAAGGCTCTATATGCTTCCTCCTCGTATATTTGTGCAGAGAGGCATACACATTTATACCTACATATCTTACAAGCTTGGAATTATTGTTAATTTGTCATTGACCGTACATGGTACGATGCACGTTTATTACAAATTATTTATCTTTATGAAAAATTGTTTAAAGTGGCCAAATCAAACATTTTAGTGTAACATTCGCTGTTGTACTAACTCATAAATTGGGCTTTAATACAGAAGTTCTCGTAGTTAGGTATACAATGAAAAGCAACTAATATTGCGGCTGTCTTCGACTGTATCGAGACTTTATGACATTCATGAATGAGGAAAAGAAGCGATACATAGTCTCATTTTCATTAATTTATACGGTGAATTATGTGTGTTATTTATGGAGATGTTATAGTCCAAAATGTCTATATCTGAACAATCCGTTGTATGGGACCTATATGTTATAGTGGTCCAATTTCTCTTAAGAAGTCACCCACGTACCAAATTTCAAGTAGATATCTCAAAAAATGAGGGATTAGTTTGCGTTTATACAGACGGACTGATGGGCATGGCTTAAACGACTCAGCTCATGATCCTCATCATAGCGGTTATATTTTGGTGGATCTGTCATGCCTCCTTCTGCATTTCCGCTCAAAGTTATTTCATATGAGTATAAAAAGAAGGGTATAAAAACTTTGTTATAATTGTACTCTATGTTAGTCAATCAAATGTGCTTGGAGTTTTACTTTAAAATATACGTATGTATGCATGTACATTAGAGCGTATCGCAAAAAAAAGTTCGCCGTGCGATCAGTGATGCGGCAGATGGATTCATTGCTGTGAGAGTGTAGGCTACTTTGCTGTCTCTTATATTTTTCGCTTGTTTTATTGCACGCTTTATTGCCATCTGGTATTCTTCCGTTGGGTCTTTTCTCATCACTCGGCGACCCATTTCTTTGATTAGTTGACCTGTTTTTGCGGTGTATTCCTCTTCCTCCATTAGCACAGTTGTATTTCCTTTGTCTGTTTCACACTTCATCAAAAAAGGAAAAATTCTTAATTTCATATAAGTTGTATTTATTGTTCATCATACGCCATACCGTTTCAGCCCTAGTTATTGCCCTATTGTATTCTTTTAAAAGGCAGAAATATTACGTACTTACGTTCCGACATTGTTCCTCAAATAGGATTATTTGGGAATTTGTATTCGTCTTCGCATGCCTACTACATAATAAAGCAGTAGACGATTTGCTATGTTGCAAATAGATTTACGTAAAGATAATCTCTGTCATAATCAGAATTTTTTATTCGCTCTTCCCTGTCCTTATACTGAACCTAGAAATGAATCTTCCCCAGGTGTAGGAAGCGTTTGTATCCGTATCTAGTACGAAAAACTTCGAACGAGCCAAGGTCTATACAAATTTTGTACTTCTAAATTTGTCGGCAGTTGTCGCTGTAGAATACACAATGACTTGGATACACCTGTCCCCATATTACTGCAGGGTTACGTACTTTAATATGCGTTCACATACATTTGTACAAACAAACTTAAGCCTCTCTGACCAAACATGCATGCCTACCTGAATACTTATGTGCACAGTAAAAATTTTAGTTTAATAAAATAGTTAAATAAAATTTTAAAACTTCTCAGAGTTTAGAAATAAGACTTTTTGGCATTAAAATTCAAATTTAATTCCAAGAATGATTAAATGAAGTACCAAATGATATTAGAAGTAAACTATCATTTTTTACTGTGTGCATGCATATCCAAATTTCTTTACAACAATATTGAAAAAAATCAAACAAAATGAAAAAAAATCAAAAAAAAATCATAAAAAATCAAAAAAAATCAAAAATAATCATAAAAAATCAAAAATAATCAAAAACAATCAAAAAAAATTATTTTGATTATTTTTGATTTTTTATGATTATTTTTGATTTTTTTTGATTTTTTTTGATTTTTTTTTGATTTTTTTTAATGGTAATCATTAGGGCAACAGAAAATATGCCCTAAAAAATTCGTTTTTAGCGCTAACAATATGTCCTTAAAAATATGGTTTAAGCGCTAAAAATATGCTCTTAAAATTTTTTTTATATACTTAATAAAAAGATATACGGCATGGTAGGTTGTGTGCTCCCCTTTCATGCAAGAGGTTCCAGGTTCAAACCCTGGCCGGACAAATATCAAAAATTAGTTTTAAATAAAATTAGAACACTTTTTGTAATAAAAAAACTATTTTTATTAAAGGTATTTGTTTTTATAGGTACAAAAGCGAAATAAAAAATTCACATTTTATTAAATTATAATACTTTTTGTAACAAAAAATTATTTTTATTAAAGGTGCATTTTATAGGTACAAAAGACGAAATAAAAAAAATTCACATTTGCGAAACACATCTTCGTTACCAAAAGAAAACAAGTATTTTTACATACGAAAATCTATATATATTAGGGCGGGTCAATTTGTACTGACGGAAAAAAACCTACTTTGTTTCGGCCACAGCTGCATTCTCTGGTCAATTCTGAACAAAAAAGTCTAAAGGAGCATAGTTCTAAAATGAAGTTTGACCCTCCGCAATTTTGATTTTAGATAGTCATCCCTAAATTTTTTTTTTACATTTGTTAAAAAAAATGTAGTTGAAGATACTCAAATTAAATTTTGAGATTTATTTGAGTTGAACCCATCCGTCGGCCGACACATTATCACAAAATTTAATCAATTTGGGTAAAGTTTACAAACGGCGAAATTTTGCGATAAATTTTCAAGTAGAAAACTATGTCGATTGTCGCGGTAAGTTTTTAAACGTAGGAAAAGATCTTTTCACGTCAACTGAAGGTATCGGGGCGTATTTAAAAGCAAGAATTTCAGACATTGTGTAGCGTGTAGTGCTACACGTTCAATATGAATATTGCGATATTTTTCTCGCTCTGAAATTCAAAATATTTTACTTCCGCCCTTTCGGCACTTTCACTTCCAATTCGTTTATTGCCAATATTGCGATCCGGATCACGGATTTCAAAATTTCTAAATATGCACGCATTTTGATGGATTGCAAAATTTTCATGCTACACAGTCAATCCGTATTGTCAATATTGCGATCCGGATCGCGGATTTCAAAATTTCTAAACATTTTGCGATCCAGAATCGCGAGCCATCAATACTCGATGCTACACTATCAATATGAATCGCGATCCACGGATTTCATCAATACCGTCTGAAGTATGCCTATGTATGTAGATACACAGCTGATTCGTGTAGCACATTTGAATGAAGCATTGCGAAAATTATTAAATTCGCCTTGAACTTGTCAGACAAAGAGGAATGGCAAATAGTATGCGCATATACAAAACAAAGTTGCCAGAGTACAAAATTTAAATAAAAACAATTTTAAGAGCGAAAGGGAAAAATACGACGAAATACTATGCTAAAATATGAATTTATAGCCAAATATGCCAAAAATATGCAAATAAGTCAAGATATGCAAAAATAAGCCTTTTGACCTAAATATGCGAAAATATGCCCTAACAAGTTATGCTTATTCTCTTCGTCTTGAACTAAAACGCCGATATATATTTATCATATGTAAATAGGACTGCAACAGAAAAATATGCATTTGCATATCTTCTGTTGCCCTAGTAATCGTTAAAATTACTTTTTTTCTGCAAAAGAATTAAAATAATGATTACCAATTAAAAAACAAAACAATTTAATTGATTACTAATCCTAATCGGAATTTAACAGGTCTGGTTCCAGGGCACATCTTAGAAAGAATAGGTGTATTTTGGGGCGACAAATAAAACAATATATTGCCGATGCCATAATGTACCCTACCTTGGCTCCGCTTAAGTGGCTCGAGTATAATGTCCGGCAAAGTTGTGAGAAAGATTGTGTTGGATAGAGCAGAATGATTTCCACTACAATAGTTCGTATGTATGTATGTATGTATGTATCAACTCCGCGCAAGGGTGCTATGGCCTGCCTATGTCTGCTCGCGAGCCTACTTATTGAAAGCCAGGACCACCTCCCGCTTCGGGCCTACAGCCTATTCGAACCGAATAATACTCTAGTCCAGCGTCGTGAGAGAAGGTTTCGTAACTTGCAGCATAATGAGTATTCTCCCAGAAGCTGCCGGGGTTACGGGAAGCCATGCCATGGAATGCTCTTCCAGTCGACCATTTCAAGCTGCGCACCGGGGAAGACATCGCCGACCCTCGCAACTGCAGCATTATAATGACCCATAGTACTTGCGTCATCGCAAACGAGTACATAACCATCCGGCTAGATGTACCATTGGGTTCACTTCCACCCAGTACTTAGTTTATACCACCTTAATGCAACCTTTATGGACTGCATGTTAAACGCCGTCAAAAATCATTAATCCTTTCGATCGCTTCAGTAGAACCCGAAATAAAGCACATTTAAAACATTAGAAAGAATATATGTATGTGTTTCGTTCTTTTTGGCCTCTCATAGCATTGACAGATGGCAGCGATACTTAATCCGGAATATCTAGCTAATTCGGACTTAACTTGAGAATTAACTGGAGGTAATCCGGAATATCTCTTGAGTTAGTCCTCAAAATTTTAGCGGATTAGAGCATTTTGTAATGACATTTCTGGTGAAAAATGTCTATTGTGAATCAAAGGGAAGAAAACGAAGAACCCAAGGCAGATCTAGGAAGGTAATTTGTTATTGTAATTGGTAGAGTGTAATGTGAAAATGATATTTCGCCTTGGTTAAAATCTGAATTCGTTTGGGACTCGCCCATTCCTATTGACCTTGATGTGATTTCGTTTTGATTTTGACATTATCCTACCTTTGGAAATAAAACAAGAAGTTTTTGAATTCGCCGCTGCGCCTACCCTCCTTCAGCTGTTTTGTTAATCCGCAATACTTGCCGTCTGTCAGGGTCGAATTAAGTGTTGCGGTAATCGGGATTTTCGCTGCCGTCTCTCAATGCTATTAGGTTCATTTTACAAAGATTTTTTCTAATTTTCTAAAATATTATATTATACCCTCTATCGAGCTTAAAAATACCATTTTTTCCTGAATTTCTAAAAAGGGAGTCAAAATAACGCTTTCGTGGGGGTGCTAGAAGACGAATTTATACTGTATGTACATATTTGTATACATATTTCTCCATTTAGAAAATACTTCTAACTAAAATCGCTCTTAGCTACTTATTCTACTTCTAGCCACTATGTATGTATGTACATATCGTCGTACCATACGAAAATTAGCATTCGAAATTTTGTGGCTGACGAAAAGTAACAAGTTCGACTTTTGGCTGACGAAAACTCGTCGCCTGAGAAAACGAATGTCGTATGTAGCAAAACATAGTTTCGAGAAAATCGACTTTGAAGTTTAAATTGGAAATTCTCAAAAACTGTACAACAGATTTTTCTGTTATTTGGACGAGCTGTAGAGAGTATTATATATTTTGACTTGCAATTTGCAAAAGTTGGATATCTTTAAAATTATGGGAGATAAACGACTTTTCATTCAGTATGCATTTGTCGTATGTGACGTCTGAGCACCAATACCTGTTTATGATAGCACATACGACAAAATATCTTCTCTTTTTTCAAACCGGAATGGTTAGGAGGCTCACATTTTTTGAGATATCGACTTGAAATTTGGCAGTTGCATATATTTTGATGATACTTTGATCATTTGTCGGAATCCACCACATCGGACTAATATAAGATATAGCTCCCATATAACCGATTGTTAAGATATAGTTGTTTTCGGGTATAACTTCTTTATTTGAGGAGATAAGGATATGAAACTTTGAAGTAGTTGTACCCATATGGAACTAATAAATGTGACTAAAATTTGTTAAGATCGGACCACTATAGCATGTAGCTCCCATACAACTGATTGTTCAGATATGGACATTTTGGGATATAACTTCTCCATGTAAACAGATAAGGGCATGAAACTTTGAGGTATTTGTACAAACATGGACCTAATGAATGTCACCGAAATTTGTCAAGATCGTACCACTATAGAATATAGCTTCCATACAACCGATTGTTCATATATAGCTGTTTTCGGGTATAACTTCCATATTTAAGGATCAAATTATACTAAACTTTGCAGTAATTGGTATTATACTACAATAAAATTTGTCAGTGAAAATTATTCAGATCGGATCACTATAACCTATAGCTCCGATACAATATTTTGGTTTATTCTCAGTAGCTCAGCGGCACATACGACATTTGTTTAAAATAAACAAACACGAATTTATATGGAAGTTTGTCGTATGTGTGTTACATACGTCAAAAGCTTACCCAAATGGTAGTAATTTTGTAACATACGACAAATGCATACTAAATAACTCAAGAACTAAAAGAGATAGAAAAAAATGGATTGGAAAAATTAAAAGATTAGGTCCAATTTAGTTAATCTGCATCAAAAACTAGAAATCGTCGATTTTCACATACGACATTCGTTTTCTCAGGCGACGAACTATCAATTTCGTTTAAACAACAACAATTTTAATGTAAAAACAGTATATAATTACTGCTACTTTTCGTCGGCCAAAGTCAAATGTGCTACTTTTCGTCAGCCAAAAGTCAAATGTGCTACTTTTCGTACAGAATTTTTCTATTGATAGCTTTCGCCAGAAATTTTAAATGTGCTAGTTTTCGTATGCTACGACGATATGTATGTGTGTGTCTATATACTGATATTGACAAATTATGTTTCGTTGAAAAGATAAATAAATAGAGATCGTTTCAAAATAGTTTATATATACACTACTTAACAAATTATCACTGTAGGTAAATTTTTAACTTTTGAAATATCACAGAGAAACGCCGAAACACGTAAACTTAATTTTTGGCTGAAGAATACGATGGCGTTTTCAGAAAGTCAAAGTTAGCTCTTGTTTTCGAGAAATTTAGGAAAGAAGTTTCAGAGCTATTAAGGTATTTTTTTTCCGTCTATAAACTTTACTTAGGTTTTGAAGCCTTTTCCCACGTAAAGATTTTGACGGTTGCTCTTACTTAACTGGGGTATTCTAAATTCAATGCCATCATTAGTTTTTCCAAACTGCCTCCGGTTTATGAGATAACGGTATTTAAAAATTACCATCAATTTGGACTTTTTTTTGTTAATAACTCAGTCAGTTTATGAGTTAAATTGCCCAAACTTTGCGCGTGACAATATTTTAGTATTACCTTAACTATTTCTGAAAATAATTGAAATCGGATCACTATAACATATAGCTGCCATACAACCGATTGTTCAGATGTGGACATTTTGGGGTATAGCTTCGCCATTTAAATAGCTAAGGACATGAAACTTTGGAGAATTTCTACTTTTATTGATCTTAATCTATTACCTGAAAATTGTCAAGATCGGGACACTATAACATATACATAGCTCCCATACAACTGATTGTTCAGATATATGGTTTTGCACTTTTATTTTTTTATAACTCCCAAAATAGTCATTGTGCGTGAAAAAGCAACATAAACACTTTCATTCAAAATGAATAGGTGAAAAATTTTTCTCATATACGATTTCCACGTATCTGCATCAGTTATTGCACTTTTGTGCAACCAAAGTTGAAATTTCACCATAGGCATTTTTTTTCAAGCCCAATAACTTATATATCGTATTAAATGAATTAGATATATCGTCTTACAGAGAGTTAAAAGAACTATTACGCAGTTTTAAAATGACGAAAATATATGCATGTTTGAGGTTGGGGTGTCTCGGCGTTTCGCTGTGATATTTTGACCTCCCTACAGTGTTATTAGAGAAAAACGTAACTGAAAGTTAGATTTTTTCATAAAAAAAAAATTTTACATTATTTTGACAATATCTCGGACATTTATCAAGATGCGTTAACAACTTGTATAAGTAGTTGAAGCGGTGAAATCACATCTTTTCAACGACATCAACATCAAGTTGATAGGACAAACAGAAAAAAAGTTATGGACCAATATATGCCCCAACCTAAGAAAAAGGGGTTGTTGACCACTATTTAAAAAACTAGAGGACTTTCAGGAATTTCTTGAATGCAGTCTTTATTTGGGTACCCCAAGGCATAAGAATTTGCAAAAATATCCAGGGCAACAAATTTTTTTCATTTTTTGTAGAGCTGTGTAATTTTTGACAAATTGAACAAATATGTGCGCTTAAATTTTGTGTGAACTGTTAAATGCGCAGATCAACAACAAAAAAAAAAGAAAACAAGTAAGGAAGCCTAAGTTCGAGTGGAATCGAATATTAGATACTCAGCTGTATGCTTTCATTGTTTGTTTGCGTTTGATGGAAACACGGTGTACTTTATATAAAGCGAGTGCTGCATAAAGTGGGCGTAGCCACGCCTATTTTAAACATTTTTATCAGTCATCCAACTAAGCATATGAATATTATTCTTTGTGCAAAATTTCATTCATTTATGACTTCTCCTTACAGAGATGTCACGTAACAAATTTCCAAAGGGTGTTCCAGAAATATCTTTGTTAAAAAGTAGGCGTGGTCATAAACCGATTTCAATAAATTTTGCGTGTCTATTAATACAAGTTATAAAAGTGTATAACCAAGTTTCGTCATAATATCTCAATTATTTGTTGAGTTATGGGCTCCGATATCTCGTAGATTCCTTTGTCTAAAAAGAGGCGGTGCCACGCCCATTTTCCGAATTTTTTCTATTTTTTGTTTCCGGTCTATTGTGGAACTCATACCACAAAATTTCAATGATATATCTTTATATTTGACAGAGATATCGCTTAAAATGTTTTTATTAGGTCACTTTATAATACCCATATATAAAAGTGGGTGTGGTCATCAACCGATTTTGGCAGTTTTCCGTCCAAACATTTGCCTAAGTAAGTATATCGCGCCTACCAAATTTCATCGATATATCTTCAACGGTTTCTGAGTTATGACTCATAAAACTTTCAATGTTTGCCCCTTAATAAGTGGGCGTGGCACCGCCCATTTTCCAAAATTTCACCATATTTCTTCATAAGGGCCTGAACTCAATGCGTGTGTGAAATTTTATCACTCTAGCTCTATTAGTGACTGAGATACAAAATTTCCGATTTTTACTATATAGGGGAAGTGGGCGTGGTTATGGTCCGATTTCGCCCATTTTCAATACCATCCGTCCCAGTCTTGATACCAACTTACATTTCAAATTTCATCAAAATATCTAAATTTTTGCGCGAGTTATCGTGCGCACAGACGGACAGACGGACGGACATGGCTCAATCGATTTCTCTTTTCACCCTGATCATTTTGATATATATAAGTCTATATCTATCTCGATTATTTCATTCTGTTACAATCCACCGTTAGGAAATCAAAACTATAATACTCTGTGTACTAGTACATCTGAGTATAAAAAAACATAACTAATAAGCAAATATGCCAATTTTTTCAATATAAATTTCGTAGAATTGTTTTGCTGAAATTTCGCTGCAAAATATTTGAATAAGCAAGGATGGGTATTTTTGCACATTACCACTTAAAGTGTGTTACATTCAACAGTTTGTGGGAACGCAAATTGATTTGCACTACCCAAACGTATTTCCTGTTCATTAAGGACTTTCCAAAAAAAATAATTATATATCATGACTGATGATCTATATTATATAAAAATACTATATAAAGGCAAAATGTTTAATATACTTAGATTTCCGTAGTACAGTCGCATGAAATGCGTTGTTCCGGCGATTTCGGGAGATCCTTATTTTCTTCATACAATTCTGTACCATCCATATATCGACGGCTGAGAATAAGATCGCCCTATTTCAAAAATTGTTTCAAAAACGCTCTATTTGAAAAATTGTTTCAATAACGTCCTATTTCAGATTTTGCTTCAAGAACGCCCTATTTCAGAGAAAATTCCATATATATTTCTCTGAAATAGGGCGTTTTTGAATAATTGTCTGAAATAGGACGTTATTGAACAATTCCGAGCAAACACCAAAACAATTTTTCTAATTAGCAAAAATCCAATTAGTGGGTTTTTTACGAGCAGCGGTCACCCCCCGGCAGTGGGCGGCATGCCCTCCGAGTGTATTTCTGTCATGAAAAAGCTTTTCACAAAAAATGCATTCGCTGTGGGTCCACCCAATTAGTAGGAAAAACAAAAGGAGCACACCTCGAATTGGGAGAGAAGCTCGGCCATAAAACTAGTCAGAGTTATAATAGCGCCATTGTATTATTATTATTGTTTGTATTGTATTGTATTTGTACATACATATTAGGGATGGGACTATTCGAATAAAAATTATTCGAATAAAAAATTCTTTTATTCGAAAGGTATTCGTAATTCGAATAATATTTATTCGAATAAATACTATTCGAATAGTATTATTCGAATATCACTATTCGAATACCACTATTCGCGAATAGCTATTGAATTTACGTATGTATGCTTTTTCTTTTGTAATTACATACATATGTATGTATGTACATATATATACATATACGTACTCTGGCTTGCGCGAAGGCAAGTGGAATTCCCAAATTATGCATGTACATACATATTACTATTCGAATAGTACTATTCGAATTTTCCCCACGAATACTATTATTTGTTTATTCGAATAAGATTTATTCGAAAAAAGTCCCACTACTAATACATATGTATGTATGTATGTATGTATATGTTTGGGTTAAAAAGTTAGGTTTCGCTTTCTTGGAAATATATGTGATTGGTCCACGTATACTTTAAACTCCTTCGCTAATTTTTTTTCGAGAAGTATTTTAGTATAAAAGACAAGCCCCGGTTTTAGAAGCAAGTTATATTTTCTCTTAACTATAACTATTGTATATTCATACAATAAATATATTTTAAATGTTGTCTGCGAAATTTTTCTTAGTGTTTAGCTGTGTTATTGCCATGGCATATGCAGTAATAGTAAGAATCGGTAAAAATAATTGAAATTCGCTCTAATTATACTTTAAATATTTTTTTTTTACTAGACACGGATTGACATTAGTTCTGATGACAACGCACACAAAGAATTTGTGCAGAAATATTTTAATAAGTTGGGTGAGAGCGGATCAAAATACACGTAAGTGCTAAGTATAAAAAAAAAACATTTGAAAAAAAAATATAATAACACTAGCAAAAAATACCAAGATAGTCAGGCCTGCTGAGCTCGGAACTATTATGGTTTAATTTTTTGTATGGTTAGGTTTTTGAGATAACGTATTTTTGTATTTTTTTGGTTATCAATTCATTCAAAAATTATTTTCCCGGAAGTTAAAACCGCGATTATCACATTTTTCGTCCAAAATACCATTTTTATTTCATATGAAAAAAATCGCCAAAAATAAAGTTTTCATCGAATCTTTTTGATATTACGCCTAAAGTATTTGCAATTAAGCGGGCTTATTTTTATAAAAGAATAAAACATTCCTGATTTTTACAACTTCTTATAAAATCTTAATTTGAAAATGAAATTTTTTAAAAAAATCGCAAAAAATTAACAAAATTTTTTCTTTGGTCAGCTGTTATTAAGCGAGGTTTGGTTCAATTACTGCAAGGATATTTGTAACTTCCGCTAAAATAACACTGGTCGACAAAATTTCAACAAATTTTTGTTACAAATATAAAATTCTACTTTTATAAAGGATTTCGGTGCGCTGAATCCGAATCTGAAGTCAGATTTTCTGTAATACGTACAGTTTTTTAGATATTCATGCCCAAAGAGGCGAAAAACACGTTTTTTGCCTATATTCACTCCTCAATGTCTTTTAAATTACTTACTTATTTTAAAAATTGATTAAAGCTATTGAAAGCTCGGCCATTTCTCTTGAAGATAACGTTTTAATTTTTCGGATATCTAATTTAGGTATATAGTAATATATGTTTTTGCACAATAAGGTATTTGTCGTCGAAAACAACGGCAGCATTTGTAGCATGTTATAGGCGCAATAAAATTTTGTAGTTGCTTAGCAAAATAATTTTTTTTACGAAGCCACTTACATACGTCACATAATATAATAAACTGCCTAAAAGCGTGCTTCAAAATTTTTAATTATTTTTGTATGGAGAAAATATTGCAAAACTAATAATAATAATATGCAATATTGCAACTTACAAGAAAGATATCTGAAATATTAAAACGGTTTCTTCAAGAGAAATGTCAGTGTTTTCAACAGCTTTAATCAATTTTTAGAATAAGTAAGTAATTTAAAAGATATTGAGGAGTCAATATAGCCAAAAAACGTGTTTTTCGCCTCTTTGGGCATGAATATCTAAACAACTGTACGTATTACAGAAAATCTGACTTCAGACTCGGATTCAGCGCACCGAAATTCTTTAGAAAAGTAGAATTTTATTTCTGTAACAAAAACTTGTCGACCAGTGTAATTTTTGAATGAATTAGTAACCAAATGAAAAAAAAAACAAAAAATTACCGTTATCTCAACCATACAAAAAATTAAGAACAAAAAATAATTCCAAGCTCAGCAAGCCCATACCTATCCTCCTCCATGCCTGAATTTCTTGTTATTTTTTATTTTTTTATTTATTTGTAGCCTAGTGTAGTAAACGAACGTACTTTAACTGACAACATATCTGTGGCCAGAAGCAATAATCGCTTAAGTCGTAAAATATGATTTCGAGATAAATTGCCTTTTATATTCGAAAGCGCTCCTTAAAAAATCAAAAAAGTCGATTAAAAACTATGAATGCAAAATCGATGAGCCATCCACACTGAGACTATTAAATTTTGTAAATAAAACATAAGATTATGAGGTAATTTCATTAAGTATATACGTACATATATACATATGTATGTATATTTTGGCTGTTATAGCAAATTTAATATTGGCGTTTTCGATTCGCCATCGAACAAGCGAGGTCGGATCGAACAAAATTGTTCGAACCTATAATGAGTAGTAGCCATACTCGCTAGCTGGTCGATAAAAATTTCCCTCGCTCGCTAACATTCACGTATAAATTTGACAGATAGAAATTTATAGCGAGCAGAGAAATTGTGAATCGAAAACGGCTTATATGTACCTCTGTTGTGAGTTAAGACAAAATGTTTTTTTTAATATCTTTTGATTGAAATAAGTTACATATATTACACAAATATAGAGTTCTTAATACAGAATAATGTGGTATATATAACTAAATTAAGTCGACTTAAGCGGTTATTGCTTGTGCTCACATATATATCCATATGTATGTACATATGTAGGTGTGCAATTTCAAAAGGAATCACCCAATAAACACAGACGCGAGGATGATATCGCGGCGAATTCGAGGCGAGTTCGCGAAAACAGATTTTCGCGAACGTAATTTCTCGGACTCGCCTCGAGTTCGCGGCAAGTTCGAGAAAATCAATTTTCGCGATATTAATTTTTTTAATTGTTTTAAAGTTGTTTTGCACTAAAAAATGATTATAGTTTTGAAATTTTACATTTCGTCGTACCATACGAAAACTAACATACGATTTTTTGTGGCTGAAGAAAAGTAACAAGTTCGACTTTTGGCCGACGAAAAGTAACAAAATCGAGTTTTGGCTGACGAAAAGTAACAAGTTCAACTTTTGGCTGACGAAAACTATCAATTTCGTTTAAACAACAACAGTTTTAATGTAAAAACAGTATATAATTACTGATACTTTTCGTCAGCCAAAACTCGATTTTGTTACTTTTCGTCGGCCAAAAGTCAAATGTTCTACTTTTCGTAGAGAATTTTTTTATTGATAGCTTTCGCCAGAAATTTTAAATATGTTAGTTTTCATATGGTACGACGATTTATACCTGAACTTGAAAAGCTTTTGTTATTCATGAAAGTTAAACTTACTTTATAAAAATATTTTAAGTGCTTTGTATTATTTTATACGGATTTAACCCATTGCCAGTAACCAAACGCTGAACTTTTAATTTTTCGAAACGCCATTTATAAAAAAATCTGAACAAATTTTCGAATCGTCAACGATCAGAGAAATTAAAAATTCTCGAATCGCTAATGATAAAAAATTCGAATCGCCAGCGATCCGAGAATGAACAAATTCTCGAATCGCCTGTGATAGGTGACATGCCTACGAATTCGGATTCGCCGATCTATCGCCGCGAACTATTGCCGCGATAATATAATCAGAGAAAGCGAATCCGACGGGAATTCGAGGCGAATCCGTTGTGTTTATTGGGCAATCACATAATATGTGCATACATACATGGAAAAACTATATTGATCTCACATCCATATAATGGATGCATAATTTAAATGTTCTCTAACTTTTCTGAAACTCATTATGATTCATCAAAACCTAGTTAACCAGGTCCTGAATAGTACACGGAAAGAATTTTTTACTAGAATCAATGCCGAGACAAGAAAAATTAGACTTGATTTTGAACTTAGAAAATAATTTCTTAATATCAAGAAAATCCAAGAAAATTGGATTTTAAGTAAATAAGTAAAAATTTTCTTGCTTCAAGTGAAATTGGATTTTAAATAAATAAGAAAACATTTTCTTGCTTCAAGTAAAATTGGATTTTAAATAAATAAGAAATAATTTACTTAGGGTAAGTGTTTTTTTCTTGTTTTTTGAAATAAATTAAGAAATTATTTTTTTGTTGCAAGTAAAACTTTTCTTATACGAGCTTAAGTAAGTAATGCGAGAGACACACATCGTAGTATAGTAATAATATTTCGATCTATACCACATATGTGTCACCCTCATATTGTAGTTTAATTGAAAATTTTCATAGCATAATATTGATATTCTAATATTCATACCACATGTGTGTCTGAGGCATAAGAAAATATTAAATATTAAATTAAGCAAATATTTTCTAAAAATATTAAAAACGTAAAAAATAAGGAAAATGAAAACTAATCAAGAGGGATTAGAAAACCATAATTAGTCAACTAGTATTTTCCTAGGACTTGTTTATTGAAATGACAACATTTTATTTAATATAAATGAAGATGCAAATAGTGAAATCCTTATACCAAATGCTTCACTAACAATCTGAGAATTGCAAAATATTCAGAAATATGCAAAGCGGATGGCAAATGAAAAAAATACATGTAACTTTGGAAATGCAAATTCATCAAGAAAAATTTTACTTCGCTCAAGAAAACGTTTTCTTATTCATTTTACATTTTTTTTTTTCGCTGTATTTTGTTGTTCCAATTCGTCGAAACACAATTTTCTTAAATTCTTCTTGATATTAGCAAAAAGATTTTCTTCATTTAAGTAAATTTAAGAAAAGATGTTCTTATTTATTTAAACATTTTTTTTCAACATTTTTTTTCTATAGATTTTGTTAGTGTTCTTGAATAAGAAAATAATTGTCTCATTTTTGGAAAACTCAATTTCTTATTTCCAGTAATAATTAAGTCAATTTTTCTTATTTCCCTAAAAATTTTCTAAATTGAGTTCAAGAAAGCATTTTTCTTGATTCAAGTATACAAATTTCTTTCCGTGTACTGTTTACAGTACTTGTTAATTGAAACTGCTCACTGTTTTCACAAAATGAACATTTTTTGTTATCAGTACAATTTTTTTAAAAATGCCAAACGAACATATGCTACACAACTTTGTAATTTCGGAAAGCTCCAAGTAGAATTCAAAGTGCCGAACTTATGTATTGGCCAACCTTATTTTTTGCAACTTTTACCAATTCTTCTTCCGTAAAATTATTGTAACTAATATTGTCAAAAATTATGAGTCAAAATTCAATGCAAAATTTATAAACTGTATTTTGAAAATTTTTGCAAAACCATTGCAACTTAGATTTGGTCATGGGGGGGGTTTTAACCCCCAAAACCCCCCCCGTGCGCACGGCCCTGCCATATGGTATCGTTTTATATTACAAATATTTTTTTGATGTGATACCCATTATATCGATATGATATCCATAACTTATGGATCAGACAGGATTATCCATATATGTATATATATGGATGTGACATCCATATAATTTTCTCCGTGTGCATAAATAATAATCTTGCCAAACGTTTTTAGTGTTACAGAAGCATGTTGCACAGGATTGGATGTAGAGACACTTACTTACACATACAATGTTGTTCTCACAAAACAAAATGAAAACGAAAAACTCAATCGCGAAATTAAAATCATTCTCTCGCAAAATCCACAAGATCGTGTGCATTTTGAAATTAAACGTCAGGGAGTTGTAGAGGTAATACGAAGGCATAGCAGTTAAGCTAGTCATGAACGACATTACTTATTATTATAGGAAGAAAACTAATCTACAACCACTCAATAACTTTTATTTCAGGAATGCATTTGGTTTCCTAGTAATTTGTAACACAAAATCTTTAATAAAATTGTGTCTTTTATATGCCTCAACAATTAGTTTTATCATCAAACACTATTAACGCCATTTGGAAGCGAAGCCCGACCAAGTTCTAAAAGCCCGTCTCCACATAACTTGTTTCACCAAACAAACATGTAGCAAAACATCTCGCTAAATAACCCGTCTCCACGTGGCTGATCGTGATTCATTTTAACATTTCTCTTTCTTGCTCTTCTTACATGTTTGTATGTTTGCTTATTTTTGCGTTTTTGTTTTGGTCTAGGTGAGATTTCGATAGATTTTCGATACAAAATTAGAGAAGACATCGATATAATCGAGGTTGGCAAGATGATTCAGAATGAAACAGTGTTTCAATCTTCACTCGCTCTCAGAAATTTTGTATGGAAATTGGCGCGTTTCGGCACTGGTTTCTGTGTCGAAACAAGATTGAGAGAGAAAATGCAGAAAAGAGCGAAACACGTTATGTGGAGACATGGTATAACCATAACATTTTCAGGGAAATGTTCGAAAAACAAACAGATTGACAATTGCGAATGTTGGTTAAAAGGGAATATGGAAATTGAACATTTAAAAATGGTAACTTAAGATTGTTTAATAGATTGAAAAAAAAGGTAGTAGAAATATAAAATAAATGTGAATAGCAAAAAGTATAGTGAATAAATAAATTATACGAAAAAAACACAACTATGTATGTATATATATATATGTATGTACGAGTATATGGAAAACAAGTAAGGAAGCCTAAGTTCGAGTGGAATCGAACATTAGATACTCAGCTGTATGCTTTCATTGTTTGTTTGCGTTTGTTCGATATAGGGTGTATTTTATCTGAAACGAGTGCGGCATAAAGTGGGTGCAGCCACGCCTATTTTCAAAATTTATATCAATCATTCAACTAAGCATATAAATATTATTGCTAGTGTAAAATTGCATCCCTTTATGACTTTTAGTTACAAAGACGTCACGTGTTCCAGAAATATCTTTGTTAAAAAGTAGGCGTGATCATAAACCGATTTCCGGTTGAGGCCGCCTGAAGAAGTCTGATGAGGGGATGTGGTGGTCTCCGAAATGGATCCATAACTTCTACCAAAAAAAAAAAATTTTTCAATTTTCCTTAATTAAAAACTGGCCAATAGCTCTTATAAAATTCACATAAAATAATTATTAGAAAAAAACGGCCATGTCATAAAAGTTTATACACAAAGTTTCGTCATAATAGCTCTGTTCAATAACAAAAAATTGTTACGAATTTTTCGTAAAAAATGACAGTTCTCCATATAAAAATGACACTTTTTATGAAAAACTCGTAATAATTTTTTGATATTGAACAGAGCTAATATCTCAATTATTTTTCGAGTTATGGGCTCCGAAATCTCGTAGATTCCTTTGTCTAAAAAGAGGCAGTGCCAGGCCCATTTTCCAAAATTTTTGTGTTTTTTGTTTTACATATGTGTGTGACTGGACTCTCGCCATAATGATATAGCTTTATATTTGACAGAGATATCGCTTAAAATGTTTTTATTAGGCCACTTTAATACCCATATATAAAATTGGGCGTGGTCGTCAACCGATTTTGGCAATTTTTCGTCCAAACATTTGCCTAAGTAAGTAAATCATGCGTACCAAATTTCATCGATATATCTGCTACATTTTCTGTGTTATGACCTATAAAACTTTCAATGTTTGACCTATAATAAGTGGGCGTGGCACCGCCCATTTCCCAAAATTTCACCATATTTCTTCATAAGCGCCTGAGCTCAATATGTGGGTGAAATTTTATCACTCCAGCTATATTAGTGACTGAGATACCAAATTTCCGATTTTTACCATGTAGGAAAAGTGGGCGTGGTCATGGTCCGATTTAGCCCATTTTCAATACCAACCTTCGCAGTCTGGATACCAACTTGCGTTCCAAATTTCATCAAAATATTTAAATTTTTGCGCGAGTTAGAGCGCGTATGGACGGACGGACGGACGGACGGACATGGCTCTATCGATTTCTCTTTCCATCCTGATGATTTTGATATCCAAGTCCACATCTATCTCGATTATTTCACTCTGTTACAATCCACCGTTATGAAATCAAAATTATAATACTCTGCGTACTAGTACAGCTGAGTATAAAAATATGGTATTTATTTGCCAGTGAAAATTTTCGTCACATCGAACGTTAGCGAAATTTAAGTTACAACGCCGGCTCAAATAGGTTGCAGACAAAAATTGGTCACCGTCAGCAGAGATCAGCAGCAGAAGTCCAGCAGAGGAGTATAGGCCCGACACATAGAATACGTCAATTCGTCTACGTCGACGTATGTATGTGACTGACAGCTCAGTAAAATTTGGACATATAAGGGCCTTTTCACATTACTCGGTACGACATCGGATCGACATTTTTTGCTCGGAATTTTCAGCTTACCGAAACGATTCCGCGTTGCTGTGTTTTTCACACTTGTGGGAATACTTTCGGTGTGTAATCGGCAGAAAATAGGAAAACAAACATCGAAATTTGCAAAACAAAATTTTTAACTTCAACAAATCACTCAATAATAACAATAATGTCTTCTAGCGAAGACGAAGACATTATAACTTGCTACATTTATAGCCGAAACGAGTTTTTTACTGACTTTGTTCTTCTTCTTTTATCACGCCGCAAAAATGTATGCAGTAATTCCCCAAATTTTACTGACCGGTCTTACCGCGTTGCGGTATACCGAAATTAATCCGCTCCGATTTCATGTATGCAACACTAATGTGAAAGTGCCAATTGAAATACATGTGGTCGGTAAGGTTTCGGTATACTTTCAGTAAAAACCAAAAATGTCGATCCGATACCGCACCGAGTAATGTGAAAGCGCTCTAAATGTACATCGCCAAAGTTACGACGGATTCGTCGCCGAAACGTACGAAAGTTGCCCAACACTCCAATTTTGGCATACGTCAATCCGTCACTATGTCAGCTGGTTGCTTTTGATTGTTAACCTTTACTTTTGAATTTCAGTTAAGATTCTCAATGAAAAGCAGCGCTTTCAAGTTAATATAACAAGAAATGGTTATTAAATTTTTTAAATGAACAAAATTTTATCAATATTACAAAGCTTGTATCCTACAAAATAGCGAAAACACCACATATCGCAACCTAAATCATAAAGTGACACAACTCAAAATTTTTTGAAATCGAGTTTTTTTCATAAAATGGTACACGGAACTAGACATATACGCCGACAGTGATTCCGGCGGCGGCGGCGCTATTCCAAAAACATTTCGGCGGCGGCGGCGACGCCGGCGTGCTTTTTCGCGCCTGCCCCAAATCTACAAATCACAATCCTTATTCAAATATTAATTTTATTTAGTTACCTTAATATCGCTGGCTGAATGGAATAAATAAACTAATTTCCACCTTAAATTGTTGAAACTTTTTTATTAACAGCAAAAAACAATTGTTACATAAACTAAAATATAAAATAAAGAAAATAAATATTAAAGAATATACACAAATCCATATGTAAGGGTAAATTTAAATTCATTTGCTTATTTTGTATGATAATAAACATGCATAAATATATTTACATATGTACATATTTATATATATATAAGGCACTTTAAAATAAATATATGTATATACAGTATGGAAAAAATAATAGGGACAACATTTTGCAATTCTCCATTTATTTCATTTTAAGACCAAATAATAATTACCATATATTGATGCTTACTCGGAGAGGACATGCTTCAATGACTCTGGGGTGGTTTTTGTATAATAATTTAATTTTTATGAATAAAAATAATGAAATGTATAATTTAAGTTGGAAATAATAATAGGGACAAACTTTAAATTCGATTGTTTTTTCAAATAAACTACAATATTATTGCTGCAGCTAGATTTAAACTAATGTTTAGTTGAAGCTCCTTTATTTTTTTTATAACTTCCTTACTTCTTCGTGGCATAGGGTTGACCAAATCAGCGCAATTTGCAACTGGTATTAAGTACCAAGCTTCTTTAATTTTTTCCCATAACTCTTGCTTATTTTTCCATTTTTGATCCCCCATCGTCTTCTTTAATATTCCCTATAGGGCTGAGGTTCGACAACTGTGAGGGCTACTCAAAAACAGCAACTTTCTTACGTTCAAACTATGAGTTTTCGATTCTGGAGGCATGTTTGGAATCATTTTCGGCATCTAATGATATCAAGGAGGGTTGAAATGGTGCAGTTTTGAGTAGAACAATTAGCAACAGACCTCGATAAGTAGGACTAAATGGAAGAGATCCCAGAAAAGTTCCGTATCTGAGAAAAAATTATGCAAGCCAACGAACTGAAATTTTCCAGTAGCTTAAATTCTTTAGGACTGAGGCTAGTAAAGTAGGGAACAGCCAAAGTTTTTGTTAGTAACTTTTAACCGGCAAAAAACAAAACATTTCCGCATTCAGCTTCGTGTTCCTGAGGTCAAAACACGTCGATTGGTTCCTTTTTTTTTTTTTTTTTTTAATTTTGAAGAACTTTAGCAGTTAGCAAAACTAGGAAAATATGTACACATCCCGCTCCATACGGGTATGGCGAGCCAGCGCACGCCGCCGCGCCAATACGCCGATTTCACGGATTATGGCGGCGGCGGCCGATTATGAAGGTAATCGGCGCGGCGGCGGCGGCGTCAATCGGCGGCGTATATGTCTACACGGAACATATGTACACCCCAGTGCAAAAATGCGTTATATTATTTTCTAGCGCAAAAACGAACTTTCGTACAAACAAAAGACGCCAAAATTCGAAGCGCAAAAACATGCCGACAAAGCTTTTTAGTTCGTTTTTGGCCTTTTATCTCAGGGGAAAAACGAACTAAAAAGTTTTGTCGGCATGTTTTTGCGCTTCGAGTTTTCGCGTCTTTTATTTGTACGAAAGTTCGTTTTTGCGCTAGAAAATAATATAACGCATTTTTGCACTGGGGTGTACATATCTCTAGCGATTGCCAAAAAAAACTATTCAATAAGTGTCTCTTTTGGCCGAAAAATAACCATTATACGTGCCAAGCATAGTGCCTTGCACCAAAGGAACCACAAATTAAGAGGCAACCAGAGGCTGAGCGAGTGCCAGACATAGCACCACTCAGCAACGACAGCAACAACAACGTCACGTAATTACCCAATGCGATAGACATACATAGCATTGAGTGTGCAAGAGTAGGATTTATTCAGTTAGGTACATGGCAGGCCGAACGTAGAGCCATGTGCCGCCCGTATATTATCACCTAGCAGATCAGAATTCTTGAAAAAAAAGAGGTATAACGTTGAGCACTGAACATGCATTTCAGTCAACAATAAAGCCAGCGTCAGAACGGTGTGGTAGACATAGCACCCCGCGTGGTACAACAACAACAACAGAGGGATGGGTAAGTGATGACGCGCCAGAGAATAAGGTCCTTAACATTTTGTATGAAAATTGTCAGCTAAGAGAGCAGAATCCAGTACTATAAGCGAGTAGAGAATTAGCTAAAGATATAAATTCTCCCACATCTTATTTTTCATCCCCTGCAGTAAAAGTCCGCAATGAATCCTTAATGAATCACTGATGCAATTCACCTATGACGAGGAGGCATCAGTGAATACTTTCATATAAAGACTGATGAATTTTTCATATAAATGGTTTGCTTTCCTCAGAAAAAAAAAAAACAAGAACAAATAAAAATATACTGAGTTATGACGACAGTGATGAATATTCAACAAAGAATCATCACTGATCCTTCAGCAGTGAAAGAAATTTACTACAGGGTCATTAAGTATTTTCTCCCTTATACTCGTACATATACATATCTGTGCCCGCAAATTAAAGTAGCCTAACTCAAAATATGGTGAACGGAGAAAACTCAATTTTTTGTCAAAATTCAAACCATTGGACCAATTCGGATTTTTAAAAGGGGAAATAATGGATTTGTAATGTTAGAGAAGGAATAGTTGTGAACCAGAAATCTTAAAGCAAGGTTAATTGCAAAAAATGGTCTTTTATAACTTAAGTGCTTTTATTAGATGCAATTTTTACGAAAAGCAGAATTAACTCTAGTTAAGTTCTTTTATTGTGTTGAATTCTTCCCAATAAGGGTTTTATTTCCATTTAACTCGAGTTAAGTGTTTTTAAGCGTAGACCTACGTTCGAAACGACCATTTAAGTGGATATAACTAACTAAGTAGTGGAATTAGAAGTCTTAGAGTTTTTGACTTTTAATTTTTGTTTGAAATGAATGAAATAAAATAAAAATCGCTTCGCTAATCATTGTTGTTTAGGCCTGAAAAAAATAATCCATAATCCTACGCCGCGGATCGTTTTCAACCCGAACTGAATTTGCGTTTTATTTTACCGAATACTGAAAAAGGCATGATACTATGGAAATCACCACAAGAAGCTTGGTTTATCCGGAAATGATTAATGAAGACTCACAAGCAACAGGTTCAAAGCTATATCAGCTGGAACCGCCGAAAAATGGGGCGCGGTAGCACTAATGTTTGATAGATAACAGCTGGTAATTGTGATGGAATCGACATATAGAGTCATGTGCAAAATACATATGTTTATAAACCCAGCGATGAATCTTTATATTCGTTTGTTTTTTTTCGTTCAATTAAGGCATGTCTACAGCACACTCCATATGCGTATGACCAGGAACCAAAAACTTGTGATAAATTTTCTCAATGTTAGTATCACCTTGCATGAAAATTTAAAATATAGTACTATTAAGAGTTTTGATTTTGGCCAGGACAGCAATCGCTATAAAAAACGACATGTTTAATATTGAATGGTAAACTATTTAAGTGTTTGAATAAGTACGATGCTATTCCATTGCCACCACGATTTGCAAGGGTCTCATGACACATATAACACGTAGGTTATCCGGAAACACAGTCATGTACAGTTAAATAAAAAGTGTATAAATCGTTTATAAAAATATTCAGAAGATCGCAAAAAGGTGTAGGAAGACATAGGCTAATCAGCACTATCTGACCCCGTGTCCGACTGACTATCGTTAAAAAATGAGTCCTTAATTGAGTCATCGCTACTATAATCCATATTTAGAAAGTCTTCTTCCTCCATGTTACCAGGATCCATACCTTGTAAAAGGCTACACGATTAAAGTTTAATAACAACTAGTATCGCCGGTGCTCGAAATTCGACCATGCAATTTATTTTTTCAACTTTGTATTGGTACAAAAATTATTCCTTTTCGCGGAGATAAGCAACACTTTCCAAATTCGAGTTGTACCGCACCACTGATTTGCCCTTTTGATCACGGTCCGTCGCGAAATCATGGCCAAAATCAAGGCAGATCTAGGAAGGTAGGCCCGTTGGCGAATTCAGAAATTTCCCATGTATTTTGCTATTGTAATTGGTAGAGTGTAATGTCAAAATGATATTTCGCCGTGGTTAAAATCTGAATTCGCTTGGGGCTCGTCCATTCCTATTGGTCATGATGTGAATTCGCTTTGATTTTGACATTACACTCTACCCTTTTAAATAAAAAAAGAAGTTTTTCAATTCGCCGCCGAGCCTACCTGTTAGATGTGCCTTGGTCAAAATTAAAATTACTCAGTGCTCTCCCACCCTCTCTCTCATTTTTCGCTTTAATGGAAAAGCAATAGGAGATATTTGGCCGCCTTGATTTTGATCTCAGCGTAAACTGGGCCAATGCATATAAAATAGAGAGAGCGCTTTTCAGGCGCGGATCCAGGATTTCGGCAAGGGGGGGGGTTTTGAACATTTCTTTTTTTGGAAGATATTTTTTAAGGGCAGACGCTGGTGAAAATATGGACTAATACCACCTACTATTATTATTCTATATACTAGTTGCGCCATTTCCCGCACCTTTAAAACACCAAACTCAAAACCCTCCAAATTAACAATATGTATGTCATCACATAAAGTGCAGGAGATTTCAATTGAAGTTCTAAATAACATGTAACGTATGTATGTATATTTTTGCATTGGTACGTGCGAGTGAGTATCGTATGGTATTGGTGGCAAATTGATCATCAATTTCACTTACCCTTGCATTTAAAGCCAAAATAAATAAGAATATATCGCTAGCTTAGAGTACAAACTGTGTAAGTCCATTTTTATGAAAAAGTGTTTTTAAATGTAGAAAGCTAGAAAAATTAAATACGCACCACGCCAAACAAGTCTGTGATACTTGTCATATATCTAGTCGTTGTTATTCAGTGATACGCAAATTGTGTAAGTCCAAAAAGAGAAGAAAATTGTGTAAGTCCAAAATTTTTATATGAACAGAAATTTTTTTTTCATTTTGAAATTTTTTTATTTTGTGTTTTTTGTCTCTCCTACAAAGTTTGAAAAATGGACTTACACAATTTGCACTCTAAGCTAGCGATATGTATGTAGTACTTTTTGGTTATATTTATATTTTTAATAGAATTTTTACTTTATTTAAGTTCTTGTTTTTATATACTCAAATTTTTAAAAGGTTAATTTAAACAAGAATTGCGAAATGCCCCTGAAAAGGCAATTTCTCCAACGATTCAGACATTTCTGACCAAATTAATTCTGCACAATCCCGATAAAAATAGGGATAAGAAAGAAAAGAAAATAAATTTGCGATTTGGCAATTTGCGAATAGCATTTGACAAATTTGATTTTATGCACGTGTTATGTGGTGTGCCCAGTAGAAGAATAAAATATATATTTTTTTTTTATTAATTTTTAAATATTTTTTTAATTTTTAAATAAATAAAAACAAAAAAAAAAAATACAAGCCACAGGCGAATCAAAGGCGCTACAGCTACGCCAACGAGCCATTTACATTGTGCATGTCAAACAATATAGTACGCGCTTATTGTATTAGATTTAATTCCTCTAAATTTCGGGTATTTTCTATTTAACTATCAGTTGTAATTGTATGTTATTATTGCCTCCAAGGACAACTATTTTAATGAACTGATTCAATTGTACCTGTTTCACCTTGTGAATATGTGCATATAAAATATAATCTGAAAATAAATGAAAATAAATGTCGAGTTTTGCCTTTTGACAGCTAAACCCATCCAACCATTGCTTTTGGAATGATAGAGTTTTCCTTGATCAGTTTGGGCGCAGAATCATAAAGGCATTAATTTGGGATCTACGATAAACCGCAAGGGGGGGTTTGAACCCCCAAACCGCCCCCCGTGGATCCGCCACTGGCGCTTTTAAATTAAAGCGACTCTTCAACTGTGTTTACGATATTTGTAAACACGTTTACGATATCTAATTCTCTTAACTAAACGTTTTATTTATTTATTATAAACAAATTAAATAATTTATAGAAAAAATTATATGCCTATGCACTGCTCCTCACTCATACGAACACATCCATATCAATTTTATGTGGATATGAGTATGTTAAATGTGCTAAACAGCCTGGCAATTATTTGTATGGGAAAAATGTTAGCCTATTAATATATAGACTAGCTGGACCCGTGCGCATCTTGCGCAAAAAATAATAAAACTTACGTGGCGCCAGTCGATATAGTTTGTTCTGTCACGCCCATTTTAAAAAAAACTTATATTTATTTGGTTTTATGTCTACAGTGGAACTTATGGAACTTTCGATGAATTACTTATATGTTTGACAAACATATCCCATAAAATGTTTTTATTGTACCTACATACATATATATATATAAGTAGTTATGTGTATTAAATTTGTTTATATATTTTTATGTACATATATGTGGTCTCTGCCGACTTGGGTAATTTTTTTCCACACGTTTGCCTTGGCAAGCAAATCAGTGTTCCAAGCTTAATCGATTCATCTGCTACAGTTCCTGAGTTTTTGCTTATAAATCTTTCGCCTAAAATAATATAATGTTTGCATACAAACATACAGCTGAAGCTTATAAAAGTGTTTTAAAATATACACGATAGTTAAAATGGAGCGACACACAGTGGGGGCACCTCCATACAAACGCGGCCAAAAATAGTAATAATTAAGCTAGAATCTTGAAACTCGGAACTTAAGCTTTTTTGGTTGAAATTAGTAAACTGTGAAAATTTGAACAAAATCCACCCACAAATACGCCCACCTCCCATATAACGGTATTTTTGAAATTTCAACAATTTCCTAACTATTATAGCTAAAATGCTCCATTTTGATTAGTGTATACATTTTTGAAATATAAATCAAATGCGGTAATCATTTTGGAAAAGGGGTAAAGCACTTCACCGTTTTTAAATTAGAAATATATGCACTTTTAAGTATGTTATAAGCATTTATTATAAAACTTTCATACAAAAAAATCGCATTTCAAAAAAATTTTATACCAGAAATGAAATTACACTTTTCTAAGGGATTTCAGTGTTCTAAACCTGAATCTGGAGTCAGATTTTCCAAATTGTTTCTAGTTTCTGAGATATTCATGCCCAAATAGGCAAAAAACACGTTTTTTGGCTCTATTCCCTGCTTAATATCTTTTATGTAATTACTTTCCACTCAAATTCGATTAAACCAGTTGAAAGCACAATCATTACCCTTAAAAACAGCGTTTAGTTTCTTCGAATATCTTAATTAGAATTGGAAATATCGATATTTAAGTTTCACAATTTTGACAAATATTCCCCATACAAAAAAATTTAAACTTTTTGAAGCATACTTCTGGGCATTTTGTATGGGAAAAATGTATCAAAACTCAAAAAACACCTTCCATAAAAATGTTCATAAAACAAAATGGAGCAAACGAATTTTTAAATTTTTTTCGCCAGTTTATAAAAGACATTCAGGAGCATCAAATATCAAAAAATTGAGGAGGTAATATTTTTTGTTTTTTTTTAATTTCATTTTAAAATTTTAAAATTTTTACAATTTTTTTTTTATATTCTAAAATGAAAAAGCTGCCAAAGATAATAATTAACGCTGATAAAAAAAATTACCTCATAATTTTAAAGTATGGACCATTTGCTGAAAGACAATAGAGAAATATTCGATTAGTCGCCTAAATGTAAACGTTTTTCATAATGTCCAAAGTAACATAATTAATGCATTTACAAAAACGCAGTTTTAGGCAGATGGGAAAAAAATTATAAAAGCAAATGGAGCAAGTGGATTTTTAAAGTGAAAATGCAGTTTGATTAATAATATATTATTTCAAAGCATAAAAAAAAATTGAGGAGGTAATATTTTTTGTTTTTTTTATTTTTTTATTCAAAGTCGAGGAAAATTTTTTTATCATCGACATTTTTTGTGAATATTTGAAAATTCATATAAATTCAACAGTGCACGCTATTTACAACTAAGTTATTTTTTCTGAAAGAGAAAATCATTATCTATGTAACGATGTATTATTCCTCTACGTAGGTTAACAGTTATATGAGAAAGAGCGTTTTGTATGAGGTGTGTTCATTGAGAAATAAAAGGACCTATTTTTTGCTGAAATTTGGGCACCCTGTACGGCTAAACGAAAAGAGACTCAAAAATTTTTATATAAGCTTTTTTATTACAATTTGATGTATCTGTCGATCTCTATTTAAAAAAATGGTTTTACTCATACTTTAATTTTGAATTTATTTTTGGCCGCAATCACCCATTGTGCGACATCTGCATTTGAGATTTGAATTGATAGATTAAATTAATTCTGAAGGCATAGTTTTAGGCGCAAATCTTTTAGTTTTAATTTAAACATTTTATATTTGCAAACTACTATTTAAAGAAAGTACCACGCCCAATAAAACACCGTTTCGCATGCATAGCTAATTAATACCTTTAAAACGATGCCTTACTTATTAATTTTGGTAAATTATGTGAGCAGAAAAAGGGATATTAATAAAACACCAATTAGAAATAATATATATGATAATAACTAGCCGAAGGCCTGAGTTGCCAGTGCTATATAAAAAAATATCTGTTAGTTTCTAGCTTTTAAGCTTAACAATCAATATTAATAAATAAAAAAAAATAACAATAATAATACACTGGCGATATTAAAACTCTAACGAGCAATTTGCCAAGCTTCTCTCCCAATTCGAGGTGTGCTTCTTAACTATTGTTTTTCCTACACTTTGTGTTGACCTACAGTTTTATGCGAGCTCCGAACGGCGAATGCTTTTTTGTGACAAGCCTTTTCATGGCAGAAATACACTCGGAGGGTATGCCGCCCACTACCGAGAGGTGACCGCTATTTATAAAAACCCAATAAATGGATTTTAATCAATTAGACAATTTTTTTGTGGTGTTTGTCCGGACTGGGTTAGAACCCGAGACCTCTGGTATAGCAGGCGAGCACTCTACACACTGCACCTCAGCGGCCACATTAAAGTTTAATTGATCAAAAAAGGTGTTTTATGTATACAGTATATAATAATTAATTGAATTTCTATAATATATATCTTTGAAAAATCTCTTATCTCAGTTTATCATATACACTTGCTTCCAACAAAAAACCTAACTGAAGATAATAACGCATGAAATGAGAAAAGTGTTCCAACAAAAAAACCTAACTGAAGATAAATTGTGTAAAAATAAAAAAAAAAAAATCACTTAAAATAACCTATTTCGATTTAGGCTATGAAAACAAAATTTATAAAAAGAAATTATAATTCCTAACTGAGGTTAAGTTTTTTTTAATAAACTGAAAACGCAAATAAATACGTCCATGAAGTACCCACATAACTCTAGTTAGGATGTTTTAATAAAACGATTTTTCATACAATACTAGACTTAAGATTTGCTAGAATATAAGTTGTTTTAACTGGTGCAAAATGTTTCTATCTGAGTTAGGATAATTTTTATATCTTAATAACTTTTTAAATATTACTCGAATTTAAATGGGGATAAGACAGATCGATGGGTTTTCCTCCAAAGATTAACACTATAACAATAACTCAATTTCGCATTATCTCGAGTTAGGCTACTTTAATTTGCGGGCATAGATATGTATATGTATGTATTTTTTTTGTATAATTTATTTATTCAATACACTTTTTTTCCCTATATATTTATTTTATATTCCTACTATGTTTGGACGAAAAATTGCCAAAATCGGTTGACGACCACGCCCAATTTCATATATGGGTATTAAAGTGGCCTAATAAAAACATTTTAAGCGATATCTC
This sequence comes from Urophora cardui, assembly GCA_960531455.1. Lineage (NCBI taxonomy): Eukaryota > Metazoa > Arthropoda > Insecta > Diptera > Tephritidae > Urophora > Urophora cardui. The sequence continues at coordinate 111,011,794 of OY482673.1, read as the reverse complement.
TGTCAAATATAAAGATATATCATTATGGCGAGAGTCCAGTTACACACATATGTAATTATTTATTTTATATTTCTACTACCTTTATTTCAATCTATTAAACAATCTTAGGTTACCATTTTTAAATGTTCAATTCAGTGGCGTAGTAAGAGAATTTTTCGGGGGGGGGGGTCACAGCCAATGTAAAAAATTTACCAGAATTAAAATAAAAATTACCAAAAATCTAAAATTTTTTTTACAAATGATCAAAATGTAATTATTTTCAGAAATTGGAAATTTGTAACGTGACATCTTTGTAACTTCTTCTTCTTCTTGATTGGCGCTTAACCCTTTCGAACCGGCTTTCAACCGCTTGAGTATATAACATTTAACTAGTTTCCCACAATTAAGTAGCTTATAACTAAAAAATCCACATTCAAATTATTTCCATTTTTATCAAGTGTGGGTGGTGGTAAACCATTGTACCACCAGTGCTGTTGTGTGGTACAGCATATGTACCATCAGTCCTTAATCTGCTAAGAGTTATTGATTACTTCAACGAATATATTTTCTTATATTTTATTCAAATAATGCATTTTACATAATATAGATATTTATATTCACGAAAAAATACTTTTAAAATTAATATGGAAATGTATTAATTTGATTTATTAGTCTGATAACTTGCAAAGCAACCCATGCAAAGTGGTATATCGCATATCTGACACATTTACTTTGTTCTCGTTTGCTTTTTGTTGCGCCGAAAATTTTCACAACGTCTTCTAGTATTAATAGGAACTGGTAAATGCATAGATATAATGCCCAGATTCTTCTGTCCTGCAGATATGTGCCCCATTGCTTGAGACCTACGTCTGGTTGCAGTTTTCTTATCTTCAAATATTAGCGATTCTGCTAATATTATTATGAAATCGATAAATTGAAGTTTTTCTCATCGGAGATCGCAATAAATGACCGAAGATTTGGCAGCGGAAATCATTAAAAGACGATAGAACACTTTTTTCCGCGGTTTCTTTCTTGTAGGACATAACAAACATATATCCCAGCAGAATTGCTATTTCCCCAGCATCAGTTTTCGATATATTTGGTGATTGTTTTGCGGTTGCAAATGTAAAAATGCGTTCGTTTGTACATTTCGCGGTATATACACACAAACTTCGAGGGAAATTTTTTTGAAATACTGAAAATGGTGACGAAGTACGTGGAATTTCGAGACTTATATTACACTCACGATGTTCGTTTGTAATATTCTTAGGTATAAAATTTGGCTGAGGACAAGACCATGACCTTTGGTTCGAAGTCATGGAAATCATGTTATCTTCGAGCTCTTGGTAAAATTCTTCCGATTCATTTTCATTTACACCTTCAGCTGCATGGGATTCCCTATCGAAAGATAAAGATGAAGATATTAAAGATTTTTCGCTATCCGTATTCGAGTCCGGTTCGTAATTATCAGCATTTCCGCCAGAAAAGTCCCCACTTTCATTCCCACCTTCATTGCCAACGTCAGAATAATCTCCATAAACATCCAGCGTCTTTGCTATTTCATCTTCACACAAGTTTTCGACATATTATTTCTTTGTAAAACAAAAAACAATAAGTATGTAAAGATTGACGAAGGGTACTGCTGGTACACATATGTACCAGGATAAAGGACTGCTGGTACGTATACGTACCAGTTTTGTAAAACTCAAAATATACAATAATAAATATCCAAAATTTGTTATTATCAATACTTATCCTCATAAACGAAGTCAATATCTTTATCTGTTATATATTTTTTACTACTTTGCACTTTGTTTTGAATAACTAATACTTGCAAAAAATGTACGCGTTCGCATGCTTCGCTGTTTCACTCAAAGCTGTGTGTAAACTGTGTGCGCGAATGCTCCTTTTTATATGTACCATTAGAAAAACCAGCAGGCTTCGTCCGAGTATATTCTTTTCAAGTTTGAGTGCAAACTTTAGGAGTTATCCCATAATAAAATTTAGTGGTACATATGGTGTACCAGGAGGTTCGAAATGGTTAACCGTCTAGACGATTCTGGCCGCGTCCAACAGAGCGCGCCAATTGCTTCTGTTTCGTGCAGCATGGCGCCACTTGGGAACACCTAGGGAGGCAGCATCGCTGTCCACCTGATTTTCCCAACGCAGAGGAGGTCTCCCTTTTCTTTTGCGTTCAGCGGGTTTCGATAGAAATGCTTTCTTGGCCGGAGCGCCTTCGTCCATTCTCACGACATAACCTGCCCAACGCAGCCGCTGGATCTTTATTCGCTGAACAATGTCGATGTCTGTGTAAAGCTCGTACAGCTCATCGTTAAATCTCCGTCGATACTCGCCCACGCCAACGCGCAAAGGTCCATAAATCTTACGAAGAACTTTTCTCTCGAATACTCCAAGTGCCATCTCATCTGATTTTGAAATTGTCCATGCTTGTGTGCCGTACATGAGGACTGGAACGATGAGCGTCCTGTAGAGTGTGATTTTTGTTTGTCAAGAGAGGACTTTACTTTTCAGTTGCCTACTTAGTCCGAAGTAGCATTTATTGGCAAGCGTGATTCTTCGTTGGATCTCCGTGCTGACATCATTCTTGGTGTTAATGCTGGTTCCCAGATAGACGAAGTCCTCAACAGTTTCGAATTTGTAGCTATCAACATTGACGTGGCTGCCAAGGCGTGCTGTTTCTTTGTGTGATGACAGGAGGTACTTCGTCTTGTCCTCGTTAACCGCCAAACCCATTTTCTTAGCCTCTTTATCCAGCTTGGAGAAGGCAGAACATACGGCGCGAGTGTTAGTGCCAATGATGTCGATATCATCGGCGTAACTAGAAGTCATAAAGGAATGAAATTTTGCACAAAGAATAATATGCATTTCCGGAAGAGTAAAATTTCAACAACAAAATTGGGTTTATTCATAAAACTTTATTAAGGAGTAATACTTAAGATTATTTTATTCCATTTATTACGTGTTTTGAAGTGCACAATATCTCTCAAAACAGCGATTAATAGGAAAAAAATTGATTGAATAAAAAAATATCCATATTTCGCTATTGATAAATAATGAGCGATGTGAGTAAGTACTTTTGACTACTCTTTTGTGATTTTCTGCATTTGTTACACGTATGATTGTCCAAAAAATAGTCTCCCATCATATACTCGTACCAAGACCCTTGATATCACCATTCAAAAACTATTAAGTCCTGATGAAATCTCTCACAATTTTCATCACTTTCAGCACCTAAGCTTGTAGGGAAATTATTAAGATTTTTTCTGATTTTAGGACAGTCGAATCTGAAATTTCTTTAAAAAAATTCGATATTTTTTCAAATTTTTTTCATTATTTTTGTTTTTGTAACCAAACTACTTGACCAATTTTGGAGTGTGAAGGCAAAAAATGTCTGTTGGAGCTCCCTACACCAGCTCCTCCTAGATATCAAATCGCCACGATGTCTAATAAAACTTTTTGATGCACTTATGTGATGCAATGTTTGCATATATGGCTTTTTCCACGTTTTTACCAATATCTCAAAAACTGGGTCTGGTTATTTCATTTTTTGGTGGTTAAATTTGATCAAAATTTGTCGAGTAGTGTAATTGTAGCGTTTGTTGAGCCGTAGGAAAGTGCAGGAACCGTAGGAATTTTACCACAAAAGAGCGAGTATGGGTACAAAGAATGTAAATTGTGATAAAATTCCTGCGGTTCTTGCACTTTCCTACAGCTCAACTAACGCTACAATTATAAATAATACTTCGTGAAAAAGCGCTAAATTTCGAATTACCAATTTCGAGAAATTAATATTCTCATTGATTTTTTCCTGTAAATCATCTCTTAGTTAAAGGTGGTTTTATGGTCAGATGAATTTTATACAAAACGAATCTTTCGGGGGGGGGGGGGGGTTCAATTTCCATATTCCCTTTTTACCAACATTCGCAATTGTCAATCTGTTTGTTTTTCGAACATTTGCCTGAAAATATTATGGTTAGAACTTGGCGTTTTTAAAAAATTATTGTTGAGGCAAATGTATTTGTAAAAGACACAGTTTTAAGGATTTTTTGTTAACTTTTCGTCATAGATCCATTTGAAAAGCTGAAAGTAAAGTTATTGAGTAGTTGTAGATTAGTTAATAATAAGTAATGTCATCCATGACTAGCTTAACTGCTATGCCTTCGTATTACCTCCGTATCTCCGCCTTTCTTTTTAATTCCAAAATACAAATAACCTCCTTGTTTTTTCGGTAGAGTGATTATAATTTCGCGATATATTTTTTGATTATCATTCGATTTTGTGAGATCAACATCATATGTGTAAATAGATGACATTTCATTCCCTTCGTCCAATTTTGTGCAACATGCTCTTGTAACACTAAAATAGTTCAGCAAGATTAATATTTATGAATGTATGTATGCAGTATCCCTGTAGGAAATTTAATTAATTTTAAATCACTTTATAAACTACTTTATTTTCAATAACAACTAATTGAAAATGTGACTTTTTCCTTTGCAATTAACTGACTTTTTTAACACGGCGATGTCATAGCAAGCAGTCATTTGCCCTATCCTGCATTTGTTTTCAACTACTTTACTAGTAGTTTAAAATAAATAACTTTATCTTGAGTTTCTTTTCAACTACTTTACTTGTAGTTTAATATAAATAACTTAATCCTGCATTTGATGTCGAAATTCAAGAAATGGTAAAAATGCGAAACAAATTTTCCTCAAATTTCGCAAATTGTTCTCAAGTTGATAAACAATTAGGGGATTCACAACCTGTCATAATGCGTCATATCGTCATAAGTCATAATATTTTGTGGTTGCATTCTATGCTATATGTGTACTAAATAAATACAACTCTGCACGATATGTTTTTGGGTCGTCGTATTTGATCAGCTGTTTTTGTTTACTTCTTCACATGGCTTCGGAAAAGTCTTTTATAACTATTTCCGTACAATATTTTAATATGACATATGACTTTATGACACTTTGTGAATCACCTAAATATTTGAGAAACAATTGAATTTATGTTAATTTTCAAATTTCGTTTTCAGTGTTTAATGGGAAGTGAAGCTGAAAAACGGTAACCAAAAAAAAAGGAAAAAACAATCTTGGCATACTTAGATCTGAAAACATGTGTTTACATATAAATATGTACATATACAAGAAACTGTCCCGCGCTGCATTTGTTTAAAGCTACTTTAAAATTAGTTGAATATAAATAACTTTTTAATATATTTATTTTTGCAACTAACGTTTTTTTCCGTGAGGGATATTATGTGATTGATTCCTTTTTACATCGCACACCTTTGCAATTTTTTTTATCGGATCTATAATGTACCTATATATCGATGTACATATATATGTATCTGTGTTCACAAGCAATAACCGCTTAAGTCGACTTAAGAAAAAATGTAGTTATATACATATACATATACATTAGGCATATAACAAATATTGACGAAAAATTTGGCATACCACCACGTGATGGCAAATATTGTACAAGTAATGAATATCACTTTTTAGGTGATTTCGGTTCAAAAACGTTCCGCGCACAGCTGTGTTATTATTATATTGAACCCGAATTTTCTGAAGAAAAATTAGTTTGGGTTGGGTGGGGCACTTCCCTTAGGTCCATTAAAAGGCGTTTGGAATAATAGGAAGATTATTAGTTAAATAAATATCTATTATTATGAAGAAAAACGTGTACACTGTACAAATCTTTTTGTTTTTTTCAGCAGTTCTGATAAAAAAGTAATTTCGTTTTGCGCGGAAACCTTTTTGCAATTTCGCAAAAAAAAAAAAATAATGGGGTTTCATACTTTTTTATGCTCTATTCGACTATGGTATGCCGTTTTTCGTATTAGCAAAAATTGTAAAAAGTTATATGCCTAATATACATGTTATTCTGCATTAAGAACTCTGTATTTCTGTAAAAGCCCCATACCTGTAACTTATTTCAATCAAAAGATATTAAAAAAAAAACATTTTGTCTTAACTCACAATAGATGTATATTATATTTGCTATAACAGCCAAAATGTATGTATATACTTAACGGAATTTCTTCATAACCTTTTGTTTTATTTACAAAATTTAATCGTCTCAGTGTGGATGGCTCATCGATTTTGCATTCATAGTTTTTAATCGACTTTTTTGATTTTTTAAGGAGCGCCTTCGAATATAAAAAGCAATTTATCTCGAAATCATATTTTACGACTTAAGCGATTATTGCTTCTGGCCACAGATATGTTGTAAGTTAAAGTACGTTTACTACACTAGGCTACAAATAATTAAAAAGAAAAATACCAAGAAATTAAGTATCGGGGAGAATATGTATGGGCGTGTTCAGCTCGGAACTATTTTTTTTTTTTAATTTTTTGTATGGTTAGGTTTTTGAGATAACGGTAATTTTTTATTTTTTTTTTGTTACCACTTCATTAAAAAATTATTTTAGCGGAAGTTACAAATATCATTGTAGTAATTGAACCAAACATCGCTGAATGACAGCTGGTCAAAGTAAAAATTTAGTTAATTTTTTGCGATTTTTTTTTTTTAAATTTCATTTGCAAATTAAGTTTTTATAAGAAGTTGTAAAAATCATGAATGTTTTTTTAATTTTTTGCGATATCTTAAAAAAATTTTCATTTTCAAATTAAGATTTTATAAGAAGTTGTAAAAATCAGGAATGTTTTATTCTTTTATAAAAATAAGCCCGTTTAATTGCAAACACTTTAAGGCGTAATATCAAAGAGATCCGATGAAAACTTTATTTTTGACGATTTTTTTTCATGTGAAATAAAAAGGATATTTTAAACGAAAAACTGAGTTATCGCGATTGTAATTTCCGCGAAAATAATTTTTGAATGAAGTGATAACCAAAAAACACTAAAATACCGTTATCTCAAAAACCTAACCATACGAAAAATTAAACAAAAATAGTTCCGAGCTCAGCAGGCCCTACCTATCCTCCCCCATACCTGAATTTCTTGATATGTTTTGGCTGTAAAGTAGTGTTATTATATATTTTTTTTTCATGTTTTTTTTTTATTTAGCACTCACGTGTATTTTGGGTCGCGCTCACCGAGCAGATTTAAAAATTTCTGCACAAATTGTTTGTGTACCAGTTCCCCATCCGTAACTTTAGGTCCTGTCTAGTAAAAAAAACGATTTAAAGTATTCTTAAGGCGAATTTCAATTATTTTCACTGATTCTTACTGTTACTGCATATGCCACGGCGATAACGCAGCTGAGCACTAAAAATAATTTCGCAGACAACATTTGCAATATATTTATTATATGAATTATATATGTAGTTATAGTTAAGAGAAAATAAAACTTGCTAATAGCTGGTAAGCCCGAGGCTTGTCTTTTATACTAAAATTACTATTCAAAAAAAAAACTAGCGAACGTGTTTAAAGAATACGTGGACCAATCATATACATATGTATGTATGTATTTCCAAGAAAGCAAAATCTAGCTTTTTAACCCAAACACATATTTTTTCACTTTGATAAATCAAATATTTCAAATTGTACCCTGTACAAAATTGCGCGATTAGTCTCGAAAGGGATTTGTTCCGGATTCCTCACTTGAGTAGTAATTGTAACCAATTGTACCCGGAAGGGTAAAAATGTAGACTAATTGTTGACAATTGTACTGAAAAGCTTATAAACGAACTTCGAATATGCTTTTGTTCAATTATAAAAGGGTACAACTTCCATTCAATATCCGATTGGCATCAAAGTGGATAAGTCTACCTTCATACTCGTTCAGGTATAAAAGGGTACAATTAGTCTGCCCATAGGATATGCTCAAACAAAAGGGAACACTTCATTCCATATAAAGAGACCACAAGTTGTATTAGTCGCATGCTCCCATGCGAGTGATCCGGGACACATTCCGGATTAGGCGCATTTTTTGCAGGGTACAAATATGTGTACGCAAGTTTCATTTCAATTTTGCGTAGCCTTAGTGCATACATACATATGTATGTATGAGTCAGTTAGTGTTTTTTATTTATGTACATCAGGCCCGTGCGCAGAAAATATCCGAGGGGGGGTTCGAACTCAAGTTACGTAATCTATCAAAAAAGTTTGAACATGTTTTTCGGCAAGCAGATAATTTGTACAATTTGTACAAATTTTCATAAAATTTTGTCGAATCGTGTTCGGCGACGCAAAAAACTTGCAAGTGGGAATGATGCGGAGCTAAAGACATAGGTACATACATATTTTCAATGTTTCGATGTACAATTTTCTTTAAATCAAGGGATAAAAGCCATGTTTTAAAGAAAATTGTATTCAAAACAATGAAAATATGTATGTTTTTAGCGCCGAATCATCCCCATTTTACCATAATCTGAGTACTTAAGTTATTTTTTGAGTGTTAATATATGTATGTAGTTATTTACTTTGCGTAAGTGTGAGTATTTTATTTCCTCTCATTTGAAACAAAAAAAAATGTTCATCTCTTTCGAGGTAAATTAGAATATTCCAAGCACGTCCATTTTAATCGCCCATCAAATGTACTTGGACCAATCGACATACATACATACATACATAACATGTGCTACGGGAAATCATCCCCGACCTTATACTTTTATCACTGTTTATTTTATTTTACCAATTTTATGCACTTGGCTTTATCACCTTAAATTGGCAAATTACTTTCAACACCATTTAAACAAATTTGCTTCCGGCAAATCACACCTGCGGATATCACATGGCATTGTATTGATTTCAATTGATTTTATTTACACAAAAATTTCCCACTCACAAATCAATGCCAACAAAAGAATCGTTGTGGGGTAACTATATATGTAAATGCTGGGAAAAAACATCCCCTGTGCGGAAGTGGCAAAGCTAGCAAATTCGAGTAGACATTAGTCGCAGAGATTTGTTTGTTTGAGATTTGATTTTACAGAGCGATGAGGCCAATTTGAGTTGGTATGTTTACTGTTTTGTTTTTGAATTGTTTAAAAAATTCTTACTCTGTATCTGAATAGGTACTGACTGATGTGCAATAATTTATCGAGGTGCGTTTTCGACAACAAGACTGCCGTTGAAAACACGCAATGACTGGACTACAGAGCAAGCAGAGAGTTATTAGTCCCTATACTCAGGGATAAAAAATTATAAAAACATATGAAAACGTGCTTAAAAGGGGCAAAAACGTATTGAAAAGTGATGAAAATACCAACATTTAATTTTAAAATTGTTCATTGTAAAATTCTTAAATCAAGAAAAAACATTTGAAATTTAAAAATGTTTATTTTTATTTTAAGCACTATGAGAAAGAAAACGCTGCAGTGTTCTCTATATCATTTTCTCTTCCGGATTCGAAATTGTATCCAACGGCATTCTCTTCATTCTCTCTAAATCCGAGTCCCAACTACAAAAATATAGCCTCCGCTTGTTCTCCTCTTCTTTTCTACTTCGCCCTAACTGTTTGCTATCTTTATTTCTTATTCTCCTTTTTCTTCTTTATTTTATATTCTCCTCCGGATTCTAACCATGACATCAACCTGAAATTATATCCAATCATCACATTGTGGAACATTCAATGTTATATTGAATTGTAGTAAGCTATTTATACTTACTTCCCTTTTCCTAAAAAAGCATCCATGAATTATATGAATCATTGTAAAAACAAAATTAAAAAAATCGATTCTCATTATTGTTTTTGTTGGATTTCTCACAAAAAAATATTTTCTCACAAAAAAATTTTGAACAAAGAGCGAGTTTTTGAATCAACATTCATTTTCATTTTTAATTTAAGTATGTTTCTTTTTAAATCCAAACAGCTTTTTTATTTCAAAAATTTCATCCTTAATTCAAAAATTTCATTTTTGATTTAAAAATTTTTATTGTTAAAATAAAAATGGTCTGGTTTAAAACGTGCATTATGAAAACAAAAATTTTATTTTTGATTATAAAATGCTGTTTTTCCCTGAGTGTAAGGATGGACTTAAATTTGCCAGAATATTAGAAGGACCTTTACGCTAAGTTATTTAAACTAGTTCCTACCTCTTTCATTACTATAAACATAATCGGAGAACATAATAGAAGGATATATAAAGCGTGTTAGATAAAAGAATAAATTTTTTGAACGTTTTTTCATACACAATATTTCCATTTCCCTATTTCCCTATTCCTAATGAAGAGTTAAAAGAGTAATTTATATTAAACCTTTGGAATATACATTTTTTAAAATATTTTTAGGCCTATACGCAGCTCTCAAGAAAACCAAAAAATCTATGTAATTTGACGTACAAGAAATGCTCAAGAAAAATTTCTTTTCAAGAAATAATGCAAATTTTTTCTTGAGCGTTTTCTTAAGAGCTGCGTAGAGGCCTTTTAGTTGAGTTCTTTATGAAAAATTGAGTTTGAGATTTTGCATTTTTTTTTCGTAGTATCTACTCTTAGTCTCTCTCTCTCCAAGCACTCGTAACTTACAACTTATCATTTCTTCACATCACTCTGGCCACTCACTCCCAACCCACAACTTTCATAACTTTTAATTAAGTTTAACTTGCTGTGAACCTAAATAAATAATTTAGTTCGCCTAAAGTCATTTATTTTAAATATCTTATCTTTATCGTTATAAAAAGAAGCGCTGAAAATAATGATTAAAGAAATAAAAAAGCAAAAGTAAATCTACAAAATATGCAACTTTGTTTTAACACTTTCCGTGATTTTATAGCAAAAGGAAGTGTGAAATGTGCTTTGTTATTGCCTAACCGCCCAAACCATTAACACAGGCGTAGGTGGCAGGGTAAAAAAAAACCGCTTCGTAAAAAACATTATTGCATTACAAAAAAAAAAAAAACGAAATAAAAGAGATAAAAAAGAAGGCAAATATACTGAAAAAATGGTAAAAATGTTGCTTAGTATTCTTCCTTTTTTTTACTTAAAATTTATTTCTTTGCGCAATTCTCAGCTTATCAACATACGCCATCGCACATCCACTCCCCCCACTCTTACTCATCAACACCTTCCTTGCGCGCTTATGCTCTGCTTACAAATGGTCATCAAATGGACATTACCCGCTATAACTTCACAAAAGAAGTTACAAGCTACTTACTCAAGAATTGTCCGTAGTTGTGGGGAGTCGTTGCTTTGGCATATGGAGAGCTGCCTGTATGCCGTGAGGGCGCCATAATCTTATGGTTTTATCGCCACTTGTTTGAACTTTTGTTGTCCGACAAGATGTCTTTATTAAAATGTATAAAAAGATGCTAAAAAAACTAGTACATGGGTGAAATGGAAATGTTTATAACCAGCTGCGAGGTATAACTTGAAACGACGAGAAGTTTATACTGTATGAACTGCTCCTATGACTTCGGCTGAGCGTGACTGAAAATGTATTAGGTACGCCAATTAAAATCACTAATTGAAACATTTTTTATATTTTTGGATTTCCTTAATTCTTACACTTATTCAAAACATGTCAGTTGCAAGCGAGCGTATGACCAACCCTGATCAGGAACGACTTAACCGCTTAATCGTAAAAATATCCATCACTTCGAAATTTCATTTCATTCGTCAAGACCATGGTTGTATATCGACGGCTGAATAAAAGATCGCCCGATTTCAAAAATTGTTGAAAAAAATTCCTATTTCAAAAAATGTTTCAAAAACGTCCTATTTCAGATTTTGCTTCAAAAACGCGCTATTTCAGAGAAAATTCCATATACAAACATATATTTCTATGAAATAGGGGGTTTTTGAATAATTTTCTGAAATAGGACGTTATCGAAACAAATTCTGAAATAGGTCGTTTTTGAAACAATTTTTGAAATCGGGCGATCTTTTACTCAGCCATCGATATACAACCATGGTCTTGACGAATCAAATCAAATTTCGAAGTCATGGAAAATTTGGAAACAAGTTCTGAAATAGGGCGTTTTTGAAATAAATTTTGATATAGGGTGATCTTTTACACAGGCGTCGATATAATTTGTTTATATTAAGCACAAGTGGGTGTAAAATCCACAAAAACTGTATCTTTTTTATACTCAGCTGTACTAGTACACAGAGTATTATAGTTTTAATCACATAACGGTGGATTGTAACAGAATGAAATAATCGAGATAGATATAGACTTATATATATCAAAATGATCAGGGTGAAAAGAGAAATCGATTGAGCCATGTCCGTCCGTCCGTCCGTCCGTCTGTCCGTCCGTCCGTCCGTCCGTCCGTCTGTAAACACTCTAACTCGCGCAAAAATTGAGATATTTTGATGAAATTTGGAATGCAAGTTGGTATCGAGACTGGGACGGTTGGTATTGAAAATGGGCGAAATCGGACCATGACCACGCCCACTTTTCCTATATAGAAAAAATCGGAAATTTGGTATCTCAGTCCCTAATATAGCTGAAGCGATAAAATTTTACCCACATGTTGAGCTCAGGCCCCTATGAAGAAATTTTATGAAATTTTGGAAAATGGGCGGTGCCACGCCCACTTATTAAGGGTCAAACATTGAAAGTTTTATGAGTCATAACTGAGAAACCGTTGAAGATATATCGATGAAATTTGGTACGCGTGATTTACTTACTTAGGCAAATGTTTTGACGGAAAATTGTCAAAATCGGTTGACGGCCACGCCCAATTTTATATATGTGTATTATAAAGTGACCTAATAAAAACATTTTAAGCGATATCTCTGTCAAATATAAAGATCTATCACTGAAATTTTGTGGCATTAGTCCAACTATGAACATAAAACGAAAATCACAAAAATTTTGGAAAATGGGCGGAGCCACGCCCACTTATTAAGGGGCAAACATTGAAAGTTTTATGAGTCATAACTCAGAAACCGTTGAAGATATATCGATGAAATTTGGTACGCATGACATATTTACTTAGGCAAATGTGTGGACGAAAAATTACCAAAATCGGTTGACGACCACGCCCACTCTTATATATGTGTATTATAAAGTGGCCTAATAAAAACATTGTAAGCGATATCTTTGTCAAATATAAAGATAATTCATTGAAATTTTGTGACATGAGTTCCACAATAGACCGGAAACATAAAATAGACAAATTTTGGAAAATGGGCGTGGCACCGGCTCCTTTTGGACAAAGGGATATACGAGATTTATTAGCCTTTAACTCGACAAATAATTGAGATATTATGACGAAACTTGGTTTATACACTTTTATAACTTGTGTTAATAGACACGCAAAAATTTATTGAAATCGGTTTATGACCACGCCTACTTTTTAACAGATATTTCTGGAATACCCTTTGGGAATTTGTAACGTGACATCTTTGTAACTAGAAGTCATAAAGGAATTAATTTTTGCACAAAGAATAATATTCATATGCTTAGTTGGATGACTGATAAAAATTTAGAAAATGGGCGTGGCTACGCCCACTTTATGCAGCACTCGCTTTATATAAAGTACACCGTGTTTCCATCAAACGCAAACAAACAATGAAACCATACAGCTGAGTATCTAATGTTCGATTCCACTCGAACTTAGGCTTCCTTACTTGTTTAAGTTGGCATTGTTGTTGGTTCGTATGTATTTTTTGGTGGAAATTTCACGCAAAAGAAAGCAGATTTTTTTCGCTTTGATTATATTAAATTGTTACATGCAGTTTGAAGTAGTCTAGCCTACATACTTTGTTGTGAGGGTCTGATAGTCAACAGTCGACCCTTACTTCGACTCCGACTCCGACATCTTCATCGTCATTGTCATCTTATCATCATCTTGAACATAATTAAATAAAGCGTTAAAATTAAAAAAAGGAAGTACTGTAGCACAGGAAACCAGACATTCAGCCATCGTGGGCTACACTTTAACTGCTCTTGTGTTTTAGTTTTAGCCATTTGATGGAATTTCGATAATTTCGCCGGCGTAAAATGCCTTCTTTGTGCAGCTTAGCAAATTTTCGAAAAAATGCTAATCAAGAAAAAAGTTTTTATTATTTGCTTTAATTTTTGCAGAACAAAGTGACTCAAAACTTAGCGTATCTGGATTATTTTTGAAGATGTCAAATGAGTTACAGTGGGTAAAAAAATTGATATACCGTCCTACCATACGAAAACTAGCACTTTCAAAATTTCTTCCATAGAATTTCTTTGTAAAAAAATTTGAAAGTGCTAGTTTTAGTATGGTACGACGATATAGAAAAAAAATTTAATCAAACTGCTCACCTTGGGCCTAGGAAATTTAATTGCTCTGGTACAAGATCAAAGAATCAATCAAACTTCTTAATGAAAGTCACGTTTGAATGGTAACCTACGCCGAAAAAAACTACAGCTTTAGTACCTTGGATTCAGCGGGACGAAACTAAATTTTTTTTCGTGATTGCTCGCTAATATTCCATTTAATGCGATCTAGGCAAGAGCCCTAGAAGCTATATGCTTTAGAAAGGACTTCGATCCGCTATTACTGGCCAAGTGTACAGACTTAATAAGCATTAAGTAGATAGTATACTAGGAGGATATTTTGCACTGCGGCCTATTGTGGCCCCCAGCTCATGAGATCACCTCCCCAAGTCAAATCTCATTCAAGAACTCAGCAGTAATTGAGGTGGGTCTTAGATTTGGTACACTCAAAAAAAAAAATTTCTCTCGATCAAAGACATAATTTTCCTTATTTTGAACACGCGTCCCAATACAAAATTTTCTTTGCTTTGTGTAAATTTTCTCAAAAATGTGGAAAAAACATAAAAAAACATTCAAACAAATTCGTTGCCATGGGGATTTGTATGGGAATTTAATTTCTCAAAATTATAGAAATCAAGTCTTCAAAACAAGGAAAGTTGGGAATGGAATGGCGCTTAAAGAATTTTTCATTATTTTAATGTATGAATTTTTTCAAAACAAGTATATGAAACCATGGTAACGCATGTAACAACAATATTTTATAAACCTTTTAACATGTTTTAAGGAAAATTTACTCAAAACAAAGAAAGTAGTGTTCAAAATAGGTAAACAATTTCTTTGACCCCTCCATATATTTTTTTTCTCTCAGTGTATGTGGTTGCTCTCCGGCTGATATGAGTCGAGTTTTCTCTGCCTTCTTCTAGTATGCGCTCCGCAATCTCATCAGCCATGTCGCAAAACCGGCATTCACTACTAGAGTAAATGCCAACTTACACTGAAAAAACAACTTACTCAGATTATGGAAAAGTGGGAATGATTCGGCGCTAAATACATATTTCCATATTTTGATGTACGATTTTCTTCAAATCAAGGAATAAAAACCACGTTTTAAAGAAAATTGTACATCAAAATATGGAAATATGTCTTTAGCGCCGAATCATTCCCATTTTTCCATAATCTGAGTAATTTTTTTTTTGAGTGTATAAGAATTCCGATCAATATTCTCATCTTGCTTTTCGGGAGCTCCATTATCGCCTTGAAGCGCATTTTGCTGAAGCCCCCGAGTAGAAGCGCTGCCTGTAGCATACCGGCTGCAAATAAGCATTGGAGGAGTCTAAGATTTTCCAAGTAGGAAGACGGTAAAAGAAAATCCAAGCTAACCGTATTCCAAGAAGCACAGCCAAGCCTTATCCTGATTCACATCCGGATTGGACTAAGAAATACATACATTTTAAGTAACAATGTACGTATGCATGAATGCACCCATAGCAAAGAAAAATATTAGGTACTCATTTTTGTACAAAATTTTGTGCCACATTCTCAAACTTCAAGAAACGAGCAGCAAAAATTTTCCCTTATCTCTTGCCACATTAGCGCGTTCAGCTCGCTCATCAAATTTTACGGTTCAGAAGCATTTTATTGTTTTGTTACTTAATATGATGACCGTTATGCTTTTGTCACTCATAATCTTATATCATGTTCAGACATAAAAATTAATTAAGTCAATTGGGGTTGATTGAACATCTTTAGATTTGGTGTTCAGACATATTTAATTTACTTGGCCCATTTAACAGGTCGGCTCAAGATACATACACACATACACGCCGTGAGCTGAATATCAAACTCTCGTGACCTAAATGTCAAAATTGCAAGGAGGACGAAATAATTTGACATTCATCTCACAATTTTTACCAATCGTAAACACGAATGCATGTATAAAATAAGCAGAAATAAAAACAAATTTGGTAGGTGATGAAGAAGAACAAGAATGCAGCTGATCTGACGAACCAACCTGTTTAGTGGACACTGACGCTAATCACATTTCTCTTTTCATGACATTTCATTTTACTTATGAAACAAGCCTTTTAACAGGGTTGCATGCAGAATTGTTCTTCATTAACAACTCATTAATTTCTAATGAAGCATTAACTTGGTCAATTTTTGTATGGTAAATTGAGAATCATTGGGCTTGAAAATTGAATGAAGGCTCTTAATGTTCAATTAAGGTTGTGTCTGAACATAACATTATTGCTGTTACCATTTTCTGTGGCCTCTTAATTTCTTCAAAATTGTCTGACAAGACGCCACTTCTTCTGCACAGTTGTCTCTGGTATTTGTGTGTCACATAAAATATGATGAGCATAACGACAGACAGACAACATTCTTTTGTTGTTGTTTCTTTAAATGTTATTATTACCTTCTTTTGATTATTACTTGTGTTCGCCTTTTCTATTTTTTAATTAAAACGTTAAAATTGCGCTAATTATTTTTTGTGTCGCGAGTGTGTTTGTAGTTGGTCGGTTTTGATTTTATTGAGGCAAGCGGCTTTGAGGGTTTTGCAAAGTCGCCTTCAAGTATTTGCTTTATGAAATTTACAGAATTTTGATTATTTCGTCTTCGTCACCTTTTGCTCTTTTTCTTTTAATTGAAGCACAGCATTAAATGTTTATCTTTATGGTTTCGAACGTTGGCTGTGATTTTTTGCTACGCATTTATCCCATTTCTTTGCCAGTATTCAACTTCCGTTTGACTTCTAATTGTCACTTTTTTGGTGGGTTTGAATAGATTTTATTTCAAATTTTTTTCTTATTTTCTTTTGATGAAAAGACTGGGCATTGACACTCGCGCCAAAAGTAGTTAATGGTGGTGGGTGGTTGTAGGACTGTGCTTCTTTTTTTTTTTGTAACACTCTCACAAAATTTGACACACTTTAGTCAAATCGCGCGCAGGGTGCAGCGTGCGGGTACAGGTTGAGGGTGAGATATTTGTCAGCTTTTACCGTTGGTTTGTCAAACATCAAAAGATTAAAAGTGTCTGTTAATTTTTTTACGTTGCTTACAATTGTATCCGCTGAAGCGCGGAAAAGTTTGAACGACGTTTTTATACCCAGTAACGCCTCTAAGGCCTGGTGGCTAGAGCGTATGCCTACTATACATGAGGTCTCGCACTCGAATACTGATTCGGGCGAACATTAAGAGATTATTAATTAAAACTCAAAAGTCCAAAGCTCGGCCTTAAACTCGTTAGAATTATGTGTGGTGGGAATATTATATTTTATTATATTTCATTAACAAGAATTCCCAGTTACTAAACTCACTATTGTGTATACTAAGTTTGATTTCATTGAAATCTTTTTATTTAAAAAAAAATTGGGCTTGCAGGTACAACTAAAGGAATTTCAAATGTTTGCTTAATATATTTTATTTAATTGCAGACAGTATTAAACAAGAAATGGCGTGAATTGAAGTACATTAGGGTGGCCTTTAAAAGCAAATTAGCGATTTTCTTCGGTCTCACCCCCTACATCGGTAACAGCACGGTCAATGATGCCACATATAAATTTGGGTGCCAATCGGAGATTGATAAGGGTCAAAGTTCAGATTACCATATGAAGACTCAAACAATTTATTTACATTTTTTCTAAATCTAATACTCAAAATCGATGCTTCTGTACTCAAAGATACCGCATATAAATTTTGGTGCCGAACGGAAACAATTAAGGCGTGTCGCAAAGGGATCAAAGTTCAGATAACCATATGGGACCCCTGTGCGACCCGTCTCCGATCAGGACTAAAATGTATATTTGGTTTCCTTGAGCACAAGGCTATCGATTTTGGCCATTAGATATAAAAAAAAAAATTAATTTAATTTTTTAGTCTCCATACGGTAATCTGAACTTTGACTCCTCTGCGACACTGCTTAACCGCCTCCGTCGGGACCAAAATTTGCATTTGATATTTTTGAGCACAGGACAATCAATTTGGAGAATTCGATATACAAAAAATTAAACATCATTTTTTGAGTCTCCATAGAGTTTTGTGAACTTTGGTCCCTGTGCGAGACCCTCTGACCGTTTCCTATCGGAACAAATATTTACCTATATGTGGTATCTTTGACTATATTAGTATCGACTTAGGGGGTGAGGTTGAGGATATATGCTATAAGATGTGTCTCGATACATTTGGGGACCACCCTAGTGTATATAATTATATAAATAAAAAAAAGAAAGCCACTTAAGAGTATAAAAATGTATTCATATCCTCATTGTAACCACCTCAATTTGGAGTCTTTAGAATCTAGGAACTTAAAAGTGCTGTCAGAAATTCATCTCAAACGCTGAGTATTGTTTTCTTAATAATTTCGGCGCATTCACGTGTCTGTGCCTCGGTGATTATGAGCGGTGGGGCAAAGCGTATGATATCACCATGAGTGGGCTTGGCCAGCAAACCGTTGTCACGTAGCTTCAAACAGATGTCCCAGGCATCGAATTCTATTGTAAGTTTAGTTAAAATAGTTGACAAAATTAATAAAAATTGTTAACTGGGTTATCTCGAACTTTTAGCCAGGAAATCGCAGCCGAATTTAGCTACTCACTTTTATTGATTACAATCGCATTTAGCAGTCCCTTGCCGCGTACCACATTCACAACATCCTTTGGCAGACTGCTCAGCTCACTACGCAACAAATTACCCATTTTCTCAGCATTTTCGGCTAAACCCTCCTCCTGCAGCACTTCCAACGCTGTTATAGCCACTTTACAACCCAAAGGATTGCCACCGTATGTAGAACCATGACGACCAGGTTGAATACATTCCATTACGGCATCATCAGCTAGAACGGCAGAGACAGGATAGATTCCACCCGATAGCGCTTTACCCAAAATCAGCACATCAGGCTTGACCTGCTCATGATCGACAGCAAGCATGCGTCCTGTGCGCGCCAAGCCCGTTTGCACCTCATCGGCCAGCCAGAGAACATTGTATTTGGTGCATAGCTCGCGTACCTTTCGCAGATAACCAGCATCTGGTACTACGACACCAGCTTCACCTTGTATGGGCTCGACCATGTAGGCGCAAACGTTGGGATCTTGTAGAGATTTCTGAAAATTTTAAAATTAATTGCATGTTTTTAATTAGAAAAGTTTTTGTTTTTGGAATTTAACCAAACAAACCTCTAGTGCCGCAGCATCATTGTATTTGATAATTTCGAAACCCGGCATATATGGGCCAAAGTTTTCATAACTCAGCGGATCGGTTGAGGAGGATATGGCAGAGAGTGTGCGACCCCAGAAATTATTCTCGGCGAAGACGATCTGTTTAATGGCGGAAAGTATTACATAACATTTTTCCATTAATATAAATAGGAATTTTTTTTGTCTCCTACCTTCGCTTGATTTTGGGGAACCTTTTTCTTCAAATACGCCCATGCTCGCGCAATTTTACACGCCGTCTCACCACCTTCCACACCCGTATTCATGGGCAGCACTTTGTCATATTTGAAAAGTTTCGTTACATACTCTTCATATTCGCCCAGTACATCTGAGTAGAAGGCTCTGTAATGAGGGCAGTGATGAGATATATTGGTTTCTTATGGTTTTAGTGAGGATAGAAATGTTAGTGAACTAGTTACGGATACGAAATATACATTGGGCGATAGTTGTTCAAGGAATGCTGAAAAAATCGTCCAGGATAGTCGGCAACTCTTAAAAATTCCATAAAGGGCTATGAAGCAGTTTCTTTTTTGTTGTTTATTTCTTAGACAGGGTAGGATGCGATGAAGCAGTAACATTTTTAGTTTAAAATAGCTTTTAATTAAATAAGAAAATCATCATATAAACATTCTAAAAAAGTATAAGACTTAGAAAACTACCGATACAAATCTCACTGCTTTAAATTCCAAAGCTCAAAATCCTCTATGGTAATTGCTAGAATATAAAAAGTTTAAGGGATATAGAGTTTGCAGTCTTTAGTTCAGCAATAATGGAGATGTTTCGTGAGATTGGATACTGGCGATGAAAAAACTAAATTTGATTTGAAGCTATCGGAGTGTAGCATATTTTTTGGATGAAATTAATTATAATCCAGATTTAGACTAAAAAAATGTCATGACTATAATGTGTAATAGAGAAGGAGAGGGGAGAGAGATGTTGAAAGAACGAATCTGCTGATAAAGCGCTCTAATCATATCAAGATGATTTTTAAAAATGTGCATTAAGCCATAGAATTAATGAAAGCAAAAATAGACACACAAACACTGATTATCTTCTGGCTTAACCAACTACATACATATGTACTTCTAAATTTAAGTCAATGTACTAGTTAAGATTATGCACTAAATATTCCGGTTCACTTTCATTGCAGTTATTGCATTTTATTGAGAATATTATTATGGTACAGTGGACGGAGTGTTCGCCAGCTAAGCCAGAGGGCATAAGTACATATCGTCGTGTAAAGTGCAAAACCGCATATCGACCAAGTACAAACCACTTAAGAGAAATTTTTGCCAAAAATGAGATTTCCCCAAAAACGCATTCCTTGGGTCCGACCCCATCCATTCATAAAAGAAATTTGACGCGTTGTTCCAAGTACACTGTTATAAATATTGGAATATTTTTTAAACTTTGATTTGGAATTTAAAACTTTTTTTGGGTTATATTTTGAACCTTCAAAAGTTTAAAAGTTTCTTATTCTTTTTTGGTTTAAAATTTAAACTTACAAAAGTTTAAATATTTCAAAGTATTTTTTGGAATAAATTTCATACTTTTCTGGATTAAATCTTATACTTTTTCTAATTTAAACTTTTAAGGTTTAAATTTTAAACTTTCATTAGTTGTAAGATTTTATTTCAACGAAAAAATTTTAATTTTTGATTTGAAATTCCAACTTGCTTTTTCGAGAAAGAAAAGAGAATAAAAGGCTCACTTTTAGTTATTAGACAATTTGAATGAACGACTGTGTGGCGTTGTTTGAATGGAGAAACAAACACAAAATAATTATGGAAACAGATAAAATGAAGAAGGAAGAAAAGGAGAAAAAGCGGATAGTTAGGAAAAAATACAATATGGAAAAGGAAGAAGGGGATGTTGGGGGGAGGACAATATGGAAGAAAAGGAGAAAAAAAGAATAGGAAAGAAGATACAATAGGGAAAAGCATGAAGAGGATTTGGGAGCAGAAATTTTTTTTTAATTTAAACCAAAAAAAGGTTTTGTAATTTTAAACTTTCTTAAACTGTCTTAAAATAAATCTTAATTTAAAATAAATTCTAAAGCTTAAAAGTTTAAAAATCTTTTAAACTTTTCGAAGTTTAAATTTTAATAATTTTTCGGTCGACCAAAAAAGTTTAAAATTTATACCAAAATTTATTTCCGTGTATGTATCGTATGTATCTATGCAATTTTCTATTTTATTGGCCAAATATATAAAATCAAACTAAGCCAGGTCTATCGCTCCAGAGGGCAACATGCTTGTTGGGTTATCAATTAATCACCAAAAGAGATACCTAGAAATAAAATCTAAAATGTAAATAAATACCGCTTGCAATTTGATTAATATTTGTTAATGCATCGGGCATTAATTTCAAGAGATTTCTTTAAAAAAAAAAATGTAAAAATTGAAAATATGCCAAAATGCAGTCTCCTCTGGTTGGCTGGGACGATGCTGAATACATCCCGTTATCAGAGTTGTATTGAAAATCCTACTCATATTAAGATCAATTTATTCATAATTGGCTATTTACATATGTATATATTCATAGTCTATTAAGAGTATGTCTGAATATACTAATAAGTGAAGAAATTCCTATTAAAAAACCTTGGAAATATTTTTCGACTAAGTGGAGTAAATATTTTGTTTAAAGCAGCACTAATTAAAAATATGTACAAAGTTTGCACAAAAAAAAAACAAATTAAGCTTCCTAAACGTCAAATATTTATTTTAGATTTGTCAAATTACTGTCAACACAAAAAAAAAAAACCAAAAACAAGAATAAACATTACAAACAAAAAAAAAACAATAAACAAATTCAAAGCATTAGCCAACTTACCTGGATGTCAGCGTCAACTTTTTCGCTTGCTCCGTTAGCGTATTCACAATACGTGGATGACAATGACCCTGATTGACAGCTGAGTAAGCGCTAAGAAAATCGAAATAACGCTTACCCTCCACATCCCAAACGAAAACACCCTCACCACGCGCCAAAGCCACCGGCAGTGGGTGATAATTGTGAGCACCGTATTTATTTTCACGATCAAAAACTTGCTGTGATGTTACTTTTTGCACTTTTTGTTGTTGTTGGCTGGTTGTAATAAAGCGCGCTGCCAACTTGTTGGTGGTTCGTAATTGGGAAAACATATTGAAGGTGGGTAGGTAAATTGTGTGTGGGGAGAGACTGAGAAACTGAATGGAGAAAAAAAATTAAATAAATAATAAAAAAAAAAATAATGAAACACTGAAAAAATATTTTGTTTCAAAGGAAAAGCACTCACTTTCTAACTTTAATTTTTAAATTATTATTATTTTTAATTACTTTTATATTTTCACTAGCTTTAAAGTAAAATATGTATATATATAGACTGTCCGCTTTTAGCACTTTGCTCTAGCACTTCCCCAATTAGAATGAAACAAATTGTGTGCGCACATGTTTGCCTCGCGCTTATTTGGTTAAGCAAGTTGTCGCTCAGAGCATTTTCAGATTACGTGTTCTTTTCTTTCAAAAAAAAAAAAAAAAGTGAAAACCACGTAATCTGAAAATGCTCTGGCCGTTAAATTATTATGTTTTACAAATAAAAAGTACCTAATTTAAAGTAATAAGAAACGCGTTTCGGTGCAGCATCTTTTTGTCTCTTCATATTATAAAAATGATTAGTTTCTAAATTACATATATTCTCTCATAGAGATATTCTCTAAAATATGCTTTTGAGAATAAACAATCAATTGTAATCTTAAATTGTTTGATTTTGCTATAAATAGTTGGATGCCTCCCATTAATATTTTTCTATTGTTGTGTTTGCTTTGAAATGTGTATTTTTATGAATGAAGTACATATGTACCCACGTGCTGACATATGTATGTATATATGGTCAATTCCATTGTGACGGGTGTGACCATGATACTCATAATTTTCGCTATAATTTTGAAATGGAAAGTTTGCATTTCAAAAAAAGGCCGTTATTCCCAGCAATGGGAAAGTTAAAAACGGTGGATAGCAGGTATATATTTGAAGGACACCATTTCCGACCAGAGTGGCCATTAGAAAGCTGGGACGGGTGTGACCTTATATATTTGAGCTTTCAAAAAATCCCACTTTGCATATAAATTTTGTAAAACTTTTCACAGAACGCATATAAAAAATTTAGTCCAGCACGTTGTTCAAAGTCTTTTTGATTGTATAGCATACTTACTATTTTGAAATTCACGTTTTTCTTGCGAAACCCCTGTTTAAAAAATTGGACGGGTGTGACCTCTCTATGTGACGGGTGTGACCCAGTACCAAAATTCAAAATTTTTGATGAACTAAAAGTTTTTATTGACTTCATTTATACCTCGTAATATGAAAAAAAGTAACATAACATTGTTTTCTCGCTATCATAAAACTCACATTATTCCAAAGGTGTATGTTTTAGGAAAATTTGTTTAAATTCAGATAAATATGAATCGCAAGCATACACAGAGGCCGCATCTGCTCTTTTAAAGTTGTGCATTTTTTGAATATTCTTTATTAATTTTACGTTTTCCCACCTTGCGTTCAAGAAATTACTGTCGCGCACAACATCGTCTTTTGATGCGTAAAAAACGTCGATCTTATTAAGTTTCTTTGTTTCAACTAGATATTGGAAACAGTCAACGGGTGTTTTCATAAAATATTCTCTAGCCTTAATGCCCGTACTTAAGGTTCTTTTTACAGCTGCAGCTATTCCATCTATAGCGCCTTTACCATGGCCTGTAGCGAAAAAATTCCAAGTCATTTCTAATCCAAAATCCTCAGGAGCATGGCAAATGTTAAAAATATTGTATCGATTTTTAAACTGAGATGCGCAGTTTTATCTGTTATCATTTTTTTAGCATCCCTCCTTCTTTTATCTACTACTTTCTCCTTAGCTAGATGCAATTCATATTTTTCTTTGTTTTCTTTAAGCTTCTTCCTCTGTTCGCGCTTTCTGTTTTTCGAATCTATTAAAAAATATATGTATACTTCGTGTTGGTGTGACGGGTGTGACCAAATATTTTTTAGAACTGACTTTGACTGAATTACTGCGATAAATTTTAAGAAAATGTCACTAAGTATTTATCGCGATTACTTTGTTATTATTGGAGAGTGTCAGGTGGTTAAAATGTAAAGTACCAATATAATTAAACTTTTTCAATTTTTTCTGTGACGGGTGTGACCGAAAATTTTAGTATATTAAACACGCCATAAAATTGTTACTATAAAACGTATAATATCGAAACTTCACAGAAATGTAAAACAATGACCTAGTCTCTTCAGAGGTAACGGTTTTTATTAATATTGAGAATGGAAGAGTATAAAAATGTTAAATAAAGAGACACCGAGACACAGAGTGGTCGCTGTGGTGCAGTGGGTAGAGTGCTCGCCTGCTATGCCAGAGGTCTCGGGTTCAAACCACGGTCCGAGCCAAACAAATTTTTCTAATTAGTAAAAATCCAATTATTGGGTTTTTTAAGAGCAGCGGTCACCTCTCGGCAGTGGGCGGCATACCCTCCGAGAGTATTTCTGCCATGAAAAAGCTTCTCACAAAAAATGCATTCGCCGTTCGGAGCCGGCATAAAACTGTAGGTCCACCCAATTAGTAGGAAAAACAAAAAGGAGCACACCTCGAATTGGGAGAGAAGCTCGGCCATAAAACTCGTCAGAGTTATAATAGCGCCATTGTATTATTGTATTATATTATTAAAGAGACACCTTGCAGAGAATGTGAACTGAATATTCAGTATAGACAAAGTTCAAAGTGTTGCCAAACTTATAAAAATTTACGTGAATCCATTTTTTTTTATTCACCCATAAAAAGCATCCTCTTGTGCATATTAACAAATTAAATTTAATTAAAAATAAGTGATTTCTAATTTTGCTGGATAGGGCCGTTTTAAGTGGAATTGACCATATGCATATGTACAGTATGTGTATATATGATATATGTATATGAATATATGTATATGTATTATTTCAATATCATGGTCAAAACTTTCCATTTAAGTATCATTTATTAGGTACATAGGTACTTACGGCGTGTTATATATATAAGTAGTATGCATAAATGACGTATATATGTATGTATTTCGGCATTTCTTTTTCTAGCTAAAGGGTGTTTCAATTTGTAAAGTGACGTTCTATCAAAAGAAACTCAGGAATCTGCTTCGAAAATGTGTGAAAAATGTCTTAAGTAGGCGAAGGTATATCTTTCTCATCGTAGGGTCTACTTATAGTAGGTATTTTTTCTGCATTGATGCTTCTGAAGCTATGGAAATAGACCATTGATAGATGTTGCAGTATATGTACAAAGTTTAGTTATGAAGTCAAAAGGCTAAAATTATTGTAGTCTTTATGTAGGGTATTCGCTTATCGTCAGTCAATCACATTTTAAAAGCCTTGCGTTTAAAAAGAGCAAACTTATGATATGGACTTTGTGATTCACCCGCATAAAGTCGCAAGTTTCTTCGTTAAATAAAGCTATGTTATAGGGTATATAATATATATATACATATATCAGGGATGGAAAATAAAAGTTATTTTTGAAATTTCAACTCAAAAAGTCAAAGGGAAAGGGTTTTAACATTTATATACATATACCAATGTGATGCTCGTGGGCCACAGAAGGTCATGGCTTGGCATCACATCATGACATCACATCATATCATGACATCACATCATATCTTTACATCACATCACACCACATCATGACTCCACATCACATCATGAGATCACATAATGACATCACGTCACATTCGTATTCATATACTTTTCATATTAATATTCAGGTTTCGGTGTTGGGTATTTGAATTCGGTACACGAATTCGGTATACATATTCGCATTAGTATTCGCCTTCGCATTCATCTACTTTTCATATTAATATTCGGTTTTCGGTACTCGGTATTTGGTATTTGAATTTGGTACTCGAATTCGGTATACGTATTCGTTTTCGGTATGCGGTATTCGTGTTCGGTGTTCGGTATACGTATTCATACTGGTATCAGTATTCCCCTTCACACACTTTTCATACTCATATTCATACATATTCATATGCATATTCGGTTTTTGCTTTTTCAGTAAAAGTCATAACTAGGGCAACCAAAAAATTGCACTAAAAAATGCTTTTCTTAAAGAATTGGCACTTCTTAGCTTTAAAATTTTTTATTTCAATTCATTTTCTTTAAACGTAAAAAATATAATATTAAAATGTATGTAAACCTTAGGTACATGTTTTAAAACAAATTAATTCAAATTGTCGTTAAACTTAAAGAATTAGCCTTAAAAATTATTTTATTTCAGTTCATTTTCTTAAAACTTAAAAAAAAAGTAAAGTAAACTAAAATAAAATAAAGTAACAAAATGTAAACTCTTAGGTACATGTTTCAAAAGAGAAAGACAATATGCCGGAATCGTAATTTGGCGTTATGGCGGTCGCGCGTTGATCGTACCTCAAAGCCGCTTCACACTGACATTCGATATTAGATGTATGATTGTAAACGTGTTCACTGCCACTAATATATTTTGTTGAATTTTTTCATAAATTTCATAATTTTTCATCAAAAAAAAAAAACAATTTTAATTTACTTAATGTCAAACGCCCGACTTAGTAGAGAAATGTTCAACTGAGTCGTTATACAGGGTTGCAATGAACATACGATATTACAAAAAATTTACGATCAAACGCTTGAGGTCACAATGCGATTTGCTTCATATATTTCCATACATTTCTACTCACCTGTCAAAAGCGCAGCCGACCGAACGCCAAATTTGGATTCCGGTATAAAAAATCTAATTCATATTGTCACATACGGCATACCCGATCAACACAACAAAAAAATGGGAGCGAGAGCGGAGCTCGCAGCAAAAAAAATTGGGAGTTAGGAGCAGAGCCAGGAAAAAAAATGTTTGATAATGGAGCAGGAACGTAGCTAAAGAAAAACAAAACTTTTGCTCCGATGGCCTGGTTGTGAAGATTAAACGAAATATATATGGGGGGGTTAGATGTGCAATAAAATTTTGTTGAAATTACCCGACGTCTATACATACTATATCTGGAGCAATTCAATTGACAAATTGAAGCGATTAGCCAATCAGAGAGCAGAAAATCCGTAACATATTTTTTCCGATTTTTTTTTGTAATTTTCATTTAATAGTGAAATTAGCATAAATTAGCATTTATTATGAATTTGACAATTTTTAGCTCTATCAAAAGTAGGTCAGAATGTATAATTTTTCTTAAAAACTACCCTAAATTAAGCATTATGTGATAGCTACCATAGAAAAAAACTTGCCAATTTTTGGTTGCCCTAGTCATAACCGTTACGATCCCTGACATATATAGACAACAATCTTTTGAAAAGCTTTCGCTCATTCAAGTGTCATCGTTTGCCAGCTAATATGCAATAGAACTACATATACATCTTTAGGGTAGGCATTTTGTGACATTATTATAATCTCAAAGAAATTGAAAAGTTTACAAAGAATAATTACCTTTTGAACCTTTTTTGAAAATAAATAAAACTGCGCATAATTTGTGATTCGTAAGTGTTATTTTTAATATGTTAGTTCTTTTAAATTATTTAGCACTATTATGTTTTCATAATATAATTTATGTAATTACATATTTTCATTAAATACGCTTTTTGTTTGCTTAACAACTAAATGTTTCTGCATTTATCTGCAAATGTATACAGATTTTTTTTAACAACTATAGCACACAAAATTTCAAATATTAGAACTAGTTTAAAAACACAGACATTAATATTCATACATATTATCTAAGAAACATAGAAGTTAAGAAAAAAAAATGGAATAGAAGTATTTTACTTAATTATTAAATGTTTATTTAATTAGAACTACAGCTAATTTTTACATTTCAACATAATACTTACATGGATAATACAGGCTTAAATACATATGTATATAATAATTAATATTAAACAATTTTCTTTTTTTCTTTTGTTATTTATTATTAATATGAATATTACTATTATTTTCGATAAAACAACTATAAAACTTTCTGATAATGAAATAAAAAACAAATAACATAAAACATTTGAATTAAATTTTAATTGCATTGCAGTCATGTACAATTTTACTAAGCACTGTAATGCTGGTTTGTCGTCATGTATAAGATAATTCATGTTAGGGATGTCCATACATTTTTAAATTCAGGTTAAGACTTATTACATTTTTTATGAATCTTAAATGAATGGTATCATAACTTTGGTCCAAGGAACGGTATTCAGAAGAACAGAAGTAAGAAGACGAAAAAAATATACGCCGATATGATCAGCATCATGAGCTGAGTCGCTTAATCAATTCCGTCTGTTTGAACGCAAACTAGTACACTCAGGGAAAAAACATTATAAAAACATGAAAACGTGCTTAAAATGTGCAAAAACGTATTTAAAAGTGCTGTAAATACGTATATTTTTATTTTAAAAATGTTAATTGTAAAATTGTAAAATCAAGAAATAATGTTTTAAATTTAAAAATGTCTATTTTTATTTTAAGCACTATGCTTATTTCTCTGAGTGTACCTCTGTTTGCGAGATATCTCATTGAAATTCGATATGCGAGGCAATTTGTCGGTGCGTTCCAAAGTTTGAACCTGGATTGAACAAGGAGTTCGAAAAAACTCTCTTGAGATAAAAAAAAATATATATTTGTTAATGTATTAAAATAGAATTAGTCCGGAAATTTATTTCATGTGATTTATTTTAATCTGAAAAATTTAAAAGATTAAAAGTAGGTATGCCAAAAATTTAGATACATATTTTAATGCCACTTGACTTATCTTTCATTTCTTTTCCACGAGATTTCGTTCTCTCACCCGCTATAAGAGTTGCATTGAAAATCCTACTCATTTTAAGTTAAATTTATTCATAATTGGCTACTTCCAAATTGAGTGGTTTGTATGGTAAATAGAGCTCAATTATGATTTTAAATTGCTGAAAGGCTCTTAATAGTCTATTAACTGCATGCCAGAACTTACAATAAGACAACAAAAGAAAGGACAACCCTAATGCACATGTATGTACATATGTTGCTATATTGACACTTCGCTTAATAATAATACTATGTTTCGTTCTCTGAATGCTATTTTTTCTCGGCAACTGTGTGAATTTAAATACTTATAGCGATTGATTTAATAAATTCTTAAAGATTCACCAGCTGTTGTGGCGATGATGACTTCGTGCGTTGCGCTTCCTGCTGCTGCTGCTGCTGTTGTTGTTGCTGCTGCTGTATTAGATTTTGTTGCTGTTGCTGCAACTCCTTACTCAACCGATAACTACTCATCACATTCGCACAACTCTGATGAAAATATAAATTACGACCGCGAAAAAAGGACTCCGTCGCAAAATCCTTTATACCTGTCTTAAAGAGAAGAGCGGAAAAAAAGGAAGGCGATTTGAATTTTTTTGAGTGAAAAAATTTTATTCTTTAAAATTTATAGAAAAAAAATTTATAAAAAAAAATATTTATAGAAAAAAAAATATTTATAAAAAATTTAGTAGTTTTCTGTGCAAATAAAATTTTTAGTGAAGTATCGTATTACATATTCGATTTATTTATTTTTTTTTTGTTTCATTAAAAATTTTTGCAAGTATTTTCCTGTTCTTGTTTTATTTTTTTTTTTTTATCAAATCGAAATTGTTAAACTCAAATTACTCGTACCTTACAAATGAAACATTTGTTTTCATCGTCCGGTTTATTTTCCGAACTAAATCCCACCTTTGTGTCCAATTGCGTATGTCCCGGCACCATTAAGTTGGCATTAGGGTGGCCGCCACCGCCACCGCTAGCCGAACCAACACTGCTTACATTACCGCTGTGGCCATTGTCGGTTTCCGCTTGTTGTTGTTGCTGTTTAGCGCGCAGCTCTTCAAATGTGTTGTACTTAGAGTTGTTGTTGTTGTTGTTATTACTATTATTATTATTATTATTGTTATTATTATTCGCTATATCCATATTCGGCTCAGTGCTTGTTACTTGCGGCTCCGAACGTGGTCGCTCCGGCTCCAACGTTGGTGAGTAATTGTCCGAAGTCCTTTAAGATACATGAGGAGGAGAACATGTTGAAATAGTTATGCACACAGGCACATGCAAGTGTCTTCAAAGCCTACATTAAATAACAGTTTGAATCTTATTCTTCCTCAATCACTCACCTGCTACTACCCACAACAGTCTCCTCGTATTTTCCACGTTTTTTACCGCTACACAAATTCGTCATCATTTTAAGAGAATCATCATCGTCCACAATCACATCCTCGTCGCTGTCATTGGCATTGCATGTCTCCATCGCAACATCCTTGTTGCCATTACAATTGTTGCTGCCGCCTGTCGTTCCAGCGCCGCTGTTGGAGTGCTGCTCATCAACGGCGCCACACGAGTCCGCGTTGTTGTAGAAGTGATGAGTTGTCGATGACAGTTCACTGACGGTTTTCACTGCACAAATTAGTGGTAGTCGGTGGGTGGGAGGAAGAAAAAAGATAAAACAAAAAAAGCACGTTAGTAGATGGATTATTAAAAAATGTGTACTTCATATCTTTTTTTTAATTATGCCAACAAATATTGTTGCTTACAGAATCTTACTACTTCACAGATACCGCTTATAGAATCTAAACCTTTAATTTCTTTTTTGTTGTTTGGTTTTCCGACAGGGCAGGATTGTGATGTATTGTGGAACGAATTTCCCTCATTCCTTGTCAAGTTTGATTTGGTTATAAACCGGTTTCGGCGTTGTGCCATCTTCAGAACGAAACAAGATACTGTAGGTGGCACATCGCCCAAACCGGTTTATAACTAAATCAAAATTGATAAGGGATGACGGAAACTCGTTCAACAATACAGCTAAACCTTTAATTGGGAAATGAGCTCAGCTATAATGAACTACTGTTCTCGACTTTTTGGATAGACTGGGTTCAAAAATTTATAAAATGATGTCGTAAGTGAACCCAACTATTCACAACTTATTTAGGTCCATTCTACATATATCCTTTTTTAGAAAAGCTTAAGCTACGCTGCACATAGGTAGATTTTCAAGTTTTATGCGGCCAAAAATATTTTATTGTCTACATCTATTCCAAATTGCTTGTTTAATGCAAAATTTTAATAATTTAATATATACAGTGACTCCAAAAAAAAAATCATACGCCAGAGTTTTTAAATTTATTTCAAAGAGTTCTGTAGAAAATATTACTTTCTTATTTTCGTTTGAAAATATATACAATTTTTCAATAAAAATCGTTTTAAGCAGGATTTCTAAGCTTATGGAAAAAATCCGAAAAATCGTAGAAATTTTTAAAAGTGGATTAAAAATTTCAAAGCGCAGCCAGAATTTATAGAAGATTTTTAGGAGATTTCTAAGTGTACTGTTATGTAGCCAACCAATTTGAGTGTAAAAAATTAAATTCTCAATGCTGTGAAAAATTCCGTCGATTTTATAAGTTTTTTTCTGTAGGGTGTTTGCCTTATATACGTGAGACCGTTCCAATTAAAATTTCCGAAAAGCCAATGAAAATTTTCCAAAAGTTGAATGTTGCATGTTATTATATTAAAATTTAATGAGCTGCAAAATTGCATACTCAAAAATCTTCTAAAAAAAATGTAGCTTTAGAATTCTTAGCCCCTTTTTATGATAAGTATTTCCTTGACTTTGAAAAATTGGAAATACTAAAAATACTGCTTAAAAAGTTAACAATAACACTGGATCACAAAATGAAATTTTTTGTCTGTACTTTGGACGTGACCATCCTATCTATATGTAAAATCGGTCGCTGATTCCGAAAATCGGGCTCATTTTTAATTCTATGGGAAGGTTTTTGAGATATCGGCAATTTACCGTTATTTGGCCACTGGCTCCACTTAATCCTGTATACCTTTTTAACGCAGTGAGCTATCTTCCTTGGAGTGACACTCAACGAAAGAAAATTAAATTTCCTTTCCATCGCTGCTATAACATTTTTCTGTAACTCTTATAGTTTCTGAAATATTGACGATTCAATTTGAATTTTTTCGATTTTTTACGATTTTTTGAAGAAAAAATTGAATTTGTCAGGCAATATCTTTTAAACCAATGTCTTCACCTTCGGTTTTACTCCTTTACATGAAGCTCCATTCTATTGGGAAAAATATAAGCTATCAACGAAGAAAATCCATGGTAAAATGGAAAAGTTAAAGGCGATCAAGTAAATACATCCAACTCGCGCAATGCCTCTGCACGGGTATATTCTATGCATGTTATACCCGTAAATGGGCTTTTATCTACTGCGCTGCCAATGTGCTGCTACTGCAGATGTGTAGGTATTGGTATAACATGCATAGAATATACCCGTGCAGAGGCATTGCGCGACTTGGATGTATTTACTTGATCGCCTATAACTTTTCTATTTTACAATGGATTTTCTTCGTTGATAGCTTATCTTTTTCCCAATAGAATGGAGCTTCACGTAAAGGAGTAAAACCGAAGGTGAAGACATTGGTTTAAAAGATATTGCCTGACAAATTCAATTTTTTCTTCAAAAAATCGTAAAAAATCGAAAAAATTCAAATTGAATCGTCAATATTTCAGAAACTATAAGAGTTACAGAAAAATGTTGTAGCAGGGATGAAAAGGAAATTTAATTTTCTTTCGTTGAGTGTCACTCCAAGGAAGATAGCTCACTGCGTTAAAGAGGTATACAGGATTAAGTGGAGCCATTGGCCAAATAACGGTAAATTGCCGATATCTCAAAAACCTTCCCATAGAATTAAAAATGAGCCCGATTTTCGGAATCAGCGACCGATTTTACATATAAATAGGATGGTCGCGTTCAGAGTATTTTTTGGCTGTAGAGCAGTGTAATCGCTGATAAATATCTCGGTTACTTTCGAGCATCACCTACTTTAACCAAGATATGCGTTAGAAATATAAACATTAAAATCAAATATAAAACACAGAAAAGAAAATCATTGTAGGTACATATGAAAAACCCTGTATCTAGTAGTGAAGTGCGGCTTTGTGCGACGTAATTTTTTGTGCGGAAAAATACTAATTGTACTAGATATCATGTCCGAGGGTTAATTTGACTGAGTCTGACAGAGCAATATAACAAAATCAATTTTGAACACAAAAAAGACTGAAATTTTTTTTTAAAATATTCCAACTTTAAAAGCTTAAAACTGAAAACTTAGAATTATTGGAAATCAAGGATATTATTGAAAAGTGTTAATAATTACTTGAAGATTTAGGATCCATAACGGTTACTTAAATGAAATGCTTTAAATAATAAATATTCACGTTGAAACGAGCACTTAAAAATATGTAAAAAAAAATTAAAATATTAACTTTAGATATGCTAAGTTTCGACCATATGGGAGCAAGTGCAGAGTATGGGGTCGGGAAAAAAACGATGGATTATTGTTCCCCAGTCTATTTCCAATATGTGGGTATGTTTTTTTCTGTAATTGTAACAACTTCACAAAATGAAATTTTGGCCGCATAAAACATGAAAATCTTTCTATGTGCGCTGTGAAGAGCTTTTTACTCTCTTTGCCTCCCTTTTAAAATGCCAAAATATATGTACGTTCTTGCTAATTGCCTACATTTGTAAATACATACTTTTGTAATAAAACATTCCCCATCCTTACCACTGATATGTCCTTGTTGCGTCGCTAATGTAGCAGCCGCATTATGTTGCGTTTGATTCCAACCCGCTCCACCGCCACTCGTGCTTGTTGCATTCAAATCATCTTCAGCATTTGTCGCTGTTGTTGTTTCTTTATTCATAACACATGCCGTTCGATATAAGATGCCATCCAATTTACCCGGTTGATTGTTATTGTTGTGCATATTACTGCTCATCGATGCTGGCGGGAGAATATTATTGGCATGATGTCCATGATGACTCATACTGCTGACGCCGACGAGTTGTGAGTGTGGTGACGTTAGCTCGGAATTGGAGTCGGGCACATCATCATTGCAACTTTCGACATCGACCGTTTCGATTTCTTCTTGCATTTTGGTATCCACCTGCATTGGTTTGAGGAGATAATATTTCTTTAAATGTTTTGAATGCTTCGGAGTATGAAATTTTGGATGCATATGATAGAATGTTGGATCTAGAGTAGGTTATATCTATCATTAAAATAAACTCACCTCAGGTGGCAGCTTTCCAGCTTCGATCGCATACTTTCGCTTACAAATCGGACACGAGTTGCAGAAAAGATTCTCCATAAAATACAAATCATTGCCATATTTTCGCTTTCTACCCTTTATTCTTAAACGATTTTGTCTATTATTGCGTATTCTTTGAAAAGTCTAAGGAATAGCAAAAAAAAAAAATAGAAAAAAAAATGTACCATTTAATTGTTGGTTGCCAAATAAATCCACACATTTCCATTCCAACTCACCTCCCACCGACTATGACTGCCACGTATGGCATTTTCCTGCGCAGGACAAGGGGGCGCAAACATATACGATGCCTGTAAATTCGTTCGTTCCATGCCCGAGCTCAACTTATACAGCCGGTCCAATTCGGTCATAAAATGCGAATTCCATTCTTCAGCCGAAATCTTAATGCCGCAGATGGGGCAAATATCTGGCACATGACCTGGCGGCAAATTGTGTATGCTGCTACTACTGCTGCCGCTCGAACTGCCGCTACCAATGCTCACACCGACACCGATGCCACCACCAGCACCACCCGTTGTGGTCAAGCCACTGAGACCACTTGTCATGCCACGGAAACCAGCACAGCTCACCGGTATACCACCGAGTCCAGCCATGCCACCCATCGCCGCAATCGGACCCATCCCACCCATGCCAGCCATGCCGCCCAAACTCGCTGCCGCCAACAAACCACCACCACCGACACCACCACCATTCGGATGATGATGATGGTGGTGCGTGTGATGATGATGATGACCGAGATGATGACTTATTACCGAGGCAGGTGAGGATGTGGTGGATGCCGCCACAGAGGCGGCGGCTACGGCTGCAGCCGCTGCTGCCATAGATGTCGCTGTTACGGCAGCTGCTGATGATGAGGTGGATGCTTTGATGCCGACATGACCACCACCGCCGCCGCTGCTGCTGCTACTGCTACTGCCGCCGCCGCCACCATTGTTGTTATGGACATCTGTGTGGTGAAAGCAAAAAGAAGAAAAAATGGACAATCAAAAAAAAAATTAAACAGTTGAAATCAAAATTTTTGTTAAAAACACATTTTTTTCTTTGATTGCATTCATTTCTGTTGTGGTCTGTTGTGTGTTGGTGTTGCAAAAATGTCAGTGTGGCACGATTGGCTGCTGAAATACGTCACTTCGTGTGTGTGTTTTTTTTTTGGGTTTTGTAACGCGTGATGGCTGTTGAGGCATGTCAAAAAGGCAGCAACAACAAAAAGGTCACTAATGCGTGGGCATTTAATTAAATGTATGTTAAATTGATGATTTAATTGGCCATTCGACACGTTTGAATGAACGAGTTGTTCAGTTAAGTGTGAAACAATTGAGGTGCAAAGTTATGAAAATATAATTATTATACTCGTGCTATATTATGAAAAAATTAATGAGTAAATTTTTTTGTTTAAAAACAACCCAGTAAACATTGGGCATAGGTAGTACCAACTATGTAGAAAGTGATGGGAAAACGAAACTCTTTATCAAGTCCCACCTCAGCAAGTCATCATCAAGAATAACTGTCGTTATGAATTCGAAAATCCAGCCCATTTTCGAAAAGGCAGACGATCCTTTTAAAACTCGCCACCTTTCTCTTATTACTATAATTCTAGTTTCTTCGAATTCGATATTGTCTATAAATACATACATATGTATGTACATAAATGTCAAATTAAAGCAGAATTCAATATTTAATGCAGGAGTTTATATTACGCGTATTCTTCCTGAACGATTTTTACTAAATCGTTACTGTTAGAAGGTGTTTCTTCAAAAATACTTGGATTCACTTTATGACTTGCAGTTCGACTTTCACTGGATATCTATGCTTTCTGATGCTATGCTATCGATGTATGACCAAAAAGGCTTACCACGATTCACTAAGCGCAATGTAAAATTTGAAAAAGTCCTATTTGAGATTGATTTACTTTCATATATATAATTCCCAGTGATCTTCACTTGATAGTTTACGGGTGATACTCATGTCTTTAATCTTGCGAAAAATATGAATGAATATTTTCAACGGAAAAATTTCGTTTTATATACATACATACTAGGGTGGAGAGATTTGGGGATTTTTTTAAAATCAATTTTGGCATATCTGCAAAAGTTTCCTTTCTAGCACAGAAGTAATACCATGTCTCCACATAACGTGTTTCGCTCTTTTTTCTGCATTTTCTCTCTCAATCTTGTTTCGACACGGAAACCAGTGTCGAAACTCGTCAATTTCCATACAAATTTCTGAGAGCCAGGGAAGATTGAAACACTGTTTCATTCTGAATCATCTTGCCAACCTCGATGATATCGATGTCTTCTCTAATTTTGTATCGAAAATCTATCGAAATCTCACACAGACCAAAACAAAGACGCAAAAATAAGCAAACATACAAACATTTAAGAAGAACAAGAAAGAGAAGTGTCTCACTGAATCACGATTAGCCACGTGGAGACGGGTTATTGAGCGAGATGTTTTGCTACAAGTTTCTCTGGTGAATCAAGTTATGTGGAGACGGGCTTTAAGACTGCAAAATATTATTTGCTAGTCCTTTATTTAGAGGTGGCGCCATTTTATTAAAAACTTGAGAAAATGGATAAAACGCTCCGGAGCATAAAATTTATTAGCTAGATAAAATTAATTTGCTAATTTCTCATAAAAATATGCATAAATAAATTTTCCATGGAAAATATTTAAATCAGTGCATCCAAGGTTGTACAAAGATTCTGAAAATTCGAGAAAATTTTTTGAAGCTTTTGAAATTTATGCGTCTGGAGTTACATAAATTAAGAAAAATGTTCTTGAAACAAACCCAATTTGTGCTCAAATCAGGAATATTTTAGATATTCTTTTGCTAGTTTGAAAATTCTTTAAACAAGAATAAAAATTCTTAAAATTCCAATTCTTTAGTTTTGCTTTTTACAATGATGACAACAATTCACAGATTCTTTTTCGAAAAAATGTACGTATAAGAGCTTCACTAAATTCCAGGGATGGAAAATAATTGTTATTTTTGAAATTTCAACTCAAAAAGTCAAGGGGAAAGGGTTAATATATTTAACATTTATATATACCATTGTGATGCTCGTGGGAAACAGATGGTCAATCCGATGTGATTTTTATTTTTTTTTTGACTTTTATCGAAAAAGTCAAAACATATACTCATATTCACGTGCATATTCGTATGTATATTCGGTTCTCGGTAGTCGGTATTCGTATTGGGTATCGGTATTCGCATTCGCTTCCGTATTGGTATACGCATCGACCTATATACCAAATATGACCCAGATACCAATAATCATTGATCTAGGCCATTTTGACTTTAATTTTTGACGTAAAAAATAAAAGTCAAAGTTTAATAGTTATTTTTTGACTTTTTCGATAAAAGTCATAACCGTTACGATCCCTGCTAAATTCCAATATAATGTTGAATATCCCACTATATGATGACGTTGCATTGAATTCCAGCTTGATACCATGGTTCGAATTCGGAGGAGAATATAAAATGGACAAAATAGCAAGCAGTGAAGGCGAAGAAGATTCCATAATGGGAGAAGAAGAGGAGAACAATCGGAGGTGAAGCTTCATATTTGTAGTTGGAAAAAGTAATTTTTAGGCAGTGTTGCCAGAATATTTTGAAGCTTATAGCTAAATTAAATAAAAAAAATTGCTAAAAATAGCTAAATAATTTTTTTCATAGCTAAAATAAATAGCCAAATTTTTTTTTTTCAAAAATAGCCAAATAATGATTTATTTAAAAAGACGTGACATAAAACAACTTCACATATATGAATATTTATATATACATATATTATATATTGTAGCCATACATATATTTGTTTGTATGTACTTATATATGTATGTCGCATAATAAGATTATTACAATGAAAAAAATCAATTCATTACATATGTATGTATGTATGTATGTACCATCAATTGCAGTATTAAAATAAATTATAATAGCGACTAGTTAATATTTAAACTTTAGTTAAAAATTTGATTCAGTAACATTTCAAAAATCATATCTTCTTCGTTAAATTCACAGGTTGAATTATTATTAATTGAAGTCATTGCTTTAATAATATCGTTAGGAATTTTAAAGTTATTACAACATTTTTCAAGCCTTTTTAGACCATACCTAACAGTCAGTAGAGAGTTTAACATAAATAATTGCATTCTATTTCTTTGCTTTGTTTTTATTACGTTCATAACAGAAAATCTACGTTCTATTTCTGTATTACTAAGCGGTAGGATTAGAAAATTAAACACAAAAGATTGTAGTTCTTCAAACGGATTTTCGTTAAGAGCAGTGGCGTAGCTAGAGAATTTTTCGGGGGGGGGGAGGTCACAGCCAATATAAAAAATTTACCAAAATTAAAATTACCAAAAAAAACTACAATTTTTTTTACAAATGATAAAAATCGCTAGCTTAGAATGCAAATTGTGTAAGTCCTTTTTTAAAACTTTTTAGGAGAGACAAAAAACAAAAAAGAAAAAAAAATTCGAAATGAAAAAAAATTTCTGTTCATATAAATATTTTGGACTTACACAATTTTTTTCGCTTTTTGGACTTACACAATTTGCGTATCACTGAATAACAACGAGTAGAAATATGACAAGTATCTCAGACTTGTTTAGCGCGGTGCGTATTTGATTTTTCTAGCGTTCTACATAAAAATACACTTTTTCATAAAAGTGGACTTACACAGTTTGCACTCTAAGCTAGCGAAATGTAATTTTTTCAGACTATAATTTAACATTTTAGTACACAAATATCGCTTATAATACACATATCAAACTCTTAAGGCCCTTGGCCACTTAAAATCTGGAATGTTAAGAAGTGTATACATATGTGTGAGTGTCGGGTGATTGACACAAATATCTAAAAGATTTGATTCTCGTCAACGCGAGCCCGAACAAGAACGTGTAGCACGACGACTGTCGATTGCACTAACACACACAAAAAAACTCACACATACACACTACTTGACATGCCAGATTGTCAGTTGCCAAGGGCCTTTAACTATACTTCAAAAGTAAGTCTCATATTCTCTTCTGGAAATCTACGCGCATAGGTAGATTTTCAAGTTTTATGTGCTCAAAATTGAATTTTGTAAAATTGTTACAATTACAGAAAAAAAACATACCCACATATTGGAAATAGAATGGGGAACAATAATTCATCGCTTTTTTCCCGACCCCATACTCTGCACTTGCCCCAGATGGTCGTAACTTAGCATATCTGAAGTTAATTTTTTTGTTTTTTTCTTACATATTTTTAAGTGCTAGTTTCGACTTGAATATTTATTATTTAAAGCATTTCATTTAAGTAATCGTGATGAATCCTAAAGGTTCAAGTAATTGTTAACACTTTTCAATAATATCCTTGGTTTCCAATAATTCTAAGTTTATAGTTTTAAGCGTTTAAAGTTGGGATATTTAAAAAAAAAATTATCACTCTTTTTCATGTTAAAAATTGGTTTTGTTATGTTGCTCTGTCAGACTCAGTCAAATTAACCCTCGGACATGATATCTAGTACAATTAGTAGTTAGCCGACAAAAAATTACGTCGCACAAAGCCGCACTTCACTACTAGATACAGGGTTTTTCATATGTACCTACAATAATTTTCTTTTTGTGCTTTATATTTAATTTTAATTTATATTTCTAACGCATATCTTGGTTAATGTAGGTGATGCTCGAAAGTAACCCAGATATTTAGTAGCGATTATTGTTAACTTTTTAGGCAGTATTTTTAGTATTTCCAATTTTTCAAAGTTAAGGAAGTACTTATCATTAAAAGGGGCTAAGAATTATAAAGCTACATTTTTTAGAAGATTTTTGAGTATGCAATTTTGCAGCTCATTCAATTGTAATATAATAATATGCAACATTCAACTTTTTGAAAAATTTCATTGGCTTTTCGGAAATTTTAATTGGGACGGTCTCACGTACATATAATGCAAACACCCTACAGAAAAAAATTACTAAAATCGACGGAAATTTTTAAAGCATTGAGAATAGCACTTTTTACACTAAAATTGGTTGGATACATAACAGTACACTTAGAAATCTCCTCAAAATCTTCTATAAATTCTGGCCGCGCTTTGAAATTTTTAATCCACTTTTAGAAATTTCTACGATTTTTCGGATTTTTCCATAAGCTTAGAAATCCTGCTTAAGGCGATTTTTATTGAAAAATTGTTTACATTTTTAAACGAAAATAATAGTCAAATTTTCGACGTATGATTTTTTTTTTAGTCACTGTATATATTTTTCAATAAAATCGACTTTTAACTAGAGCCCTAGATACCCGGGTATCGAGCAATTCGATCTGATCGTTTTTGTTTGAAGCCCGTTTGTTGTTCAAATGCCCGTACAAACATTCGAGCATTCGAGCTTACAAACAAAAAAAATGTGTATCGGAAAAACAAAAATAAAAAAACTACATATAAAGAAAAAAAAAAAATAATAAACAAAAGAAAAAAACAAACTTCAAAATACCCGAATTGTTCAAATGCCCGTACAAACATACGGGTAATAAACAAACAAAAAACTCTTCGAGCATTTGAACAACAACTGTTCGGGCTACTCGAAAATGTTCCAAAAAAAATCGAGAGCTCTACTTTTAACACAAATTATTTAAATTTTGCATTAAACAAGCAATTTGGAATAGATGTACACAATAAAATATTTCTACCTATGTGCTACGGTTATAAATAATAATTTTCTTATATAATTTAGTTTTTTAATATTCCATTTTGACAGACATTAAGTAAAATCTCAAGTTCAGATACTCTTATACATTGCATATTTATTCCCATTGTAGTTTATACTAATATTATTTGATTAAGATGATAAGTAGTTGAAAGAAAACTTGAAATTTAAATAATTGGCGTTACTTTTCTGTTATTAGCATGTTAATAACAGCAATACCGTATAATAATTGTAGCGTTTGTTGAGCCGTAGGGAAGTGCAGGAACCGTAGGAATTTTACCACAAAAGAGCGAATATAAGTACAAAGAATGTAAATTGTGGTAAAATTCCTGCGGTTCTTGCACTTTCCTACGGCTCAACAAACGCTAGAATTATAAGTAATACTTCGTGAAAAAGCGCTAAATTTCGAATTACCAATTTCGAAAAATGAATAGTAAGTAAGTAAGTGATTTTTCCTGAAAGAGAAATGTATGCTAATAAAGTCAGAGATGGTTTTATGGTCAAAACGAATCTTTCGGGGGGGGTTTTGTCCCCAAAACCCCCCCCCCCCCCCCGTTACTACGCCACTGGTTAAGAGCATTTCTAAGCTTTCTTACGTCTACCCAAAACTTTATTGTAGAGGTAGTTCCCTTCCATGGGTATGCGTGTAGTTTTTCCATTGCATTTCTAAAATAGTGATTTCCTCCGTGTTAAAGTGATCCTTTTCATCCTTGAAAGTGTCAAATATTTTTGGCTTATTTACAGAAAAAAATTCAATATTTTTTAAAGATTGAATATTCTGCGGTAAGCGTTGGCGGAGTTGCTCAATTAACTTGATAATAAAGTTCTGAAAAATTTTACGAATACACCGTGAAAAGGACGGTTCAAATATCGCGTATGCCAATGGTCATTTGCGAATTCAAATAGCAAAATGGGCAACAACAAAATCTATGGCAGAGTTGCTTTTGCGCACTGCGAAAACCTTATTGCATCCAAGGCAGATCTAGGAAGGTAGGCTCGGTGGCGAATTCAGAAACTACTTTTTCATTTACAAAGGTAGAGTGTAATGTCAAAATCAAAGCGAATTCACATCATGACCAATAGGAATGGGCGAGTCTCAAGAGAATTCAGATCTTAACTAAGGCGAATTATCATTTTGACATTACACTCTACCAATTACAATAACAAAATACATTACAATAACAAAATATGCATAGAATGTACCGTATAGCGGCATTGCGCGATTTGGCTGTATTTACATGATCGCCTATAACTTTTCCATTTTACCATGGATTTTCTTCGTTGATAGCTTATTTTTTTGGTAATAAAATGGAGCTTCACGTAAAGGAGTAAAACCGAAGGTTAAAACATTGGTTTTAAAGATATTGCCTGACAAAGTCAATTTTTTCTTCAAAAAATCGTTAAAAAGCGAAAAAATTCAAATTGAATCGTCAATATTTCAGAAACTATAAGAGCTAGACAAAAATGTTATAGGAGCCATGAAAAGGAAATTTAATTTTCTTTCGTTTGGTTTTACTCTCACTGCGGTAAAGAGATTTACAGGATTAAGTGGAGCCATTGGCCAAATAACGATAAATTGCCGATATATCAAAAACCTTCCCATAGAATTAAAAATGAACCCGATTTTCGGAATAAGCGACCGATTTTACATATAGATAGGATGGTCGCATTTAGAGTATTTTTTGGCTGTAGAGCGGTGTAATCGATAAAATAAGGAAGGCATGCCAGACTATCAACTTTTGTATAGTTTGATAATCATAAGGATAAGTACTTATACACTTTCAAGTTTTCATAAACTCGCAGATGACTCATTAGCTTAAAATGATAAACTGATGTGCAAAATAAAGAAATTAAGAAAAATAGCTAAAAATAGCTAAGCTATTAAAAACAAGTAAGGAAGCCTAAGTTCGAGTGGAATCGAACATTAGATACTCAGCTGTATGCTTTAATTGTTTGTTTGCGTTTGATGGAAACACGGTGTATTTTATATAAATCGAGTGCTGCATAAAGTGGGCGTAGCCACGCCCATTTTCTAAATTTTTGTCAGTCATCCAACTAAGCTTATGAATATTATTCTTTGTGCAAAATTTCATCCCTTTATGAGTTACAAAGATGTCACGTTAGAAATTCCAAAAGGGTGTTCCAGAAATATCTTTGTTAAAAAGTAGGCGTGGTCATAAACCGATTTCAATAAATTTTTGCGTGTCCATTAACACAAGTTATAAAAGTGTATAAACCAAGTTTCGTCATAATATCTCAATTATTTGTCGAGTTATGGGCTCCGAAATCTCGTTGATTTCTTTGTCTGAAAAGAGGCGGTGCCACGCGCATTTTCCGAAATTTTTCTATTTTTTGTTTCCGATCTATTGTAGAACTCATG
The DNA here is from genome assembly GCA_960531455.1 of Urophora cardui. NCBI lineage: Eukaryota > Metazoa > Arthropoda > Insecta > Diptera > Tephritidae > Urophora > Urophora cardui. Next base: position 110,968,227 of record OY482673.1, on the reverse strand, counting down.
CCACAAAATTTCAATGAATTATCTTTATATTTGACAAAGATATCGCTTAAAATGTTTTTACTAGGCCACTTTATGATACCCATATATAAAAATGGGCGTGGTCGTCAACCGATTTCGCTAAAATTTTGAACATGTATTACCACAAGTAATGAAAGTGTACACACCAAGTTTCGTCATAATATATCGATTATTTGTCGAGTTATGGGCTCAGAAATCTCGTATATTCCTGCTTCTAAAAGGAGGCGGTGCCACGCCCATTTTCCAAAATTTTTGTATTTTTTGTTTTATGTCCATAGTTGGACACCTTCCATAAAATTTCAATGATATATCTTTATATTTGACAGAGATATCGCTTAAAATGTTTTTATTAGGTCACTTTATAATACCCATATATAAAAGTAGGCGTGGTCGTCAACCGATTTGCCTAAGTAAGTATATCACGCCTACCAAATTTCATTGATATATCTTCAACGGTTTCTGAGTTATGACTCATAAAACTTTCAATGTTTGCCCCTTAATAAGTGGGCGTGGAACCGCCCATTTTCCAAAATTTCACCATATTTCTTCATAAGGGCCTGAGCTCAATGCGTGTGTGAAATTTTATCACTCTAGCTCTATTAGTGACTGAGATACAAAATTTCCGATTTTTACTATATAGGGGAGGTGGGCGTGGTCATGGTCCGATTTCGCCCATTTTCAATACCATCCGTTCCTGTCTTGATACCAACTTACATTTCAAATTTCATCAAAATATCTCAATTTTTGCGCGAGTTATCGTGCTCACAGACGGACAGACGGACAGGCGGACGGACATGGCTCAATCGATTTCTCTTTTCACCCTGATCATTTTGATATTTATAAGTCTATATCTATCTCGATTATTTCATTCTGTTACAATCCACCGTTAGGAAATCAAAACTATAATACTCTGTGTACTAGTACAGCTGAGTATAAAAAGCTAACAAAAATAGCTAATAGCTAAACGCAAATATCTGTAGCTAAACGCCAAAAGATATAGCTAAATCTAGCTACAAAATAGCTAAAGTGGCAACACTGTTTTTAGGCCACATTAGGAGGCATAAAATATATGTGAGGGAGAGAGAGAGTAATTGCAGTGAGAAAATAAATCCAAATAATTAATTCTAAATTAGGAATAAATATTCTTGTTCTGCGAAATTTCAATATTAATCTAAGAATAATTATTCTTGAAAACCTACCAAGCATTCTTAAATACGAACGAAATCAGTCTTAAAAGTTGAATTTTCGATATCTAAGTATTAAAGAAAAATTCCTGAAATAAGAATTTTCTACTCAGCGTAAGAATATACGGTATTACCGTACTTTCGTGACCAAAATGCTTGCATTTTTCTCTGAGTGTATATATACATAGATAGTAATTCAATTACACTGTTGAGTAAGGAGTTCTTCTTCTCAGTCAAGTTTACTCAAAACTCCCTTTTAATCGACGAAATGGAGTTTTCTTTCTTCTATGCATAAATTCTAGGCAATTCGAGAAACATTTAACTTCACAAACGCTTGTCAAAATTAAAGCAATTAATTACGACCAATTCGAATATGCCAAATACGCCAAATAATTAATTCTAAATTAGGAATAAATATTCTTGTTCTGCGAAATTTCAATATTAATCTAAGAATAATTATTCTTGAAAACCTACCAAGCATTCTTAAATACGAACGAAATCAGTCTTAAAAGTTGAATTTTCGATATCTAAGTATTAAAGAAAAATTCCTGAAATAAGAATTTTCTACTCAGCGTAAGAATATACGGTATTACCGTACTTTCGTGACCAAAATGCTTGCATTTTTCTTTGAGTGTATATATACATAGATAGTAATTCAATTACACTGTTGAGTAAGGAGTTCTTCTTCTCAGTCAAGTTTACTCAAAACTCCCTTTTAATCGACGAAATGGAGTTTTCTTTCTTCTATGCATAAATTCTAGGCAATTCGAGAAACATTTAACTTCACAAACGCTTGTCAAAATCAAAGCAATTAATTACGACCAATTCGAATATGCCAAATACGCGAGAACGTGTTAGAAATGCTTGAAACGGTTCGAACGTATTGAGCGACCAATAAAGCACCAGTCGAAAATTTATGGCTTCAATATCGCTACTCATGTAAATATCTAGAGTTGTGTGAGTCTGCATGGATTTACATGCATATTTACACATGTAACTATAAATTTATTCAATGGATGTTGTTTTCAGAAAAAAAAAAAACAAAACAAAACAATGCAACAACGATTTAATGCTTTACCAAATAAAGAAATTTGTCTAGAGCAATAAATGCCGGACGAAAGTCAATCTTTCACTGAATCATTCCCATGCCTATCCTTGGCCTTCACCGGCTCCACCACACCATCTTCGCATACCACACCCGCTACAACTTTGCTATGCAAAAATACCATGTCTTCTCCCCTTCCCTCCCCTCCCTACACCCATTACAGCAAATAGTGGTCCATTAATTTTGGGTGAGAGTTTTATAGATTTTCAAAAATGTAATGAAAACAATTTTCAAATTCCAACGGCACACTTTCTGTTAGCATACCAAACGTTTTGTTGTTGTTTTACTATTATTTTGTTCTTTATGTTATGTGTTTTTATATGAGTTTTAGTGATGGAAGGGAAATGGTAGATATTCTGCTTGTACTAGCGGGGGTGTAACAAATTTTTAAAGACCAAATTTTACCGCATATTTGCCTCTTCAATGAGCAGGCGATTAATTTTTATTACTCCATTCGTTGAAAATGTTTGGATGTATCGGCCGAAATATGGCAGCAGGCTTTGAACGGTTTGGTTGGCTAATATTTTTGATGTGTTTTGCTTGAAATGTTAGTATGTATTATAAATGATTGATAGCGATGGATATGAATCTACATAAATACATATGTATGTATGTATGTATTTATTTGAAAATCAAATCGCTTTAAATTTTTTAGGGTTATGTTCGGCATTCTTAATTAGTAATTTAATCGGATATAACGGAACGGGGAGCGATTTCACTTACATATATAGAAATGCCATCTGTCGATGTCAGGGCAATAAAGATACGAGTAGTTAGGATAGATTAATATTGATCTTTCTACCCTAAATTCTCTACCCTAAATTCTCAGGAATTTTCACCGAGCTGCTGAGAGTACCTTTTTAGCACGTTAACGCCTAGCAATGTTCCATGACTTATTCCATGAAGGAACTAGAAAGGAGAATGCATGCGATCAGCTGACTTCTTCTTCCATCTCAAAAATATATTTTTGTTAACATATGCCACACACACGCACACTATCATTTCCGTGGGCGAAGTCCCGTCAGATTCTTTTACATTCAAGTTTCCATGACATTCGAGTTGCCACTTGCATTCTCCTTCCTAGTTCCTTGAAGACTTATTTAGTAAGTAGTCTCTGGTCGCATGTTACTATGAAACTCGTGATTTTTGCAGCGTTATTTACCAATTACTTAAATATGTATACCTATATATGTATGTATTTTACCACGGAAAACAGCAAACTAACAAACAGCCCAGCATAAAGCATACAGACGATATTTATTTTCTAGTTTAACTCATAATCTGCCTTTGGGAAACACAAAATGTATAATATTCGTATTTTATTTTTTTTTTTTAGAATTATTCGCCAAAATTTTGCACCACCATTTTTCCGCCCAATTTGCACAAATTATTTTATTATTTTACTTTTGTTGTAAAAATTTTGCAAACTCTGCTGAACTGTTCGAAACAGTTACAGTTAGACTTGCTTGTTTGTTTATTTTAAACAGTGACAATTTGTTTTGTGGTTTTTCTGGTCGGAAGCAATTTTGTTTGTGACAGTTGACACTTACATACATACATACATATTTTTTGTGCGAGTGGTAAAAATTATTAAAATCGTTTAAATTGGCGAACATTTAATTTTGTTTTTGAATTTGTACATGATTGAGCATGTGGATTTTGTTTTAAAAAAGGTTAGGAAAGAAGTGTCCATGGACTGAAACTTGGAAAAAAATGTCTGCTTTACTTTAGTCAAATCTGAAAGAACTGAAGGTCCAAACCCGTTTTTGAAACAAAATTAAAAAGGTGAAACTTACTTAGAATTTTCCCTTAATTGATGTATCAAGCTAATTTCCGTAAGTCTTATCCTTTCTCCTTATGACAACAACAACAACAACACTTACCAATTCTTCACTGTCTACAATTTCAAACAAATATGTATGAACGATGCTTAAGTGCGCTACTTGTGCACTTTGCTAAATATCAAAGGATATATTATTTCTTACCGACGGCACACGTTGGCCAATTGGCAAGAAGCACCGTCGCCCCCGATGTCGTTTGTTCAACCAAATACATACTTGAATGTTGTTACAAACGTTATGCTTGAAAGTTAAGTGGTCGGAAGCGCGGTTAAATAAACGAAAGGCTAATTTCGAAAGATGAAGGAGAACAGGGCGAGAAGCAAAGGAAGTAGGAAGCGGCGAATGAAGATGATATTTATGAGGATAATGATGTTAAAAAATGAGCAGGCAACTCAAAGGGTTACATTCAATGGCGCTTTTATAATGTTTCTTGTGCGTTTTGTAAGGCGTGTGCTGAGTATATGGCCAAATGGCAAGTGGCGTTATGAAGCGCCCATACTTGTCTAACAACAACAACAAGGTACACAAAAGCGATTGTTAAAAGCCAAACGAACACTTCAGATACATAATAGCCGGAAAATTAATACAAACATGTAAATATATACACACAGAGAAATATTTATTTATTTACATACATATGTTTGCTTGGCGGTTTTGGGTATTATGTGAATCACGTGCTGAAACATATGGTTACACATATGCAAATCTTTAGATCTTGTCATTCGATGACTTAATTAACCTACAAAAAATTATAAATTTGTCGGTTTTTATTAAAGGATGCATTAAAAAAAATCTTTACAGTAATTTGGTAAGCCAATTAAAGCATTGCAAAAAAGTTCAAGCATGCACTATGGCATCTTTAAACCGCCCTTCCATAATCTTTCCATATTTGTATGTGCGTCTATTTGTACAGTTGCGAATAAAAGATTGTACCTAACTCTCAAAAATTTTAAATAACTTCTTAATTAATTTTTAAATAGCTTAAGCTTCAAAAAGAATTCAAATTTAAAATAGATTTAATTTAAAGTAGGATTAACTTTAAAGCGTATATGTACCTTATTTCAAGTAATTAATTTCGAACTGAAACAAGATTTAAATTAGCTTCAACTTTAAACTGGGTTTAAATTTAAACTAAGCTTAACTTGCAATCAATTTTGACTTTAAATTTGTATCAATTTTTAATTAGTTTTAATTCTAAAACGCAAATATTAAACCAGGTTTATATTTAAATTAATATTAAGATGTTATTTTAAACCACGTAGACGTAAATTTAATCTACGTAGATTCAATTTGAAACTAAGTTAAAATTTAATCTAAATTTAGCTTTGAACAAGCTTAAATTATGATCAAGTGTAAGTTAAAATAAGTTCATCGGATTCCACTTTGAACTAGCTTTAACTCTAATCTGGGTTTTACTTTAGGCTGAGCTTAAACTAGATTTAGTTTTAATCTAGATTTCATTTTAAATTAGCTTTGATTTCCCACTAACTATGCTAAACTTTATTTAAAATTTAACTTGAAGCTAGTTTTGCTTTAAACATGTTGCAATTATAAACAAAGTTTAACCTTGCATTCAACATTTAACTGGGTTTAACCTTAATCTCATGGTTAATTGCATTTCTAAAACTGGTTTATAATTTGAAATTTTTGTACTTTACAGGAAAATGCATGAAATCTCTGGCATGACACATTTTATTGGCGATGACTGTACCTCAAACTCATATGTATACATTCACTTGTACATACATACCTACAACCATCCCAACAGACCAGGAAGTAAGCGAAATGTAATAGGACTTGAGAACAAGCTTATAACAATTGTCCATTGTAAGCTTATTGCAATACAGTTTTTATAAGCTTAATTGTAAGCTTATTCACAAGCATGATTGTAATAATTGAGGAACACAAGCTTGAAAGCAATATTACAATAAGCTTACTTTACACTTGCAATGAAAGCTTAAAAAACTATTAATAATAAGATTGTTATAAGCTTACTGTAACATTTTTTTAAATTTTGGTTTTACAATGATTCATATAATTCATTATTCCTCTTTCGGAAAAGGGAAGTATAAAAGCCTCAATAAAATTCAATATAATGTTGAATGTCCTACTATATGATACCGTTCAGGTTGATGTCATGGTTCGAAACAGGAGGAGAATATAAAATAAAGAACATTGCAGTAAAGGTGAAGAAGGAAAGAAAATGAAAAGAAAAATGCAAATAAAAATTTATTTTTTTCTTTTTTCTACTATTTATACATACAATTGTATTTATAAGCTTACAACAAGCTTTCACAAGTAATATTTTTCTACAATTACATTTGTAAGCTTATAAAAAGGGTGCCGTTTTGATTTTTCTACAATTGTTCTTAAGACTTTTTCAATACTTTACACAAGCTTTCCTCAAGCTTAACGCTTATATTTGTAAGCTTGTTATAATATTATTCTCAAGCCCTTTGGTCTATTGGGATGTTAATAAATCACATTTATATCCCCTACTCCTAGATTTCAACTGACAGCCTCTTTGCCTCGTAGAAAGGGTTAAATAAACGCATCGCACATTCGTACAACCAAACACACACACACACGGATATGCAAATATAATATGTATGTATGTATATCTTTATCTGCATGCCACCCTTCCCTCTTTGTTTTTCCGACTATAACTTTTTGACTTTTGACGCTTTCTGTGTGGCCACAATTCTCGTGAGCCGTGACTCTTGCCACAACCCACGGGCAATTCATCGCAACTAAACACACTCACACACAACTATGTAATTATTCGACATTGAATTCTTATTTATTTTAAAGTGTTTCGAATTATGCATAGTTCTTTATAATTAGAATGATTTGATGCATTTGGCAGGCAGATATCGTGAGCGAACAAATGATTGCAGGCTTGTTTCTAATGTATACACAAATTTATGATGTGGTTTTCTTTGAGTGTTGCCATATGGTCGCGACGGCATGAAATTAAAGAGTTTAATATTTATTATTTTTTTCAATTTGTTGGTGTTTATTGTTAGTTTGAGGTTGTTCTTGTTATCATTAAAGCAGCTGTTTAGTCTAAATGACTATAAAACTATTCGTAATGGAAATCAAAAACGTGCAGCTTCGATGGGTTTGGGTTTGAACCAGAGGAAAAGGGGGCTCAGATGAATTGATCTAAGGGGTATGCGCGGATGTGATGGTTGGTATGGGGATTTTACGACTGCTACGTTCGGTAGATATTAGGGATTCCAATTTTTCCGATTTTTACGATCCCGGGATTTTCGGTATTTTCTTTTATAATCCCGGGATCCCGGGATTTATCCCGGGATTCGGACTTTAATTACACAGGCCGACAAAATTTCCAAAAAATTTTCTAACTCAAATAAAATTCTACTTTTCTAAAGCATTTCGGTGCGCTGATTCTGAATCTGAAGTCGGATTTTCGGTATTACGTGTAGGTTTTGAGATACTCATGTCCAAAGAGGCGAAAAATGCGATTTCTTGCAATATTCACTGCTCAATCTGTTAAATTACTTACTTTCATTAAAAGATGATTGCAGCTATTGAAAGAACGATCGAGGAACGCTACAACTTTAAAATGCAAAGAAAAAATAGATTTTTATTGCCATTTTTTATTATTTCATTAGTAACAAAATAAAAAGGAATGTAAAATCATGCGTATTATTTAATAATACCTAAGAGTTACTTTAAGAAGCACAACCAACAACGAAAATTACATACATTTGGTGAACAAAACATTTTCCTTTGCAGTTGGTACTTTTAGGATATTAATAAAAAGGCTTGCAATCATTTGATAATTTCCAATAAAAAATTTTTTAGAAAATAACGACGCACTTTGTTTAAGCGAATAAGCTTTCCGAAAAATTCAGAAAATTAATGCAACTTCTGAATAGATAAATATCGGAGGCACAAATTTTGATATGAATTCCGAGTATGCAGCTGCGTATTTAATTTTGGTACAGTGTTGTAAGACTATCAAGTCTAATTAAAATTTTGTTTCCATTTTCTTCCACTATTTACTTTCCATGTGGGAAAATTCCAAAAAACATTTGAGAAATAAATGACCAAAAATCAGGAAATTGAAATTATCAAATGAATTTTGCCACAAGCTAAAAGCTTTAAAAATACATAACATACGTTTCCTTACAACGCGTACTTCAACACAAAAAAATTTAATTATTAAAAAAAAAATCAAAAATTTTAATCCCTACTTTGACTAATGGACTTTTTTCTTCTAGCAAAAATGTCGCACATTCTTCCGGCTGTCACATTTTTTTGTTCTCTTCCATACCGACTCAAAACTTTTTAGGGCTGTTTGTTCTATTGACAAAATATAAAACTGGCCCGACTACGTGCAACATTTTCTGCTCTTAGCACAAGTAAAGGGTTGCATTATTTTTGTTTCATTCATCACATGAATAATGCAACATTTTAATAGGGCACAGGACACACGTTGATAATGCTGCAATGTAATAATGCAACATTTTCACTCAGAATAGGAAATGCTATTAGTATACAGATCTGAGACCAATAAAAATTATATAAAATATAACTTTTCTTTGCTTTAATAGCGGAATATTCTCTCTTTATCTTATCCCGAAAATCCCGGGAAAAGGGAAAAGAGGAGGCGGTGTTGCTATCTACCACAAAAGTTATTTAAAAGCTAAGCTGGTATCTCAATCAACTGGGAATAGTATTGAGTATATTTCTCTGGAATTGTCTACTCTTCGGTCTAGAACCCTCATCTGTTGTGTTTACAACCCAAATAAATATTGTAGTCAATGTGATTTCTTTCATTATGTGTCATCTGTTTCAACTGACTATGATAATATTACTGTCTGTGGCGATTTCAATATCAATTTGTTGCAAATGGATTGTTATAGTTCTAGTCTTGCTGATAGTGTATCTGGTGTTGGTTTGTCTTTTGTTAACGTTTCTGTACCCACAAGGTATGGAAATAATTGTGTTCCAAGTCTTCTTGACTATTTTATTGTATCTGACCCCGCGATTGTACTAAAATTTGACCAAGTATCATTTGTATCTGACCATGACTTAATTTTTTGTTCGTTTGATATTAAGCTTGACCGAAATAGTGAACCCTCTGATGAGTACACTTTTCCAGATTACCGCCGTTTAAATGTTGATAGCCTCTTTAATGAGCTGGTAGGAATTAACTGGTCTACTTGTTGGGGTTTTAGCTCAGTTAACGAAAAGCTGTCTTTTCTTAATAGAGTGGTCTTGCAAGCTTTTACTGCTCATGTTCCTGCTAAGACTGTGTTGAATAGAGGTTCAACTTGTCCGTGGTTTAACAGCACAGTTCGGGCGGCCATTAAAAAGCGATGCAAAGCTTACTCTGCTTGGAAAAGAGACCGAACTGAAATGAAATGGAGTTCATTTAAAGCAGCACGTAATGAGGCTACTTTCATTATACGGCGCGAAAAACGCATTTATTTCTCTAAAAAACTCCATCCCTCTCTACCTAACAATGTCCTGTGGCGTAATCTTAAGTCATTGCGTGTTCACGTTAGCGATAAGTCTGTTTGTACGCTAAACCCTGACACTTTAAATGATGTATTTGTAAATGGTGTAACCTCTTCTTGTCCTCGTACTTCCATGTCCAAAGCTAGTTCCTATACAACACCTTCTGGTCAGATGTTTGAGTTTAGTGCAGTGTCTGAATTTGATGTTGAAAAAAGTGTGTATAAGATACAATCTAACGCAATTGGAGAAGATGGCATACCAATAAAGTTTATAAAAATAATATTGCCAGTAATCTTACCAACCCTTACGCACATAATTAACCATAGCTTCACAACCTCCTGCTTCCCTGATGCGTGGAAAGTTGCCATAGTCATTCCTGTTGCCAAAAACAAGTCTGCTGCTAGTCCTTGTGACTTTCGGCCTATAAGTATATTACCTGCTCTATCGAAGGTTGCTGAATCACTTATGTCTGAGCAAATATATCGTCATGTTAATGTATACAATTTATTGTCACAGTTTCAGTCTGGATTTAGAGCCAAACATAGCTGTTCAACAGCTATGATAAAAATATTGGACGATATTAGAATTGCTTTTGACAAGAAATGCTTAACGTTGCTTTGCTTATTAGACTTTTCTAAAGCATTTGACACAGTTAAACATGACTTGCTTTGCCTAAAATTACGTGATAATTTTGGTTTTGGTGCGTCCGCGGTGCAATTGATGAGAAGCTATCTAACAGGTAGGTCTCAACGTGTAAAGGTAGATCTAAGGTTCTCTTCGCTACGTCCAATACTGTCTGGTGTTCCCCAAGGCTCTATTCTAGGGCCTCTTTTATTTAGTCTATTTGTAAATGATGTGTTCTCTGTATGTCAGCATTCTTGTATTCATGCATATGCGGATGATATCCAATTATATATGTCCAGCCCTCTTGAACAGGCTGTGAACTTATGCTCTAGCTTCAACCAGGATTTGTTTTCTCTAAAGTGCTGGGCTGTACAAAACGGCCTTAGTCTGAATGTCAATAAGTGTTATGTGTTACCTATTTGTAAGAAACGCGTGAAACCCTCAGATATCCCCTCCTTGTATATTGGTGAGCATGCTCTCAAAGTGGTGTCAAAAATTACTAACTTGGGATTTGTTGTTAATTCTGACCTCACGTGTACAGATCACATCAATGCAACGGTTGGAAAAGTGTACCTTACTTTGAGGAGCCTTCGAATATCTGCCCAATTCACGCCGATTACCATAAGACGAAAACTAGCTATCCAACTTATAATGCCTATAATTTGCTATGCGGAACTAGTGTACAGCAGACTAGATTCTCAGTCTGCTCATAAGTTGGATGTAGCTTTTAACCATGTCACGCGATATGTGTACGGGCTAGGGAGATTTGAACACATATCCGCTTGGAAGACTAACCTGCTGGGGTGTGAACTCGGTGAGTATTTGAAGGCAAGAAATTGCATCTTTCTTTTCAACCTCATGAATGAGAAAACGCCAAGTTATCTGTATGAGAAGCTGACATTTGCTAAATCCGCCCGAGTGCATGGCCTTATAATTCCAGAATATAACTTTCTGCCATCTGCTAGACTATTTTTCATCAACGCTATTCGTATATGGAACTCTGTTCCTACAAGTATTCGTAGTAGCGTGAACAAAAGCAATATTAAGACTGTCTTGTTGTCATACTTCCGTAATCAGTAGAGTAATATTATACACCTATATGTATGTTAAACCCCTAGATGTGCTATCTATAACTTTCCTTATCTTTTACTTTTGTATATTACTTTATTTATCTTATCTTACTACTTTCTATTCTTACTATTACATATAGTCATGATCTTTTTCTTTTTGGTCTAAGTCCTCTACCTTTTTCTTCTACTAGTTTTAAGTTATGTATCATAAATAAATTTATTACTTATAGTATTCTAAGAATCGTTGTACTACAAAAGACTTTGTACTTATTGTACTGATAAATTATAATAAATGAAATGAAATGAAATGAAATGATAAAATTCTAGCTATCCCGGGATTTTCGGGATGTCAAAAAGGGCGGGATCCCGGGATCCCGGGATTGGAATCCCTAGTAGATATGTAGGAGTTGAAACGGCTAGAGAATCCAGATCCAAAATTGCCAAAAATTCATTTTAAATCGTAGAATCTGTAAACAAATTGCACTGTTTTTTGCCGGAAATGTAGAAATTGTACAATTTTGTAAAGCCATATTTTCAAAATTTTAGAAAATTCTACAGAACCTTATATATATGGTATGGAAAAAATTTACCAAAATTAATATATGGAACTATTTTTTCTCTCATGCTATAGGAAATTAGCCTAATTAGGATAAAATATACAGTATAATGTGACAAATCATGACAAAAAACATACATGTAATACTAACTTTTTAGGTGAGACACAAAAAATTTTACAAAGTTTGACAAAATTTAAAAAAAAAAAACAAGAAAAAACTATTTTTTTATTTTAATTTTCGATTCTATGCTAGGAGGTCTTGCTACCAAAAAAGAAAAAGGTTCAAAAATTATCCCGGAAATCGCTAATTTGGTACTTTATTTAACACCCCAAAAATTTTATTTTTTACATGGAAAAATTTTATAATAAAAAATTTTTTCTATATTAATTCTAATAATATCGCGCTTTTAAAAGTAAGTTACAATTTGATATGTGCGAAAATCATATTGACATTTTGCAACAAAATAAAAGGACGAAACTTGTCACCTAGTTTAAAAACATAATTCTATAAACACACACCAAATTTCATTTCATTCTGTTTGAAATTTAAGTTGAAATCACAATTTTAAAATTAAGGATATATGGGAGGTAGTTATATCCTTTCACATAACAGAACGAAACTTATAACCTAGTTTAAAAGCATAATTCTATAAACACACACCAAATTTGATTTCATTCTGTTTGAAATTTAAGTTGAAATCATAGATGGGCACTTTTAAGTACCAGTAGTAATTCATTATTTTTACCTTTTTTACTGCCTACTTAGAATTTTTTACAGTAATAAGTAGCGCTTTACTTGTTACTTACAAAATTTTACAGTAATAAGTATGGCTTTACTTATTACTTAAAATTTTTTACAGTAATAAGTACCGCTTTACTTATTACTGCAAAAAATTTCAAGTAATAAGTAAAGCGTTACTTATTACTTTAAAAATTTTACAGTAATAAGTAAACTTTACTCGTTACTCTAAAAATTTTACAGTAATAAGTTATATTTACTTGTTACTCTAAGACTACTTAAGTATCGAGGATACAGTAGCCTAAGTATTGGCATACAAAGACACGTACACTGACGAACACAAACGCATAGGTTAACGAGCATCTGAGAGATGATGCCCAATAAACATAATAAAAAAAATCTCGAACGTTGAAAACAACTAAACGTATTCTCAATTGTTTCTCAAATATACCGAGGTACGTACCTAGGTATGTATAAATTAAGAACATGCAAATAAAAACTATATTTTTAGAACAATGCTCGGTAAAACTTGGGAAGCAAAAATTTATTTAAAAATCAATTGTAAATTAAATGTAAATTTATCTTAAAAACAAATGTACATATTTATTTGATATTAAATAAAATTGCTCTTCATCCAAATGTTATTTGAAGCAGTGGCAGGAAATATTGTAATTGTATTCTAGGTTAAGGTTTCATAAAAGTTGTTATATTCTTCAGGAGTGGTACAAGCCTTTTAAGTTGAGAACATTTGAGATGCATTTGGGTTTTGGTATACATATGTATGTATATACAGTTGCTTACAAATACATCTCAAATTGAGAATTAAGAAAAATGTGTATTGGGTAATTTAGTAGGAGGAATAGTAGGTAAGAGAGCAGCGTTACCACTGTGATAAAATTCTGTCAGCATTGTGAAGCAATTTCTCGCTCGGTAGGTATAAGGATTTTTCTTTAGGTATGTATTTCGAGTAAGCAAATAACTGGAAGTAGAAAGTTTTCTTCTGCTTTACTTAAAAATACAAGTTCATCGATTTTTCGTTGAAGTTTTTTTAATAAGATGAAAATCTTTTATCGATTGTGAGCACATAGAATATAGGTATGTATATCTTTGCAGGAAGAAAAAAATGAAATGCTAAAAGTAGTTGACTTTTAATTGGCTATTTTGAGACAATTGAAAAAAAATCAATATGTATCACACAGCAAGAAACCCATTTTTGGTTAGTTTATTGACAAAAGCTTTCAAATTCCTGATGAAAATATTTTTATTCAAGAACATTTTAACTGATTTTGCTGTAAAAAATCCTCTTTTTTAGATTTGAAAAGCGAAGCAATGGAAATACATACATATGTATAGCGAAATGTTTCCTTTGTCCTTTTTGGTAAGTTTCGTTTTCGGAGAGCGATAGAGAGAGAGAGAGAAATGCGTTCCCATTAGCGGGAAATCCCAGATTCTGCTTAAATACTAAAGATCTGTAAAGAAATTCTATTCAATTTCTCTCTGAAAAATAAAAACTTAACAGCTACCTAAGCATACAAAAACGATTGTTTGAGTTGCAAAATATACGATGATTTACATTAACGAGCGTTAACGCGCGGAAACCCCCAGTTTTAGGCTAATAACTAAGTATCCGTAACGAAATTCAATGTAAATTCTCTCTGAAAACAAAACTGCACAGTCGGCTACCTAAGCAAACTTACCAAAAAGGATTGTTTGAATTTCAAAAGAAAGCAATAATTTACGGTCATGTCAAATTTTAGGCCAGCCAATACTTACCTGCATATGTACATATACATACTTACATATGTATAAATGATTTTACATGCATACAATTTAATAAAAATTATTTATTATGACCAACGTCGTTCAGATATACATAATTACGAGCAGTCGCATGTTCCATTGCGCGCGATCCCGAAATAATTCCCGATTAATGTGAATTTCTTTGTAGGGTATCTGTATGGCTATGTAGGGTATCTACATCATGGCTTCACAAATTTCACACCCCTTTTTACCAATGTAGCGCAAATCCATGTGTATGTACATATACATATATGTACGCATTTGCATCTAACTTGGTCTTTACTACCTGCCACTCAGAACAAAAAAATAACCATCTACTTGAAAAAATCTACCAATTTTGGGGGAAAAATTACCATTATCTCTTTCTACACTTATTAGTAATAACTACTTACATATGTAAGTACCAAGGATGCATCGTAACGTTAATATTATCGTTTACCGAAAAAAGCAATCGTTTCCGTTGAAACTATTCAGGATTTTACCGTTTACGCAATTATCAAAATAATTTATAGTCGCAAAATAACGATAATGAAATTATCGAAATAATACCATTTCGTTGATTAGCGAAAAGAAATTATCAAAATAATTTCATTTCGTTGATTAGCGTTATCATAACCAAATTTATAACGTTGAAATGCTTAGTGCGCTCGCAATGCCGTCGCGATCAATCGGCCGCATACATACATATATGCATATATGCACACGAACTGCTACGATTTGAGTGACAGCTGTGTATGTATGCGTCTCGTGCAGGAAATGTTTTTGTTGATTTACTTCGTTTCAACGTTACCGGTTGCATTTTGATAATTTAGTTTTGTGAATTATCGAAACGAAATGGTTTTGATAATTTAGCGTTGCGAATTAACGAAACAAAACCATTTTGATAATTTAGCATTGTGAATTAACAAAACGAAATAGAAACCGTTCGTTCGTTAAGCATCTCTGGTAAGTACCTACATGTTTTGATAAGAGATACTTTGTTTAAAAGCGATTGGGATAACATGAAGAATGAAAAAATACGGGTTTCGAAATTTAACCAATTCTCAAAACTGTTTATTACATTTATACCCCTGCAGGATGGGCATCTAACTTAAAACTGACTTTAAACAGTTTACAAAGACACTAGTGGTAACTGTTAATGGTATATTTTCTTTGAAAAAGGCTAACTACTTTTGTATGGGAATGGCGATAAAAAAGTCAGTCATGTGTACCTCGGCATTACTTGGAAGGTAATTATAAACTAACTTTTTTTGGGTGAAAAATAGTTAGACCCAAAATATAACACTATTAATGTTTATAAAATTATACAAAAAATACAAGGGAAATGGTTGCATATGTAACTGCTACATGCATACATGTTTAGAATCATGGAATTCACAAACATTTCGCTATACATATGTATGTATTTCCATTGCTTCGCTTTTCAAATCTAAAAAAGAGGATTTTTTACAGCAAAATCAGTTAAAATGTTCTTGAATAAAAATATTTTCATCAGGAATTTGAAAGCTTTTGTCAATAAACTAACCAAAAATGGGTTTCTTGCTGTGTGATACATATTGATTTTTTTTCAATTGTCTCAAAATAGCCAATTAAAAGTCAACTACTTTTAGCATTTCATTTTTTTCTTCCTGCAAAGATATACATACCTATATTCTATGTGCTCACAATCGATAAAAGATTTTCATCTTATTAAAAAAACTTCAACGAAAAATCGATGAACTTGTATTTTTAAGTAAAGCAGAAGAAAACTTTCTACTTCCAGTTATTTGCTTACTCGAAATACATACCTAAAGAAAAATCCTTATACCTACCGAGCGAGAAATTGCTTCACAATGCTGACAGAATTTTATCACAGTGGTAACGCTGCTCTCTTACCTACTATTCCTCCTACTAAATTACCCAATACACATTTTTCTTAATTCTCAATTTGAGATGTATTTGTAAGCAACTGTATATACATACATATGTATACCAAAACCCAAATGCATCTCAAATGTTCTCAACTTAAAAGGCTTGTACCATTCCTGAAGAATATAACAACTTTTATGAAACCTTAACCTAGAATACAATTACAATATTTCCTGCCACTGCTTCAAATAACATTTGGATGAAGAGCAATTTTATTTAATATCAAATAAATATGTACTTTTGTTTTTAAGATAAATTTACATTTAATTTACAATTTATTTTTAAATAAATTTTTGCTTCCCAAGTTTTACCGAGCATTGTTCTAAAAATATAGTTTTTATTTGCATGTTCTTAATTTATACATACCTAGGTACGTACCTCGGTATATTTGAGAAAAAATTGAGAATACGTTTAGTTGTGAATTTTAAAATGCTCTGATTTTAAAATTTTGTATAATTTTTTTCAACGTTGGAGATTTTTTCTATTATGTTTATTGGGCATCATCTCTCAGATGCTCGTTAACCTATGCGTTTGTGCTCATCAGTGTACGTGTGTATGTATGCCAATACTTAGACTACTGTATCCTCGATACTTAAGTAGTCTTAGAGTAACAAGTAAATATTACTTATTACTGTAAAATTTTTAGAGTAACGAGTAAAGATTACTTATTACTGTAAAATTTTTAAAGTAATAAGTAACGCTTTACTTATTACTTGAAATTTTTTACAGTAATAAGTAAAGCGGTACTTATTACTGTAAAAAATTTTAAGTAATAAGTAAAGCGATACTTATTACTGTAAAATTTTTTAAGTAACAAGTGAAGCGTTACTTATTACTGTAAAAAATTTTAAGTAAGGAATATTCTTTTACTGCTTACTGTTTGCTTTACTGAAATACAATATTACTTCAGTATGCCCATCTATGGTTGAAATCACAACTTTAAAATCAAGGATATATGGGAGGTAGTCATGTCCTTGCATCGATTTAGGCAAAACTTCGTTTTTTTCTTATCTCTAGTATTTTATGTCTGTACACAAACTTTCATTGTTCAGCGATTACTCCCCTAATTTTGCCGATTCACTATATGGAGACGAAGCACTGTGCGCCGGTCCCTCGCCGGGCTTATAGTTTCTTTTTAGTTTGAGATATACGTTAATCTCTGGTTATCGCTTAAATTTTGCGAGAGTGGACAGATAATGAAACTGCTTATCTGTGAATTTCTCCTAAAGTTTTTGGACTTCCTTTTTGAACAAAAGGACTTTGCTGGGGAACTGAAAAATTTTGTACAAAAAAAAAAAACACTTATAATTTCACTACAACTTCTAATACCGCAAATTAATAACTTCAGCTCTGCATTTGTTTACAAAATTTATAATTTGAGTAATTAGAAAAGTTTGTCAAACAACTGCGAACGTGACCAATCGTCGAGTTAAGTAGAAATGCAGGATTGCAACGCATATTTCGTTATGAAATATGGATGATTAAAAATTATTATCATAACCCACAACTCCCAACACACACACACATACAATAGAATATGCATTTATATTTATAATTTCACACAAAAAGTATTTCCAATATGTATTTATTATTATTATACACGGCAATTTATACAACTGTTGTCCGGAATTGCCGACGGCAAATGAGTGAAGGCACTTCTAAAAACCAAAACAAACAAGTAAGGAAGCCTAAGTTCGAGTGGAATCGAACATTAGATACTCAGCTGTATGCTTTAATTGTTTGTTTGCGTTTGATGGAAACAGGGTGTATTTTATATAAAGCGAGTGCTGCATAAAGTGGGTGTAGCCACGCCCATTTTCTAAATTTTTGTCAGTCATCCAACTAAGCTTATGAATATTATTCTTTGTGCAAAATTTCATCCCTTTATGAGTTACAAAGATGTCACGTTAGAAATTCCAAAAGGGTATTCCAGAAATATCTTTGTTAAAAAGTAGGCGTGGTCATAAACCGATTTCAATAAATTTTTGCGTGTCTATTAACACAAGTTATGAAAGTGTATAAACCAAGTTTCGTCATAATATCTCAATTATTTGTCGAGTTATGGGCTCCGAAATCTCGTTGATTTCTTTGTCTGAAAAGAGGCGGTGCCACGCGCATTTTCCGAAATTTTTCTATTTTTTGTTTCCGATCTATTGTAGAACTCATGCCACAAAATTTCAATGAATTATCTTTATATTTGACAAAGATATCGCTTAAAATGTTTTTACTAGGCCACTTTATGATACCCATATATAAAAGTGGGCGTGGTCGTCAACCGATTTCGCTAAAATTTTGAACATGTATTACCACAAGTAATGAAAGTGTATACACCAAGTTTCGTCATAATATATCGATTATTTGTCGAGTTATGGGCTCAGAAATCTCGTATATTCCTGCTTCTAAAAGGAGGCGGTGCCACGCCCATTTTCCAAAATTTTTGTATTTTTTGTTTTATGTCCATAGTTGGACACCTTCCATAAAATTTCAATGATATATCTTTATATTTGACAGAGATATCGCTTAAAATGTTTTTATTAGGTCACTTTATAATACCCATATATAAAAGTAGGCGTGGTCGTCAACCGATTTTGGCAATTTTTCGTCCAACCATTTGCCTAAGTAAGTATATCACGCCTACCAAATTTCATCGATATATCTTCAACGGTTTCTGAGTTATGGCTCATAAAACTTTCAATGTTTGCCCCTTAATAAGTGGGCGTGGCACCGCCCATTTTCCAAAATTTCACCATATTTCTTCATAAGGGCCTGAGCTCAATACGTGTGTGAAATTTTATCACTCTAGCTCTATTAGTGACTGAGATACAAAATTTCCGATTTTTACTATATAGGGGAGGTGGGCGTGGTCATGGTCCGATTTCGCCCATTTTCAATACCATCCGTTCCTGTCTTGATACCAACTTACATTTCAAATTTCATCAAAATATCTAAATTTTTGCGCGAGTTATCGTGCTCACAGACGGACAGACGGACAGACGGACGGACATGGCTCAATCGATTTCTCTTTTCACCCTGATCATTTCGATATATATAAGTCTATATCTATCTCGATTATTTCATTCTGTTACAATCCACAGTTAGGAAATCAAAACTATAATACTCTGTGTACTAGTACAGCTGAGTATAAAAACAGTTCAACTGTCGTATGCAAAGCCAAAGCTAATTAAAATTATATCATTTATGTATATTTAAATAAATAGTCAAGACATTTATTTACGAACCGCATTCATGTTTGGCGCTGGAAAGAATAACGCCATTGCACACAAAAACACAAAAATACAAAAAATAGCTAATTGTGGGTGGTGATGAAGCGGTAGGAGAGACTGCCGGCTGGATGAGCTGGCAGTGCTTGGTTGGTTGCTGTGTTGGAAGCAAAGTCAATAGTTTTAAAGTTTGAGTATAAAATAACAAACATTTTTTCTATGTACAACTCAGTTTTGCACGCTGCTAGAGAGGAGTAGTGGTGCTTAAGCAAACGTGCTGCTAGTGGAAAAACCAATATGGCGGCAATTTGACTAATGCGATTTGGTTGGTAACATATGGAAATTTAATGTGAATTGTTGTTAGTTTTAGTCAAACTTAAGTTTTTTTTGTCTTCAATGAAGGATTAGGAAATTGAAACATGT
The DNA here is from genome assembly GCA_960531455.1 of Urophora cardui. Classification (NCBI taxonomy): domain Eukaryota; kingdom Metazoa; phylum Arthropoda; class Insecta; order Diptera; family Tephritidae; genus Urophora; species Urophora cardui. The sequence continues at coordinate 110,948,245 of OY482673.1, read as the reverse complement.
GCACTTATGTATGTTCCCATTAAACACTGAAAAAGAAATTATCAAACGTTTGAGAAAATATTGTTTCTAAAGTTGAGAATCAGCATATATATCATTTGAAAATAAACATATTTTCAAGTGTTCATCAAACATTGTTTATCAATTTTAAAATAACTTACAACACATTTGAAAAAAAAAAAAAACTTGTTTCGCATTTTGTACCATTTCACGAATTTCAACATGTCAAGGCTTGAAGGAACGAAGAAATTTTGTGTGTTTGCTAATTTCAGTCAGCGTTCGTTGTTCTACTCGAGCAGTCTTTTAACGGTTGAATTGATGATGGTTGAAAATGACTGTGTTTAATAATGATTCTGTATATCTTACTCTTATTTTATTTGTTTGTCGCTTTTTGTGAAGTTACACAAAATTTAATAAAAACAGTTTGTTTCTCACATGTGTGTATGCATATTAAAAAAGATATTAACATACTCATGTAACTGTACAAAAGGTACCGGCAAAATTCACCCGCACGGGTAAATGAAAAACATCACATCAGAGTACAAATATGTACGAGTAATATATGTATATGTACATACATACATTTATTTATTCCATCCACTTCTGCGCTCAAAACACAAACTCTCTCACTATCCCTCAATTTTTCTGTACTCTAGAGTACAAATATGTAATACATACATACATCTATTGATTGCATTCCATTTCGTACCACCTTTGAAATAGGTTTGAGAAAATGAAATGAATCAAATTGAGAATCAGCCCAAAATCCCATACTAAAAATGAGCCGTTTTGTTTGAGAACGCTATCAAGGGAAATTTGAGGTGCATTTGATAACAAACGTTTGATATTTGACAATAGGGTTACTTCTCAAATGAACCTCAAATTGAAAATGAAGAAAAATGTTTATTGGGTTGTACAGTGGACGTCCGTAGAAAGTCTAGGCACATTAGGGCGATTCTTTAATTTGTGAATAACTATTTTTCCCAGTGTCTTTTTTTCATTTTCAGTGGGTCATATTAATAAAAGCAAATAATTTGAGACCTTTTACTCAAATTTCGAAATTTGGTAAATACAAATTGATGTCAAATTTCTAAAATCTTGAGTAAAAGTATTTGCTTCCTTTTTATTAAAACGTCCCATCCTTGTCTTTCTTGTGATATTGATGACAAAAATGATTATGTTGATGATGATGATGTCGATGTTGATGACGCTAAAAACATCGACGGAGAAACTACATGAAGAGTAACACCAAATATTCCTTCAGCCGTGTCCACGAAAACAGTTAATCCCTATGCCTTAATCCGTCTGCAGAAAATATAAAGGCAATCAGAAGCTGTCGAACCTCCTCAAATGCATCTGTGATATATTAAATGGTTAAAAGAATGTACCTCCGCCTTCTTTAAATGCGATAGAAGCCTTCTCTGCCACACATGGCCAGCCAAGCTAACTTAATCCATACATCTATACATGATATCAGGTCGCTGCCTCTGCATGGCCAAAAAATGACGTATCACTTAAGCGCTAGTTTACTCAAGCGTTAAAATTGCTCACCGTCGTATTTGTTTCATTAGAAAGATCAAAAAATATTTAATTTCAAAATTGTGTCGTCTGTATTTAGAAAACCGCCCAAAATCAAAGTTAAATGTTTTTTTTTTCAAACAAACTGTTGATGTTTATCATGCTGCCAAAAAATTTTTTGGCAGTCAGTCAACCTTATTTTGCAGCATATATACACACGTCTTCTTCTTTTGCTACCCCAACTTATCGTGGGTCGCATTTTTTTTGCGCATGCAAATTTTTTTGTCTCGCTAAACAATTTTCAGTTGCAAAAAAAGTAATCAAATGCAAATACGCCCACACAGAAATCTTTTAATTCGTGAGTATCACATTGAAGTGTGTGCAGATAAAAAAAAAAACAAAGGAAAAAATATAAAAAAGGTTAGATTTAAATAGAAAGTAATACAAACTTACGCCTCAAATCCCTGGGATCGGAATTGTTGCTGCGCGGACTTTCACCCTTTTCACCGCCGTTATCGTAATCGTTTGATCCCTCCATCGATTCGTGTGATGTGCATGTGGGACTTGCCGAATCGGTGCGAAATGAATCGTTGCCATTGAAGAGGTTCTGTTTTTTGATAAGATACATATGTATGTACGTACTTATTTTTTTGGTATAAGATTAAGTTATACGAAATCTTATACAAAATAATATCAGAATAAGCAAATAGGCAGTGAAATGTTAGTGAATTCTGCAACGTGTTAAAATCTAATGGTTATTGTTTTAATGAAAAAGACACTTCCAAAGTTGTTAAGGACTTCCGCTCGAAATGGAAGCCCTGCCTTGTATTGAAATCGATCCCTCAAATACTAAGATCCCTCTACTCCACCATGGTTATGGTACTCCTGTCTGGCTGGTGAATGAATGACAACAAATTTGATTGGGGTTCGGTTCTAGTCTAGATCAATTAATACTTTCGCTGTTCCCCATGAGCTTCAAAAGTCGGACTTATAACATGTCTCCACATAATGTGTTTCGCTCTTTTTATATGCATTCGCTCTCTCAATCGTTGTTCGGCCTCGAATCCAGTACCGAATCTCGCTAATTTCCATACAAAATTCTGAGAGCGAATAACGAATGAAACACGTCATTCGTTCTCAACACACTCGCCAAATCCGATAATATCTATGCCTTCTCTAATTTTGTATCGCAAATCCATCGAAATCTCACACAGACCAAAACAAAAACGCAAAAATAAGCAAAGATACAAGCATTTAAAAAGAACAAGAATGAGAAATATCAAAGTGAACGACGATCAGCTACTTGGAGACGGGTTATTTCGCGAGATGTTTCGCTACATTATTCGTTGGCGAATTAAGTTATGTGGAGATGGGCTTTTAAAAGGCTTCGAAAACAATTTTATCTAGAAATTTTTTACAGAGCTATCGATTTGACGAGACCACATTCTAAAAGGACCTACTAATTTTTCCCATCGAAGGATAAGCCAGATGAGTAATTGATAAATCTTAAGCAGCTAAATGTTACATATCCGTGCGCCTATTAGTAATATTAAATCGCTTCAGATTCACAAGCCTTGCGGACTTCTAATCCCAGCAGACCTGCCTGACTTTGTGTCACTTTGGGCCGATTGTCCATAACATATTCTCAGAGATACCTTCATGAACCATTCCAAAGAAAATTATCGTCTACCCCCTATAGGTCGAGGTCGGCAGTGCTGTCATTTACAATCCCACAAAAGAGCATATTAGAGCTCTAACTTCGTCTAATACCATATTTTGGAAGACATTGTTCCTATCGGGAAATGAAAGACACTTTTTGTTGCGAGTTATGTCTTCATTTAAGTATTCGTTTCAGATCACACAGCCGATCTAAAGAAAAAAACAAATTGAAAGGAAGTTACTGCTGTTGTTCGGCTTATTTTTCTCAAACTAAATTGTGGAGAGAGTCAAAGTCATGGAGAATGTGAATCTTAAATAGTTGTTATATGGTTTTACATAACTTTTAGCCTTATGAAAAGAAAGTCTTGGATTCTGAGGATGATATTCGATTATAGACTATGAGAAGATACAAGAGAAACAAGTCGAGGAAAGCTATCTATATATCTAAGCTCGCAACCATATTTCAACGGAAAAAAGAAACTGAAGTGGTGCATATTAGCCGAAACCGGTTTGTCTCCAAACCAAACTTGACAAGGGATGACGGAAAATCGTTCCACAATACCCTGTCGAAAAAGCAAGCAACCAAAAAGTAATATTTCAACTCACCTGATCTAATGATATGCCAATATATTTAGGTGGTGAAAACGCCGATGGCAATTGAAAATTCGATAACACCGACGGCTTGCCGAGACCACGATCGCTAGCAAAATAATTCGCGGGACCGCCATTCGCAGCCAACATGCCATGATGATTGAGCGTCTGCAGCAGATGCGGATGAAAGCTTTGAAGCAGGTGTGTGCCATAACTGCCGACAAGTGACATATTGTGTAGATCTTTGGCGTCTGGTAACTGGAAAATAAAGCAGGAGGGGGGTGATTAATAAAAAAGGTAATAAAATAAATTTGTTTATTTGACGGTAAAAAACATTTTGCTGGGAGAAAATATGAATATGTACTGCAAAAGTATGGAAATATTTATGTATGTGCATTTTTTAAGTGCTGATGTTAAGCATAAGCATGTTTAGTTTTATTTATTTATTTTTTTCCCAATGTACAATAATCCTTTTTTTTTTTCTTATATGCAGACACACATACACATGTATGTTAGGGTGTCCCGTTCATGTATGAAAAAAAGTTTTTTTCGAGCTACGCTATCGCAAGAGGTATCAAAAGTTGCGTAATTGAATACAGATCACAATAAAAGTAAAAAACCCGGAATTGAATTCGATCTTCAGGGCTCTACCGAGATCTGAAATTTTGTTAATTTCATATATTTAGAAACCTAAACTTTAGAGCTATAATAATAAAAATGTCATACTCAAAAGTTATTTTGAGATTGAGATTAACCATATAAGTACAGAGAAACAAATGTATTGCATTTAATTAATTTAAAAAACTTAGAATTCAAATATATTTTTCTGTCCAAATTTTGGTATTTCTGCTTGAGATTGCGACTATAGTATTTTTTGAGATTTGTTGTTATTGCTGCCACTACTATTTTGTTGTTGCTATTATATACTAATTATTCTAGGTACCTACTTATTTCATATATAATATAATATATAATACAATGGCGCTATTATAACTCTGGCGAGTTTTATGGCCGAGCTTCTCTCCCAATTCGAGGTGTGCTCCTTTTTGTTTTTCCTACTAATTGGGTGGACCTACAGTTTTATGCCGGCTCCGAACGGCGAATGCATTTTTTGTGAGAAGCTTTTTCATGGCAGAAATACTCTCGGAGGGTATGCCAACGACTGCCGAGAGGTGACCGCTGCTCTTAAAAAACCCAATAATTAGATTTTTACTAATTAGAAAAATGTTTTGGTGTTTCGCTCGGACCGTGGTTTGAACCCGAGAACTCTAGCATAGCAGGCGAGCACTTTACCCACTGCACCACAGCGGCCACTTATTTCATATATTCCCTCTATATTTCCTCTTTACTATTTATTTTTTATAACGTATGTATTCCTTGTCCTTTTTGTTTTTGGTATCGTGCTTCTTTGTTTATGTTTCTACTACTTTGAAACTACACACCACTTGCAGCCAAACATGTTCAGAATTTGGAGAAAGCCCTGCAAGAACTGTGCAGGTCATTTGACCGGTCATATGACCGGCAGGCATGCCCAAAAGTTTTGGGATATTTCCTATCACATTCTTAAGGGCATCGGGAACTTTTGTGACCGTTTCATTCATCACGTTCCCGTATGTGTATTTTCAAATTCCATTTTATCCTTATCTATCTCATTGGCTTTGAACTTGGCTAGAAACACATACGAGTGCAAATGTGTTGGTATATTATATTTTTGTAATAGTGTTAGTACTTTCGGTCACACAATTCTAGCAGGGAGGGCGCTATTCTTGGCCTTTTTGGCTTTAAATCTTTTAAAACTAACATTTTTCGAACTGTGGGAGATTTCAATTTTAAATAAAACTAATTTTTTTTGTCATGGAAAGACATAACGGGTCCTTTCTTACAAATATCTGTATATTCCTTTGAACCAGTGGGGGTATTTTTGGCTTCCGTCCGCGTGTTTATACTTTTGGATTATATTTTACAGCATTTTCCAATATTATTTCAAAGCAATTTCACATTTCGTCAAGTATATTATAAAACTTTATTTGATATTCAGTGAATTAGTTTTTTATTATCTACAAAAATCTCCACCCTTTCGAAAAAAATTTTAATTGAAATTTGGTATCCCTATTATTTTTTACAAGCTGAAACGAACTCACTCCACAAAATCATCAGCCATTATGAAACGACGCAAAAAATGGCCAATTAAATAACTGTTCCTTACTTCGGAGATATCTGAGTAAGAAATTAATGATTAAGTTTTGACCATTGTTTAGAAATTGAAGCAGGATCGATCTTTGAAATATTTCAAGGCAAGTGTCCCTATTATTTTTCATACTGTACTACCTAAAAAAATTAATTGAATAAAGAATTTTTAACTGAATTATTTTTAAAATTTAAAAACAAAGTGCTGCAAACCTATTTCTGTGTTCAGGGGATTTTTGTTTATCTGATATGACTTTCGTTTAAATAAATTAAATGAAATAATTTTAACATAATTCGTTTTAGTACAGTACATTATTCATATAATTTTAATTGCGAATTCTGTAAGGATGCGAAAGAAAAATTTTTACACCTATTTTAGTGTAAATATGTGTATATTTGAATTTGATGGATTTTTTTTTTTTGCATGTTAGAAATAATAAAAAATAATATATAGTTATGAAGTTAAAGCATTTTATTTTATATGAAGTTTTAATAGTTTTTCTCTGAGATGATACTTAAAAACAATATACATATATTATTCTGTTTTTACGATCCAAATTTTTTTGACCTCGCGGGAATACTGAACGTATGAAAACCCATTTTGCGGTGAAAACACTGCATACTAGTACCTTCGCCCAGGGCTTGTAGTCTCTTCTAAATCTTTTTTTGTTTTTTTTTATACTCAGCTGTACTAGTACACAGAGTATTATAGTTTTGATTTCCTAACGGTGGATTGTAACAGAATGAAATAATCGAGATAGATATAGACTTATATATATCAAAGTGATCAGGGTGAAAAGAGAAATCGATTGAGCCATGTCCGTCCGTCTGTCCGTCCGTCCGTCTGTGAGCACGATAACTCGCGCAAAAATTGAGATATTTTGATGAAATTTGAAATGTAAGTTGGTATCAAGACAGGAACGGATGGTATTGAAAATGGGCGAAATCGGACCATGACCACGCCCACCTCCCCTATATAGTAAAAATCGGAAATTTTGTATCTCAGTCACTAATAGAGCTAGAGTGATAAAATTTCACACACGTATTGAGCTCAGGCCCTTATGAAGAAATATGGTGAAATTTTGGAAAATGGGCGGTGCCACGCCCACTTATTAAGGGGCAAACATTGAAAGTTTTATGAGTCATAACTCAGAAACCGTTGAAGATATATCGATGAAATTTGGTAGTCGTGATGTACTTACCTAGGCAAATGTTTGGACGAAAAATTGCCAAAATCGGTTGACGACCACGCCTACTTTTATATATGGGTATTATAAAGTGACCTAATAAAAACATTTTAAGCGATATCTCTGTCAAATATAAAGATATATCATTGAAATTTTATGGAAGGTGTCCAACTATGGACATAAAACAAAAAATACAAAAATGTTGGAAAATGGGCGTGGCACCGCCTCCTTTTAGAAGCAGGAATATACGAGATTTCTGAGCCCATAACTCGACAAATAATCGATATATTATGACGAAACTTGGTCTATACACTTTCACTACTTGTAGTAATACATGTTCAAAATTTTACCAAAATCGGTTGACGACCGCGCCCACTTTTATATATGTGTATCATAAAGTGGACTAATAAAAACATTTTAAGCGATATCTTTGTCAAATAGAAAGATAATTCATTGAAATTTTGTGGCATGAGTTCTACAATAGATCGGAAACAAAAAATAGAAAAATTTCGGAAAATGGGCGTGGCACCGCCTCTTTTCAGACAAAGGAATCAACGAGATTTCGGAGCCCATAACTCGACAAATAATTGAGATATTATGACGAAACTTGGTTTATACACTTTTATAACTTGTGTTAATAGACACGCAAAAATTTATTGAAATCGGTTTATGACCACGCCTACTTTTTAACAAAGATGTTTCTGGAACACCCTTTGGGAATTTGTAACAAGACTTCTTTGTAACTAGAAGTCATAAAGGAATGAAATTTTGCACAAAGAATAATATTCATATGCGTAGTTGGATGACTGATAAAAATGTTGAAAACGGGCGTGGCTACGCCCACTTTATGCGGCACTCGCTTTATATAAAATACACCCTATATCGAACAAACGCAAACAAACAATGAAAGTATACAGCTGAGTATCTAATGTTCGATTCCACTCGAACTTAGGCTTCCTTACTTGTTTTTTTATCGAACTGATTCTCCACGATTGGAAGGCAAATAAAATGCAGAAGCTGCATCAAACCCATTGTAGAAAATATGTGTATGAACGAGAATTTTCATTGTAACTACATGGAATTCAGATTTTTGCACTTAAAAGTAAGTTGCATACAAAATTAAGCGAATAGAACTTATAAGAACGAAAAGAATTACATAGTACGCATGTATTGTTTGCATACAATATTCGGATGCAATATATGTTGTGGTGAGTGGCCGTTCTGCATAAATGACAAAACCGCAAAACTTTAAAGATCGGTAGAGCCCTGAAGATCTAATTGTATTTAGTTTTTAAAACTTGTTTCGTAATTTGCGATCAAAACCGCTAATTTTGAGGGGTCTTGCGTTAAGGAAATCCAAAAAAAATATTTCGGGACACCCTAATGTATGTTCACTTTGGCGTGCAAATAAACTATCAAATTTGATGCGCCGATAAGCAAAGAAACAATTTTGTTTGTGGCATAAGAAATATGAAAATATTTTTGCAAGGCAACAAAAAGCAAATTCTAAATATTTTTCGTATGCATACCATAAAGTGTTGTAGTTTATTGGCAAGTTCAAGTTATTTCGGGGTAATGACATGTTAAGCTTGGGTCAGTCGCCTCCTTGTCTTCTGCACCATCGCCGCCCAAGCACATAAAATTACGTTGCTAATATTTCCGCAAAGGATTTGCTGTGGGTCAATGTTGGATGGTCGCTGGGAATGCGCATGGAGTGAACTATATTTTTTATATTTTATAGCATTCGAATGGGTTGAGAAAATATATGTACTTAGGTATGTATACGGACATATTTTTTATGAGCTAAATCAAATTGTGCAGAAAATCTGTCAATGTTGGGACAAGCATGAGTTTTGATGTGGGCTTTAGTTGGACTTTCTATTGACGTTGAGATATTTTTGATTGCATTTTTTGCTGTTTAGTTATATTTGGATGCATGAAATGGGTCAAGCAGAATTATGCAGTACGTGCGGAATGAAATGCGTGTGAATGAAATGCAAAAGAGGTAGGTAAAAGTAAAAAATAAAATAAAATAAAATAAAATAAAATAAAATAAAAGAAAATAAAATAAAAGAAAATAAGTGTGATGAAAAAAGTATATATTCAACGAACTAGATACGCCTTTATATAGCGAGTTTATGTATTATTTTTGGTCCATGTTAATGTACAAGGTTAACCATAAGTACCAATATTTCGAAGGTCCAAAAGTGATAAATCTTATTCTAACATTTTTTGTAACTGCGTGGTTCCTCAACTGACTTTTGAACGCATTGCAAAGATCATATTTTGCATATCTTGGGAAGTAGGCGTCGATATCCAATGGTCTGCGATATCCAATATGAATACAAACTTAAGAAAGACGTTATAACTAACTTCCCCTTTTTAATATTATATAATAATATATATAATAATACATATAATTAATAATACATATCAAATTAGTTCGAAAAAAGAGAACCATGTATATACATTTATATGTAGGTAGTAACAAGAGACCAATTTACGTTGCAGTAAAAGCTCCCTCTAATTAAATTTTCCTTTCGAGAGTAGGCTGTAAAAGAAGGTTCAGTTTTTTTAATAGAATGACTTGAGTAGTTCTCGAATCGAAACTGAGACTTCAAAAAGACAACGGCTGAGTAAGTCTATTTTGTATTGAGGAACATTTTTAGCCACACAAGAAAATGTCTGGACTTCACACTCTGCCCCCTACTGGAGTTGAGAACTGGATTCGTTCTTCAAAGTCTTTAGAGTTTATTACATAAAAACGCCGTATAAAAGCCCGTCTCCGCATAACTTGATTAGCCAAAGAAATATGTAGCAAAACATTTCGCGAAATAACCCGTCTCCACGTAGCTGATCGTTATTCAGTTTGGCATTTCTCATTCTCGTTCTTCTTAAATGTTTTTATGTTTACGCTTATTTTTGCGTTTTTGTTTTGATCTGTGTGAGATTTCGGGGTTGGCAAGAGGATTGACGACGAATCAAGTGTTTCATTCTTCATTCGCTCTCAGAAATTTTTATGGAAATTAGCAAGTTTCGGTACTGGTATCGAGGTCAAACGAAGATTGAGAGAACGAATGCAGATAAAAAGAGCGAAACACGTTATGTGGAGACATGGTATAGGGATATCTTTATTTGAACGCGAGTACAATGAAGATCGAGCTCAAACTGAGTTCACCACTATAAACTTCATTGAAAAATATGTAATTTAAAAAGGTCAAGTTTTTAGAAAAACCTTTTTTTTGGTTTAATTTTTCATGTACTTTTGGCGGCCTCTGTACGTTTACATATATCGAAAACCATTTAAATTTCCGCTAAATTTCCTTCGGTAAATAAAATAGAAAATATACTTAAGACAACAAGATGCAAAAAATAAGAGCAAACATTAACAGTTTTCGCACATAAAAATTTATTTGATAATTTGACACATAAAATGTTTTACAACTTTTTTCCTCTCAAAAAATTAAATAAACAAACCAGTTGTCTAGTTTCAGCATTTTAGCCCACATTTGAAGCCGACGAATCAACCCACCAACCCCAGCCACCCACACGCATACATAAATCGACTCTGCAACATCCCAGTTGGAAAGGTGGTCATGCATGACCTTGCGGACGCATGAAAAGATGTACGAAAAATTTACATTATAGTATGTATTCCAAAAAAAACTATGATTTCATCTAAAATCTATGTTGTGTGGCTGCCAACTTATAGGAAATCGGATACACTCTAGAATGCAACCCAAGGTAAGCGAAGAGGTCAGTCATCGGCTCTCAGCTATACCTTCCAACTTATAGAATATCGGATACATTCCAGAATGCAACCCTAGGTAAGCGAAGATGTCAGTCATCGGCTCTCAGCTATACCTTCCAACTTATAGGAAATCGGATACATTCCAGAATGCAATCCAAGGTAAGCGAAGAGGTCAGTCATCGGCTCTCAGCTATAATATTGAATCTAGCAAAAAAAAAAAACAATTAGGAGAATCAGGTTTTCTCTAGTTTTGCTTTTTTAAAATGACGACAACAATTCACAGAGTCTATTTTAACAAACGGACGCATAAAAGCGGCACTAAAGATCAATATAATGTTGAATATCCCACATGGGTGAAGCAGTGAAGGGGAAGATGGTGCGACAATGAGAGAAGCAGAGGAGAACAAGCTGAAGTGAAGTTACATATTTCTAGTTGGAAATCGGATGGAGAGAGAATGAAGAGAAAAATGCAAAAAAAAAGTATTTTTTTTTATTTTTAAGTGAGAAAATAAACAGACACCGAGATCACGGCAAGAGCGACTCTCATCCAAACATTCCTTTTTGCCTTACCTTGGCAGGGAAAAGTGGATGCATGACTTCCCTAGGACATCACAATGAAAAAAATCATGCATTCTGGAATGTATAGATCCTATGGCCTTTATATCCATTTATAGATGACCATACATTACCTTTTCCAACTGGGATGCTGGGGGTTTTAGTTGACATACATACATACATCCGCCACCATACAGCCACCGTACATACACATGCATTATCCTGTGCACAGGCCGACGAAATTTCGATTTAGCATAAATGTCATTATCCTGACTCCGACATCAGCTTGTCGTCGTCGTCGCTCTGTGGTAATCATCACACATGTGATATGTTTGGATGATTAGGCGCACATACATATTCATTTGTGTGTTTGCATGTCGCCCTCCATGTGTGTGTTGACATACGCGTGCTTAAGCAACATATCATTTACGCAAATGACGTGTGCAATACTCTTTTTTTTTGGTGTCCCTCACGCCACCCACCATTCCACATTGCCATTTCGCAGTTTGGTAACTGAGTTGTTGCTGAAAATTTATTTATTTATTTATATGTATGTGCGATAAGTAGAAAATTTAAATAAACTTGATCATTGACAACAGTTTTTAAAATTGCTTGACTAAACGTCGCGTAAATGCGCCGTAAATTATGCAAAAGATTATTACTTTGTTAAATGGTTGAGACGTTTATTGGAAAATCCGCAACACATGACTTATCGCCGCACACATATGTATGTATGTATGTATGTAAATATATGGCCTAAAAATTAAGAGGGCATTACATGCGCTCATATGGGTTTTTTTAATTCACCCTCATCGATACATGTATACATACATAAAGATGTATATGGTACCGCTAAGCCTAATGGATAGAGCGTCCCGTCTACTATGCAAGTGGTCGCCGGTTCGAGACCCAGCCCGAGCAAACATTAAACGCTAAAATTAAGAACTGATTAATTTATGGTTACTTGACCAAAAACTCAATGAAATAGTGGTCATCCCTCGGCAGTGGTCGAGATATACTACGGGTTTGTTTCTGCCATTTAAAAACTGCTCACAAAAAATGCATTTGCCCATCGGAGTCGGCATCCAAATATAAATACATATGTATGAATGAACATACATACATATGTACACTGTTATAAATATTGGAATATTTTTTACACTTTGATTTGGTTTGAAAGAAATTTAAAATTTTTTTTGGGTTATATTTTGAACCATCGAAAGTTTAAAAGTTTCTTATGCCTTTTTGGTTTAAAATTCAAACTCATAAAAGTTCAAATATTTCAAAGTATTTTTTGGAATAAATTTCATACGTTTTGGTTTAAATCTTACACTTTTTCTCATTTAAACTTTGGAGGCTTAAATTTTAAACTTTCATTGGTCGTAAAATTTGGTTTCAACAAAAAAATTTTAATTTTTGATTTAAAATTCCAACTTGCTTTTTCGAGAAATGAACAATATAAAAAGCTCATTTATAATTACACTGGATCACAAAATGAAATTTTTTGTCTGTACTTTCAACGTGACTATCCTACCTATATGTAAAATCGGTCGCTGATTCCGAAAATCGGGTTCATTTTTAATTCTATGGGAAGGTTTTTGAGATATCGGCAATTTACCGTTATTTGGCCAATTGCTCCACTTAATCCTGTATACCTCTTTAACGCAGTGAGCTATCTTCCTTGGAGTGACACTCAACGAAAGAAAATTAAATTTCCTTTTCATCCCTGCTACAACATTTTTCTGTAACTCTTATAGTTTCTGAAATATTGACGATTCAATTTGAATTTTTTCGATTTTTTACGATTTTTTGAAGAAAAAATTGACTTTGTCAGGCAATATCTTTTAAACCAATGTCTTCACCTTCGGTTTTACTCCTTTACGTGAAGCTCCATTCTATTGGGAAAAAGATAAGCTATCAACGAAGAAAATCCATGGTAAAATAGAAAAGTTATAGGCGATCAAGTAAATACATCCAAGTCGCGCAATGCCTCTGCACGGGTATATTCTATGCATGTTATACCAATACCTACACATCTGCAGTAGCAGCACATTGGCAGCGCAGTAGATAAAAGCCCATTTACGGGTATAACATGCATAGAATATACCCGTGCAGAGGCATTGCGCGACCTGGCTGTATTTACTTGATCGCCTATAACTTTTCCATTTTACCATGGATTTTCTTCGTTGATAGCTTATCTTTTTCCCAATAGAATGGAGCTTCACGTAAAGGAGTAAAACCGAAGGTGAAAACATTGGTTTTAAAGATATTGCCTGACAAAGTCAATTTTTTCTTCAAAAAATCGTAAAAAATCGAAAAAATTCAAATTGAATCGTTAATATTTCAGAAACTATAAGAGTTAGGGAAAAATGTTATAGCAGCCATGAAAAGGAAATTTAATTTTCTTTCGTTTGGTGTCACTCCAAGGAAGATAGCTTACTGCGTTAAAGAGGTATAAAGGATTAAGTGGAGCAATTAGCCAAATAACGGTAAATTGCCGATATCTCAAAAACCTTCCCATAGAATTAAAAATGAACCCGATTTTCGGAATCAGCGACCGATTTTACATATAAATAGGATGGTCGCGTTCAGAGTATTTTTTGGCTGTAGAGCAGTGTTATTAGACAAATTGAATGAATGACTGTGTGGCGTTGTTTGAATGGAGAAACCAGGGTTTGAATTTGCTTGCTGCAAAACAGCAATAGCCGATGTTTTTTGCTTATTGCTGAATTCAGCCGAGCCAAAAACGAAAACACGAACCATTCGCTTCAGTTTTCAGCTGAGTCGTGTTTGCTTGTATAGTTAAACCAAGCAACTCAATTTTGAGAGGGTTGCTTTTACTTCCAGCAATTAGTTGAGTAGTAAATTTTTGCTTACAGTTGCTTATTTTGCTGAAACTAGTTTTTAAGCAAAATTCAACATGAAAAGATGTTTACAAATGGACATACATACATATTATGTGTACATACACATAAGTAAATATGTATAAAAAATCGAAATATGCGTAAACAAATCGTTTCAGCAAAATAAGCAAAAGCAGAAAAAATGCAAAGACACAACTAATTGCTGGAAGTAAAATGAAATCCCCCAAATCGCGTCGCTTTGCTTAACTATACAAGCAAACACGGCTCAGCTGAATACTTGGCTGGCCGAGTTTGCTAATTTACTTTTCGTTAGCAAAAGCAAAGCAAAAGCAAATGCAGCAAAAGTAGCTAAGCAATTTCAAACCCTGGGAGAAACAAACAAACACAAAATAATTATGGAAACTGATAAAATGAAGAAGGAAGAAAAGGAGAAGAGGATAATGAAAAAGACACAATATGGAAAAGGATTAAGGGGATATTGGGTGGAGAACAATATGGAAGAAAAGGAGAAAAAGAGAATAGGAAAGAAGATACAATAGGGAAAAGCATGAAGAGGATTTGGGAGCAGAGATTTTTTTTTTTAATTTAAACCAAAAAAGGTTTAAATTTTAAACTTTTGAAAGTCTTAAAATAAATTTTAATTTGGCATAAAATCTGAACTTTAAAAGTTTAAAAATCTTTTAAACTTTTCAAAGTTTAAATTTTAATAATTTTTCGGTCTTGATCGACCAAAAAAGTTTAAAATTTATACCAAAATTTATTTGAGTGTAGGTTCACATAACTTTTTAGTAAGAATTTGGTATCACTATGGATCAAGATCTCACACTGTACCCATATAACAGCCTTCGTCCTAAAAAACTGCCTCATCATCCACCAAGACTTTAAGTCCAATAAAAGAAATTCCAAACTTAAGTTTGAATTTAAAAAATTCTGTGTACTAAAGAAAACTTCCGTATTTACATACTTAAAAATGCATAAATTAAAACAAGCATTGATTGCAATCTTCGCGGGACTAAGTTAGTTGTTAGTTAAGAAACATTTTAAGCCTTTCTTAAGCAGCAGCACTTCATTAAGTTTTTCTAAAGTTTAAAAACAAATGCCATTATTTTCCAAACCTTTTTTCCTTAAAACTGTAAGACACTTTTGTCTTTTTCCTAAAAAAAGACACACATACGTATATACATATGTATGTGTAAGTTTGTATGATTTTGTGGACTTGTGCACATATGTATGAGGGTAAGAAAATTAACTGATGTGAGCGGAAACTTAAATGTAGCATGTGAATATTCATTATTGTCTTCGCCTTTTCATAAGGTAAAAACGAAGAGCTCCCACATATCGTTATCTACTTACATATTAACTACATATATATCTGCAAGTTAAAATGCTAATAATAATAGCTTACATGGATGGAGGCCGTCTAAGATGCCACTTTTTCTTGTTCCTGAGCTAACACATATGTATGTGGTAGCACGCTTTGTTTACTCATTAATGTCGAGTTGTAAGATTAGTGGGTGATTTATTTACTAAAATTTGGAAGAAGAACGTTCGTATTTTTTGATCAGCTGCGTGAGTGCGATATGTGATGTACTGTAAGTGCCAATGGGCAGAGCTTTAAGGGCGACTTTCATGGTGGTTAATGTGAGCCCATCTAATACCTTCTTTACGAAGCCTTGCAGGTACCTACCCACCTAACCGAGTACGGAGCGCTCCGAATTAGGAGCGTAATGGGACTGCCAAAATAATTCCTCGACGGAGAGCTCCAAATGCGGAGTGAAAAAGGAGTCCCAAAAAGCTCTTCAAAGGAGTGTTTGAGTCCTCACGAAGTCTTTGAGAATTATTTGAAGGAGCGTTTATATTTCAAGAGGCACTTTTCTCCGTCGGATACACTCCATTGGGGGCGTTTAGGGAGTCCTAACGGAGCACCGTGCGGACTCCTCTGGTTGGCTGGGTATGTACTTCCGTGAGTAACTTATGGTATTTCTTGAAGTATAAGTTTTGTAAATTTTTTTTTAAGTACAACTCTTTAAAATTTGGAATTGATCCCATATAGGAGGGGATAACGCTTGATACCGCCAATTGAAACTCATTTCCAGTGTTGCCTCGATAAGTTATAATGAAACCAATAGATCATAGTGCGCTATGAAATATGTATATAAGCTTCAGAGGAAAACTATTGTAAAACCAACTTAGAATCACACACATAAGTATATGTAACCAAATTTAAAACCAGACCTGTTAAATTCCGATTAGGATTAGTAATCAATTAAATTGTTTAGTTTTTTAATTGGTAATCATTATTTTAATTCTTTTGTAGAAAAAAAGTAATCTTAATGATTACCATTAAAAAAAATCCAAAAAAGTCAAAAAAAATCAAAAAAAATCAAAAATAATCAAAAATAATCAAAATAATTTTTTTTGATTGTTTTAGATTATTTTTGATTTTTTATGATTATTTTTGATTTTTTTTGATTTTTTATGATTTTTTTTTGATTTTTTTTTATTTTGTTTGATTTGTTGTAAAGAAATTTGGATACGCATGCACATAAGTATTCAGGTAGGCATGTATGTTTGGTCAGAGAGGCATAAAGTTTGTTTGTACAAATGTATGTGAACGCATATTAAAGTACGTAACCCTGCAGTAAATATGGGGACAGGTGTATCCAAGTCATTGTGTATTCTGTATTGCTTCTGTTTCGTGCAGCATGGCGCCACTTGGGAACACCTAGGGAGGCAGCATCGCTGTCCACCTGATTTTCCCAACGCAGTGGAGGTCTCCCCTTTCTTTTGCGTTCAGCGGGTTTCGATAGAAATGCGACAACTGCACTAATTAAAATGTCGACAAATTTAGAAGTACAAAATTTTTATAGACCTTGGCTCGTTCGAAGTTTTTCTTACTAGATACGGATACAAACCCTTCCTACACCTGGGGAAGATTCATTTCTAGGTTCAGTATAAGGACAGGGAAGAGCGAATAAAGAATTCTGATTATGACAGAGATTATCTTTACGTAAATCTATTTGCAACATAGCAAATCGTCTACTGCTTTATTATGTAGTAGGCATGCGAAGACGAATACAAATTCCCAAATAATCCTATTTGAGGAACAATGTCGGAACCTAAGTACGTAATATTTCTGCCTTTTAAAAGAACACAATAGGGCAATAACTAGGGCTGAAACGGTATGGCGCGCCATGGCGTATGATGAACAATAAATACAACTTATATGAAATTAAGAATTTTTCCTTTTTTGAAAAAATTGATGAAGTGTGAAACAGACAAAGACAACAGACAACCGTGCTAATGGAGGAAGAGGAATACCCCGCAAAAACAGGCCAACTAATCAAAGAAAAGGGCTGCCGAGTGATGAGAAAAGACCCACCGGAAGAATTCCAAATGGCAATAAAGCGTGCAATAAAACAAGCGAAAAATATAAGAGACAGCAAAGTAGCCTACACTCTCACAGCAATGAATCCATCTGCCCCATCACTGATCGCACCATAGTGTATAGCATACAGTGAAATGGCTCTGGGATGCGTAGTCGAAATTCGATAAAAAAAAGACGATATGTCATCGCAAATGTCAAAATCGGGGACAGATTGGTATGGCGGCGACTTCCGGGGGTACAGATTGGTATGGCGGCCGGATGTGGTTGTTGTAAGAAAAGGGACCATAATGACATGGTCGTAGCAATCAAGACAGAAACGCAATTCCGGAATTGGGAATTGAAAAAACCAATTCATAATTCCGAAAAGAAATCAAGGCTGAGTTCCTAAAACGCAATTCCCGGAGAGAGCGTAAACGCCAGCTATTCCACGAATAACATGTGCAAGAATGTAAAATCAACAACCTACAAAACAGAAAGAAGAAGAGCAACTTATATTGCATTCACTATCGTCATTGGGCCATAACAACAACTTCAAAATCAGCTGAGCACAGCTGTTCGACCTTTTTAACACACATCCCAGAGTCAAGTCACTGTTCTCCGTACACAATGGATCGCACTACCTAAAATCCACAAAACAGGAACACCTATGCGACCAATAGTAAACCATAAATCGGCACCAGGATATAGACTTTCAAAACATCTAAATATGCTACTAGCCGAGAAACTAGACCTGTCCATTAAACACACAATCAAAAACACAACGGAACTAGTCAACAAACTGAGAATTCTGAACGTACCCAAGGACTCAAAACTGGTATCATTTTACACATTTGATTGACTAACATAGAGTACAATTATAACAAAGTTTTTATACCCTTCTTTTTATACTCATATGAAATGGTGTTATAACTTTGAGCGGAAATGCAGAAGGAGGCATGACAGATCCACCAAAATATAACCGCTATGATGAGGATCATGAGCTGAGTCGTTTAAGCCATGCCCATCAGTCCGTCTGTATAAACGCAAACTAATCCCTCATTTTCTGAGATATCTACTTGAAATTTGGTACTTGGGTGACTTCTTAAGAGAAATTGGACCACTATAACATATAGGTCCCATACAACGGATTGTTCAGATATAGACATTTTGGACTATAAAATCTCCATAAATAACACACACAATTCACTGTATTAATGAAAATGAGACTATGTATCGCTTCTTTTCCTCATTCATGAATGTCATAAAGTCTCGATACAGTCGAAGACAGCCGCAATATTAGTTGCTTTTCATTGTATACCTAACTACGAGAACTTATGTATTAAAGCCCAATTTATGAGTTAGTACAACAGCGAATGTTACACTAAAATGCTTGATTTGGCCACTTTAAACAATTTTTCATAAAGATAAATAATTTGATATAAACGTGCATCGTACCATGTATGGTCAATGACAAATTAACAATAATTCCAAGCTTGTAAGACATGTATAAATGTGTATGCCTCTCTGCACAAATATACGAGGAGGAAGCATATAGAGCCTTTATCCTGTTAGTGTGGGACTTTAACCGCACTACACCACCTACGCTCATCGTATCGAACCCCCCGGTACTACCATCAAGCTACCGTCGGGAGTCTGCCTTAAAAGGCTATATACATACCTGCATACGTACAAATGTGCATATTTCTTTAAACGATATTGATAAAAATTAAAAAAAATTAAAAAAAATCAAAAAAAGATCATAAAAAATCAAAAAAAATCAAAAAAAATCATAAATAATCGAAAATAATCAAAAACAATCAAAATAATTTTTTTTTGATTAGTTTTGATTATTTTTGATTTTTTATGATTATTTTTCTTTTTTTTTGATTTTTTATGATTTTTTTTGATTTTTTTTAATGGTAATTGCAAAATAATCATTAAAATTTGAAAACAATGGGTAATCAATCATTAAATGGGCAGTTGAAAAAATAATCAATCAAGCCGGTAATCAGTACCATTAATAATCATTATTTAACAGGTTTGCTTAAAACTTAGGTATAGTTTACTTACTAAGTTTTTTCGTCATCTTAGCGAAAATAATTTAGTAAAAAATTTGGTTAACTTACTAGTTAAAACCACCCATTTTTTTTTCAGCCTAAGCTTTGCTTTCCATGGTCAGGTATAAATTGTGTAAGTGTTTTGGTGAGCTATACAAGTTTCAATTGCGTCATAGGATCAATGTAAGAGCATAATTTCTCAGTTGATGTATTGCTTTTGGCCGAAGAAGTTCTGTTAACAATGTAGAATGAAAAAAAAAACCATCAAATCGAGGCAATAAGTGCAGCATTCGAACGGATATCAAGACGGAGTAAAAAGCAATCTTCTTCTTCTTCTTGATTGGCACGTAACCGTCTACACAATTTTGGCCGAGTCCAACAGAGCGCTCCAGTTGCTTATGTTTCGTGCAGCATGGCGCCATTTGGGAATAACTAGGGAGTCAGTATCCCTGTCCACCTGATTTGGCCAATGCAGTGGAGGTCTCCCTTTTCTTTTGCGTTCAGCGGGTTTCGATAGAAATACTTTCTTGACCGGAGCGCCTTCATTCATTCTCACGACATGACCTGCCTAGCGGAGCCGCTGGATCTTTATTCGCTGAACAATTTCGATTCCTGCGTACAGTTCATTGTTAAATCGATTCTCGCTAACGCGCAAAGGTCCATAAATCCTCGGAAGAACTTTCCTCTCGAATACTCCAAGCGCCATCTCATCTGCTTTTGATATAGTCTATGCTTCTGCGCCGTACATGAGGACTGGAACGATGAGTGTCCTGTAGAGTGTGATTTTGGTTCGTCGAGAGAGGACTTTACTTTTCAGTTGCCTACTTAGCCCGAAGTAGCATTTATTGGCAAGAGTGATTCTTCGTTGGATCTCCGAGCTGACATCATTCTTGGTGTTAATGCTGATTCCCAAATAGAGGAAGTCAGTAACAGTTTCGAATTTTTAGCTGTAGACAGTAACGAGGCTGCCAAGGCGTGCTGTTACTTTGTGTGATGATAGGAGGTACTTCGTCTTGTCCTCGTTAACCGCCAAACCCATTTTCTTAGCCTCTTTTTCCAGTTCGGAGAAGGCAGAACATACGGCGCGAGTGTTAGTGCCAATGATGTCGATATCATCAGCGTAGGCCAGCAGTTGCACACTCTTGTGGTATAAGATGCTTCCTGCACGGTGAAATTCTGCAGCTCGTATTATCTTTTCTAGCATCAAGTTGAAGAAGTCACACGAAAGGGAGTCACCTTGTCTGAAACCTCGTTTGGTCACGAACGGTTCGGAGAGGTTCTTCCCAGTTCTGACGGAGCTGGTGGTGTTAGTCAACATCATTTGGCATAGCCGTATAAGTTTTGCAGGGAAACCAAATTCAGACAATGCTGCATACAGGAAATTTCTATTCGTGCTATTAAAAGCGGCTTTAAAATCGACAAAGATATGGTGTGTGTCGGTTCCTTTTTCATGGGGTTTTTCCAGGATTTGACGTATTGTGTAGATCTGTAGTTAGTTTCTGTAACTCATATCGATCAATGTTCTCTACTGAAATAGTCGATTTGACGTCATCATGACGTCATTCTCGATGCATGCGTTTCTGTATGAAAATGAGTCGAATGGATCGATAGAACTGACAAATCAGCTGATATGTTCCATTCCAATTCAGTAGGAATGATCGATTAAAGGTGTTTCTGTAAGCAAAATAGTCGATATATTATCTATCAATATACTCGCCAACTTTTTAAACGGTGAGAAAGCTTTCACCGGTCGAAAAAATGGACAAAACAGCCGAATTCAGCCAGAATGTAAGTATATTTTAATTAAAACAAATTATTTATGTTTATATGTACATACCATATATTAATGAATATACATTTAAATATATATAATATACAGTGCCGAACTAAAGTATTGGCACAGCAAGATGCTTCAACTTAAACACTGTTTTTTGGCCGCATATGAAGAGATTTCAAAAAAATAAAAAACATCCCTGGATAGAATGATAAATTGTTAACCATTTCCATTTTATTTCATTTAATTATCTCTTTTATTGAATTAAATGCAGCGATTCTAAGAAAAAAAGTACTGTTTTGGGCTGAACAAAAGTATTGGCACAGCTAAATATTACTGGCTATTTTGCGCTGATTTATCGGTCTAGCAACTTTTTTTAATTTGTCATGCTATGAGAACATGTGACTTACGTACGTTTCTCTTAAAATACGAGCCGCGGACGTCGCAGTGTCTTAAATAAGTAAATTTTCCATTAAAGTGAGTAGCAAAAAAGTGAAACCGCCGAATCTCGGCGAAAAATTATGTCGCATTTGCATTATTATGGAAAATCATTCTCTGGGATTGGTGAAATGATGGACATAAACCGCCACACTATTCGGAGCATTGTTCAACGTTTCAAGAAGGCTTATCTTTGCAAAGTGTACAAAGAACGGATAGACCTACGGCTTTAAACGACCGTAAACGCAGTCAGATAGTAAGAAGAATGAAAAAAATCATAGAATATATTCCACCAACATTGCAGATTAGGTTAAGACAGAATTCGGAAGAGATATGCACGCCATAATGATCCGGGGAGCGTTACAGGTAAATAACTATAATTCCCGTATAACTAGATGCAAGCTATTATGGTTTCCCCACACAATTTGCCGGTCATCAAGTTGGAAAATACTAAATTTTTTTTCATCCGAGTAAAGAACATTGTTTCAGCAGTTGCTTGGTTTACTTAATATTCTTTTACATGAGCTAATCGTTTATTTAGGCTTATTTTTGGAATAAGGGGCTTTCGGTTAGCTATACGAGAATGGTAGTTATTTTCATATACGGCTCCCCGGATCGTTATGGCGTGCATATCTCTTCCTAATTCTGTCTTAACGTCATCTGCAATGTTGGTGGAATATATTCTACAATTTTTTTCATTCTTCTTACTATCTGACTGCGTTTACGGTCGTTTAAAGCCGTAGGTCTATCCGTTCTTTGTACACTTTGCAAAGATAAGCCTTCTTGAAACGTTGAACAATGCTCCGAATAGTGTGGCGGTTTCTGTCCATCATTTCACCAATCCCAGAGAATGATTTTCCATAATCATATTTTTCACCGAGATTCGGCGGTTTCGCTTTTTTGCTACTCACTTTAATGGAAAATTTATTTATTTAAGACACTGCGACGTCCGCGGCTCGTATTTTAAGAGCAACGTATGAAAGTCACACGTTCTCGTAGCATGACAAATTAAAAAAAGTTGCTAGACCGATAAATCAGCGCAAAATAGCCAGTAATATTTAGCTGTGCCAATACTTTTGTTCGGCCCAAAACAGTACTTTTCTTCTTAGAATCGCTGCCGTTAATTCAATAAAAGAGATAATTAAATGAAATAAAATGGGAATGGTTAACAATTTATCATTCTATCCAGGGATGCTTTTTAGAAATCTCTTCACATGCGGCCAAAAAACAGTGTTAAATTTGAAGCATCTTGCTGTGCCAATACTTTAGTTCGGCACTGTATATTTAAAGGATTTGTAGAGTCTCTTAAGGAGCGTCTTTGTACTCCCAAAATGCACACATACACACGTTTCTGCCTGTACATGCGCATTGTCGCTTGTCAAATTAGAAATAGGTCTATATTTACGGCAGCGACAAATTCAACCCTTCTGCCGTGAAGTCGTGCTGGCGTTAAAATGTGTGCGCCCATAAGAACGTGTGCATTTTACTTTTGACAGCTGGCTGCTTTTCGCTCGCCGGTTCGAATGTGCTTAGAGCATTACATTTATTTTGGCGTTTAAATTCTCGATTGGCGTTTCATTTCCATCACTGTTCGGAATTTTATCGATTAATGCTTGTAGAAACACTCGCTATCGATCAGTAGAGAAGTTTTGATAGAATCGACGTGACGTCATCAAAATAGACAAATCCACTCGATTTCTTACAGAAACTCACTACTGGTCGATGGTAGATGTGGTCAATGGTAGTAATCTAGTGCTATTTAAAAAATTATTGAGGTTTCCTAAGGCTTAAAACAGCGGAATATTCTATTAATTAGCTTAAAAGCTCGTAGTAATAGACTAAAACCTAGTCAATAGGTTAACATTGTCTCTGTGATTACTGGGAGTATAAATTTATTTCGAGGTTATTCAATATTGATGGCTTATGCCTCAGACACACATGTGGTAGAAATATTATAATATCAAAACTATGATTTGGTTTTACTATGAAAATTTTCAATTAAACTACAATATGAGAGTGACACATATGTGGTATAGATCGTAATATTTCTACTATACTACGATGTGTGTCTCTAGCATTACTTATGTATGTACATACATATGTATGGAAGGAAAAAGTTATCATACCCAGAAATGTTTTGTAAAGTTTATCTACATATGTAGTCTCTATAATTGTTTTGGTCTCTTACTTTAAAACTCCCTTTAGCAAAGGTTTTCCTCCGACGAAGTGCGCCACTAGATCAGTTTTTAAAATCACAGTGTTTATCCAGTTTCACTCAAAAATTTAATTTCTATCTACACTGCTCTTGGCCTGTCCATTTCAAACCTTTTTCACCACATTTTAATATACACACACACACAAACCATGATTTATTAATTTTAGTATGATTAATTGTACAATTTTATACAATTTCAATTGTCATTTAATTACTACGCGACTTGTCATCAGTAAGTATTACACTACTCAACACGTGCTCACTTTTTTCTGCGCTCAACTAAAAAAAAACAAGTAAGGAAGCCTAAGTTCGAGTGCAATCGAACATTAGATACTCAGCTGTATGCTTTCATTGTTTGTTTGCGTTTGTTCGATATAGGGTGTATTTTATATGAAACGAGTGCTGCATAAACAGGGCGCAGCCACGCCCATTTTCAAAATTTATATCAATCATCCAAATAAGCATACAAATATTATTGTTAGTGCAAAATTTCATCCCTCTATGACTTTTAGTTACAAAGACTTCACGTTACAAATTCCAAAAGGGTGTTCCAGAAATATCTTTGTTAAAAAGTAGGCGTGGTCATAAACCGATTTCAATACATTTTTGCGTGTCTATTAACACATGTTATAAAAGTGTATAAACCAAGTTTCGTCATAATATCTCAATTATTTGTCGAGTTAAAGGCTAAGAAATCTCATATATCCCTTTGTCTAAAAAGAGGCGGTGCCACGCCCATTTTCCAAACTTTTTTATTTTTTGTTTCCGGTCTATTGTAAAACTCATGTCACAAAATTTCAATGAATTATCTTTATATTTCACATAGATATCGCTTAAAATGGTTTTATTAGGTCACTTTATAATACACATATATAAAAGTGGGCGCGGTCGTCAACCGATTTTGGTAATTTTTCGTCCACACATTTGGCTAAGTAAATATATCACGCGTACCAGATTTCATCGATATATCTTTAACGGTTTCTGAGTTATGGCTTATTAAACTTTCAATATTCGCTCCTTAATAAGTGGGCGTGGCACCGCCCATTTTCCAAAATTTTTGTAGTTTTTGTTTTATGTCCATAGTTGGACTCCTGCCACAAAATCTCAGTGATTGATCTTTATATTTGACAGAGATATCGCTTAAAATGTTTTTATTAGGCCCCCTTATATTTCCTATATATAAAAGTGGGCGTGGCCGTCAACCGATTTTGATAATTTTTCGCCAAAACATTTGACTAAGTAATTATATTACGCGTACCGAATTTCATCGATATATCTTCAACGGTTTCTGAGTTATGACTCATAAAACTTTCAATGTCTGCCCCTTAATAAGTGGGCGTGGCACCGCCCATATTCCAAAATTTTTGTGTTTTTTGTTTTATGTCCATAGTTGGACTCATGCGACAAAATTTCAATGATAGATCTTTATATTTGACAGAGATATCGCTTAAAATGGTTTTATTAGGTCACTTTATAATACACATATATAAAAGTGGGCGTGGCCGTAAACCGATTTTGATAATTTTTCGTCAAAACATTTGTCTATGTAAGCAAATTACGCGTACCAAATTTCATCGATATATCTTCAACGGTTTCTGAGTTATGACATATAAAACTTTCAATGTTTGACCCTTAATAAGTGGGCGTGGCACCGCCCATTTTCCAAAACTTCATCAAATTTCTTCATAAGGGCCCGAGCTCAATACGTGGGTAAAATTTTAAAACTCTAGCTATATTAGTGGCTGAGATACCAAATTTCCGATTTTTTCTATATAGGAAAAGTGGGCGTGGTCATGGTCCGATTTCGCCCATTTTCAATACCAACCGTCCCAGTCTCGATACCAACTTGCGTTCCAAATTTCATCAAAATATCTCAATTTTTGCGCGAGTTAGAGTGTTTACAGACGGACGGACGGACGGACGGACGGACAGACGGACGGACGGACGGACGGACGGACGGACGGACGGACGGACGGACATGGCTCAATCGATTTCTCTTTTCACCCTGATCATTTTGATATATATAAGTCTATATCTATCTCGATTATTTCATTCTGTTACAATCCACCGTTATGTGATTAAAACTATAATACTCTGTGTACTAGTACAGCTGAGTATAAAAATGTGTATGCAAAAAAAATGTAATAATTTTTATGTTTGCTCACAATAAACAAGTAGTAATTTCGTATTTACAAAAAAAAATTTGTATGAACAATAATTCGCTCAACTCATAATTCATGAATGAGCGCCTTGCAATATGGACGCAGGTGTTCTTCTTTCTCTCCGAGCATTTTCACCACTTTAACACAACAATTTTTCAAGCGCTTATTCTTATCTATGATAAAACAAAAACAAAAAAAAAAACATGTATTTCATTAAAGCATAACATTTTTGACTTTGATTTACAACGATAAACAGTAATTTTGCATGGATAACCAACCACCCCTCGCCGGTGTTGTCTTCCCTGCACTTCTCTGTCGATAGACCCGGTTGGTATGTTTGTTTTTATAAAAGGTACAAGCCACTTGGTATGTATGATTTGTATACAATATATGCGTGTATGTATGTAATCAGCTACTTTACGCTTTTGTATATTTTAATATTGGGCATTATAGTGATTTGTGCGCGCATCCCATTAATTGAAATGGAAACGGCAACCAAACAACCCCTGATTATCGAATATTACGAGCATCTCTCTAAAACTAACCACTTTTCGCCCTCTTATAGCTGTACGCATTGTCTATGAGCTGTTATCAGCGTTGCCGTTTGGGCTACTAAAGTGGAAATTTGAACCTTTTTTAAAGGTTTTTGAAAATATGCAATATTTGAACCTTTTTACAAATTCGGGCCACTTTTGGTCCTTTTTTACTTTCAAAACTATAATTATTAAATTATTATTTTTAGTTTTTTCTTAAATATAAGAACAAAAAACCTCTTTCTTACTATTTTACTTTGCATTGGCAACTTTCCGTTTCGAAAGGTTCTATATTTAATTTGTTTGCCAACACTACCCTTGAATACTTTGAAATTAGGGCTGTTCGTTAAGATAATGAAAACGCACGGAGCAGCCCAGACACACACGAACACATATAGCGTTCGTTGATCCGTAGGAAAGTGCAAGAAACGTAGGAATTTTACCACAATTTACATTCTTTGCACTCACATTCGTTCTTTTTTGGATAAAATTCCTACGATTTTTGCATTTTCATACGACTCAACGAACGTTATAACAGTTTTTTTTTTAATTCCTTGCCTTTCTCGGGTTATTCCGTCTGCTCAACGAACGCTGCGTTAGTGTCGAGAATATTTTAAATTCCATTTTCTTTAAGCATTAAATAAACCACAAAAATATATAAAAATGTGGTTTAGCTAAAAAAAAAAAATTGGGGCCTTTTTTTTATTTTTTGGGCCACCTTTTGAAATTTTTGAACGGCAACACTGGCTGTTATAAGTAGGTAATTGTTGGGGGTCAGCTGTTGATAATACGCGCTGCTTACATAACAGGGTATACGATACACTGGTTTTGTTAGGAATTTGCATAAGACTTTGTTTGCTTTTTTACACTTTTACTTGTAGCTTTAACATAATCGCTGTTAAGACTTTACTTAAACAAATGGATAAAAAATCCTTTATTTGCATTGCATTAAGGGACTATCTGGAACAAAATGCATGAATTTGAATATTAAATTTGCAATAAAATAAATAAATACAGAAAGTTCCAATTTCGTTAATAAGTGCAACGAGTGAAGATTAGGTTAGTTTATAGTGGCAGCCTCCGTTCGTTCGAAACGGGGGCACACATAGGCCTGGCGGCCCGTTGTGATACCACCTGGAACTCTTGGTTTCCACCCGTATAGAGAGATTAGACGACTATAAAACTGAACCACCTGGTTCGCTTCACATAGCGTAAGGTGTCAGATACCTTCGCGTCTTCGAGCTCCTCCGGACCTCCAAAAAAGTGTCTGTTGACCAGGAGTTAGACAGCGTGGGACAATAGCAACCAAATAGTGTTCTACGCTTTCTACCTCTTCGTCAACCCCAAAGCTGCGACAGAAGTCGTTAGTAAGGAGGCACATGCGAGTGCAATGGATGTCCATGAGGCAGTGGCTCGTTATTATACCCACCAAAAGGCCAATGTGGCGCCGACTGAGAAGACTTACTGATTTAGACCTTGCCTGTGCCAGTTTTGGTAATATTTGTCTGGAAATCAAGCAAGTGAATTCTCCAGCCCATCTGCCGTTTTCTTGTTTTGTAAAGTAGGATCGAAGATAGTTTTTACATCCAGCTGGTGGCCGTCGTTGCATCTAAAAGCGTTCTTTGCCTTACCAACTCGTCCGCGGAGCAGATTCCTTGGATGTTGCTTTGCCCAGGGACCCATACGACGTTCAGGCTGCACCTTCCGGCAAGTTGGTTTAGGGTTTCCCTACATTTAATCATGACCCGCGATGCGGAGTTACTGCATTCTAGAGATTTTATGGATGCTTGGCTATCAGAAAAGATCGTGACGGCTTTGCCTAATTTCAATTTTCCTAGAAGACGTGTTGCCTCCCAGATATGTAGCAATTAGTTCCGCCTGAAAAAAACACTTTAGTGATCTGGCAGTCGTAGGCTAGTTAGCGTTTATTTTGAAATCCTTCGAGAAGATTCCAACGAGTGAAACCGAACGACAAAACACTTCGAAAGAAAAAACTCAAACCCAGAAAACTTTCGACTAAAGCACTGCCCGATTATGACAGAAAACACCTCTTCCATATTTAGGGTCAAAACGGTATCTATTTCAGAGTTTTGATAGCATTAAAACATTCTTAACTTACAGAGGAATAGTATGGCCCGGTTTTACCAGCGTGACTAAAGCTAAAACCAAGTTTTGACTTAAGTTAGCCCAGATTTGGGGCTAACTTACTTTTGGGTTTCACCAAATAGTCTAAGAAAATAGTTTTGCAACCAGCAACCCAGCCAAATACTGTTTTTGGTTGCTGTATTTGCTAATTTTTGTCATGTTCGCTCTTTTGGTTGCTGAATTTGCTAAAGCGACTCAAATTCTTAGTTTAGTTTTAGTGAAGACAAAAGCTGACTAATCTCTGACTAAGCTAAGAACGAGTGATGAAACCGAGAGCATCAAAATTGCGACTAAACTAAGTAAGCTTAGCATGGTTGATGAAACCGCGCCTATGTATTTATCCGATTTATTTGAGCTCATTTCTAGTCTCTTTAAGAGGATCTAACTATTAATCTTTTAGACTCAAAGTTACTTTATACAAATTTTTACTGTGTACGAGTATTACAATATAGTGTAAACTTCTATGATCACCGCTACAGTTACATCCCTAATGTATGGTATATGTATAAATATGTATGTATAAATAAAGCACATTTAAACATCCAAAAAATCAGGTGAAAATGCTTATAGA
The DNA here is from genome assembly GCA_960531455.1 of Urophora cardui. Lineage (NCBI taxonomy): Eukaryota > Metazoa > Arthropoda > Insecta > Diptera > Tephritidae > Urophora > Urophora cardui. Next base: position 110,918,674 of record OY482673.1, on the reverse strand, counting down.
ATCTAAACGTTCGTTTTTATTTGCCATTTCTCTCGCTGCATAGAGTCACGTGTACAATTTAACAAATGATTTTATTAGAAGGTAATTGGTGTTGCTTGCTCGTCGCCTCTAATCGCATTCGCTAAGTTTCGAATCGCTATCGAAGCATTCATTGTTTTGTTTGTAAATTATGGCCGCAATTATGTGGTCAAGAGGAGTTTTATTGTTTTCGCTTACACGAGCAGTTATTGGCATTTGTTGTAGGTAGTTAAGTTTATTGTAGATATTTTTACGGAAATGTTTTTGCAGTTAGTACTTTGGCATCGATATATTTATGTAGGAATAACAAGTGATTTTAAATTATATAATAGATATTGATGCGGGTATTGATGTGACTTTTGAGGCGAGTATTGAGTCTTCATAAAACTTTGATGTCTACGTGTGTATGTACATATTATGTATAAAAAGTCAAGGTTTAGTTGTAGCTGTTTAAGAAATTGCTAATTCAAATAATTTATGCCTATAATTTTCTTACATTTTACTTGAATGGCCGTAATTCAATTAAATAGCAAATGTCTGCTTATTAGGATATCTGAATATAAAGTTTAATTTTTACTGCCGATCATTCTGAGACAAGGTAGGAATATATATTTAGGTGATTCACAAAGTGTCATAAAGTCATGTGTCATATTAAAATATTGTACGGAAATAGTTATAAAAGACTTTTCCGAAGCCCTGTGAAGAAGTAAACAAAAACAGCTGATCAAATACGACGACTCAAAAACATATCGTGCAGAGTTGTATTTATTTAGTACACATATAGCCTAGAATGCAACAACAAAATATTATGACTTATGAGGATATGACGCAATATGACAGGTTGTGAATCCCCTAATTGTGTTTCTAAAAGGCGAATATTTAGTATCTATGTATGAAGGAAGCTGGCCTTCTGAACTAAGAACAACTAACTAAGAACATCTCATATTCATACATATATGTCTACTCTCTCAACATTAGCATTGGTTAACAATTCCAATTCCAATTGGAAAACGAATCTCTTTTTGAAGCCTATCCCAGTAACAACAACAACGCCAATAACTATAACTAAATCATAACTTAATTGTTCCTCATATGAATAATGCGAAACAAAGAAATCAGACATTCAACACGCGGTTTATCTACCTTAACAACTGACCACATGAAACTCAATGGCGTCTTGCAAAAAAAAATAATATATACGAGTCCACTTACACTTACTCCTCCCACATCCGCAGCCACTACATACATACACATCGTCCAGTATTATCCAGTTAGTCAGTGAGTTGGTCGAGTTAAGTTATTACCATGAATTATTACATTAATTTCAGTTAAGTTAAATGGAATGCGACAAAGAGTGTTTGTTGTTGTGGGTGGAGTGAGACAGGAAGTGGTTAATGTGAGGTGTAGACCTCAGCATCTATGTATGTATGTATGTATGCACATTCCTTTGACATAAACTATTTCATATACTAACTTCTTTGTTATTATTATTATTTTTGCGGCATTTGCGTTATTAAATTAAAATAAAAGCTAAAGAAATATTGCATGTACATACATAAGTATTGTACTCGCACTGTGTGGAGTAGGAGTAAATATCTACATACATTCCTAGTCAAGTAGCGCACAGTGGGCAAAAGGGTGTGAAAATCAGAGAGAAAGGTACATCAATTTGCTAGCACAAAGCACAAATTTTGTATTTTTATTTGTTTGGCATATTTAAATATGGCCAAAAGTTTTAAAGCAAAGATTTTGAGAGTATAAATAGATTTTTGCTCCAGTCAGCAGTTCTTCAACTGAGTAAAAGCGTATGTATGTCAATTGGTCAAGTAGTTTGGTTACAATGGCAAAAAGGATAAAATAAATTGGAAACAAATCTAATTTTACTTAACCCATTAGTGGTTGCCATGCCAATTTGGGAACACCCAATTATTGAGGGCCAGAAAAGAAAAGGGTGGCACCAGTAAAATTATGATTTGAGTTTTTATTAGTCAGAAGTGCAGTAATTAAATACAAAATAGAAATATTTATTAAATTATTGTGATCTTCGTATAATTATTTGCTGAATTTGCTTATGAACACACCTGTGGAGGTATGTACGATTTTTGAGTTATAACTGGACTAACATAAATAAAATCATATTTTTGCTTATATGTATTATAATTTACCAAATTGAAAGAATAATTAGTGATTTAACATAGTTTACAGTAACGTACAAAGTGAGTGTACTTAGGTCTTTCTTTGTACTGAATAAAATGGCTGTTCCAGTACGGGTACAGTAACTAAATTTAAATTTATATTTCAATTTGTAAATGAATCGTAAGAAGAAATTTAACGCAAGTAACAGCTTAAAATGTCTGGAGAAGGCCATAAATTCTATCCTCGAAGACAGTAATAATGGTTTGGAGTATGACTTGTCTCCCGAAACCCCATGTTATTACCGACGAAGAAGAGAGTTTCGAAGACGATATTGCTCTGACTAGCATGCCTAACGATGTTCCAGGATATGTTGAGATATTTGCAGACAAACTTTTCGTCGCAACATGGCCAGATTTTATCTGAAGCAGTCTCCGCAGAGATACTCTGCACGCCTTTCTATTTCGAATAAAGAGGGCTTGAAACTCGATGGTGCCAGTCACTTACTTGAAAAAGCTTCCAACGAGAGTTCGTAGTGTCATCTGTCATAATGTAATCCGCTGTGGCTGTAAAAAATGCGCGAAAATCATGTGCATTGCCACTGTACCGATTTGGGAACACCCCTTTAAAATGCTATTTTTTATACCTTCAATTTATCACTATCAATTAATAAAAAAAAAATTTCAAATAACTATTAATTAAAAAAAATTAATAAAAAAAAAATTCAAATAACTTGGACCACTAATGGGCTAAGAATTTTTTTGCTGTATTTGTCTCACGTATGATTGTCCAACAATAATCTCCCACCATATCCTCGCTACAAGATCATTGATATCGTCTTTCAAAAACTATTAAGTTTTGATGAAATCTCTCACCATATTCATCACTTTCAGCACCTAAGTTTGCAGCGACTTATTAAGTTGTGAATGCAAGGAATGAATTTTAGGCGGCAAATTGCACTTTTTTGCATGATTCGTGAACAGAGATGTTAAGTAATGCAGTACTTTGTGACTGCGCAGTCTTCTGATTGGGGTCAAAATGACTGCTATTCATTTTTTGTCAGTCATGACTGGGAATTAAAAAAGTAAGCCTTCATTCTGACTGGTAAATTTTAACTGTGCAGTCACCTGGCTGCAATCCACCCCGTTACTGCAATCATTTGATTGCAATCATGAAATGATTGCAGCTACAGTCTTTTGCCATTCTTCTCATAGGGGTTACTAGGTTTTTAAAGATTCGATCCCTAAGTTTGAGACACCAATCTCTTTGGCATGAGAGGAGGGTTCCTACTTTATAATTGTATTAACCCTACATGCGCCATTGGAGTCACTTCCACCCAGTACTGAGTTTATACCACCTTAATGTAGCGTTTTTTGCCACCATGTTAAACGTCGTCAATAAGCATTAATTTTTTTTCAAAAGAGGTATTTCGATCGATTCAGTAGAACCGCAAATAAAACACATTTAACATTCCGAGGAATATAAGTTTTTCGCTTCCTGTGGTTTCTAGGTTAATTTTATAAAGTTTTTTTCTGAAGAGTCTCCTACTGAAATTTTATACCGCTGAAGCGAAAAACGCATATTCCTCGGAACGTTAAATGTGTTTTATTTGCGGTTCTACGGCATCGATCGAAATACATCTTTCACAAAAGGTTAATGTTTTTGACGACGTTTAACATACCGGCAAAAATAAGCTACATTAAGGTGGTATAAACTATGTACTGGGTGGAAGTTACCCCAATGGTGCACACAGGGTTAATACAATTATAAAGTAGGAACCTTCCATAAAACCGAAGATATGAAAAATTTAATTTTAGCGACATCGAGCGGTGTTGAAATGAAAAAAAAAAAATGTTCTGTTCATGTAAATATTTGGGACTTACACAATTTTCTTCGCTTTTTCGACTTACACAATTTGCGTATCACTGAATAGCAACGAGTAGAAATATGACAAGAGTCACCGACTTGCTTAGCGCGGTGCGTATTTGATTTTTCTAGCGTTGTACATAAAAATACACTTTTTCATAAAAATGGACTTACACAGTTTGCACTCTAAGCTAGCGATATGTATTTTAAAGATTTTATAAACTGACCATTTTAGGTATATGCAAAATAAATACTATTACAGCTAAAATACATAGAGAGCATATTTTTGGTACTAGTTTACTAAATGACTGCTTAAAAAATATCGCCAGTCATCAATGAATGAAAAAATGAATGGTCTATCATACTTGCCAAAAATACTGGGGACTTCAAATTTTAAATCATCAGTCAAAAAAAAGACTGAAAGGCTGCATTCAAGACTTCAGGAAAAAGAATGGGACTTCAAGGGCTGAAAGTCACGATGATTGCAATACTTAACATCTCTGTTCGTGAATATGGAAAAAATTAAAAGTTTTCTTACAATTAAGAAATGGAAGCATTTTTGTGCTTATTGGGACCAGTTCACTATTCAAGTTATTTTACCCCACTGTGCAGCCTAAAGTAAAAATCTCACGCGACATCATAATTTTTGCCATAAACACATGTACCACATGCTGCGGCAACGGCAACAACAAAACTACGCGTATGTTGCATATATTTCGCTACATGGCTGCGCGTACGATAGGTAAATCACTCACACATATTTACAACTTTCATTAAATATCACACGCTCAACGCTCAAAAAGCAATAACTTTAATATGGTAACACTAAGTAAAAATTTTCCTAAAGGTATGGAAAATTCGCGTGCTTTTGAGTTGTGCTTGTTTTTGTTGCTATTTGCACCTTTTATCATATATGTACCATAGATGGGCACTTTTAAGTACCAGTAGTAATTCATTATTTTTACCCTTTTTACTGCTTACTTAAAATTTTTTACAGTAATAAGTAACGCGTTACTTATTACTTAAAATTTTTTACAGTATTAAGTATCGCTTTACTTATTACTTAAAATTTTTTACAGTATTAAGTACCGCGTTACTTATTACTGTAAAAATTTTACAGTAATAAGTAGTCTTTACTTACTACTGTAAAAAGTTTACAGTATTTAAGTATTATTTACTGTATACTGTAAGACTACTGAAGTAGCGAGGATACAGTAGTCTAAGAATTGGCATACACACACACGCACATTGATGAGCACAAGCGCATGCGCTAACGAGCATATGAGGTATGATGCCCAATAAACATAATAGAAAAAAATCTCGAACGTTGAAAAAACGTTTATACACATTTCTAATTCCAGAGCATTTTGAAATTCACAATTAAACGTACCTACACCAAGGTAAGTACCCAGCTATGTATAAATTAAGGATATAAAAAAAAAACTATATTTCTACCACAACCCCGGTAAAACGTCAGGAAGCAAAAATTGACTTAATTTTTTTTTCTGAAATCTTAACCTAGAATACAATTAAGTTATTTGTTGCCACTGCTTCTAATAACATTTGGATGAAAAGCAATTTTATTTTTTCAATTGATTTTTAAGTAAATGTTTGCTTCCCGACGTTTTACCGAGCATTGTGGTAAAAATATAGTTTTTATTTTTATATCCTTAATTTATACATACCTGGGTACTTACCTTGGTATATTTGAGAAAAAATTGACAATGGGTACGTTTAATGGTGAATTTCAAAATGCTCTGGAATTAGAAATGTGTATAAACGTTTTTTCAACGTTCGAGATTTTTTTCTATTATGTTTATTGGGCATCATACCTCATATGCTCGTTAGCGCATGCGCTTGTGCTCATCAATGTGCGTGTGTGTGTATGCCAATTCTTAGACTACTGTATCCTCGCTACTTCAGTAGTCTTACAGTATACAGTAAATAATACTTAAATACTGTAAACTTTTTACAGTAGTAAGTAAAGACTACTTATTACTGTAAAATTTTTACAGTAATAAGTAACGCGGTACTTAATACTGTAGAAAATTTTAAGTAATAAGTAAAGCGATACTTAATACTGTAAAAAATTTTAAGTTATAAGTACCGCGTTACTTATTACTGTAAAAAATTTTAAGTAAGCAATATTCTTTTACTGCTTACTGTTTGCTTTACTGAATTACAATTTTACTTCAGTATGCCCATCTATGCTATGTACACATATTTCTTTTGTTTTTGTTTAGTTGTTAGTCACACACAGTCTCATATATGAGAATTAATGACAACATTATGCTCGCGTCACCATTAAGTCATTTGACATTTTTAATATGTGCGCACAGTTAGTAAAATGTGAATAACCATGGTATGGGAGTTAGTCGACCAGCCAAACCATCCACCCACCCTCTTTCATATGGCAATATGGTTATTATTTTGTATTGTTGTTGGTTACTGCTTGGTATGCGTACATATTATAAGTTGCGGTTTATTCGGTTTGTCGCTGTAGCGTAAGTTATTCGCTACACTTTGGCCATTATTAATTTTTATTATTTCGACTTACAAATGAATAAATCAATTTATACTCGTACTCATGTACGAGTATGTACATACATATGTATGTGTGCACTTAATCATGCGTTTGGCGAAAAAATGTTTATTGTTTGGCTACTAGAAATTTGTAGGTGGGCATGACTGTAAACCATATGCATAGATTTGGGCATACCAAGGAAAACCGTATCAAATCAGTAAAATTCATAGAATAGCACTGGGTAAATTGTCGTGAGTTGGTAACAGATTCACTAGTCAGGGGTTCAAGGTTTTATCTCCATTGCAAGATGCATTTAAGAGGAAGATGGGAGTGATTTACTTTCCAATTTGCTTAATGCAATCCCATCTTGGAAGATTATCTGATTTGCACCTACATACCGAAAATCTGGATGAATTCTCATAATTTGTTTTAAACTTTAAATCAACTCAACCTGCTCTTATCATATACCTATTACACTTATTTCCCACGTGGATCACAGCATGTACATACATATTTGTGTATAGTCCGACTGTTTAGCAAATACATACTTATAGCATTGACAGACGGCAGTTATAATCCCGATTACCACAACACTTAATTCGATTAAAATTTTACCCTGACAGACGGCAAGTATTGCGGATTAACAAAACAGCTGAAGGAAGGTAGGCGCAGCGGCGAATTCAAAAACTTCTTGTTTTTTTTCCAAAGGTAGGGTAATGTCAAAATCAAAACGAAATCACATCATGGTCAATAGGAATGGGCGAGTCCCAAACGAATTCAAATTTCAACCAAGGCGAAATATCATTTTGACATTACACTCTACCAATTACAATAACAAATTACATTCGAAATTTCTTAATTCACTTATGCGCCTACCTTTCTAGATCCGCCTTGGGTTCTTCTTTTTCTTCCCTTTCATTCACAATAGACATTTTTCACCAGGGATGTCATTACAAAATGCTCTAATCCGCTAAAATTTTGAGGACTAACTCAAGAGATATTCCGGATTACCTCCAGTTAATTCTCAAGTTAAGTCCGAATTAGCTAGATATTCCGGATTATCGCTGCCGGCTGCCAATGCTATTAGCCGTTTTCTTTCTAACCCTTTGAAATCGCTTAATTCATCTTTAGCATATAAAATACTTTATTTGCATTTCCTTTAGCAAGAAGATTAACAACTCTTAACATTTTATAGATGTTTTGCAAAAAATTTGGAACAACATCCAAGTTGTTTCGTTATTCGCAAATTCACTTGAAAAGTTCATAAAATGTTGAATTGAGTTGAATAGCATGCGCCTCAAGCTCAGCGCGAAATGAGTGCAAGTAGTTTATTTGCTACAATAAATCAACACACCCATCCAATACGCAGCGCGAGGATGTGCACTTTGGAAATTTTGAATGCATTAATACCTACGCCGCTCAATATAGGTAATACGGTTATGTAGAATTTCGGCGAAAACTTTAGAATGTTGAAACAATGCCGAACGCCTTTTTGAAAAATAACAAAAAATGTGTTTATAAAACAAGAGAAAAATCGAAGCACCTTGAAGGTGGACGCGTATATAAAGTCAGAAAAGCCGCACAGTGCACGATTTTGAAATTCCGATAGACAAAATTTAACTAAATTTTTTTTTGTAAGAGGAAACAATTATAAAATAATAGTATTTATTAGTTATGCAGATACTCGAGATTTTAGAAATTTTACATCAACTTGTATGAACCAAATTTAAAAATTTGAGTAAAAGGTCTCAAATTTTAAGCAAAAGCAAATACTCAGCTTCAATAATATGACGCATTGTTTTCACAATTGTTTGAATTTGGCTTTTATTCGACTTATGGACGAACAGAAAAAAATCTTCACTGAGAATTTCTTCTACGACAAGTTCCAATTCATTTCTATATCCCACATATCATATCCCACATAATAACCCCAAAAAGATTCAAAAACGATCAGAAAACGATTCAAAAATGATCAAAATAATATTTTAAAACGAAAAAAAAAAAAATAAAATAGAAAGGGACTCGAAAATGATAAAAATATAACTAAAATAAGGCTCGAAAATGACTCCCCAGGAAGATACGTACGGAGGGTACTAGTTTCTACGGAATAAAGACTTTTTTATGATCAGAAAATGAGCGAATTTATGATTATTTTAAACGTGCAGAGGGTCGAAAAAGACTGGAATATGATCAATAATTTCATACTCGCACACAATTTTTTACATATTTTAATTAATTCTTAATTCTTAAAGACTTTCAGAAAATATTTCCTATTCTTGAAAACCCTCCAATTAAAAGAGAGAAGGAGATTTAATAAAGAACTAGAAAATATACGCTTTTGACTTTCTTAACGATCACAGCTCTGCTGTCTCTCTAACAAAAATTGTTTGTTTTTTCGCGTCTCGAAACACCAAAATTGCACACTGTGCACGGTACCGCTGCCACTACCTGCCTACATATTCACATGCGCAGGATTACCTACTCCCAAAAGCAGTTGTTAACTTATTGTCGCCACTGTTTGTAGAAATATGTACATACATACATACATATGTACACATTAAAGAACGTAGCTGAAGTTCGACTGCTCCACTTCATTCCGTTCTTTTAGTTTTTATACTCAGCTGTACTAGTACACAGAGTATTATAGTTTTGATTTCCTAACGGTGGATTGTAACAGAATGAAATAATCGAGATAGATATAGACTTATATATATCAAAATGATCAGGGTGAAAAGAGAAATCGATTGAGCCATGTCCGTCCGTCCGTCCGTCCGTCTGTCCGTCTGTCCGTCTTTGCGCACGATAACTCGCGCAAAAATTGAGATATTTTGATGAAATTTGAAATGTAAGTTGGTATCAAGACAGGAACGGATGGTATTGAAAATGGGCGAAATCGGACCATGACCACGCCCACCTCCCCTATATAGTAAAAATCGGAAATTTTGTATCTCAGTCACTAATAGAGCTAGAGTGACAAAATTTCACAGACGTATTGAGCTCAGGCCCTTATGAAGAAATATGGTGAAATTTTGGAAAATGGGCGGTGCCACGCCCACTTATTAAGGGGCAAACATTGAAAGTTTTATGAGCCATAACTCAGAAACCGTTGAAGATATATCGATGAATTTTGGTAGGCGTGATATACTTACTTAGGCAAATGTTTTGACGAAAAATTTCCAAAATCGGTTGACGACCACGCCCACTTTTATATATGGGTCTTATAAAGTGACCTAATAAAAACATTTTAAGCGATATCTCTGTCAAATATAAAGATATATCATTGAAATTTTGTGGGAGGTGTCCAACTATGGACATATAACAAAAAATACAAAAATTTTGGAAAATAGGCGTGGCACCGCCTCCTTTTAGAAGCAGGAATATACGAGATTTCTGAGCCCATAACTCGACAAACAATCGATATATTATGACGAAACTTGGTGTATACACTTTCACTACTTGTAGTAATACATGTTCAAAATTTTAGCGAAATCGGTTGACGACCACTCCCACTTTTATATATGGGTATTATAAAGTGGCCTAATAAAAACATTTTAAGCGATATCTTTGTCAAATATAAAGATAATTCATTGAAATTTTGTGGCATGAGTTCTACAATAGATCGGAAAAATTTCGGAAAATGGGCGTGGCACCGCCTCTTTTCAGACAAAGGAATCAACGAGATTTCGGAGCCCATAACTCGACAAATAATTGAGATATTATGACGAAACTTGGTTTATATACTTTTATAACTTGTGTTAATAGACATGCAGAAATTTATTGAAATCGCGTTATAAACACGCCTACTTTTTAACAAAGATATTTCTGGAACACCCTTTGGGAATTTTTAACGTGACATCTTTGTAACTCATAAAGGATGAAATTTTGCACAAAGAATAATATTCATAAGCTTAGTTGGATGACTGATAAAAATTTAGAAAATGGGCTACGCCCACTTTATGCAGCACTCGATTTATATAAAGTACCTACACCGTGTTTCCATCAAACGCAAACAAACAATGAAAGCATACAGCTGAGTGTCTAATGTTCGATTCCACTCGAACTTAGGCTTCCTTACTTGTTGTTATCCATTGTGTGCAGATTTGTCTGACGATTTATGATTGCTGCTGCAATACATTGCTACTGAACGCTAGCTGCCCGCTGCCGGCCGCCTGTTAACTTTTGATTGTTTTGTTGTGTGTGCGATCAGTTAGTTGGTAGTTATGCTAAAGAAGGTGCGATCGATCGATCGATCGGTTTGTTCACTTGGTGCTCGATCGCATATTTATTCATCATCGCTTGTTTGTCATTCTTTGTTTTTTGTTGTTCTCATTTTTGTTGTTGTTTATTATAAAGTTTTGTTGTTGTTTGCAATAAAGTTTCGTTGTTGTTTGTTAAAAAGTTTTGTTGTCGTTTGTTGTTTGTCGGTAGTTTGCAAGCGGTTGGTTGGCTCTGTTGTGTTCTGTTTGTTCTGTTTGTTAGAGAGTCTGTCATTGTAAACATGAGCGATGATTTTGACGCTGATTCTACAAATGATGAAAAATATTCGCTTTGATCAAGTTTTTCGCCATCGTTTTGATGGTTGATGGTTGTTGACACGAATGTCAAAGCATAAATATGTATGTATTGAAGTTCATGTATATACATATGTATGTATGCATTTATGTATTAATGTATGTTTGTTGCGATCAGCAAATGTTTTGTTGCCCGTGGTGTTGCCACCCTTCCAACGGCGTAAAGTTATGTTAAACATGCAAACAATATGTCCGGTAGCAGAAAGATGCTTTAAGATGCTTATATGTATGTATGTGCATATGTATGTACATGAAAGCATACTTCAGTAGCTTTATAAGCGTATATAATTTTTGCAATTGTTTGACTTGAAGTGCCAGACTTAAGTTAATCTCGCATTGTTTGACAGATCAATGCCGTTGATAGCATTCTTTTCACTTTAACTACATTAAGAACTTAAACAAACAAAAAATAATAAAAAATAAACGTAATCCTAGTGAATAAGAAGAAGAATGTGAAGCTTCAAAATGCTACACCGCCGCTTAAACTGCTTTGTAACTTCAACTTATAACGAAACTTAAATTTCCAACGTTCACAGTATACTGAAAATACACTTGAGATGGGTTCGGAAAATTAGATCCTATCGTAAGAAGAGCAAAACCGACGTATTTTAAGACAACCAATTTCTCTCATTTTAGTTTATTTGGAATTTATAATTAAGGAAAAATACACAAGTGAGACTTGAAAAAGGTATTCGTTTTACAATAGTCGAATTTTATTTAAATTAAATTTCAAAGCTCCAGAAAAATTGCGCAGTTTTATGCCAAAGCTTAAAGTATTTCATGAATTGCTCCTTGCTTCCTTTCTACCCTCTTATCTACATGCTTGACTTTTGGTAAGAGTTGTTCAGCGCAAACACAGCGATTGTTTCGCTCAAAAGATTCGGGCGAAAAAAGCGCCTGGGCGTATAAGCAACATTTAATTGCGCCAAAGGATTTTAGCTGAATGTGAACTTGATGATACATACGTAATAACAATATTAATGGTATTCCGCAAATAGAAAAGAAACCAATCTAATTACAGGCTCTATTTTCTTTTTAATTTTTTTTTTTTTCGTTTTTAAAGTACCGAAATTTATACGACGTCTGTACGGTGGAGAAATCAATCCTAGAATAAATTTTTAGAACACTTATAAAGCCTTAAAAAAACTTGTCTCGATGGTCACTAACTAAAAACTGCTCACACAATAAAAGTTATTTATTCGCTTACTGTGCGATCAATCAACGATCAATTTGCACGAATTGTGCAGCTGTCGTTAAATGGCATTTTGTTTACTATGCAAGTATGTATTTTCATTTTAACTTTTGATATTTGTTGTAGAGTTAATTGCAGTTGCAGCTATTATATGTTTGTACATACATATGTATGTAAGTATTTGTAATTACGCCAGTAAATGTACTTTGTCGATTTTTATCAGCAAAATGGCTAACAATTATGTATGTACGTATCTTATTAAAAATTCCACATTGACTAAGTTAAAATTATTACTCCATTTATTTCTGTGCCCGCAAATTAAAGTAGCCTAACTCAAAATATGGTGAACGGAGAAAACTCAATTTTTTGTCAAAATTCAAACCATTGGACCAATTCGGGTTTCTAAAAGGGGAAATAATGGATTTGTAGTGTTAGAGAAGGAATAGTTGTGAACCAGAAATCTTAAAGCAAGGTTAATTGCAAAAAAATGTATTTTATAACTTAAGTGCTTTTATTGGATGCAATTTTTACGAAAAGCAGAATTAACTCGAGTTAAGTTCTTTTATTTTGTCGAATTCTTCCCAATAAGGTTTTTATTTCCATTTAACTCGAGTTAAGTGTTTTTAAGCGTAGACCTACGTTCGAGTCGAAAACGACCCGAAACGATAACTTAAGTGGATATAACTAACTAAGTAGTGGAATTAGAAGTCTTAGAGTTTTTGACTTTTAATTTTTGTTTGAAATGAATGAAATAAAATAAAAATCGTTTCGCTAATCATTGTTATTTGTGCCTGAAAAAAATAATCCATAATCCTACGCCGCGGATCGTTTTCAACCCGAACTGAATTTGCGTTTTATTTTACCGAATACTGAAAAAGGCATGGTACTAGGGAAATCACCACAAGAAGCTTGGTTTATCCAGAATTGATTAATGAAGATTCCCAGGCGAGAGGTTCAAAGCTATAACAGCTGGAACCGCCGAAAAAAGGGGCGCGGTAGCACTACTGTTTGATAGAAAACAGCTGGTAATTGTGATGGAATCGACATATAGAGTCATGTGCAAAATACATATGTTTATAAACCCAGTGATGAATCTTTATATTCGTTTGTTTTTTTTTTCGTTCAATTAAGGCATGTCTACAGCACACTCCATATGCGTATGACCATGAACCAAAAACTTGTGGAAAATTTTGTCAATGTTAGTATCACCTTGCATGAAGATTTAAAACATAGTACTAATAATAGAGTTTTGGTTTTGGCCAGGACAGCAATCGCTATAAAAAACGACATGTTTAATATTGAATGGTAAACTATTTAAGTGTTTGAATAAGCACGATGCTCTTCCATTGCCACCACAATTTGCAAGGGTCTCATGCCACATATAACACGTAGGTTGTCCGGAAACACAGTCATGTACAGTTAAATAAAAAGTGTATAAAGCGTTTATCAAAATATTCAGAAGATCGCAAAAAGGTGTAGGAAGGCATATGCTAATCAGCACTATCTGACCCCGTGTCCGACTGACTATCGTTAAAAAATGAGTCCTTAATTGAGTCGTCGCTACTATAATCCATATTCAGAAAGTCTTCTTCCTCCATGTTACCAGGATCCATACCTTGTAAAAGGCTACACGATTAAAGTTTAATAACAATAATAACTAGCCGAAGGCCTGAGTTGTCAGTGCTATATAAAAAATATCTGTTAGTTTCTAGCTTTTAAGCTTAACTATCAATATTAATAAATAAAAAAAATAACAATAATAATACACTGGCGATATTAAAACTCTAACGAGTTTTATTGCCGAGCTTCTCTCCCAATTCGAGGTGTGCTTCTTAACTATTGTTTTTCCTACAATTTGTGTGGACCTACAGTTTTATGCGAGCTCCCAACGGCGAATGCTTTTTTGTGAGAAGCCTTTTCATGGCAGAAATACACTCGGAGGGTATGCCGCCCACTACAGAGAGGTGACCACTATTTATAAAAACCCAATAATTGGGGTTTAATCAATTAGAAAAAATTTTTGTGGTGTTTGTCTGGACTGGGTTAGAACGCGAGACCTCTGGTATAGCAGGCGAGCACTCTACGCACTACACCTCAGCGGCCACATTAAAGTTTAATTGATGAAAAAAGGTTTTTTATGTATACAGTATATAATAATTGAATTTCTATAATATACTATATCCTTGAAAAATCTCTTATCTCAGTTTATCGTATCCACTTGCTTCCAACAAAAAAACCTAACTGAAGATAATAACGCATGAAATGAGAAAAATATTCTAACAAAAAAACCTAACTCGAGATAAATTTTGTAAAAATAAAAAAAAATCACTTACAATAACCTATTTCGAGTTAGGCTATGAAAACAAAATTGACAAAAAAAATTATAATTCCTAACTCAAGTTAGGTTTTTTTAATAAACTGAAAACGCAAATAAATACGTCCATGAAGTACGCACATAACTCTAGTTAGGATGTTTTAATAAAACGATTTTTCATACAATACTAGACTTAAGAGATTTGCTAGAAGATAAGTTGTTTTAACTGGTGCAAAATATTTCTATCTGAGTTAGGATAATTTTTATATCTTAATAACTTTTTAAATATTACTCCAATTTAAATGGGGATAAGACAGATCGATGGGTTTTCCTCCAAAGATTAACACTATAACAATAACTCAATTTCGCATTATCTCGAGTTAGGCTACTTTAATTTGCGGGCACAGATTTAATTTACAACAACTTGAAGATCATTAAAATGTCAAGCAAGTAGCTAGCACTCATTCGAGACTTTGAATTAAATTTGTTAAGAAACTGGAAAATTAATTAAACAATTTATTTGATGTAAAAAATAAAAAAAAATAAAAAACTTAAATTTAAAATGGCGTCAGCAATTATTTGTTTAAGCGTGTTATTCGATTTCATCAGTATATGAACAGTCCACTCTTAAAAGTGGCTATGTGAATTTTTCATATTAAGCTACAAATTAGAAAAAAACCACCACAGCCTCAAGCTCTACATATTTTATTTGAATATGTTTTTTATTACCTGAAAGCTTAGCCCATAAGAAATTAAGGATTATAAAAAGATAAAACCGCAATATGACAGAATTTTGCAAATTCAATGTTAAATATTTCACATAGAGTTTTCAGACAGTATTTTTTCACAAAGCTAGTTTTGAAAGTGGAACGCATAATAATGCGGGTATTTTTACAAAACCTCTCTCAGTCTCTCTCTTAGCAGAGAAAAACGCTCGGAAACGGCGGAAAACGGAGACCTCCACTACGTCGGGAAGATCAGGTAGAAATGGACTAGTTAAAGTTGGTTAAAACATGGACATTAATGGATTAAGACGCTTAACATTTACTCTCATAGTATAGATCAAGCGTAGTTAAACCAACAATTTTCGGCTGTTGAATCTCCGTCTTTGATTCAACAGCAAAAGTATTTGTTTTTACAGCAAAGTTTTTGATCCAACAATTTATTCAAAAACGGGCGTTGTTTATTCAAAAACTTGCTTGCCTTTGAAAAATTTTTTGTGAGAAAATATTTTTTTATGAGAAAACCAACAAAAAAAAATAATGATGGAGAGAAGATGAAGAGAAAAATCCAAAAAAAGTTTATTTTTAGCAACAATTTTCTCCCCGTTGTTGGTTTAAAGGCAAAAGTATTTGACCCAACAGTTTCCGTTGTAAACAAAACTAATGAGAACATTTTTTTTTTAAATTTTGTTTTTACAATGTTTCAAATAATTCATGGATTCCTTTTTAGGAAATGGAAGTATAAATAGGTTACTACAATTCAATATAATGTTGAATGTTCCACTATGTGATGATTGGATAGAATTTCAGGTTGATGTCATGGTTAGAATCCGGAGGAGAATATAAAATAAGGAAGAAAAATCGGAATAAGAAATAAAGATAGCAACCAGTGAATGATAAGAAGGAGAGAATAATAGGAGAACAAGCGGAGGCTACATATATTGCAGTTGGGACCCGGGCGGAGAGAAGATGAAGAGTAAAATGCAAACAAAAATTTATTTTTAGGTGAAAATTTTTTCCAACAATCTCCGTTATTGACTTAAATCAACAACGCTCGCACCTTTGAAACAACAACGGAGCGTTGTTGGGCACATTTCAACTGCGGAAAGTAGTTGATTTAACAGCGATAGGATAGGAAAACAAGCGCCTATAACAGTAAGAATTTCAGACTGATCAGTCCAATTCCAGCCTGGATAGAAGAAAATGTGGTACGAAATCCAATCTTCCATTTAGCGGAAGCAGAGATCTTGGTTAGCTGGAAGATTTGCTGTAATTGGAAGCTTGAAGACGAAGTAATATAATTCAATATACATATGTACATATGTAATCCAAAAGGGCACTCAATTTATGAAAATCATTATTTTTGTGAACCTTTTTGAGAATTCTGTGGAACAAGTCATCCAAAATTCAATCAGTTGCAGGAACTTCGCAGAGAAAGTACGTGGATACGATACTTCAAAAGCGAACTATCTTGATATCTACACTGAAACTCGCAAGACTTGGACAGAGTTTGCGCCTAAATAGGATTTCCATCCGAGAATACATATATAATATTTGTTGCAGATTTAAGTAGGCCGACGGCGTTATTTAATCCTACCTTTAATTGTGAAAGTTAGTTTGAATGTTATCTTTGTAGTTTTCACATTGCTTTTTGAGGAGATGGTAATAAATAATAATCTATACAAACAATTGCCAGGCTGTTTAGCATATTTAACATACTCATATCCACATAAAATTGATATGGATGTGTTCGTAGGAGTCAGGAGCAGTGCATAGGCATATAATCTTTTCTATAAATTATTTAATTTGTTTATAATTAATAAATCAAATTTTTAGTTAAGAGAAATAGATATCGTAAATGTGTTTACAAATATCGTAAACACAGTTGAAGAGTCGCTTTAATTTAAAAGCGCTCTCTCTATTTTATATGCATTGACCCAGTTTACGCTCAGATCAAAATCAACGCGGCCAAATATCTCCTATTGCTTTTCCTTTAAAGCGAAAAATGAGAGAGAGGGCGGGAGAGCACACTGAGTAATTTTAATTTTGACCAAGGCATATCTAACAGGTAGGCTCGGCGGCGAATTGAAAAACTTCTTTTTTTATTTACAAAGGTAGAGTGTAATGTCAAAATCAAAGCGAATTCACATCATGGCCATGGAATGGACGAGCCCCAAGCGAATTCAGATTTTAACCACGGCGAATTTCATTTTGACATTACACTCTACCAATTACAATAACAAAATACATGGGAAATTTCTGAATTCGCCACCGGGCCTACCTTCCTAGATCTACCTTGATTTTGACCATGATTTCGCGTCGGACCGTGATCAAAAGGGCAAATCAGTGTTGTGGTACAACTGGAATTTGGAAAGTGTTGCTTATCTCCGCGAAAAGGAATAATTTTTGTACCAATACAAAGTTGAAAAAATAAATTGCATGGTCGAATTTCGAGCACCGGCGATACTAGTTATATTTAAAACCCGTCGTTAAAGAAAGAGCTTCACCAGTCTTAACGAAACTTTAGGACAATTAAGTTAGATGAGGGGGGCACTGTGAGTGGAGAGTGGAAGCTTGTCTAAAGATTTGTTAGATTTATATTTGCACCAGTGTATTATTTATTATTATGTTTCGAATTCAGACTTTATCAAATCGAAATACCGGCGGCAGTAATGTTTAATTAATAACGATGATATTTGAAAGACTTGGCAACTTTACGTGCGGCGGCAAATCATTAACGGCCATATTGGAATACATACTTGACATGTAGGTACCTACAACATATTAATACATATCTTCATATTTTATTATTTTTATTAAGCTTTTAATTCCTTTTTTTTAACTCAACTCCCTTAAAAGAAAAAAACGCACTTACTCTTGGTGGAAAGGGCCTTTGGCCTCTCAAAGCCTCATGCAAACCGGAAGCAGCCTCCGAAAGAACAACTAAAGCTTGTGACGGCAAATGGCTGCTACCAAAAGCGTTGCTTTCCATAATAGGCGCGCACGCCTCAGCGAACGCTCAAGTGCGAAGTTTGGATTTTCCTTTTTAATTTTATTGCAAGTTAAATTAATTACAAAATACTATTCACATGCATATTGACACAATTTTTATAATTGATTTTTTTTTTTTTGTATTTTTAACAAAAAACTGCGACCCTCTTAATTAGTAACGAGCTAGATAAACCAGTTCCAGAATATTTTAAATTCCAAACACACATTTTTGCCCTGATTTATTTAAATTTTGCATAGGTACAACTATTATTTTTGTCAAAGATCATGATTTTAAATTTAAATTTTTTTTTGTTTTATATTGTAAAATCTTAATACATAATATCTTTATTACACAATTTTTATTATTATTTTTTCTTTTTTATAATTTAATTAATTTTTATTGGCACATTAAAATATTAATTTATTTACTATTGCGCTACACAAATTTACTGCTGTCGTTCGGAGGTCTATCGTTTGACGTTTAGATTGGCGACTTGCATGGCTTTAATTACTGCTGATGAACAACTGCTGCTGCTGCTGCCAGTGCCACTAAACACTGCACTGGAACTTACTGCAGTGCAGTTAATTAATTTCGTTTTATGTACATGAATATTTATTTCTTTTTCTCTTTTCATATACACACATACCTATGTATATTTATAGAAATATGCATGCCTTAATAATAAATCCGTCATCTGTTCACCCCACCTCCATTTAATTTTTTCGATTTATGTACATAAATATGTACATATTTTTGTTCTTTTTTTCCACCAAATACGTTTTTACCGTCTCAACGTTACGTTCATTCCATTCACCGAACGTCGAAAACACCCGCGTCAACGCGATTTCTACACTCAACTGAATTGATGTCAAACAACTTTGGCAGTCAAAGCAGCAGCAATCAAAAGCGAGGTAAAA
Organism: Urophora cardui; assembly: GCA_960531455.1. Classification (NCBI taxonomy): domain Eukaryota; kingdom Metazoa; phylum Arthropoda; class Insecta; order Diptera; family Tephritidae; genus Urophora; species Urophora cardui. The sequence continues at coordinate 110,899,425 of OY482673.1, read as the reverse complement.
ACCTGTTCCAAATCCTTGTTATGCTTGTAATTGTTATTGTTGCTGGTGTGTTAGCAGGTTCCTATGTATGTATATGTGGCTGGTGCCATACTTGCGCACTGCGCCCATTTACTGTTGCACCATGCCACGAACTTAACAAACAGTTACACACAAACTCATGTAACGGTACACAGCAACGCCTCTTTGACTCAAGTGGAGAGCAATGACGAATCTGATTGGCTGGAGGATTGTTGGTGTGTGTTTGTTGAATGTGTGCTGGTATATGCGGTGCTGCTACTATCCTCTTCTTCTTACACCTATGTGGGCAAATGACTCGCTCACACTCGTTGCGCTAAATTTTATATTTGATTTGCAAGCTTTTTCATATATGTACATACATAAATGAAAATGCAAGGATAATATGTTTCAGTTGAATGTCTGCAGTATAGACTATAAACAACCCTGACAGCCATCGGTGGAAAAAATACGGTTTTATACGGGTTACACATGGTACTTACACAGCCGGGAAGGTTTCTGGTTTTTATGAATGGATTAGTGCAGATTTTACCGACATTTGTAAACTCTCTCGCTCTCCCCCTCTGTTAATAACATAGCTATTAGTTATTTGTTGCATACTTTTAGCCGAAGTTTTTCAGTGTTACTCAACCAAATAAGCGAGCGAATGACCGCTTAACAAAAAAAAAGTTGGAGGTACATATACATATGTATGTATTTGATTTTCATTGAAAAAGGTGTAGATGTGTGAGAATTTTGCTGAAAAGTGTGTAATGATGGCCGGGAATGATTTGAAAGGAACATACTGTAACACATATTCGCTCAAACCCAGGGGATGTAGGGAACCACCTTTTTTTGTTTTGTTCGAACTTCAAGGATGAGAAAAAATCGGTCGCAAACAGCTATTTAAATGAAACGGAGTGTACCTATATGTAGGTACTATATCTGCCTACAGTCCATAAGTGACCTTATTGTGTGTTTGTTTTTTGTTGTAGTATATACATACATACATACAAACATACACTTACATACTATGTACATAAATAAGTATGTACATATATGTATATGTATGTATATCCATAGATTACCGTCACTGCCACACCGGCAGGCACCAGTTGGGCCACCATATGTTTCGCTTCATTTACTTTTCCTGATTTTACGACGAGCGAGCCGCTGAGCCTCTTTTGTTTGTTTACTTCTTATTATGTACAAACTGTTGTTGTGTTGTTGCTATTGCATTAGTTGTCTATTGTATTATCCTTTTGTTGTTGCTGTAACATTTTTATGTGAAACTTACCCCACTCTACCTCACTCCCTATTCACCTTAGACTTTTCATCATTCCGCCAACATTAAACACTTTTGGCGATTTGCATTTAATGTTTACTCGTTCTGTCAGTTGTTGTGTAGCGGAAAATGTGTTTGCTTGGCACTTTGTCCATGTGTCAAGTTTTCATCCGTCTGTTTATCTACTTAAGAGTGCGCATTCGGCATGTTATGGACATACAAACATATATTTATACGTATGTAAATAAAACGATTTCGCGCATTTCACTTGACTTCCAATTCAACTCATTTATTTTGCTGTCTTCTAGGTACCTATGTATATGTTCTTAGAATGCCATTGTTTGACAACTATGTTAAGATGTAGGTATGTAATTCTCTATGTAAATACTCTGCCAGACATCGGTAGATAAAAAAACCCGGTCTTATGCATGTAACACACAATTACACAGGCGGTAAAGTTTCTGGTATTTATGAATCGAGCAGTGCCGATTTTACCAACATACATACCGCCTAAAAGCATGCAACAAATAACTGATGTCTATGTTCCCTGCAAGAATTGTGTGACCGAAAGTACTACCCCATTACAAAAATATAATATTACCAACACATTTGCACTCGTATGTGTTCCAAGCAAGTGCAAGTGCAAAACCAATGAGATAGATAAGGATAGAATGGAAATTGAAAACACACATACGGGAACGTGATGAATAAAACAATCACAAAAGTTCCCGATGCCCTTAAGAATGTGATAGGAAATATCCCAAAACTTTTGGTCATGCCTGCCGGTCATATGAACGGTCAAATTACCAGCGTAGGGTTTGCAGGCTTATTAACATATTTAGAGCGGGAGCAGGCCGGCAGTGAGCCGAGCCGGGCCCCTAGGACAGTTCGCGTTTACGGGCCCCCTAAAAAATAAACTCAATCTACTAAAAAAATAACATACAAAAATTGTTCAATTATAAAGTAAATATTTCTGAGAAGCTTAGTTCACCACCTTACCAATCGCGGTACTTTGGAAACTCTAATTCAAAGTTGGTTTTCCTCAATTTTAACTCACTTTTCTAGGATTTGCCCATGTATAAACAAGGTAAATATTTGATTGGATGCTTATAATTTTAGTTTGGTGATTGGTTAAGTTAAACACTTCAATTTTAAAACAATTTTTTGTAGCAACAAAATACCTATGTATGTATGTATGTATCTATGAAATCCTAGTTCGAGTACTGTCAATACTGCTTTGCCTTTCCGGGCCCCAGTGCGATTGCCCTGGTTGCCCCCCCCCTCCACGGCCCTGAGCGGGAGATACAATATATGGAATCCCTAGTGTGCATGTATTTGAGTTTCATTGAAAAATATGATAAAAATTGATAATTTTATAAAGATTGCTTGAGATTTTTAAGGCGAAGCAACAATTTTATAGCAAAAAAACCGCTTCTATGCATTCCAGGCAATGGCACAAAAAATGGTTAGTCCTCAAAGGATTTAAGGCTCCCAGAAAAAGCGTCTAAAGTTAAAAGAATTCACCTTGAACCGCCCGAATTCAGATTTTTGGAAACTCGGCACTTTTCCAACGATTTTTGTTTAGCTAAATGGCAATCGAAAAAGTTTCCCATATTGACCAAGTAGTTTACATCTAAGAACGAACTCTCACATTTAAGTTAAGTTGGTTTCTATAATATTTTTAATAGAAAAGCTTTTATAGTGACAACAACAATGTAATAGAAAAGCTTTTATAGCGATAACAACATAAATGCGGACGAAATATGTACATATATGTAGTATATACCTAAGTATATTTTTTCTATCTCAAAGTAACTAGGCATTTCACTGTCGAAATATTTTTCGCTTTCTACCAAAATTTTCCGTATTACACAGTGTATGTTCAAGTGATCCCCAAGAATAAAGAATCAATATGATAAGGAGGTGAAATAAAAAAGATGAACGCATACATACATACATAGGTACAAACTTACATACATACATACATATGTATCTACACGCTTTTGTATAAAGAATGTAGTGAATTTCTTTGTTACACCCAAAAGCCATTACAGAGCAATAATGGCGTAAATACAACAAGAATAAAAACAGAACAAACCAAAAAAGAAATGGAGTCAGCATAAAAAAGTACTACCTACTACACCAGCAACAATTTAGCAGCTGCTTGCCACTTGACTGATTTCGCAGTAGCCATTGAAGTGTGTTAACATGAAGATACCACAACCGAACTAACTAGGTAAATAAAGTATCTGAAAGAAGTTGGCGGCGACAATTGGTCAAACGTGGGTGGGTGTGTGTGTATGAGTCGAAGTGTGCAAGCATGTGCGAACAGATGCTTGCAACTTATTATGTACTTAAGTGCGCTGAACAAAAAACAAAATTGTTTGTACCTATATATATGTATGTATGTATATGTAGGTATATAAACCCTGCAGCGAAAGTCCAAACTAGTCAGCCAACCTACCAGTTAACTGACTAGATAAATTATGGGAGTTGCTCAACTAGATTCATAGAGGACAAATAGAGATTAGTTATGAAACAGGAAGTTTTGCTAAAAAAAGGGTTTTAAATTAAAAACGAATGTATCCGGGGTTTCTGGAGGTTGCAATGAACACGTATGCAGTAAAAGTAAAGCAACTTCTTTATTGTTGTTGTAGTATTCGAACCCTGCGTAATAGGCCTCTTGTAGATTTAGTTGGTTGCAAATTGTTAGATCATTAAATCAGGTGAATACCACAAATATAACATAGTTTGGGATGTTAATATAGCCCTGTATATTAGATACTACTTCAGCCATAGAAAAAAGTACATGATATGTTTGTATAAAGTCAGAAAATTATCAATATAAATGTCAAGCTTAGAATGGTCAACGTGTTACTTATTCACAATGTTAATGTTGATTTTCCTAAATATTTAATATGCAAGATCACAATCTAATGTGCCTGAATTCTTTAATTTAAATATCATACTCTAATAACTAACAATTTTTATTTTCATTGGAGTAGCATGTAAAACTAGTCAGTCAACTGGTATAGTTCTGATATGTACACTGACTAGTCAGCAAATTGGTATGATGCTGGTGTGTATATTGACTAGTCAGTCAAGTGGTATGATGCTGGTGTGGATACTGACAATTGTCGTTTCCTAAGTCATCACCGTGTTAAAAATACCAGTTGCTAATATGGAAAAAAGATAGATGGCTGACTAGTTGAGCTGTATGGCCAACTAGTTGTCAATTAGTTTACAACTAGTTGATTTCGCTGCAGGGAAACTGTGTGAAAATACATGCCTACGTATTGTAGGTACTCTTAAAAAAGTCACATGTAAACGGTAAGCCATGGGAAGAGTTGTAGTTGAGTTCCTATAAGTGAATTGCCCATAAAAACGAAAAAATGCCAGAAAGTAACTTAAAGCAATAAATAAAAAATAAAAGAAAAACACAAAAGAGATATTGCAACTGCTTGGGTCTTTGTCACGTAGATATATTGCATTTTTTAAGGCGGAGCAAAGAGTTGACCAAAATGTGGTCTAAGTAGGGATTTATGAATGTTCGAAAAAGCTGCAATGACAAGTACATACATAAATGGTTTAGACCAGGGACCGAAAATAAAAATTATTTTCTGTTTTGATGCTATAAAACTCCAGGGCTATATAGTGTCTTTGGACAAAATTATTAACTTTACTTTCATCCCAGGACCTCCAGGATCAATAACCTGGACCCTATTAATTTTTCTGATTTTTTTTTAAAAAACGCCAGCTTTAAAATAAAAATCTGGAGTTTTATTTTTTAAGGACAGCAATAAAATAAAAATTTGGTGTTTTATTTTTTAGCACCAGCGATAAAATAAATACTTGGAGTTTTATTTTTTAGCTCCAGCGATAAAATAAAAACCTGGGGTTTTATTTTTTAACTCCAAAATAAAACTCCAGGGCCAATAACTAGCGAACCCCTTAACCGAATTGCATAAATTTGGTATCAGACGAAAGGTAATTCAGTAAGCTTTTTAATGGTGGTACCCATGCCACGGTTACCACACAAACCAAGGTTGCCACCTATTTTTTCATTTTTCCCAATTTAGCTGGTTTTTTACCGTCCATATAAAACACCAAGGCCAATAACTAGCGAACCCCTTAACCGAATTAAACAAATTTGGTACCAAATGAAAGGTAATTGAGTAAATATTTTAATGGTATCCATGCCAAGGTTGCAACCTATTTTTTATTTTTTCACAATTTAGCAAGTTTTCTACGGTCCATATAAAACACCAAGGCCACGAACAGCTGCTGATATATAATTAAGAATGGCTATTAAAATTCGATTACAAGCTAATTGAAGTATCTGCAATCGATAGGAAATAAAAAAAAAATCGGTTTATTCATCTTTAAAATTTGAGTTTTCCACCGCTAGCGAAAGCGATTCGCATACTGTGTAGCGGAAAATTTTTTCAATTGTTGTTTTTCGAGGGCGAAGCTTATGTACTTTTTGATATGCAAAAGATTCAAGACTTCGTTTTGCCTTTTGTAACCTGAGCAATTCATAGAAAAAAATAGTTAAGCTTTCATAAAGTAGTAAAAATCTGATCTAAAATTTAAAGTGGAAGTGAAAGGTAAGGATTCTCTTCTTTTTATATACACTAGAGTGCTGCCTACTGTCGAAACTCGACAGTTTTTCTAGAAGTTTTCTTATGACTAAGGTGCAACTATATTTTTTGTATAATTTTTTGTTGTTATTGTCACTGTTACTACCCTGTAAAAAAGTGTGCGACGAGTCTCTAAAAAGATTTGTCCGGGAGCGCTCTCTTTCGGGTACAATTAGTCTACAATTGTTCCCAATTGTACCCGAACGGGTACATATGTATACTAATTGTAGACGAATTGTACCCGAAAGGGTATCAAACGGGTACAATTAGTCGCACAAATGGATGTGTCGCATTTGCTACCTGTTCGGGTACAAAACGGGTACAATTGTGCGCTTTTGCTACCCGTTCGGGTACAAACTGGGTACAATTAGTCTCTTCATAGGACATGCTCAAACAAAAGAGAACACTTCAACCCATATAGAGAGATACAAATGGGTAGTAATCGCATGCTCCCTTGCGAGTTGTCCCGGATGTATCCCGGAGTGATCGCATTTTTTGCAGGGTATTTTGTTGTTGTTCCTGTTGATGCTGCTCCTTTTGTTGTTACTTTCATTGCTACTATTTTGCTGTTGTTGTTGTTGTTGGTGGTGGTGTTGTTGTCGTTAATCGTTTTCATAATTCTCCTACCTACTTCTTTCATTCTATTTCTGCTCTTTTCTTTCCTTAATTTCTTTCCTACTTATTCTTTCTTATCCTTCTTATTATTTGACCTTATGTTTTTGTTGTAGTGCTTTTGCTACCTTTTTACGTTTCTACTTCTTTGAAACTACACACCACATCCAGCCAAACATGTTCAGAATTGCATGATAAGTTTGGTGAAAACGCACAAAGTCAGCTACATATGCTTGCGCATGAGACAGCTCTATTGTGTGCAAAAGCATGCAACAACAACCACACGGCAATTTTCCAACGACGATTGTGGACGCATTTTCATGAAAATTGGCGCAGTTCTATTTGAGAGCAATACCTTTCTAATGGTGTGCTTAGTTTTAAAATCGGTTCAGTAGTTTCGACGGAGAAGATGGAACAAAATTTATGTTAGCGTATTAATAATATAGAAGATACAACTGTTATTGATTTGTTTTATAATACATCGTTTTTTGATAGTAGTGTATTTAGCAATTGTGCTTAATTAAAACTACTATTATGAAATGTTTAACTTCGGCAAAAAAAAATATCAAACTTAGCAAAAGCTTAAAACTAGGTGGCAACTTGGGAATGCGTTAAAAATCTTATCTAATTATCTTTCGTTTGACACCAAACTTATTTAATTCGGTTAAGGGGTTCGCTAGTTATTGGCCTTGGTGTTTTATATGGACGGTAAAAAACCAGCTAAATTGGGAAAAATGAAAAAATAGGTGGCAACCTTGGCATAGATACCATTAAATGTTTACGCAATTACCTTTCATTTGGTACCAATTTTCTTTAATTCGGTTAAGGGGTTCGCTAGTTATTGGCCTTGGTGTTTTATATGGACGGTAAAAAACCAGCTAAATTGGGAAAAATGAAAAAATAGGTGGCAACCTTGGTTTGTGTGGTAACCGTGGCATGGGTACCACCATTAAAAAGCTTACTGAATTACCTTTCGTCTGATACCAAATTTATGCAATTCGGTTAAGGGGTTCGCTAGTTATTGGCCCTGGAGTTTTATTTTGGAGTTAAAAAATAAAACTCCAGGTTTTTATTTTATCGCTGGAGCTAAAAAATAAAACTCCAAGTATTTATTTTATCGCTGGTGCTAAAAAATAAAACACCAAATTTTTATTTCATCGCTGTCCTTAAAAAATAAAACTCCGAGTTGATTGATTATTTTTGTCCAAATAAAATATTCCTCCAAATATAATTTTTTTCTTTGGCGTTTTATTATAAAAGGAATAAAACTCCCGGTCCCTGGTTTAGCCACGGGAAATATCGTCGCGCCTTGTGCCGGAAACATGAATGGGGAAGAGTGATAATATTCGAAAGTAATGTTTAGGTTTTTAGTCTGTAGATTGAACAGTATACAAATGTAATGTCCAGTGTAAAATTATGTGGCAGAATGGCTGCGGCATAATCAAAGCCATGAAATTCTCATTATTTTTTTAAAAGAGGTCCCTTTAACGACTACAAAATTAAATAAAGTGTCAAATCTCATTTTTCAGTGAAAAGGCCATACTTAAGTCATTGATATCTGTTTTAAAACCTAGTTAAGTTGTTGTAGAAAGATGGTAAAGTATTCACATTACAAGACTATACCAAACTGCATTTTATAGGAAAACTGACATAAGCAAATTAAAATGGCCAATATTCGTTAGTTCCCACATTAGCTTTAAGCTGAAGAAAAAAGTGATCTTGCATACATAAAGTAAATAAAATCAGCAACTCTGGTCACGAAAATGGTGCCAGAGTGAAGTAATTTTGGAAAATATGTAGTGTATGTGCAGATAACTAATACGTGCTGAAGTGCCCCACCTTAAACTTTAGTAGTTATTCGTGTTTGTGTGTATATTTTGTGTATGTAAGCACACATGAAGAAATCGTCTTGCTTTTTATTCCCTTTAATGTTAGAAGAGTTTACTTTTTAATTAAGTTTTCTAAGTAAATTGTCTAAGACTGACACATTGATACATATAAGAAAAGAATACATTTGCAGTAAATACCTAGATATGCAAGTATGTATGCGCGCCTTTACTTGCTATATAGAAGTGAAAGCATTGCACATAATTTAATATTGTTGTTGTTGGCTGCAGCAGTTTCTAAAGAAAGACCAAATGACGCGCTGATGCTTTGCAGCTTCATTTGCTCACATTCAGTCTTTGTTGCGTTTGTTTTTTTTTTTTTGAAAATATTGCGCTAGTAGTCATTTACCATTTATTTTACTTTTTTTCGTGGCTGAAACGCCTAAGTCGTCTATATATAATATTTTCATCTACTTACCTACTCACTCATTTTCGTTATATTTACTAAATCTTTCTCTCTTTCTGTCTTTCTCATTCTAACTACCTTCCCGGTTACCCTATTTGAAGCAAGATTTCTGTTTCCTGTTTTTGGCAACAAAAGCAAATTTCAAATCGGCGCATGCTCCCTAATTTAGGGTCGAACTTATATACCATAATACTCACACGCTCTCATAGCAGTTCGCTCGTATATATCTACATACTTTAATATTTACGTTAGTTCCAAGTCATGCCTAATACAAAAGTCCTCCCACTACATTTTAACCCTTTTTCTTTGTCAGCCTTTTCACTCTTCAGCTTATTTACTGCACCGCATACCAACTACTGTCTGTTAATGTACTGAGGAGCATACAAATATACAAACGTATTTAAGTACATAAGTTTTTACTTACATATGCATATATATACAGAGAAGGAACTGCAAGTAAATAGGTACATAGGGAACTTCGCATCGAACCTCCTTTCATCTGCTTCTTTAGCCTTTAGTTACCTACATACTTCCTTCGTTTAACTCACACGAACTACCCGGCTTGTCTGGCAGTTAGTCGCTTATGTATTCAGTTTCAGTGCATTTTCTAAGTACAAGTAGATTTTTCATTTTATTTATGTTGTTGGTAGTGCACACATAACATGGCTAGTAACTTCAAAATTACTGGTGTGTCCGTGTTATAGGCATCGGCTAGCGAGCGAATGTATGTATGTAAGTACAGTAGTACCTCGATAGGTGGGCGTGTGACGAAGTTGTGAGAACTTTAACAATATTTTAGCTCTCAAAGTGAACCCCACAGTTTATTAAATATGTATATAGCTGCATAATATTTGGCTAAGCAAATTAGTTATGTGTGTGTAAAGTATCTATTTTGAAAGTAGCAAGTTGGGTGGATCTTCAATTTGACGCTGGGAAAGACGTTCGACATGTCAAATGGTTGTTTGGGTGGACGTTTTTCGATACAAAATTACACTCGATGGGCTTAGCGACCATATCGTCGTACAAAACGAAAACTAGCACATTTAGAATTTCTGACGAAAGCTGGGAATTAAAAAATTCTGTGCGAAAAGTAGCACATTTGACTTTTGGCTGACGTGACCTCAACTGTTAAATATATGGCGATTGAACTAACAACTGGTATAAGTTTTTTACACTCAAGGAAAAAACAAGCTAAATTTTAGTCTAATGTGACAGAAACAAGCCGAAAACATCATGAAAGTCTGCTAACCTTGAAAATGCTAAATTTAAGAATGCACTCAAAAAAAAAAATTTCTCTAGATCAAAGACATAATTTTCCTTATTTTGAACACGCGTCCCAATACAAAATTTTCTTTGTTTTGTGTAAATTTTCTCAAAAATATGGAAAAAACATAAAAAAATATTCAAACAAATTCGTTGCCATGGGGATTTGTATGGGAACTTAATTTCTCAAAATTAAAGAAATCAAGTCTTCAAAACAAGGAAAGTTGGGAATGGAATGGCGCTTAAAGAATTTTTCATTATTTTAATGTATGAATTTTTTCAAAACAAGTATATGAATCCATGGTAACGCATGTAACAACAATATTTTATAAACCTTTTAACATGTTTTAAGGAAAATTTACTCAAAACAAAGAAAGTAGTGTTCAAAATAGGTAAACAATTTCTTTGACCCCTCCATATATTTTTTTTCTCTCAGTGTGTACTCTGAAAAAAATACCCGTAGTTAAACCAACAACTTTCCGCTGTTGAATCTCCGTCTTTGATTCAAAAGCAAAATTATTTGTTTTAACGGCAAAGTTTTTGATTCAACAACTTTCCGTAGTTAATTCAAAGACGGGCGTTGTTGATCCAAAAACTCCCTTGCTGTTGAAAATTTTTTAAGTATAAAAAAAAGAAGAATAAAAAGATATAAAAAAAAATTTTCAAATTCTATAACAAATACATAAAATAAACGGTTAGCGTGTATACGAACTTTTTCACTACGAAGCTATAAACATGCACCACGAGTAATATATTCAACAACCCATCATGTGAGAGTGTGGCAAAAATTAGGCGGATTTGCAAAATATACCAGTGAAGAAAACAATAGCATATAAAATCAATAACAATAATAATAAACACAAAATACAAATAAATTAAATTTAGTGAAATTGTATTGCAGTGGAATCAATAGCATAAGCATTACTACGCTGCAAACAAGAGTTGTTTTAAAGGCTGGAAGGAGTGGCCAAGGCAGATGAAGAATAAACAAATAAAGATGGAAATGGTGAATCGAAAAAGTTCGTTTGGTGAAACCAGGCCTTAGTATTAATATTGCTAGGTAAACATACATTATATAAAAAAATAAAATAAAATAAAAAATATATATTATATTAAAAAAAAATTACTATTGTTTACAATTTTTTTGAGGTTAATTTATATGCGTGAGTATTTGCATCAATGGTGCCCGTTTTTGGACCAAAAACTTTTGCTGTTAATTCAAAAGCAAAAACTGTTAACTTAAATGTAAAAGTATTTGATTTAACAGGTTCCGTTGTTAACTTAAATACGAAAAGTATTTGAATCAAAAACGTTCGCATCTTTGAAACAACAACGGAGCGTTGTTGGGCACATTTCAACTGCGGAAAGTTGTTCGTTTAACTACAAAAGTCTTTATATTTACAGCGTTTTTTTTTCAGAGTATGTACATATTTTTATTTATAGAATGAAATTTTTTGTAAATATTATATTAAGAGTGTGAAGTTTTGAAATAAGCTTGTGTAAACTTATTTTAAGCACAACCCATGACTGATTCAAGCCTGTCCAATCTGATTTTAAGAATGCTTATACTTATGTTGAAAATTTCATTCTTGAATCAAGAATCTTATTCTTAAATAAAATTAAATATAAATATAAATATTCTTAAATTTAATTTTTTCAGTTTTTTATCTTGGTTCAAGCTTGTGAAAACTTAATTTTAATTTATTTTTCTTTAATTTCTGTAATTCTTGCGTCAAGTACGACACAGCTTGAATTTAGTCGGCTACTTTTTTCTGAGTGTAGATTGGTATATGTAAGTAAATCAGACTTTTCATAAAGTGAATTTAACTAATATAAAACAATTAATTAGCTCACTAGTGATCTTTAGCACTGTTATTGCTTTGCATATGTGCATAAGCTTAGCACATTAAGGTCGGTTTATTTATCAAAGCTTCACTGTTCTTGTATTGCCAACGACGACATGGCGTATACGTGTCCTGCAGCCATGATAGTTGCTATATAAATATGTATGAACATACATATGCATGTGTGTGTATGGCTTTTTAGCACAAAAGTAAGAAGCAGCAAATTAAATACTTGCTGTGTTTAGTTTCTTTATTTTTTCTAAATTATATTCTTGCCATCAGTTTATACACTTTTTTGTCCACTTTCAGAGCTTAACTTTGTTTGGTGGCATATGTTTGCTGCTTCTTCATTTTATTCGTTTTTTTTGTTTTTTTTTTGTTTACACTAAATTCACAAGTGTGTACTTAATACATACATATGTATATCTAGTATGTCTGTCTTGCGTATCAAATATACTTTGAATGTATGCGATTCTTCATTTTTCTTCGTCTTAGCCTTTAAGAGTGCGTGTCTACTGATGCATATCTTTATGCATGAAGATATGTTTGTCAGAGAAGTGCCAGCTAATTTATGGAGTGACCATGAGCGCTTGCTGTTGGCCAAATAAAGAAGAGACGAAATATGTAGATATCTATGTATATATGGATCTAGTATGTATATAAGAAATGTGCGAGTACTAAACAAATAAAAAAGTATAAAGAAAATTTTCGCACAGTTTCCAGTGAAGTTGAGTTCGTTATGGCATATTGTGTGCACATCTGCTTAACTATGTTAGGGATCAAGTGTTAAGAAAAAGGCATATATATGTACATATGTATGTATGCACCTATGCTGATATTTTGCTTTATATAGGTTTTATTCGCCTTTTTTTGTGAACCAAGTGGAAATTGAGAAAAAGTTTTTGGCTTGCATGTTCATATATATATACATATATGTATGTATATGTGCGACCGATTTACACAAGTTACAGGGCACCTTGAGAAAAAATAAACTTTGTTTAAGAAAGACGATTTCGACGAAAAATATTGTACGTATTTGACCGAATATTTCAGGAAAGACTTGGCGTTTATCATAATCACTTCTGTGAGATTTGGAAAACGTAAAACATCTATAGTGTAAATGTCGCCATGGTATCACAATGCTCAGGTGAGGGACTTATTCACGTTTGTACCTTCCAATTTTCTCTGAAGCTATGCTTAAGAATAGGAAGACATATCTATTACTCTGAGCCTAACAGATGTTACTGCTAACAAAATGAGCTTAACAGTAACACAGAACCGTCTTTACATTCCCATATTCTTTACTGTTGAACTCATAAAGGCGAAATGCTTAACTAAATTAGCCTCAACTTTTAGAATATATGTATTTTATAGAATCTAGAAGTTAATTTGTTCCTAAAAAAGAACAAAAGGACCACTTCCACTTTCTACTTACCTTTCTACTCAACTTCAGCTTACAAATCACCATTCAACATTTACATTCTCCTTCCAAAATTGTTATTTTTCAAAAAAAAAAAAAAAAAAAATGTAACTCATTGTATCAATGCATTTGAATTCGCCTCTATGCAACGAATTGTAAAACCCAAATCCTTGGCTAATTTTCGTTTTACAAAGATTTGCATAAATTGCAAAACTGTCAACGATGCGGCGTTTGTTTGCGCAGCTTAAAAATAAGCTTTGCACTTGTACGAGTACTCGTATTGGGCAGTGGGCGATTTATCCATTTCACTTGTAATTTATGTAATGTTGCTGGCACTCTTTAGCCAGCTGTCCCACACCGCGCTCTTGCAGCCGTGCACCCATTCATTTATTCATCCATCCATCCACCAACTTCTCCATTCAGCCATTTCTTCATTTGTAACACGCCACTTGTTTTTTCGTCGATGTTTTTGCATTCTCAATTACTGTTTGACTTGCGGATGATATGATGATGGTATTTGATATTCTGAAAGTTAACGAACTCGAAATAATGCGTTTGAAATTTAAAAAACGTGATTGCGGAATGTTTTTTTTTTAAGGCTGCGCGGTAGGCAAGCGAATTTTTAACTGTTTATCAAAGAAATTATATATGTATGTATTTAATTTTTTTAGTAGTATTAAGAAAAATAAAGTGGGAAAAATTTAAAATTAAAAAAAAAGTTATATATTATATATGACTAGGAAATTGGAATAACGAACAGGAAGAATGTTAAGGAACACCTTCTTTGTAAAGCACAGCCCTAGTTATAAATTAAGACTGCAAACATAATGGCTAAAAACAAGGCTGGCAGTGTTAAAATAAAATTAGTTATCAGACCTATTCCGGTTTACACAATTATTTTTCGAATCGAATTTTAATGAAAATCGTAAGATTTGGTTTTTGTTGCTACTACGAAAGCCTAAAGCTTAACTGGAACCATCAAGTGAAGCTAATATCTCAAATATGCCAAAAAAAAAAACTTTGAATCGTTCCTCGTATTACCATTCAGCTTTATTCCAGGCTTACACTTCTTTAAGTGGCCAAACCTGCCAATTATGATGGAAAAAATAGGTACCTACAACTGTTTAAACATTTTTCATGTGTTGCCGCTGTCAATAATATTTTCATTAAGTTGACATAAATTTTCGTAGTCGATAAATCCAATCTGTGTGTATAGGCGAATTTGCAGGAATAATTTATATTTTTTTTTTTGTTTATGTATGAACAATATTTCGTTAACTCAAAGTGAAAAATTCGCGCGAATTAAAAAAACACACAGCTGACCAAACAGCCGATTGGTTTCGATTGACAAATACAACAATAAAATCGGACAAAAAAGAAAACACAAGAGCCATTCCTCAACCAACGACAGTAATCGACCGCTGGCCACAGTCTGGCCGACAAGTCTGGTCATCTTAATTGCAATTGGCAATATGACCAAAAATGCTACATATGTATGTATACGGCTATATTTAATAAATTTATACAAAGTACATATCGCACGTTTTATGCAATAGGGATTTAACTCACAAAAATTTTTTTTTTGGGAAAACGCAAATAAAGTTTTATAATTTCAAATAGTTTCCTTCTACGGTTAACTACAAAATCACTTTTATTTCCGCCATTTTTATCTTTTTGAGTATTTTATAAGACTAGACTCAAAGGCCGCTGTGGTGCAGTGGGTAGAGTGCTCGCCTGCTATGCCAGAGGTCTCGGGTTCAAACCACGGTCCGAGCCAAACAAATTTTTCTAATTAGTAAAAATCCAATTATTGGGTTTTTTAAGAGCAGCGGTCACCTCTCGGCAGTGGGCGGCATACCCTCCGAGAGTATTTCTGCCATGAAAAAGCTTCTCACAAAAAATGCATTCGCCGTTCGGAGCCGGCATGAAACTGTAGGTCCACCCAATTAGTAGGAAAAACAAAAAGGAGCACACCTCGAATTGGGAGAGAAGCTCGGCCATAAAACTCGTCAGAGTTATAATAGCGCCATATTAGCGTATTATATTATTATAGACTCAAAGGCACTACCCAGTTATTGAAATATATGGCAAAATCCCAAATATCGAAAATTTCGAGTTAAATCCCTATTCCATAAAACGGGCGATATGTATGTATGTATGATCATATGTGTTGTATGGCCATTAATGCTGTTTGGTTATAGAATTGGAAAAACGTATTTGAGTGTTGACATGAATTAAAAATGGCTTAAATAAAAATGTAAACATAAAAAATACAAAAGAAAAGAAAAACTGAAATAATAAGGTAAAAGAAACAGCAACAGAAACAGTAATAAAATTAAAAAAAAAAAACAAAATGAAATTCACTTGAAAGAGTTTTTAGTGCTTAGCACGAAATTTTTATTTTTAATTCAATTTTTAATTGTTGGGGTAAGTGGAAAAAAATTCAACAACTATTTACAGCGAAGGTTGAGTGTATAGCTATTTCACGAAAAACCATTTTCGATCATCAGCACTCTTTTCGGAAGTGGAAGAGGATTCACCGGGGATTGAACCCGAGTCCATTCCATCTTCAGCCGCAATGACCCAATGCTTAACACACTCGGCCATTGAGACTCTGTGCAAGCTGTTGGATTTTCACCACTTTTGCCTTTTTCATTTTCAACATTTAACGTTAGTGTGTATATGCTTTTGCATATATTCTACCCAAACGTGCTGAATTTTTTGTTGGCAGTTCGCAATGAACATTTGTTGTTGGTATGTATTTTTTATATACCAACAACGTTAACAATTTTACTTGAAAGAGTTTTTAGTGCTTAGCACGAAATTTTTATTTTTAATTCAATTTTTAATTGTTGGGGTAAGTGGAAAAAAATTCAACAACTATTTACAGCGAAGGTTGAGTGTATAGCTATTTCACGAAAAACCATTTTCGATCATCAGCACTCTTTTCGGAAGTGGAAGAGGATTCACCGGGGATTGAACCCGAGTCCATTCCATCTTCAGCCGCAATGACCCAATGCTTAACACACTCGGCCATTGAGACTCTGTGCAAGCTGTTGGATTTTCACCACTTTTGCCTTTTTCATTTTCAACATTTAGAGTCTCAATGGCCGAGTGTGTTAAGCATTGGGTCATTGCGGCTGAAGATGGAATGGACTCGGGTTCAATCCCCGGTGAATCCTCTTCCACTTCCGAAAAGAGTGCTGATGATCGAAAATGGTTTTTCGTGAAATAGCTATACACTCAACCTTCGCTGTAAATAGTTGTTGAATTTTTTTCCACTTACCCCAACAATTAAAAATTGAATTAAAAATAAAAATTTCGTGCTAAGCACTAAAAACTCTTTCAAGTAAAATTGTTAACGTTGTTGGTATATAAAAAATACATACCAACAACAAATGTTCATTGCGAACTGCCAACAAAAAATTCAGCACGTTTGGGTAGAATATATGCAAAAGCATATACACACTAACGTTAAATGTTGAAAATGAAAAAGGCAAAAGTGGTGAAAATCCAACAGCTTGCACAGAGTCTCAATGGCCGAGTGTGTTAAGCATTGGGTCATTGCGGCTGAAGATGGAATGGACTCGGGTTCAATCCCCGGTGAATCCTCTTCCACTTCCGAAAAGAGTGCTGATGATCGAAAATGGTTTTTCGTGAAATAGCTATACACTCAACCTTCGCTGTAAATAGTTGTTGAATTTTTTTCCACTTACCCCAACAATTAAAAATTGAATTAAAAATAAAAATTTCGTGCTAAGCACTAAAAACTCTTTCAAGTAAAATTGTTAACGTTGTTGGTATATAAAAAATACATACCAACAACAAATGTTCATTGCGAACTGCCAACAAAAAATTCAGCACGTTTGGGTAGAATATATGCAAAAGCATATACACACTAACGTTAAATGTTGAAAATGAAAAAGGCAAAAGTGGTGAAAATCCAACAGCTTGCACAGAGTCTCAATGGCCGAGTGTGTTAAGCATTGGGTCATTGCGGCTGAAGATGGAATGGACTCGGGTTCAATCCCCGGTGAATCCTCTTCCACTTCCGAAAAGAGTGCTGATGATCGAAAATGGTTTTTCGTGAAATAGCTATACACTCAACCTTCGCTGTAAATAGTTGTTGAATTTTTTTCCACTTACCCCAACAATTAAAAATTGAATTAAAAATAAAAATTTCGTGCTAAGCACTAAAAACTCTTTCAAGTAAAATTGTTAACGTTGTTGGTATATAAAAAATACATACCAACAACAAATGTTCATTGCGAACTGCCAACAAAAAATTCAGCACGTTTGGGTAGAATATATGCAAAAGCATATACACACTAACGTTAAATGTTGAAAATGAAAAAGGCAAAAGTGGTGAAAATCCAACAGCTTGCACAGAGTCTCAATGGCCGAGTGTGTTAAGCATTGGGTCATTGCGGCTGAAGATGGAATGGACTCGGGTTCAATCCCCGGTGAATCCTCTTCCACTTCCGAAAAGAGTGCTGATGATCGAAAATGGTTTTTCGTGAAATAGCTATACACTCAACCTTCGCTGTAAATAGTTGTTGAATTTTTTTTCCACTTACCCCAACAATTAAAAATTGAATTAAAAATAAAAATTTCGTGCTAAGCACTAAAAACTCTTTCAAGTAAAATTGTTAACGTTGTTGGTATATAAAAAATACATACCAACAACAAATGTTCATTGCGAACTGCCAACAAAAAATTCAGCACGTTTGGGTAGAATATATGCAAAAGCATATACACACTAACGTTAAATGTTGAAAATGAAAAAGGCAAAAGTGGTGAAAATCCAACAGCTTGCACAGAGTCTCAATGGCCGAGTGTGTTAAGCATTGGGTCATTGCGGCTGAAGATGGAATGGACTCGGGTTCAATCCCCGGTGAATCCTCTTCCACTTCCGAAAAGAGTGCTGATGATCGAAAATGGTTTTTCGTGAAATAGCTATACACTCAACCTTCGCTGTAAATAGTTGTTGAATTTTTTTCCACTTACCCCAACAATTAAAAATTGAATTAAAAATAAAAATTTCGTGCTAAGCACTAAAAACTCTTTCAAGTAAAATTGTTAACGTTGTTGGTATATAAAAAATACATACCAACAACAAATGTTCATTGCGAACTGCCAACAAAAAATTCAGCACGTTTGGGTAGAATATATGCAAAAGCATATACACACTAACGTTAAATGTTGAAAATGAAAAAGGCAAAAGTGGTGAAAATCCAACAGCTTGCACAGAGTCTCAATGGCCGAGTGTGTTAAGCATTGGGTCATTGCGGCTGAAGATGGAATGGACTCGGGTTCAATCCCCGGTGAATCCTCTTCCACTTCCGAAAAGAGTGCTGATGATCGAAAATGGTTTTTCGTGAAATAGCTATACACTCAACCTTCGCTGTAAATAGTTGTTGAATTTTTTTTCCACTTACCCCAACAATTAAAAATTGAATTAAAAATAAAAATTTCGTGCTAAGCACTAAAAACTCTTTCAAGTAAAATTGTTAACGTTGTTGGTATATAAAAAATACATACCAACAACAAATGTTCATTGCGAACTGCCAACAAAAAATTCAGCACGTTTGGGTAGAATATATGCAAAAGCATATACACACTAACGTTAAATGTTGAAAATGAAAAAGGCAAAAGTGGTGAAAATCCAACAGCTTGCACAGAGTCTCAATGGCCGAGTGTGTTAAGCATTGGGTCATTGCGGCTGAAGATGGAATGGACTCGGGTTCAATCCCCGGTGAATCCTCTTCCACTTCCGAAAAGAGTGCTGATGATCGAAAATGGTTTTTCGTGAAATAGCTATACACTCAACCTTCGCTGTAAATAGTTGTTGAATTTTTTTCCACTTACCCCAACAATTAAAAATTGAATTAAAAATAAAAATTTCGTGCTAAGCACTAAAAACTCTTTCAAGTAAAATTGTTAACGTTGTTGGTATATAAAAAATACATACCAACAACAAATGTTCATTGCGAACTGCCAACAAAAAATTCAGCACGTTTGGGTAGAATATATGCAAAAGCATATACACACTAACGTTAAATGTTGAAAATGAAAAAGGCAAAAGTGGTGAAAATCCAACAGCTTGCACAGAGTCTCAATGGCCGAGTGTGTTAAGCATTGGGTCATTGCGGCTGAAGATGGAATGGACTCGGGTTCAATCCCCGGTGAATCCTCTTCCACTTCCGAAAAGAGTGCTGATGATCGAAAATGGTTTTTCGTGAAATAGCTATACACTCAACCTTCGCTGTAAATAGTTGTTGAATTTTTTTTCCACTTACCCCAACAATTAAAAATTGAATTAAAAATAAAAATTTCGTGCTAAGCACTAAAAACTCTTTCAAGTAAAATTGTTAACGTTGTTGGTATATAAAAAATACATACCAACAACAAATGTTCATTGCGAACTGCCAACAAAAAATTCAGCACGTTTGGGTAGAATATATGCAAAAGCATATACACACTAACGTTAAATGTTGAAAATGAAAAAGGCAAAAGTGGTGAAAATCCAACAGCTTGCACAGAGTCTCAATGGCCGAGTGTGTTAAGCATTGGGTCATTGCGGCTGAAGATGGAATGGACTCGGGTTCAATCCCCGGTGAATCCTCTTCCACTTCCGAAAAGAGTGCTGATGATCGAAAATGGTTTTTCGTGAAATAGCTATACACTCAACCTTCGCTGTAAATAGTTGTTGAATTTTTTTTCCACTTACCCCAACAATTAAAAATTGAATTAAAAATAAAAATTTCGTGCTAAGCACTAAAAACTCTTTCAAGTAAAATTGTTAACGTTGTTGGTATATAAAAAATACATACCAACAACAAATGTTCATTGCGAACTGCCAACAAAAAATTCAGCACGTTTGGGTAGAATATATGCAAAAGCATATACACACTAACGTTAAATGTTGAAAATGAAAAAGGCAAAAGTGGTGAAAATCCAACAGCTTGCACAGAGTCTCAATGGCCGAGTGTGTTAAGCATTGGGTCATTGCGGCTGAAGATGGAATGGACTCGGGTTCAATCCCCGGTGAATCCTCTTCCACTTCCGAAAAGAGTGCTGATGATCGAAAATGGTTTTTCGTGAAATAGCTATACACTCAACCTTCGCTGTAAATAGTTGTTGAATTTTTTTCCACTTACCCCAACAATTACAAAATGAAATTCATTTACAACATTTTACAACACAAAATGACCACCGATCACAACATGATGAGTAACCAAAAATGGTGTTTATTAAACGACAACTGGCACAATGTGATTTATGATGTTTGCTTGCAATACGATACGATACATACAAACATGTAAACTTTGGCGTAGCGAGATTGCACAATATTGTTCATTGTTTGTTCATATGTACATACATACGTATGACCACCATCTTTATTTGTTCGTAATTATATTTCGAACATCTGACTCCATCGACAAAAATGGAAAAAGACTGATTCGGAAAAAAATCACTCCATTTCAGTTTCAACCTTCTTATAATTTAATTTATAAATTATATAAAATGCGTAGGTAGGTACATATTTTTTATGTTGGCAATAGTCTGACGAGGTCACGCAGATGAAAGCAGTGCCTTATGTTGCACCTAAATTTACGAGTTTGTTTGAGGCTGAGACTCGTTATTATATCAGGATAAAGAACTTGGTCTGCCATTTATTTGCATTATTTTATTGTTTATTCTCTGAGGATTTAACTAAAAATTTTCGATTTTTGGAATTTTGCCATATGTATGTATATTTCAGTGCCTTTGAGTTTAGTCTTATAAAATACCCAAAAAGGTAAAAATGGCGGAAATACAAGTGATTTTGTAGTTAGCCGTAGAAGTAAACCCTTTGAAATTATAAAAAATTTTTTGCGTTTTCCCAAAAAAATTTTTTTTAGTTAAATCCCTATTGAATAAAACGTGCGATATGTCTGCTGAAAAAAGGTTGTATATCTCTTACTGTTATCTGTTATCTTTTTATTTCATTCCGCTCCGTATACTCATTAATTTTACTTCTACATACTCCGCATCTTCTGAGCTGAGCGGAAAATGTCCGTAACTAAGTTTTCACAATCAATAATCACCATAAACGCGATGAACGCATTTAATTATGCAATCCATTGCATTAATTTTTTTTTGTTTATTAACACTAATGAAATAATTTACCAACATATTCAGCAATTAATTAAAACATTTTGAAAATTTTACTTTTAAACTTCTGTGGTCTTTACGCTTCAATTAACAAAAATATTAAATTAAAAATATTCAAAACAGTTGAAGCGCAAGTACCATAAATTGTATGTCAATATTTATTATTTATTTAAAATTTCCCCGCACATATCAACGATTTTTTAAAATAGTATGTATATTTATGAATGATTATTTAATTTCTCATGCAGGAATTTAAAGCAATTCAATTTGTTCTCGTAATATATGTATTTGTTTGTTTGTTTGTTCCTTATGGACGCCGAAACTACCGGGCCCATCACATTCAAATTTTGACACTACGATAACCTGGTATTAGTTTAAAATTATGACCACATTTAATTATGGTGTCTCAACCTATTACCGAGATATAGGCCAACATATGCACCCAAATAACCCCGAAATACTTTTGAGGATTATTGGTATCAAATTAAAGATGTTAATCAGAGCTTCAGTAGAGAGTTCATTCCATTCCAATTTCCCAGTCGGTTCTCCAGATGGAGACCAAAACTGTGACCTGGATGATACCAAATATTTTTGCGCAATATTGCCATCAAATCAAAGGTGCTGCTCATGGTCTCCATATACATATATTTAACGCGATACGGCTGGCCATGGAAAGTTATTGATAAGGAATGGGTTAGGAGGGGAGAGAGAGAGTAGTATGTATAAGGGGAGGAAGGGAGAGAGGGAACGGAAAATGCAGAGTGGTAGGGAGACCGATGAGGAAGGTAGTGGCATAGTGTGATTTGTCCAAGCGAAGTGGGACGGGTATTTGCTAGTATGTACATATGTATTTTGGGTTAGAATAAATAAACGATGCCCCCTTTTTGTCTGTATACAACGTGTGCTCAGCTAATTAAAAGTTAATTATTGCCTTTAATTTGTAAGTGGGTTAACGTATACATATATATATGTACTATGTAGTATGAAAATATATACATACATACTTAAGTACGTACGTATGTAAATAGGTATATATTTCCCCATAATCATATGCCACATATTGCATGAGCTACGATGGGTGTCGCTTTTTATTGGTGTATTTCTGTTCACATAATTTAAATCTCAATTTAGCCCCAGCTCCTTTTAGTTTTTAGTAAACACATGCAGGAATTTTGTTACGAAACATTAAAAGCCAAGTAGAAAGACTTTTCCAACTTACCAACTACAGTTAAGCACTTTACAAACGATTTGTTGCCGTAAAAATATTACGCCTTTACTCTCAATTCCTTTTTTCTTTACAATCCGCATCAAGCTTGTGTGAGTGTATTGAAGCACCCAAAATTATATCCGCTAAACTTCAACACCGTGTAAATGCGCCCAACACTTTGTCAAGTGAGGCAAAAAAATCAGAAAAAAAGGAAATCTATTTTTTATAACACTTTAGACAAACACACATGCAAAAAGTTACAATCTAACTTACAAAAAGCTTACCAACCATATATCTAGTAGTCTCAGAGAAACAAACACACGAACATGCGACTATTCCTAACTCAGCGCCACCCCCGCTCCTAACTGCAAATGGCTATTACTCTTGTTCCAAAGTGTTGCTGCCGCATGTGTAGTGTAATAGTAGAAATGCCCTTTCTGATTCTACCCCACAGGAATGCTGCGGCACGGAGTGTCAGTCAGCCCAGCAGCTGCTACTGGTGCTGCCGCTGCTGCTGCTGCGATGGTGTCAAAGTACATTTTTCAAATGTTTTTCAAACACAAAACAAAGTATTTAGCATCATATCATATCTCTTAACTCGTCCTCTAGATATTACCCCAACTCCCCTCGAAACCCTTCCCGCAGTTTCACTGACGTATATTAGGCGTCGATTTCAAAACGGAAACGGATGTGCGTGCGTGTGTGTGCGAATTGCGGTTTTACAGTTTCGGATATGGATATGTTTTTTGATGATTGTCGTTTAGTCGCCGTTTGTCGGTCGTTTGTCGCTTCCAGCGCTGACAATTGAAATATGTGATAGTGCCCAAAAAGAAAAAAAAGCGTTGGGATGTGTTATACACACATATGTATGTATGTATGTAGCTCGTTGTTGTTGGTGTGGGGCATTTTATGTTGCGGAAAGTGGCAATTGTCGCTTTTGTGTGAATTTCACTTCCGCCACTGCTGCTTTTGTTCGAATTGTTTTTGGATAGTTTGCAAAACGATTTGTTGTAGTTGTTTTTATTATTTTCTGCCCCATTTGCGATTTTTAAAGCGTATCTAGACAAGTTGTAAATTTACCGATTAACATCCTTTTTTTGTATATACAACGCAATGTTCTTGTTGTTTTGTTCGAAAGGATGCGCAGTCCCGTTTGGAGATATAAAAAGTAGAAAAAGTAGTAGCGATTATTTTTAGTTGGAATGCCTTTGTATGGCTTTTGGGATGCTTAAATATGTGACGCAGTTACTGAAATTTACAGATTTTCGAAGGGAATGGGAGAACGGGAAAGGGTGGACGGTGTAGGTAGTGGCTTATATTTCTGGACTTTTTTATGATTTTGCTGCCAGTTAAATGTAAACCATAGATGGCCATCCCATAGGCACGCGTACCATTTTTTAACACGCTTTTATTAGCTTCACCTGTATGTATGTATGTATGTATGTATGTATGTAACTTCATCCCATCCTAAAAGTTGTAACATTTAACTAAATTAACTAAATTATTATATCTTTCAAACATTCACTTTTATTGTGTTCTCTCTATTATTTCTATTCTCCTCCGGATTCGAAACATGACATCAACAGCCTAACGGTATCATATAGTAGGACATTCAACATTATATTTTATGCTTCATTGCGGCTTTTATGTTACCTTTCTTCAAAATAGCCTCTATGAATTTCAATTCACTCCCGTATATAAGCCAATAAGTAACAAGCTTGCAGGGTACGGAAAAACTCACTCACGAACGCTCAAAAATTCATTCTACTCAAATCACAAACAAATGTTCAAAGAAAAACGTATAACCACTCAAATAGCGAGCGAACTAACGCAACAACAGCAAACTCAATGCATAAATTCACTCAAAAATAAAGCTTGAAACTTTCTGTTTTGGGTTTGTTGTATTTGCAATGAAATCAACCGCATGTACAATGTACATACATACGTATGCAGAGCAAGAACTGGTTTTGTGTTTTGTGTAACAAGCTTTCTGTTTTGTCGTTGTTGTGTTTGCAATAAAAACAATCGCATGTACATACATATGTATGCAAAGCAAGAACTGGTTTTGTTTGTAATTCATTTAATAGTAAGTGCTGAATCAACGAAAAGGAACCCTAATTCTATAATTGCATTTCACGTTTGGAAAGCAATTGTTATACAATGTTTTGTAAACGTGAGGTGAAAAAAATTTCTCTAAAAAAAAAAAATAAAAAAAAAAATAAAGAAACAAAAAAAATGCGCCACTCGGGACTCGAACCAGAGCTCCTTGGTCCGTAGGCAGCATACCTACCATTACGCTACAATCGCATTCGGAATTCTGTTGTCTAAATTCGAATTTATTCAATCAGGTTTCTTTTTTTTGTTCTTTTCAAATGCTAACGCTCAAATGCTTTACCTCAACTTGGGTATGTTCCGAACAGTGTTGCCAGAATATTTTGAAGCTTATAGCTAAATTAAATAAAAAAAATTGCTAAAAATAGCTAAATAATTTTTTTCATAGCTAAAATAAATAGCCAAATTTTTTTTTTTCAAAAATAGCCAAATAATGATTTATTTAAAAAGACGTGACATAAAACAACTTCACATATATGAATATTTATATATACATATATTATATATTGTAGTCATACATATATTTGTTTGTATGTACTTATATATGTACGTCGCATAATAAGATTATTACAATGAAAAAATCAATTCATTACATATGTATGTATGTATGTATGTACATTCAATTGCAGTATTAAAATAAATTATAATAGCGACTAGTTAATATTTAAACTTTAGTTAAAAATTTGATTCAATAACATAAAAAAAAAATCATATTTTCTTCATTTAATTCACAGGTTGAATTATTATTAATTGAAGTCATTGCTTTAATAATATCGTTAGGAGTTTTAAAGTTATTACAACATTTTTCTAGCCTTTTTAGACCATACCTAACAGTCAATAGAGAGTTTAACATAAATAATTGCATTCTATTTCTTTGCTTTGTTTTTATTACGTTCATAACAGAAAATCTACGTTCTATTTCTGTATTACTAAGCGGTAGGATTAGAAAATTAAACACAAAAGATTGTAGTTCTTCAAACGGATTTTCGTTAAGAGCATTTCTAAGCTTTCTTACGTCTACCCAAAACTTTATTGTAGAGGTAGTTCCCTTCCATGGGTATGCGTGTAGTTTTTCCATTGCATTTCTAAAATAGTGATTTCCTCCGTGTTAAAGTGATCCTTTTCATCCTTGAAAGTGTCAAATATTTTTGGCTTATTTACAGAAAAAAATTCAATATTTTTTAAAGATTGAATATTCTGCGGTAAGCGTTGGCGGAGTTGCTCAATTAACTTGATAATAAAGTTCTGAAAGATTTTACGAATACACCGTGAAAAGGACGGTTCAAATATCGCGTATGCCAATGGTCATTTGCGAATTCAAATAGCAAAATGGGCAACAACAAAATGTATGGCAGAGTTGCTTTTGCGCACTGCGAAAACCTTATTGCATCCAAGGCAGATCTAGGAAGGTAGGCTCGGTGGCGAATTCAGAAACTACTTTTTTTATTTACAAAGGTAGAGTGTAATCTCAAAATCAAAGCGAATTCACATCATGACCAATAGGAATGGGCGAGTCTCAAGCGAATTCAGATTTTAACTAAGGCGAATTATCATTTTGACATTACACTCTACCAATTACAATAACAAAATACATGGGAAATTTCTGAATTCGCCACCGAGCCTACCTTCCTAGATCTGCCTTGATTGCATCAACCTTGCATATGAATGCACCAATAATCGATAAAATAAGGAAGGCATGCCAGACTATCAACTTTTGTATAGTTTGATAATCATAAGGATAAGTATACACTTTCAAGTTTTCATAAACTCGCAGATGACTCATTAGCTTAAAATGATAAACTGATGTGCAAAATAAAGAAATTAAGAAAAATAGCTAAAAATAGCTAAGGTATTAAAAAAAAGCTAACAAAAATAGCTAATAGCTAAACGCAAATATCTGTAGCTAAACGCCAAAAGTTATAGCTAAATCTAGCTACAAAATAGCTAAAGTGGCAACACTGGTTCCGAAACACAGCACAAAACGCAACAGCGGCAGTATATATACATATTTTTGATGATTGTGATAAGCGACGCTTGATGAAAAATTTGCGTTAATGAACGCTCTGCTTGTACTACAAAAGCAATTTGCGCTTCAAACTGAGTTTCTGAACAAAGCCCTACTCTTCACCTTCTGAATGTAAAACATAACAAAACGTTTGGGAAATTTTGTATTTCCAAACTAGTTTGGAAATCCTTGAATAAAAGGGTTTGGTAATTATTGCATAATAAGCTAGTTTACTTCACTGCATATTGGGATTTTTGGTAGAAGTTATAAATACATATGTATGTAGATCTATTTCGGAGAACACCACATCCCATCAGACTTCTTATTACTTTTATTCTTGCGTCCGCATAAAACATCCTTTAATGAAAAATTTCACTAAAAAGTTAAAAATAAATAATAGATTAAAAAAACTAAAAAACACGCTTTAATCTTAAAAATCGTACTAACAAGTAAGGAAGCCTAAGTTCGAGTGGAATCGAACATTAGACACTCAGCTGTATGCTTTCATTGTTTGTTTGCGTTTGATGGAAACACGGTGTAGGTACTTTATATAAATCGAGTGCTGCATAAAGTGGGCGTAGCAACGCCCATTTTCTAAATTTTTATCAGTCATCCAACTAAGCTTATGAATATTATTCTTTGTGCAAAATTTCATCCTTTATGAGTTACAAAGATGTCCGTTAAAAATTCCCAAAGGGTGTTCCAGAAATATCTTTGTTAAAAAGTAGGCGTGTTTATAACCCGATTTCAATAAATTTCTGCATGTCTATTAACACAAGTTATAAAAGTATATAAACCAAGTTTCGTCATAATATCTCAATTATTTGTCGAGTTATGGGCTCCGAAATCTCGTTGATTCCTTTGTCTGAAAAGAGGCGGTGCCACGCCCATTTTCCGAAATTTTTCTTTTTTTGTTTCCGATCTATTGTAGAACTCATGCCACAAAATTTCAATGAATTATCTTTATATTTGACAAAGATATCGCTTAAAATGTTTTTATTAGGCCACTTTATAATACCCATATATAAAAGTGGGCGTGGTCGTCAACCGATTTCGCTAAAATTTTGAACATGTATTACTACAAGTAGTGAAAGTGTATACACCAAGTTTCGTCATAATATATCGATTATTTGTCGAGTTATGGGCTCAGAAATCTCGTATATTCCTGCTTCTAAAAGGAGGCGGTGCCACGCCCATTTTCCAAAATTTTTGTATTTTTTGTTTTATGTCCATAGTTGGACACCTCCCACAAAATTTCAATGATATATCTTTATATTTGACAGAGATATCGCTTAAAATGTTTTATTAGGTCACTTTATAAGACCCATATATAAAAGTGGGCGTGGTCGTCAACCGATTTTGGCAATTTTTCGTCACAACATTTGCCTAAGTAAGTATATCACGCCTACCAAAATTCATCGATATATCTTCAACGGTTTCTGAGTTATGACTCATAAAACTTTCAATGTTTGCCCCTTAATAAGTGGGCGTGGCACCGCCCATTTTCCAAAATTCCACCATATTTCTTCATAAGGGTCTGAGCTCAATACGTGTGTGAAATTTTATCACTCTAGCTCTATTAGTGACTGAGATACAAAATTTCCGATTTTTACTATATAGGGGAGGTGGGCGTGGTCATGGTCCGATTTCGCCCATTTTCAATACCATCCGTTCCTGTCTTGATACCAACTTACATTTCAAATTTCATCAAAATATGTCAATTTTTGCGCGAGTTATCGTGCTCACAGACGGACAGACGGACGGACATGGCTCAATCGATTTCTCTTTTCACCCTGATCATTTTGATATATATAAGTCTATATCTATCTCGATTATTTCATTCTGTTACAATCCACCGTTAGGAAATCAAAACTATAATACTCTGTGTACTAGTACAGCTGAGTATAAAAATTGAGAAATAATTTAATTAGAAACAAAATGATGAACGAAAATATAAGTATTTAAGGAAAAGCGTGGGGGTGCTCAATAATATTTGAACATGAAAATATTCGATTCGTACCACTAGTACAAAAATATACCTAGTTGCGAAATTAAAGAGTACGATATATGAAATCTCAAAAAAGTCAAAATAAAATTATTATAAAAAAACACCGATTTTAAATATTTTTTGACATACTGAGCACCCCACGCTTTTCCTTAAATACTTATATCTTCGTTCATCATTTTGTTTCTAATTAAATTATTTCTCAATTTTTAGTACGATTTTTAAGATTAAAGCGTGTTTTTTAGTTTTTTTAAGCTATTATTTATTTCTCTTCTGCTTTCACACGTACATAAGATAAGCTTCCCCTGCAAAAAATGCGATCACTCCGGGATACATCCGGGACAACTCGCAAGGGAGCATGCGATTACTACCCATTTGTATCTCTTTATATGGGTTGAAGTGTTCTCTTTTGTTTGAGCATGTCCTATGAAGAGACTAATTGTACCCAGTTTGTACCCGAACGGGTAGCAAAAGCGCACAATTGTACCCGTTTTGTACCCGAACAGGTAGCAAATGCGACACATCCATTTGTGCGACTAATTGTACCCGTTTGATACCCTTTCGGGTACAATTCGTCTACAATTAGTATACATATGTACCCGTTCGGGTACAATTGGGAACAATTGTAGACTAATTGTACCCGAAAGAGAGCGCTCCCGGACAAACCTTTTTAGAGAATCGTCGCACACTTTTTTACAGGGTCACTGCTAACGCACACATATAAGCATTTTGTATGAACCAGTGATGCCGACACTACGGTTTTGTTGTGATCGTGCTCATTCGACGCGCTACTTTCAAGTAATCAGGTTGCTGCGAAAAATTTTTCTTTAAATTGGGAACAGATTTCTTAGTAATTAGCAATGGGGAAAAGCGTATAAAAATGTTTGGTGTCATAGTGATATCGCCCGGGCGACCAAATTTTTTGTCGGACGCCATTATAGGACAATTCATGCGGAATTACGGAAACCATAAACATATATATATACAATTTATATAAAATAGTAAGAAAATGATGAATAAACTTTTTCACTACTTATTATTTACTTTTAAATCATATTTTAATAGATATTTACGGTAAGCTGTTTAGCATTACGGTTGAAAAAATTTACTTATCGCACTATTTGCATTATAAATACTTAAAATTCCCTTTTCCGCATAAATTGGAAATGTTGGCAACATTGTTTTGACGAGACGCGTGAGCGACTTATTCTCCTCATTCTCTCATCGCTTCATAAAATAAAAATGTTTGAATGTGATAGTTTTGGCCATCTATGATGTAAACTTAAGCATACGTGCAT
The DNA here is from genome assembly GCA_960531455.1 of Urophora cardui. Lineage (NCBI taxonomy): Eukaryota > Metazoa > Arthropoda > Insecta > Diptera > Tephritidae > Urophora > Urophora cardui. The sequence continues at coordinate 110,869,291 of OY482673.1, read as the reverse complement.
ACGCTCTTACTGTTCCCATATTAAATTTGGACCGTAATCGATTCTCGTGCTAAACTTGGTTTTTTGTAAAACAGATTAGAACTAATACACAATCTAGTTGAAAATGAAAGTTCGAGAAAATGTCCCAAAAAGCCACAACTCTTAAATCGAGATTTATATGTACATATGTATGTATTGATAAAAAAAAGTTCAAATCTGGCTTCAAGATGTTATGAAAGAGCCGAATTTGAATAAGAATTGTACTATTGTAGAGACTAAATTAGAAAAGAATGACTACGTCTACTAAATTTTCGATGAAACCTATTGATTAAATTGATTTAATCAAATAACTGCTTTGTTTTAATTTTTTTTATTGCAATAAGTATTTCTTATGTGTTCATATACTCATATGTACATTAGATGCGTTTTTTTTGGCAAAGTTTCTCAGATCTTCCCTCCGGCCACAGAATATGAAAATAGGATGTTGTAGGATAACTAAGCTGATTTTTGTTTTGTTTTTAGAAAAAAAAACTGAGTGGGCTACTCCAAAAACAGCGATTTTTTTAAAAATTCCATGATAGGTTTAGATTCATATATGAAAACATTTTTTTTTACATAATGTAAAAAATAAATTTTCGAATTTTGTACTTGCAACAATAAAGAATGTTTTTCAATATGAAAATGATTTTGGCAGGTTTCATTTGAACCAAAGTAGCTTGGACAAAAAAAGCTCGATTTCGATCAAATAAACTTTTCTGAAAACTGCATTAATTTGCGCAGATTCCTTTATATTTTGATTAAAAAGAAATTTAAGGTATCTTGAAAATGCCCAGGTCCAAACTTGAAAATTCGTGACTAAAAAAAACAAAATTCCACTTTAGGCGATCTTGGTACCTTCCCTATGGCTCGCACTGAAAAACTGAGTACACCATTCGATTAAGCCGTTAATTACATGAGAATTTGTACCTTTTGTTCTTTTATTTTTAATTCTGTGGTTTTTTCATATATGAATCTAAACCTATCATGGAATTTAAAAAAAAAATCGCTGTTTTTGGAGTAGCCCACTCAGTTTTTGTCTAAAAAAAAACAAAAATCAGATTAGTTATCCTAAAACATCCTAGTTTCATATTCTGTGGCCGGAGGGGTATGTTAGATCAAAAAAACGCATCTAATGTACATATGTTCAATAATACATATTTACATAGATAAATTCTTATTTATTGCAGTCGTCTTAACTATTCTCCGATCTCGCTCTCCTTTCGGCGCAGCTGACATGCCGGTTGCATTCAAAAGCTCGCACGGGTGCGATTTTGGAATGCAATATTCAAGCGAATTAGCATAAAATAGCAACAAAATATATACATACATACATATGTATGTTGGTGTATACCTATATTGCTGGCAATGGACACCAAAGACCAAACACTAAACTGAGCTGCTGCACATCACAATTCATGAATAAAACATTTGAGTTTGACTTGCAGCATTTTTGCTGTCAATGCTGCTTTATTTCTTTATGTTGTTGTTGTTGGAATTCGCGACTGCTGTGGTTTATTATTGTTGTTGGCGATTTGTTGCCGTTGTTGTATGTAGTATGTTAAATGATGAAGGAGCTTTTACAAACTTCCGTACGAGCTTCTGGAAGTAACTGCACATGGACTTACCTACCTACTCCCTCTTTTATTTGTTCCAACAAACATTTACTCCTCCGCCATCAAGCAACTTATTTTGCTGTACGGATATGTACGTACATATCGCTCATTTGCTGCAAGACCGGCATAAATCAAAAAACGTGATTTTTTAGTTAATGATGCAGAATTGGATACTTGGTGTTGATTTTCATTTATGGATATGTTAAATATATTATACTGAATTGGTTTGTTTTGAATTTGTAGGATTTCCTATTTTCTGTGTAAGATTGGAGTCAGTTGAAAACTTTAAAAGCGTTTTCTGGACAATCGATTTTTTTTACTTATGCCGGTCTTGCAGCAAATGAGCGATATGTATATGCTATGTAGTTGTTGTTTGTAACACACTTTGCCAGCCACATTGGCGGCAGCAAAACGCTGTGTGAGAACAACAAGTCTTATGGAGTTTTCTGCACAGCATGTTCTCTGCAGGCTCTGTTGTCCGCTGATTGCCCACTTTGCCATCTTTGCTAGATTCCTGTTTGTTGCAGCTACTGTTTCTGCTTTGGCGTTATTCCGAGAAACAATTCAAATTGCGCCATCATACATAATATATGTATGTATGTATGCACTCAACTCTTTTCTTTCGCTCTGCTGCATTATTCTTGCTTTATGGCTGGCTGGTTGCTTGTGCATCGCATCTTCCTTGGTTGCATATTGTGGATGTTTATTAACAGCAATAAATCAATTTCAAAGCGCTCTGCCAACAACGAACTTGGCTAGTTGGTTTATTGCTCTGCGCTTTAGTTACACCTTTTCTTCGGTGCATTTATAAGTTATGTATATACATATGTTTTTGTGTATACATATGCTGGCATATACCGATTCTATAATGATTTCCCATGTCCTTTTTATGAAAATACCAACACCAGAACATGCCTACATAGAGCTATAATATGTTATAAATAACTCCGATGAATGCATGGCTCCTCTACGCTGATATTTATTTTCACGTGTGCAACCTTTTAGTTCCAGCTGGGCAGAGAGCGAGAGCGTTTTCTGAACTTATTACAAGTTTTCTCTTTCAAGGATTGAACAAACTCAGCAGAAGGTTATAGTTGTAGTCTCTTTATGCAGCATTTTCCATCGCTCATGTTCTGTTGCCCATCGCCTATGAAGATATGTCATGTAGAAAATGAACCACATACAAGGCTACAACCTTTTGATTGAGCTAATAGTCCAGTTAGTCAAGAACGCGTGGTCCGCCCGCTGACGCAAACGCCCGTATGCAAAATAGGATTTTTTGAGCCCGTGGGGCAACGGAGCAATCAGCTGTTTTACTCACACATATTTACATATATATATATATATATAGTTTGTTTACATTTTGGCAGGGTTGCCATTTAGTCATTTTTGAACAAACAAAATTTTTACTAATCTTCAGTGTTATCCGGATTACTCTTCAATACACAACTGTGCATTATTTGCCAAATTACAAGAAAATAATAATTTAATCATTTTTATACTCAGCTGTACTAGTACACAGAGTATTATAGTTTTGATTTCCTAACGGTGGATTGTAACAGAATGAAATAATCGAGATAGATATAGACTTATATATATCGAAATGATCAGGGTGAAAAGAGAAATCGATTGAGCCATGTCCGTCCGTCTGTCCGTCTGTCCGTCTGTGAGCACGATAACTCGCGCAAAAATTGAGATATTTTGATGAAATTTGAAATGTAAGTTGGTATCAAGACAGGAACGGATGGTATTGAAAATGGGCGAAATCGGACCATGACCACGCCCACCTCCCCTATATAGTAAAAATCGGAAATTTTGTATCTCAGTCACTAATAGAGCTAGAGTGATAAAATTTCACACACATATTGAGCTCAGGCCCTTATGAAGAAATATGGTAAAATTTTGGAAAACGGGCGGTGCCACGCCCACTTATTAAGGGTCAAACATGGAAAGTTTTATATGTCATAACTCAGAAACGGTTGAAGATATATCGATGAAATTTGGTAGGCGTGATATACTTACTTAGGCAAATGTTTGGACGAAAAATTGCCAAAATCGGTTGACGACCACGCCCACTATTATATATGGGTATTATAAAGTGACCTAATAAAAACATTTTAAGCGATATCTCTGTCAAATATAAAGATATATCATTGAAATTTTATGGAAGGTGTCCAACTATGGACATAAAACAAATAATACAAAAATGTTGGAAAATGGGCGTGGCACCGCCTCCTTTTAGAAGCAGGAATATACGAGATTTCTGAGCCCATAACTCGACAAACAATCGATATATTCTGACGAAACTTGGTGTATACACTTTCACTACTTGTAGTAATACATGTTCAAAATTTTAGCGAAATCGGTTGACGACCACTCCCACTTTTATATATGGGTATTATAAAGTGGCCTAATAAAAACATTTTAAGCGATATCTTTGTCAAATATAAAGATAATTCATTGAAATTTTGTGGCATGAGTTCTACAATAGATCGGAAACAAAAAATGGAAAAATTTCGGAAAATGGGCGTGGCACCGCCTCTTTTCAGACAAAGGAATCAACGAGATTTCGGAGCCCATAACTTGACAAATAATTGAGATATTATGACGAAACTTGGTTTATACACTTTTATAACTTGTGTTAATAGACACGCAAAAATTTATTGAAATCGGTTTATGACCACGCCTACTTTTTAACAAAGATATTTCTGGAACACCCTTTGGGAATTTGTAACGTGACATCTTTGTAATAGGAAGTCATAAAGGGATGAAATTTTGCACAAAGAATAATATTCATAAGCTTAGTTGGATGACTGATAAAAATTTAGAAAATGGGCGTGACTACGCCCACTTTATGCAGCACTCGCTTTATATAAAGTACACCGTGTTTCCATCAAACGCAAACAAACATTTAAAGCATACAGCTGAGTATATAATGTTCGATTCCACTCGAACTTAGGCTTCCTTACTTGTTAAAGTTGTTTTTTTTTATTAATTTAGTTACTTTTTTAAGGCTTAGTTGGTAATTAAAACACATTTTTCCTGTAATTTTGTTGCAGCCCAATATATTTCCATCACACCTTGGTGATATTTATCAAGGACTAAAACATAAAATAACAAAAAACACAGTCAGAACATTAAATTTACAAAATTGAAAATCCATAAAAAAAGTATATTGGGAAGCAACAAGATTCTCACAAAAATGTGTGTTTAATTAAGAAATCTGTACTGAGTTTCTGTAACTCATATATTTTCTAGTATAAATTGGTGGTGAGAAAGTGTGGATCGTATTAATGTGACGTCACTTTAATTGACACTTTTCCCGGTTTTGTATTTTATAACTTTTTAATGTAGAAAAGTTGCACAAGAAGACCACCACGAGTTATCAATTAAGAAAATACAGCCACCATATGTGATTAAATATAATTTTTGCTTTAATTTTCAGTAATATCTTCATTTATTAGGAGTGTTCAATATCTCAAAATTTTTACATATTTTTACGAATAGTTAGGAATTTATGTTCAATAACCCAAAAATTCGCAAAAGAGAGCCAAATTGAGAGAGTAAGGCCTCGAGAGAGTTGATCAAAGCTGCAAGTAAAATTTTCACTTGCAACTACTTGCAGCTTTAAAAAAAATAGAAGTGTCAAAAATATATGATCACAAAAATTTCAATTGGAAATATACAAACATTTTAAACGCAAATTTCTAGTTGTGTACTAAACAAAATAAGCGCAAAAAGTAATCTTGATGATGTTGTGGAACAGCCAAAGTAGATTTTTGTTTTCCTAATTCAGTTATTTCCATTCATTTCCAATTTCAAAAATTTCAATTACAACCTAACCTAAAAATTAAATTGTCAAAACAGCGTATCAGCTGTTTTCTTGGTTGATAATTTTCTCTTTTTCTCGTTTTTACTCTTAATTTGACATTGGCGCTCTTCTTGCAAGTACTTGCAAGTAAAGTTGTTGAACAAAGCAATTTTCTTGTTATTAATTTATATACATATATATTTACATTTTGTTTGGGATTTAAAAAAAAAATTATAAACGTTTTCTTTCCTTTCTTTTTAAAAATTAAAGTAATAATAAAAGGTTCGTTTAAGTAGACATACTATTTTTTTCCATGTGAACACATATATGTATATTCGATAACATTTTACAATCTTGTTGAGTTAGTTGTATAATGCTGTGAAAATTACTGTATAAATATTTAATAACTAAAAATGTTCAACCGGCAACCCTTCTACCTTGCAACCATGCGAGCGATCAGCTGACACGTTTTTACGTAAAAAATCAAAATGATTTTGATTTCTGCGGTACGGGCATCTGCGTCGTCCGTCGTTGAATAATCGGTTACATACAAATCCCATTGAATGGGTTGGATCAGCTGACACGGTACACGGGTTTATGTTCTTGACTAACTGGACTATAAGCGTTCAGAAGTTCGACATTTTTCGGGTGGGTATATTTGCCGAGATTCCTGCACCGGAAACTTTGAAGAATCCTGTCCAATGCACCCTATTCATGGTTTATCGATTCCTTTCACCGAAGAGTTCTTCTTGGCTTCCACACAACAGCCTGAAGTGAGCGAAAATTACTTAAGATAGCGAATTTGTTTTCAATGGAGGGCAAAAGTGATTGTCCGCTAGCGACCAATACATTTTCCACGATATGCTTAAATTCTTTAGAATATGTGCGTATTCTTTTGCTAACGCTTGAGTGGGTTCCAAATTATGTTTAGACGCTACCAGCACAAACATTTTTCGCTGCACATCAACTAATAAATCCTTTTACAGTCCGTTTGAATTAGTTATCTGTCGAACGAATGGCTTGTTTCAAATACATATTTGTATCTAAAGTTTCTTTCTTTTTACGTTTTTTTTATCGCTCGAGTTTAAAGATTTAGTATGCTGATAAAGGCCTACATGTAATAAATTTACAACTCAAAGACTACCGTGGAAGGGGAAGGCATGTACACATGAGAAGAAGGTACATATGTACGTTTGTATGTAGGAAGTATTTGGTATTTGGACACACGTGCCGCACTCCCAGTCACCCACACATGTGAAATATATTGGAAAAAAATCTAAGCCATTGTATTTAGATATATTTTCGTTTTAAAATTTAAAAACAACAACAATGTCCAGGACGGCCAAATTTGCAAAAAAAAAAATTGCATAAAAAAATTCGTGTATATTCGAGGGTTTCAATATATTGTCGCTCCCAACGAAGACTAGCACGGTTCAGTTAGCGTGGAAGACTAGCATGCTTCAGTTCTCTGCGTGGAAGAATAGCATACTTCGTTGTTCGCGTGGAAGACTAGCATGCTTCAGTTCTCTGCGTGGAAGACTAACATGCTTCACTTGTTTGGGTGTAAACTAACATACTTCTGTTTGTTAGAAATAAGCTTAGGGGTTAAAAACCGGTGGAGGATGGTCCGAGGAGTGAAAGATATTTGATAAGTAAGTGCAAAAACAATAATTCATACTGCAATAAAATTTTAAACAGGAACCTTCAGCCAAACTATATGAAAAGTATATGAGTTTCAAATATTCCTAGACTTGTACTAGGCCTACTTTTAAGTATGTGCATAGGTTGTGCAAATAAAACCTGGCTTTTGCATCAAATAAAACACCGAGTTAGTTATTACTCGGAACTCTATATTTATATATGTATATGTAGATATGACTAGTGCTGAGGTACTACACAAAAAGTGTGCACAGTGTGTATCTTTGTACTTCTAAAATGATTTTAAAAAAATAGAACCGTGATAGTCTTCGCTGGGAGCGACGATATATAAATATAGAGTTCCGAGTAAGAACTAACACGGAATTTTTTTTATTTGCACAACCTATGCACATACTTAAAAGTAGGCCTAGTACAAGTCTAGGAATATTTGAAACTCATATACTTTTCATATAGTTTGGCTGAAGGTTCCTGTTTAAAGTTTTATTGCAGTATGAATTATTGTTCTTGCACTTACTTATCAAATATCTTTCACTCCTCGGACCATCCTCCTCCGGTTTTTAACCCCTAAGCTTATTTCTAACAAACAGAAGTATGTTAGTTTACACCAAACCTGTTAAATAATGATTATTAATCGTAATGATTACCGGCTTGATTGATTATTTTTTCAACTGTCCATTTAATGATTGATTACCCATTGTTTTCAAATTTTAATGATTATTTTGCAATTACCATTAAAAACAATCAAAAAAAATCATAAAAAATCAAAAAAAAAGAAAAATAATCATAAAAAATCAAAAATAATCAAAAATAATAAAAAAAAATTATTTTGATTGTTTTTGATTATTTTTGATTATTCATGATTTTTTTTGATTTTTTTTGATTTTTTATGATTTTTTTTTGATTATTTTTGATTTTTTTTAATTTTTATCAATATGGTTTAAAGAAATATGCACATTTGTACGTATGCAGGTATATATATCGCCTTTTAAGGCAGACTCCCGACGGTAGCTTGATGGTAGTACCGGGGGGTTCGATACGATGAGCGTAGGTGGTGTAGTGCGGTTAAAGTCCCACACTAAGGGCCGGTTTCACCATCTCCGGTTAAGTTCTTAACCGTAGTATTTTTCCCGGTTAAGCAATTTATTTGACAGCTCGCCATACAATTTACGTCAAATTAACCACCGGTTAACTTAACCGGAGATGATGAAAACGGCCCTAACAGGATAAAGGCTCTATATGCTTCCTCCTCGTATATTTGTGCAGAGAGGCATACACATTTATACATATCTTACAAGCTTGGAATTATTGTTAATTTGTCATTGGCCGTACATGGTACGATGCACGTTTATATCTAATTATTTATCTTTATGAAAAATTGTTTAAAGTGGCCAAATCAAACATTTTAGTGTAACATTCGCTGACATTCGAGACTTTATGACATTCATGAATGATGAAAAGAAGCGATACATAGTCTCATTTTCATTAATTTATACAGTGAATTATGTGTGTTATTTATGGAGATGTTGTAGTCCAAAATGTCTATATCTGAACAATCCGTTGTATGGGACCTATATGTTATAGTGGTCCAATTTCTCTTAAGAAGTCACCCAAGTACCAAATTTCAAGTAGATATCTCAAAAAATGAGGGATTAGTTTGCGTTTATACAAACGACTCAGCTCATGATCCTCAGCATAGCGGTTATATTTTGGTGGATCTGTCATGCCTCCTTCTGCATTTTCCGTGAGTTTGTCTGTATATTTTATTGCCAAATTTGAAATAATTCTGGTCCAGGGTTATTTTCAGCGTATTTACGATCTCTGTTGCAATGTCTTTGTTCGTTTTCTCTGTCAGTATTTTAGTTAGAGCTTTTAGTATTTCTGTCTTTGGTATCGAGGGGTATAGATCCTTCACGTAAAGTGATACCTGTTTTGAGTCCTTGGGTACGTTCAGAATTCTCAGTGTGTTGACTAGTTCCGTTGTGTTTTTGATTGCTAGTAGCATATTTAGCAGAATATGGTCGGACGAGCGCATGCCCGACGATTGGAACTTAAGTGTGCTCTGCCCAATCCACAAAAAAGGAGACTCCACAGTACGCGCCAATTATCGTGGGATAAGCCCCCTGAATATCGCATATAAGGTCTTAGCAAGTGTAATGTGCGAAAGACTGAAGCCTATCGTCAACAATCTGATTGGACCTTATCAGTGTGGCTTCAGACCTGGTAAATCTACCATCGACCAGATCTTCACAATACGACAAATACTGGAAAAAAACCCATGAAAAAGGAACCGACACACACCATCTCTTTGTCGATTTTAAAGCCGCTTTTAATAGCACGAATAGAAATTTCCTGTATGCAGCATTGTCTGAATTTGGTTTCCCTGCAAAACTTATACGGCTATGCCAAATGATGTTGACTAACACCACCAGCTCCATCAGAATTGGGAAGGACCTCTCCGAGCCGTTCGAGACCAAACGAGGTTTCAGACAAGGTGACTCTCTTTCGTGCGACTTTTTCAATTTGATGCTGGAAAAGATAATACGAGCTGCAGAACTTAACCATACAGGAAGCATCTTATATCACAAGAGTGTGCAACTGCTGACGTACGCCGAGGACATCGACATCATTGGCACTAACACGCGCGCCGTATGTTCTGCCTTCTCCAAGCTGGATAAAGAGGCTAAGAAAATGGGTTTGGCGGTCAACGAGGACAAGACGAAGTACCTCCTGTCATCACACAAAGAAACAGCACGCCTTGGCAGCCACGTCAATGTTGATAGCTACAAATTCGAAACTGTTAAGGACTTCGTCTATCTGGGAACCAGCATTAACACCAAGAATGATGTCAGCACGGAGATCCAACGAAGAATCACGCTTGCCAATAAATGCTACATCGGACTAAGTAGGCAACTGAAAAGTAAAGTCCTCTCTCGACAAACAAAAATCACACTCTACAGGACGCTCATCGTTCCAGTCCTCATGTACAGCGCAGAAGCATGGACAATTTCAAAATCAGATGAGATGGCACTTGGAGTATTCGAGAGAAAAGTTCTTCGTAAGATTTGTGGACCTTTGAGCGTTGGAGTGGGCGAGTATCGACGGAGATTTAACGATGAGCTGTACGAGCTTTACACAGACATCGACATTGTTCAGCGAATAAAGATCCAGCGGCTGCGTTGAGCAGGTCATGCCGTGAGAATGGACGAAGGCGCTCCGGCCAAGAAAGCATTTCTATCGAAACCCGCTGAACGCAAAAGAAAAGGGAGACCTCCACTGCGTTGGGAAAATCAGTTGACAGCGATGCTGCCTCCCTAGGTGTTCCGAAGTGGCGCCATGCTGCACGAAACAGAAGCAATTGGCGTGCTCTGTTGGACTCGGCCAGAATCGTCTAGACGGTTAAGCGCCAATCAAGAAGAAGAAGAAGTAGCATATTTAGATGTTTTGAAAGCCTATATCCTGGTGCCGATTTATGGTTTACTATTGGTCGCATAGGTGTTCCTGTTTTGTGGATTTTAGGTAGTGCGATCAGTGATGGGACAGATGGATTCATTGCTGTGAGAGTGTAGGCTACTTTGCTGTCTCTTATATTTTTCGCTTGTTTTTTGCACGCTTTATTGCCATTTGGTATTCTTCCGTTGGGTCTTTTCTCATCACTCCGCAGCCCATTTCTTTGATTAGTTGACCTGTTTTTGCGGTGTATTCCTCTTCCTCCATTAGCACAGTTGTATTTCCTTTGTCTGTTTCACACTTCATCAATTTTTTCAAAAAAGGAAAAATTCTTAATTTCATATAAGTTGTATTTATTGTTCATCATACGCCATACCGTTTCAGCCCTAGTTATTGCCCTATTGTATTCTTTTAAAAGGCAGAAATATTACGTACTTACGTTCCGACATTGTTCCTCAAATAGGATTATTTGGGAATTTGTATTCGTCTTCGCATGCCTACTACATAATAAAGCAGTAGACGATTTGCTATGTTGCAAATAGATTTACGTAAAGAATCTCTGTCATAATCAGAATTCTTTATTCGCTCTTCCCTGTCCTTATACTGAACCTAGAAATGAATCTTCCCCAGGTGTAGGAAGGGTTTGTATCCGTATCTAGTACGAAAAACTTCGAACGAGCCAAGGTCTATACAAATTTTGTACTTCTAAATTTGTCGACATTTTAATTAGTGCAGTTGTCGCTGTAGAATACACAATGACTTGGATACACCTGTCCCTATATTTACTGCGGGGTTACGTACTTTAATATGCTTTCACATACATTTGTACAAACAAACTTTATGCCTATCTGACCAAACATACATGCCTACCTGAATACTTATGTGCATGCGTATCCAAATTTCTTTACAACAATATTGAAAAAAATCAAACAAAATAAAAAAAAATCAAAAAAAATCATAAAAAATCAAAAAAAAATCAAAAATAATCATAAAAAATCAAAAATAATCAAAAATAATCAAAATAATTTTTTAATTTTTAATTTTTTTTGATTTTTTTTGATTTTTTTTTTGATTTTTTTTAATGGTAATCATTAAAATTACTTTTTTTCAGCAAAAGAATTAAAATAATGATTACCAATTAAAAAACAAAACAATATAATTGATTACTAATCCTAATCGGAATTTAACAGGTCTGGTTTACACCCAAACAAGTGAAGCATGTTAGTCTTCCACGCAGAGAACTGAAGCATGCTAGTCTTCTACGCGAACAACGAAGTGTGTTAGTCTTCCATGCGAACAACGAACCGTGCTAGTCTTCGTTGGGAGCGACGATATGTATCTAATTCCGATATGCTTACAGCGGCGGAGAACATTTATTTTAAAATTCCATTAATTTGTTTAATGGTTGGTTGGTTGCCGTGCCAACTGGTTGAACAATCCCGGGCCCAATTATCACACGAAACAACATTTTGATGTAGGTACATAGCTCATGGAATCTATGTAGTTGAGAGCTTCCCATAGGAAGTGTTGAATTGATTCCTCACTGTCCTCTTGATTCTACATACGCTATTGAATGGAATCCCTAGCCTTTCAGCGTGTTTACCGAACGGCCAGTGTAATCGCGGCTGTGATCTGGAAGATGTCCTTTCTGGATCTTCTGATTCTTGTGGCGTTATAAGCCGCTCATGTTTGCTTCATGCCCTTGCAAGTATCAGCGGAGTTCCATCGAAGAGCAGCCTGCTGCCGGAATTTTAGGTTGATGTCTAGTTTTATACATTTGAATGCACTCAAGAAAAAAAATTACTCAAATTATGGAAAAATGGGAATGATTCGGCACTAAAGACATATTTTCTTTGTTTTGAATAAAATACTTATTCTTTAAAACGTGGTTTTTATTCCTTGATTGTACCTCAAAACAATGAAAATATGTCTTTAGCGCCGAATCCTTCCAACTGTTCCATAATCTGAGTAAGTTGTTTTTTCAGTGCCGAAAGCCATATGTTGGATATGGATAATCATATAGCGGCCGCTGCCTGGATCATGTGTTTTCAGCTGCGTATGGTTTTGGATGTCGTGATAGGTGACTTAATCGCCATGAGCGCAGCCTGCTGTCTGAGTATATGTGCACCTTGTCCCCACTTACCATCTGTTTCAGTAGGAGCTCACAAGCCCTTCAATGCTAAAATCTTCCGCTTGGAAGATGCTGGCTGTACTGGGAAGACGGAATGAATGAGACACAATAAGTACTTCAGAGAAAACCCCAGCTCCAACACCACAGTCTATTTTGGATCCATCGGTGTAGATTGGGATTGCTTTCTCCTTGCGTACGTTGTCGCTCTTCCACTAATTTCTTGGCGAGAGCGCCACATTGAACCCTTTCTCAAAACTGAGAGATGTTACAGGGTAGTCTGATGTCTGAACTCCGTCAGGGAGCCTGCTCAGACTGCTGCTATGACCGTGACGCCTTTCCATCCAGCAACCCGAGTCCCGTAGTCTTAGCGCGCTGAAGGTGCCGGCTGCGAATGGCGTATGTACGATTTGTGAGAAGTTTTTCATGACAGAATTACACTAGAAGCGAATGCGACCTATTGCCGAGGGCTGACCGCTAGGACCAAATCATTGGATGTTAATTGAAAAAAAAAAAAATTATTATCTTAATTTGATGTTGGTCCGCAACCTTTGGCATGGCAGCCGAGCTCTATACCTACCCATTACACCATAGCGGCAAAATTTTGCAAGTCGTTTACAGATCATTTACTAATTTATATTTAGTCACTGCCTCTTCTCTTCTCGACTGCAAATGAGACAAAATTACTGAAATTGCGTCACATGTGTGTACTCATTGACATTGATTAAGCATCATTTCTATAAGTCGCAAAATCTCAAACGTCGCCACACTCAACTAATCCTACTTCCAAAACTTGCAATATATGTTAGGCTTAGTAAGCGTTGCATGCCACGGTTGCATGTTGTTGCCGCCTGCTTAACCCTTCTGTTACATTCAAAAAAACTTACGCATGTGACATTAAGGTCACGGAATGACCTTACCTGTGTTTTTCATATATATCGTTATGGAAGTATAATTTCAATGGAAATTTTCAAAATGTATTAATTCAATTGATTGTTTATCGGATTATAAACTTATTTAAATGCATATACTTAATATATTTTTAATTTTTATGTTCAAGACCAAAGATTGTGGAAACGGTAACTCTGTACGAGTTTGTCCATTCATTGGTTTGTCTTTTGTATACATATGTTTCAACAAGTTGGTCAGTTGTATGCACTTCTGATTTTGTAGAATTATAGAAGCTGTTTCGGTAAATTATATTTTCTATTGTGGTCCTACCACTATTCTGCCTAATCGGCTACGTTGACCACTCAATATTTCTATCTGTGGAATAAAACACGGGAGTGGGTACTACCTTCATTTTCCAATACAAGGTCAATTAATTCATCGTTATCACTTCCTGCATATTCGTAAGAAGAACCATCGGGCTCAAACTAATCGACTATATTGTATTCGCCCTCAACTTCACTACACTCATCAACATCCACATCTTTATCAATGATATACTCTATTTGGCTTTGTGTCAGGCGATTTGGCTCTAAACCATACATATATTAATCTGCAAATATATCACAAATAATAAAATATTGGAATTAAAATACTTACCGAAGCTTTCAGTCTTTAATTTTTATACGAATTTAATAAAAATCAGCTTTTGCGCACAAAATAACACTGACGGTCACTGAATGACCTGAAGGGGCGCACACGTAACTCTTGATGTTACCACTTATTTGATAATGCAAAATCCTTCTTTTTATGCTTTTGCGAAAGGATTTTCCTCAATACAGAAATACATTGAGGGAAATTCTAAAATTTTGTTCATATTAGCATTTATGAGAAAATTAAACAAAAAAAAAGGTCATCAAATGACCTAAATGTAACAGAAGGGTTAATCGTGTTCATCACATACATATGTATGTATTTAGAAGTATGTATGTACCCCAACATTTTGAACAAATCGCCTTCGCACTGATGACATTTTCTGATTTTAGATTTCACATTTTATTTTAAGCAATTAGTGCCCCCCCACCTGAGCTTGAAATGTCTGCTTTTTCTTTGTTGTTGGTGTGTCAGTTTATGCCATTTTATATGCACACGCAACGCAGCATGACGAATTGCTGGCAATATTCACATATTGCAGTCGTACTTATGAAGGTACTTAGTGCAACATTTTTTCAACAATAACAACACCGAACAAATATCAGACAAATCACTTTTTGATGATAAAATTGGTCTGGTGATTGGTGATAATTAGACACGACGAGTGCACAAATGTTTAGCGCAAATAAACTTAAATGTTATTGGCGCAGTGGATAACAAAGTACGCAGTGCTAATTACTGTGTGTATGTATGTATGTATATCAGTTGCTTAATTGAGTTTGTAATGTGCTGCGTTGTTTATGTGATGATGCTATGGATTGGGGGCTGCATATGGGCTAGAAATATTTTTTTTTGCGAAAAAGTCATGCACTTACAGCTTTTGTTGGGGATTTTAAGGTGTTATAAATGAACTGAAGGTTTCGACAATATAATCGTATTAACCCTGTGTGAGCCATTGGGGTCTCTACCACCCAGTGATTAGTTTATACCACCTTAATGTACCTTTTATTTCCTGCATGTCAAACATTGTCAAAAATCATATGCAAAAATCATTAATCGTTTGCAAAAAAAGTATTTCGATCGCTTCAGTAGAACCCGAAATGAAACACACTCAAGATTTTGTGGAATATACATATGTTTTCGCTTCCTGAGGTCTTTTACGTTCATAAATGGCACACCTAGGGTTAACACGGTTATACAGCAAGAATCGACCTCTCAAGACAAAGACATTGATGTATTAAACTCAGAGATCGGACTATAAATAGCAAGGATATGAAAAAAAATATTTTAGCGACATCTAGCGGCGTTAAAAAAATTTAAAATTTTTCCGGAAATATTCTCCAAAAAGGCATCATATGGGGACGCACGGCGAACTTCTTTTTTTTTGCGATACGTCCTAATGTGCATATGTACATGTACGAGTATTTCTAATTCTTTTAAGGCTTAAACTAACTTGTGTATCCTGCCAAGGGTAATAAGAAGCTCCTTAAAACTTTCAACTTTTTTTGATGTAGATGTCTTCATTTTTTAGATAAATTCAGCCAATTAAATTTTAGCTTGTTTAGCATTCTATAATCGCAGTTAGTATTCCCATTTAGCAAACTACTAGGTATGCTTCCTCTGAAACCTCTATAGACTGACAGACGCCGTCAATGCCTTTGATGAGCCGCCAGTTAGTCCCTTTGTGGTTTGTTGTAAAAAAACAACTGTCAAGCAAAATTCTTAATTCCCTCATAACAATAGTGAATTCACCAAAAAATTAATCATCGCATACCGCATTGGTGGACTCCTATACCTGTGGTAGACGATATTGAACTTTAGTTGTTGCGGAGGCAACATGGATGTCACAAGTGGTCATGTGTGCAAACCCGTTTTCCGCTCTTTTTTTTCCTTTTCGGTTTTTTGTTGTTGTAGCCACAAAGTGACAACTTTATTAAATAAAATTATAAGATGCGATCCTTGGCAAAGTGTTGCCGGCGAACAGCACTAAAGCTGCAATACGCACAAAATTCCAGCATCACACATCATTATCGGAGTGCAAAAAAATACAACAACAAATAAAATAACAACAACAGAAGGCTTGCTGCTGCAGAAAGGTCTCTCCATGCAGACGCTGAAGATGGCGCAACTCGGCAAAAAAAAACTGCGCAGTGCCAACAAACAAGATAAGAGCCTATACACACTTGCGACTCAATCGATTTGGTCGAATTGGACTGTTGTATTCACACTACTCCAACTATTTAGTCGAATCGGTGGCAGCTATTCACACTTGAGACTAAATAGTCGTGCGATTGACAATGACATAGTGTTGCCAATGTTCACATTTTACTCAGCAAATTTTACATTAGTGGTCTTCATATAAAGTGATGAAGTATTAAATTGTTAAAGTTTATCTGCATTCTTACATGAAAGCACCTTCTTGTCAGCTGTCAACTTGATTAATAAATAAAAAACAATAAAATAAACAAAAAGTGCATACATTATTTGGCTTTGTTTCTTATTAAACTAGCAACTAGCTGTCAAGTAAATGAAAAGAGAAAAACGGAAGGAATTACGCTCATAAAGGCGAAACGAACAGAAGCACAAGAAACGGAAAAATAGTAAAAATCAGCCATTAATAATTTTCATGAAATTTCATTTTCATTATTTCTATTTTAAAATGCGATTAATGACATTTGAAGAGAACAACAATATCAAGAAACATATGAAAACGGAAGTAAATATCCTTAGTTAGATAATTCTTGTCTATAACTACACCATTTCCAGATGGATTTTAGAAAGCGTCAACTGGATTTTAGAAAGGGGAAATTGGATCTTAGAAATGTCAATTGGATTTTAGAAAGGGGAAATTGGATTTTAGAAATGTCAATTGGATTTTAGAAAGGGGAAATGAGATTTTAGAAATGTAAATTGGATTTTAGAAAGGGTAAATTAGATATTAGAATAGCCAAATGGATTTTAGAAAGGGAAAATTGGATTTTAGAAATGTCGATTTGATTTTAGAAAAGGGAAATTGGACTTTAGAAATAATAATTATTAATTTATACTTTCATACGCAATAAAGAATTTCTATTCGAAAAATTCTGTGTAAAATTTATTTTAAACGCACATTCTGAAATTCAATTCACGCTTTCAAAAATCCAATTTTGTTTTCTAAAATCCTTTTAACGCTTTCTAAAATCCAATTGACATTTCTAAAATCCAATTTCCCCTTTCTAAAATCCAATTGACATTTCTAAAATCCAATTTCCCCTTTCTAAAATCCAGTTAACGCTTTCTAAAATCCATCTGGAAATGGTGTAGTTAATAAGAAACGAACCTTTTGTTTTTAAACATTTTGAAAATATTAATTGAAATATTCAATCTCTACAATTTACCAAAAGTGAAATAAAAGTAGTGCTGTCAGCATGGCAACTCTTTCCACTACGAATATCACTGTTGTTGTTGTAGTCGTTCGACTAAATTGTCTCAAGTGTGAATACGTAGAAGGGCGCCTTGCTGATCAAGCAGTTGTACAACTGTTTCAGTTGGAATGAAATTGGGCTGCAAATCCAACTGTTTCAGTTGTACAACTAATTGAATGTAGTGTGAATGCTTCCATACATTCCCATGCAAATCAACATTCGACTAAATCGATTGAGTCGCAAGTGTGTATAGGCTCTAAAAATTCTCGGCAGGAATTTTCGCACAAGTGACAACTAAAATTACAATTATTAATGTATAAAGTTGTTAGGCAGAGTAGGAAGGTAGAGCACAGTGGCACAGTGGGCTGAAATTGACAAGTAGGGACAATAGACCGTATCGCAAATATAAAGTTCGCCGTACGCCCCCGCATATGATGTCTTTTTGTAAAACATTTCCGGAAAATTTTTTAATTTTTTTTTAGACGCCGCAAGATGTCGCTAAAATTTAATTTTCTCCTATCTTCCGTACTTATAGTCCGATCTCTAAGTTTAATACACCAATGTCTTTGGCTTAAAAGGGCGCCTTATACTATGGAATATTATTAACCCTATGTGCGCCATTGGGGTCACTACCACCCAGTACTTAGTTTATACCACCCTAATGTACCTTTTTTATATCTGCATGTTAAACGTAGTCAAAAATCATTAATCTTTTGCAAAATAAGTATTTCGATAGCTTCAGCAGAACCCGAAATAAAACACGTTCAACTTTCTGAGGAATATAGGTTTTTCGGTTCCTTTGGTCTTTTAGGTTAATTTTACAGAAAAATTTTCTGAGGAGACCCCTAATAAAATTTTATGCCAAATAATTTTCTACAACATTTTAACCCTCTAGCGGCCTTAAAAATACTATTTTTCCTTATTTTCTAAAAAATAGGGGTCAAAATAACCCTTTATTGGAGGTGCTAGACGGTTAACATGTTCTGGAAAATTATTCGCCACAAAATTTCAGTAGGGGTCTCCTCAGAAAAAATCTTTGTAAAATGAACCTAAAAGACCAATGGAAGCGAAAAACTTATATTCCTCGGAATGTTGAACGTGTATTATTTCGGGTTCTACTGAAGCGATCGAAATACTTCTTTTTCAAAAGATTAATGATTTTAGACTACGTTTGGCATGCAGGCATAAAAAATTGCATTAGGGTGGTATAAACTAAGTACTGAGTGTTAGTGACCGCAATGACACACCTAGGGTTAATAATATTCCACAGTATAAGGCGTCCTTTCAAGCCAAAGATATTGGTGTATTAAACTTAGAGATCGGACTATAAATACCGAAGACATGAGAAAAATATATTTTAGCGACATCTAGCGGCTTCCAAGAAAAAAATAAAAAACTTTTCCGGAAATGTTTTCCAAAAAGACATCATATGCGGGGGCGTACGGCGAACTTTATTCTTGCGTCCCTATAAGGCGAGACGGCCTAAGGGACATAGGACTTCAATTGTATATTTTCATATTCTATGATATTTTGCCATAACTTTTAGTTATATAACTTTTTTTCGTAAAACCTTGTTTTAAGAAGTTATCAGGCTTTTAGTAATAGATTTACATTAGATGCGTTTATTTGTATGCCATTGTTTATACCTTCTCAGATCCTCCCTCCGGCCCCAAATATAATAAAAAAAAATCACTTTTCTAAAAACTAGATGGAGCTTCACCAAAAACCGCGAAATTTTCAAGAATTTCAAGGTATGTTTAGTTTTATGTATGAAATAAGTTGAGATTTTGCACAAGATAAAAAATTGTTATCTAGTCTTACGTAAAATTAACCGCTTAAACGAATGGCGTATTCAGTTTTTTGGTACACTACTCAGGGAAGGTAATATCGCGGCCTAAAGTGAACATTTTGTTTTCTTTCTCACGAATCTTCAACTTCATGTCCTATATTCTTCCTGATAGCTGAAAATTTTTTTAAATTCAATTACACATGGGGCTGTGTAATTTAATGCAGGTTTCAAAAATACATTCAGATTAAAAATCTAACAATATTTGTATGAGCTCTTGAAGTTTAAGTGAAGCAAAGTGGGGTATAATAAGGCATACCAGAATATTTTGAAGAATATCAGCAACATTTGACTCTAATTTTGGGCTTATATGCATATGGCGAAACGGTTGACACGGCAAAATGACTTCACACTGAAGTCCTAAAATTTTTTGGTTTTCACATTATACCCAGGAATGAAAACTGATGCGCAATATTGGCATATGACCCAGTTAGTAAGGGAATTCTTAAATTTTACGAACCACAAAAATTAATAAAATATATAGTACGTTAGACCTTATGTATAAATAAATAAAATTAATTATGGGGAAACGCGAGGAATCTGAGTTAACGGCAAACAAAAAATCGAAAAAGATGAAAAAATTTTTAACTTTGACCAGCTGTCACTCAACCAGGGTTGGTTCAATCACTACAAGTTGTATGTCATTAGAAGCGTATTTTAATCTTCTACCGAACGAGGTACTGCTTGGGGTTGTCGCATTTTTCTCTTCAGGGAAAATAATAATATTGCCATAAGACCTAGTCATTAATGGAACTATGACTGAAATTGTAAACTTTTCCGAACCACGAGGACTAGTAAAATATATAGTAAATTAGACCCTATATATAAATATATAAAATTAATTTTGAGGAAATGTGAGGAAATTGAGTTAAGGGCAAAATTCTGAATTTTTCCATACATTTTTTTTTTAAATTTGCTATAACTTTTAAATTAAAGACTTTATGAAAAGTTATTCAGATACAAAAACCTCATGTAATAAGGTTTAGAATCGAACTCCATAATTACTTTTTTTATTATTAACTAGCTTTTATTTCATGTCTCTATATCCACTACCGACCAATTTCAGCCCACTGTGAGTGGGTGAGAAGAGAATAATTTTTGTATTAAAAATAAGTGACATGTATTGAATTATTGAGAATAATCATAGCGAAGGCTTTTAAAAGGAGCCACTTGGCCTAGGTGATGCCAATGCAATCTTACAAAGGTCAAATAGTTAGTAGAAAGATGTACTTGAGAATTTGTTGGTATCAGTTAAATGCAACACGAAACGCTTAACAAACTCACGAATTATATTTGATGGA
Organism: Urophora cardui; assembly: GCA_960531455.1. Classification (NCBI taxonomy): domain Eukaryota; kingdom Metazoa; phylum Arthropoda; class Insecta; order Diptera; family Tephritidae; genus Urophora; species Urophora cardui. Next base: position 110,848,522 of record OY482673.1, on the reverse strand, counting down.
ACAGAATATCCTTGAGCAGATTTTTTTCCATCGAATTGCCCATTCTAAGACTTTCATTCCACTGTGCAGCGTTTCTTGGTAAGAAGAAGAAATAGCATCATAATTGCCAGTGACGAAAAAAGTGTGCTCAACCATGCGCTGTGACGCTACACGATGCGACTCTTGTTACACCTTTTGCCATTCCAAACGCACACACGCAGACGCTTCTTGCGGCGGCACAAATCGGTTCGTATGCAACTAAATATCGTAGAATCCTGCTTGTTGATGTGTCGCGGCGACATTTGATGGACAACTAGTTTTGGGCGCTTTTGTTGTTGTGATTACTTTGTTTTTTTTTTTTTGGTCGATTATTAGTATTAGTGATGATGTTATTGTTGTGTCGCTTGTTTTGACTGACTGACATTTATGATGATGATGACGATGATTTTTAGGACTGCAAAGAAAATTTAATTGAAATACCGAAAATGGATACGATTATAAGGACAGACAATCGAGTTGCAATGTTAGCCACTTACTAAGTGCTTATAATGCCGCTAAATGGGCATGTGTATTATGGCAAATACTGCGTTGCAAACGAAACTCACAAAATTATGATGAAGACGTCAAAATGTCTGCGATTGTCGTTTGTGTCGCCAACGCGATCGTTGATCAGAAGAGCGCTTTTTGTGTAAAAGGTTTTAATGCGAATTTCTGTTGGAAGGCGATGAAAGGTGATTTTTTTGTTCACTTGTACCTTTTTTGTTCTTTTCTCTTTTTTTGTAACTTTTATCATTTATATTTTGCTATTTTTTTGCCTGCCGGCCAGCTTTGTATTGCCTGCTTTGGAGCAATTTTCGCAAAATTTTTTATTGACTCACGTTTAATAAAATTGACTTCGTACATTGATCACTAGCACAATAATGACAGAGCGGCGCACAGTGGCACTTTTACCCAATTTAGACGTGAAAAATTAATATAACGCTGAAACGTAAATATTATTCGTTCAAATTGGATGTATTAGTAAATATAGGACTCCTGGACACAAAATCAATAGTTTTCGTGCATATATTCAAAAGAGACATAACTCAAAATTTTAAGTTTTTAAAAAAATCGATATGCGATTTTTTTTAAATATTTTGATTTGAACAGGAGAAGTATTGTGGTTCGAAATAACTGAATAACTTCATCACTGATACATCTACGTACGCCTGCGGATTTTAGACAGCAAAGATATAATCGGATCTGAATAAACAGCAACGCATGCATCAGGTCTTCCATTCTTCTCGAGCGGATTGATCTCCTCTTATTATGTTCATGATGCTGTCTAATGTCTTTATTACGGGCCTCCAATGCTTTTTCCAACAGCATACCCATAGGCAGTGAAAACGACTTTATTGCATCGCCATAAATTAAAATTTTATGGACACTTGATGGCAGGGCCGCCGAGAGAAAATCCGGGCCCGGGGTCAAAATAACTACGGGCCCCTATACTAATTGAACAAATTCTCAAAATCAAAATCCAATGAATATATAGTTACGAACTTTAATTTATCTATACATTAATACAGATCAAGTAAATATGTTTACATAGAAATATACATATTAGGGTGGGTCAAATGTATTGTCAAAAGGCACATCCGGTTTCCGAATCCATGGGTCATACTGAGTAATATTGTCCAAGGGACCATAGGTCTGAATGAATTCTGTTTAAATACATATTGCTTTATTTGTATGAAATAAATTTCTTTAAATTGGAATACAAATATTTGTTGGTAATAATTTAGTATATCAAAAGACTGATTCTGCTGAACGCTTTAGTGAAACAGCAATCGAATTCAACTGTACGAAGCACCAAAGCAAATTTTAGCTTCGCAAGCTTTGTTTGTTTTCGGCGTATCGCTGTTTACATACATACATACACGTACATATGTATATGAGCATTTACTCGGCGTTCCGGACGGTATGTTCGCACGATTTTTTGAACTATTGAGGCAGAAATATCGCGAAATATTGTATAGTTTTATGATAAAGGGAAAGATTTACGCCACGGATAATGATTAAAGTATGTTAGCGACAGAAATTTAGTTTAATGCCTCTGTTTTAGCTACTTTTAAAATATGAACGTGTTTTTGTAGCATCCGGATTGCAGTTTAAGTGGCTTACACAGAGGCATTAACCTAAATTTCTGTCGGTAACATACTTTAGTCATCAGCTGTGACCTAAATCTTTCCTTTTATCATAAAACGATACAATATTTCGCGATATTTCTGCCTCAAAAGTTCAAAAAATCGTGCGAACATACCGTCCGAAACGCCCAGGAAATACCCATATCGCTGTATAAGAATTTGCATCATACCGAATTTTTCTGTTGCAACAGAAAACGAATTCAAATTTATGCTGCAAAGTCGACGCCAAAAACCAACAATTCCTTAAGTGGGATGCAGACACGTTAAGAGATTTATAAAATTTGTTGAAATTTAAAAGGATTGCTATCTACGAAAGGTGATTAAAGATGTTGTTTGTTTATTTTCTGTAGCAAAAACTTGGATATCATTTTGAGATTCCCGGGCCCTCTAAAGCCCGGGCCCGGGGCAATTGACCCCCTCAGCCCCCCCCTCTCGTCGGGCCTGCTTGATGGCATTGGATACCATGGATAATGCGTAACATAATTTAGAGAAGCACTTATATGTAGGAATAAAAGGAGTTTACTAAAAATAAGGAATTATTTTAATGCGGCTTAATTCAAAACTTTGGCGAAGTTTTAATTTCACTGTTTCTTATTTTTTATATACAAATAAAGGAACGCGTATTCACGACACTACATCTGCACACTAAACGTACAAAAAAACTTGTAGATAGTTGCAAATAAGAGTCCACACTTTTTCCTACCCTAACCTAGTATATATTTTTAAATTTCACTGACAGAACTCTTCTTATTAAATTTTAAACTGACTCTTAATTATATGTGTACTAGACCTCTGCACAATACCATTTGCCTCTTCTATATTTGCGAATACTCTATGCATTGTACAATTAGTCACAGCACAATTTCAATGCAACTACGAATAAAACCCATACTTTTCATTTGGAATACAAATACTATTTCTATTTGCTCTGTTGGAGCGATTAGTGTACACTATTCGCCACGATCGAGTAGAACATAATAATAACCATGTTATGAAGTATTCGCAAAACCTTATTGTTTCTTTGGTTTGTTTGTTTATTTCAGGGTTTGAATTTGCTTGCTGCAAAACAGCAATAGGCGATGTTTTTTGCTTATTGCTGACTTCAGCCGAGCCAAAAACGAAAACACGAATCATTCGCTTCAGTTTTCAGCTGAGTCGTGTTTTCTTGTATAGTTAAGCCAAGCAACTCAATTTGAGAGGGTTGCTTTTACTTCCAGCAATTAGTTGAGTAGTAAATTTTTGCTTACAGTTGCTTATTTTGCTGAAACTAGTTTTTAAGCAAAATTCAACATGAAAAGATGTTTACAAATGGACATACATACATATTATGTGTACATACATACATACACATAAGTAAATATGTATAAAAAATCGGAATATGCGTAAACAAATCGTTTCAGCAAAATAAGCAAAAGCAGAAAAGATGCAAAGACACAACTAATTGCTGGAAGTAAAATGAAATCCCCCAAATCGCGTTGCTTTGCTTAACTATACAAGCAAACACGGCTCAGCTGAATACTTGGCTGGCCGAGTTTGCTAATTTACTTTTCGTTAGCAAAAGCAAAGCAAAAGCAAATGCAGCAAAAGTAGCTAAGCAATTTCAAACCCTGGTTTATTTAATGTGCATATGGCATTAAGGTGGACCAAAAAAATAAAAGTCCAACAAACATAATATGTTCCATTTTTAATGATAAGATATGTTTTTCTAGTTTATTAAGGACTTTGAAAAAATTATGTATCATCACTGATATAAAAGGAGAAAGAAATTTGGAGGCATTTGCACGACCTCTAAATTTTAATATGTATATTAAGGCAAAATTTTAGGTATAGATTTCCGTATTATATTAGCATGAAAATCGGGGTGTTCCGCGAATTTCTGGAGAACTTTATTTCCTTCATAAAACCACCTTAATATGACACACATGCGATGTGGCAAGCAAAAAAATGTCCTGTTTGTTTATTGAATGTGCATATGATATACATACATATGTATGTACATATGTGCATGCAATGTGGCAACAAGTAAAGAAAATCAAGTTAAAAGGATTTAAATATAAACGGTTCCTTCTTTTGTTAAGTTTTAAGTAGGCGCACAGAAGAAAAGGAAAACAACTGAGCTAAGTAGGTGTAAATAGATTGAAATTGTAAAACGAAGAGCATACCTACCAATCGACCCGCCCTAGTGTGTATGCATATGCACATACAAACACTCACACTAGCAGCGTAATTTTGCTGAACACAACGTCTGGATGTGTGTTTATGAAAATATGTACATATGTACATACATATATTTCGATTATATTCGAAGTATTCGCAAGTAGTGTACACTATTTGCAGAACCTTTTTAATTGTCGCTACGAATAAGTAATTGTATTGGTTCTGTTTATGGTTGTGCTCTACTTGCGTTTATTCTAAAACGACAGAAACAAGTAGGTACTGTAATTGGACGGCCGCGAATATTTTGTTGGTCGTATCGAATCCATTCGTGAAGCCCTTTAATGTGTACTCACTTATAAAAAAAATATCACAGTTAAAATGCACACTTTAATAGCTGATTGCAGCGTGAAAAATAGGGTTAGAAAGGAACAAAAACCACAGTTGGCCACAGTGATTATCTGCCATTCGAACTGCATACAAAAGTTTTGAAATTTTTGCAACAACAAAATTTAATTATTCACGTCTAAATTGAGTAAAAATGCCACTGTGCGGCGGCAATAAAAAGTGTAGGCATTTTTAAGGTACAGAAATAAAATAAAATAAGATGTCAATTTCGGTGCAATTGAAGCGGCAGTCGTTCCAAAGTGACACCAAAGAAAGTTGAGCTGACTGCCGATCCTTCCCTCTAGGCCCATTTGGGAGGTGATGCGGTTTTTTCTCATGCCAGGATACTTGCTTTTGTCAGATATACCACGGGTACTGCTAAGGTATGTTGAGCGGCACGTTAAATTGAGCACGGATCATTTCTTCACTGACTAAACTAGGAGTTAAAAAGAGTAAGCCGAAGCATAAAAATTTATACGAATGAATTAAATAACCAAGTTAGATGGTAGGCAGCTGGATATTCAGTACTACAGTACTGCTACTATTCAAGCTGAATAGGTACCAAACAAGATTATAATAACGACCATATGAAAAAAGCATGTGGTTTGGAATGAAAGCCCGAAGCTTTCGATTCATTGCTTTTTTTACTATAAAAAATCATTCATGCGAAGGCGGCCATCGCCGTGCCATATTCATGGGGCATAGTCATCGAAGTTGTTATCTTCCCTAAAGGAAATGTAATGAGAAAAGTATTGATGATTTGTAGATCTTTGGCCCTACTGGGATATCTTTGTACATGCACATACCCAGTTTAAAGCCATGTGCGAAAAAGTAGCTATAATTCCAAGTTGTTGTTAGCCATTCGACATTCGTCTCAGCAATGCCTTCAAGACACAATTTCATTGTAGATTTTTTACTCTCTACTCACTCATCCCGATAATGATGTTCTATAATGGTTATAATGATAATGTCTTGTGATCATTACTTCTTCAAGTTGTCTTGGCAATTTTATATTTGGTTTAAAAAAAGCGATACTTCAGTGTGCATGTTCGCAGTATTTTTCACACGTCGAGCTCAGCATGTGACCAAAGGTTTCACGAAAGGATGCTGGGAATAAAGCAATCGCATAAAAATCTGTGCTGCGAGCTTTGTGTCTATTGCATCCTTTATATATTAGATTTATCTAAGGGGGCCTCAGCGATTGAATGTATTTATGTATGTATGTATGTAAATACTTCTTTCTGGCCACGATGTACTCAGAAACTTACTCCGTTCCTTAGCAATCCGGTAGTCGACCAATTTTGCATCAAATCAATATTGAGATACATAAGTTTGTTAACAGAATTCCTAGTATGTTCCCATTGCTTCAGAAACCGGTAAAATTCTCAGATAGTCCTTTGAGAATTTCAGGATTGCTTTAGAATTTTTTTGGCACTTTTCTAAACTTATTTTAATAGTATGCCAGCTATGTATGTCATATTGGCTTGATATACCTTCAACTGCTGCACATAGGTAGATTTTCAGGTTTTATGCGGCCAAAAATATTTTATTGTCTACATCTATTCCAAATTGCTTGTTTAATGCAAAATTTTAATAATTTGTCTTAAAAGTAGATTTTATTGAAAAATATATACAGTGACTCCAAAAAAAATCATACGCCAGAGTTTTTAAATTTATTTCAAAGAGTTCTATCGAAAATATTACTTTCTTATTTTCGTTTAAAAATATAGACAATTTTTCAATAAAAATCGTTTTAAGCAGGATTTCTAAGCTTATGGAAAAAATCCGAAAAATCGTAGAAATTTCTAAAAGTGGATTAAAAATTTCAAAGCGCGGCCAGAATTTATAGAAGTTTTTTAGGAGATTTCTAAGTGTACTGTTATGTAGCCAACCAATTTTAGTGTAAAAAATTAAATTCTCAATGCTGTGAAAAATTCCGTCGATTTTATAAGTTTTTTTCTGTAGGCTGTTTGCCTTATATGTACGTGAGACCGTTCCAATTAAAATTTCCGAAAAGCCAATGAAAATTTTCAAAAAGTTGAATGTTGCATATTATTATATTAAAATTGAATGAGCTGCAAAATTGCATACTCAAAAATCTTCTAAAAAAATTTAGCTTTAGAATTCTTAGCCCCTTTTTATGATAAGTATTTCCTTGACTTTGAAAAATTGGAAATACTAAAAATACTGCCTAAAAAGTTAACAATAATCGGTTATAAATATCGCGGTTACTTTCGAGCATCACCTACATTAACCAAGATATGCGTTAGAAATATAAACATTAAAATCAAATATAAAACACAAAAAAAAAATTATTGTAGGTACATATGAAAAACCCGTATCTAGTAGTGAAGTGCGGCTTTGTGCGCCGTAATTTTTTGCCGGAAAAATACTAATTGTTCTAGATATCACGTCCGAGGGTTAATTTGACTGAGTCTGACAGAGCAACATAACAAAATTAATTTTGAACACAAAAAAGAGTGAATTTTTTTTTTAAAATATCCCAACTTTAAAAGCTTAAAACTATAAACTTAGAATTATTGGAAATCAAGGATATTATTGAAAAGTGTTAATAATTATGTACTTGAAGATTTAGGATCCATCACGATTACTTAAATGAAATGCTTTAAATAGTAAATATTCACGCTGAAACTAGCACTTAAAAATATGAAAAAAAAAATTAAAATATTAACTTTAGATATGCTAAGTTTCAACCATCTGGGAGCAAGTGCAGAGTATGGGGTCCGGAAAAAAGTGATAAATTATTTTTCCCCAGTCTATTTCCAATATGTGGGTATGTTTTTTTCTGTAATTGTAACAACTTCACAAAATTCAATTTTGGCCGCATAAAACATGAAAATCTACCTATGTGTGCTGGTTGTAATCTATGGCTACCAACAATCAGCTACATATCTGAGAGAAAAGTTCAAACTTTTGATGTTTCTTAATCGATTTGTTTTGTCACCTAGCTACATACATACATACATATGTACATACATACCCTGCAGCGAAAGTCCAAACTAGTCAGCCAACCTACCAGTTAACTGACTAGATAAATTATGGGAGTTGTCCAACTAGAGTCATAGGCGACAAATTGAGATTAGTTATGAAACAAGAAGTTTTGCCAAAAAAAGGGTTTTAAATTAAAAACGAATGTATCCGGGGTTTCTGGAGGTTGCAATGAACACGTATGCAGTAAAAGTAAAGCAACTTCTTTATTGTTGTTGTAGTATTCGAACCCTGCGTAGTAGGCCCCTTGTAGATTTAGTTGGTTGCAAATTGTTAGATCATTAAATCAGGTGAATGCCACAAATATAACATAGTTTGAGATGTTAATACAGCCCTGTATATTAGATACTACTTCAGCCATAGAAAAAAGTACATGATATGTTTGTATAAAGTCAGAAAATCATCAATATAAAAGTCAAGCTTAGAATGGTCAACGTGTTACTTATTCACAATGTTAATGCTAATTTTCCTAAATATTTAATATGCAAGATCACAATCTAATGTGCCTGAATTCTTTAATTTAAATATCATATTCTAATAACTAAATAAATGTATTAGAAACTTTATTTTGCAATTTTCATTTTCATTGGAGTAGCATGTAAAACTAGTCAGTCAACTGGTATAGTTCTGATATCTACACTGACTAGTCAGCAAATTGGTATGATGCTGGTGTGTATACTGACTAGTCAGTCAAGTGGTATGATGCTGGTGTGGATACTGACTAGTCAGTCAAGTGGTATGACTCTGGTGTGGATACTGACAATTGCCATTTCCTAGGTCATCACCGTGTTAAAAATACCAGTTGCTAATATGGAAAAAAGATAGATGGCTGACTAGTTGAGCTGTATGGCCAACTAGTTGTCAATTAGTTGACAACTAGTTGATTTCGCTGCAGGGTACTTATGTATACTTAGTATTTTTTTACGCGAAACAAAATGAATTGCTTTCCAAACTTCTTTTCGTTGTACGAGTAGTTGCAGAGTAGCAAAAATGTCAGAAACAATTTAAAATGCCATTTTTACAATGACGATTTATTTGTTGACATGCACGCGAGAGACCAGCCCAATACAGTCGCAGAAAAAATGCTGTTGATCAAAATCAAGTTGATATGCAAATTTGAATACAAACAAGCCGAGGTGATGTCAAAGAGTTTACATGTAAACAATTGGGATTGGTTCAATGGACACAAATAGTTTGCCTAGATGAACATAAGTATGTATGTTAACGGGTTGTTTTCAGCCAAAGAATTGTAAAGTCAAGTGTATCAGCGGTTAGATGCTATTATTAAGTGAGAGCTGCAGCCAAGATTAAGTTTAAGGGGGAACGCGAAGAATATAAAAAATCTTGTATACAAATTTTAAAGCAATAATAATGCAACAGAAATACCTAAGTAAATATACGTATAGGTATTTAGAAACCCGGAAAGTATTTTAATATAAAATTTAGTAGGCGTAACAAATTCGTATTAGTAAATCAGAGTTGATTTGTCGCTTGCTCATATGCTCATCCTACAAAGCAAATATGAATATTTAATACAAAAATACTTAGTTAAAATAGTGGAGAGAGTCATACAAGCCTCCAAAGATATCTTTAAAAACCATGCAGAAGGACAGTCAATGTTGCCTAGGAAGTACAAGCGATGTGATTTTTTTAGAAAATGGTACAGATGAACGAGTTCCATTTTTACTTTGGAAGCGCTTTAAAAAAAACGAATGAAATCAAAGACGTAGACCACATTTTGATATCAATTTAGTCTTTATACATTTCTAATATAAAAGGGGAATGTGACCTCGATGCGATCCTCAGGGCCGCCGAGAGAAAATCCGGGCCCGGGGTCAAAATAACTAAGGGCCCCCATACTAAATGAACAAATTCTCAAAATCAAAATTCAATGAATATATAGTTACGAACTTTAATTTATCTATACATGGCCGCTGTGGTGCAGTGGGTAGAGTGCTCGCCTGCTATGCCAGGCTTCTGTTTTAGCCACTCAAAAAAAAAAAAAATGGACGTGTTTTTGTAGCTTCCGGAACGCAGTTTAAGTGGCTAAAACAGAGGCATTAAACTAAATTTCTGTCGCTAACATACTTTAATCATTAGCTGTGGCCTAAATCTTTCCTTTTATCATAAAACGATACAATATTTCGCGATATTTCTGCCTCAAAAGTTCAAAAAATCGTGCGAACATACCGTCCGAAACGCCCAGGATATACCCATATCGCTGTATAAGAATTTGCATCATACCGAATTTTTCTGTTGCAACAGAAAACGAATTCAAATTTATGCTGCAAAGTCGACGCCAAAAACCAACAATTCCTTAAGTGGGGTGCAGACACTTTAAGAGATTTATAAAATTTGTTGAAATTTAAAATGATTGCTATCTACGAAAGGTGATTAAAGGTGTTGTTCGTTTATTTTCTGTAAACAAAAACTTGGATATCATTTTGAGATTCCCGGGCCCTCTAAAGCCCGGGCCCGGGGCAATTGACCCCCTCAGCCCCCCCCCCTCTCGTCGGGCCTGGCGATCCTCAAGATACGTTACTGATCTACATAGGTACACTCAAACAAAAAAAATACTCAGATTATGGAAAAGTGGGAATGATTCGGCGCCCTAAAGACAATTTTCATTGTTTTGATGTACAATTTTCTTCAAATCAAGGAATAGAAACCACGTTTTTAAGAAAATTGTACATCAAAACAATGAAAATTGTCTTTAGCGCCGAATCATTCCCACTTTTCCATAATCTGAGTAATTTTTTTTTGAGTGTACATGTATAAAGGAAAAAAATCCAGTCTGTGTTTTTAACGCGAATGTAATAAATTCTACAAAGTCAATATGAATTCAATGGATGAATGATTTGGTAGATGTAAATCAGTCAGTACATACATATGCAGATTAAGGTGGTCCAAAAAATTAAAACCACAAGAATCATTGCGGAATAAGGCTATTTTTATTCTCTTATTCCTAAAACAATATGTTTTCCATTTTTTAATGATAAAAAAACATCTTTCTTGTTCATTAAGGACCTTCCAAAAAATTATGTACCATTAGTGATGTAAAAGCAGAAGGAAACTTTGAGGCATTTGCGCGACCTCTAAACTTCAATATGTTAATCCAAATTTTTTCGGAATAGATTTCCGTAGTACAGTCGCATGAAATGTGGGGTTTTCCGCGGATTTCAGGAGAACTTTATTTTGTTCATATAATTTTGGACCGCCCTAATCTATTATATAAAAATGGATGTGTGTGTGTGTCTTTTATGGACTCCAAAAGTAATCAACCGATCTTTATGAAATTTTCACAGTAGATTCATGTGGTATTAGCGCACATAAAGGGGTATATAGAATTTCGAGAAAGTCGGAATTTCCCGGAATATAGGGACCCAGAGTGACCCCGCAAGTCTTTGAGCAATATTGGTATCAAATGAAAGGTGCTGAGCAGGCCTTCAACATAGAGTTATTTTCATTTCGATGCCTAGGCCGGATCCCCAGATATGGGTCAAAACGTGGAACCGAGGGACCCCGGAAAGTTTCTGAGCGATATTGGTATGAAATGAAAGCTGTTGAAGGGGACTTCAACAAAAAGCTCTTTAAATGGTTATGCCTGGGCTGCTTTCCAGGATATGGGTCAAAGCATGGGCCGGGATGACCCCTGAATGCTTCCAAGCGTTATTGGTAGCAAATGAAAGGCGTTGCGCAGGGCTTCAACCTACCTTTCCCAGAAATGGCTTAAATGGTGGGCCCAAATGGTGATGGATGGTCTCGGTAATGTAAAGATAAAGGTAAAGGTAAAATTAAAGGAAAAAGAAAGATAAAGGGAAATATAGAGGGAAACCATCATTATAACATACAAATCTTTTCGTCGCTGCGAAGCGGGACGGGTATTTGTTAGTGTACATATATAAAAACACAAACATACATATGTACATATATAAGTGTATTAAAATACTTTCATAAGCGAGTATCCGTATTCCACACTATGTAGTTCGATGTCATCTTTATAAAACTCAAAATAGTAAATATCAAATCGAAACTATCGCAATATCCAGTTTTGTGTTTTAGCATCGTATTAAATTTTAGTTTTTTCTATATATGCTAAGTTTTACATTTATAAAAACCTGTTTTAGAAGAGAATATGTATATTGTTAATTTTTTTTTTTTTTGGTTTCTTGATATTTACGAAGTACCTCTCCTTTATCTTGATTGTTGGGGCCCATGAACAGAAAGGCTAAGTTCTATGTGTTCTGTGGTCAAAATATTCACCTCTAGTGATTATTTCACAGCTGGGTATATAACAAATATGATTTCTCTTGCATCTTTCTTGTGTTATAAATATACCACATCCATGTTCATACTTTCCATTACCAAAATTGCCATTCACAACCCCTCTGTCACTCCCCTCCTTTACTACAGCAAAGCTCACGAAAAATCGTATCATACATTTTGTTGTCTTTCAAAACTCAATTTGCGCCAATAAATCGCCGGTGAAATTTTTTTTTGACAGTTCAGCGCGATCCAGCGGCATCACCGTTTACCAAATACAAATACAAAAAGCGTTTTATATGGCGCGTATAAATCTTGATTTTTGATATGTGATTGCGTTTCCTTTGATTGCCGGTCAATAGCGCTCCACTTCGTAGACGTCACAAAATTACTTACATACATACTTACATATGTACATATGGATGTGGGATTAATCCGAAAGAGATTTGTCCCGGATTGATCTCTTTCGAGAACAATCGGTCCACAATTAGTCCACGATTGTTCCCGTACAGGTATAAATGTAGACTAATTGTAGACCAATTATTCCCAAACGGGTATAAATGTAGATTAATCGCTTTCATCCCGAACGGGTATAAATATAGATTAATCGCTTTCATCCCGAATGTAGACTAATAATGGGTAAGTATCTAAGACAAAGCGGCTCTACAACTGTTGAGCTCAACAGTTGCCAACAGTTGGGTAGCAGTTGAGTTAAACAACTAAGTCTTAGAAACGGCTTGATGAATTTATTAGCTGTTTGGCTTTACACAACATGTTGAGCTCAAGTAGCGAACAAAATTTGTGATGAAAAAAATGGCGAAAAGTTGCCAACTGTTGAGCTGAGCGGAACTACTCAACAGTGCGTTTCTAAGACAAACACTCAACAGTTGCGGAGCAGCTTTGTCTTAGAAACTCACCCAATGTAGAAATTTTACAAAAATATGCAATGTATTTAAAAAATTGTAGAACAGCCGGTAAAACGAATTGAACACCCTTTCTTTTAATAACAATGATGAATAATGATTTAACAAAATGCCTAAAATATTCTATGCAAAACTCCTTTACATTACGCTCATATAATGACATACTCAAAACTTACAATTTTTTTTATTTATTTATTGAGATTTTTTTACAAAAGTAAAACATTATACATATAATCCTTATTTAAATATGCATGAACATTTACAATTTTTTAAAGATTTTTATTAAAAATTGTCTTGGCTAACAACTTGGAAAAATCTACATTTGTACCCGTTCGTGCTGAAAGCGATTGATCTGCATTTGTACCCGTTCGGTAGGTTAGTGATTAATCTACATTGGTACCCGTTCGGATATACAAGTTGAACAATTAGTTTCTTCATAGGACACGCTCGAATAAATGCGATAAATTCACTCCATATAAAGGGATGTAAAATTGTATTAGTCGCATGCTCCCTTGCGATTGCTCCCGGACATATCCCGGATTAATCGCATTTTTTTGCAGGGTATACATATATGTATTTATACTTGTATAAAAGTTCAATTGGAAGCTGGCAATGTTTTGGGAGTGAAGTGGTCACAAACATCGTTGCAGTTGTTGCTGTTATTGTTGTTGATATTTGCTGCCCACTATGTATAATGTTATTGCCTACTAAATATCTGTTATTCAGGTATCTTTGACTCCTTTTTTCGGTATTAACATACATATTTAACATTATTTGTTTATTTTTCTGCCGTTTAACATTCCACGAATAAGACAATAACATAATATATAATAATATAATAATAATACAATGGCGCTATTATAACTCTGACGAGTTTTATGGCCGAGCTTCTCTCCCAATTCGAGGTGTGCTCCTTTTTGTTTTTCCTACTAATTGGGTGGACCTACAGTTTTATGCCGGCTCCGAACGGCGAATGCATTTTTTGTGAGAAGCTTTTTCATGGCAGAAATACTCTCGGAGGGTATGCCGCCCACTGCCGAGAGGTGACCGCTGCTCTTAAAAAACCCAATAATTGGATTTTTTACTAATTAGAAAAATTTGTTTGGCTCGGACCGTGGTTTGAACCCGAGACCTCTGGCATAGCAGGCGAGCACTCTACCCACTGCACCACAGCGGCCACGACAATAACAACACCAACAATAAACGAATGTACAAAGCAGAGACCGAAAAAAGTTGCGTTGATTTTAGTTTCAGTTAAAAACTTCATTGAAAAGTTTTAATAAATCTTTGTATTAAATAACACTGCACGATCATTTTATGGTCACTGTTTTGGGGACTGAGTGATTCCAGTTTTCGATGATGAAAGGCCTGCGCCCATATGTATTAAAGGGTTGCAAGAGTTAACATATGCTATGAATACACAGCAGAATTCATTCATCGTTCTCTTAACTCGTGTTCAGCGGCGACGATGTGTGCGAATAAATAGACTGCAAACAGAAAGACGATGTTGTGTGTTATTGTTATTCGCTGGCGCCGAACTCAATTCATTCGTCGCATACATAAACACGACTCGCACTAACACTATAAACCAGATATGAATGCAAGGCGTTAACTGTTCGCTTAGAACTTGAACAGCGAGTGATAATCACTCAATGTTATGTGAACTCAAAGTTTGGGTGCATTCGTTGGGTGCATTCATTTTATTCAGCTAGGCAAACAAAGAAAAATGCAGGGTTTGCCTGTACTGTACCGGCCGTGTATGATTGACCGATAGTTATGTATTTATGGATGTATGTATATATTTACATCCATACATATGTATGTATGTATGTAAATGCATATACATACATATATGTATATAGTTAGCAAACATTTAAACATTTCATTTATATTGTGAAAATAGAGATACTACCACGTATACTGACAACTTAAATTTTTTAACCGGACTTTGGATTTTTTATAAAAATAATGGATGTAAGTAATTCAGTTGCAAAAAAAAAATCATCTAAAGAACTAGAAGGAGATAAGTACCCGACTTTAAATTTAGTGATTGTGCACGTTTACTTTTTAAAACGAAAGTGTGACGCAAATAGTAATGATGAGTTAGAATGTATAAAATCATTTAAACTTCATCTCAGCAAATTGATAGATAATGTGGTAATTAAAAACTTATCAATTGTTTTTGTTTCCACCAACCAAGAGATTGCTGTATACATACATATGTACAAGCGAAGAAAAGATCGAGATAAAACATATGATTACTGAACAGGATCAAAGCAATAATGAAATTAGTTCACCAAATCCTCTCTCAAATAATACAGACTGTTTTCAGGATTTATTCAGCCCACAAGTTCGGCGAATAATCTTGATCAAGCTGAAAATGAAATGTTATTATACGGGAATGTTAACGAAGTAATGCACGGCGAATTTTATGTTTTAAAATGGTGGGAATTAAATAAATATATTTCCACTGCTTTTTAAATTGAGTTTAAAAATTTTAGCAGTACCAGCAAGTAGTGCTTGGTCTGAGAGAATATGTTCAAATGCTAAAAAATTACTTTGTGAAAAGCGATGTATTATTGGGTCTAATCCTCTTTTAGTGGGCAAAATAATGTTTTTACATACAAATACGTAAATAATAATTTTATAATTTAATAATAATGTTATTTGTGATTTAATAAATGGATTATGTTCACATCTTTTTTCTTGTTTTTTATTTTAAAATTTCCGGTATGTATAAAAATAAAATATATGTATGTACATAAATCTGCATACATATGTAGGTAGTATTTGATGCTTTTTACATATTTGAATTTCCTCAAACAGAAATAGAAAATTATATTAAATCTGATCGTTTTTAGTCATCTGAGCATGAATATTTTTGATTTTTTTTTTTTTTTTTTTCAAAAATACTGGCTGGGTCATCTATATATTAGTTTTATTTTGAAAAAATCTACAAATGTACATACATATAATTAATACAAAACCGAACGCCGATCAGAGATCAAACATGTACTGCAGCTTGATTGTACTCAATTTATTAGCAAACGTGAATAACTACACTTCAAAAATGTATGTATGTATGTGATTTAAAACGGCACAAATAATTATCAAGTTGCAATGGGTCAAAAAACTTATAACATTCATAATACAATTATTTCTGAGAAAAGTTTGCCAATGAACCCCAGGAATCATTTTTTGCTTGCTATCCTGAAAAGATAATGAAAAACCAGATATCGAAAATTTTTAGTTTTTAAAATAGCAATTAGGTAATTGGAAACAAAAATCCAAACACTCATTGAAAAATTTATATCAAAACTTTTTTTTGACAGTGAGTAATTTTAATTTTTTCCGTGTTCTACTTAGTTTAGCATTTTTTTACAAATCGAAATTTTTTGTCACCAAAAAGCAGAAATAAATGATTTCAAAAGCACATTTTTATCACAGACATAGTTTTATTTTTTGTCTGTGAAAACCCCAAAGGAATTTTAATGTTGAATTTCTGTGAAAAACCCATTCATATATCCATACATATGCCACTGCTTTTGTGCACGCAATGGCGCACGTCTAGTCATAGCAGTCGACAAAGTTAACAGTGTTAACTCATAAACTTCATTCACTCGCACACAAATTTTCCTGCACAGCATCTATCACACAAAAACAATGAAGTTCATTGCGACACGTGTTCTGCAAAGAGTGGATCGTTACTTGTGAGAGTGCTACGAGTTGAGCGGACACTGCTATTGTGTTCACTCAGAGGCCTCGTATTTATTTTACTCAAACATTTGAGTGCATGGCCTGCATTGTTGTGTGCGTTCAAGTTCAAAATTTTTTAGTGTAGCTCAGAGTTAACTTTTTCAGCACTTTTGCATCCCTTTAATATGTATGTATATATATGCAGTAAATCTTTACAAATCCTTTTGCATTCTAAAGTCAAAATTGTTTTCTATTACCATTTTGAATTTGCAAATTTCACAGTACCTGAACTACTGCAGTGGCTACTGTTGTTACGAGCGCGATTTCGACCTCTATCACCTCTCCACTGTACGCCCGTGTTGCTCAATATGCATTGTATTCATATTCGATTTCTGATACATTGTTGATTTTTTGTTTGTTTCTGTTTTTCGTGTCGCTAGTTGTCTTGTCGTCGCTTTGTCTGTCAGTGGCAGTTTAAAGGCGGTCAATTGTATGTTCCATAATCGATTTTGGCTTCTGAATGCAAAGTTTTCAAGTAAACGTGGTATATATGGATACAATGGTCGCATAAAAGTGGGTATTTAAATGTAAGGCATTCTAATGCACTTGGCGTTTGTTTGTATGTAAGCAAAGTGAGTTCCTTTCGTAAAGCATATAAAAATGCTCGTGGGGAATAGTAATATCAGCGCTGGATACATCGAATGGAACTGTGACACTGTTCTTCCGATCAAAAGATGTGCCTGTAATGCAATAAGAAATTATTACCCAGAAATGCTATCAAGTCCCATGAATTTCTTGAGTTTGCGATTTCAAAGGGCAAGATATCCTACATTGGTATAGATTATTTAGCTAGTCTATTTATTTCATTTTTTCGTCTCATTCCATATTTAGCAACGCATATGAATGAAATGTAACACGTGTAACTTTATGGGCAACATTTTTAAAAGTCAAAACTCATTTCACTTTATTCCAAATTACCGACCTGCATACATATTTTAACCTTAATTCAATAAGCGTTTATGAGCTGGAAAGGCGTTAAGTCTAATGGCATGTTCAATGAAGCCCACTCTCTTGCCACGCAGTTGGCAATGGGCGCTTTGCAACGGCTGTAATTGACGCGGTCATTTGCGCAATGATTGCAAAATTGCAAAATTGCCTATTACTTACTGCATTTGATGACTTTACGAGTAACTTGCCTTCATTCAGGCAACAATTGCATGCAATACAGATTGCAGTTAATGTCTGTCAAAATATTGCTTTTCTTAAATGGAAGAGAGAGAGAGAAGGGATTCTAGTATTTTATGCTAGTCATTGCACTTGTTGGAGTGAATAAAATCAATTTTAATATTTTTCCTAAAGTGGCTCACTTTGTGCATTGCACGCTACACCTTTTGGTATACAAAACAATAATAAAAAAAAAATTCGGCGGCAACTCACGCCAGGCAATTAGGCACATTAATATAATCCCCCCTTTCAGTGGCGTAGCTAGAGAATTTTTCGGGGGGGGTCACAGCCAATGTAAAAAATTTACCAAAATTAAAATTACCAAAAAAAACTACAATTTTTTTTACAAATGATAAAAATCGCTAGCTTAGAATGCAAATTGTGTAAGTCCTTTTTTAAAACTTTGTAGGAGAGACAAAAAACAAAAAAGAAAAAAAAAATTCGAAATGAAAAAAAAATTCTGTTCATATAAATATTTTGGACTTACACAATTTTTTTCGCTTTTTGGACTTACACAATTTGCGTATCACTGAATAACAACGAGTAGAAATATGACAAGTATCTCAGACTTGTTTAGCGCGGTGCGTATTTGATTTTTCTAGCGTTCTACATAAAAATACAGTTTTTCATAAAAGTGGACTTACACAGTTTGCACTCTAAGCTAGCGAAATGTAATTTTTTCAGACTATAATTTAACATTTTAGTACACAAATATCGCTTATAATACATATATCAAACTCTTAAGGCCCTTGGCCACTAAAATCTGGAATGTTAAGAAGTGTATACATATGTGTGAGTGTCGGGAGATTGACGCAAATATCTAAAAGATTTGATTCTCAACAACGCGAGCCCGAACAAGAACGTGTAGCACGAAGACTGCCGATTGCAGTGCTAGTTTCAACTTGAATATTTATTATTTAAAGCATTTCATTTAAGTAATCGTGATGAATCCTAAAGGTACAAGTAATTATTAACACTTTTCAATAATATCCTTGGTTTCCAATAATTCTAAGTTTATAGTTTTAAGCTTTTAAAGTTGGGATATTTAAAAAAAAATTATCACTCTTTTTCATGTTAAAAATTGGTTTTGTTATGTTGCTCTGTCCGACTCAGTCAAATTAACCCTCGGTCATGATATCTAGTACAATTAGAAACTATCCGACAAAAAATTACGTCGCACAAAGCCGCACTTCACTACTAGATACAGGGTTTTTCATATGTACCTACAATAATTTTCTTTTTGTGCTTTATATTTAATTTTAATGTTTATATTTCTAACGCATATCTTGGTTAATGTAGGTGATGCTCGAAAGTAACCCAGATATTTAGCAGCGATTATTGTTAACTTTTTAGGCAGTATTTTTAGTATTTCCAATTTTTCAAAGTTAAGGAAGTACTTATCATAAAAAGGGGCTAAGAATTATAAAGCTACATTTTTTAGAAGATTTTTGAGTATGCAATTTTGCAGCTCATTCAATTGTAATATAATAATATGCAACATTCAACTTTTTGAAAAATTTCATTGGCTTTTCGGAAATTTTAATTGGAACGGTCTCACGTACATATAACGCAAACACCCTACAGAAAAAAATTACTAAAATCGACGGAAATTTTTACAGCATTGAGAATAGCACTTTTTACACTAAAATTGGTTGGCTACATAACAGTACACTTAGAAATCTCCTCAAAATCTTCTATAAATTCTGGCCGCGCTTTGAAATTTTTAATCCACTTTTAGAAATTTCTACGATTTTTCGGATTTTTCCATAAGCTTAGAAATCCTGCTTAAGGCGATTTTTATTGAAAAATTGTTTACATTTTTAAACGAAAATAAGAGAGTCAAATTTTCGACAGAACTGTTTGAAATAAATTTAAAAACTCTGGCGTATGATTTTTTTTTGAGTCAATGTATATATTTTTGTTTGAAGCCCGTTTGTTGTTCAAATGCCCGTACAAACATTCGAGCTTATAAACAAAAAAAATGTGTATCGGAAAAACAAAAATAAAAAAAACTACATATAAAGAAAAAATAATAATAATAAACAAAAGAAAAAAACAAACTTCAAAATACCCGAATTCTTCAAATGCCCGTACAAACATACGGGTAATAAACAAACAAACAACTCTTCGAGCATTTGAACAACAACTGTTCGGGCTACTCGAAAATGTTCAAAAAAATTCGAGAGCTCTACTTTTAACACAAATTATTAAAATTTTGCATTAAACAAGCAATTTGGAATAGATGTACACAATAAAATATTTTTGGCCGCATAAAACTTGAAAATCTACCTATGTGCTACGGTTATAAATAATAATTTTCTTATATAATTTAGTTTTTAATATTCCATTTTGACAGGCATTAAGTAAAATCTCAAGTTCAGATACTCTTATACATTGCATATTTATTCCCATTGTAGTTTGTACTTATATTATTTGATTAAGATGATAAGTAATTGAAAGAAAACTTGAAATTTAAATAATTGGCGTTACTTTTCTGTTATTAGCATGTTAATAACAGCAATACCGTATAACAATTGTAGCGTTTGTTGAGCCGTAGGGAAGTGCAGGAACCGTAGGAATTTTACCACAAAAGAGCAAATATAAGTACAAAGAATGTAAATTGTGGTAAAATTCCTGCGGTTCTTGCACTTTCCTACGGCTCAACAAACGCTAGAATTATAAGTAATACTTCGTGAAAAAGCGCTAAATTTCGAATTACCAATTTCGAAAAATTACTATTCTCATTGATTTTTTCCTGAAAAAGAAATGTATGCTAATAAAGTCAAAGATGGTTTTATGGTCAAAACGAATCTTTCGGGGGGGGGGGGGTTTTGTCCCCAAAACCCCCCCCGTTACTACGCCACTGCCCCCTTTATACATATTTACCGCTTCGAAAACAAATCAGCCACATCATCATCGTCGTCATCGTCTCATACACATCATTAGCAGACAGAGTTGCTGCATAGTGAAATTGAAAACGTTTGGCAACATATGGCGCCGCGCCATCCAACTTGTCACACGCCAAAGTGGAAGTAGGCAAGCATAAATGAAACAGTTTGCGTATAATATATGTATGTAAATACTTTTAATGTGTGAATGTGTAGGCATCAAAATCATACCATCAAGGAAGTACTACATACCATGCATATATGTACATACATACATATGTATCTACATATATCTTTATGTACATATGTACATCTGTATAATAACTAAAGTGGAAGACAATGCAAAAGTCACTGAATAATTAAGAAGTACTTAACCCATTTGGATGCTTTGCTTCTTTATACATGTGAGGTTCGGTAAAAGAAAGCACTTATTTCGACTTATGTTTCTCACAGTTTTATTCAGTTGTACATTGTCTTACTTAATGAAACTTATATCATGTTCAGACATAAAAATTAATTAAGTCAATTGGGGTTGATTGAACATCTTTAGATTTGGTGTTCAGACATATTTAATTTACTTGGCCCATTTAACAGGTCGGCTCAAGATACATACACACATACACGCCGTGAGCTGAATATCAAACTCTCGTGACCTAAATGTCAAAATTGCAAGGAGGACGAAATAATTTGACATTCATCTCACAATTTTTACCAATCGTAAACACGAATGCATGTATAAAATAAGCAGAAATAAAAACAAATTTGATAGGTGATGAAGAAGAACAAGAATGCAGCTGATCTGACGAACCAACCTGTTTAGTGGACACTGACGCTAATCACATTTCTCTTTTCATGACATTTCATTTTACTTATGAAACAAGCCTTTTAACAGGGTTGCATGCAGAATTGTTCTTCATTAACAACTCATTAATTTCTAATGAAGCATTAACTTGGTCAATTTTTGTATGGTAAATTGAGAATCATTGGGCTTGAAAATTGAATGAAGGCTCTTAATGTTCAATTAAGGTTGTGTCTGAACATAACATTATGTACATATCGACCCCTTTGTGCGACTTTATCGTAAGGGAAAAAAGCAAATTTTACAGTAGAGAATTTTTTTGATTTTGTACTATTGTTTACTGGTATATTTAAATGAAATTGAACCCGCGATTAGATAGTTAGTTAATATACTGAACCTGATAATATTTTTCTTAAAAAAATTTGCAGTTTGCGAAAAAATCATAATTTTGTCCCTTACGATAATTTCGCTCTCAATGTTTTATGAGCGTATTTGAATAAATGTCCCTTACGATAATATTTAAAAAAGGTTGTATATGACAAATACAAGTGTCTTATTCTATACTTTTGCATTGTTACTGATGGGGTCATGGTAATATAGTGAGTAAGTGAGTTTCTACCTTCGATTTCCTACTAGCTATGTTCAAAATATTTTTTATATGGGCGATACGATAAATTCGAGCTCAAGAAAAAAGTATAAAATGTCCCTTACGATAAAAAAGAACGCTAATTTTTGGCACAACTATAAGGATTTCAGCTATAATATTTCAGCAGGTGATGCGCTGAGGTATGTAGAACAAATTTGCATCAACAAGTAAATTTCGAGAAAATTACCCTTACGATAAAATCGTGCGAAGGGTCGATATATTTCTTTTTTGTTGTTTGCTTGCTTTTCCGACAGGGTAGGATTGCGATGTATTGTGGAACGAATTTTCCACAATTTCCGTCATCCCTTGTCAAATTTGATTTGGTTATAAACCGGTTTCGGCTATGTGCCATATTCAGTATCTTGTTTCGATATATTCGTGAATGAATAATTCGAAAGGCTGTGGAAAACGAATCTATTTTTTAAGTCCCACATTCAATTGTGACTTTGGAAAAGGTTGTTTTTCAATCAGGAAAACGGAACTTTCGTTATTCGATGTATTTTTTCTTGGTTATTAAATCGACCATTCTCGAAAAAAATATTAATTAGAGAGAGTGGTTGTCTTAAAATACGGCATTTATGTACCTTTATTCCTATAATAACACATCCGGTTCTGGGGAACAGACTTCCCGGGGATTTACCAAAAAATTATTAACATTGGAAAGCTAAGATTGGTTTTGAGTTGGTTTTAAGTTGGTTCCATACTCATATTGTAAGCAAATTGGAGGTCATTCGAACGTGCGCCATAATGTTTATAGACACCGCTTAGCCTATAACATTGATTCACACAAAAGTGCATTCATTGATTTAACGGAATTAACGGAAACAGAATCCAACAGCGAACTCTACTACCTACAGATGTATGTACATATGTAGCATTGGCGTGCGCATCCTACAAGCCGAAAAGCCCGGCTTGCCTAAATATGGTCATTCATTTCATATTACGAATTTATTTCAAATCAGGTTATTTTACGCTTGAAATGTGTTTACTATTTAAGTTCTTTATTCCTTTTTAGCTGTAATCATCCTCGGAGCGGAGCGGAGCTAGCGAAAAACTTTTGCTCCGGTGCCCTGATTACAACTACTGTGGTGATATCGTTAGCCCACCAGATACATTCACGTGTATTTTGTTTGTGCAGCCAATCACAGCGAAGAAAACAAAAAATCAAATCAAATCAAAAGTACAGCTAAAACAATAAAAATAATATAGCTACCTACATATCTTTATATTATCCATTGTACCTATAGCAAAACTTAATTATTTTTCATCATCTTCATTTTTTGTAAAACGGATTTAATCAAAGTCACTGACGGAACCGCAATCAGACTTCCAGATAATACAGCAAAGAAAATTATATAAATTGATAAAGGCTGTGTTTCATACATATATACATATGTAGGCAAGCCCAGACAATTTATGTTAGGAACGCCACTGGAATGTACATATGTATGACAAAAGTAAACAAATTGAATATCTCAATGGTGTGACATGAATAAAGATGCCAAGTAGCAAGGGTGAAGCAATGAAAGGGTTTTAAACATAAATTGAAACGATTTAATTTGTGCGCGTAAATTCTCAATCTTGCACGCTACAACACACCGACACACCGCTAAACATTCCAAATGCCCCCAATGCCCGGGCATTAGTTAAAAGTCGCATATTCAACGGACGGACGGACGGGCGGTTGGGCACTCGTACGACGCAACGTATTAAGTTTTGTAGAGCGTACGAAAATGTATATTTATCATTTGGCTGGGTTGGCGCTCAACAAGCGTGCGGCTTTTAGCATTCGGCGTATGGTGTGTGGCGTGTGGCATGCCACAACAAGACACAATCCTACCCACCACAGTGAGACAAGGCACTTTAGTGTGGCAAATAACATAGGCGCTGCGTGTACGTGCCCGTGGTTTTACCTTAGCTTGTGTTCCAGCATCAACCCCTTTCACGGAGGCTGTACGAATATGCGGCACGGCAGAACACACATGCACCTACATATACAAGCGCTTGCGTTTATCTTACAACACCCCCCAAGCTCATTCCACACTTAATTACGCTCATTATTTTTGATGCTGCTTGTTATTTTTAAAGCGATACGCTTACAACTATCTCTTGATGTTGTTGTTTTTGCTACAACACAATATTGCACATTGTTTTTGTTATGTTTTTGATATCTTGGTCGATACTCTGATATGTATGTATATATGTACGTATGTATGTATGTATGTATTTTAAACTCGTTGTCCCTTTTACAATTTTTTTTTCTTTCGAATTTGCTCCCTTTATAATCGCTTATCTGCTTTTCTCCTCTTCCCCTCTGACTTTACCCTTTTCTCATTTTCATTGCTCACTTACCAATTAGTCACATTCCTGTTTACAATATGATTTTCATTGCTGCAATTTATATGCTGTTGCTGTTGTTTTTCTCGTGTTGCTGCTTCCATCTGTTGCCACCGCCATATTCACCGGCTGTTTGCAGTTGGTCTTTGGTTTACTTCACTTAAACTTTATTATTCTTTTACTTTGTTGTTATTGTTGCGCTTATATTGTTGTTGGCTCATTGCCTGTTTTTATAGGGCATTTGAATTTTCAATATCTTTCGTAAAATATTTAACGCCATGCGGAATGTAAACATTCTTTGCTCCTCGTTCCGCTTTAATTTATGTCCACTCGTAATTTTTGTATGCAATGCCCTAAGCATGTTTGAGCAAGGAAAGTGTTTAATTGTTACAGTTTTATTACTCACTAACCATAATCAGCTAATTAAATTGAGATATAACTTGCTATGTAGCTGCCTTGAAGGGATCCGTCGTTAACTTGATTTAAATACATAAAATCACTTTAAGATGTCGTCATGTTCCAGGATCTAGAATTAAAAGCGAATCATAGAACGCTCGAGCTCACGTCTAGACGTCTCTTAGAAAGGTGAGAGACCAAGCAAAGGGCGCCCTTCGCAGACATATGTACCGAATAAGCCTAGCTCTTAGCCTGATGATACTTACCCTTAGGACTTCCTTTTCTCGGCTGCAAAAATATATCCATGCCATCTAGTTGGACCTCTGCTCCAGTAAATCAGATGAAAGTCTTAATAGCTCGTAAATAGTCCAAGTCATGCTGAATTTTAGCGGAAGAGAGTGTTTTCAAGGGAATGCTAGTCAATTGGAGCCTTGAAGTTATATGGTGCATGCAAAGAGATCTTGGAGAGTCCATGCCATCTTCAAAGTAACTGAGGGTAGTCCTGAAAACTTACAGTAGCTGTTTCCCTAATCCCTTTAAATAATTCCACAATTAAAGAGCATTCAGCGGACAAACCTTATTGGAATGTTCGTGGTCTTATGGAACAATTTTTTAGTCGATTCTTGAATTTATGTTTCTACTGTACAAGATTAGCAGCAAAAGAACTTTCTTTCATTGCCTTTTTTGACAAAACAATGTGATTCTAATTAAAAATTGAAGTCGTTAAAGCACACGAATATCTAAATGTTTTATCAAATTCTAAGTTGCCCGCAACAATCCAAAGATAATTGATCTTGTGCAAGTGTTTGGCGTAAAGCTCCTATCCCCAAAAAAGTGCGAAAAAATGTCAGAATATAAACAACAGTACACCAATGAAAACACAAATATCAAACAAACCAAAAACAATAAGCCAAACGCTAAGGAAAATCTCGAAAAGCATACAGAACTATGGGAAGGGAAAATCTACAAACTAGTAGACGAAAGAAACTTCGATTGCTATTTGCGAACGTTGGGCATCGGTCCAGTGCTGCGTAAAATCCTAAATTCCGTACGACCCTTAATTGCTTTGCGCAAAACGAATAAATGTTACTCGCTCATAGAAGCCTCCGATTTCTCAACAACAATACTGCGCTTTCAGCTGTACAAGCCGTTCGATGAGGAAACGTTGGATGGACGCAAAATGCGCACCACAATGGCCGTGTACCGAAATGTATTAATTCAACATCAGCTAGGTGATATGCCCACAACGATCGTGCGTGAATTCCACGCGGATAAAATGATCGTGAAATATATGGTGGGTGATGTTGAGGCGGTGCGTGTATTCCAAGTTGCCGATGAGGAATTGTGTAGGCAAATATGGGAGGCGAATGGGCGCATGCAAAACATGGACACTTAGGAGTGTGTTTTGTGAAGAAAGTGGATGAAATAGATCGAAGGGATGAGTCAACGACTAAACCGAACCTGCACAAGTAATATTTGGGAAATTGCAAGGTTTTTTGTGATTTTGGTGCGTTTGTGTGTTATAGCATTTTCAGGTCAAATGAAACCTTTTTCAAGTCAAGCGAAACTTTTTTCAAGTCAAGCGAAACCTCTTTCAATGGAAATGAAACCTTTTTCAATGGAAATGAAATTGGAAAAAGGTTCTTTTCAATCGAAAAAAGTTTGACTTGAGTTGAAAAAAGTTTCACTTGAATTGAAAAAGTCTCATTTGACCTGAAAATGCTTTATCATGAATTAAGATTTGATAATAAATGTTTTGTACAACAATTTTGAACTTAATAGAAGTCTCAAAGCATGTATGAACACGTTAGTTTTGTAAAAAAAAATAAATGTAAATTTGAAAAAATTGTCCACATTAGTTTTACTAAAGGCTCCGAAGGCTCTTGATCGTTCATTGACTTACTATGTCACTTATGGTAGCCGACACCACAGACCTTTTGCTTTTCTCTAATTCTTCCTTATTCCATTCCTTTTTTTCTTGTCAGACTGAAATGTAGGGTTGCCAGATACCTTTCTCGAAAAAATCAGTACATTCTTCTAAAAAAAAAAAAATATATGCGGAGAAAATCGTCTTTATGACTTTTAACATTCGCGTTGCTTTCTCCTTCCTAAGTGTTTCATGATTATGCCGTGATTATGCTTACGAGCAAAACACCGATGAAATTCGGAAACATTTTCGACATCGGTGAGGTGGTTATAGCGCTTTCACAAATGTAGAGTCATATGCAAAATAGGAGAATAGACTTGCATTTCATTCGATCATCGACTACTTGTTAATCATATTCAAAAATACAAAATACAATATTTGTTAACATTTGCAGTTAAAAAATTAATTAATTCCCTATGGGCAACACTTTTCGAACAAGAAAAGTGGTCAAAGAAAAACTAAACAAACAAACATTTCTCAGCAAGTAAACTAATCTCTAGAGATTTAAGAAACTCTGCAAGTAAAAACTATATTTGCATTCGATACAACCAAAAAACAAAGATAAGAAGAAGAAAAAAAAGAAAGAAAAACTTTGTCAAAGAAAACAAAAAAAAAAAACAACTCAACTCCTTTTGTGGCCATATGGTACAAAAATGCAACAATACTACTACTATTGCTCATGAGCAGCAACACACATTGTTGCAACAAAACAGAAGCACCGTAGTTTTGGGGCATTGTATTAAAATTATGCAAGTTCGGTAAGAAGCGTTCTAGTACAAGTTGTCTCACCATCACCGAAAGTCGTAGTGTTGCAAATTATGTACCTTGGACACTTTGCGAGAACAATTGTACAGATGTAGGTATGTATGTAAGTATGTATGTAAGTGGACAATGAGACAAAATGTTTGTTGGCTATTGGAGAGTAAAAACAAAAGGAAAGAACAGATATCGCTTGGAACAAAGAAAAATGACTTTTCGTTTATTATTTGCTATTCATATGCAAAAATGTAAGTTATTCGCTAAAAGAAGAAAACGCGAATACATATTTACGAAACATATATGTATGTACATATGTATGTACATGAGATGGTTTTACGCCTTGAATTTGTTCTAGTGGGACAACCGCTGGACACACAAAAGGGATTAGAAAATCATAACTTTTTGGTTGCTTGCTTTTCCTACAGGGTAGGAATATAATGTATTGTGGAACGATTTTCCTTCATCCCTTTTCGATTAGAAAATCGTTCAAACGCAAGTTTTTTCGCCTTTTTCGACAGAAATCGTGTTAGGTAATAAAACCAGAACCAGCCGATTAACGGAAAGGGCCCTAAAAATTAACCAGACATCGACACAGCACAATCTCTCTGGCAATTTTGCTTAATCCACACAACCTATTAGAAGTTACTCTCATTTAAACAGTCCCGAGAGAGTTAATGCTCTTCGGTACGATGTAAGAAGTCTTAACACGAAAGTTCAATAGATTGGCTTGCGGGCTTATTATACATATTACAGTACAATCTTTGGCATTCTTAGGTTCGTCTGAGAATACCGTTTAATAGGATATATCGGACTATCGGACACTGAAGACCAAACTTTTTCGAACATCACTTCTAAAGCTTTTAACACTAACTGGAGGTCGTTAACCTTAATTTAAAGTGATCATGAAGTGAAGTTCTATGAATTGATATAATGTCTGCATTAAACCCCCTGCACCTTTGAAAATCCGACGCCGCTGATGAATGCATATGTATAATATCTATATATGTACCAGCTCACTCTCGCACACTTCCTAGAATTGAACGCAATGTTAAACGCATTTACCTCCCTTTTGCTCCCCTTTTCTTCGTCCAGCACGATCGCAATGTCAATTCAAGTCGATATTTGCCGCTTTTGTATGATCAAATACAGGTGTTTGATAATAATTTTGTAACAACTACAATAGTGCAATAAACAGCAGTGTGAGGAGGACCACCACACTTGAGCGTAGCCAGACGTCGCTACTGAAGCTTTTCGTGCTCCATTTTAGAGCACACAAGCCCCAAGCATTTAAATATGCTATACTGAAATATGTTGATACAGCCTTTCTTTAGTATTTTTTTTTTTGCTTTTTTTTGTGTTGCACAATTTTTCGCGCTACTGTTCGCCAGATTTGCTTTGCGATTCCGCACAATACAATAAAAAGTTGACATTATTTGCATATCGCCAATTGTGTATGCAAATATGAATGCATTGCTCTTAACTGCACAAGCACACGACGATGATGGCAATGGACCTTTGGAGATTGTGTATGTCCGTTTGTCGTCTTTGACCATCGTTGACACTGGCAAAGCACGCAGTGGACCGTTGCTTTGGCGGCATCATACTTATGGCTGTTGTTGGTTGGCTAGAAGAAGCCGTACTTCTGTGTGAGTTTGTGCAAACGTATGTATGTATGAGCTATTTCAAGCTTTCAAGCATAAGTTGTTGACGTAGTCTTGAAAGCCCCTATTTATAGAGAATGGCTCAAAGCTTAGTCCAGATAATCACTCGGATAAGGCTAGTAATGAGTTTAGTTTTATGAGGGAACGATTCACACAAGGAAATAACTTCACATAAGTAAATACATACATATTTATTATATGTCGAGCGGCTGTCGAGAACTTTCAGTTCCGTTCTTACAGCAAGCATAGAGAAATATTGAGTTTTCAGGGATTTAATATTCACCGATGAAACCTAAAAGAAATTGACTGGATGTTTGGATGCGGTTTTTGTTGAAAAAAAAAAACAGAAACACAAACCTATATTCAGGTTTCTTATAATTAATTAATTTTGAGCGATTGTTTTAGAAGCAACAGGGGCAATAAGAAGGGGGTCAGCAAGTGGTCGGTAGGCTTTGTTCTTTTTTTCTAATGAAGCAATAAAAGATGGTTCTTGCATTAAATAAGCAAATCAAGCTCATACTTGTATACTAGGATTAAAAATTATCTCTTCACAACCTTGCTGGTGTTAAATTCGCTAATTCACTAAATACTTTGATGTTTGAACCGTTAAAATTGGCTTTCTGCTCAAGCACGTCCAGCTGTCGTTTCCTGATTTTTAAGCTACTTTCATACATTGTTTTTTTTTTATTTTCTTGATTTTTTTTATCTTCTTGATTTTTTTATCTTCTTGCTTTTTTCTACCTTTTCGAGGCTTCTTAATTCTTGTTGGCAGGTGTTACCGCTCTCCTCGCTGTTAATTGTAATTTTTTATAAGTGGCGTTTTATTTTATTTAGCATTTTTCTTGATTTTTTATGGCATTTTTTGGGTCGAAAATCACCCCAAAAGTAAATAAGTGGCAAATTGTTGCTTAATTAAATTTTTTCTTTAGCCTTATTTTCTACGTACCCACTCACTCGTGTAACGACGAGTGTGCGTTAAATTGCGGTGTAAATGAACAATTTTCAAAAGATTGGCATTTATTCTTTACGAGCTCGTGCCAAACTAGCAAAGTGAGAAATGTGATGGTGGCGGGGTTGGTGGTGTCGTTTACGGTCTACTTGGTGTTGATGGCGTGCTAATAATGCGTATTTCAGAATATTTTTTTGAGTTACAAAATACTTTTCATTATAAATTGGTAAGCAATTGATGCTAATGCCGCAGAAGTTCGAAGGCTGAGCAGAAGCAGAGGGTAATGCAGGGGAACAGTGATGCCAGATAATCTCCGCTGAAATTCCCACAGAAATTGGAAAAAAATCCCTAATTTCTCACATTTTAAATACAAAAATCCCACAAAATTCCCACCGAATTTAAAGCGTTTATTTCAGTAATATAAGAATATATAACAGGCAAATACAGTTTTTTAATAGCTAAAAGTATCAGGTGTACAAATTATTTACATTGTGCAAGTGGATATGATTTTTGTTGATTTTAAAGTTGAAGCAATTTGTATTTTTGGATTGAAAGGCAACTCTTACTTTACTTACACTATTTAACATATCACTAAATAGTTTGTTTCGCTTTTTACATTTAACATCCATTACAATTAAAAATATTCTTTCTGATTTAGCATTTGAATGGGGTAACGTGAATACAATTTCAACCAATTGCTTAAGATTATGAAACAAAAAATTGTCATTATAGTTTTTAAAGTTTATTATTTTACTCCACAATACACAGGGGCGGATTTACCTCTAGAAGCGCCCTGGGCAAACAAATCAAGCCGCGCCCCAATATTTCCAAAAAAAAAAAAAACCATACTTGCCTTCAGGGCCGTAGCCAGGAATTTTTTTCGTGGAGGGTTTTTTCGTTGTGGATTTTTTTTTTTTTTTAATATATAACCTATTTCGTGCGGTAAATAAAACTAATAAAAAAAATTCTGGTTTCTAAAGTGCTATTTAGAAGAAAATTTTTTTTACAAAATTTTTGATTTTAAAATTAGGATTTTTATAAGAAGTTTTAAAAATCAGGAAACTTTTATTCATTTAAAAATTAGACTGTTCTATTGCAAACACGATGAATACTTTATTTTTGTTGATTTTATCAAACTGAAAAAAAAAAAAAATATTTTATGGACGGTTAGATTACCCATCTGCCCCAAGATTTTTAGCTTATGGTGAGACTCTAACTTGTTTTTTTGCAAAATTGTTATTTGACATCCGATTTTTAAAATTGATAGATATGTCATTATTTTAGCCTTTTGATCAGGGTTTGAATTATTTTCAACTTTTTTTTTTTCATTTCCATTGAATTTCATTTTCATTTGAAAATTAAAAAATAAACAGCGCAGCAGAAGTATAAAAAATAAAAAGTTCTACTCTACTGCAACTGCGCAGCCTTAAGTTTCAAAAAATTACAGTCGACTGTTGATGTATTGTGGAAATTTGTACAGCACAGCAAAGGGCAAACATAATTTCGAGTTTTTACAGCACTGATGTTATTGTTTTTTTTTTTTTAATTTATTTACAAAAAAACCAATTTTAAAAAGCCGCACTGGAAACTAAAATTCTGTTTATCTGTGTTTTGCTTTCGACTGATCTGTTTGAAATTACACAGTAAAGCAACAGCACAAATAAACAAACAAATATATTCGAATGTTCTGTGCTTCGAATTCAGATATTTTCAAAGGAAATCGAAATTCAAAAGTTCTCAAAAAAGTATGATAACTTTCCCAGAACAGCAACAGCTTATTTTATGAGACTGTTGATGTTGTGCTGGCAAAGAGTGCTTGGGAAGCCTTATATTTCCCTCTAATGTCCTGTGATCTGTGAAGTCGTTTTCAGTCGTTGGGTTACCTAGCCGAGTTTTTCGACCATAAAACATCCTTTTTGTCTCACTTGGAAAAAAACGCCGAAAATAAAGTATTCATCGAATTAATATTACGCTTAAAACGTTTGGAATAAAACAGAATAATTTTAAAAGAATAAAACTTTCCTGATTTTGCTACATATCTATCTCTCTGTTGCTGCATATTAGCTTTAGTAGTAGAGCTGAGAGGGCGGCAAAGTGCAGATGAGCATTTTAAAGTTTTTAACCCAAAGTTTGCCGTCTATTAGACTATCGTTGCCCGCCCATCGCTTGACGGTGGCTCGACAGGTGTACATATGCACCTATGTACACGTGTATGTATGCATGCTAAATTGTGGTTATACAGGGTTGGCCGAAATTGCTAGAAATTACTTTAAAAGCTTAATAGATACATATGTTAAAAGTGTAGTTAGGATTCTAGATGGTAGCGAAGACTATTGTAGATCACTGGGGTACATATCACACGATTATGAGCTCTAGATTTTTTTAGATGCTTATAAAGAAATTAAGTCCTTAATTAGGATGTTTATAGACATATCATCAATTAGATAGATCACTTTCATACTGATATCATATTTGACTCGGACCACTGACGGTATTATTGTTATTATTATTATGTATTGGAAAAGTGGTGCAGTGGGTAGAGTGCTCGCCTGCTGTGTCAGAGGTCTCGGGTTCAAACCACGGTCCGAGCCAAACACCAAAACAATTTTTCAATTAGTAAAAATCCAATTATTGGGTTTTTTTAAGAGCAGCGGTCACCTCTCGGCAGTGGGCGGCATACCCTCCGAGAGTATTTCTGCCATGAAAAAAGCTTCTCACAAAAAATGCATTCGCCGTTCGGCGCCGGCATAAAACTGTAGGTCCACCCAATTAGTAGGAAAAACAAAAAGGAGCACACCTCGAATTGGGAGAGAAGCTCGGCCATAAAACTCGTCAGAGTTATAATAGCGCCATTGTATTATTATTATTATTATTATTGGAAAAGTAGTGACAGTCCACTACCTTACTCTGTTTTAGGGTACTAGCTTTAAGCATTCGACCCTATAATTTCTATTACTTTCTTTAATAACCTCTTTTAAATCTTTCCATTTCCAAGACGGCCTCCTATCTCACTAACTTTCGATCACCCATATTAATTTTCAGGGATACCGCCAGAGATAAAATTTGGGCGATATTTTCATATTCCTTCCTTTCTTCTTTAATTGGCACGTAACCGTCTAGACGATTCTGGCCGAGTCCAGTACAACTTCTTATAAAAACCCTAATAAAAAACAAATTTTTTCAATAATCGCAAAAAATCAATAAAATGTTGACCTTGAAAAGTTAGTATTGAAAATAGGTGAAATCGGACTATAATAACGCACACATCCCATATATAGGATCTTTCGAAAAACACATAAAATGTATATAACCCGAGTAATGAATTTTCAGCCATGCAATGACTTTATGCAGTTATAAGGAAATATGCTAAAATTTTAGAAAATGTATGTAACATAATTTAATTTATAAGTGGTATGTCGTTAGAATCGTGCTTTAATTATCTTTCGAACGGAGTAGATACGGTTTGCGGGTATTTGTAACCTCGGCGAAAAGAATTTTTGATTGAAGTTGTAACCAATAAAACCCAAAATTACGTTATCTCAAAACCCTAACCATAAAAAAATGGTTTTGACCTCAGCAGGTTCATTCCAGCTCTCCTCTACACCTGAAATTCTGGGTATTTTCTCAAATTAATTATTTGTAAACTAGTGTTTTCAACATATATGTAGTTTTGAATATGATAGAAGTAAAATTTATCTACCAGAATTCCGTGGGGGGTTCAAACACCAAATTCAAATTAACCAGAAACAGAAAATATTCAGATCTTAGTTTGCTTTGAAAAAGTGAGCACGCGCATTTCCCCGAAAAAATACTTCAATGCCTATTTGATTTTTAAATTTGAAATTTCAATTAAATTTGAATTTTTCACGTCATTTACTGCACACAAGCTGCTAAAACTTTGTGCTTACATATCGCTCATTTGCTGCAAAACCGGCATAAATCAAAAAACGTGATTTTTGAGTTAATGCTGCAGAATAGTTAGTTACATCATACTTCATGTTGATTTTTTGAAAACTAAGCGCTGCAGATACAAACCAAATGTTGCATTTACTTGCGCACCATATGGCGGTTGAATCTCAAAATTGCCCTTCCTGAAAAGTTGTGTATTTTGAAAAGTGCAAATGCAGCAAATGAGCGATATGTAAGTCCCACTGGGGCGAAGGTTAAGAACTGTACCAATGTTCTGAAATGTACTTTTATTAATTTATTCTCTGTAAAAAATTGAAAAAAATCTTTCATTCTTGTTTTAATATTTAAACAAAAACTTTTTTTGATAAATTAAAAAAAATTGTTTTCCTTGTCTTAGTTTTGACGCCCCTATTGAAACGGCGCCCTGGGCAGCTGCCCATGTTGCCCCTATGTAAATCCGCTCCTGACAATACATCAACAGGTAATTTTCTTAAATCGCCTTTTTGTGTTTCTGTTAAAACTATACAAATACTTTTGTATTCCGATTCTGTGAGATCAGGATTAAGATTTAATTTTTTAGTTAGAGCAAGAAGTCATACTCGTACATGATTGTTTTTAGAGAAATCAAAAACAATATCGGGATCTAGGAACTGCAATTCTTCGAAAACACCGTCAAATGGAAAACGTGATATTATCTGAAAAGTAGAAGCTTCGTAAAAGCGCAAACACTTTTTTTTTTGAATACAATCTTTTCCTCCAAATTTAAATTTGACAAAATATCTTCGCATTCATAACCAACGTAAACGTTATGCACGTCAAGTAAATATGGAGTTGGGTGGGGTTTAGGAAATTTCTTGCAATTTTCAACACAAGTGTCTTAGCTTCTTGACCTAGTCGGTGTATAAGTACATTTCGGCTTAGGATCAATACGCCAAATTCATTGAAAAAGTTAAGAACATACTTCAAAAATCTATTTTAAGTTATACATACTATTAATTATACATATGTAGGTATGTAACAGTTCTGCGACCAAAAAATCCCTTTTTTATATGGACGACAACAAAATGTCGCTTTTTTCCCTCTTTAAAAATTTTGCAATGAAATATCCCTCAAAAAGGGAAATTTCCCTCAATCTGGCACCACTGCAGGGGAATTTTCTTTCTTCTTTGCTCCGAAAAAGTATTTGTTGTCATGTTCATCGGTTTTGATGATGACCTAAATCAAAGAAATAGATATAGAGCGGAAAAATGATTGTATACGTGTGACAGTAATTTTTCTGTAATTCAGAAGACTGTCTTTCTGGTAATCCAAACTGATGTATGTAGCTAAATAGGCCACAATCCCGAGATGAAGCCAGCGAGGAACAACTATTGACATACATTTTTATATATATAGGTCGGCAAAAACAACTATATTTTTGTTAGAACTTTATTATAAATTATTTACTCCTTATTTATACATTAGAATGCCGATATTTGTCTCAAAGTGTAAAGAACTATACACAACTTTAAACTCCAAGCTGGTGAGGACTATTTTCAGAGCGAAACTACAAACTATGTACAAATTCCTATCATATCCTAAATTAGCTCTTTGACTATCAAGTAGTTCTACAAGAGTATCTCTGTAACATTAAAGTAGTCGCACATTACCTAAATAATGATAGATGAATGTCTCTGATGGAACAGAAAAGAGATGGAGGCAATCCACTAGCCTGGAAAGAACAATTTAAAAGGGATATATGTAGGTGTTATTATTTTTTGCAAATAGAGCAGGTCCTGCTGAATATCATGGAATAGAGGAAACAGAAATTGGCATACCGAAGGCATTACACTTGATCTTTTTTTTTATTCAATTCATTTTTTCGCCTCTAAATACCTTTTTAATAAAGGCAATATTTATAAATGTAATTTTTGCAAGATTTATGTAACCACATATATGATGCCGAATAAAAAAGAACGCCCACCGATTTTTTGCAACAAATAAAAAATACAACCAGCAAAAAGGAAATGCAAGTATCCAACCACCACCACCACCATCACCTCAAACACCAGCAAACTAACATGAAACGAACGGTGAGCTTAAGTGAGCTCAATTTATCAACCATGAAGGCCACAGCCAGCATTGATTTTTTCTGCAACTAATGCAGCAGCAGCTGTGCACCACATCGTTGCTTTGGGTGTTTTGTGTTATGCAATAGAAATAAAGTTTTTTTTTATACATAGATACGCCAAATAACCACACCCCCACAGAGCAAAATATATTTTATGCGTTCATTTGCCAAGCAAAGTTTTCATGTTCAACTGGCGGCTACTCGGTGTTTTTTTGTTTTAGGTAATGAAATGCGGGCAAAAAAGCATGATTAGCCAAAAGCATTAACATATCACAGAATGTGGTTTTTGCTAATTTCTATTTTAACATGCTTGTCGTTTTTTTATTTTTATTAGAGATGACCGGCTTTTGCGCTCCTCCCTCGACAATAAAATATTGCATTGCTATTGCTTGTATCGCTTTACCCTGGACTGTTGGGTTGTGGATTGTAATGCGGTTGTTGGTAATGCGACAAGTTAAACCTGCATTTATTATGCGTATTAGAAATCCTCTGCAGGTTTTTTGTTGTTGTTTTTTGGGACTACAAATCAACATGCAACAACATAAATTACAACAGCTTGTTTGGCAGCATTTAACAAGTGGGCATGCAAAAAAAATGAATAGAAAGCAAGTGAACAAACAGGCGACACTAACAAGTGCCTTACAAATTTGCACTCCCCCTCCGTATATTTTTACTGCTTCAATAACTTTTTATACTCCACTACTGAAACTTCTTTTTTTGATGGGTTTGTATACCAAGCTGTGGTAATGAGTAAAATATTAAGCAAGATGAAAAGTAATTCAATTGGACTTATCTTCTTTTCAAGCATTCCATAGCTTGCTGGTGTTTAAGCTTGCAGACAGGAAGAATGGATGGTTAGACAGGAATAATGAAAGATTTAAAACACCTTTTAAGAAATCAAAATTTCACAAAATGGAAAGACAAAACACAATATTCCTAGAAGATGAAGATAAGAGCCCACGAGACTATCTCTTCTCTTATAACTTCACAAAACCACCCAAAACCAACCATGTACATATGTTCCTATAATAATTATATAATAATACAATGGCGCTATTATAACTCTGACGAGTTTTATGGCCGAGCTTCTCTCCCAATTCGAGGTGTGCTCCTTTTTGTTTTTTCCTACTAATTGGGTGGACCTACAGTTTTATGCCGGCTCCGAACGGCGAATGCATTTTTTGTGAGAAGCTTTTTCATGGCAGAAATACACTCGGAGGGTATGCCGCCCACTGCCGAGAGGTGACCGCTGCTCTTAAAAAACCCAATAATTGGATTTTTACTAATTAGAAAAATTGTTTTGGTGTTTGGCTCGGACCGTGGTTTGAACCCGAGACCTCTGGCATAGCTGGCGAGCACTCTACCCACTGCTCCACAGCGGCCACAATGTACCTATAATATCTATTACGATTTTATGAAAAGCATACATAGATGTTGGTACCTCCAATAGGGTATAAAATATTCGAAACCAAATTTTCGCACTCCTTTTTTACTGCTTTTGTTGCTGATTTTTTGCTGTTGCTTTGTCTTTTGCTAATTTCACCCAACACCAGCGTTGCCAGAATGACGATGGCATCGTCATTTTGACGATTTTTGGACTCCATGACGATGGGACGATTTCATGTCACAAAATGACGATTTTAGGAAGTACAGAAAAATATAGATTTATTCGTAATAAAAATTAATTACTTTATACAAATTTCCATAATTGAAAAAAAAATTCAGGCAATCTGATTGGTTTTCTTCAATCCTTTTCCAACACTGGTATTATGGTTTTCATAAATCCTTTTATTACATTAAAATGCAACATTGCCTTAGTTCTGAGCGCACTGCCACACGAATAGAATAAGTGCATTGATGAATCCACTGATATACATAAGTAATAT
This sequence comes from Urophora cardui, assembly GCA_960531455.1. Classification (NCBI taxonomy): domain Eukaryota; kingdom Metazoa; phylum Arthropoda; class Insecta; order Diptera; family Tephritidae; genus Urophora; species Urophora cardui. Next base: position 110,810,434 of record OY482673.1, on the reverse strand, counting down.
GAAATTACTCAGTCTTGTAGTGAGAGTATGTATAAACCTTTCAGTGAAAGACTTTTTTTTGGCTTGGTCCGTGTTGAAACCTGCGACGCTATCAATTTACATAATGCGATAAAACAGTATTTCATCGAAAACGATGTGCCTTATGAAAACAACATGATTGCATTTGTCGCAGATGGGGCAAAAAATGGATGACGATTTTTATTTTTAAATTGACGATTTGGGACAAAAAAAATCTGGCAACACTGCCCAACACGTACATTTGTGCATACATACACAGCAACAAATAAGTTCCCGTACTCTACATTGCTCTGGTCATTTGTTGTTAATCCGTCAATGATAAGGTCAATTTGTTACATCCAACTTGTTACTGTTGTTATTATTCTTGGTGCTGTCTACACTTTGTGGCCATTGCTGTACAGCATAAAACATATCCTTGCTTGCAGGACATTTAGCTATTAAAGTTATATTATAATCCCATAAACACCGAACTTGTGCGTGAGTCTGGCACATAAGCAACCGTAGTATTAACTTTTTGCTTCGCTTTCATGTTCTGTTACTTTCTCTTCCACTTTGTTTTTCTGCTTGTTTCACTTTTTCTTCAACATTGTTGCAATGTTTATAGCAGTAAATCAGGTATGGCCACAATTGTGTCATATGTGACACATAAATGTACATATGTATGTACTTGCATGTACAGTTATTGTCATTTTCTATGACGATATCCCCCAACAAAATATTCAATGCCAGTGTTGCATACATAAAGCAATTGTCGTTATTAGTATTCTTTGTCAACACGAATTCATCACACATGTTGAAAGTTAATATTTTTTCGCGAAACTACTGCATATTAAATAAATACATACATGTAGGTATATATATACATAAATCTGTGTATTACTTCAGTAAAAGCGGGATAGCGTGTTGTACGAGGAGTAATTTAAACTTTACCATCATTCATCATAATCAGCTGGAGTTGGAGCTGCGGAGCTACTTGTTCACATCGTGTCTGCGTCATTAGTGTGACAAAACTCGATTAGTAAGCGGCTGTCGCTTATGGACTTTATTATAAAAGTTTTTGACAGATCTAAGTTTAGCCTGCTTTGTCGCAATTCTTTATGCGCATATACATACATATATGAATATACAAAAATTTTTATAGACATAATCACAAAACTACTTTTTCCACTGCTCACGGTGGGCAGGAAGCGACGATAGGTTGCATGAAAATGTCGACAAAAAAGGAAAGTGGGGTTGTGTTATGTGATGTTTATAGATGAAACATTCGTTGAAATTAAAATCCGAGCTGCTCCTTTTTCAAGGTATCCACATTTTTTGTTTTTTTTTGAAAGGATCAAATATTGACGAAATCGAAAATTCGTTAAAGTCCAAATTTTTCCCATTTCAGTACATTATCTGGTAGCTAAAGGATACAAAAAAAGGTATTAAAAAGGAAACAGGACACCTGTAGTGGAAAAATCCAATGTGAACATGACCTAAAAGATAACCACTGAAATATAAAATAACACAAAAAGTACCCACTTTAATTTGCGTATAACTCCTAAAATGTTAACTCTACGAGAAAATTCCTTATCATATGTTTCATTCAGAATAAATAAAGAAATATTTCTTTAATATACAATTTTGATGTACCTGCAGTGCTTAATGTACTTTGGTGCATCTAAAGTGAAAATTTCAAAAAAATTCCTTTTTTTTTTATGGTGCTATTTTAAGTTCAAATATTTTGCTAGTTTATGTAAATATTTTAATCTAATGATTCAACTCTCATTCCTACATATCTATGCGTTAATTCTAAAAAAAACTTTAGAGCTAAGATACGCGCTAGCTGTGCACGGTGGGCGGGAACCAACAATAGGTTGCATGGAAATATCGGAAAAACGAAAAAGGAGCAGCTCGGATTTTAATTTCAACGGATGTTTCATCTATAAACATCACATAATACAACCCCACTTTCCTTTTTTGTCGACATTTTCATGCAACCTATCGTCGCTTCCTGCCCACCGTGTGCTACGATAAAATAATGGTCATGAAAAGAGCGTAGAGCGTAGGGTATGATCAATGGTTCTTTCTGGGGGCACTTAGTACGTGCATGTTACCTCGATATGGCACAAAAACGTTCACCGGCTGACTTGACAACAATTCAAAGAATTATCATGCAACGGGTGTCTCTTGAAATACTAAGGTTAGGAAAGCGTTACAAGGGTTTATTCAATACAATAGATTTTTAGTTTGACATATACATATATGTAACTCGAATCTCTACAGTAATACACAGTTTTAGAACCTATGCAGTTATAGGTATAACCATTCCATCATCAGAACAAGATTTACTAAACTACATTTATCACACCCTAAATTACGCCACTAATGCCCACTAATTGACACCCTAATTGACAATAACATCAAAATAAACTGCTACAAGTTTGCTAGTTAACCATAGCCGTTTAAGTCTTAACCCAAAATCCTCAAAACTCAACTGCACAATCTTAAGTTTTATCGCAAAACAAATATTTGCCAAAAATGGCCGAGTAGGCGAAACCAAAAATCAGCCTTTTCGGGCGGTAGTAATTTATTATCATTTTGTGGTGGTCGAAGTGAAAGTTATCGAAAGTCATCGTTGCTTAATAAACACTATTTACACTAATTTCGGTTGTTGTCAATGACACAAAGCAACGGCAACAAGAAAAACAACAACTTTGCAAGCACATTATCGCCAGCCCAACTAACACAAGAAACTATTGACTAGTGTTGGTTGGGCTTTGCTGCGCTCAAATACCAATATGCCAGTTGGCAGAGAATTTGCTTTGTTGTTGTTTGCCCTTTTAACTTTTGTATTGAACTTTTAACCGCTGTTGGGCTTAAAATGTCAACATGCCGTAATTTTCGGTTGCTAAAACTGATGTTGGTCAAGGAGATAAACAAACATAGCTCTTCACAAATAACCAGCAAAGGATTTGATAGTACTAAAAATGATTTGGTAGCACTGCGAAAAGGATAAGATGGTGATGCTGCATGGGTAAGGAAAAGAAAATGTGGTAGCATATGATTACAAGCTTGCCAAAGGATACTCTAATGAACAAAAATTGGTGGGTAGTGGTAAATGAAAACATACTAGTACATAAATGCTATGTAAATACACTTCGTGGCATTGGAATTCTAGAAAGACCTACGTAATGAGCAAGGTCGTTTTTTGGGGGGGTGTTTGGGTGTTTGAACCCCCCACAAAATTCTGGTAGATAAATTTTACTTCTATCATATTCAAAGCTATACCTATGTTGAAAACACTAGTTTACAAATAAATAATTTGAGAAAATACCAAGAATTTCAGGTACAGGGGAGGGCTGGTATGAACCTGCTGAGGTCAAAACCATTTTCTTATGGTTAAGGTTTTGAGATAACGTAATTTTGAGTTTTTTTTTGTTACAACTTCAATCAAAAATTCTTTTCGCTGAAGTTACAAATACCCGCAAACCGTATTTACTCCGTTCGAAAGATAATTAAAGTACGCTTCTCACGACATAATAATGTAATATAATACAATGGCGCTATTATAACTCTGACGAGTTTTATGGCCGAGCTTCTCTCCCGATTCGAGGTGTTGTCCTTTTTTGTTTTTCCTACTAATTGGGTGGACCTACAGTTTTATGCCGGCTCCGAACGGCGAATGCATTTTTTGCGCGAAGCTTTTTCATGGCAGAAATACACTCAGGTGGTATGCCGCCCACTGCCGTGAGGTGACCGCTGCTCTTAAAAAAACCCAATAATTGGATTTTTACTAATTAGAAAAAAAAATTTTTTTTTTTGGTGTTTTGCTCGGACTGAGGATTGAACCCGAGACCTCTGGCATAGCAGGCGAGCACTCTACCCACTGCACCACAGCGGCCACGGCATATGTACCATTTATAAATTATATTATGTTACATACATTTTCTAAAATTTTAGCATATTTCCTTATAACTGGATAAAGTCATTGCATAGCTGAAAATTCATTACTCGGGTTATATTAGTGTCTGAATTATAACATTTTGAGTGTTTTTCGAAAGATCCCATATATGGGATGTGTGCGTTGTTATAATCCGATTTCACCTATTTTCAATACTAAACTTTCAAAGTCAACATTTTATTGACTTTTTGCGATTATTGAAAAAATTTGGTTTTTATTGGGGTTTTTATAAGAAGTTGTAAAAATCAGGAAAGCTTTATTCTTTTTAAAATTATTCTGTTTTATTGCAAACATTTTAAGCGTAATATTAAAAAGATCCGATGAATACTTTATTTTTGGCGATTTTTTTTCAAGTGAAACAAAAAGGATGTTTTATGGTCGAAAAACTCGGCTAGGTGACCCAACTATATGAAAACGACTTCACAGATCAAAGGACATTAGAGGGAAATATAAAGGCTTCCCAAGCACTGTTTGCCAGCATATTCGTCTCTTGCTGTGCTGTACAAATTTCCACAATACAGCAACAGTCGACTATAATTTTTTGAAACTTTTCAGTACAGTAGAACTTTTTATTTTTTATACTTCTGCTGCGCTGTTTAGTTTTTAAATTTCAATGGAAATGAAAAAAAAAAAAATAGTTGAAAATAATTTTAAACCCTGCTCAAAGACTAAAATAATGACATATCTATCAATTTTAAAAATCGGATGTCAAATAACAAAGTTGCTAAAAAAACAAGTTAGAGTCAATATAAGCTAAAACTCTTGAGGCGGACTTTTACAGCTGAAAAGAGCTGGGTAATCTAACCGAGTTTTTCATCCATAAAATATATTTTTTTTTCACTTGGATAAAATCACCAAAAATAAAGTATTCATCGTGTTTCCAATAGACCAGTCTAATTTTTAAATGAATAAAAGTTTCCTGATTTTGAAAACTTCTTATAAAAAATCTAATTTGAAAATCAAAAGTTTCGTAAAAAAAATTTTCTTCTAAATAGCACTTTAGAAACCAGCATTTTTTTATTATTTTTTTTAGTGCACGAAATAAGTTATATATTTTTCTCAACAAAAAAAAAAAAAAAATCCACAACGATGAAACCCCCCACTAAATAAATTCCTGGCTACGGCCCTGGTAATGAGGATTGATTAACCTAAACAAATTAAAAGAAAATTTAACCATTTTAACGTTAATCGTTTCATATTCCATGAAGGAGAGTGATACATGAAAAGAAGAAGAAGAGGCCTTCAATATGAAAGTAAAATATAAACCACAACCAATAAAAAAGGAAAGGTTTTCTCGAAGTCTAAGAATTATGTATGTCAGCTCTGAAGCATTCAGCTCGAAACTGGTAATAACAGAGAAAGAAAGAGGCCACCACTGCATTGGAAAGTCCAGAAGCTTAAACGCAGAAGCAAAAGGTTTGATTTTTTCTTGGAATAATGTTGGGTACATTTTTAACCCAGCAGGAATGAAGCAATTTTTGCATAGGATCGAAATGGGCATGCAATGGGTGATGCAATGCCATAACCTTTCTCAATAAACTGTAAGGTATTTGAACTTTTCATTTCATTGCCTTCATATATATGTATGTATGTATGTAGTATGTATGTAAGTATGCGAGCACAGAAATTGTCATCAAATACTATCATTATTTTCCTTCCGCATCTCTAATCCGGAAATGAGCTCATCTCCGAAGGCGCAGCATAAACTTTTTCATTCACCTTCCAACCGAAATGACAAACCGAAATTTAATTCTCTGCTTTAGGATATAAAAATGATTAAATTTTTTTCTAAAAAAAAGCGCAGCAGTTGTGCAATCTAAAGCTGCTGATTGATAGCAAAAATTAAAGGAGAAAAAGGTTAAAGAAAAAAGGAAAAAAAAAAAATATAAAAGAACTTTTGCACATTTACCCGCAGCCTAAGGCCAGCTCACAAGCGCATTCGAGCGCAATAAACGCAATGACACTCTGCAGCTTTGGCTTTGGCTGCTTGATGCTGTTACACTTTTTATACCTTTCATGAGAATGAAATGGTATTATAACTTAGTGCCAAAAAATTTTTGTCGAAAGTACCAGAAGGAAGCGTGGGGGACCCACCAAAATATATACCGATATGATCAGAATCACGAGCTGAGTCGATTAAGCCATGTCCGTCTGTCCGTCTGTCCGACTGTCCGTCTGTCCGTCCGTCCGTCTGTGTGAACGCAAACTAGTCCCTCAGTTTTTGAGATATCTGAATGAAATTCGGAATACGGGTATGTTCTTATATGCAGCTGATCATTTGTCGGAACCGGCCGAATCGGAACACTATAACATATAGAAAACAACCGATTATTCAGATATACATGAAATTTTTGGATGTAATTTGTGCATAACTTCCCCATTTAAACAGCTAAGGACATGAAACTTTGAAGTAGACGTGCCCATTTTGGCCCAAACAAGGTTACCGAAAATTGTCAAGATCGGACCACTATAACATATAGTTCCACAACATCCGATTATTCAGATATACACATTTTGGTGTATAACTCCTCCATTTTAACAGCTAACGGCCTGCAATTTTGAAGTATTTGTACCCATATGGACCCAAACGGGATTACCGAAAATTGTTAAGATCGGACCACTATAACCTATAGCTCCCCTACAACCGATTGTTCAGATATACACATTTTGGTGTATAACTCCTCCATTTTAACAGCTAACGGCGTGAAATTTTGAAGTATTTGTACCCATATGGGCCCAACCGGGGTTACCGAAAATTGTCAAGATCAGACCACTATAACATATAGCTCCCATACAACCGATTGTTCAGATATGGACATTTTGGTGTGTAACTCCTCCATTTAAATAGTCAAGACACCATTTTTTTCTAATAAATCTTTCCATTAATAACCCACAAAATTAAAATTATAAATTACACTTAATCCGGCTATGTACATACATAGGTAACTTTTCATTTCCCCACTCATGAAAGGTATGAAGTCTTCGGTACGGCCGAAGACAGCCGCGCTTTTACTTGTTTCTTCGCACATACCTACACACAGCAACAGTAAACTTAAGATTTTCACTCGGCAGGATTTGGCAGAGAAGAAATCCTTGAATGATTTTCAGCGGGGCAATTTGATTTGAATTGAAGTGCGGCTGTGTGCGTTAAAAGCGTTGAACCGTTAAAATTGTACGCTTAAGTACGTTATATGTATGTACATAGATATTCATGTAGTTTGAAGACTTCGTAGATGTACAAGATGTAGCGCAAAAATGATAAGATTTTATTAAAGCAAAAAATTGGTAAAAACTAAAAAAAAACTAAGTACCTATGTACATAAGTAAAATAAAATAAAAAATAAATCGAACAAACCGGTAACAAAATTTTCCTGATTCACTTTAAAAAAATCCATTAACTTCGCATTAGTGCAACTGCGTGAAAGAAATAGTTTCCGGTGTAGATAAAATGTATCATCAAATACCGAAAAAAATCAGTGGTGAATAAATATCTACATATAGTATATACCTACATATATGTAGCTATGTAGATATACCTCCGTACATATGCATATACATATATATCTATATATATATAAAAATACTTTAAATATGTACCTACCTACATATAGACTCTGATTTTTAACACGCTTTTATTAGTTTCAACTGTATGTATGTATGTATGTATGTATGTATATATGTATGCATGTAATTTCTAGCTGCTGTCTAAATATATGCAACACATTTACTAATGAGATTAAATTATAACCACCGCTATGTTCCAACAGATGGCGCGCGTGCATTTATATTTTTAAAATATTAACTTATTAACCCTTACTTAGATTGGATGTGACCTACTAATATTGGCTATTCACCCAGATGCCAAGTACACCCATCATACATACATACATACATACATATATTGATATCGCACGCCATTCTGCGGAACGATGAGCGACCTTTAGAGCGTGATTTTTCGTTGGACATTATTTTCTTGTTGGTATTGGTTCCCAAATACCTACATAGTACATACATACATATACCACCTACCTACACTGAAAAAACAACTTACTCAGATTATGGAAAAGTGGGAATGATTCGGCGCTAAAGACATATTTCCATATTTTGATGTACGATTTTCTTCAAATCAAGGAATAAAAACCACGTTTTAAAGAAAATTGTACATCAAAATATGGAAATATGTCTTTAGCGCCGAATCATTCCCATTTTTCCATAATCTGAGTAATTTTTTTTTTGAGTGTACGGCTCCGAGTGCAGAAGTCCCCGAAATTGGGGAAAGTTTCTGTTCGTTATCCACATGGGGATGGCCAGAGTGATTATTTTGCATAGCTCACGGCTTCCCCACAGTGTCCTCTAGTCCCGTGTGACGGAGTAGATACTATAGTGAGAAGGTGACAAATTAGCCTCGGATAAATGAATGAATAATGAACAGCTATGCACTAGACATATACGCCGACAGTGATTCCGGCGGCGGCGGCGCTATTCCAAAAACATTTCGGCGGAGGCGGCGACGCCGGCGTGCTTTTTCGCGCCGGCGCGCCTGCCCCAAATCTACAAATCACAATCCTTATTCAATTATTAATTTTATTTAGTTACCTAAATAGCGCTGGCTGAATGGAATAAATAAACTAATTTCCACCTTAAATTGTTGAAACTTTTTACTAACAGCAAAAAACAATTGTTACATAAACTAAAATATAAAATAAAGAAAATAAATATTAAAGAATATACACAAATCCATGGTAGAAAAATAGAAGGTGAAATCACTTATTGACGTTGGCAGCCATCTTAGCCATTTGACTTTTATTGAATTTATGACATTTCATTGAAATCATGCTGCCAGAGTAAACAGCAGCAAATGTTTTTTTGGGCCGAAATCTGAAGTTTGTGAAAATAAATTAATTTATTTTCAAAAAAAACAATTGTGATTTGTGCAAACTAAATAAATAAATAAATTTACTTTCATACGCGTAATTTGTGAAAAAAGATTTGAAAAATGAGCTGCATCTTGCGAAAATGCCGTGCACTTTTGCAAAGGCTCAGCGGTGAAGTTTTTTAGGTTTCCAGCAATTCCGTTTATAAGGAATCAATGGCTTCAAGCGTGCCAAATAGAGGAAGTTGATCTTCCAAAGAAACCGTTGATGTGCTTGTTGTTGTTGTTGTAGCCACGAAGACACTCCCCGAAGGTTTTGGGGAGTGTAGGGGATGTGACAGTCCTTTGCCGGATAAATCCGGTACGCTCGGGTACTAGTCCCTTCTGACACTAGCCCGACTGTCGTGCGAACGATTTTTTTTGGCCATAATCAACCTTCTAGGCCGGTGGATTTTAGTCGCCTCTTACGACAGGCATTCCTTACCACGGGTATATTCTAAGCCCCCTAACCCGATGTGCTCAGTGCATTTCGGTGATAGCGATATTAGTAGCATAAATAACAAAACGTTATTATCGAAATTTGCAGTGCCAAGTTATAATGCGAAAACAAAGTATGGACGCAATAATTAAAATGTGCATAAATCTTAATAAAATATGTATTTTTTAGAGTGCAATTAGTGGAAAGCTTTGCGAACAAAAATCTCGAGGCTGTAGATACGCAAGTGCTTTATAAACAAACATTTAATTGAAAATATCTCGAAAACATCCTGATGAAAAAAAATGATTACAAAAACAAAAATATTGAAAAAAATTACAACTTAAATGAGTTTAATAAAGAACTTTAAAATATACCTTCTTGCTTCCTTTAATCTGAATTCTGCATTTCTGTTCCACCAAATTTTTGCTTGTATTGTACTCCTTCTCTTCCCTTTCTGTAAGATAGAAGTGAAAAAGAACGAGCAAAATGTAAACAAAAAATTTGTTCGGACATAACGATGACTCCAGCCTTACTTCTTTGTTAAATGCTCTGTCTGTTGTATTGCGCAAGGCTTTGTATTAAATATTCGAGCCAAATACTTCCCACTTTTCACATCTCTTATAATAATATATGACTTTCTTTGATAATTTCTGAGCTTTCTTCAACTAACACTAAAATTACCAAAATATTCTTAAAAAATCTCCACTTTTATATTTGTCCAATATGGCAGCCTCACTCATAATGTTTACAAAACAGATACTTCAGAAAAATTCAATAGCTTTCAAAAAGTTTAAAGTGAAATTACCTTCTGAATTTTTATACCATGCACAAATAGGGGCAAAATTTTGCAATTCTCCATTTATTTCATTACCATATATTAATGCTTACACGGAGAGGACATGCTTCAATGACTCTGGGGTGGTTTTTGTATAATAATTTAATTTTTATGAATAAAAATAATGAAATGTATAATTTAAGTTGGAATAATAATAGGGACAAATTCGATTGTTTTTTTCAAATAAACTACAATATTACTGCTGCAGCTAGATTTAAACTAATGTTTAGTTGAAGCCAGGGCCGTGCGCACGGGGGGGTTTTGGGGGTTAAACCCCCCCCCATGACCAAATCTAAGTTGCAATGATTTTGCAAAAATTTTCAAAATACAGTTTATAAATTTTGCATTGAATCTTGACTCATAATTTTTGACAAAATTAGTTACAATAATTTTACGGAAGAAGAAATTGGTGAAAGTTGCAAAAAATAAGGTTGGCCAATACATAAGTTCGGCACTTTGAATTGCACTTGGAGCTTTCCGAAATTACAAAGTTGTGTAGCATATGTTCGTTTGGCATTTTTAAAAAAATTTTACTGATAACAAAAAATGTTCATTTTGTGAAAACAGTGAGCAGTTTCACTTAACAAGTACAGTGCACTCGCGAAAATTCGTACTAATGAAAACCAACCCTGTCCTAGTTATCGATATGTTCGAGTTTTCGAACGTTATGTATTTTTAATATATTTGTATGTATGTATGTATTCGTTTTAACAGTTTTCATACCCTGTCCATTTTTATGGCATAGTTAATCAAAGATATTCTCTGGTTTCATGTTTTGTAGTTCATTGCCAGTTTATTTAATAAAAAATGTTATCAAATATGAATGTTGCTTACAAATTATTAGAAAAAAAAGCAGTGATCTTGGTTTGATGTTTCTTATTTTCTAGCGCATTCAATACAGCCTTTTCGCGCAGTGATTGTAGCACTTAACTTTTCTCGGGCTAATTTTTTCAGCAGTTGCCCATGCTATAGCTTTGTTGAAAATTGTTACGGCTTCGGATGAACTTATGCGTTCTTGTTCATTTCCACCTGAGATTGAAATCAATCCTATGCCATGCCGTTTTTTTTAATTTTGTAGCGATCCATCGCTATATTTGGCATGTAACTCCTTAGCTTTCTCTTTCAAAATTAATCGATTTATAGGATAATTCTTGCTGCGTTGTAATAAAAACCACTTGTAAAGCTTTTTTTTTTCATTTTTGGCAATTCTGAAGCGCGAAGAGTTTTACGTTTCCAGGGCCCGATAGCGTTTTATTAACGCATTCCAAAATTTTGTTTTCATTTTTCACAATTCCACAAATTGAGGACTTGCAGTGTTATATTTTTTGGATAGAGCTGTGATACTAACGCCATTATTGGCCTCGTTAATTATTTCAGCCTTTTTTGCTAAACTCAAAACATTTAGTTTTCGTCCTATTATAAAACGCAAATAAATTTGATCTTTACCGCGCAAAATCCCGTGTATCACTGACAAATATCAATCAATTTAAAAGAAAAGTTCCGTAATTAGCAAGAAACCTAGCCAGTGCGGCGCCTTAGAATGAAACAAAATACGCACGTAATGACAAAAATTTGAATATCGGCCGTTACAGCACATGCAAAACGACAGTTTCTCACATGTTTTTCCATGGAAAAAAGAAAATAGTTTTTCGAGTTTTAAAGTAGTCAATGGAGAAAAAAAAGTTCAAGTTTCCGAATGTTCGAGTTATCGTGTGTTCGAGTTTTCGCGAGTGCACTGTACTGTAAACAGTACTATTCAGGACCTGGTTAACTAGGTTTTGATGAATAATAATAATAATATGTTTCAGAATCATAATGAGTTTCAGAAAAGTTAGAGAACATTTAAATTTATGGTGTATGGGTCTGGATATCTGTTTCAGCAAATATGTTTATCTTAGCGAAAAATGTATGCGAATGCAAACCAAAATTAATAACCCCCCCCAAGGCTAATTCCTGCGCACGGCCCTGGTTGAAGCTCCTTTATTTTTTATAACTTCCTTACTTCTTCTAGGCATAGGGTTGACCAAATCAGCGCAATTTGCAACTGGTATTAAGTACCAAGCTTCTTTAATTATTTTTCCATAACTCTTGCTTATTTTTCCATTTTTGATCCCCCATCGTCTTCTTTAATATTCCCTATAGGGCTGAGGTTCGACAACTGTGAGGGCAACTCAAAAACAGCAACTTTCTTACGTTCAAACTATGAGTTATCGATTCTGGAGGCATGTTTGGGATCATTTTCGGCATCTAATGATATCAAGGAGGGTTGAAATGGTGCAGTTTTGAGTAGAACAATTAGCAACAGACCTCGAGAAGTAGGACTAAATGGAAGAGATCCCAGAAAAGTACCGTATCTGAGAAAAAATTATGTAAGCCAACGAACTGAAATTTTCCAGTAGCTTAAATTCTTTAAGACTGAGGCTAGTAAAGTAGAACAGCCAAAGTTTTTGTTAATAACTTTTAACCGGCAAAAAATAAAACATTTCCGTATTCAGCTTCGTGTTCCTGAGGTCAAAACACGTCGATTGGTTCCTTTTTTTTAATTTTGAAGAACTTTAGCAGTTAGCAAAACTAGGAAAATATGTACACATCTCGATCCATACGGGTATGGCGCGCCAGCGCACGCCGCCGCGCCGATACGCCGATTTCACGGATTATGGCGGCGGCGGCCGATTATGAAGGTAATCGGCGGCGTATATGTCTACTATGCACCTATGTAGGTACATACATATGTATGTATGTAAATAGTATGTATGTATAGAAATGTGTAAGTTCTGCTTGTCTGTTTTCCAATCCTCTCTAATATGTACATATGCATATGTAGGTATGTATGTATTTAATTTTTAAATTTATTTCCATTTTTAAATTAATATATTTCCTTTTTTTAATTTATCTGTATTTAATATCTTCCTAATGGCTTTTAATTTATTGTCTAGACTCTAGAGACAGTAAACTCCCCATAAAAACAACACAAGGATTGTCGTGGCGAAATCGAGGCAGGTTCGCGGTAGTAAAATTTCTCGAATGTAGGTATATCTTCGAACCCGTGTCGAGCTCGAGAAAAATCAATTCGGGCTGCTCGAAAACGTTCAAACAAAATCGAGAGTTCTAGTATGTATTATTAACTCGGCATTACTTTTGGTTTAATAACATGCAATTATTTTTTAATGCAGACCTTTTCCTTACTATAATACTTATACACTAAAAAGTACCTATATCTACTGGCGCGAATATAATTCTAACAAGTTTTAGGCTGAGCTTTTCACTTAATTCAAGGCTTGCTCCTTAATTTTTCCCTCCTACCATTGGTCGGACCTTTAGATTGATGCTGGCTCCGAACGGCAAATGCATTTTTCGTTGCAAAAATATACCTACTCGGAGTGTAGGTATGTCGAGGGGTGACCGATATTTTTGAATAGGTACCCCAATCCCTAATTGGGTTTTAATTATGTAATTAGAAAATTAATTAAATTAAAGTTTTGACTTTATTTCGGAATTGGGGCGTTTAACCCGCGACCCATAGCGGAATCGAACTATCGCTTACTTTTATAATAACAATGCTGATCCAAATCTATTAATTTGTAATTCATCAATTTGTAACTGTATAGGTACATGTACATATATGTAAATGAATAGTCAACAATTTTGTTTGCCATTAATTAAAACTACCTAGAGCGCCATTTTAGTACCACATTTATACCTACATATGTACCTAGGTACTAAAACTGCATAGGGGAGGGTGCTCCCCAAATGTATGGAGTCAAATTGTATATCATAGTTGTTCGAACTCACCCCTTATATCGATATAGTCGAAGATACCACATACCTACATATAAATTTTTATTTCGATCAGAGACGGTTAAGGGGTCAAAGTTCAGAAAACTCTATGCAGACTCAAAGAATTAAATTTAATTTTTTGTATATCTAATGACCGAAATCGATAGCCCTGCACTCAAGGATAGATAGGTACCAAATATAAATTTTGATCCCGATCTGCGACGGTTAAGGGGTGTCGTATACGGAGGCAACGTTCATATTACGATACCCCTTAATCGTCTCCGATCGGGACCAAAATTTATATGCTACCTATATCTTTGACTTTGCTGTTACCGATACAGGGGGTGAGACCGCAGAAAATCACTGTTTTGATTGTAAGGACCACCCCAATGTACATACATACATATATACATGCATAGATGGGGTACCTATATACCATAGATGGGCATACTGAAGTAAAATTGTAATTCGGTAAAGCAAACAGTAAGCAGTAAAAGAATATTGCTTACTTAAAATTTTTTACAGTAATAAGTAACGCGTTACTTATTACTTAAAATTTTTTACAGTATTAAGTATCGCTTTACTTATTACTTAAAATTTTCTACAGTATTAAGTGCCGCGTTACTTATTACTGTAAAAATGTTACAGTAATAAGTAGTCTTTACTTACTACTGTAAAAAGTTTACAGTATTTCAGTATTATTTACTGTTTACTGTATGACTACTGAAGTAGCGAGGATACAGTAGTCTAAGAATTGGCGTACACACACACGCACTGATGAGCACAAACGCATGAGTTAACGAGCATCTGAGGTATGATGCCCAATAAACATAATAGAAAAAAATCGCGAACGTTGAAAAAACGTTTATACGCATTTCTAATTCCAGAGCTGTTTTAAATTCACAATTATACGTACCCATTCTCAATTTTTTCTCAAATAACCAAGGTAAGTACCCAGGTATGTATAAATTAAGGATATAAAAATAAAAACCATATTTTTACCACAATGCTCGGTAAAACGTCGGGAAGCAAAAATTTACTTAAAAATCAATTGAAAAAATAAAATTGCTTTTCATCCAAACAGTGATGCCAAGTGTAGGGAAAAGAGGCTACATGTAGGGAAATTCGACCTCAGATTTGCAGTGTAGGGAAAAAAGGACAGATTTTCAAAATTTAGCTAAATGTAGGGAATTTTTGAAGACAAATATTTTCTTTTTCTTTGAAACGAATTCATTTTTTCTAAAACCTAAAATTTTTTAATAGCTACAAACAAAATGTTTCTGCCAAGGCAAATTCATTATGGTAATGGCAGACCGAATTCGGCAATATTCCCTTCGATTCGCTTTAAGTTTTTGTCCATCAGAGTGTCAAACTCAAAGTCAAATATTTCTTTGTTCGACATTTTTGTCTATTCTTCTGTACACGGCGAGTAAAAAACGAGAAGAAGAAGAAGTCAGCTGTTGTACTTTATTCTGATCTGGGAATATATTCTTCGGTCTGCTTACAGGGCCTCAGGACAAACGTTCTTTTCGTTAGCTTCGCTTCTGGTCCACCCCCAACGTTTTTGCATTAGCTTTGGGTTCGCTCTTAGCACCAAATTTCGCTTATATATTTTGGTTGTGGTGATCAGAGATCCGTTTGTGGACTTTTCTTACCAAACCAGTATAGGAAGTAAGTATATACGGAAATGTGGACGTGGTACCTATCATATAAAGTGAAATTTTCATGTTGTAATTGAAATTAAAAAATAGGGCTGGTCGAAATTCCACCACTGGGCGATTGTTGTTCAAATAAATGCGATAACAAAAAAAGTATTCACTGTCATCTTACAATGTGTATCAATACATGATGGGACCACATGAAATTTGTATTTCTCTTAGTCAAGGTATGATCATTTTAATGGGAAATGTCTGCCACATATTTTTGTATATGAAAATATCTACATAAATAGGTACATGTATACATTATTTATTTATATTATATAAACACAAATAAACATATAAATTTCTATGTATGCATATGTGGCTTTTTGAATAAAAACTTGATTTCCATCAATTTTTTGCGTGTTTATTTCAATATAGAGAAAATACGTCGTAGGGAAATTTGTAGGGAAAAATTTCGTTAGCGTAGGGAAAAATAGGGAATTTTTTGGTATGCCGTAGGGATTTTTGGTCCAGGAATATTGGCATCACTGCATCCAAATGTTATTTGAAGCAGTGGCAGCAAATATCTTAATTGTATTCTAGGTTAAGATTTTATAAAAAAAATTAAGTCAATTTTTGCTTCCCGACGTTTTACCGAGCATTGTGGTGTTTTTATTTTTATATCCTTAATTTATACATACCTGGGTACTTACCTTGGTATATTTGAGAAGAAATTGAGAATGGGTACGTTTAATTGTGAATTTCAAAATGCTCTGGAATTAGAAATGCGTATAAACGTTTTTTCAACTTTCGAGATTTTTTTCTATTATGTTTATTGGGCATCATACCTCAGATGCTCGTTAACCCATGCGTTTGTGCTCATCAGTGTGCGTGTGTGTATGCCAATTCTTAGACTACCCTGTAGGAAATTCAATTACTTTTAAATCACTTTATAAACTACTTTATTTTCAATAACAACTAATTGAAACTGTGACTTTTTCCTTTGCAATGAACTGACTTTTTTAACACGGCGATGTCATAGCAAGCAGTCAATTGCCCTATCCTGCATTTGTTTTCAACGACTTTACTAGTAGTTGAAAATAAATAACTTTATCTTGAGTTTCTTTTCAACTACTTTACTTGTAGTTTAATATAAATAACTTAATCCTGCATTTGATATGTCGAAATTCAAGAAATGGTAAAAATGCGAAACAAATTTTCCTCAAATTTCGCAAATTGTTCTCAAGTTGATAAACAATATTTGAGAAACAATTGAATTTATGTTAATTTTCAAATGATAAATATGAAACAATATTTTCTCCGTTTGAGAATTTCGTTTTCAGTGTTTAATGGGAAGTGAAGCTGAAAAACGGTAACCAAAAAAGGAAAAAACAATCTTGGCATACTTAGATCTGAAAACATGTGTTTACATATACATATGTACATATACAAGAAACTGACTGTAAAATTTTTACAGTAATAAGTAACGCGGTACTTAATACTGTAGAAAATTTGAAGTAATAAGTAAAGCGATACTTAGGGCCTTATTTTGTAAAACGCAACGCGACGCAACGAGTCACCCAGAGTCACTTATTGTCGT
This sequence comes from Urophora cardui, assembly GCA_960531455.1. NCBI lineage: Eukaryota > Metazoa > Arthropoda > Insecta > Diptera > Tephritidae > Urophora > Urophora cardui. The sequence goes on along the minus strand of OY482673.1, from coordinate 110,793,267 downwards.
GTTCGTATTTTGTATCTCTTTAGGTGACTGAAAGTGACTGTAAGTGACTCGAAGTGAATGTGTTACGTTTTTTTGGTGAGTAGGGTAAGCTGGGGTGCCTTTGACACCTTTGTTTTGAGGTCTCATATCTCAGACATTTTTGGAGAAAACTAAGGTTTTAACAATTGACAGTAACTATTCATTATTCATCTCAATATTTGAATAGCTAATGAGTTATAAAAAAAAACAGGTAAATACCTTTTTCAGATACTTTTTAAAAAAAAAGCCATTTTGTCAAATGTGCCCCGTGGTAAGGGTACCTGTGACTTGAATGGGGGCACATTTGACCATCACAATGTAAACTAAATTTTATTAATTTTTAACTTTAAAAAAAACGAGGCATTATATCATAACACAAAATTAAAGTTTTTATTTAAACAGTATAACAATATTAGTGGTCTTCATATAAAGTGATAAAGTAATAAATCGTTAAAATTTATCAGTATATCCTCATTTTTACATGAACGCACCTTGATAAATAATTGTTTAAACTCTTGTCAGCTGTCAATGTCAACTTGATTAATAAATAAAAAACCCAATAAAATAAACAAAAAAATGCATATAACATTTTCGTAGAAATTATTTTAATAATTCGTGCTAAAATGCCGAAAGAAAGCACAATTTCTTCTTTTGAATTGAAAAAGTAAAACTGACAATGTGTCAGACTTGAATTTTACCAAAATTAATAAATTTACGCAACAAAATCGTTCGGTAAAGTGATAAAATTTGCTTAAATATATTTTCATACAAATTTTGACAGATAATTTATCACAATTATTATTTTATCACTTTACCCCATTTACCAGCAGTTTATCACTTTAGATGAATACCCTTATTATAATAATAAGCGGAAATATATGGTAAATTCACTAGCTCTTTTAATCTTGTACGTTGTAAATTTAATGTGTATTAGAAAGCAACAACTGTGGTATGTAGGTTGTATTGTATTTTGTTACCAGATGCTTACTAAAATTTTAATATCGAAAACACCAAGCAAAAGTGAAAAAGGTAATATTATAAAAATATAAATGATAAAAAACTTGAAAAAAAGTCAAAAAATAAAAACAAAATCGAATAGGAAACTCAATAAACATAGGCTGCGTTGTTGTATTGATGTTATTCTAATTTTTATGGGAAAAACTAACCCTGCTGATACAATTGTTGTAAACCTATACCCCTTTATAACGTTATACTACTTTAAAAGAGCTTGTGAATTACCCAATGGATATTTGAAAGTTTATATCGAAATAATATTTTATACTGCATCGAGATGTTCTAGATGGGTTTGTTTTGGCAGGTTTAGCTTTCTTAGAGGCACATAAACGTTTAATTGGTCTTATTATTTTATTTGACATTCGTCAAAGGCTCCCCAAACTGGAAAGTCAAATGTACCCCAAATGACTTTATCCAAAATAATCATCACAAAATTTTTTTTTTCTTTCAAAACATTTAATAATTAAGATTTATTTTCAATCTTTAAGCTTCGAAGAGCCAGTTAAGAACACTCATTTAAGAAAAAAATTTAGTTTTACTTGTGAAAACGCTTACGTGGCACTACACAAAATTTACATCAGCTAACGGAAAATCATCGAATCATGTGTTACTTCGCTAGGCATTAAAGCAGATCTGCCAAATTAGGTATACACATGTGTTATTATATAAGGCTGCATTCAATTCTATTTTTGTGAAGTTTTTATAACGTTTTTACACCGAAAATGGCAAAGTCAACGGTGCCCCAAAGTCAAAAGGACCCCAACTTACCCTATGTTACGTTTTTGGTATTTTATAAAACGCAAAGTGACGAAAACGGTCACTTTAACTGTCAAAAGAGTCACTTCCTTTTGTTCGAGTGAGCATTCGATATAGTTTAATTTGCAACGGCTAAAATTAGCCAATTTAAAAAAAAACGGGGTATCAATCGACGCGTTTCAATCTCGTGAACCCGAATATGATGCTGAACTAATTTTTTCTTTGATTTAAATAAAACAGTTGTAAATAAAAACTTTTTAACTTTTGTCTTGCTTCTTGCACAAACAAGAACACACAAATGCATCTTATTTTTTAACATCCCTGCAGTATTTATCAGCTGGAAAACAGCACATATTTCCTACTGAATATTCAGTAGAGATGTAGTTCTAAAATCTGAAATTTCCCTTTCTTTTTTATATAAAGGTGGCTTCGAAAATCAACTACCTAAAACCTGCTGAACGAGAAGGGAGAGTTTCTGTAGGAAAAAAGGCCTGAATACGCAGGGAGAACTTCCATAGCATGTATTTCAGTACACCTGATGTATTCACTGCGTGTTCAGTTGTTTTTTCAGCAATGAATTTTGAACTTAGTTTCAGGGTATTTTTCATAATGAATATTCTACTGAATATGCACCTCCTTACCTCAAATTCTGCTGGGATTGGATAACACGTACATATATTTATATTAACTGTATTACACACACATTTTTTAATATGTAGCATACCCAATAAACACAAAAGCGAGGATGGTATCGTGGCAAACTGGAGATGAATTCGCGGAGGTGAACGTTATTTTTCGGATTCGTATCGAGTTCGAGATGGACTCGAGAAAAATCAATTATCGCAATAGCATTTATTAATTTTGTTGGATCTTGCTTTACACGAAGAAATTCCCTGTTGGGCTTTAATTTACTCTTTAAAACTCCACTCGAGAAATTTAAAAGTTCGGATGATATCGTGGGGAATTCGAGGCGGATTCGCAGAAGAAGATTTTCTAGAATGTATTCGCCAATGATCCCAAATCTCGAATTGCCAACGATCCGAGAACATAAAAATGCACGAATCGCTAATGAGAGGTGACTCACCTGGGAATTCGGATTCGCCGATCTATCGTCGCGAACTATCGCCGCGATAATATAATCAGAGAAGCGAACTCGTCTCGAATTCGAGGCAAATCCGTTGTGTTTATTGGGTATACATAAATAATATATTTTATCCAAAAAAAAAACTAAACAAAACACGTATGTATGTATTTACACACAACCCAGCAGTATTTGAGGTAAGGAGGTGCATATTCAATAGAATATTCATTATGAAAAATAGCCTGAAAGTAAGATCAAAATTCATTGCTGAAAAAATAACTGAACACGCAGTGAAGACATCAGGTGTACTGAAATACATGCTATGGAAGTTCTCCCTGCGTATTCAGGCCTTTTTTCCTACAGAAACTCTCCCTTCTCGTTCGGCAGTTTTTAGGTAGTTGATTTTCGACGCCACCTCTATATAAAAACGAAAGGGAAAGTTCAGATATTAGAACTACATCTATACTGAATATTCAGTAGGAAATATGTGCTGTTTTCCAGCTGATAAATACTGCTGGGAATGTCAACAAATACTTTTTTTTATTTTTGTTGACTTCCCACTAAACACTGAAAAAGAAATTCTCAAACGTTTGAGAAAATATTGTTTCTAAATTTGAGAATCAGCATATATATAATTTGAAAATAAACATATTTTCAAGTGTTCAACAAACATTGTTAATCAATTTTAGAATAACTTACAACACATTCGAAAAAAAACTTGTTTCGCATTTTGTACCATTTCACGAATTTCATCATGTCAAGGTTTCATGGAACGAAGACATTTTTTATGTTTGCAATTTTCAATCAGCGTTCGTTGTTTTACGTGAGCAGTCTCTTAACGGTTGAAATGATGGTTGAAAATGATTGTGTATAATAATGATTCTGTATTTCTTACTCTTAATTTATTTGTTTGTTGCTTTTTGTGAAGTTACACAAACTTTATTAAAGCCATAGTTTGTTTCTCACATGTGTGTATGCATATTAAAAAAGATATTAATATACTCATGTGACTGTACAAAAGGCACCGGCGAAATTCACCCGCACGGGTAAATGAAAAACATCACATCAGAGCAAGGCCGTAGCCAGGATTTCATTTTGGGGGGGGGGAGGGTTAACTAAAAATAAAACATTTCAAATTCAAATTGCATACATGTCTGCCCCATTTGCTATGCTATGTGTATGAATAATTAGGTTTCGCTTATCACCCATATTTAATTGTTATTGCAAAATCCAATTAATTTCACCAAATTTATCTGTCAAATAAAATTTTCGTCAGCTGAATTTTAGTGCAACCAGCTACCCTGTCAAAGCTTCAGAGGGTAAAAAGTGTGAGTTTTTTACACCACTGAAGTGTACATTTTTAGGAAACGAAAACAGGGTAGCAAGTGAAAAACTTATGTAGTTTTTTTACACTAAATTACCACTAGATCCACTAGCCTAATAAAACCACTAAAAAAAGAAGACATATTCTGTTTGACGTTTTACCTTCATTTTGCAAACGAAAACGGAAAATTGAAGAGTGTAACAAAAATGCGCATTTTTTTGATGAAACGAAATCACCATTAATTTCAATGGTAAAATTTTAAATTAAGCTCTTACCCAATTAAGTTAATTATAAGTTTATGATTTTGTTAAACAATTTCTTAGACATGCCAAAAGCAAAACCGCAGTTATCTATATCTTCTGGAAAGAGGCGCCAAATTAGGTTCAGAAGAAACGGGACAGTCGCTGAACATGCAAATCGTTTAGAGAACTCACGGTTGCGTGGAATGCAGAGGAGACATGTGGCGAAATCAGCATTTAACTACAGACCGGATTTAAACTATATGGAACATTCTTCCCTTTTCATGGGTCCTATGAGTGAAATTTGCGTTTTTTTTAAGTCCCAAGGGCAAACATTTAGCTATATTGGGGTAGACCTTCGCAACGAGGTGTTTTCTTACGGTCAAATGTATGTCGCTCTGTCGCGTACTGGTTCACCACAAAACCAGAGTTTTCTTATACCTGGAAATGGCAACAAAACAAACAATGTTGTGTTCACGGAAGTTTTTAATTAATGAACAAGATGTACCTTATTTTATGAACTAATTTGCCTACTAATGTACACAGAGCCAAATAATCCTCATAAAAATAAGAAGATTGTCTCTTTGAACAGCTTCGTGGCCCAAAAAGAGGACAGAAGTCAGAGACGAAGATATTTCCATAGAAATTTCTTCTTATTTTTGGGAGGTAAATCTTTTTAATTTTATTTAAAAGTATACCTTCTTACAATAAATAGAAAATTTCTTACTCAATTTTTCGAAGATATTTCCATAGAGATTTCTTCTTATTTTTGGGAGGTAAATCTTTTTAATTTTATTTAAAAGTATACCTTCTTACAATAAATAGAAAACTTCTTACTCAATTTTTCGAAGATATTTCCATAGAGATTTCTTCTTATTTTTGGGAGGTAAATCTTTTTAATTTTATTTAAAAGTATAGCTTCTTACAATAAATAAAAAACTTTCTACTCAACTTTTCTTTACGCATTATTGTTGTCGACTGTGGACCGCTAACTCAGTTTACATATGTATGTATATAAGACTAACTTTATAATAAATTTAATTAGATAACCTAATAAAAATAAGAAGAACGCCCCCTTTATTAATTCAAGGAGGTATCCACATATATATTCGAAGATTTCTTCTTGATTTTATTAAAAAGACTATCCCATTAAAAGTAAGTAGGGATTCTTCTTTGTTGTGAATTTGCTTAGTGAATGACCCTTCTCTATATATTTAATACAACCCTGTAGTATATCATTAAATGTCAAATAAAGAACATGTCTTCACTTCCGTTTGAATTACAATTGTGCTTACACGCCTTTAATTTATCTACTGCGAATATCGGTTTGTATATTATCATCCAACAGGTTATGGGCCTATATGATAACGCGTATAAATTGTAAATTGTGTAATTCGCGAAGTCTAATATAATCTTAGCAATCGGCTGCATAAAACATATATTTTTCACATCATCATGGCGACAAACCACAATAATACTATATCATTTGATAAGCTAAAAGGCCGTGAAAATTTTGATGTGTGGAAGCTCCATGCTAAATCTTATCTAGTGATAAAAGGGTGCTGGGATGTAGTAAAAACAGGACTACAAGCAACTCCTTCAGATAAAGATAAGCAGGTAGATCAGCGGGCGCTTGCAGAAATCACGCTAATGATTGAACCTATAAACTTTTCGCACATCGCGACAGCTACGACGGCCAAGGAGGCTTGGGATGCCTTAGTATCGGCATATGAAGATTCCGGACTAACGCGTAAAGTTGAATTGTTAAAACAACTCGTACAATGCAAGCTCTCCGACTTCTCTTCTATGCAGGAGTATCTAAATACCTTGGTGATGACGTCTATAAAAGTGAGAACAGCTGGTTTGAATATTGATGACGAAGTTACCGCATCATTGATATTGGCAGGCTTACCAGATGAATTTCGAGCTTTGGCCTTAGCCATCGAAAATTCGAAACAACAGCTTACGATCGATAATGTAAAAACATTATTATTGCAAGAGGCGAAATTTGATAAACCAAATGGTGATTGCGCTTTGTATTCCAAAAATAAATATAAGCCTAAATTCGTCAAGTGTCACAATTGCAAAGAATTGGGACATTATGCCAAACAATGTCCAAACAAAAGAAAAAGTAACAACTCTGGCGCAAAGAATGAGAAAATACTCTTTGCTTCTTTGCTTTCACATGACAGCCGCACAGCTGATTGGTATGTAGATTCTGGTGCAACAGCACATATGACGCAAAACAAACAATTGATTTCTAATGAAAAGCCGACATTTGGCAAAAATATTATTGTGGCGAATAATAAAACAATTCCAGTGGTATCAAGCGGTACAACAAAATTAAGTTTGTCTACGGGATATGATGCAGTACTCAACGTTGATTACGTGCCCGAATTGTGTGTGAATCTACTGTCCGTGCGTGAAATGACCAAAAACGGCAACAAAGTTATATTTAAAGAAAATTACTGCCGAATTTTTGATAACAAAGAAAATCTGATTGCTAGAGCGACCGCGGTCAATGATCTCTATCGTCTGAATGTTCGAGAAAACAAAGTAAATAGTGCACTTATGGCAAATAGTGACTATGAATTATGGCATCGTAGGTTAGGCCATATTTGCAACGAAAATTTGAAGAAAATTAAAAACACCTGTAGTGGTGTAGATTTTAGCAACATTGGTAAAGAGCAATGTGTTGTGTGCATCAAGGGAAAACAAACCCGCGCTTCGTTCAAAGACAGTGGTACTCGAGCTGAAAATCTCCTTGACCTGGTTCACTCAGATGTGGCAGGACCTTTCCAAGTAAAGTCACATTCGGGTTGCAGATTTTTTGTGACTTTTATAGACGATTTCTCAAAAAAAATTACAGTGATACCAATCAAACACAAATCAGAAGTTTTCGAGGAATTTGTTAAATATAAAAGTTTAGTTGAAAATCAATGTTCGCGCAAAATTAAGATACTTCGTTCGGATAATGGCACTGAGTACACCAACAACAAGTTTAAAGAATTTCTTATGAAAAATGGTATTGTGCACCAAACATCTGCGCCGTATACACCCGAACAAAATGATGTATCAGAACGTTTTAATAGAACTATTGTGGAGAGAGTGCGGTGTATGCTTGTTGATTCGGGTTTGAGTAAAAGCTTTTGGGCTGAGGCATCGGTAACTGCAGCTTACATTTTAAATCGAACTCCGTGCGGTAAAGAGTCGCGTTGGCCAGAAGAAATCTGGTCAAGCAAAAAACAATCGCTTAAGCATATACGAGTTTTTGGCTGTAAGGCCATGGTGCATGTGCCAAAAGAAAAACGGCAAAAACTGGATGTAAAATCCGTAGAGTGTGTAATGGTTGGTTACTGCAGCGCATCAAAAGCATATCGGTTATTTGAACCAAAATCACGTAAAATTATAGTAAGCCGCGACGTTGTTTTTATTGAAAGCCGAGAATCAAAAGCACACGATAGCCAACTTTTCTTTGACTTATCTGACGCGAATGAAGTTCTCAATCCAGGGGAGGAAAAGCGCGATGAATTATCGAACTTTAAAGACGAACCAAAAGTAAAAGCTGAAGATCGGTCAAATGAAGATGCGCGTGCAGACTCACCAAGTTTCGAAAGTGCAGATTCCGACTTAGGTACTGACGAAAACATTCTGAGGCGTTCCGAAAGAATAGCAACCAAACAAGGTAATTGTAATTTTAATTTTGTTGCTGTCGATTATGTTTTAAAAGATCCAGAAACGCTTAATGATGCAATCTCTGGCGAAAACGCCGAAGACTGGATGCTAGCAGTAAACGAATAAATGTCGTCGCTCCGTTCAAATAATACTTGGGTTTTGACTGAGCTACCACCTGGCAAAAAGGTTATAAAATCAAAATGGGTTTTTAAGACAAAACAAGACGCTACTGGTGAAGTAGTTCGACGCAAAGCTAGACTAGTCATTAAGGGGTTTAGCCAAGAGAAGGGCGTTAACTACGATGAAACGTTTGCTCCGGTCGTCAGGTACACATCCATTCGATTGCTGCTCGCCATTGCAGCTAAGTACAATTTGTTTATCCATCAAATGGATGCTGTCACCGCGTTTTTGAACGCTGAATTAAAGGACGAAATATATATGGCGCAGCCAGATGGCTTCGACGATAAATCTGGACGCGTATGCAAGCTACAAAAATCACTTTATGGCCTAAAGCAATCGAGTAGGCCTTGGAATGAGAAGTTTAACGATGTTTTGTTGAGCCTTGGTTTAGCTCGTAGCGACATCGATCAGTGTGTGTACTATCGTACAAATGATGACGAAAATATATATTCTCTATATATTTAATACAACCCTGTAGTATATCATTAAATGTCAAATAAAGAACATGTCTTCACTTCCGTTTGAATTACAATTGTGCTTACACGCCTTTAATTTATCTACTGCGAATATCGGTTTGTATATTATCATCCAACATTCTTAAAGAAAAACTATAGAGATATCTTCTTACTTTTGTTCTATTTCATTAGGTGGTTTTCGCTCTGTGTAGGTACCAAACGTTGTTTGAATTCCCAGCAGTATTTGAGGTAAGGAGGTGCATATTCAGTAGAATATTCAGTATGAAAAATACACTGAAACTGAGTTCAAAAATCATGCCTGAAAAAATAACTGAACACGCAGTGAAAACATCAGGTGTATTGAAATATATGCTATGGAAGTTCTCCCTTCGTAGTCAGCCCTTTTTTCATATGGAAACTCTCCCTTCTCGTTAGGCAGTTTTTAGGTAGTTGATTTTCGACGCCACCTCTATATAAAAACGAAAGCGAAAGTTCAGATTTTGGAACTACATCTCTACTGAATATTCAGTAGGAAATATGTGCTGTTTTCCAGCTGATAAATACTGCTGGGTTATTATAACTTTGAGTTTTTTGTTGTTAATAAATGTATTGTTTATAACGTTGTTTAATTTTAAAGTGTTTGCATTTCATCTAAAGGAGGGTGGTATATTACATTCCTTGCAGAAAACAAGCACAAAATATGAATGTGTAACCCATTCTTACACTCTACTCAAAGCTAAACATCAGTATATTTAATTTTTGCGGCGCAACGAAGTAAGCCGGGTACTTGCTAGTACATACATAGATACAAATAATAATTGAGACTAACTTTTTACATGATTTCTATGCTTCTAAAAAATACAATTAAGCATATTTATATTATAAAAAAAAAAAAATTAAAGCGTGAATAACGAGTATTCATGAACACTGATGTGTAAACAGTTTCGAAATCGGATATTTATTCCCTTTTCCTTATTCCTTTTTTTCCTGGTTTTCTATGGATTAAAATGCGACTATCGTTTTTGTAATTTTTAGTTGTCATTGTGACTGCTACTATTTTGTTGTTTTTTGTTTCTTTTGGTTTTTGGTTTTTAAATTTTGATTTTTTATTTTCTTTTGTTCTGTATTACTCAGAAACATGCAAGATCATCAGAGTCCACGTTTGACCCATATCTGGAGACCCGGCCTAGGAATCACAAAGAGTAGAGCTCCGTGTAGAAGTCCTGCTCAACACCCTTTATTTGATACCAATATTGCTCAGAAACATTCAAGGATCATCCGGTCCTCATTCTGGCCTATATCTCGGGACCCGACCTAGAAATCATAAAGAATAGACATCTATGTAGTATCCCTGCTCAACACCTTTCATTTGATACCAATATTGCTCAGAAACATTCCAGGATCATCACGGACATCGTTTTGACCCATATCTCGGGAGCCGACATAGGAATCATAAAGAGCAGAGCTCCGTATAGGATCCCTGCTCAGAACCTTTCATTTCATACCAATTTTGCTCAGAAACATTCAAGGATCTTCCGGGTCCTCGTTTTGACCCATATCTGGAGACCCAGCTTAGGGGTCACAATTAAAAAAGCTTCATATCGAAGTCCTGCTCAAAACCTTTCATTTGATACCAATATTGTTCAGACATTCAAGGCTCATCCGGGTCCTCGTTTTGGCCCATATCTCGGCACCCGAACTAGGAATCATAAAGAGTAGAGCTCCCTGTAGAAGCCTTGCTCAAAACATTTCATTTGATACCAATTTTGCTCACAAACATTCAAGGATCATCCGGTCCTCGTGTTGATCCATATCTGGAGACCCGGCCTAGGAGTCACAATTAAAAGAGATTCATATCGAAGTTCTGCTCGCTTCGCTTCGTTGCTGTTGTTGCTAATATTTGCATTTGCACGACTATGCATGCAAGCATTTGTAAGTACATGCCTAGCTACCTACACTCTAAAAACTGCGTGTAAATATGCTACCAAAATATATGTAATTTTTAGTTGAAAATTACATTTTTTTTCGTAGATTTACACTACAAGTGTGTAATTTACAGTTCTAAACGAAATTTACGCACTTTTCAGCAAAAGTGAGCATATCATGCGATTTTACACGCATTTTGGATTAAAGGAAATTGTAATTTCAAATCTCGTGCGCGAAATTACAATTGAGTGGGGTAAAATTACATAGTGAATTGGTAATTTTGTTTAACTTATATGCGAAATTACAATTTATTACTCGATTAGTGTTTAGATTTAAAGTTTGTTTGTGTAGGATTTACACTTTTATTGTTTAAATTTAAACAGCTTATCTGTTGAATTTTTCAGTGTGCGATTTTGCGCATAATAAGGTAGGAAAAAAGTAACCTACCTTTTTGTATGCAAAATTACACGAAAATTTCTAAGAGTGCACTCTAAAAACTGCGTGTAAATATGCTACCAAAATATATGTAATTTTTAGTTGAAAATTACATTTTTTTTCGTAGATTTACACTACAAGTGTGTAATTTACAGTTCTAAACGAAATTTACGCACTTTTCAGCAAAAGTGAGCATATCATGCGATTTTACACGCATTTTGGATTAAAGGAAATTGTAATTTCAAATCTCGTGCGCGAAATTACAATTGAGTGGGGTAAAATTACATAGTGAATTGGTAATTTTGTTTAACTTATATGCGAAATTACAATTTATTACTCGATTAGTGTTTAGATTTAAAGTTTGTTTGTGTAGGATTTACACTTTTATTGTTTAAATTTAAACAGCTTATCTGTTGAATTTTTCAGTGTGCGATTTTGCGCATAATAAGGTAGGAAAAAAGTAACCTACCTTTTTGTATGCAAAATTACACGAAAATTTCTAAGAGTGTACCTACCACTGACAATGCCAAGGTCATTTACGGTTTACGCATTTACATGTTTACTCGTTTACGCATTTACATGTTTACGCGTAAACTTTACCTGTTTTTCAAAATTACTCGTAGCTACAGCAAAGATGTTTACACATCAAAATTTAATCGCATTAATTTCGGGGGGGGGGGGATTGATCCCTGCCATCCCCCCCTAGATACGGCCTTGCATCAGAGTACAAATATGTAATACATACATACATCTATTGATTGCATCCCATTTCGTACTAACTTTGAGATTGATTTCAGAAAATGAAATCTATCAAATTGAGAATCAGCCAAAAATCCCATACTAAAAATGTGCCTTTTTGTTTGAGAACGCTATCAAGAGAAATTTGAGGTGCATTTGATAGCTAACGTTTGATATTTGACAATAGGGTTACTTCTCAAATGAACCTCAAATTAAAAATGAAGAAAAATGTTTATTGGGTTGCCAGCTGCCAACTTTTCAGAATTACCTACTCGACAAAATACCTCTATTAATAAAAAAACGCACTAAAAATTACTAAGGAAACTAAAAAAACAAAATAGGTGGCACATAAGCTACGTAAATTGTTTGACAATCGTCGTGACTACGCAACAGGGTGAACGCGAAAACGTAAAATCTTATATAATACCAACTTTTGGGCGGGTGAGCGTGAGTGAGTGTGAGTGACTGCGTCGCAAAGAGTCACCGCGTTTTGTATAATAAGGGCATTAATACTGTAAAAAATTTTAAGTAATAAGTAACGCGTTACTTATTACTGTAAAAAATTTTAAGTAAGCAGTAAAAAGGGTAAAAATAATGAATTACTACTGGTACCTACTTAAAAGTGTCCATCTATGCTATATACGTATACATATGTATGCAGTTCGAATAAATTTTGATGATTCATATCTATGCAGTGGGTGTGTGCACATGAAAAATCAATCAACTGTGACCGCAAACAAAATGAACGGTAACAAATCCCCTTCTCTCCGCCTGCAGCAGTGCATACAAAAACAAACTACTTACATAAATAGGTATTAAACAAAGCGCATATGAACAAACCAACAAATTAAACAAACAACCAACATTGAGTTGTGTCGAAAAATGATCAGCCACTTTGATTTCTGCTACCGTTGTAGGTTGGTAGGTACAGTGATAGATTTTAAAGAATTAGCTGGCCATAATTGAAAACTTAAAAGTTGTCAGATTCTTATAAAATAAAGTTTGAATAGATAAAAGGAATTCTAAGGAATTATAATCTGCACTTCTCGCTGCGCTAATATACCTAAACAGCGCCTTGACGTATGCTATCCAAGCTTAGCTTTCCCTTACTACGCTTGTTACATAAGCTGGAGTTATAGGTACTTAACGTAGCATGAACAAACTCACTCAAAATTTCTGTTCAATGGGGTTTGAGTACATTTGATTATGCACACTTAGCGTAACATAGAAATCTGATCATTTTAGATTTTTACAGAGCGCGCATAAAGCGGCCCGTTTCTAAACTTGTTCCATGCTACGTTAAGGGCCGTTTACTCAACCTCCGGTTAAGTACTTAACCACAGATTTTTGTCCGGTTAAGCAATTTATTTGACAGGTCACCATACAATTTACGTCAAACTAACCGGCGATTAAATTGATCAGATGTTGAGTAAACGGCCCTAAGAATGTATAACCCCAGCTATACACTTTTTGATGTGTAAACATCTTTGCTGTAGCTACGAGTGATTTCGAAAAACAGGTAAAGTTTACGCGTAAACGTAAATGACCTTTGTGTTAGTGTACTGCTGCGTCCGTGTGAATCGCTTGGCACTGACAGTGGTAGGTAAGTAGATAGCATAGATGGGCATACTGAAGTAAAATTGTAATTCAGTAAAGCAAACAGTAAGCAGTAAAAGAATATTGCTTACTTAAAATTTTTTACAGTAATAAGTAACGCGTTACTTATTACTTAAAATTTTTTACAGTATTAAGTATCGCTTTACTTATTACTTAAAATTTTTTACAGTATTAAGTACCGCGTTACTTATTACTGTAAAAATTTTACAGTAATAAGTAGTCTTTACTTACTACTGTAAAAAGTTTACAGTATTTCAGTATTATTTACTGTTTACTGTAAGACTACTGAAGTAGCGAGGATACAGTAGTCTAAGAATTGGCATACACACACACGCACATTGATGAGCACAAGCGCATGCGCTAACGAGCATATGAGGTATGATGCCCAATAAACATAATAGAAAAAAATCTCGAACGTTGAAAAAACGTTTATACGCATTTCTAATTCCAGGGCATTTTGAAATCCACAATTAAACGTACCCATTCTCAATTTTTTCTCAAATATACCAAGGTAAGTACCCAGGTATGTATAAATTAAGGATATAAAAATAAAAACTATATTTTTACCACAATGCTCGGTAAAATAAAATTGCTTTTCATCCAAATGTTATTTGAAGCAGTGGCAACAAATATCTTAATTGTATTCTAGGTTAAGATTTTATAAAAAAAAATTAAGTCAATTTTTGCTTCCTGACGTTTTACCGAGCATTGTGGTAAAAATATAGTTTTTATTTTCATATCCTTAATTTATACATACCTGGGTACTTACCTTGGTATATTTGAGAAAAAATTGAAATGGGTACGTTTAATTGTGAATTTCAAAATGCCCTGGAATTAGAAATGCGTATAAACGTTTTTTCAACGTTCGAGATTTTTTTCTATTATGTTTATTGGGCATCATACCTCATATGCTCGTTAGCGCATGCGCTTGTGCTCATCAATGTGTGTGTGTGTGTATGCCAATTCTTAGACTACTGTATCCTCGCTACTTCAGTAGTCTTACAGTAAACAGTAAATAATACTGAAATACTGTAAACTTTTTACAGTAGTAAGTAAAGACTACTTATTACTGTAAAATTTTTACAGTAATAAGTAACGCGGTACTTAATACTGTAAAAAATTTTAAGTAATAAGTAAAGCGATACTTAATACTGTAAAAAATTTTAAGTAATAAGTAACGCGTTACTTATTACTGTAAAAAATTTTAAGTAAGCAGTAAAAAGGGTAAAAATAATGAATTACTACTGGTACTTAAAAGTGCCCATCTATGGTAGATAGACATGTACTTACAAATGCTTGCATGCATAGCCGAGCAAATGCAAATATCAACAACAACAGCAACGAAGCGAAGTGAAGTTGTTGTTGTTGTTGTTTTCTGCAACAATGCTACAAATAGGCAAATTAAAAAGGACCAACCTGTTTGAACATGTATGCAAATGTATGGATATGCACACCTACATCTACCTATCTAATTTTCTATGCAATATTGGTATCAAATGAAAGGTTTTGAGCAGGACTTCGATATGAAGCTCTTTTCATTGTGACCTCTAGGCCGGGTCTCCAGATATGGGTCAAAACGAGGACCCGGATGATCCTTGAATGTTTCTGAGCAATATTGGTATCAAATGAAAGGTTTTGAGCAAGACTTCGATATGAAGCTCTTTTCATCGTGACCCCTTGGCCGGGTCACCAGATATGGGTCAAAACGAGGACCCGGATGATCCTTGAATGTTTCTGAGCAATATTGGTATCAAATGAAAGGCTTTGAGCAGGTCTTCGATATGAAGCTTTTTCATCGTGACCCCTTGGCCGGGTCACCAGATATGGGTCAAAAGGAGGACCCGGATGATCCTTGAATGTTTCTGAGCAATATTGGTATCGAATGAAAGGTTTTGAGCAGGACTTCGATATGAAGCTCTTTTCATTGTGACCCCTAGGCCGGGTCTCCAGATATGGGTCAAACGTGGACTCGGATGATCTTGCATGTTTCTGAGCAATACAAAACAAAACAACATAAAAAATCAAAAGTCAAAAACCAAAAACCAAAACAAACAAAAACAACAAAATAGTAGCAGTCACAATGACAACAAAAAATTATAAAAATTATAGTCGCCTTTTAATCCATAGAAAACCAGGAAAAAAGGAATAAGGAAAAGGGAATAAATATCCGATTTCGAAACAGTTTACACATCAATATTCATGAATACCCGTTATTCACGCTTTAATTTTTTTTATGTTCTCGTGTGCATAGTGCTTCTCGGCCAATATTTCGAATATTAGGTACTAGACATATACGCCGACAGTGATTCCGGCGGCGGCGGCGCTATTCCAAAAACATTTCGGCGGCGGCGGCTACGCCGGCGTGCTTTTTTGCGCCGGCGCGCCTGCCCCAAATCTACAAATCACAATCCTTATTCAAATATTAATTTTATTTAGTTACCTTAATATCGCTGGCTGAATGGAATAAATAAACTAATTTCCACCTTAAATTGTTGAAACTTTTTTATTAACAGCAAAAAACAATTGTTACATAAACTAAAATATAAAATAAAGAAAATAAATATTTAAGAATATATGTACACAAATCCATATGTAAGGGTAAATTTAAATTCATTTGCTTATTTTGTATGATAATAAACATGCATACATATATTTACATATGTACATATTTATATATATATATGGCACTTTAAAATAAATATATGTATATACAGTGTTGGAAAAAATAATAGGGACAAAGTTTTGCAATTCTCCATTTATTTAATTTTAAGACCAAATAATAATTACACTGTAAAAAATTATAGTTTATTTCTAATATCATTTGGTACTTAGTTTAATCATTCTTGGAATTAAATTTGAATTTTAATGCCAAAAAGTCTTATTTTGAAACTATGAGAAGTTTTAAAATTTTATTTATTCCAAAATAGTTTCAAAGTAAAGTCTTGAAAAGTATTAGAATTCTCTCTAAAGAAGTTTAATCATTTATGGTTTAAAAACAAATCTTAAAAAGTATAAAAAATTTCTCTTTCTCAATTATATTACCATCAAAGTATTTTTGGTTTGAAATCAAAACCAAAAAAAGTATTAAAAAAAAAATTATCAGAAAAAAGTCAAAATAAATAAACAAAATGTTTCTAAAAGTGCAATGAGAAGGAGTAAATAAATCTAGTAAAATAAATAGCCCGTATTTTTCACGCCTGATGAAATAATTGAATCAAGTAAGTAATGCAGGAAATTAATAAAATAGCATGGGGGTAAATTTTGCTTTATTTTTACAGGTATAAGGCAGTTGAAGGTCTCTCTTGCAGTATCATTGCAAGAACCGCGACGGTGCTGAAATTTCCATGGACATCTCCAAAATATTGGTGTAAAAGTTGACAATATGTATATACATATATCGAGTCCTAACTGCCATAAAAGTGTACCCAACAAAATTGTCGATTTCAGCTTTTTTATGGAAATCAACAATTTATTATAACATGCATCAACTCCCAAAAATTGCATAGCTGTGAAATGTGCAGTTTTGAAGTTAGGGACTAAATAAGTTTCAAGGCTGCATACAAACTGTATGCAAAACAAATTAAAAAAAAACTGTGTCCTGTAAAATTTACTTTTTGTTCGATACACTTTTATGAGGATTAGGGCTCGATATATAAAGTACTTTAGTGTTTGCTACTACTGTTTTGGATTTTTATGTAAATAAACTATGTTAACCTTATTCAATTTCTCATTAATCTTTGGGATAAAGGGTTATTTGCGGTATATCCACTGGAAGTTTTATGGGGGTTTATTTTTAAATCCGAAAAAATATAAAATTTATTCCAATTTTCTGACAGAATTAATACCATTTAAACTATTTTTAATACCAAGAATATTCTAAAAATAATTAAAATTTGGTTTTGATTTAATTCCAAAAAAATATTAATTTGACACCAAGAATAATTTCTGTCTCTCAGATTCTCTTCTTTTTTTTAAACCAGAATGGTTTTAATTTTATACTTTTTGGCATTGCTATATATAAATACCAAAATGGTATTAAAATTAAACTAAAATTTTTACTGTGTACCATATATTGATGTTTACACGGAGAGGACATGCTTCAATAACTCTGGGGTGGTTTTTGTATAATAATTTAATTTTTATGAATAAAAATAATGAAATGTATAATTTAAGTTGGAAATAATAATTCGATTGTTTTTTTTCAAATAAACAACAATATTACTGCTGCAGCTAGATTTAAACTAATGTTTAGTTGAAGCTCCTTTATTTTTTATAACTTCCTTACTTCTTCGTGGCATAGGGTTGACCAAATCAGCGCAATGTGCAACTGGTATTAAGTACCAAGCTTCTTTAATTTTTTTTCCATAACTCTTGCTTATTTTTTCATTTTTGATCCCCCATCGTCTTCTTTAATATTCCCTATAGGGCTGAGGTTCGACAACTGTGAGGGCTACTCAAAAACAGCAACTTTCTTACGTTCAAACTATGAGTTTTCGATTCTGGAGGCATGTTTGGGATCATTTTCGGCATCTAATGATATCAAGGAGGGTTGAAATGGTGCAGTTTTGAGTACAACAATTAGCAACAGACCTCGATAAGTAGGACTAAATGGAAGAGATCCCAGAAAAGTTCCGTATCTGAGAAAAAATTATGTAAGCCAACAAACTGAAATTTTCCAGTAGCTTAAAGTCTTTAGGACTGAGGCTAGTAAAGTAGGGAACAGCCAAAGTTTTTGTTAATAACTTTTAACCGGCAAAAAATAAAACACTTCCGCATTCAGCTTCGTGTTCCTGAGGTCAAAACACGTCGATTGGTTCCTTTTTTTTTAATTTTGAAGAACTTTAGCAGTTAGCAAAACTAGGAAAATATGTACACTAAGCCGTATCACGTTATATGGACAAAAAAAAAGTTTAGTGTGTGTCAGTTTTATTTGAACACTTATGTCGAAAAAATATTTTTGGTGTAAAAATTTTTTTTTTAGGCCCGCGTTAAAAACAGCTAAATCGCGTTTTTTGTAATAACTTCCTTATTTGATGTCGGATCTCTATCATCTTAATGTCGCTGAAAAGGTCTCGCCGAGCACTATATTTGGCCCATATAAAGTTTCGACCTCAAAGGTTGTTCTGAGTTTTACCTTTAAAAATTTTTGAGTTACTATCCCTAGATTTTTTTATTTTTATCACTAATACAAAGCTCTCAAAAAACCATGAGGACACCGCTAAAAAAGTTGTAGCCTTTATTCACAAACAAAAAAGTTATAACGTTGTAAAATGAAACACTTGTTTTTTTATAAAAAAATTACACAGTAGGGAGGCAAAAATACCATAGAGAAACGGCGAAACACGTCAGCTTAATTTTTGGCTCCAGATTACGATGGCGTTTTTAGAAAATCCGGATTAGCTCCCATTTTCGAGATATTTAAAAACGAATTTTCAGTTTTCACATACAAAGCGATCCGATGGAGGGGGGCGTATGAGTAACTAAAGTAAAGTGTGTTGTTTTCAATTGTTGGCTGCATTTCTAGGGGCAGACGACGCACCCAGCGCAAGTATTGATAACACATTTAGACTTCCGTTGTCTCTTTATAATTTTACAACAAACTCTGGCAGCTTTTCTAAATAACTTGGATGATTTTACGATACGCACGGATGCTGAAATTGTGAAGCCAGCGCGCTGTGCTTAGAGGACCCACTTGAATACTTGCCAAATCTTCACTACAGCCATTATCATTCAATATAAATAACGTTGATCAGCACGATAATAATTTTTTTTTTTCAATAATTTTTTTCATATTATGTGTCCAGTATTGGTAGCTGTTCCATTGCGGTACAGCATACTCAAGTCAAGCGAGGACTTAGAATACTTTTTAATCAAAAACTCATATTGTATGGCGTTACTGCCTCATATAAATAAGAACTTGGGATAATTTTTCAAAAAACACAGGTTCCCTTATTTTAAAACGGTATAACTTTTTTGTTTGTGAATAAGGGCTACAACTTTTTTAGCGGTGTCCTCATGGTTTTTTGAGAGCTTTGTATTAGTGATAAAAATAAAAAAATCTAGGGATAGTAACTCCAAAATTTTTAAAGGTAAAACTCAGAACAACCTTTGAGGTCGAAACTTTATATGGGCCAAATATAGTGCTCGGCGAGACCTTTTCAGCGACATTAAGATGATAGAGATCCGACATCAAATAAGGAAGTTATTACAAAAAACGCGATTTAGCTGTTTTTAACGCGGGCCTAAAAAAAAATTTTTACACCAAAAATATTTTTTCGACGTAAGTGTTCAAATAAAACTGACACACGCAAAACTTTTTTTCGTGATACGGCTTAATGTACACATCTCGCTCCATACGGGTATGGCGCGCCAGCGCACGCCGCCGCGCCGATACGCCGATTTCATGAAGGTAATCGGCGCGGCGGCGGCGGCGTCAATCGGCGGCGTATATGTCTAGTAGGTACCTACCTACCTATTACGACAAATATAGTGGAACTGATAGATTCCAGTAATTCAGGTAATAATTCTTGAGTTAAAATTATAGAATTTAATAAGACTAGCCGGACCCGTGCGCATCTTGCGCAAAAAAATAACAAAACATACGTAGCGCCAGTCGGTATGATTTGTGCTGTCGCGCCCATTTTAAAAAACTTATTATGTATTTGGTATGGTGGAACTTATGGAACTTTCAATGAATTACCTACATATGTATATGTTTGACAAAGATATCGTATAAAATGATTTTATTATACCCACATATGTACACCCCAGTGCAAAAATGCGTTATATTATTTTCTAGCGCAAAAACCAACTTTCGTACAAACAAAAGACGCGGAAACTCGAAGCGCAAAAACATGCCGAGAAAGCTTTTTAGTTCGTTTTTGCCCTTTTATCTTCTGAAGGCATAGTTTTAGACGCAAATCTTTTAGTTTAAATTTAAACATTTTATTTTTGCAAAATACTATTTAAAAAAAAGTACCACGCCCAATAAAACACCGTTTCGCATGCATAGCTAATTTATACCATTAAAACGATGCCTTACTTATTAATTTTGGTAAATTATGTGAGCAGAAAAAGGGATTGCAAAGAAACACCAATTAGAAATAATATATATGATAATACGTTTAATATGCATATATGTAAGACATTTTTTGTAAAAAAAATTTATATACCTAGATTTTACCTTTGAAAGCCATTTTTTTGTACCTACTTCCGCGCTCGCTCAAACCAAAAACTGGCAATTAAAAGGTTAATAGGTACGTCATCGGAAACGAAAACGCAAACAATGCAATGCAATTTTCACATTTAATAAACAGTTATGAGCATAAAAAATAATAATTTTGGCCGTCTAAAATTAAGAAATCAACCACTGTGCGCTGGCCGCAAAAGCACAAAATATGAATACCAACAAGAACGAAAACTAAAAAGGCAAAAAAAATTAAATTGAAATCGAAAATTCCGCTCCTTTTGTATTAGGTATGTATGTATGTATGTATTTATTGCTGCTGCAGAACCTCTACACACCCACAAAACGCAATCATCGCTAAATGCAGCATTTCCCCTCCATTTATGAAGTGACCACGCCCAAAGTCAGAAGTAAATAACTTCACCTCCATGACATGGCAATGCATATGCAAGTATGTGGTATATTGCTTTCTTGCTCTTTCTAACACACACTATTTCCAACAAGCATTTAAGTATATATCACAATTGGTAGTAGCTTTTGCAAACCTGTTTCAGCATACCTAAGCGGAGCAAGTAAGAGAGAGAGAGCTCACTCACTCCAATGGCTGGAATATCAATGTAAAAGAGGGGGAGAGTACCTACTTATATACCGTTAAAGAGCAAGTAATGCAGCAGAATCATCTCCGTCACACCTGTGCTATGCTTGCTTTGGTTTTTGTTTTATATGAAACCTTTTTGTAGTGTTTTAGTGTAATTCCAGACAAGGGAATGTTGTTAGTAAAAGTTTAGTTACTAAACTTTAGTGGGTAACTATTTGTTCTGAACGGAAAACAACTTTAAATTTAATGCACTTTATTAATACACAGAAAATGTAAATGTGCTAGAATTGAGCGCTTACCATCAAATATTGAGTAGGTAAAGAATACACTTAGGAATTTTTCAATATCGTTCGCTCCTCGTCAAATGAAGGTATGATTCTGAATAACTCATCATTTAATATATTCAATATAAAAGTGAGGCATGAAGTATAGTAGAGATGAGAGAAACTGCGATTTTTCGATATCTGTGATTTCGGTGATTGCTATTTTTAAATCACTGCGATTTTAAACTGCTATTGCGATTGCATGGACTGCTATAAAATCATCCGGAGAGATTAATTTTGCGTTTTCTGAGCGATATAACCTGTCTTCATTTTATGTAAATAAAATGATAGCAATAACAAAGTATTCCGCAGTAATTTCGCTGTTTGTAAACATTTTTCAAAGATAAATTGTAAATTCAATAATTATTTTTTTTTTATATATCTATATACGTATGTGGTCTGCTCAAAAGTATAAACAAAAAGAAATTTATAATGCTTTTGCGATTGCGATTCACATAGGTGAACTGCTTACTTGGTACATCGATAGCAGTTCCCAATAAGTAGTGAACTGCTATTTTGAAAAAGTGATCGCAATTGCGATTTGCGATTTTTTACTCACAGTGAAAAAATCACCGTTTGCGATATATCGCTCATCACTAAAGTATAGGTACCTACCTATTCCTTGACTCCAATTTGACCAAAGGAAGAAACAACAAAAAAAAATCAGCGTTCGAATGAGCTGGTTATAAAATTACAACTTCTTCGAAGGGCAGCATATCGCCAGCTTATCAGTAATAAATGAATTGTAAAACGAATCTACGCCGAATTTGATCGATCCTCCATCCTTCTGACTCACAATCGAAATACTATTACAACTGACGAGAATGGACATGAATTGGAGCTTTATGGAGAGTGGAAAAAGAACGGCATGTTAAAGCTGCAGTGATCAAACGAACATTGAGATATCCAAGAAAAATGTCATCGATGTCTGCTCTAATATTTGAATGTTTTCTCAAGATTTTGTCAGTAAAACTGAAGCTCTTCGCAACGTATAAAAAAAAATTACACTATTTAATTTTATCTATCGAGAATAAGATTGCTACTCAGTTCGTCTTGGCCAAAGATATCTAAAAACAAAAGAAACCTCGTCGTTGCTTTACAAATCGTCGTACCTTACGAAAACTAGCACATTTAAAATTTTAGCGAAAGCTAGCAATTCAAAAATTCTGTACGAAGTAGCACATTTGATTTTGGCCGACGAAAAGTAGCAGTAATAATAGTAGTAGGTATGTACCTATATACTGTTTTTACATTAAAATTGTTGTTGTTTAAACGAAATTGATAGTTTTCGTCAGCCAAAAGTCGAAATTGTTACTTTTCGTCGGCCACAAAAAAATCGTATGCTAGTTTTCGTATGGTACGACGAAATGTAATCTTGGAACCGTGAACTAATAAAAAAATCCTCAATTAAAATTCATAAGGAGGAAGTACCTACCTAGGTAGTAGTAATAGTACACTGGCGCGTATAAAACTCTGCTTCTTTCCCAATGTGAGATGTGCTTCTTAATTTTTTCTGCCTTTTTTTACAACTAATTGGCGGTACCTACGTTTTATGCAGGACAGTTCTAAGATCATCGATCAATGAGTGACAAGTCATTGCAACAAATTCAGAATATGTAAGGCAAAGCTTGTGCTCTGTTTAAAAGCTCCTTTAAATGTATTGCTTCAAGCTCGCGTGGAATCCACTCATTGGATTTATTTTCTCTTAACAGCCTATGAGAGATTTAAAGAAGTGTTTTTTTAGGTATGTATGTATAAATATACTAAATATGTAATACATTATTATGTATATGTATGTATGTTGAGATCATGTTGTTCTTGTTTTTGAAAATCGTCTTCATTTATTTCGCTGCGTTGATTTTCACTTCTAACAGCTTAACTAGCTGCTATGTATGTTCCTACAAAGTAGGTCCTACATACCATAGATGGGCATACTGAAGTAAAATTGTAATTCAGTAAAACAAACAGTAAGCAGTAAAAGAATATTGCTTACTTAAAATTTTTTACAGTAATAAGTAACGCGTTACATATTACTTAAAATTTTTTACAGTATTAAGTATCGCTTTACTTATTACTTAAAATTTTTAACAGTATTAAGTACCGCGTTACTTATTACTGTAAAAATTTTACAGTAATAAGTAGTCTTTACTTACTACTGTAAAAAGTTTACAGTATTTCAGTATTATTTACTGTTTACTGTAAGACTACTGAAGTAGCGAGGATACAGTAGTCTAAGAATTGGCATACACACACACGCACATTGATGAGCACAAGCGCATGCGCTAACGAGCATATGAGGTATGATGCCCAATAAACATAATAGAAAAAAATCTCGAACGTTCTTAAAAATCAATTGAAAAAATAAAATTGCTTTTCATCCAAATGTTATTTGAAGCAGTGGCAACAAATATCTTAATTGTATTCTAGGTTAAGATTTTATAAAAAAAAAAATTAAGTCAATTTTTGCTTCCTGACGTTTTACCGAGCATTGTGGTAAAAATATAGTTTTTATTTTCATATCCTTAATTTATACATACCTGGGTACTTACCTTGGTATATTTGAGAAAAAATTGAAATGGGTACGTTTAATTGTGAATTTCAAAATGCCCTGGAATTAGAAATGCGTATAAACGTTTTTTCAACGTTCGAGATTTTTTTCTATTATGTTTATTGGGCATCATACCTCATATGCTCGTTAGCGCATGCGCTTGTGCTCATCAATGTGCGTGTGTGTGTATGCCAATTCTTAGACTACTGTATCCTCGCTACTTCAGTAGTCTTACAGTAAACAGTAAATAATACTGAAATACTGTAAACTTTTTACAGTAGTAAGTAAAGACTACTTATTACTGTAAAATTTTTACAGTAATAAGTAACGCGGTACTTAATACTGTTAAAAATTTTAAGTAATAAGTAAAGCGATACTTAATACTGTAAAAAATTTTAAGTAATAAGTAACGCGTTATTTATTACTGTAAAAAATTTTAAGTAAGCAGTAAAAAGGGTAAAAATAATGAATTACTACTGGTAATTAAAAGTGCCCATCTATGCTACATACATACTACCAGGGCCGTAGCCAGGAATTTATTTCGTGGGGGGTTACATCGTTGTGGATTTTTTTTTTTTTTTTTTTGTTTTTGAGAAAAATATATAACTTATTTCGTGCACTAAATAAAAATAATAAAACAAATTCTGGTTTCTCAAGTGCTATTTAGAAGAAATTTTTTTTACGAAACTTTTGATTTTCAAATTAGGATTTTTATAAGAAGTTTTAAAAATCAGGAAACTTTTATTCATTTAAAAATTAGACTGTTTTATTACAAACACGATGAATACTTTATTTTTGGTGATTTTATCCAAGTAGGTAAAAAAAAATAATATTTTATGGACGAAAAACTCGGTTAGATTACCCAGCTTTTTTCAGCTGTAAAAGTCCGCCTCAAGATTTTTAGCTAATGTTGAGACTCTAACTTGTTTTTATTGCAACTTTGTTATTTGACATCCGATTTTTAAAATTAATAGATATGTCATTATTTTAGTCTTTTGAGCAGGGTTTGAAGTTATTTTCAACTTTTTTTTTCATTTCCATTGAATTTCATTTTCATTTGAAAATTAAAAAATTAAGAGCGTAGCAGTATATAAATAAAAAGTTCTACTGTACTGCATCTGCGCAGCCTTAAGTTTCAAAAAATTATAGTCGACTGTTGCTGTATTGTGGAAATTTGTACAGCACAGCAAAGGGCAAACATAATTTCGAGTTTTTACAGCACTGTTGTTATTGGTTTTTTTTTTTAATTTATGGGAACACAATCGAAATTGTAATGTACAAAAAAAACCAATTTCAAAAAGCCGCACTTAAAACTAAAATTCTGTTTATCTGTGCTTTACTCTCGACTGATCTGTTTGAAATTACACAGTAAAGCAACAGCACAAAAAACAAACAAATAAATTCGACTGTTCTGTGCTTCGACTTAAGATATTTTCAAAGGAAATCGAAATTCAAAAGTTCTCAAAAAATTATGATAACTTTCGCAAAACAGCAACAGCTTATTTTTGAGACTGTTGGTGTTATGCTGGCAAACAGTGCTTAGGAAGCTTTATATTTCCTCCTAATGTCCTTTTATCTGCGAAGTCGTTTTCATAAAGTTGGGTCACCTAACCGAGTTTTTCGACCATAAAACGTCCTTTTTGTTTCACTTGAAAAAAATCGCCAAAAATAAAGTATTTATCGCATCTTTTTAATATTACGCTTAAAATGTTTGCAATAAAACAGAATAATTTTAAAAAGAATAAAACTTTTCTGATTTTTACAACTTCTTATAAAAACCCCAATAAAAACCAACTTTTCAATAATCGCAAAAAATCAAAAATGGTGACTTTCCAAAGTTAGTATTGAAAATATGTAGGTGAAATCGGACTACATATAAAAACGCACACATCCCATATATGGGATCTTTCGAAAAACACACAAAATGTTATAATTCAGAAACTAATATAACCCGAGTAATGAATTTTCAGCCATGACTTTATGAAGTTATAAGGAAATATGCTAAAATTTTAGAAATGTAACATAATTTAATTTATAAGTGGTATGTCGTTAGAATCGTGCTTTAATTATCTTTCAAACGGAGTAGATACGGTTTGCGGGTATTTGTAACTTCAGCGAGAAGAATTTTTGATTGAAGTTGTAACCAAAAAAAAACTCAAAATTACGTTATCTCAAAACCCTAACCATAAGAAAATGGTTTTGATCTCAGCAGGTTCATACCAGCCCTCCCCTATACCTGAAATTCTTGGTATTTTCTCAAATTAATTATTCGTAAACTAGTGTTTTCAACATATAGCTTTAAATATGATAGAAGTAAAATTTATCTACCAGAATTTTGTGGGGGGTTCAAACACCCAAACCGCCGCCCCCCTAAATACGGCCTTGCATACTACATATGTTTTACACTGCACTATTTTGCTGTTGTTCTTGTAATGGCATCAAGTGATGACACCGAGTTTTGCGGATTTAATGCAGCATAGGGAAGGTGTGAAATGAAGATGCTTTTGCATGCTATGCTATTCATGTTTGCTTCACATGTTATATCTATGTAAGTATGGGCAATTCCAGAATGACGAACGAAGCTCAATAAAGTATGCATAGCGTTGAATATTTTTCTTCTATTTTTCGTTTTTAGAGAGCACTTAAGTAGCTTTATAACCGGTGCAAATAACAACTACTACCGATTTGTAGTTTCTGAAATATTAGCATTTGCAGAGCGATGGCGAACGGGACAAATATGGAATATATAAATATGGATTATATTGTGAAAAACTGCGAATTTTGGACCAAAATTTAAAAAGTAATGATTAGCGATCAAAGTAGAATAACGTAGCTCTCGATTGATGGTTTTAACGTGAAAATATGTACATATATGCATTCCATTATTAATTCGGGATGGTATGTGGATAAAAGATTATTTGGACACGTTCTAGTTCTAGTTTTGCTTTACCGCAAAAAGGCTATAAATGAACAATCGGTTGTATGGCAGTTTATGTTTTAGTAGTCTGCTATGTATATGTTGTAGTGGTCCGATTTAGCCGATTCCGGCAAATGATCATCTAGTCATAAAAAGACGCCCACATACAGAATTTCTCTAATATATTTTTTTTTTGCGGGAAAACGCAAACAAACTTTTATAATTTGAAAGAGTTTCCTTCAATGGCTAACTACAAGATCACTTTTATTTGCGCCATTTCTATCTTTTTGAGTATTTTATAAGAATAAACCAGTATTGGCCCAGTTATTGAAGTATGTATATGGCAAAATCACCAAAAAATTTTTTCTAATTAGTAAAAATCCAATTATTGGGTTTTTTTAAGAGCAGCGGTCACCTCTCGGCCGTGGGCGGCATACCCTCCGAGTGTATTTCTGCTTCTCTCAAAAAATGCATTCGCCGTTCGGAGCCGGCATAAAACTGTATGTCCACCCAATTAGTAGGAAAAACAAAAGGAGCATACCTGAAATTGGAAGAGAAGCTCGGCCATAAAACTCGTCAGAGTTATAATAGAGCCATTGTATTATTATTATTATATGGCAAAATCCCAGAAATCGTTAACCCTGGAAAATTGGCAGCTTGCAACCCAATAAACATTTTTTTTTTCATTTTCAATTTGAGGTTCATTTGAGACACATTTTTAGTATGGGATTTCGGGCTGATTCTCAATTTGATAGATTTCATTTTCTCCAATTTCAAAGTTGGTACGAAAGGGAATGCAATCAATAGATGTATGTATGTATTACATATTTGTACTCTAGAGTACAGAAAAATTTAGGGATAGTGAGAGAGTTTGTGTTATGAGCGCAGAAATGGAATGGAATAAATAGATGTATGTATTAGAGCCCTAGATACCCGAGAAGTATCGAGAAATTCGATCTGATCGTTTTTGTTCAAATGCCCGTACAAACATTCGAGCATTCGAGCTTACAAACAAAAAAATGTGTATGGGAAAAGCAAAAATAAAAAAACTACATATAAAAAAAAAATAATAAACAAAAGAAAAAAAATTCAAAATACCCGAATTGTTCAAATGCCCGTACAAACATACGGGTAATAAACAAACAAACAAACAACTGTTCGAGCATTTGAAAAACAATTGTTCGGGCTACACGAAAATATTAAAAAAAAATCGAGAGCTCTAATAGGTACATATCGTCGTACCATACGAAATCTAGCATATTTAAAATTTCTGGCGAAAGCTATCAATAAAAAAATTCTGTACGAAAAGTAACAAGTTCGACTTTTGGCTGACGAAAAATAACAAGTTCGACTTTTGGCCGACGAAAAATAATAAAATCGACTTTTGGCTGACGAAAAGTATCAGTAATTATATACTGTTTTTACATTGAAATTGTTGTTGTTTAAACAAAATTGATAGTTTTCGTCAGCCAAAGTCGATTTTATTATTTTTCGTCGGCCAAAAGTCGAACTTGTTATTTTTCGTCAGCCAAAAGTCGAACTTGTTACTTTTCGTACAGAATTTTTTTATTGATAGCTTTCGCCAGAAATTTTAAATATGCTAGATTTCGTATGGTACGACGATATGTACCTATTAGAGCTCTCGATTTTTTTTTAATATTTTCGTGTAGCCCGAACAATTGTTTTTCAAATGCTCGAACAGTTGTTTGTTTGTTTGTTTATTACCCGTATGTTTGTACGGGCATTTGAACAATTCGGGTATTTTGAATTTTTTTTCTTTTGTTTATTATTTTTTTTTTATATGTAGTTTTTTTATTTTTGCTTTTCCCATACACATTTTTTTGTTTGTAAGCTCGAATGCTCGAATGTTTGTACGGGCATTTGAACAAAAACGATCAGATCGAATTTCTCGATACTTCTCGGGTATCTAGGGCTCTAATACATACATCTATTTATTCCATTCCATTTCTGCGCTCATAAGTCGATTTTGTTATTTTTCGTCGGCCAAAAGTCGAACTTGTTTTTTTTCGTCAGCCAAAAGTCGAACTTGTTACTTTTCGTCAGTTACAAAAAAACGTATGTTAGTTTTCGTATGGTACGACGATATGTATTACATATTTGTACTCTGATGTGATGTTTTTCATTTACCCGTGCGGGTGAATTTCGCCTGTGCCTTTTGTACAGTCATACATACATATGAGAAACAAACTATGTTTTTAATAAAGTTTGTGTAACTTCACAAAAAGCAACAAACAAATAAAATAAGAGTAAGAAATACGGAATCATTATTACACACAATCATTTTCAACTATCATAATTTCAACCGTTAAGAGACTGCTCACGTAAAACAACGAACGCTGATTGAAATTTGCAAACATAGGTACAAAATTTCTTCGTTCCTTGAAACCTTGACATGATGAAATTCGTGAAATGGTACAAAATGCGAAACAATTTTTTTTCAAATGTGTTGTAAGTTATTCTAAAACTGATAAACAATGTTTCATGAACACTTGAAAATATGTTTATATTCAAATTATATACATATATGCTGCTTCTGAAATTTAGAAACAATATTTTCTCAACGTTTTAGAATTTCTTTTTCAGTGTTTAATGGGAAGTCAACAAAAATAAAAAAAAGTATTTGTTGACATTGTATGTAAATACATACATACGTGTTTTGTTTAGTTTGTTTTTTTTTGAATAAAATATAAATAATTGAATTGAAATTGAAATAAATAAATAAATAAATATATGTACGTGTTATCCAATGTTAAAAAATGCATTTGTGTGTTCGCGTGTGTTCAAGAAGCAAGACAAAAGTTAAAACGTTTTTATTGATAACTTATTATTTAAATCAAATAAAAAATTAGTTCAGCATCATATTCGGGTTCGCGAGATTGAAACGTGTCGATTGATACCCCGTTTTTTTTTTTAATTGGCTAATTTTAGCCGTTGCAAATTAAACCATATCGAATGCTCACTCGAACAAAAGGAAGTGACTCTTTTGACAGTTAAAGTGAGCGTTTTCGTCACTTTGCGTTTTATAAAATACCAAAAACGTAACATACTCACCAGAAAACGTAACACATTTACTTCGAGTCACTTACAGTCACTTTCAGTCACCTAAAGAGATACAAAATACGAACACGACAAAAAGTGACTCTGGGTGACTCGTTGCGTCGCGTTGCGTTTTGCAAAATAAGGCCCTTAGTTTCTATCTTCGAAACGGCACATTTCACATTGTGATAATAAGTTATATTATTGATTTTCATAAAAAATCTAAAATCAATAACTTTCTTGGTTACACTTTCTTGGCGGTTAGGGCTCGATATGTATACATATGAATGTACTTAAATAGGTATATACATAAATGGGTCGAGCGTTCCTGACCATTTTTTTCGTCTGAGGTAGTTAAGAGCCTTTGCAGACTTTCGGCTATTGAAATACATATATCGTTCATCTGTCATAAAAAGTTGCAGCTGTGAGATGGTAGACGCACTAATCGCTCCCTGGATATCACATAGACGGAACAGGTTTTTGTGTCTTTGATGATCTAGGGTTCTATAGTCTTATTTGAATAATAAACAATTTCGTTTATTCAGAAACCAAATTATTCGAATAATAGATAATTTTCATTTACATGCTATGTAAAAAGAAACAAACATAAAACAAACAAGTAAGGAAGCCTAAGTTCGAGTGGAATCGAACATTAGATAATCAGCTGTATGCTTTCATTGTTTGTTTGCGTCTGATGGAAACACTGTGTACTTTAGATAAAGCGAGTGCTGCATAAAGTGGGCGTAGCCACGCCCATTTTCAAAATTTCAGTCATCCAAGTAAGCATATTAATATTATATAAATTTCATCCCTTTATGACTTCTAGTTACAAAGATGTCACGTTACAAATTCCCAAACGGTGTTCCAGAAATATCTTTGTTAAAAAGTAGGCGTGGTCATAAACCAATTTCAATAAATTTTTGCGTGTCTATTACCACAAGTTATAAAAGTGTATAAACCAAGTTTCGTCATAATATCTCAATTATTTGTCGAGTTATGGGCTCAGAAATCTCGTATATTCCTGCTTCTAAAAAGAGGCGGTGCCACGCCCGTTTTCCAAAATTTTTGTGTTTTTTGTTTTATGTCCATTGTTGGACTCCTGCCATAAAATTTCAATGATATATCTTTATATTTGACAAAGATATCGCTTAAAATGTTTTTATTAGGCCACTTTATAATACACATATATAAAAGTGGGCGTTGTCGTCAACCGATTTTGGCAATTTTTCGTCCAAGCATTTACCTAAGTAAGTATATCACGCGTACCAAATTTCATCGATAAATCTTCTACGGTTTCTGAGTTATGACATATAAGACTTTCAATGTTTGACCCTTAATAACTGGGCGTGGCACCGCCCATTTTCCTAAATTTCGTAAAATTTCTTCTTAGGGGCCTGAGCTCAACACATGGGTAAAATTTCATCGCTCCAGCTATATTAGTGACTGAGATACCAAATTTCCGATTTTTTCTATACAGGAAAAGTGGGCGTGGTCATGGTCCGATTTCGCCCATTTTCAATACCAACCGTCCCAGCAGCGTTGCGTGATTCGAATCAATTTTGATTTTAAATCAACTTTCAAATAAAGAATCAACTTGATTCGTGATTCAAACTATTTTCAAATAAAAGATAATTTTTATTTGTGATTCATTTCTCAAAAGAATCAAAAATACCCTTTGATTCGTGATTCAAACCATTTTCAAATCAAAGATAATTTTTATTTGTGATTCGTTTCAAAAAAGAATCAAAAATACCCTTTGATTCGTGATTGAAACCATTTTCAAATCAAAGATAAATTTGATTTGTGATTCATTTCTCAAAAGAATCAAAAATCTTTTTTGATTCTTGATTCAAAAAATATCTTTGATTCGAATCAAAAATTTGATTCGAATCAAAAATTTATTACGAATCTTGATTCAAAATATATTTTTGATTCGAATCAAAAATTTGATTCGAATCAAAAATTTTATTCGAATCAAAAATTTTATTCGAATCAAAAATTTATTTAGAATCAAAAATACTGTAGCTAATATCAGAATTATTCAAGTACCTTCTCGGTAACTTAAAACACAAAAATGTATAAAATGCACCAAAAGTGCAACAACAGCCAAATTGTATGCTGACGCCAAATATGTATATGTGTATGTATGTATGTACATATATACATATTTCTGACTGTCGTATTTACGTTTGTGCTACGCCGTACGTACATACATACATATGTATGTATGTGCATAGGCCCTGTAAAAATCATAGGATTATATGATCCATTTTGCGGTAGGTAGGAGTACTTTCAAAGTGATCATAAACATAGACCCAAGCGAGCGACTTGTTTATCTGCATCGGCTCGTAGTTAGCCGAACATTGCTACGAAAACGAAATGTATGTACATATATAGCGATAACGACGAAGCAAGTGCATACATTTGTATGTATGTATGTATGTACATATGCATGCTCGTTTGAACGTGCACGATTCAGTAATAAAGGGTAGGAATGCAAATTTTGAGGACCAACATCGATACATCGATGTTCGATGTATCGAAAAAATTACGCGACACAAAAAATGCTGATGATTGCGCTAGAAAAATTTTAATATTTTATTTTAACTAAAGAAAAGCTTACTTATGAATGTATGTAAATTGAATTGGCAGTCTTTCAAAACTGTTCAGAGATTATTAAATTTCATTAATTTTAGTACCTACTCCGTAAATTAATCCCATGTGGGTAATCCTTGGATTACTCGGGTGTCATGCGGAAATGGGAGTATGTGATCCCTGCCTGGGACATCGCAATGTTAAATGGACCATATTTTTTATATGAAATGTGGCAGGTTGAGGAGTACTCGGTTGGTCCATAGCGAGTACTCTATACAAGCGTGCATGGAGTACTCGGCTTTTTTGCAGGGGGCACTTGGGTGCATATGCATACATACATATGTATGTATATACCCTATAACACAGTGATAGTCATTTGATATATCATTTGAGGTGCACGTTTGATGGAAATTTCTGTCACACACTGCCTACAAGTTTCCATCATTTTTATATGGACGGTATGAAAAATGTGATGAATGTGTTCTCCAAATGATGTATCAAATGACTATCACTGCTATATGTGTTAGTGTTTGCTGAGAATGTGTTGGAGTTTCCATCATTCCTGTCTTACAGGGTATGTACATATGTATGTACATATCTCCATAGAAGTAAGAATTAGAGTAGATATATGTACATGTATTATAGTAAATAAGTAGTACATAAGAAATTTTGTGTATAGGTAAATAAGAATCAATTTTACCAATAAATTCACTGATTGAATTGCTGTTCGTAAAGCAAACACAACAAACCACTTTCGTTTAATTTGAACGGGTTTAAAATATGCATATGTATGTACCTATAGTGAATCCAAAATATATTTATTTCAAGTAAAAGATACTTTTAGTACGAGATCATTTTGGGTAAATGCATTATTATTATTTATTTTTAAATTCTGTTATTTTATTCTTTTTTGGGGTTCATTCAATGTATGTAAAATATATAAAATATAAGTACATAAGTAAGTACATGTGTGTGGATATGTATAAGAGAAATTTACATATGTATGTATATTCATTTACATATTAAGGGGTAAGTACATATGTACATACATCATATATATGTAAGTATGTACATATGTATGTGTTATATTACATCTGTATTTTATATGGAAATGAAGTCAGGAGGTAAGTGTTGGTCCCCATGCGAAAAAAAAGTTATAAAAGTCTCCCCTAAATTTTAAGCTAATGTTGAGAGGGTTAAGAAACAAAAAAACGAATGGGAGTTGTTTTTAATATTTTCGTTTTTCAACAAAACCACAACAACGAAATCAAACTCTTATATACATGCATTATTAAAAGTCGTTTAAGTAACAATGAAAAAGAATGTAAAGAGATAAATTTAAAACCACTGGTTGAATTTAAAAGTATATGGGTTACTATGCTTAAAACAATTCTACATACCTAGTAAACTTCAATCGAAAATGGGCAAGCTCGAAATTGATATTAGAGGCATGCTCTAGAACACATTTTTCATAGAATTTAATGCAGACTCCGATTTTTCTACGAACAGTATGGCTTAGAAAATTGACCCAGCCTAACGTATGCACATACATATTTACATATCGAAACCACTCTTTGTATGCATACACCTAACCATAATTCATTCATCCTTTCATTCATTTATTCGTTATATACCTACATATATGTATGTAAGTATATACATACATATATATGCACAAATGCTTGGCTAAGCAACTGCGAAAATCTGCTTGCATTTCCTCCCATACAACGTAGACGTTTGTTGAAATTTTAGATTTTTTGCATTTCAACTCGCGGGGGTGGTGGGATCACGTACTAAGTATTTTTTTATTTGAAATAAAGTTTTGATTCAAAATAATTTTTTGATTCGAATCAAAAGTTTGATTCGAATCAAAAATTTTATTCGAATCAAATATTTGATTCGAATCAAAAATTTTATTCGAATCAAAAATTTGATTCGAATCAAAAATTTATTAAGAATCTTGATTCGAAATCAAGTTTGAATCAAGAATCAAAAAAGATTTTTGATTCTTTTAAGAAATGAATCACAAATCAATTTTATCTTTGATTTGAAAATAGTTTGAATCACGAATCAAAGGGTATTTCTGATTCTTTTTTGAAACGAATCACAAATAAAATTTATCTTTGATTTGAAAATAGTTTGAATCACGAATCAAAGGGTATTTCTGATTCTTTTTTGAAACGAATCACAAATAAAAATTATCTTTGATTTGAAAATATTTTAAATCAAGAATCAGAAAATATTTTTGATTAGTGATTCAGTCAAATCAAAATCACGCAACCCTGCGTCCCAGTCTCGATACCAACTTGCATTTCAAATTTCATCAAAATATCTCAATTTTTGCGCGAGTTAGAGTGTTTACAGACGGACAGACAGACGGACAGACGGACGGACGGACGGACATGGCTCCTTTCATCCTGATCATTTTGATATATGTATATAAGTCTATATCTATCTCGATTATTTCATTCTGTTACAATCCACCGTTATGTGATTAAAACTATAATACTCTGTGTACTAGTACAGCTGAGTGTAAAAATTTATTCGAATAATGCCCAAGTCTGATATATGCCACCAAGAGATCTGCAACTTTTCAACTCAATTAGGTATACTTAGCACCAGAACTGAAACCAGATAACACTGTTGTGGATTGTTTAACGAGAAGTAGGTATTTTCGAAAATATTCGGAGTTGCGGTCAGATGCTCTTAAAGTAGCATAAACATTGGGGTATTGAGCATTCGAAAGGAATTGGCCCAACATTCAACTAAAGTGTGCACATACGGAGTGCACTTCTTAGAACTTTTGTATCTTTGTTGTTACAGTAACAAAAACATAGGGATTTTGAATTGAAATTCATACGGACATTGAG
This sequence comes from Urophora cardui, assembly GCA_960531455.1. Classification (NCBI taxonomy): domain Eukaryota; kingdom Metazoa; phylum Arthropoda; class Insecta; order Diptera; family Tephritidae; genus Urophora; species Urophora cardui. The sequence goes on along the minus strand of OY482673.1, from coordinate 110,757,715 downwards.
CGCTGAATTGCACTACTCCAAGCTGAGGTCATTCTAGAGCTCTCTAGGTATACTGGATTTTTTCGAAAGTATAGCACAAATGAGCAAATAAATCGTGCGTAGTTTTAGTTGTTGTAAACGTCATCATATTTATACAAAGTTAAAGATATTTTCTCTGGTTTAGCTAAAATTTTTATTTACATAAAATCGTTCGCAGTTTTATATGAAAATGGCAATACATTTGCATTTAAATACAAAGAAACTGTTCATATTCCTTCACATAATGGGTATGTTCAGAAACGCAGCATGAAACGCAACAGCGGCAGTAATTATTTTTTTGATGATTGTAATGAGCGACGCTTCATGCAAAATTTACGTTTATGAACGCTCTGCTTGTACTACAAAAGCAGGTTGCGCTTCAAACTGAGGTTCTGAATATATTATCTATTAAATTGAATAAAACATTTCTTGTTTAAAAACCTTTAGTAATGATATAAATTAATAAACTGAATAGTAACCTTTCTTTAATTAGAAACTATGTAGACAAAGGAGTGAACTTTTTCAAATACATAACCAAGCGCAAATAGTAAATTGAAATATGTGTTTAAAGTTTAAACATAGAATATTTAAACATTTTGCATAATTTTATGGCAAAGTGTAAAAATCATGTGCATTTTCTAGCTGGACACAAAATCGCAATAAAAGGAAAATACATAGTTAAATGTGTTTATATAATATTTTTTTTTTGCAGTTTGGCAAAATTTAAATAATGATTCAAACACAGTACATTACTGTTATACGTATATTAAAAATGAAATAAGTTAAAATAATGTAAATATGTAATTTAATATTATGCATGGTAACATTAAATAACGTGAATGCTAAGCTAGTTTCGCATTTGCATGCATACATGCGTTGTTGTTTTTTTGTCTTTAGTCTTTCAAAATGGGTTGTGAAGTTTTCCAAACATCACTAATGATGACGCAACGTTTCATTGATCACACGCAGTATATCGATTTGCAGATCGGTAAATGCCACCGGCGACATTTTGGCACTCCGTATTTTCATAGCGACCGCTTTAAAGAAAGCGCCCACCTCGTCGTCGCCTGCATTGTCAGTCGTTGTTGTTGTTGTAGGTGTGTTGTTTGTTGTTGTTGCGGTTGCTACATTATTTGAAGTTGTAGGTGTTGCCGAAACGGAGCAATTGTTTGCAGGTGCCGTACTATTTGTTGTACACATTGTTGTTGTTTTCGTAATTGCCGCCGCCGCTTCCGCTGCCGCTGCCGACGATACCAGCAGCGCTGCTGTGGAAGTGCTATTTGTCATGTTATTATTGTTATTGTTGTTGTTGCTGCTGCTGCTGCTACTAGTGCTGCTGGAGTTTAGAACGTGTAAACTTATGCCATTCATGCTGCTGAATGAGTCAACGGCACCGCCAGCGCCACCACAACTACTACTACCACTCGTACTCATAATCGTCATGCCACAGTGTGTTGTCAACATATTTGCAACATTGTTGCTAGACAAATTTGTGGCAACATTATTTAGTAGAATGTTGTTGTGTGATTGTTGCGTGTGCGTATGTTGTTGTTGTGATTGCGGATGTTGTTGTTGTGATTGCTGATGTTGTTGTTGTGATTGCTGATGTTCCGGTTGTTGTTGTTGTTGTTGCTGAAGCGGTTTAATATCCTCACCAAAATCAAGCTGCTGTTGTTGTTGCATTAACGTGTCATTATTTGCGTGCAGTGTTGCCGTGTGTATTTCCTCACTAAGCACATTCAAGTTGAGCATATGTTGCTGGTGCTGTTGTTGCTGCTGGCGCTGGTGCTGTTGTTGTGGCGGGTTTGTTTGATGGCATGAAGTGGTGCTGATCGCTACTAATTTCGGCAATGCAAGTTGTTGTTTTTGCTGGCTATGCTGTTGTTGTTGCAGCTGTAATTGTTGTTGTTGCTGCTGCTGCATTTGTAATTGATGTTGTTGTTGTTGTTGCTGCTGCATTTGTTGTTGGTGCTGCTGTTGCTGCTGCTGCTGAATTTGTTGTTGGTGCTGCTGTTGCTGTTGTCTTTGCTGCTGTTGCTGTTGTAATTGCTGCTGCTGCTGCTGATGCTTCTGCAGTGCTGCTAAAACATTATGCTGTTGTGTCATTGTATTCGAATGCTTATCGCTTAACCCTTCATATTGCTGTTCCATCACCTCAATATCATTACAGTTGTCCAATTGATTTGTACTATTATTGCCAATCGAGTTGCTTGTCGATGGCGTTGCATAATCGGGAAAATGCTGATGAGATTTGCGATCTTCATCATCATCATCCTCGCCGATCACATCATCGTCATCATCATCGCCCACCATGTCAGCGTCCCCAGCATCAACATCACCATCAACACCGTCATCGTCATCATGCACTCCTCCCGCCGCATCACTGGCATGGCCGATAATATAATTATCTATATCCATTTCGTCATAGCCAGTAACGCTGTTAGCGTTCACAACGCAAATGTCATGCGTGTTTGTGTGCAAGTGATGTTGTTGCTGTTGCGAGTGTGGCCCCGAAAGTGCTGGCAGTGTTTGTTGTTCAATATCGTGCGTTCCAAGCTCCGTACTAGCTTCAACTGGCGATTGCAGCGGTGAACTATCGATCATATGATCGTCGATATCAGCGTCTATGCCATTTTTACATAACTGTGCATTAGTTTTTGTATCAAAATCACTGCAAAGTTAAAGCAACAATATTAGCATTATATTCTATACACATAACGAATTTAATATTTTTCATACCTTGTTTTATGTTTGATAAACTTCTGCAGAAAACAAAGCGCATCGTAGTGCTTCCAGCGTGGCAACGATTCCGAATTTTCACGATCCTTCAGTCGTTTGTGTTCGCGTATGTATTGATCTCTGAGCGCTTTCCATTTCAAGCGACAGCGTGCAACTATAAAGGAAAGTGAAATGGTCATTTATATTTCAGAAACCGAAAATGTTCATCATCTCATTAATTTACAACTCACCTGGCTTTTTCAACTTGCGCGCAATATCATCCCACACTTCAAGCTTCATTTTTGAATTACGATAATTCGGATGATAGTTATTATATAATATATCCTCTTGTTGTACCATGCCGATAAGGTCTTTTTCAAAAAAGCTTTCCATATTCAAAAATGTGTGTATCGGATCGTCATCCTCCTCATCGTTGTGCGTTCCGTTTTGTTGCGGCGCTGCGACTTGTTGCATTTGCCCAGCTACTGATGAGGATGCTACTGCCGCCGCCGCTGCTGCCGTTACGCTTTCTACAAGCGCACAGAGCATATCATCAGCAGCTACATGATGTTGCTGTTGTTGTGAATTTTGTATTAAATTTGTATCCGTTGTCTCTGTTGTTCTAGTTGGTGTACTAGTGGTTAAATAACTCCAACCTCCACTATGTTGTTGCATCACCGTGTTCAATTGTTCATCCGTAAGTGATAGTAGCCGCGGATCGCTTTTATCATCTGTACCAAGTATAACATTGGCATCAGTGGTAAATTCACAACTAGTGAATTGACCGCTTTCCATTTTGATACTGGGCAACTTATTGCAATTGCTGGATGCATTGCCAATTCCATTGACAGCATTTAAATTGTTGCTTTTGGTGGCTGTTGCTGTAGTTGTTGTGGTAGTGGCTGATGTCGTCGTGGGTAGAACGCGTGGTCGATAGCTGGAATTTGAAAGGAATAATTCGGATTAGGAACAGTTTTAATATATGTTTTTATTGTTATTGTCAAAAGCTGGCAGCTAACAATGAAACAGAACATGCATTTGTTAACTGGATTTCTGCGGTCCCCAGTGCAGCCAAACATTACCAAAACAGCATTAGTGCTCCGATATGCTAAGAAATATAGATACTTACTTCCTCGACAGCGCAAATGGACGTAAAAACTCCAATTCCTTAAAGTATTTCCATTTGACATGAGCTTTGGTATTAAATTTGCTACGCTTCAGCTCGCGACAATATTGATCACGCATCGCTTTCCATTTCGATTTGCATTGGACTTCTGTAAATACAAAAAATATATTTATTGTAGGTATACATACATGTGTCGCGGCACAAGAAATCCACTTCCATCAACTCACCCGTCCAACCCACGGTCTCAGCGATTTCCAACCATTTCGCATCCTTGCGATTTGTATTACGATAAAATTCATGTTTTGGATTATAGAGCGCTTGCTCCTGCGCCACCAACGATATTAGCATAACCTCCTTCGGTATGGTAACAATTTCATCGTGTAATTCATGCGTAAAATCGCTTATATCACCAATATTAACAAGTTGATGGTGCTGGTGTGGCTCTTGATGTGCCTGTAAATGCTGCACTCCATGTTGTGGATCTGTAATAAAAACATTTATTGGTGAATATTGTTGTTGTTACTGTTCATCAACCAGATGGGCCTGTGCATGCATTGTTGTTGTGTATTGCTGCTGTTTTGATTTTTTTATTACCTGTTTCAGTTAGTGTGAGTGTTTCCATTGTATTCAAACTCACTTTATACGTTCATTTAGTTTACAATATTTTTATCTTAATAGAAATACAGCCATTTTTTGCATTTGCAAATCTGTTTTTCTACATTTGGTCATGTAAAAAAATGGATGAAAACAAATTTTTTCACTTTCCGTATTTGTGTATAAAAGGAAATGTCAAAACTAGTGCTTTAGTAATGTGTCGAGTAGCAGCTGACTCGAGTACTTACTTGAGTACTCGAGTAAGTAGAATACGGTGGTCGGATACTTGGAATCGAGTACTGATCTCGTGTACATCGTTCCCCCACGTGAAGACGAGGCCTTATTAAAAGTTGTACTATGTAATACATAGTATGTATTTGCATGGCATGTGGTCTTGGAGGAACTTCAGAAATGTAAATCCCTTTATTGAGTTTACATTCACATGTACATAATATATTATGTAATGTGTAATATGTATTTGAGCATTAAACCTGTACTCGAGTACTTACTCGATTCTTTTTTTAATGAATACCAAAGTACTCATATACGAATAACTGCTGAATTGGCACATCACTATACTGATTTTGCTGTAAAATGTCAAATGTTATCTTAAGCAGGGCTCCGGAGCGGAGTAGAGCGAAAAGCTAGGGACCTAAGAGCCCTATACACACTTGCGACTCAATCGATTTAGAGCGCTTTCACAGTACTCGGTGCGGAATCGGATCGACATTTTTGGTTTTTACCGAAAGTATACCGAAACCTTGTCGACCACATGTATTTCAATTGGCACTTTCACATTAGTGTTGCATACATGAAATCGGAGCGGATTGATTTCGGTATACCGCAACGCGGTAAGACCGGTCAGTAAAATTTGAGGAATTACTGCATACATTTTTGCGGCGTAATAAAAGAAGAAGAACAAAGTCAGTAAAAAACTCGTTTCGGCTATAAATGTAGCAAGTTATAATGTCTTCGTCTTCGCTAGAAGACATTATTGTTATTATTGAGTGATTTGTTGAAGGTAAAAATTTTGTTTTGCAAATTTCGATGTTTGTTTTCCTATTTTCTGCCGATAACGCACCGAAAGTATTCCCACAAGTGTGAAAAACACAGCGACGCGGAATCGTTCCGGTAAGCTGAAAATACCGAGCAAAAAATGTCGATCCGATGTCGTACCGAGTAATGTGAAAAGGCCCTTAGTCGGGCTTTGATTTGCATGGGAATGTATGGGCCTTTTCACATTACTCGGTAGGACATCGGATCGACATTTTTTGCTCGGTGTTTTCAGCTTACCGAAACGATTCCGCGGTGCTGTGTTTTTCACACTTGTGGGAATACTTTCGGTGCGTAATCGGCAGAAAATAGGAAAACAAACATCGAAATTTGCAAAACAAAATTTTTAACTTCAACAAATCACTCAATAATAACAATAATGTCTTCTAGCGAAGACGAAGACATTATAACTTGCTACATTTATAGCCGAAACGAGTTTTTTACTGACTTTGTTCTTCTTCTTTTATTACGCCGCAAAAATGTCTGCAGTAATTCCTCAAATTTTACTGACCGGTCTTACCGCGTTGCGGTATACCGAAATTAATCCGGTCCGATTTCATGTATGCAACACTAATGTGAAAGTGCCAATTGAAATACATGTGGTCAGTGAGCTCTTGGTATACTTTCGGTAAAAACCAAAAATGTCGATCCGATACCGCACCGAGTAATGTGAAAGCGCTCTATGGAAGCATTCACAATACATTCAGTTATTCGAACAACTGAATCAGTTGGATTTGCATACAACAGCCCAATTCGACTAAATCGATTGAATCGCAAGTGTGTATAGGCTCTAAGCCCATGATTCAATAATATGATTCCTTCAAGCCTTTTCCAGACCTGAGATGGAGCTAAAAGCATTGGCAGGAGCGTAACTAGAGTTGGACCTAGAAACCACTAGCTCCTTACATACCTATATAAGGCATGAATTAACAAATAAGCAAATTGTGTATTCAGCGGTCCCGCTATGTGTTCATCCAAAATTTGACAGAATCTGCTGGTTTAGTGACGTAGTAACATAAATTCTTTTTCACCCAGTTTCGTTTCAGGTTATCTAAACACTAAAGATTGTGTGCGATAAATGTGAAATTTATATTAAATAGCTATTTTAAATAAAGAAAAATGAAGTGCCGCGTATTTATTTGTGTGAATAAATAGTCCAGTAAAAGGATTTTTTGTATGTTTGCAAATTTTCTTTCTCATCGATAACGTAGTTGATGACGTACTAACCAAAATGAACCCAGTCTCACGGATAAATATTTTGCTGAATATGGCTGAGTGCACAATCTTCTCTATTTGAATCATGCAAATTTGCACATATCGACGCTTCCAAACAAAACTGTACTAAGTCTGAAAACTGTGTTTTGCAGGAGAAGCTCTCAAAGTTTAAACTCGATATGAAACTTCAGTTGTATGCTAAGTATATTTTCACTTGTAACTTATGTTTGGATTGAACAATCAACGCTAAAACTTGACAATATCAAAGTTAGGGTATGCTTTATATAAAACCGTAAGAAAGAATAAAAATTTGCTACGTGGTTTTTCATTACAAGCTCTCAAAGTTTTTATTCTGTAAAAATCTCGAGTTGTATTATATGCAGGGTAGGAAGAAACTCCGAGTATGTGTGAGTGAGTGAGGAAACTCCTCACGGCGTGCTGTGGAGTGGCCGTTTGCGTTTCACACTCCTCTAGAACGCGGAGTGAGTATTTTTTTTTTGTTTCTCCGCTCCTTTGGTTGGAGTGAGTTTCGAAGGAGCCGCTCACACTACGTGTGCGGTTGGAGTGAGGTTCGAAGGAGCCGCTCACGCTGTGTGTGGAGTGAGCCGCCGTAGGTTTACTCTTCTCACGGTGTAATGTGTGGGAGCGTGTGAGTGAGGAATGCGTAATGACGCTGCATAAAAATGCATACATACACATACATACATATGTATGTTGCAGTGTGCAATTTAGTGCCATGGTTTTTCTGCTAAATAGCATATATGCTTGTTTTTTGCCTTTTTTTCGTATTTATGCCAGTTTCAGGCGATTGAGTAGGTATGTAAAATCCATCTTTCTACCTCAACTTGTTTTTTGTTGTTTTTCATCTGTGTACATTTTTTTTTTTTTTTTTTTTTTACGAGGAGGAAGCATCGAAAGCCTTTACCCCGTCAGTGTGGGACTCTAACCCGAACTAAACCTCCTACTGTCATCGTACCGAGCCCCCCGGTACTACCGTCAAGCTACCGTCGGGAGGTGGGTTGAGCACTAGGCTCACAGTCCGTAATGGTACGTTATTGCCCTCAGTCTGCCTTAAAAGGCTTCACCCATATATTTTTATAAAAGTGGTCAGTGTTAGGTGGTCTACGGAGGCCAAAGCCACTCGCATTGACGGATGCAGGAGGCCTAGCTCCTGTACGTATCCGTAACGGATGCAAGAGGCCGAGCTCCTGTACGTATCCGTTTCATTCAAAGTTCACAATATTAGGTGGTCTGCGGAGGCCAAAGCTCCGCACCACACGCGATGACGGATGCAGGAGGCCTAGCTCCTGTACGTATCCGTAACGGATGCAGGAGGCCGAGCTCCTGTACGTATCCGTTCCACTCTGTGTACATGTGTAGATACATATGTAAATATGTATTTAATTCACCAGATGCAATTACGAATACATATTTACATATGTACGTATATAGGTAGGTAGGTAAAAGGAAAATTATTTTCAAGAATGTGCATTATTCGTTGTACATATGTATGTAGGTACCTACCTACTTGTTTAGTTTTTATTTATTATGCGATTAACGCAAAAAACTATTTATTCGTCATGAGAATCATATTTTTTTTTGCATAAACGAAATATTTATTTCTTCATAATAGAAGTCATAACTCACAGTATATGTATATCTGTGCTCGTATGGAACAGTAGCTTAAGTGTACTTAAGGAAAAATTGAGTCAGTTTGGAAAAAGCAGAAGTAATGCATCCCAGAGAGTACATTCTGCAGTTTTTTTTTTTAACTCTTTCTTAGGCCTTCAACAACTTCAGTCTCAATGATTTTACTCATGTAATAATATTGTGCGGGAAACTGCACTTTAAAATTTTCCTTTCGACATAAGCTACTGTTCGATATGAACACAGATATGTATGTATGTACATACATATTTCTTAACTATTCTTAACACTTAGGTACTTAATCAAAATAAGAAACTTTGCCGAGAATATCATTATTTAGCTTAACAATCAATATATTATTCAAGGTTTCTTTTGAAAGCCTCGTGCGCAGTTTTGTTAAAATTGTAGCCAGAGCACTAAACGCCCTCTCAACAGACACTTGAGTCGATGGAACCGCTAATACTACTTGAATCGGGTTTCCTAAGTCCTGATCATTTAATAAACGGGATTTCCAGTAATTCAGAATATCTACTTCACAAGAAACTCTTTGAGCATATGCCAGATTCTCCAACTTTTGCTTTAAGTTTACTTGCATAGTTTCTGTTGCACAATGACTGCTTAATAACGTGTCCAGCTTGTTGTTTAGCTTGCAGAATGAGCTGTGCACACTGTAGAGGATAAACAAATTTGTAGCATCCATGCAGCTGCTTACTGCACACTACAGACGTTTGGCTGCTTCATCGCCAAGCTGTGAGGCCTCGCTCATCCTCACTCACTCCGGAGTAAAATATGGAGGCGCAGCGGAGGAGAGCCAACGCTTCATTTTTGCCTCCTATTGGCTGCGCACTCTGTTGCCACTCATGCGGAGCGCTCACGCCATTGTGTGGCCACTTTTGCTTGTAACTTCCGATTAGATTGTCCGATTGATATCAAAATTGAAAAGCATCTAAATTAATGCCGTTTTCGTTTCTGGAAAAAATGTTGCCCTGCTTGATTTTCTTAGCCATATTGTAAGCTTGTGTGGTAATTTCAGCGAATATTGACCTCTAGCTAAGTCAGAGGGCATCATTATCTACAAAACCAGCCATTTAAAACGAAAACAGGTTACGTAATTTCATAATTGAGATATTAAAGGGCAACATTTTATGCCAGAATCGAAAACGCCATAAGACACGTAATACTTGAAAATGCCAAAAACGGGAAAATGTACTAAGTCCACTTAGTACAGTATTGTTTGGAAGCGTCGTTATGAGCGGAGCCAGAGCAAACAAAAATATGAGAGCGGAGCGGAAGAAATGAAAAAAACTTTGGTTCGAGGCCCTGGCTTTAAGGATAGTTTGTGCTGCCACTGAATTTGCAATTTGCCGCAAGTGCGGATTTTCTGTAAACCCCGTTATTTTAAAACTCACCTTCGTGGTCTAACTAAATATATATGTATATCGTGCTTTTCCTTAATGCTTGGAATGAAATGACCTTTGAGAAATCCTTTAAGTCAAATCAGATTGATATTTTATTTTCTTTTAAAATCCACAATTCTTTACAGATCGCGTGTTTATTCTACTTCGCAACAAGATTTTTCCAAAAAGGGGTACATATTCGCATATCGAGCCCTAACCGCCATTTAAATATATCCAATAAGAAGCAAATTTTTTTTTTAATTTTCTTTGCATACAGTTTGGATGCAGCCTTAAAATTTATTTAGGCTTTAACTTCGAAACGGCACATTTCACAGCTATAAAACTTTGGGAGTTCATGCGTGTGATAATAAATTATTGATTTCCATAAAAAAGCTAAAATCGGGCACACTTTTATGGCGGTGAGGGCTCGATATTAACCCTCCGGGCGATGTTAACCATAAGAGTTACTCAAATCTTTGTTGGATGAGACATTATTAAGTAACTATGCATTTTTTCTTCCATTTTTATCACTCATACCAAAGATAAGTACACAAAAATGCAATGTAAATTCCTTCGGTGTCACCATCCACTTGCAAACTTTGCAATAGAAAATGCGCTCTTTTTGACCTAAACATTTTTTTGCCAATATTGCGAAAATCCATATAAAGCAACTAAAATTATTTACTTTTACTTTTATATGAACACAATACAGACATTTGTAGATATGTATGTACACAAGTTTGTAAATGAAGGTATTTGGAGGTCACGAGGCCAAGTAACGGTGAGAGACAAATTATTTGTGTCTATTGACGCTTTGAACTTGTTTGAACACATTCAAAATACGCATGCGCTGCTGCATTTTATTATTTATTTACTCACCACCACCGAAATTTCGAAAATCCAATTAGTTAATTGCATTAATGTTTGCCTACCTTTGGCACATCATCATCACAATAGTAGAAATTTTTTCCAAAAAAATTTGTTCGTTGTTCAGTTTGCAGTTAGAGACAGACGTGGGCTATCGAAATGAAAATTGTGGCGGGCGGTGCGCGCTTAACCGTTGTTTAAGGATGTTCTCAAAGAAAATAATTTCTGTACATAATATTTAAAAAAGAAAGTTTTGAAGAAATACACAAATTATTAGGAAATAAAAAAAAGTAAAGTGAAAAATTATAAATAAAAAAGTAGTTTTTAATTTAGCAGCAGAGTAAAAAATAATAATTTGTAATCAAAATGCCAAAAGTCGATCCTGAAACACAAAAGCTGCACGATGAGATTAATGGAATGATACAGAAATTCAAGGTATCTAACAAAAATTTATTAGAGCAAAATATATTAAATTGTTTGGAAAGTCAATCGCGACATGGTTTGGTCTTGGTTTTGAAGTTGGATTAATTCGAATGGAAACTAAATACATAAATTCATACTAAACAAAACCCATCTAACTTTTCTCTTTTCACTCCCCGTGCTTCTCAATAACCTTATCTTTAAAAGTAAATACATAAGTATGTACAAACACACTCCGAAAACACAACAACAACCACATGGCTAAAAAGTTCTGAACTCGAACAGATTAAAGCCTTTACAGATTAAAGCACAAAAAAAGATTAGTACAAAATTTGTGTAGTTAAATTTTAGTAAATTTTTTTTTGGCAAAACTTAAAAAAAATATCCGAGAACATTAGTATAAAATGTATTTAAATATTAATTTAGTTCAAAATTAAGTACACACACAATTTATTTTCGTGGTACATATTTTACGCGCATAAAAAATTGCATACTTTTGGACTTTTTATACTGTCGAACTGGGCGCAACTAAACTTCAAGGTTGCCGATCCGCTCTACATAGAGTAGCGTTAATTATTGTAGTAATGACCACAGCCTGCCTCTATTAAAAAAAACGTTCACCTCAAAACTTAAGCTAATCACATTTATTCCACCACTTCTCAATCTCTAGGATGACCAAAAAGCCAAAGCCGATTGTACGCTGCAGGAAAAATGCGGCGATATGGGTGATGTGCCCAAATTGCGTCTCAGCTCGAAGAAAGTACTCAAAGGCCATATAAATAAAGTGAATTCGGTGCATTTTGCTGGCGATTCGAGGCACTGCGTCACTGGTTCATTAGATGGCAAATTAATTATATGGGACACGTGGACTGCGAACAAAGTGCAGGTGAGTATCTAAAGGCATGCAAAATATGCAAGCACAACAATTGAATAACAATATCGATTTATTGATTATTTCACCGCATATACACACAAACACATTTGCAGGTTATACCGCTGCGTTCAGCTTGGGTTATGACAGTGGCCTTCTCGCCATCGGGCAATTTTGTCGCCTGCGGCGGCATGGATAATCAATGCACTATTTATGATGTGAATAATCGTGATGCTTCGGGTGTGGCGAAAATGACGCGTGAACTTTTGGGTTATGAGGGTTTTTTGAGTTCATGTCGCTTTTTGGATGATGGACATTTGATAACGGGCTCGGGTGATATGAAAATGTAAGTGGATTGTACTGAATGATGGAAAATTATTTAATGCATTTATCTTCTTTGTGTTCAGCTGCCACTGGGACTTGGAGAAGGGTGTGAAAACAATGGATTTCAATGGTCATGCTGGTGATATCGCTGGTCTCACCCTTTCGCCCGATATGAATACATACATAACAGGTTCGGTGGATAAGACCGCAAAATTGTGGGATGTGCGTGAGGATACATATAAGCAAATGTTCTTTGGACACGATATGGATGTGAATTCTGTATGCGTAAGTTTTGAGTTGAGCTTTTGTGGAACACTGTCGAGTTTTAGTGCCGGAATTAATTGGGTGTATGCACATATGAAAAGTCCAGTTGCTCTGTAATTGTTCACCCTAGTTAGTAGCATTGCCCAAAACGACTGAGAAGTGCTTTCTCTGTAAAAGCAAGATTACAAAGTCACTAAAACTCCAAATACAAGATAATAAGTTAGGAGTTTTTTTTTATTGGACCAAGAAATACTTATTTACCAAATGTGGTAAACAGCATTATTCGCACTAGAAGCTTCTTCTACAGACAATTCTGCCCTTTTTAATTTCCACCCATTTTCTCACATCTTCCACCAGTTTTTTGTCCATTACGTGCTAAAGTATGACCAGACCTCTTTCATTTGTTCATTCTTCCTGTTCTATTAATTCCAGTATCATCCCAGCGGCCAGCAATTCGCGTCATGCTCTGAGGATCAAACAGCCCGTCTCTATGACATACGTTCAGATCAACAAATAGCTTTATATGAGCCGCCACAAAAGAATACTGGCTTCACTTCGTGTGGTAAATGAAATGCAAAGCTTTACATATGCAATAATTTACTTGAGCCGATTAAATTCTAATTATAATATCTTATTACGCAGCGCTCTCAACCAGCGGCCGTTATTTGATGTGCTCCGGCATTGAGGGCAATATACATGCTTGGGATACCGTCAAGGTTCAACACAATGGTAAGCTTAAAGACATATTTTCCTTTAAGTATTTGCTTTTCATACATTTTCCTATTTTCTCTCTACCCTTCAGCTATGTTGCAAGGCCATGAAAATCGCATAACGTGCATTAGTCTTACGCCGAATGGCATGTGTCTTGCATCCACCAGCTGGGATCAACAAGTGCGTCTATGGCTTTAAATTCGTTATACAAAAATTATTAAAAATATACATATTTACGAAATTTAATTTATACACCAGCGACATGTGTACATGCATACATACGTGTGCTCATACATATTTGTAACTTGTACACGTAAATAGTAGCTAAAAAAAAAAAAAGAAAAAAATAAATAGTCTTGAGATTTATGAGTTTATCAATATTATACATATCGTGTATATTATTTATTTAACTAAGTTCCGTTAACTTTTCATTACAATACGACATAGTGTTATACAAATATGTATACATAGGTAGTATATAAATACGTTAAGAACTGAAATGCATGGTAGTTAACTAAGAGAAAACAAGAAATACACAATTGCACTAATATAAAATATGCACCACTACAACTACCACCTCCATTACCCTCTTTATACCCTTTGCCACCCTTTCCTCTTTTCTTTAATACCTCATTTCTTTCTGCTCTAACCGCATCATCCAATTAGTACATGGCCATCAATTGCTTCAAGTCACGATTGAAATGCTGGTTTGTCCAATCATTTTCCGGATTATCTAAATGATTATCGAAATCGACTAGCTCACGCATGGCGCCACGCTGTAAGAGTTCCGTCACTGCTTGTAATGTTTTTTTGCTTTGCACTAAGGTGTATTGGGCTTTGGCCCAACGTGCCGCAGTTGCTGATGTTGACGCTGTTGTTGTGGCTGCCTCATTGCCGCCATTACTGCTAAATACTTTTAACGCCACTTGCGTATGATTTAAGCTCATTAACTTATTGTCGATTATTACGAAACATGCGTTTTTATAATTTTCTAAAATTTTATCTGCAATACGGGCGGCCGGCGCTTTTTCGATGGTGTTGTCGTTGATATTTTCTGGTGCCACATAATAACCAGCTATGACTAAGTTTTCTTGTTCGGCGTAAGTATCGACCTTTGTGAAAAAAAAGTTGGTGAAATTAATTAATTAATTAGTAATAGACATATGCAGGTATAAAACGTCATTGACGATATTAAAGGATTAAGAGAAATACTGAATATCAGACGGTATGCTCCGTCATATGATATTTGGCATAATCATGCATAAACTTGGGTCCCGATTACTTAGCCATGAAAACAGACTTTAACGACTTTTTGGATAAGCTTAGCCAGCACACCTTATTTGGCACTGCAACAGTCACAGTAGATATAAAAGAGCTGGCTTCTGTACTTTGCCCTGGCCTGGTTTGTCAGCTTGCTGTCGTAACGTCGAAAACCACTGTCAGAAACTTTCGAGTAGTACTAAGGGAGTGGAAGTCTCAGTTTGAATATAAATACTTTTTGGTTTGGTACTTAGAGTGTAAGTAAGTCTTAGACCGTGGGAACGCAGGGACTTTCTTGTTCTTGTAGTGGTTAGTGACATTGCGAGACTTTGTAAGCGATGGTAACATCTTGCGGACGCTTATCTATAAGATTCTTTTCTTCCTCGGATTTTTAGATTAAAACATATATGTGCCAACCTGTGTTAACGCTATCTCAGCCATCGGCGTTAGATAAAGACATTGATGGAATAGTGGTATAGCATCTACAATATGTACTCTGTTACTCCCTTTCGTTGTGTTTTCGCCCAACAGCAGGCCATTGATGGCCAAGTGCGGATATTTGGCAGCATGAAAAATCATTTTGGCATAAGCACGTTCGCTAAATTGATATTCTGTCATTTTGTTTTTATAAAATGTGCAATATTTCCTTCAAGAGTTAATTAAAGACAGAATTATACACAAGAAAAAAGTGATTTTTTTTTAATTAATATCCAATTGTTTAATAAACCAGCTAATCAATGTGAGAAATAAATTAAAGCTGTCAAAAATATATGACAGCTGTTTACGGGATGCGTTCGTGTATCGAGGTAATATAAATGGATGATTGTGAATGGGGGTTGAAAAGAGTTACCAGATAATGTAGTTCAGGATAAAAAGGCGTTGAGAAGTAAAACAAAGAAATTTCTTAATTTCTAAGCAGTACTTAACTGCTTTGGACGTCATCCGATGTTTGAAATTTACCGTGGTACTCACACTTTTAAATTATTAATTAAATTCAAGGTCAATTTACCAGGTCGGTTCAAGATACATTCACACATCACGCCGTGAGCTTAATGTCGAACTCTCGTGACCGAGATGTCAAAACTGTAAGGAAGACGAAATAATTTGACATTCAGCTCACGGGCGAGTGATGGATAAACTCAAGAATGAAGAATTTGACGAATTGTAAACACGAATGCATTTATAGAATATGTAGAAGTAAACAAATTGGATAGCTGTCGATGAAGAACAAGAAGTCAGCTGATCTGAAGAACCGACGTGTTTAATGGAGCCTGCAAAGTTATTTATTTTAATATACTATACATATGTAAATTTGTACTTCAGTGTCAATAAAAAGAACGAAATGTTAAAAAAAAAATGTTTTACATTCAAATAATGGTAACTATGATGACTGTTTGTATATATGTATATGAGCAGGAAGCAGCGCTCAATTTTTGGGGAGTTTTAGCAAATAAAAAAGCTAAAAAAAGCCAAAGCTAAATCAGTATTTTTGCAGCTAAAAGACAAGAAAAAAAGGTAAATCTAGCTTGAAAAAAGCTAGAATGGCAATGCTGGTGGAAACATCAAACGGAAGTAGTTTAAGGCCCGTCTCCACATAAGTTGATTCGCCAGCGAAACATGTAGCGAAATATCTCGCGAAATAACTTGTCTCCACGTAGCTGATCGTTATTCAGTTTGACATTGCTCATTCTTGTTCTTCTTAAATGTTTGCATGTTTGCTTATTTTTGTGTTTTTGTTTTGGTCTGTGTGAGATTTCGATAGATTTTCGATACAAAATTAGAGAAGGCATTATCGGGGTTGGCAAGATGATTGAGAACGAATCAACGAATCAAGTGTTTCAGAACGAATCAAGTGTTCCTTCTCTCAGAAAGATTGAGAGAGCGAATGCAGATAAAAAGAGCGAAACCTGTTATGTGGAGACATTGTATTAACGAGTATCAAATATGGCTGGATTAGTCACGGTAAACAACAACAGCAGCAAAAACAAAAAGGTCTTATGGTACCTACCTCTTGAAAATTTAATAAACATCGGTTTTAGTGTTTTTTTTTAGAAGTTTTATTTTTTTCTTAAAGCATTTTAATTTTCGGTGAGAAAAATGTATTTATTTTCCCGATTTCTTAATTAAGAATACTAAAGTAATTAAAAACGAATTTAAACTGATGTGATACATTTGGCGCTTTTCAAAAGATAGATAAAAAGAAAGGTTAAAAAGTTAGAAATTGGGTTCTAAGTTAAAATTTCAAATAGTAGAGGTTTTTGAAAATGAAGAGAGAAATGAAATAATTAAAATAGATAGAGATATATTTAACTTAGAACAGTTAAATATTTCGGTTGAGACAATTTGGATCGAAAAGAGAACAGGAAATAATGGAATAGAAAATAAGATAAAGGGAGTCACTTAAAGAGAGTAATAAAGTTTTCGATAAGCTGAAGGAAAAAAATGCTAAGGAGGAAGATAAAGTGTGATATAAACACGAACGAAAGGTAAGTCAGGAAAATAGTTGAGAAAGTGAAATATCGAGCAAAAATGTAAAAAAGGAAAAACTAAGAATAATGTACAAAAGTGGTGATACTTTTAGAAATGAAGGAATGAAAGAATGATAGCAGAAGGTGTAATAGTTAGAAAAGAATAATGAGAAGAATAGAACAGGAAATAAAATAATGGACAAAGGAAACGGAAATACATAAATCTAGTAAATATATAAATACTGAAATAAGAAAAACAAAAGAAAGTGGATTAAAAGGATTAAATAAGAGAAAAGTAAAGAAAAGAAAAGGAAACACAAGAAAGAAAGATATGGCAGGGAAATAAGAGAAAGAAAGTTAATAAACCAAAATAAATAAGATAAGAGGACGGGAAGTAAAAGAAAATAGAAAAGGAAATAAACAAGAAGAAACTAAACGAAGAGAAAAAGAGAAAAAAGAATGATAGTTTAAAAAAAGAAAATGATCAAAATAGTAATTAAATAAGAGAAACGGAAACAAAAGAAAGAAAAAGGAAATAATGGAGAGGAAATTAATAGTTGACAAAAAATTAAAATAAGAGAACGGAAAGTAAAAGAAAATGGAGAACTAAATAAATAAGGAGAAAATAAACAGAAAGAAAATTAATGAAAGAGGAGAAATGGAAATACAAGCAAAGAAACATAAGAAAGAGAAATAAGGGAAATAAAGTTAATACACGAAAGAAATTAAGATAAAAGAAGGGGAAATAATAGAAAATAGAAGTGGAAATAAATAAGAGAAAATAAATGGAAAGAAAATAAAGGAAAAGGAAGAGAATTAAAAAAAGGAAGTTTAAAAAAGGGAATAAGAGGAAGAATTTAATGGAAAGGAAAGAGGAGAACAGGAAATAAAATTAAGGTACATATGTATTTAAAGAAAAGGAAATACAAGTAAAGGGACATAAGAAAAAGAAATAAGAGAAATAAAGTTAATATTTGAAAGAAAATAAGATAAGAGATAGTGAAACAAAAAGAAAATAGAAAATAGAAAGGCAATAAGAAAAGAAGATGAACGAAAAAAAGAAACAAAGGTAAAATAAACAGAATTAAAAAAAAGGAAAATGGTAGAAAAGGAGATTAAAAGAAAGGGAATAAAAGAAAAAAATGTGGTACTTATTCAGAGAAAAGGAAATACAAGTAAGGAGACATAAGAAAAACATATAAGGAAATAAAGTTAATATTTGAAAGAAAATAAGATAAGAGATAGTGAAAAAAAAAAGAAAATAGAAAATAGAAAGGCAATAAGAAAAGAAAATGAACGAAAAAAATAAAAGAAAAAAGGTAAAATAAACGGAATTAAAAAAAAGAAAATGGTAGAAAGGGAGATTATAGAAAGGGAATAAAAGAAAATAATGTAAAGGAAAGGAAAGAGGAGAAAAGGAAATAAAATGAAGGTACATACATATTTAAAGAAAAGGAAATAAAAGTAAAGAATCACAATAAACAGAAATAAGTGAGAGGAAGTTAATAGTTGAAGAAAATAAGATAAGAGAAAGTGAAATGAAAGAAAACAGAAATGACAATAAGAAAAGAAGAAACACAGAAAGAAAATTAAAAAAAAAACAAAAGTAAAAGAAACAGAGACAGAAAAAGAAAGTACCTGAAAGAAACAGAAAACGAAAATGGTAGAAAAGGAAATTAAAAGAAAGGGAATAAAAGAAAAAATGTAAAGGAAAGGAAATGTAGGGAAAAGTGAAATATATATAAAGAAACATAAGGGAAATAGAACAAAAAGAAATAAAAGAAAATAAAATTATGGTTTTTACAAAAATGAGTATTTTCCACGGTAACTTTTTCATTTTAATTTTTACATATTAAATTTGGTTGTTTCCTCTTTTTCTTCTAACACGTAGATCAGACTCTCGGTGGAACTACAACAAAGTACAAATTATTAAGTTACAAAAGATATAAAGATACATAATAATATAGAATTTATAAAACTCCTGTCAGCTTAAGTACCTATAAATTACTAAACTTCGCCTTCCCTGCCTTCCGTTTCCTACATGTTGTTGTATGCGTGTGTGGTTGTATGTGTTTTTATGAGTGTATGTATTTGTGTTTTTTGTTTTGTTTTTTTAATCTACTGACGAACTTAAACTGAGAAACCATCGCCCGTGGGATCCAAAATCCACGGATAGTTGTTAGGACACTCCATGCAGGTGAACAGACGCAACGTCTCACCGGGCAACTCCCGTGTCGTCAGCGGACACGCATTGGGTAACGAACAATAGGGTTGACCCTTAACATCACATTTCTCCTTCCATTCCTGGAAATCACGCAACGAATTTAATTCTGTGGGATTTTGCATCCATTGGATGACTTGCAGATTGGTCACAAAGAAGACATCATTACGCGTCAACATCTCTTCAATGAATTTGATCAATTCATCGCGATACTCCTTCTTCGATTTCAACCACGAAGCGTGGAAGTGTAGACCCAAGGGAGCACGATTGCTGTTGTAGTGACGATTGAAATTGTGACGTAGCAGACGTGCGAATTGCTCACCAGAGGCAATATTGGAGCACGAATCCACCATATGACAACCGGGTAGCGATTCGTCAAAGGTTGGGTCATCACGACGATCCAATTCATTCATTACCATCTCCCACACGGGATGACTACGCGATGGGCAATTGTGTGCATTGCCATTACACTTGTGCGGCATGCGGAAGTACAGGGTGTATGGCCAGATGGGCACACGACCCAAAGAGGCGGTGATCGAAGCGTCATACACGAAAAATTGATCAGCCATCATTTCGAATTGCTTATTGCCGCCGACGCGCAAGTACGGCGCACGCATGCCAATAATCGAACCATCCGTAATATTAGCGAAACGTTCGATAATCAAACGTGCACCAGCCATTTCTGCGAGCCAATCATCGTAGGTGCCGCTCGTCCAATAATTGGGATCATCTTTGTGCGTTAGCGAGAATACGGAGATTTCATGACCACGACGATGCAAATCCTGCACAGCCGAATAGTTGGTGTATTTGTGCGAAACAAAGAATGTGCCCTTAATCGAACAACCATTTGGATTTTGACGTTGACCATTGAAAATATCTTCATACAAATCGATATTGTCGACGTTAACAGCACCATTGAAGGTGATGGTGATCATCTGTGGCACCTGTGTGGGTTCAATAGCGCCGGGTATGCGCGTGCCATCGGGCGAACAGAAACAATCGGGCAGCGCACATTGTGTGGTGTCACATTCGGGTGCACGATTTGGATCATCGTCGACGGCTGTACGGCGGTGGAGGGGGTAAAGGTTCATATTATTTTTAATATTTCATACTGATTCTAAATGATGTACTTACAACAAGCATTTTCATCGGACTCATCCTTGCAGTCAGCTTTGCCGTTGCAGAAAAGCTCTTTATCGAGACATTCACCATCACCGCATGAAAGTTTACCCTCTGGACAGATGGGCTCATCAGTCTTCAATATTGGTTTCACTTTGCGTGGCTCTAATTTTAGAATAGCAATTATTTTATAATAAATAATTTTTTATAAAAAAAAAAAAAATTGTATACAAAAGTTTAGCATGCATAAAAGTAAAAAGGGTAAAGTAAAGTTGGAAGAAAGCCAAAGTTTTGTAAGCCAAAGCATGTTAGTAAATTAATGGTAACATCACCAAAACCAAAGTTCCAGAATTTGTAAAAAAAACTGCATTTGTGCAAAATGTATTTTAAGTAGGTGCAACAAGGTGTGGGCGTTTCGGGTGGTGTAAGCGTGTGTAGATGCCTTAAACCTGATTTGTCAAAGCTGTTGCCTAAACTGTACATTTTAAGGCGTTGCCACGGGAATCTTTAAAGGTGTCAATCATAGATATTAAACAAAAAATCTCCAAAAAACAATGAAATTATAAAAATAGTTTTTATAACAACAAAAATCTATATTTATTAAAAAATATTTTTTTTTTGATTTCTACTTTGATTTCTTGCATTTCACATTTTTTCATAAGCTTTTCCCTTTTTTGAACTCGTGGCAGCACTTTATTGGTGTACAGTGCAGACCCTATTTTACATTTTCGTTAAGCGTTGAAATAATTTTGCAAATTTTTTTTAATTGTTGCTTTTAAATTTTTGTTTTTTGTTCAGACACTTACTCTCTTTCTCATCGCAGTTAGTTACTTTCGCTTTCCAATCGCAGGTTTGTTTTTGAATATCGAAGGCCAAGCCGGAGGGGCACTGAATTTCTTTCAAACCCGATTTGGTACATCTATGGGAACACAGAAGAGATGGCAAAACATGTGTCTGTTGTTAAAGCTTTGCTTGCAGGCGGGTTTTTCTTAAATATTGTTTTAATTTTATTTTACAAAAATTAATTTATTGAAAAAAAATATATATATATAACTTTTAACTTTAGCAACAAAATTTCTTCATTAAAAAAAAAGGTATAGTTATAAGCTAAAAAAACAGGGTACGTCGTCGCTTCACATTTAGCATATGCAGAACTTTGGTTTTTTGTTTATTTTCTACAAAAATTTCGGCATTTAAATATTCTTTATGGTATAAGAAATGTTAAAGACAGGATATTATACACTTGGTTGTATAAGACACATAGAATGGGTTAGTTACATGTAGAGGAAAACGATGAAAAACTATAAAATGGTATTAAAAATGTAGAAAACAGGGTGACCCACATGAAAATAATATTTACATAGAAATTCATACAGAGAAAGTGAAAATTATGTACACATTCATCATGATTTAAGATCTAATAGTTAGAATAGTGCAAGAGTATGACATGATTCCAAGTTTGAAATTAGAGACAAAAATAGTAGAGTAGAAATTAAGGATAACCAATTTTTGTTTGGAACCGAAGGAAAATCGGGGAAAAAAAGTAAAAGAATACAAACAAAAATAAGAATATGAGAGGAGCTATGTAATTTTTAGGTCAGACCACATATGGTCGACTTACTCTCAAATTCATCACAGTCTTTGACATTCGTTTTCCAATCGCATGTCTGTCGTGTGATATCGAACGCCAGACCGCCGGCGCATTTTATATTCGCTAAGCGCGTTTTGCCTGTTTCACCTCTGTCACATCTTTTATTTGCAAAGAAAATTTGTTTTTTTTAAGAATAATTATCATAATAATAGAAAACTTAATACGAACTATTGTAATTAAAATGTTTTGTAAAAACTAAATTTAACCGAATTTTCACAAAATTCGTTTTAATATTTAGGACTTTTTGAAAATTAATGTGCTTTTTTAAATTAACGTTGTGTTGTTTTTGAAATTTTTGGGCGCTGTTTTTTTGTGTCTAATGCATACCTGTACACCTCGCGGCAATCGCCTTCGGTATCCAAACGGAAATATTCATCGGCGGGTCTGTCGGCGCAAACTTCCTCAACGTCTACACCTTCGAGCTTGTCTCTGACTTCCTGGCATGTTGCTAAATGTGTGAGCGGAGGAGAAAAGAAAAGAAAATTAAAAACAAATATGGAAATCAAAGTGCTAAAAAAGCTTCGCTGCATGAGTTAACAAAAAAAAGATATTTGTAAATACTAACTAAATACTTAAAGCAACATAAACATATAATTTTCGTGCGGCGCTATAACTGTTATACCAATGGTATACCAGTGTTGCCAAACATACATATTTTATGAAAAATATTTTTGACACTTGTATATTTTAACTTCCCCTATCCGGCCGTACGGCTACCCAAATTCGACAACTTTAAATTTTTCCTCGTTTAAAATGAAAATGAAGAGAACGAAATGCTTTCCGCCATGTAATAAAAATGTGTATTTCTCATACAAACAAGCATCCAATAGTAACAACAAATAAGTGAAGAAGCATTAGAGGTGAAAAAATTAATGCCATTCAACCGGTTACGGCTGGATAGCGACCGCAAAAAATAGTAGTAGATATTTACACATACACTATTGTTGGTACGGCCATAAAAAGTAAAAGTTATGCGGCTGTAATAAGCGCGACGGCGACTACTGGCAGCTAAGAGCTGCTGTGCGCCGTCTAGGCATTATTGGTGCCAACTAAGATAAAAAAAAACAACTAATAGCTATACGAACGCAAACAAAAAACCAAACAAACTTGTTTTCGCAGATTACGAATGTAGATATTGCATAAAAACGATTATCAAATGTGGTGGAGAAAAAAAAAACAAAAAATTATAATAAAAGCGTATAAATAACTTGAGTTGAATTTTTTTTATTATTGTTTTTTTTTATTATGAATTTTATTGCAAAATCATACATATGTATATAACCGACTTTTTTGTTTTTGGCTCAGGTGCCGTCATCAGCATCATCCAATTTTTATGATGAATAATTAATATTGGAGTGGAATTGTTAATGCATGCAAATGAGTCAGTGTAGATATGTAAAATTGTGCTTATTAGTAAGGCTGTTAGTAGTGGTATATACCAAAGAAGTCAAATAAATATTTATATACGATTTTGTTTGCCGCTTTTATAAATTCGTATCTTGTTTATTTTTTTTTTCGGTTTATAATGGCCTCAATTAAGTAATACATATTGCCAATATGTATTTCAATATATCAATAGCTAATAAGCTAGTAATTTTGCATAATATTTAAATTTCTTAATGAGCAGCTGTAATCATTAATTATGTTATTATGCAAAAAATCTGTTAATTTTCTGGTTAATTTTTTTTTGTTTTTTTTTTTTTTTTTAACAGCGAACTGGTTATGGTAAAATGTTTTGTTTTTTTTTATATACATATATTTGATTACTTGGAAACTGAAAGTTGTTAAATAATTTTTTCTGCAATAATGAGATAATCGAAAAATCCAATGAAAGAGACTGGAAATTAATTTATTTTAATTTGAAATTGTGTTTTTTTTTTATTTTTTTGGAACGTGTTAAAAATGTGGCTACAATTGTAAATGCATTTTTAGGCTGTAAAATTGAAGGGGAGAAAAAGAAAATTGGCCACAAATGAGCTAATGCATATTTGTAAAGAGTGGCGTAAAAGTATTTATTGCTCAACTTTCCAGCAAAGTGCTGCAATGAAACGATTAAATTTTTGACTATCACAATTTTTGGCATGGACAAGCGGCGGTTTGAAATACATCACATGGGTTTAATGCAGCAGAAAAATGCCCACGAGTGGTCTTAATTTAAAACTCGCTTTCTCAAGGTCGCCGAGAGAAATTATAAACTGATACAAAATTTCTGTGAACCCCGTAATCTACCCATAATTTAAAGAAATATTTCTGTTCTTTAAAATGGTTTTCCTTAATAGGCAACTCTGTTCAAGCTGCTATTCACAATGGTGGAAACGATCAAAAGTACCGTACCTTGCGAATCTCATTTGTAGTTATTCAGTTATAAATAAAATTCTATTGGTGAAAATACTCATTAATTAATCAGTTTGATACGTCTTAAAATATTAATGAAAAATTTCCACATTTCCGCAGCCCACTAACGCATTTAAGGTGCAGTAATTACAAGTGCGATTTCGTGCAGCTCAAGCAACGAAAGGCCAAATAAATACCTGCTTGATGTGGAATTCACTTGTGATCGGCCGCACCTTAAAAAGCAGCAAGCCGCGGACAAAGACGTGAATTTTACTTATCAAGTACACAAGTATTTATATGTACATTTGCGCTAAATGTTTTGCAAAAGTGCGCAGAAAACAAAAAAAAAAAAATAAAAACAAGAAAAAAAGCAAATGAAACCGGCTATTTTCAGACTTGGCATTTGTAATTAGCAAAGCTATTGCAGCAATTGAAGACAAAAGCTCAAAAGATTGCATGTCTTTAATGATGATTTATTAATTGTTTAAAGCTGGCGAGCAGGTCTCTATTGTATTGATTTAATTTATTCATTTTTTTTTTGTGAAATGTAAGAATATGCAATTGTTGTTTTATCTTTGTTATGTTGCAAAACATCGATTGCCTTTTGTAGCGCAACAGCAAGTGGATTCGTGCATCAATCAAGTATTTTAATTGGATTCAACCTCTACTTGTCAACCTTGTGAGTACTTTGCAAAAAAAAAAAAAATGAGATAAAATAAATATAACACGAAGAAGCGTGATGGACATTTGCAGTAATAAACCAGTTTACATATATGGATAATTAGAAATAAGTAGGTAGATATGTATTTGTATTTTTGCAAAGAATCTTATTTGGTTGATGCTAAATATGAAATCAATGAAGACAGTAAGCAACAAAAAAGCTTTCTTGACTTATGACATTAACTGTACAAATTAACACTTTATGAGAGAAGAGCTTACGATTACCAATGATGACAGAGGGCTATCATAAGGACCTATCACAAAGACCTATCTCAGCTGCAACGGTTCCCTAACTTTTGAGGTGAGGAAAGTTTGATATAAATTTCAGAAGTGGAATAAGTAACATTGGAATCTACACCTTTCCTGGATGGCCTATGTAGGTCCGCGGGCATCGACATCAAGGACCTGGTGAAATTCATTAGGTTCCAAACTGGTTCAAAAAGGAGGAATAATCTGTTTTCTTTATATGGTATCCAAATGGGCCTCTGCGCTGGCCCAAGTGTACCCCTATTACTGCCACTCTACGTATGTATTATGAAATGTTTTATAGAACTTGCATAACTGAATAGGTCTGTTATGAGAACTGCGCTCTAAAAATCATGGCTCATATGTTCACATAAATCGTTTTTCTTTAAGTCAATTTTTGAGAGGGCTGCTTCTTCAATGTGAAGTTGTTGCTTAAAGACCTGAGAGATATACGACTTAGAGCTTATTTTTATTCAATATCTCACCAATTTCACAATTCCGCTATATCGATATTTTTGTATTAGGATTTTAAAAGACAGCAAAAGTGTAAAGTAAAAATATTTTAAAATAATAACTAAGCATTTTTTAAAGTTATTTAAACCTTTTTGTGTAAAAAGTTGTTTTTAAATTTTTAATACACTTAATAGGTAGTTATACATTTTTTTATACATAAAACATTATTACTAAATATAAAACTCAGCAGCGAATCATATTTTATAAAAACTTTCATTTAATTAAATTTATTTTTACTCACCCAGCGCACAGCACAGCAAAAATGTAGATAAAATTGCTAACACGCGCGTCATGTTGTGCGTGTGGCACTAAAACTAAAACTGAAATTTAATAAAACACAAATAAAATTGTTGGGTTAGTTTTTTTTTATTTAAAGTTTAAAACAAGTAAAAACACAAATAAACTTGAACGATAATTTACTTTTTATATAAAATTTAATTTAACTTTTGCACGGACAGCACTCGAGGTTTTCACTCGATACACAGCCACGCTAACACTAGGTGTTGGCCACTGCCAACAAGTTCTATTTATTAAGACGGCCAAAACAGTGGGGCGATGTGGTGGATTTCTTGTAGTATCGTATGCAAGTGGCGTACGTAAAAAATATTTAAAGGAAACCAAACATTAATGTGAGAAGGGGAAAGTGAGCGATAAATGAAATGAGAAAAAAGTTGAAGAGAGAGGTAAAAGAAAGAGAACAAACGTGGAATGAGTGTGAGAAAGAAAAGTGGGAAGTGAGTCATGGGTGTTAAAGAGGAAAGGAATGATGAGGATTGAAGTGTAACGTAACATTTGTGGACCGATACGTTGTAGGTACCTATATATGTATGTTTTTTTATTTTCAAGCGCTTTAATATACTGAAAAGCCAAAAATTTGCTTTCTTCCGGTTGCTTCTTCAATTTTATGACATTTCCTTACAATCAATAAACTGTAAGTGCCACTTTTCCTGCAATTTTCTCTACAAGCGCTCTCTCCGCCTATTCACCACACCAGCCTTTCCCCTTATTTTAACACAATTAACAGTAAACAAATTACTTGGCATGCATATAGTATGTATTTTGCAACGAAAAAATTTAACAAGTTTTAATGGCCTGAATTTGCAATTTTTTTCCTCGTATTCAGATTTTAAAAAATATTTTTTACAATTTTTTTCCCTCAATATGCGCAAAATTATTACGCAGCGCTTAAAAATAGCTCTTCTGCCAAATATTTGCCACAATCCACACGCTCAGCACCAGCGTTGCCGTTGAAAAATTTTCGTGGTGGCTAGATTTGATTTAATTTGTGGCTAAAAATGGCTAAAAAATTTGGTTCGTGGCTAAAAATGATGGCTAAAAAATTTTGTTGCAAATTAATATATTTTAAATTTATTTTTCAAATTCAGGCACAAAATTATTGCATACAATATAAGGAAAAAATCATAAATTTTTGTAAAAAATAAAGTATTCATACATACATAGTATGTACTTAACTATATCTAAAAAAAATAGATATCACATTCAATATCTAACATTATGTCGTCTTCTCTTCATAAATTAATTCCTTCTTCATCAATTTAATGAGATCTTATGTTATTTCAAATTCATTGCAACATTGTTTTACATTCTTTAAGCCATATCTTATAGTTAAAATTGCATTCGACATTGTATGATTCATTTTGTTTCGATTTTTAGATTTGACAATATTCATTACGGAAAAGGTTCTTTCCACTTCGGCGTTGCTAAGTGGTAGAAGTAGCAAACAATATACAAAGTCAGTTAGATCCCTATACGGACTTTCATCGACAGCCTACTATCAACTAGCGAGTATCAACAGGCATTTATCGATAGTTGCGTTACTTGTTTTGTTTTTTAACACTTAAATCGATTTGTGATAATCGCTGAATTGAATTAGCGTTACCACATCCTTCCTATGTGCAAAATTATGGTTAATTAGAAGCGGTGGCTAAAAACGTGGCTAGTGGCAAAACCGAAATTTTGGTGGCTAAAAAAACACGGCGGTGGCTAAATTTAGCCACTAAATGGCTAAAACGGCAACGCTGCTCAGCACAGCTCGCTAATTTTGACTCAATACGTATGTACTTTGCTTAGGGAGCTAACAGTCATCAACGAGTCGACCGAACGAATCGAGTACCCGTAAACATAACGAGTTGACCGAATTTCACGCCCGCATGACAACACAAAAATCAGCTGTTTTCTATTTTGAACAGCCGTGTGAGTGTTGCCGTATTTGAAATAATGGGAAGACACAAAAATTTCGCATTAAATACCCAAACTTAGTACCGATATTTATTCTCAATTTAAATTTTTAAATATATTGTTTTCTTTAAGAAAAAAAGCGACGTAGGCGAAAATTTTTAATAAAAAAATGAGCGATTTTTTATTCCAAGTTTTGGTAATTATCTAGTTTAGGTGACAACGGTGAAAATTGGTAAATTTTCAAGAAGTGGGGTGTCAATCGACGCGTTTTGATCACATGAACACGAATCCGAAGCGGAACTTAATTTTTTAGCGCAATAAAAAATTGTTAACAAAAGACGGCGGGGTAAAAATGGTTTTCTGATGCATTTTGTAATTTTCTTGTTGAAAAGTGAAAAATAAGTGAAAGAAAATACACTTTTTGGCAATAATTGAGGGACTAACCATACGCAATTTTTATTTCGTGCTTACACAAACAATTTTCTAAAAGCCGCCTTTGTCGCAATTTTGTTTGCCTGTGTGGATTTTATGACGGAAAATATCAGTTGTTCACTACCCACTGGCCCGCTATCTGTTGACCCGTTCAAAAATGGTAAAAAGGTATAATTTTGAAATAAAAATTGTTTTTATTTATCGTAAATTACTCGTTACTTTTCTTTTCATTGCCTAATTTCTCATTTATTTGAAAAATACCTGTTTACTATGTAGCGGGGATATGAAATAACTATTATTTAATTCAACCATTTAAATTTTTCAAATATAACATCATTTATGCAACTTTTTTATTTCATCCTGTGCGAAGTTATGCTCCGAAAAACATAAAAGTTATAACTGGATAATATCGATTTTAAGTTTATTTGAAACTAAAATAAAAGCATTAAAAATAGTTACATGTGAATTAATAACATATCAGAAATGATAATTATTTTCAATAAATGAGCTAAACAATTATCTAATAACTCATATTTCGCACTTAAGCGGTTTTTCCTATGAACAAAGATATATTCTATTACATTTTACACTCGCATTGATTTCGTTTAATAATACAATGAAAAATACCGTTCAAATGTTTTAGTGGCTAAAAAAGTTCGTTCGGCAACACCGCGTTGAGCAAAAGCAATCAGCTGACACGTTGTTATGGGAAAAATCAAAACTCGTTTGATTTCTTCGATACGGGCGGCTATGGGCGTTTATGTCAGCGTCGGTGAGATTTCGTTTACATGCAACTCCCATAAGATAGATCGTGTCAGCTGACACGGGTATGTGCGGGCGTTGATGACTGTTGGAACCATTACTGTTTACTAACTCACCACACTGCTGGTAGGGGAAATCGCAGTGTGTGGATTGTAAAAAGTTCGTGTCTTATTATGTCGAAGTCTTTCGTTGGAAATTGTGTGTAGCATTTTTAGTTGTTGCTGCAATGCATTTTCAAGTCAATTTGGTAAAAATAAAAAAAGCAAAACAGAAACATATGTACATATATGTATATGTACGAGTACATTCGTGTCCAATTGACTGTAAATGCCAAGTCACAACAGTTTTTTCAGGTGAAATGTCAGGGGTGCCAAATGTCGTTGCTGCATTTATAAAATGCGCTACAAAAAACATATATACATGCGCTCAAGCGTCAATATCTTCGATGTGTAGAAATTAAATTTATGTGTATATATGTATTATATACTCGTATGTGTTTGTATGTGCATAAATAATTACCCAGAATATATAATTACAACGCTTTGTGGTAAATGTTGTCGTTCAACTTTTTCCATCATCGACTTTGCCCGACTTTGCGTTGGCGTGAGTTGTGCAGCTGAGCTTGGCTATTGTTTGGACTTACATATGTACATAGTTACTTACATATATATGTTTTTGCTTTCAAAAGGTTATTTGATATGTCTGCTATCTCCTTAATTTAGTTGTTTGTTTTCCTTTTTTTTCGTTTTCTCTACATTTAGCTGGTAATTGTGTACTTAAAAAACATTACAGATTTCTCTATATTTGGCTTTTAAACTTACTTAAATATACATATATATGTATATGTAGTTATATTTGTAGATTTATTTTTTAATTGCTATTCTTAAGAAAAATATGTTCTGTCCCTCAGGATAGCCTATCGCCCAAAGACCTTGCAGTTCTCATTAGCGTACACTCTTAAAGGAAAAATTGGTTGGCAATTCTCTGGGAGTATTTAAAGTAGTATTTAGGTAATCAACAGTTAAACCTTGATTTATGCCGAGTAACTCAGCTTTGGCTTAGGCTTCCACCCTGCAGTATTTCCTACAACTCTCGATAATCTACAAGTTTCTTCGAAGGAGAAGGAGTGTACATACATAACTCCCAATATAGCAAACATCAGATTTTTTTAAATCGCTCCTTTTTCTTGATCTCAAATTAGGAACTTTTTCATTATTTCTCGGATATTAGTTTAGATTATGTTATGAAAATCAGCGGTTTCTAATTTGCAGATATTACCATGAAGACAAAGTTAAGAAAGTTCTTTTAGCATCTTGAGAACGGTAAATTGAAATATCTTGTTTCTTAAGACCTGAATATTTTCGATGCTTTAATACACTGTTATAAATATTGGAATATTTTTTAAACTTTGATTTGGTTTGAATGGAATTTAAAACTTTGTTTGGGCTAAATTTTGAACCTTCGAAAGTTTAAAAGTTTCTTATTTTTTTTGGTTTAAAATTCAAACTTACAAAAGTTTAAATATTTCTTAGTATTTTTTGGAATAAATTACATACTTTTCTGGTTTAAATCTTAAACTTTTCCTCATTTAAACTTTCAAGGTTTAAATTTTAAACTTTCATTGGTCGTAGGTTATTAAGTATTTCAACGAAAAAATTTTAATTTTTGATTTGAAATCCAACTTGCTTTTTCGAGAAATGAACAATATAAAAGGATCATTTAGTTATTTGACAATTTGAATGAACGACTGTGTGGCGTTGTTTGAATGGAGAAACAAAGAAACACGAAATAATTATGGAAACAGATAAAATGAAGAAAGAAGAAAAGGAGAAAAAGAGGATAGGAAAGAAGATACAATATGGAAAAGGATGAATGGGATGTTGGGGGGAGAACAATATGGAAGAAAAGGAGAAAAAGGGGATAGCAAAGAAGATACAATAGGGGAAAGCGTGCATGGGATGTTGGGGGGAGAACAATATGGAAGAAAAGGAGACAAAGGGGATAGCAAAGAAGATACAATAGGCAAAAGCATGAAGAGAATTTGGGAGCAGACATTTTTTTTTTAAATTGAAACCAAAAAAAGGTTTAAATTTTAAACTTTTGAAAGTCTTAAAATAAATCTTAATTTGGAATAAAATCTAAACCTTAAAATTTTAAAAATCTTTTAATCTTTTAAACTTTTTAAGTTTAAATTTTAAAAATTTTTCGTTCGTGTCTTATATATCGACCAAAAAAGTTTAAAATTTATATTACAATTTATTTCAGTGTACATACTAGGGATTCCAATTTTTCCGATTTTTACGATCCCGGGATTTTCGAGATTTTTTTTCTAATCCCGCGATCCCGGGATTTATCCCGGGATTTGGACATTAATTATACAGGCCGACAAAATTTCCAAAAAATTTTCTAACTCAAATAAAATTCTACTTTTCTAAAGGATTCCGGTGCCCTGAATCTGAATCTGAAGTCGGATTTTCGGTAATACTTGTAGGTTTTGAGATATTTATGCGATTTTTTGCTATATTCACTGCTCAATCTGTTAAATTACTTACTTTCATTAAAATATGATTGCAGATATTGAAAGAACGATCAATTCTCTTGAAAACGGCGCTTTGTTTTCTCGGGTTTCTTATTTATATATCTAGAAATATATGTTTTTGTACAATAAGGTATTTTTCTTCGAAATCAACGGCAGTATTTGTAGCGCTGTTTTAATCGAAATCAAGTTTTGTAGCTGCTCTGCCGAACTATTTTTATTTCAGTATAGAAAATATATACATAGTAGGCCACTGATTGGAATTTTTGTTTCAGTCACGCAAAATTTAGTCGTATTTTCGATAAATTAATATAAATTAATTCACTTATTTCATTCTAACGCACAGTTTGTTGTTAATATAATAAACTGCCTAAAAGCGTGCTACAAAATTCTTATTTGCAATATTGCAAGTTACAAGCAAGATATCCGAAAAAGCAAAACATTGTCTTCAAGAGAAATCAGGGCCGCGGAGAGGGGGGGGCAGCCAGGGCAATCGCCCTGGGGCCCGGAAGGTTTTTGGGGCCCGGAAAGGCAAAGCAGTATTGACAGTACTCGAACTAGGATTTCATAGATACATACATAGGTATTTTGTTGCTACAAAAAATTGTTTTAAAATTGAAGTTTTTAACTTAACCAAATCGCCAAACTAAAATTATAAGCATCCAATCAAATATTTACCTTGTTTATACATGGGCAAATCCTAGAAAAGTGAGTTGAAATTGAGGAAAATCGACTTTGACTTAGAGTTTCCAAAGTACCGCAATTGGTAAGGTGGTGAACCAAGCTTCTCAGAAATATTTACTTTTTAAATGAAAAATGTTGGTAACCCTGTTTAAATTGATTTCAAAGAGTTAAGGTATACAAAATTTAAAAAATTATTAAAAACAATACCATTATCTATCTACTATTATTTCCATGATTTTATAGTTAGATACGAGAGTTATTACCAGGAACAAGTGCAGGAAGGATTAAATAAATAAACTGACATTGCGATCAAATTTAGTTTTTTGTGGAAGTATCAGGATCTATCGGAAGAAGAGCTCAGAGAAAAGGCAGCGGCATTCTGCACGATTTATGGCATAGATATTTCTACGGATCTAATACATAGATGAAATCATTTATCTCAAAGCCATCCACTTAACAAATTTGGGATGTGATTCGCTGCCACCATTACAACTTCTGAACAAACTTCATAACTTGAAGATGGAAGTATTATTTCCTAACATCTGCATAGCATTATGAATAGTTTGCACACTTCCCGTCAGTGTGGCTGAAGGGGAGCGTTCTTTCAGTCTATTGTCTCGCCTGAAAATTTTTTTGCGTTCTACTATGAGCCAAAATAGCTTGACAATCCTTGGAACATTGGCATTGGCGTCCAGCCTTGCTCGCAGCATTAGTTTTGACTCAGTAATTTTTCCTTGGATGATTCAAGCTCTTAAAATGTATTTAAAAAAGTTAATGTAAGCAAATCCAACAATGAGATCTAACATTTCATTTATGTATGTATTGGGGTCTATACACAGTGCGTCTGACTCGCGAGTAATCTGTGTACGTGTTGACTCGCTGTCATTCTGGGCTCACTTGCGTCATTTATTTGTGAATAGTTTTCATTGCAGAAGGTTCGAAATGAATTTCTCAGACGACCTGTATACTTCGATGAATTCAAGTAAAAAAAATTGTATCTTCCTCAATATCGAACTTATTGGCAAACATTTTTGAAAATAAAATATACTTTTTCTTTTCGTTATTTATTTTTTAAACGGTTTGGAAATTAACTGACAAAATTTGACAGGCGAGTCACAGCAAAATATCAAACTAATTTTGAATTTCTTGAGTCATGCCAGAGTCATGTCGGTGTAACTACTACATGCGCATTTTCACTAATACACCTAAACTGACTCTTGAATCAGACGCATCGTGCATAGTAGACATATACGCCGACAGTGATTCCGGCAGCGGCGGCGCTATTCCAAAAACATTTCGGCGGCGGCGGCGACGCCGGCGTGCTTTTTCGCGCCGGCGCGCCTGCCCCAAATCTACAAATCACAATCCTTATTCAAATATTAATTTTATTTAGTTACCTTAATATCGCTGGCTGAATGGAATAAATGAACTAATTTCCACCTTAAATTGTTGAAACTTTTTTATTAACAGCAAAAAACAATTGTTACATAAACTAAAATATAAAATAAAGAAAACAAATATTAAAGAATATACACAAATCCATATGTAAGGGTAAATTTAAATTCATTTGCTTATTTTGTATGATAATAAACATGCATACATATATTTACATATGTACATATTTATATATATATATAATAAATATATGTATATACAGTTTTGGAAAAAATAATAGGGACAAAATTTTGCAATTCTCCATTTATTTAATTTTAAGACCAAATAATAATTACCATATATTGATGCTTACACGGAGAGGACATGCTTCAATGACTCTGGGGTGGTTTTTGTATAATAATTTAATTTTTATGAATAAAAATAATGAAATGTATAATTTAAGTTGGAAATAATAATAGGGACAAACTTTAAATTCGATTGTTTTTTCAAATAAACTACAATATTACTGCTGCAGCTAGATTTAAACTAATGTTTAGTTGAAGCTCCTTTATTTTTATAACTTCCTTACTTCTTCGTGGCATAGGGTTGACCAAATCAGCGCAATTTGCAACTGGTATTAAGTACCAAGCTTCTTTAATTTTTTTTTCATAACTCTTGCTTATTTTTCCATTTTTGATCCCCCATCGTCTTCTTTAATATTACCTATAGGGTTGAGGTTCGACAACTGTGAGGGCTACTCAAAAACAGCAACTTTCTCACGTTCAAACTATGAGTTTTCGATTCTGGAGGCGTGTTTGGGATCATTTTCGGCATCTAATGATATCAAGGATGGTTGAAATGGTGCAGTTTTGAGTAGAACAATTAGCAACAGATCTCGATAAGTAGGACTAAATGGAAGAGCTCCCAGAAAAGTTCCGTATCTGAGAAAAAATTATGTAAGCCAACGAACTGAAATTTTCCAGTAGCTTAAATTCTTTACGACTGAGGCTAGTAAAGTAGGGAACAGCCAAAGTTTTTTTTAATAACTTTTAACCGGCAAAAAATAAAACATTTCCGCATTCAGCTTCGTGTTCCTAAGGTCAAAACACGTCGATTGGTTCCTTTTTTTTAATTTTGAAGAACTTTAGCAGTTAGCAAAACTAGGAAAATATGTACACATCTCGCTCCATACGGGTATGGCGCGCTAGCGCACGCCGCCGCGCCGATACGCCGATTTCACGGATTATGGCGGCGGCGGCCGATTATGAAGATAATCGGCGCGGCGGCGGCGGCGTCAATCGGCGGCGTATATGTCTAGTGCATAGACCCTATATGTAAGTGCTCTAGTAAATCTTATTTTATATGAAATAAAACTGACAATGTGAATTGAAAAATTTTTGTATGTTATTTTTTTACTAGATTGAATTTATTTTTTAGGGTGGCCCGTAAACGCGAACTGTCCCAGGGGCCCGGCTCGGCTCTCTGCGGGTCTGAGAGAAATGATCGTGCTTTCAATAGATTTAATCAGTATTTAATGAAAGTGGGCAATTTTAAAGATATTGAGCAGTGAATATGGCCAAAAACCGCGTTTTTCGCGTCTTTGGACAAGAATATCTCAAAAAGTGCACCGAAATCCTTTTGAAACGTAGAATTTTATTTCTGTTACAAAAATTTGTCGACCAGTATTATTTTCCCACATTTGAGGTTGAAAAATTAAATATGTATATTTTCGAGAAACGCTACAACTTTAACATGCAAAGAAAAAATAGATTTTTATTGCCATTTTTATACTCAGCTGTACTAGTACACAGAGTATTATAGTTTTAATCACATAACGGTGGATTGTAACAGAATGAAATAATCGAGATAGATATAGACTTATATATATCAAAATGATCAGGGTGAAAAGAGAAATCGATTGAGCCATGTCCGTCCGTCCGTCCGTCCGTCCGTCCGTCCGTCCGTCCGTCCGTCCGTCTGTCCGTCCGTCCGTCCGTCCGTCCGTCTGTAAACACTCTAACTCGCGCAAAAATTGAGATATTTTGATGAAATTTGGAACGCAAGTTGGTATCGAGACTGGGACGGTTGGTATTGAAAATGGGCGAAATCGGACCATGACCACGCCCACTTTTCCTATATAGAAAAAATCGGAAATTTGGTATCTCAGCCACTAATATAGCTAGAGTTTTAAAATTTTACCCACGTATTGAGCTCGGGCCCTTATGAAGAAATTTGATGAAGTTTTGGAAAATGGGCGGTGCCACGCCCACTTATTAAGGGTCAAACATTGAAAGTTTTATATGTCATAACTCAGAAACCGTTGAAGATATATCGATGAAATTTGGTACGCGTAATTTGCTTACATAGACAAATGTTTTGACGAAAAATTATCAAAATCGGTTTACGGCCACGCCCACTTTTATATATGTGTATTATAAAGTGACCTAATAAAACCATTTTAAGCGATATCTCTGTCAAATATAAAGATCTATCATTGAAATTTTGTCGCATGAGTCCAACTATGGACATAAAACAAAAAACACAAAAATTTTGGAATATGGGCGGTGCCACGCCCACTTATTAAGGGGCAGACATTGAAAGTTTTATGAGTCATAACTCAGAAACCGTTGAAGATATATCGATGAAATTCGGTACGCGTAATATAATTACTTAGTCAAATGTTTTGGCGAAAAATTATCAAAATCGGTTGACGGCCACGCCCACTTTTATATATAGGAAATATAAGGGGGCCTAATAAAAACATTTTAAGCGATATCTCTGTCAAATATAAAGATCAATCACTGAGATTTTGTGGCAGGAGTCCAACTATGGACATAAAACAAAAACTACAAAAATTTTGGAAAATGGGCGGTGCCACGCCCACTTATTAAGGAGCGAATATTGAAAGTTTAATAAGCCATAACTCAGAAACCGTTAAAGATATATCGATGAAATCTGGTACGCGTGATATATTTACTTAGCCAAATGTGTGGACGAAAAATTACCAAAATCGGTTGACGACCGCGCCCACTTTTATATATGTGTATTATAAAGTGACCTAATAAAACCATTTTAAGCGATATCTATGTGAAATATAAAGATAATTCATTGAAATTTTGTGACATGAGTTTTACAATAGACCGGAAACAAAAAATAAAAAAGTTTGGAAAATGGGCGTGGCACCGCCTCTTTTTAGACAAAGGGATATATGAGATTTCTTAGCCTTTAACTCGACAAATAATTGAGATATTATGACGAAACTTGGTTTATACACTTTTATAACATGTGTTAATAGACACGCAAAAATGTATTGAAATCGGTTTATGACCACGCCTACTTTTTAACAAAGATATTTCTGGAACACCCTTTTGGAATTTGTAACGTGAAGTCTTTGTAACTAAAAGTCATAGAGGGATGAAATTTTGCACTAACAATAATATTTGTATGCTTATTTGGATGATTGATATAAATTTTGAAAATGGGCGTGGCTGCGCCCTGTTTATGCAGCACTCGTTTCATATAAAATACACCCTATATCGAACAAACGCAAACAAACAATGAAAGCATACAGCTGAGTATCTAATGTTCGATTGCACTCGAACTTAGGCTTCCTTACTTGTTTATTATTTCATTACTAACAAAATAAAATAGGAACGTAAAATCATGCGTATTATTTAATAACACTTAAGAGTTACTTTAAAAAACACAATCAACAAAGAAAATTAAATACATTTGGTGAACAAAACATTTTCCTTTATAGTTGGTACTTTTAGGATATTAGGATAAAAAGGTTTGCGATCATTTGATAATTTCAGATAAAAATTTTTAGAATTTAACGACACACTTCGTTTAAGCGAATATTTCCAAACTTGCCGAAAAATTCTGAAAATTAATGCAACTTCCGAAAATATTTAAAAATTGGAGGCACATATTTTGATATGAATTCCGATGATGCAGCTGCGTATTTAATTTTAGTAGAGTAATGTAAAACTATCAAGTCTAATTAAAATTTTGTTTGCATTTTCTTCCATTATTTACTTTCCATATGGGAAAATTCCAAAAACCATTTGGGAAATAAATTACCAAAAACCAGGAAATAGAAATTACAAGAATTCTAAAAGCTTTAAAAATACCTAACGTACGTTTCTTTACAACGCGTACGTCACGACAAAAAAATTTGATTATTAAAAAAACATCAAAAATATTAATCCTTACTTTGACTAATGGACTTTTTTATTCTGGCAAAAATGTCGCAATTTCTTCGGGCTGTAACATTTTTTTGTTCTCTTCCAAACAGACTCGACACTTTTTTAAGGCTGTTTGTTCTATTGACAAAATATAAAACTGGCCCGACTACGGGGCAACATCTTCTGCTCTTAGCACATTGCATTATTTTTGTTTCATTCATCACATGAAAAATGCAACATTTATAGGGCACAGGGCACATGTTGATAATGGTGCAATGTAATAATGCAACATTTTCATGCAGAATAGGAAATGCTATTAGTATACAGATCTGAGACCATTAAAAATTATATAAAATACAACTTTTCTTTGTTCTTGTTCCCGGGATTGGAATCCCTAGTAATACGTCAGATAAGCGATTCTGATTAAAAAATGCATACTTACTGAATTCTTAAAGCACTCATACTTATTCAGCTTTAAAAAATGCTAAATCATATGATGACTGCATATGTTTTTTTCGTTTTTGTTTTTTACCATACTCCATACCATACATATTTTTGCGAAGAATGTTGCCCGTAGTTGAGGATTATAATATCAT
Source organism: Urophora cardui (assembly GCA_960531455.1). Lineage (NCBI taxonomy): Eukaryota > Metazoa > Arthropoda > Insecta > Diptera > Tephritidae > Urophora > Urophora cardui. The sequence continues at coordinate 110,719,188 of OY482673.1, read as the reverse complement.
ACCTGAACACCAGTTTGGGTTTAGAATAAGACATGGCACACCCGAACAATGTCATCGGATTATAAATGTAATCACAGATGCCTTGGAAACTAAAAAATACTGTTCGGCAGCTTTCCTTGACGTGCAACAAGCATTCGACAGAGTGTAGCACTCGGGTCTCCTTTTCAAAATAAAGAAACTTTTACCAGCACACTTCTATTTGGTACTCAAGTCGTATTTGAATGATAGACATTTCTTTGTAAGACACAAGGATGCCACATCTGAAATATATAGGATTAATGCTGGTGTACCGCAGGGTAGTGTTTTAGGTCCAGTTTTATATACCATATTTACATCCGATATGCCATCAACAGAACAAGTAGAGGTGGCGACTTATGCTGACGATACAGCCTTCATCGCTTCTAGCGAGTCTCCTGCAGAAGCGTCCTCTCTGCTACAAAATCAGCTTGCCGCCCTGGAATCTTGGCTCACTAGATGGAAGATTAAAGTAAACCCAGAGAAGTCAACCCATATTACATTTGCATTGAGGAAAGAACAATGCCCTCCAGTATTTTTAAACAATAGCCAGATTCCCCCAGACACCCACAAGTGACACCGTCAAGTATTTAGGGATGCATCTTGATCGCCGCCTGACTTGGAAAAACCGCATTAAGGCTAAGCAACAACAGCTAAAAATTAAAACAAAGCGGATGTACTGGCTACTTGGTCGAAAATCGCAACTTAGCCTAGAAAATAAAGTGAGACTATACAAAGCTATTCTTAAGCCTATATGGACCTACGGCATCCAACTTTGGGGTACGGCCAGCAAATCCAATGTTCAAATTCTGCAGCGTTACCAATCCAAAACATTAAGACTTATTGTTAAAGCACCATGGTTTGTCACCAATGAATCTATCCACAAGGATTTGGATATTCCATTTGTAAAAAGTGAAATTTCCAAATACAGTAGTAGATATCTCACGCGTCTATCTAACCATGAAAATCCAGCTGCTATCTGCTTATTAGATACAACTGAGGAAACTATTAGGCTAAAACGCACTCACATACTAGACTTGCCATTCCTCTAATTTGTTTGCCCCTAAATTCAAATAATTTAGATTGAAAAAAAAATTTGGATAAAAGTTAAATCATGAAGTAACAAATTAAGCTAAGCAACATGTAAACACATTTTTTTTTTTTACTATTCCTTACTTATTAATAAGCACATTGTATATACTTTCTTATGTAGTTTACACATGTGTAAATCTACCTCTGCTATTTTATTCTAAGATCTGATTTGCTTAATGTCTTATGGTAGATAGATTGCAAATAAAAGTGTATTCAAAAAAAAAAAAAAAAAAAACCATACTCAGTGCAAATACTAAGCACAAGAATGTCCACTTCAGCGCTTCTGATCTCATACTACGATCCCTAAAATTATTGTTTGTTGTCAACATTCAACAATGACCGTGAAATGATGATTAGCACTTACTTAACAGCCACTTTTTTTTCAAATAAACGCCTTGCATGCGAATAAGCTAAAAGTAAAATGAAGTTGCTACTTAGTTACAAACAATTAAAATAAGTGGGCTGCGCTGACCTGCTCCGCTTTGTGGCGGCTACGAATGAGCTGACTAAGTTGCGACGGGACTGAGTTGGTTCAATCTTAATACTTTAACATCACGCTGCGCATGCGCATGTGTAGCTACGCGTTTTGATAATCAAAAAGTACACGCATGAAGAACGGGTACGTTGACATCAAATTTGATCTTGTTATTCTAGCTTTTTTATACTCAGCTGTACTAGTACACAGAGTATTATAGTTTTGATTTCCTAACGGTGGATTGTAACAGAATGAAATAATCGAGATAGATATAGACTTATATATATCAAAATGATCAGGGTAAAAAGAGAAATCGATTGAGCCATGTCCGTCCGTCTGTCCGTCTGTCCGTCTGTCCGTCTGTGAGCACGATAACTCGCGCAAAAATTGAGATATTTTGATGAAATTTGAAATGTAAGTTGGTATCAAGACAGGAACGGATGGTATTGAAAATGGGCGAAATCCGACCATGACCACGCCCACCTCCCCTATATAGTAAAAATCGGAAATTTTGTATCTCAGTCACTAATAGAGCTAGAGTGATAAAATTTCACACACGTATTGAGCTCAGGCCCTTATGAAGAAATATGGTGAAATTTTGGAAAATGGGCGGTGCCACGCCCACTTATTAAGGGGCAAACATTGAAAGTTTTATGAGTCATAACTCAGAAACCGTTGAAGATATATCGATGAAATTTGGTAGGCGTGATATACTTACTTAGGCAAATGGTTGGACGAAAAATTGCCAAAATCGGTTGACGACCACGCCCACTTTTATATATGGGTATCATAAAGTGGCCTAGTAAAAACATTTTAAGCGATATCTTTGTCAAATATAAAGATAATTCATTGAAATTTTGTGGCATGAGTTCTACAATAGATCGGAAACAAAAAATAGAAAAATTTCGGAAAATGGGCGTGGAACCGCCTCTTTTCAGACAAAGAAATCAACGAGATTTCGGAGCCCTTAACTCGACAAATAATTGAGATATTATGACGAAACTTGGTTTATACACTTTTATAACTTGTGTTAATAGACACGCAAAAATTTATTGAAATCGGTTTATGACCACGCCTACTTTTTAACAAAGATATTTCTGGAACACCCTTTTGGAATTTCTAACGTGACATCTTTGTAACTCATAAAGGGATGAAATTTTGCACAAAGAATAATATTCATAAGCTTAGTTGGATGACTGACAAAAATTTAGAAAATGGGCGTGGCTACGCCCACTTTATGCAGCACTCGCTTTATATAAAATACACCGTGTTTCCATCAAACGCAAACAAATAATTAAAGCATACAGCTGAGTATCTAATGTTCGATTCCACTCGAACTTAGGCTTCCTTACTTGTTTTTAATATTCTTGGATATAAAATTCAAGAAATGAAGCATGAGTGGAATATGATTAAAGCGAAAGCAATTTTTTCTACAAAATGTACCTGATCAGAATGGAAAGTGCGTGTTGATACGCTATTCTTCATCAAGATTGTGTTCTGATTAGTTTGCTCTGCTTCTTTTTATTTTATTTGTTTTGATGTAGTTCGTAATGAATACTAAATAGTTTTTAAAGTTTTGAGACCTTTTAATGTGCTGACATATATATTTCATATGCTGCTTAATAAAGCGATGCGGGTATTCGGTATACCCGTAAGTTATGACTACACATACACATGTACATATTAATCGAAAAAGGGGAATTTCAACAAATAGAAGAAATCTGTTTGGATTCAAAATATTTTTTTAATTTTGAGTAACTGTTTAATGGAGATAGTTTATAATGCGAGAACCGCGGTTTAGGGGAGGTTTTGAAGAAAGTGTTTAATAGTCCAGGGAGCCCTTGATATTGGTAAGGTTTTAGTGGAAGCATTTGTTTATTTGAGTGCTTTACATAAGTGAACCTTAATGCGTTGCGGCCGCCTATTCCTTACATTTACTTCCACGATTTTAATAGGGTGTTACTAAGCCACAGGAGCATAATCGAGTGATGAGGAGTTGTCGGTTGAGCTTATGACCGAATGAGACCGAATAGTAATAGGTCCTGTGAGCTGTCAAGATTTCAAGGATTACACTGGATCACAAAATGAAATTTGTTGTCTCTACTTTGGACGCCGAAAATGGAGTTCATTTTTAATTCTACGGAAAAGTTTTTGAGATATCGGCAGTTTACCGTTATTTGACCTATGGCTCCACTTAATCCTATATATCTCTTTAACGCATTAAGCTATCTACGTTGGAGTAACACTGAACTGAAGAAAATTAAATTTCCTAAACATGGTTGCTATAACATTTTTCTCTAGATCTTATAGTTTCTGTATAAATATATGTATGTAGATGAGTGAATTTGAGAATTTTAATTTTTTACGAAAATTTGAAGGAAAATTTGACTTTGTCAGGCAAAATCTTAAAAACAAACGTTTTTACCTTTAGTTTTACTCGTTTACGTGAAGCCACATTCAATTGGCAAAAAGATAAGCTACCAACGAAGAAAATCCATGGTAAAATGGAAAAGTTATATGCGATAATGTAAATATAGACAAGTCGCGCTATGCCACTACACGGGTACATTCAATGCGTTAAAGCATAGGTGGCCAGGATTTAAGCGTAAGGGAGCCACACGACAACAACATCAATAAAATTGCAACAACCTTCTTCTCGGAATTATAAAAATATTATATTGCAAAATAACGGTACATGTAATTATGTATGTATGTACATACAGATATGCTGCAGCTAGGCATTCAAATATTTAGCTAAACAACATAAACGAGGTAGCAGATATAAATGTACATCATACATATATATATATATATATATGTATGTATGTATGAAGGCGTAACTACGCAATGAATGTCGGTCGATGCTGGACCGTTAGGTTTGATCGCTCGCCGCGACAACGATTTCTGTGAAACAAAGAAATGAGCGTTATTCTGTCGAAATTGATTTGCTTGTTGTTGGGAGCCACTCGGAGCCACAGCGATGTTGTTGGGAGACAAACGGAGTCACTAGAGCCATTGGCTGGCCATCTATGCGTTAAAGAGACATACTGGATTAAGTGGAGCCATAGGCCAAATAACGGTGAATTGCCGATATCTCAAAAACCGTCCCATAGAATTAAAAATGAACCCGATTTTCGGAATCAGCGACCGATTTTACATATAGATAGGACAATGGCGTTCAGAGTATTTTTTGGCTGGAGAGCAGTGTTATCAGCGGTATTTTTAAGCAATATTAGTGACTAGAAGTAACAAAGTGAAAGGTCTGAATAAGTATAGGTTTTTTCAACGTTTTCCTGAATCATTATTTAAGTCATTCGCATACGTCATATTTATTTGCATGTCTTTTAATAAGTATGTACGTAAATCTTGTCCATAATAAAGTCGATAAAATATGATTAATTGGTTTATGCATTGGGCTTTGTCATATGTAATCGTGTTACGTTACAACATGAAAGTATATGAATGAGTTTACAAAAACTTAAGGTTAAAAACTAATTCATATATCGACCCTTTTGCGCGATTTTATCGTAAGGGTCATTTTCTCGAAATTTACTTTTTGATGCAAATTTGTTCTACATAACTGAGCGCATCACCTGGTAAAATTTTGTAGCTGAAATCCTTATACATAGTTGCGCCAAAAATTTACTTTCTTTTTTATCGTAAGGGACAATGTAGTATACTTTTTTCTTGAGCTCGAATTTATCGTATCGCCCATATAAAAAATATGTATTTGGAATATAGCTAGTAGGAAATCGAAGGTGGAAACCCACTTACTCACTATATTACCATGACCCCATCATTGAAAATGCAAAATTATGCAATAAGACACTTGTATTTGTTATATACAACCTTTTTTAAATATCATCGTAACATTTATTCAAATATGCTCATAAGACATTGAGAGCGAAATTATCGTAAGGGACAAAATAATGAGTTTTTCGCAAACTGCAAATTTTTTCAAGAAAAAAATATCAGGTTCAGTATATTAATTTCATTTAAATATACCAATAAAACACAGTAAAAAAAAAACCAAAAAAAATGCTCTCTTGTAAAATTTGCTTTTGTCCCTTACGATAAAGTCGCACAAAGGGGTCGATATATACATATGTACATACGCATGAACTTAGTAAAAAAAAACATTACTTGTCAACTTACCCACATATATATATATTTATGTACTACATATATGTATACATATGTTTTTATATAAGCATTTCCTTATTCAAGCCAATGTGGCTAGCCAAGCGTATGCACTCGTAAGTGCAGGAAGACGACAAGTGCAAGGCTACCAACTTGGCCGCACTCTGTCAATTTGCCAATGACAAACATGAGGTGCTTGGTGTGTTGCTATACGATGCGTAGTTTAATTGAGGCAGTTAACGTGGAAAAGAAAAATACATATGTCTAATAACAACTGACACGCATGTAAAAAATAACAGTAAAACAGAAAAAAAAATCAGTAAAAAAATGTATTAAAAAATTAATAAAAAGCTATTAAAACGCAAAATAAAATTTTTGAGGAAAAGAACTTTTACATGTACATAGATAGTATACATATGTATGTAAATATGTTTGCGCGTGGGTTCGGAAAGTTAATTAAGGCGATTAAGTAACATTGCGGTTAGTATATATTATGCAATTATTTCCTATAAAAACAGAAACCGCGACAGAGCGATTAGAGTCATCGCAATGGCTGGTAAGGGTAAAGGGGTTAACAGGTGTGTCATGAAAATCGATACGTCTGAACATGTGTAATGCAGATACAGGGTGGTTGGAAGTGACGAATGGTCACATTGAGAGAGATTTTTCGGTTCAACTACAATTCAGTGCAATGTATTTTGTGTTGGCTGACGCATCCTAACTCGGAAGGAAATATATGTGGAACTACTTATAACAAAACTGGAATTCCCTTGTAGGTCTCTAAAGATTTCTAACATTTTATATGAAAACTGTCAGTCATGAGAGCAGGATCCAATATAAGCAAGCAGAGAAATACCCAAAAAATGCAACTGGTAAGAAAATTACACCAGGCAAAACATTTAAATTCTTAGACACCCTATCGAGGTGGTCCTTTGGACCTCTTTTATGGAATGGCGGTCGCTAGGGGGTTAAATTGTTTCAAAAAAGTGTTCAAATTTCAAAATATGCCTCCTTAAAATATGCAACAAATATGTTACTTTTAATTTTTGCTCACCCTGTACAATATATCAGTCGTTTAGCTTACAGCATTTATGTTCGTGCAATAGGTCATGATATCAAACAAAAGCAAAAACCAATTTTTATCTTTTGTGCAATTTTTCCGCAAAAAAAAAAATAAAACGCAATTTAATTATTGAACATTCTTTTACACCTAAACAATTATGCGATGTCGTGGTCGTAGTGTGACTGACTGGCTGCTTAGCACCTCCGCCTCGCCTCCAGTCAGCACGTCTGGGCAGCCCAAGAAACAAAAAAAAAATATTTTTTTACATTAGCAAATCAAGCTTAACCAACCTCAATCACGCTCGACAACATAACTGGTTTATAGAACAATAAAAATAAGTATTGTACATAAATATGTAAATATGTACCTACAACATATGTATGTATGTACATTTTTACAATATCGATAGCTGCAATAAAATCTAAACAATCTAAATGCACTTGCCGTGTCGTTTGTTGTGTAAAGTTTTGGCTAATAAGAATTCAGTGGTAAGAAAAATATTACGTATACATAGCGTTGGCCCAAGTTGTATGGTCTGGGCTAGCGTACTCATACATATTTACACACACTATGTACACTATGTCCATATGTACATGTTAGCTAACCGATATACAAGGTGTTGGAAAAGTTAACCTCTGGTATTGAATAATGTATTAATGGTCCTTACAATTAATTATTTTTGTTCAAGAAAAAAAAAATAAAAAAAAAACAACTATCTTGTAAAGGCACCCACTATCTCTTACAAAGATTCGCAGTACAGAAAGTTAGACTATATTCCTTATATGAGTGTGGCGCGAACATTGTAAGGGGATAGTGAAAATGAATATTTCTTTTGGTACAAACGAAATCATTATTATACCGTTTTCTTTTCTCGCAATAATGTTGCCCTTTGTTATTTTCGTAGTAAGTTTGCGCCTGCTCATTTCACCATTATCGCAAAAAAGCCATTTTACAGAAGGTCATGTTGCGTAATTCGATAATTGGGATATAGAAAAGAAAACGCCATTAGTGTTGCTTAAATGGTTTTGTCCCTTCTAGATCATCGGTTCCAAACTGTTTAGTAGCGGAAAGGTTTCAGGTTGTTCCATAGTTGAAGATAAAATATTCGGAAATCCTTAAAATCGATATTATATTATTAGTAGAGAAGCTAAAAATATGCACGAAAAATTTCAAAATATGCATGCTGGTATGCCCGAAAAATAACTGAAATATGCTCGTAAATATGCACGAAAAAATCTCATTATATGCCTAAAAATACCTGAAATATGCTCAAAAAATGTATGTATTTCATTTAAAGGTTACATTTTTATATAACGAATTTTGCAAAATAATAATAATATAAGAACTGAAACGTACAATTCACATTTTCCCCATTTAAAAAATTTGTTTTAAATACTATAAAATAAAAATAAATTTTAGATTTGTATTTATGTAAATACATGAGATCTTTTTACAAAGAAAATGAAACCATTCCATTAATATTGCGCAAGGTTGCATTGAACTATCGTATGTTTTACTACATTTTCCAGTGTGAATTTTTGGCGGCTTTCCGAGAAAAAGCTCTTGTATCGGAAAACGATTAATATTGACCGTGTAACATTGAGTATTGATGGATCGCGATTCTGGATCGCAAAATATTTAGAAATTTTGGAATCCGCGATCCGAAACACAATATTGACAATACGGATTGACTGTGTAATATGAAAATTTTGCGATCCATCAAAATGCGTGTATATTTAGAAATTTTGAAATCCGTGATTTGAATCGCAATATTGGCCCCTGCTAGAATTGTGTGACCGAAAGTACTAACACTATTACAAAAATATAATATTACCACCACATTTGCACTCGTATGTGTTTCTAGCCAAGTTCTAAACCAATGAGATAGATAAGGATGAAATGAAATTTGAAAATACACATACGGGAACGTGATGAATGAAACGGTCACAAAAGTTCCCGATGCCCTTAAGAATGTGATAGGAAATATCCCAAAACTTTTGGTCATTCCTGCCGGTCATATGACCGGTCAAATGACCTGCACCATGATTCAAATAAAGAAGATTGTGCATTCAGCGGTCCCGCTATGCGTTCATCCAAAATTTGACAGAATCAGCTGATTTAGTGACGTAGTAACATAAATTCTCTTTCACCCAGTTTCGTTTCCGGTTATCTAAAAACTAAAGATTGTGTGCGATAAATGTGAAATTTTTATTAAAAAACTATTTTAAATAAAGAAAAATGAAGTACCGCGTATTTATTTGTGTGAATAATAGTTTAATAGAGGTATTTTTTGCATGTTTGCAAATTTTCTTTCACGTCGATAACGTAGTCGATGACGTACTAACCAAAATGAACTCAGTCTCAGCGATTAATATTTTGCTGAATATGGCTGAGTGCACAATCTTCTTCAATTGAATCATGGACCTGCACAGTTCTTGCAGGGGGCAATAAACGAATTGAAAATGAAAGTGTGAAAAGGACGGAAGTAAAATATTTTAAACCTCAGAGCGAGAAAAATATCGCAATATTCATATTGAACGTATAGCACTAGTCTGTGATTCATCAGACCATCAATATGGTCAGCTAAAATTTAGAATAATGAATCTCAATATTTGGATCGCGATGCCTATGTATGTCGATACATATTACATATTATTGTTCCCTTCAAATTTTCACACTACAGCTGTTTTCTATCAATAACAGGGCATCGGAGCAAAGTTTTTTTTTACTCTGGGTTTGCTTCGAGGCTCTGATCCCCATACAAGAACTTAGCGTTTGTCGTGGTGAATTTTTATAAGGGAAAATGCTCCGCTCCTTGGCCCAGATCAATAGTTAAATAGCCTTGTTTGTATGTATACGCAACTATCTGAATTAACTACAGATGTTGCCAGCTTAATATTTTTCGATATTGCTTGATTAAGTGCCAAAATATGCCAAAATAAGCACGAAATGCATTTTGACCGTAAATATGCATTTTAGGTCTAAATATGCATTTGCATATTTTTAGCTTCCCTAATTATTAGGTATGACAGAGAGTCAATTTAGCAATGGAAAGGTCCTTCTGACCTATATAAGACTCTATAAGAGGGTACCTCTGAACCATTTTTTTGCATTTCTAAGTGGCCCGAAATGCAACAAGAGGAACTATATTTCTGTTGTCTATTATCCACTCTTATGATTAAATAATTAAATAGTTGAAACGTAATGATCTTGAAATTGTTTTCAAAGGCGCTTTGTTGTTTTTTCATAATATCACCCTAAATTAATTGTCCGCGTTGCAGTGAATACCACATGGAAAAGTGAAGCGAGTCACTCGTCGACTGGTCGTTCCTTCTTTCGTTTCGTTACTTAGAATATACACCGGATTGATTTTCAAGTTCTGTCAAAAGTACAGTAAAAAAGTTTGGCAGTTTGGTTATATTGTGAAACTTTGCACCACGCTGTAAGTTTAGTATACATATGTATGTACATACATACATTCCCAGCAAAAAGCTTAGGCTTATAGCTGAAGCCTAAGATGGTAAAACTGGAATACGATGGCAGCGCTGCTTGCTGTTATGCCTACATTTGCTCTACTCCAAACGTTTTATCACTTAATTTTCTCCTATGCGCTCATATATCAAATAGAGAGAGAGGGAATTGAGCTTTGTGAGCAGACATGTACAAAGCGAGTACAATGAATGGCGAGCGTAAAAACTTGCGTATTGTCGAAGGAAAGATTGCCGCTTAGAAAAAATACATATTCAGTGTATTTTCTACTGGAATGCAAGCAAGTGGTTAGATAAGTGCGCCGCTTATCTCATTCTGATACATACATATGTGTATATGTATATAAATGTCTGAACATTAACGTTTCAACGCCGCCAGAGTATACATATGTTTTAATATTAAATAATCCGCTATGCCTAAGTTGCGCAAATGTTAACTATTCAGCTAAACAAAATACACCATTTCATTAGTCCTAATTATAAGGCATTGAAGGCCTGATTATCAGAAAATATCTAAGCCTTATTTCCCCATGGAGAATAAGCTTAATATAAGGTATATAGACACTGTATAAGTCCTTATTATCAGAAATTATCTGAGCTTTATTCTCATGCCGGATAACCCTCAGAAAGAGAGAAAGAGAGAGAGAGAGTAGATAGTCCTTAAAGATTGATGACATCAACACAGGAAAACCAGCCTTATTTAAGCTTTTGCCCATACAACTTTTGTTCGCTTAAAATTTTCAGCCTCCTAAGCCTTTAAATCTTCTGGAATAAATCTTAAAAAAAGGCATAGATTTTTGGAGGGTAGTTACATTAGCACAAGATACAAATTATTTGTGGAATTTTCAACACCACACAGAACTTGATTGAACTATTGATTAATAGTGCTAGCTTTGTATAGATTGCAATTGCCTGCTTAGATATTTAAACACATAGACAATGGTATGTACATACATACATATATAAAAGTAAATACTCGTATATACTTAGATACCGAAAGTTGCTAGTAAAATGTGGAATCAACTAGATGTCATAGTACGAGAAGAAGTTGGAATTTATCGTCGTAATTTACATAGATTGATTGGACGTTTCGTTGGACATTTCTTGAATTGAATGGGTGCGGGTGGAAGAGCGAACAGCATAGAGTTATTGTTGGTTTTAATATGTCGTTGTACATACCTATGTACATGTGCAAGTCATTTTATTTTACTGTTGCTTCATTACATTGCATGTTATTGCAAGTTTTTTTTGTGGTTGTTGTTGTTTTGCTTTGACTCAAAGAGTAGTTCACCTTCTGCATAGCAATTCTATTTTTTATTTGCGTTTTTACATATTTATATATTTATATATTTACATATTTACATATCTTTTTTCTTTTTCTTTTATTTTTATGTTTATTCATTCTTTCCATGTAATTTTAGAGGATTTAAAATTTTTATGTACTCATGTACCTACATACATATGTATGTTGTGAAATTGTATTGTTAAATTATTTGCCTTGCTTTTGAACCAGCAATTATGTATGTGTAAAGTGGCACTTGTTCAGGAAATTTAAATAAAGTGTACCTACAGTTAATTGAATTGATAATGTCGACTGCGAACTGGGCTACTGTGATATGACGCATTCGAAGTTCGAAGAAATGGAAATGAAGAGCAACAAAAGCCTGGATTTTTTTTTTTTTTTAATTTTAAAAATTTTTAGTCATAGCACTTTTAAGAAAAAATAGGAAAAATATTTCAAGGTTATGGAGTTATTTTTCTTTAAAAATTTCACCTCGATTTGAATTTAAACTAAAGTGCTCTTTGGCAAATGATTTCGATCAACTTACTAATGCTGTGATTAATGATGATTATGTATATGTACATATATGGTCCAATTTGTTTCTTTTTGTTTGAAATTTAATAATGATAGCTGATTAATGGATATGCCAAATTGCTTGCCAGTTGTTCAAGATATAATAGCATATCAATATTAAAAGATCACATATCAAATGCTATTAAATGATTCTAAATAATAGTAATATTAATCCATTATAATAATAATAATACAATGGCGCTATTATAACTCTGACGAGTTTTATGGCCGAGCTTCTCTCCCAATTCGAGGTGTGCTCCTTTTTGTTTTTCCTACTAATTGGGTGGACCTACAGTTTTATGCCGGCTCCGAACGGCGAATGCATTTTTCGTGAGAAGTTTTTTCATGGCAGAAATACTCTCGGAGGGTATGCCGCCCACTGCCGAGAGGTGACCGCTGCTCTTAAAAAATCCAATAATTGGATTTTTACTAATTAGAAAAATTGTTTTGGTGTTTGGCTCGGACCGTGGTTTGAACCCGAGACCTCTGGCATAGCAGGCGAGCACTCTACCCACTGCACCACAGCGGCCACAATATTAATCCATTAATTTATTAATAAATCTTTATATCTTTTTTAGGTACTTAAATTTAACTAATGCTCATAAGTGTATTTGTAGATTACAACTAATTTGTATTTAGTATAAATCAAACGCCCTTGAAACAATTAATTGGGATTTAGCATAAATCAGAAAATCAAACAACAAAAAAGAAATTAAATCACATACCCTTGAAAAACAGAAATAAAATAAAAATTCCCCAAACCATCTGTAATGCAAATGCAAATTTATAGCGCTAGCTAAGTACAATAAATTTTGAAAGAAAAAAAAATGATTTACATACATTGCTGAGTTAGTTAGTCATTTGTTAACATTTCAGTTCAATTGTAGACTTGTTAATGGGGAAGTAATAAATTCTGTCTTTGTAATAGAGTCATTACTTTATTATAAAAATATATAAGTATGCATACGTATATATGACTGGATGTGCTGCTTTGGGTTCTTTATCAAGGCTAATTGACTTAAATGGTGAACGAAATAAAAGAGGTTATTAAAATTAAATTGAGCTAAAATTTAGTAAGATTATGAATGCAATTCTGAAGAGCAAAGCATAAACGACTCAATTAATTTGACATGTCTGCACATAACTAATAACTATTAAATTCGAAATATTAATCGATGGCATTGCATCATTTTATTTGTATAAAGGTTTAATTTTTTACGGCTTAAATTAAGTGCTCAAAGACTTTAATATCCAACCACCCTTTTAGTGTGAACAAGCCGCTACAAAACTTTTTTTTTTTAGCAAAAAAAGAAGCATGTCTGGCATTGATATTAAAAAATTTAAAATCAAGAAACATGCATTCTGTGTACTGTGTTAAGGATCAAGTTTTTGCATTGAAAATTAACATACATAAAAGCTAATTGACAAAAAGTGTATCCGGATTTAACGGTTCTAGGCAATTTGTGTGCAATTCGAAAATGAATATTCAAAAAAAAATATTTCGTTTACTTAAGTATGATAAATGGTGGATGCTTAAGAATTTAGCCGGCATGCACATACCGTTATTTTCTTGAATTTTGCATTTATTATTTTAGCAATTTTTATACGTTTTGTTTAATTTTAAAACCACTTTCTTTGTTCTTTGGCATGTGCTAAGTGCTTTGTAAATTAAAGCATATTTACACAAATAAATATAAAATATTTGCAAATGCAGGCAGGTTTGCATTTAAAAGAAAGCCGAAAATTTTTCGCTCGTTTCAAAAATTAATAAAAACTGCTTTCGGGCATTCTAAGGAAATAAATATGTTAATATTTATCGTGATGGCGCCTTGTTTTGATAGAAATGTAAACTCTTTTGAGCTTTGCTTGAGAACTAAGCTGGTGAAAATTCTTTAAAGAACAACAAGAGGTGCCTAACAGTATGGGAATCTTAACTATATGTATTGTTAGCAGTTAAAAAAATGTCAGTTTAAGAACTTATAAAATTAAAGCTACTTCAGCATCCACTGAACGTCAGAACTGGTTACAGAAAAAACAGACTTGTACCAAGATGGGGAAGACTATTTAGTATTGTATTAAAGCTAGTCGAGCAAACACTATACAGCAAGTATGATTGCAGAGAGAACAGATCAGTTAGTCCAAGTTGACTTAATCCAAAGGAGATAAGAATTAAGTTATTGTAAAGCTAATGCAGGAACTACTAAATATATCGCCGTACCATACGAAAACTAGCACTTTTAAAATTTCTTTCATAGAATTTCTTTGTAAAAAATTTTGAAAGTGCTAGTTTTCGTATAGTACGACGATGTGTACATTAAGGTGGAGTGAAAACATATGGAGATTTTTTTTTTGTTCTTTTTTTGAACGTACCAGCAAAGAAAAGTTGCCTTTATATGAGTTAATGAACCCCAAAAAATTTTATGGCGATAGGATGACGTTTTGAACTGCCCCCAGCCCCGCAAAGTTGAAAGCAATAAGCACGATCTGGTTCAAATATGAAATTTTGAAAATTATAAAATCAAAAAACGAAGTATGAGGATTTATAAAGATAGCTAAGCTGAGTATTAAAGTGAATTTTTATTTTTTGGAAACAACAACAACAAAAGTTATTAAAGGTCAAAGTTTATATTATGCATTTTTTAAATTGCAATTACTTAAAAACTACTGAACCGATTTCGAATATTTTTATACAATTCGATACATATTTTGATTCCCTTTAATTTGATATACAACTGAGAATCGTCTTTGAATATTATATGGTAGCATAGCTTTGCCATTTATTAAAGAAAATTGGAAACATGTGAGCATCTACATATATAAGTATGTACAGCATTGACCTCTTCAAATAACAATTAATAAACTATATTATTAAATTAATTAATTAATAATAAACAGTTTAAAATAAATAATTTTAATATCTAACAGAAAACTAAATCTCGTTAAATCATTGAGTGGCACAGCGTGAAGAGATGCAGTCGGGTTGCAGCTCTTTTTATTAAAGTCTATTTTTTCGATTTTTTGTTCACTTTTTTCTACCTTTTCGTTTGGAGAGGTGCGCTTAAACATTTTTTTCTTCTAATTAATTTGATTTTTGCTCGTGCAACTTAACTGAAAAAGCATTTGCTTAAGCATCAATGGCATACCCACAGCAAAAAAAAAATAAAATAAAATAAAATAAAATAAAATAAAATAAAAGAAGAGCGCGGCTGTCTTCGGCAGTACCAAATACTTCATACCTTTCATGAATGGGGAAATGAAATTTTACATGGTCAGATATTTATTACGAGCAATTTGTACTGTCAAGTTATGTGTACCTACAAAGCTTTATTAGAAACGTCCTAGTATATTAAATTGAGAAACCCAACAATATCTACAACTGAGCAATTGGTTGTATGGCAACTATTTATTATAGTGGTCCGATTCAGCTCATTCCAACAAATAATAAAAATATATCTGTGGGACTAGTTTGCGTTGACACAGACAGACGGATGGACAGACGGACATGGCTTAACCCTATAAAAAATTGTGCGATTAGTATCGAAAGAAATTTATCCCGTATTCCTCTCTTTCGGTTACAATTGGCTACAATTACTCCTCAATTGTGCCGGGAAGGGTAAACATGTAGACTAATTGTTGACAATCGTACTGAAAAGGTTATAAACGAACTACGAAATATGCTTTTGTTCAGTTTTAAAAGGATACAACTTCCATTCGATATCCGATTGGCGTCCAGGTAGAGTAGTCTGCCTTCGTACTCGTTCAGGTATAAAAGGGTACAATTAGTCTCCCCATAGGACATGCTCAAACAAAAGGCAACACTCCATTCCATATAAAGAGACCAAAAGTTGTATTAGTCGCAGGCTTCCTTACGAGTGATCCCGGGCACATTCTGAATTAGTCGACTTTTTTGCAGGGAATCGACTAAGCTCATGATGCCGATCATATCATATATTCTGATGGATCTGCTACGCTTTCTTCTGGTATATAGATTCAACAATCACGTTTTAGCATATTTCATGTTCATGAAAGGTATACAAATCAAAAACAATATTGATCAATGATCATCATGTAGATAGATTTACAAATGTGTAATCGCACGATTCACGCTTGAAAAATGCCACCTATTTTTATTACAAGCTTTTATTTAACTTCACTTTTTGTATGTATGTCGTGGAATTTTGCAACGAACATTTAAGATACTTCTAGTTGAGCTAGGTACTTGAAATTTGGAACATAGTTCAGGACCCGAAGACAATGCAATGTGAAATAAAAAAAAATCCGATAGATGGCGCTGGTGTCGAGATATTTGTAAAATTCGTATTTACCGACCGATTCGGTATATATATTGCCTATGAGAAAGTAAATACATCCGAGGAAAAAAATCGCCGCTAGGTGGCGCTGGTGTCAAGATATTTGTAAAATTCGTATTTACCGACCGAATTTGTTCATATTCGGTATATATATTGCCTATGAGAAAGTAAATACATCTGTTGAAAAAAATCGCCGCTAGGTGGCGCTGGTGTCAAGATATTTGTAAAATTCGTATTTACCGACCGAATTTGTTCATATTCGGTATATATATTGCCTATGAGAAAGTAAATACATCCGAGGAAAAAATCGCCGCTAGGTGGCGCTGGTGTCAAGATATTTGTAAAATTCGTATTTACCGACCGAATTTGTTCATATTCGGTATATATATTGCCTATGAGAAAGTAAATATATCCGTGGAAATAAATCGACGCTAGGTGGCGCTAGTGTCAAGATATTTAGAAAATTAGTATTTATGAACCAGATTTGTTCCTATTTTGAACACGTATTACGAAGTAATCTATTCACAAAAGAGTATAGTAAAACCAGATATTAGATGTAATATGCATTGTAAAACTAAAAAGGCAAAAATAAAACAAAGTAAAAAAATTTTTTTAAAAAAGCTTTTATTTAATATTAATATAACAATTTACTAAAAAGGAAAAAAATAATTTTTTTATATTTTTGAACAAGATTTATATTAGTCCTTAGTTCATTTGGATCTTAATTTCAGTCTAAACATACATTTAACGTATTTCTTCAAAGCATTTCTGTATATGTATCAACATAAATAAAAGCGCGGGTACTCATTACATATTCATGTTATAAAACCGTATTGGCGAAATGGAAGGAAGCGATAAAAACTTTAAATTCCAATTACGTAAGATATGCATTACGTAAAGAGCACCCGCGCTTTTATTTATGTTGATACATATACAGAAATGCTTTGAAGAAATACGTTAAATGTATGTTTAGATTGAAATTAAGATCCAAATGAACTAAGGACTAATATAAATCTTGTTCAAAAATAAAAAAAAATTATTTTTTTCCTTTTTAGTAAATTGTTATATTAATATAAAATAAAAGCTTTTTTAAAAAAATTTTTTTACTTTGTTTTATTGTTAATTTTTTTGTATCTCCGAAAAAATCGCAATTATTTATGGGGGAGTGACAAGTAGATAATGCACAAAGCGCACAAACAAAGTTATTACCCAATCCTCCGAACAGCGCAACGACGACAACCAAACCCAAACCTGAAGCAATGGAGAGGCAACTGCAGACAAAAGTGAAAAATGGTAAAAAATGAGAATTCAAAAACTATTTTTTTTTAATATTTTTTCGTGTCGCGGTTTTATTCAAGGAAAACAGTTTTTCGCCAACACACAGCGATTTTTTGTTTGCTTCTGTAAATCTTTAGTTTTTGTTATTGTAATTGTTGGCTGTCTGCCGCCTGTAATCCTTGTCAGTAGTTTGGAATTTTTTGTTGTCGTTGTTAGTGTTGGCGTTGGTGTTATTGTTGTGACGTTCATTTTGATAGTTTTGACTTTAGTTGATAGATTGATGGATTATCGTTTAGAACCAACAAAAAAATATTGGAATATGCCATTTTGTTTATTAATTTTGTATTTTTGCGATATTGGAATGTGACTATACAAGAGGCAGTTGGACGTGAATTCTTCTTCGGTTGCCCACACAAGTATGGAAATTTCTCATGGCCCTTGCCTACAAAGTTCTTCATTACACTGTTTAGAGCAGCTCTAAGGGGCAAAAGAGACATGTACATATGTATGTATGTTGCAGATATGACAGCGCTCATTCTACTTGGGCATACATATGTATATGGGGATAGATAATTTTTTCGCTGAAAAGTAAGCCGTTCATTTGCATTTCTGTCGATGAAATTTAATATGACAGCGCTTTCGATTTTTCGGAAATTTGCAACATCGTACCTATGTGAATATATGTACATTAGATGAGTTTTTTTTGAGATATTCCCTCCGGCACCGGAATATGAAAATAGGATGTGTTAGAGTAAGTAAACTGAAAAAAAAAATTTAACTTTTCCAAAAACTGGATGGAGCTACACCGAAAACCGCGCAAATTCCCAGAATTTCAAGGTATGCTTAGAATAATGTATGAAAAAAGTTAGGATTTTGCACGAGAAAAAAAATTCATATCCATCCATACGTAGAATTAACCGCTAAATCGAACGGCGTATTTCGTTTTTTGGTACACTACCCAGGGAAGGTAATATCGCGGTCTAAATTGATCATTTTCTTTTTTTTCTCATGAATCTTCAACTTCTTGCCCTATACTCTTCCCGAAATCGGAAATTATTTTTTAACTAAATCACACGGTAGGCTGCGCTTTCCAGAAATGTATAGCTATTAAAAATCTAGTAAAGTTTGGATGAGTTCATCAAGTTTAAATGCAGTAAAGTCGGGTATAAAAGGGTAACATACCTTAAAATTTCTTAACTTTTTTAACAATTTTGCTCTTGAAGACCGTTTTTTGGGTTATTCGTGATTTTTTATGTGCGTGGATAACTCTACAAATGTAAAAAAGATTCAAAGGTCGAGACCGTGGATAACGGACAAAAGTGGAGCCGGATAGCGCCAAGACATTTGTGGCCAATATGGGTATCAAAATAAAGATTTTACCTCGCACTTCAATGTAAAGCCAATCCATTTTGCTGTGTCCATCGTTTCGACACATATAAGTAAAAAATTAGACTCAAATGTCGCCGATATCCTTTAAAATATTCTGTAGTCATCCTGGACCACTTATTCGCCAGTATATCGCAAATTGGCTAAGAAATTGGCATGTAATGAGTTCCATATGCAAGCCCTAGTTAAGACCTTTAATTTGATACCAATATTACCCAATAATATTTTGGGGCCATCCGGGTCCACGGTTTTTTCCGCCATCCACGGTCTCGATCTTCCGAATTTTTTTTATTATTTGTGGAGTTATCCAACCAAATAAAACAATCACTAATAACCCAAAAAACCGTCTCCAAGAGCAAAATTAAAAAAAAAAATTAGAAATATTAAGGTATGTTACCCTTTTATACCCGACTTTACTTCACTTAAACTTGATGAACTCATCCAAATATTCTTCGATTTTTAATAGCTATACATTTCTAGAAAGCGTATTACAACAACGCAGCCTACCGTGTGCTTTAATTAAAAAATAATGTCCGCTCTCGGGAAGAGTATAGGGCAAGAAATTGAAGATTCATGAGAAAAAAAAAGAAAATGGTCAATTTAGGCCGCAATATTGCCTTCCCTGGATAGTAGACTGCTGCATGAGTACATTCATATGTCCAAACGAGTTATTCGTTTGGTTTTCTTGTAGTGAAGTACAACAACTCGCTTTATTATGAGTACTATGCTACTCGTACACGAACCACAATGAATAGTGTGCGTACACTATCCGTTCGTCATGAGACATTGCTGTACTGCTCGGAAGTACACGAAACACAGCAAATCAACACTTGTACACTTGTACAACAACAGCAGCAACAAGCGTGTGTGCACAAACAAAAGTGTACATATGTATGTAGGTATATGTGCGTATGTAGCTAAATGTGCGAAATGAAGTAAGTAAACGAGTAAACGAATAGAGAACTGTAGCAACAGCTATCAAACTTGTACTTGTACTACCACTTCTCATTTGAAATGAATACGAGTAGTACAGTAGTCAAAAGCAAAAACTACACGAATCTGCACTTGTACGAATGTCTCATTGCAGGGCTCTACTGGATAGTGTACCAAAAAACTGAATACGCCATTCGATTTAGCGGTTAATTCTACGTATGAGTGGATATAAATTTTTTTTCTTGTACAAAATCCTAACTTTTTCCATACATAATTCTAAGCATAGCTTGAAATTCTGGGAATTCGCGCGGTTTATGGTGTAGCTCCATCCAGTTTTTGGAAAAGTGAAATTTTTCTTTCAGGTTACTTACTCTAAAACGCCCTATTTTCATATTCCGGTGCCGGAGGGAGGATCTGAGAAGGTTTAAAGAATCCCATACAAAAAAAACTCATCTAATGTACATACATACATATGTATGTGCACATGTGTGCATTGATGCCAAATCTGCTCTATGCACAGCTTTTGTTAGCATCAGTTCACCGATGAGGCACTTGTTTTGTATGTTGGTTTCCTTTTCATTCGCTTAGTTTCACTCATACACCACCGGTTACAACTTGAGCTGCCTAGTAGTTTTGACTGGTTTCGATTATGTTCGATTTCAACGCACATACAGTATGTATTTACAACCACACCTAAATTAACCTCACTCTACAACATTGTGCTTTAAATGTGCGTGATTGTTCATCGTGTTCGTTGCGTTTGCGTGGCCAATGTTGGCCATCTCGCGTTGGTTTGTCTTATGCAATTTGACTTTGGTTATGCATTTGGGTCGACTTTTTGCCATTTTAATTTACGCTTTACATGCAGCTTCACTTTCAGCTATTTGCAATTGTTTTTGTTGTTGTTTTGGTATGCATATTTACACTCTGTTGCCTTTAGCTGTTGGCATTAAGCGTTGCAACGTTTCCTTCCTCTTCATCATCATCCACTCTCGCTTTCGTTTCATGTGTAACATATTTGTATACAGTGAACGCATGGGGTTTTTTGAACTAAATTTTTGCACATCTCAAAGCTGCCAGACTGCAGCAAGTATATACGCACGTACATATCGACGCTTCCAAACAAAACTGTACTAAGTCTGAAAACTGTGTTTTGTAGGAGAAGCTCTCAAAGTTTAAACTCGATGTGAAACTGCAGTTGTGTGCTAAGTACATTTTCACTTGTAACTTCTGTTTGGATTGAAAGATCAACACCAAAACTCAACAGTATCAAAGTTAGGGTACGCTTTATATAAAACCGTAAGAAAAAATAAAAACTTGCTACGTTGTTTTTCATGGCAAGCTCTCAAAGTTTTTATTCTGAAAAAATCTCGAGTTGTATTATATGTACACTTTTGCTTATAACTTTTGATTGGATTGTCCGATTGATAACAAAATTAGACAACATCTAAATTAAGAGACGTAATACTCGAAAACGCCAAAAACGGGAAAATGTACTAAGTCGACTTAGCACAGTATTGTTTGGAAGCGTCGATATATAAGTCAAGTTACATACATATATGCAAGTATGCACTTATGTTTTTTTATGCATTGTTACGTTTGGTACCATCATCATCATCACCATCCAACAGCAACATTGTCCGCATGAATTTTTGCGTGCGTTGGCCACGGCTATTCGCTCGCTTACGCACGACTGACTACAAATATCTTCACGCTTAGGGTGAAAACAGAATCGGTACGTAACGACACGACATTGCGACAACGACAGTACCTTGACGTAAAAATGTCGGTGCGAAGCCAGCGACTGAAACATGATAAATGCGGCAACGACCGCTCCTACAGAAGGCTCGTTGCTGCCGCATTACAGTTTTTCATTCACAGCTAAAAAGTTTTTGGTTCAGATCGTAATTTTTTAATGTAAAATAATAAATTAAATAGTTAAATTTATTAATTGAATGCTTTAAACTGTTATTATATTTGGTTGTGCATAAATACTTCTGCTTTTTTTGTAAAGTTTCGTTAGATTTATTGAGTTGTCAAATTTTTCATATTTTATAATGCAGTGGCAACTCATCGTCCGCTCGTCGTCGTCACCAAAATTAGAAATCGGCCTAAGTTGACGACAACGTAATTTTGTCGTTGGACGACGTCGTGCCGTGTCGTCTTTATTATAATTTCTTTCATAAGAATGCATGGGTTTTAATTTTGACAGGCTGTCGTTGTCGCAATGTCGTGTCGTTACGTTACGATTCTGTTTTCACCCTTAAAAGCGATATTCAAGTTTATTAAGTGCAGTTTTTTTCCTTGTTATACCTTTCATGAGAATGAAATGGTATTATAACTTAGTGCCAAAAATTTTTTGTCGAAAGTACCAGAAGGAAGCGTGGGGGACCCACCAAAATATATACCGATATGATCAGAATCACGAGCTGAGTCGATTAAGCTATGTCGGTCCGTCTGTCCGTCCGTCCGTCTGTGTGAACGCAAACTAGTCCCTCAGTTTTTGAGATATCTGAATGAAATTCGGAATACAGGTATGTTCTTATATGCAGCTGATCATTTGTCGGAACCGGCCGAATCGGAACACTATAACATATAGAAAACAACCGATTATTCAGATATACATGAAATTTTTGGATGTAATTTGTGCATAACTTCCCCATTTAAACAGCTAAAGACATGAAACTTTGAAGTAGACGTGCCCATTTTGGCCCAAACAAGGTTACCGAAAATTGTCAAAATCGGACCACTATAACATATAGTTCCACAACATCCGATTATTCAGATATACACATTTTGGTGTATAACTCCTCCATTTTAACAGCCAACGGCCTGAAATTTTGAAGTATTTGTACCCATATGGACCCAAACGGGATTGCCGAAAATTGTTAAGATCGGACCACTAGAACCTATAGCTCCCCTACAACCGATTGTTCAGATATACACATTTTGGTGTATAACTCCTCCATTTTAACAGCTAACGGCGTGAAATTTTGAAGTATTTGTACCCATATGGGCCCAAACAGGGTTACCGAAAATTGTCAAGATCGGACCACTATAACCTATAGCTCCCCTACAACCGATTGTTCAGATATGGACATTTTGGTGTATAACTCCTCCATTTTAACAGCTAACGGCGTGAAATTTTGAAGTATTTGTACCCATATGGACCCAAACGGGATTGCCGAAAATTGTTAAGATCGGACCACTATAACCTATAGCTCCCCTACAACCGATTGTTCAGATATACACATTTTGGTATATAACTCCTCCATTTTAACAGCTAACGGCGTGAAATTTTGAAGTCTTTGTACCCATATGGGCCCAAACGGGGTTACCGAAAATTGTCAAGATCGGACCATTATAACATATAGCTCCCATACAACCGATTGTTCAGATATGGACATTTTAGTGTATAACTCCTCCATTTAAATAGCCAAGACACCATTTTTTTCTAATAAATCTTTTCATAAATAACCCACAAAATTAAAATTATAAATTAAACTTAATCCGGCTATGTACATACATAGGTAACTTTTCATTTCCCCACTCATGAAAGGTATGAAGTCTTCGGTACGGCCGAAGACAGCCGCGCTTTTACTTGTTTTTTTCCTTGTTTTTGGCTAAATATTTTTTTTTGCGTTTTGCTTCTTTGATTGCATTGATATTTTTCTTGTTTTCGATTGCGTTTTCGCGATTTTTCTTTTTTTGCACTCATCATTTTTACACACTTAAAAAGCGTTTATAACTTGGCATATAACTTTTACAATTTTTGAGTTTTTCCAATATGTTTTTTTTTTGTTATTGCATGGTTCTTTTTTTTGCTGTTGTTGCGAAATTTAATTAAATTGTGTAATCGAAATGGGGACAGGAGCAGCACGAGCATGCTGCTGCTCCGGATATTACAGACTGGTTTTCCCATGCGCGCCATAAAGGAAAACGAAAACAAAAGCAACTATACAAAACTGAATAACTATTATGTTAAAATGCTAAAAACCAGAGGAATTCCTCATTTTTTTCTTTTTGGCTAACCTACATATTTTCTATGAAGTATGAGTATTTTTATACCTTTTTACTCTCTTTTCTTAGCATCAAGATGTCCTTTGCTACTACGTAAACAAGTTTGATAAATACTCGTATCACAAAGTTTTTAATTCCTAAATTAAGCTAGTGTAATTATCGCGAAAAACGCTCATAATCACAATCTGAGTTATACTCAACTTGGAATGCAAGACTTCGCCCTCATGTGCCCTCCTTGATATCGTCGAAAGGCCCCACCCATCCGTCACCGTCCGACAACTCCGAAGGTACTCGATTCAGCGCCGAATGATAGCGGGTATTCCGATCCATTCGAGCTCCTCCAATAGCGCCGCAGAAGAGACGTTGCTAAAGGCTCCCGAAATATCAAGCAATACACTTATCGCACTCTCTGAAATGAAGTGCCTTTTCGATATGTTGTTGTTGTTTTCTTCTTCTTCGTCTTCTTCTTCTTTCATATTTATACTCCAACACGATAAGTGAAATTCGTTTTATGCCCTCCCCCCTCCTCCGGCCCCTTACTCGTGCCTTGAGGTGACCTACTCGACCGGACAACGGCCTTTGCTAGCCCTCCGCGGGCTCCCCAACCCCGCAGTCTGCCCTGGCGCAAGCATCAGGAATAGGCATCGGGGAGGAGAGACGGAGGCCCATTGCCCAGGCAGCAACCTCTTGGAGATTTCAGCCGAGAATTTTTGCCGCCTTGTGAGTATATAAAGTAAATAGGTACATATAGATCACTTGCAAAATTTCTGTTGCTATGGCTCTTAATCCGTTGATTGATGCTTAAACATGTCTCAACCCGACCACATTTAAATTGACGTCACTAAATATATTAATATTAATACTTATTTCTTAGAAAAAAAGAATATTTTAAATTCTATTTGGTTAAAGCATAATTTAAATAGTGGCAATTCCGCTTTGCCATAAAATAAAGTGTGACACAATTTTATGGTCGAGTAATAAGCTATTAAAATATTTATTTTTTTTTGTTTTTTTTTTATCACTTATTTCTTATTATCGCTTAGTCAGTTTCATATTTCGCTAAATTAATTGCAGCTTGAGCAACTTTCGCATGGTTGTATGCTTCTGGCATCGCCTTGCCAAAAAAGTTGAGAATTAAAAAAAATCTATAAATAAAAACATCTTTTAGCATATCAACTAAGGCTGGTTTTCATACAATTTTTATTTGTATGCTTTATTTGCATTGATTAACATTATATGTACTTAAGTTTGCACACTTTTGCAAAACTTTTCAAATTTTTAATGCGTTTGTTTGCTTCTTTGCATTTTTAAGGTGCAGCGGGGGGTTTTTTTTTTTGATTTTTTTGCAGTTTTATGCAGTTTTTTTTCTACTGAGACAAGTTTAAAGTAAAGATTTATATGTACTACATATGTACATGTGTGCACACATACTCTTCGCTGTTTTTTCGTGCAAAAATGATATAAAAGTTCGTTGAGCAACTGTGAAGATGATGTCGTAATTAATTACGGTTTTTGGCTTTTATCTAACACAAGCACCAACGAGACGTGCGTTGAGTGCTCGTTATGGTGGCTGCTGCAGCGTTGCAGTGGTGCTGTCTGTCTGCATGTTGTAGGCCTTGATTTTTTATTAGCGTATTATACAATTTAAATTGTATACAAAAAATGTATTATTTAATGATTATTGAATATTTTTGTGCTTACATAATTTTTTCATCAAAATTTTTGGTTAAGTACGTACCAGGGCTGCACATTAACGTTATTTTTTATCAATAACCGAAAAAATATTTTGTTTTCAATTCAACTTTGTAAAATTTTAATGTTAAGTTCTGAACAAAAAAATACTGTTTTGATAATTATCAAAAAAAATTATGAAAAAAAAAATTTCGTTTTGTTGATTATCAAAAAACAAATATTGAAAAAATTTTGTTTCGGTAGCCAACAAAAAAATTATCAAAAAAAATAACGTTAAAAAAAATTCAAAGTAAAATGAAGCCGTAAGCCCGAAACAAATTTTTATTATTAGTATTTTGTTTTTGATAATCAACGAAACAAAATAATTTTGATAATATTTTTTTGATAATAAACGAAACGAAATAATTTCAATAATTTTTATTTGATATTCAACAAAACAAAATTTTTTTGTTAATTTTTATTTGATATTCAACAAAACA
Source organism: Urophora cardui (assembly GCA_960531455.1). Lineage (NCBI taxonomy): Eukaryota > Metazoa > Arthropoda > Insecta > Diptera > Tephritidae > Urophora > Urophora cardui. The sequence continues at coordinate 110,692,962 of OY482673.1, read as the reverse complement.
AAATATTTTTGTTGATATCGTTGTGCAGCCTTGGTACGTACTACTTATGTAAAATCACGTAAAATTTATGCAATAAATATTAGGCTAGATTAACAATTGGAAAACAATTGGAAATTAATTTCCGGTTTATCGGCCAAATCTTCGTGAATGAACGTCGAATTATGCTCAGTGCCGTGATATAACACGAAGTGACATAATACTAATTTCAAACCCTACGGTATATACATACATATGTGACAAGGAAGTCTGTCCACACAAGACGATTATTTTGACGTTCTTAACTTAATTTTTATAGCTTTCCTTTTTTGCAATTCTCCTTTGCTCCTTTACCCAGCTGATTTCTGGCTTTAATTCTTCTTCGAACTCACTTTACCAAACGCTTTTTTTATCCAACATCTCGCTTCGTTTTTCTTGTTCACCTTCATCCCATATTTGCTCTCCTCAATATGTCGCTAATATCTCGAACTACATACCTAGGTTAGGTTGGACAGGATACAGTGATCTCTCATATAGACCACATTTGGTGATTAGTGTTGCCAACAGCGTATTGGAGGCGTTACACTAAACTTGGAATGCAACACTTCGTAAGTTTTAGCATTTTGTGTATTTCTTATCCGCAATGCCTTCTGGGAAGAGAAGTGTGCGGAACTGAGGCAGTTAGAGCGCAGTCGGCCAAAAGCTGGACATTGACAGAGAAGATGTTCCAGAGTGCCAACGGCATCGCGTTGGTTGTATGCTGTGTATGCCTGTCTCTGCACCAGTCCCATTTTGAACACACGAGATGGTGTGAGACAGTGTCCTGTTAGTATAACGACCGCCAGTCTGCAGTATGTTCTAGTTTTATTGCAGTTTTCACGTTGTATGACCAAAGCATGATTTTGGCGATCTTGCAGGTTGACAAAGTGTTCCTCTAGGAATCGCCTGCACGTTTCAATGCCTGTTATATTTGAAATTTATAGTAATTTGGAGAGGGAAAAATGTTTTCCACATTCAGTTGCGCTAGTGATGCCCCGACTTTGACTAACACGTCCGCTCTCTCATTTCCCTTGATTAGCTGGTGTCCGGGTATCAAGTAAATAGTAAGATAGTCTATCCTCACACAGAACTGCCTAATAGCATTGACAGACGGCAGCGATAATCCGGAATATCTAGCTAATTCGGACTTAACTTGAGAATTAATTGGAGGTAATCCGGAATATCTCTTGTGTTAGTCCTCAAAATTTTAGCGGATTAGAGCATTTTGTAATGACATCCCTGGTGAAAAATGTCTATTGTGAATGAAAGGGAAGAAAAAGAAGAACCCAAGGCGGATCTAGAAAGGTAGGCGCATAAGTGAATTAAGAAATTTCGAATGTAATTTGTTATTGTAATTGGTAGAGTGTAATGTCAAAATGATATTTCGCCCTGGTTGAAATCTGAATTCATTTGGGACTCGCTCATTCCTATTGACCATCATGTGATTTCGTTTTGATTTTGACATTACCCTACCTTTGGAAATAAAACAAGAAGTTTTTGAATTCGCCGCTGGGCCTACCTTCCTTCAGCTGTTTTGTTAATCCGCAATACTTGCCGTCTGTCAGGGTAAAATTTTAATCGGATTAAGTGTTACGGTAATCGGGATTATCACTGCCGTCTGTCAATGCTATAAGTCTTGAAGTAACTTGTTTTATGACGAATCAATGTTTCCATGGCAGTTTGGTCTAAATGCCGGAGTTATTGGCTACAGCGCTATATATTAATGGATGATATTTCTGCCGTCTTAAAAGCAACAACCATGTGCCGATCGCTCAGCTTTTTTCATGCATCATACTTTCAAGGCAACTAATCTAACTTTGTTATTGACCACCATGTCCTAAAGTAACAAGCAGACTCTGCTTCATAAAACTTATTCCATATAAGAAATACCGGTGGCAGAAAACTCTTTTCCCAAATTTAGTCAAACACCAATCAAACCTTAATTTCTGTCACACATCCGCCATTTACTATCATAATAATATAATTAATTGAGTATTTTATCACAAAAACCTACTAACTTACTAACCAGTTTCATTCCCCTATAAAAATTTTGTTTGCATTAAAACCAAATTTTCTGGTTTTCAAATCTTCTTTTATTTTTTAATTTGACTTCGATAAATTAAAATGTTTGTAAATGAATGTGGCTCATAAATATTATAATTATTATGCTTTTGCTGCTCATACATATGAATATTTTGTGTCAAGTGGAGCTGAAGCGATAGACAACAACAACTAGAAAAGCAGTAACACCGGCCAAAGGCGAAAACACATCGACCACACCGACCACTGCGACTGGTCCAATGAAAAAAAAAAAACCAAAAATTAAACTTTGTCACATAACGAGTTGAAGATAAACAAGTAAGG